>OY829915.1:108961873-110259373 GCA_963691935.1 Nephrotoma guestfalica
CTATATTAAAGTTATTAAATAAAAAGCTAAAGCGCAAAGCTCTAACGGGTATTTATCCACCGGATAATCCAACGCAGGAAAATTGGCGTCGCTTAGAGTATATAGGAAAAACTAGCCAACGGATTAGCAACATCGTGTCCGATTATACCAATATTAGTTTTGCTTTTTACAATAATAACACAATAAAGAAAATGGTTTTTAACAATAAACCTAGAGTTGATCGCCTTTCCAAGTCTGGTGTTTATAGGATTAATTGCAATGATTGTAGTTGCTCATATATTGGACAGACTGGGCGCAATTTTTGAGTTAGAGCTAAAGAACATTTATCTGGTTGCAATCAATCAACGTTCCATAATCATTTAAATTTAGAAAATCATACAGCTAGCTTAAACAATTTAGACATATTACATACACAACCTAAAAGCAAACGTTTAGATACCTTAGAATCTTACGAAATTCGAAAATCCATATTCCTTAACCAAAATATCCTTAACGAACAATGAACATCCTCAAATACACTTCAATATACCTTGAATTTTGTTACTCAACCGATAACTAATCGCTTACTTGCTATTCCACCCTCCCCCCCCCCCCTTTTTTTATTTGTAATTTTTCCGTGTAAACATCAGATGGTTGGAACGATCAATAGATTAATTTTATTGCCTATTTTTTGTCCCTCCTTCTTTTATTTTATTTTGCTTATTTCTACTATATATAACTAAATTTTTATTTTTACCAATCAGTAGATACTCCTGATGATGACCTAACAAGTCGAAATTAATCGAGTAATTTTTTAAACATTTTGAAAAAAAAAAAAAAATGTTTTTTTGCGAAATAATAAACAAGTGTTTTAATGTGTTTATTAAGTGTTAATGTGTTTCGCCAAGTACCACCGGCGCATAGTGTTAAAAGATTACGATCTTGTGATTAAAAGGAACAGAACTTCCATGTCCAGTACTATAGGCTGGCATGGAGATAAGCAATGCGCAGATGGTAACTTAAATCAGTCCTATAGCCGTTCGTCTTTGATTTGGCAGGAATTGCGTAAAGTAAAACGGGAAAATAAACCGCGAAAGAGCAGAGAGTTCTCGTTCGGCCGCAGAAAAGATTGTATGGATTAAAAAAGAAAAAAAGTTTTTGTACGTGAAATTTCCACTACTGAACCGTTTAAAAATAAAATATATTGGTTGGTTTGCAACTCAAATTTAAAAGCTTTTTATAATAAGTTGGGGAAAAAGAAATCCATATATTTGCGAGATGGCTTTAGTCTCATATATCTCGTGATGTATTTGTCGCAGTAGACCATACTTATTATACTCGTTTCAAAGGGAAATTCACACACTAAAACATTATTTTGCCATTATTTTGATTGATCGATTCAGTTGCGAGTTATACGTGTCAGGGATAAGTAAGCAAAAAGAAAATTCGCTATATTTTACAATTGTGCTTCGATAAAGGCTGAAACACAAGTCAGGCGGCTGAAATTATGAATGGTATCTATATGATCCCGATAAAGACACAGCCAACCACGATCAATTTAGGTTTCGTTGATTCCGTGGTGGTTATTTCGATATCGATCTTGGGAATTAACGAAGTCGACAGGCATGCGCCCTATCATAGCATCGCCCAGTAGCTGAAGATCGACCACAATACAGTTTTCAACCATTTGCATAAGCTGGCTTCAAAAATAATCTTGATATTTGAGTACCGCACTTATTGACGCAAAAAAACTTGATGGACCGTGTTTCTATCTGCAGTCCTTGGCCAAACGGAACGAAATCGAGCGATTTCTGAAGCGAATGGCGACTGGCGATGAGACCTGAGCCACATACGATAATGTCAAGTGAAAACGATCATGGTCGTAGGCCAGCGAAGCTATCCAAACGGTGGGCAAACCAGGATTGACAGCCGGGAAGGTTTTGCTGCTGGTCTACTTTGGTCTGCTGCCCAATGTACAAACGCTCAATTCGTACCACTAATGCCGCAATTTTTTGCCGAACAAGTGGTGCAGTGGTTAAAGCTTCGACAGTTGGACCGAGATGTACTGGGTTCGAATCCCACAAGAGGCTGGTACGCAAACCGAATTTTTGCCATCGATTACGATCGGTGATGTTAATAAACTATGACCCTCAGTTCGAGTGCAGAATTCAGCGCCGCCCACCGTTCATGTCAGTGTACAGGTTGACATGGAGCTTGCAATGCACAGGTGGTGTACTGTAATTGTGTGAATGGGTGGTGTGTGCGTGAAAAGAGGGGTATCAATTGACCTTCAAATGACATTAAATCCACTGGACAATTAATACTTTCTTTATAAAAAAAATTGGATCAACTGAACGCAGCAATCGAAAAGGAGTGACCAGAATTAGCCAATAGAAGAGGCATCGTGTTCCACCAGGATAACGCCGGGCCTCACACGTACATGATGATTCGCCAGAAGCTCCGAGATCTTAATTGAGAGGTTATTATGCATCCACCTTATAATCCGGTACCTGGCAGCAAGCGATTATCATCTCTTTTTGTTCATGGCAGACGTTCTTGGTGGTAAAAGAATGGACTCAGGAGAAGCTTGTGAAAACTGGATTTCTCAATTTTTCGCTAATAGGAACAAAGCGTTTTGGAAAAGCGGTATAATTAAATTGCCTTCTAAATAGCAACGAGTTATCGAAAAAACGGCGAATATTTGAGCCAAAATGAATGATTGTAACCATGTTAAATAAAGCACTGAAATAAACTTAAAAATAATGGATTTGTTCTTTCCCCAACCTTATATTATGTGAATATATAAATATATATTTCAACATAAAATAATTATCCTTAAAAAATATTGATAAACATAAAATGCCTTCAGGCAGCCTTAATATATATGATACTTAATCTTGATCATTTTAATCAGCAAAGAGAGCAAGGTTGAAAGTGTACCGTATAATAAACTTCTTAACATAAAATTTTAAAAAGTTTTTAAAATCACAAACATAGTCTATCGGCAGGTAAAATGCAAATTAAAACAAGAAATTCTAATGAAATGTTGGGATAAAACTGACAGCAATGTACCATAGTTCAATATATGGTCGTCAAACATTTCTGATACCAATCCAACTAATCATATTCTAATGCCCATTGACATTAACATCATTCAACTTGCAAATCATGATTGTGAAATACATACCAAAAATAATACCAAAAATGTACACTGTTAAATTCAAAAATATTCCAATTGGATTTGTTTTGTAGTGAAATTGAAACACTTTTAGATAATCTTTAACATTTATAGTTACTAGAGAAGTCCCTGAATCCCTAATAGTGTCGCTGTAAAGATCAAATAATTTTCTAACAATTTCAGATAAACACGAGAAAATTGTAATATAATTCACTAAAGTTTTTTCAATTCTAAAGAAGGTTTTTTTAGACAATGTTTCTACTTTTATATCTCCGAATCTAGAGATGTTCACGGGGTCTCACCTATATGGCTGAATAGCTAAGTCAAAACCTCACGTGTGTGGTGAATAAGGTTGAGATATGATGATTTGTAAATTGTCCAGCGTATTTTAAACAATAGTGGTTTTTGATTTATATCTATTTTCAAATTTTTCTGTTGCCGCTCCTTGAGATGTTCATAATTTTTTTAATGTATTTTGGGATAGCATAGATAAAATTCTAACATTGCAATAAACATGGTTATTTTATGAAAATATTTACTGTGCCATATACGACTTGGAAGTTTCATGAATTTCAATAAATTTTCAAATTTTATTTCACCGATCCTAGAGATGTTCACGGGGTCTCACCTACATGGTCAGATAGATCAGTGAAACCCCTATGTGGGTAATGAACGGTATCTAATTATGATGATTTTTAACTAGTCCAGAGACATTTTTACGTTTACGGTTATATCGCCCATCCCAGAAATGTTCACGGGATCTCTTTCATATATTCGAATAGGTCAGACAATTTTCTATCAATATTGTGAAAATTGGACACGAATGATGATTTTCATCTTGTTTTCCATAATTTACAACTTCTTCGTTTGCAATTTTACTCTCAATTGGAAATTTTGGTATTTTCTCCAATAGGATTTTTACCCAATTGACATTCCCAAATAAGCTACGAATCCGATTTATTGTGAAAACAATCAAATAACAAAAATCCTATGGATGTTCACAAGGTCACGTTTATACTTTTAGATAGTTCAAAGTTTCCACTATCGATAGTTCCGAACAGGGTTCAATTGTGATGATATTTACTGGACCATATATGACTTAGAAGTTTCATGAATTTGAATAAATTTTCAAATTTTATTTCACCGAGTGAAACCCCTATGTGGGTAAAAATAACTTATATGGCCGCAGAAAATGGAAAAATTATAGTGAAAATTCTAATCCATCAATTTTTCCCAGATTTTCCTGGTAGTCTCAGTATGACCTGAGCTATTAGAAAACAATCGAAAGTATTGGGTACTAGTGGAAGTTTTTGAGATATTGGCCAAAAACTGAAAATAAACTAATAAAAAACTTTAAATTTTCAAAAGTATTGGTAATGAGATGGCCTAGTTTAGTCCAACATGAACAGATCCTAGAATTTTGTCCTAAGGTTTGGACCCCTGATCAATACTTTTATCTAAATTTCATCGTGAAAGACGGAATATTGTTAAATTTCAAGATTTCATTTACCGTGTTCTTTTACTTCGGAGATCAATCAATTTGTCATTTTAAGGATCATATTTAATATTTTATTCCGCTGGGATGTTTTATTTAGTGAAAAAAGAGATACAAAAGGAATAAGAAATTTCTAATTGTATAACAAAATAAATTCTCTATTGTGATTGAGCTGCCACTTGCGGCGAGTAACGAAAACTCTTATTTTCCGCTGAGAAATGTCCGCTAACTTAAAAAGCATATGAATATCATCATTCGTGTTCCATTTTCACAATATTGATAGAAAATTGTCTGACCTATTCGAATATATGAAAGAGATCCCGTGAACATTTCTGGGATGGGCGATATAACCGGAAACGTAAAAATGTCTCTGGACTAGTTAAAAATCATCATAATTAGATACCGTTCATTACCCACATAGGGGTTTCACTGATCTATCTGACCATGTAGGTGAGACCCCGTGAACATCTCTAGGATCGGTGAAATAAAATTTGAAAATTTATTCAAATTCATAAAACTTCTAAGTCATATATGGTCCAGTAAATATCATCACAATTGAACCCTGTTCGGAACTATCGATAGTCGAAACCTTGAACTATCTAAAAGTATAAACGTGACTTTGTGAACATCCATAGGATTTTTGTTATTTGATTGTTTTCACAATAAATCGGGTTCGTAGCTTATTTGGGAATGTCAATTGGGTAAAAATCCTATTGGAGAAAATACCAAAATTTCCAATTGAGAGTAAAATTGCAAACGAAGAAGTTGTAAATTATGGAAAACATGATGAAAATCATCATTCGTGTCCCATTTTCACAATATTGATAGAAAATTGTCTGACCTATTCGAATATATGAAAGAGATCCAGTGAACATTTCTGGGATGGGCGATGTAACCGTAAACGTAAAAATGTCTCTGGACTAGTTAAAAATCATCATAATTAGATACCGTTCATTACCCACATAGGGGTTTCACTGATCTATCTGACCATGTAGGTGAGACCCCGTGAACATCTCTAGGATCGGTGAAATAAAATTTGAAAATTTATTCAAATTCATGAAACTTCTAAGTCATATATGGTCGAGTAAATATCATCACAATTGAACCCTGTTCGGAACTATCGATAGTGGAAACTTTGAACTATCTAAAAGTATAAACGTAACCTTGTGAACATCCATAGGATTTTTGTTATTTGATTGTTTTCACAATAAATCGGGTTCGTAGCTTATTTGGGAATGTCAATTGGGTAAAAATCATATTGGAGAAAATACCAAAATTTCCAATTGAGAGTAAAATTGCAAACGAAGAAGTTGTAAATTATGGAAAACAAGATGAAAATCATCATTCGTGTCCAATTTTCACAATATTGATAGAAAATTGTCTGACCTATTCGAATATATGAAAGAGATCCCGTGAACATTTCTGGGATGGGCGATGTAACCGTAAACGTAAAAATGTCTCTGGACTAGTTAAAAATCATCATAATTAGATACCGTTCATTACCCACATAGGGGTTTCACTGATCTATCTGACCATGTAGGTGAGACCCCGTGAACATCTTTAGGATCGGTGAAATAAAATTTGAAAATTTATTGAAATTCATGAAACTTCTAAGTCGTATATGGCACAGTAAATATTTTCATAAAATAACCATGTTTATTGCAATGTTAGAATTTTATCTATGCTATCCCAAAATACATTAAAAAAATTATGAACATCTCAAGGAGCGGCAACAGAAAAATTTGAAAATAGATATAAATCAAAAACCACTATTGTTTAAAATACGCTGGACAATTTACAAATCATCATATCTCAACCTTATTCACCACACACGTGAGGTTTTGACTTAGCTATTCAGCCATATGGGTGAGACCCCGTGAACATCTCTAGATTCGGAGATATAAAAGTAGAAACATTGTCTAAAAAAACCTTCTTTAGAATTGAAAAAACTTTAGTGAATTATATTACAATTTTCTCGTGTTTATCTGAAATTGTTAGAAAATTATTTGATCTTTACAGCGACACTATTAGGGATTCAGGGACTTCTCTAGTATAAATGTTAAAGATTATCTAAAAGTGTTTCAATTTCACTACAAAACAAATCCAATTGGAATATTTTTGAATTTAACAGTGTACATTTTTGGTATTATTTTTGGTATGTATTTCACAATCATAAATCCCAATTACTATTTTCCTTAAAAAATAAAACAATTAATATTTCCTTAGAGGCGTGCTTCATTTCCTATACATTAATTTGGTTAAGCGACTAAAATATATATTAAATGAAAGGAAGCATATGCATACACACAGTGTGTACAGCATATAAATCTATATTGTATACATGTGTATGTATATACATAAAAATAATATAGAGTAGGATTATTTATACATCTAGGCATGGCTCATAAAGCAAAGTAAAAGAATAATGTTTAAGGTGTAAATTAAAGAGATTTTCATTTCAAGTAAAAGATGATTAATTGAAGATGTCATAAATACAAGAGATTGTTATAAATTTAATGTAGAAAATCTCATATTTTTGTGCGCTGTTCGTTCGAAATGACAAAATGTATAAAGGTATTAGCATTTACCTTCCACGCCCCACATTTGACGATACGCACATTTATCTACGTAGGTATAAGAAGATTTCATTGTACCGTTAGTGTAGCGTGAATACTCACCATAAAAATGTATTGTTATGACAAATTTTCACGCTGTGATTCAAATACTGAATACTGATCGAAATAGCTAATACAGGTATACATAAATATGTTTTGATTACAGTCTGCCTGCATTTTATTTATGTGTATTTGAAAAAAGTTCCTAAAATCAATTTCCATTTATCTTTACAGATCACAACCTAATCTAAATGATAAAAAAATACTGAAATTCATTTTTACATCTTTCTGTGTGCCTTCTCGATAAAGCAGAATGTATAGCAAAAGTAATCATAATACCAAAACCAAACAAATCGCCAAAAGACAAAAACTCATTAAGGCCGATTTTCTTAGTTCCAATAATTTCTAAAATATTTGAGAAATGCGCTTAAAAGAGTCCAACACCAATCATTATGATTAAGAAAATAACAATGAGTCGGAAGCATATGCTGAATATGTAAATAAACCTAATAACTTAAATTATTTAAACTAATTTATAAATATTCTACAATTACGTTTAATTATTGTGGCTTATCGTTGAAATTATAATTTCGATACTAAATTTTGAAAAATATATATATGTATGTATTTCTTCGCATTCCCAATCTCCTAAAGTATTTTAAACGTTAGTTGCTCCATTAACCCCCATTAAATTATTATTATTATTATTTTTATTTATATTTATCGTAAAATAATTAAAACCGCACCTTAAACTAAACCAATCATAAATCAAATAGTTTGTATGTTACAAATTTATTAAATTTTGTCACGAATTTGGGTGTTCGACACGGATTCGTATTCGATTTTGATAATGAAACATTCAACGCTTAAAGTAACAAACTATTTCTCAAGAACTTTTAACTTCTTAAAATTCACTATTTCACTATTTATCACTGTTCACTATTTAACGTTTACTGTTCACTTTTACTTTTCGCACTGGTCAATTTTACTTCTTAGCTTGCACACTATTCACTGGTAAATTACAAAACTGTGGCTGCGTTCAAATTTGCTCGCATTTAAACATTTGTCCATTGTATGCGTAATTGTAAATCACTTGTATGTGTTGTATTCATAAACATTCCACATCAACGAGTTTCTCTGTCATGATCATTAACGCTGTTGTCAATTCCAGTATTTTCCATGATGAATATTGTCGTCGTCTACAATTGCTTTTGTTATTCCAGTGTTCCACTCTACATGGAATGTCATTGTAATATTCAATTTATAATCAGTATTGATCCGGTACCATTCTCGCCTATTAAGAATAATTGCTCAATAAAATTATTGGTACGCGACGTATGGGAAGGTACCACTTACTTGTGTAGACCCTAACCACTCACCCACCATGTGTTACATTTGTATAGAGATGAATTCGTAACAATAGGTATTTAGATTATAAATTTAATATCTGTACGATTTAATCCGATTATTTTAAAATATTAAGCTAGAATTTGGCATTTAGACACAAAGACAACAAAATATAATAAAATCCGTCATCATTTGCCGATTCAGTACTGGCACACTATCACTATTTAGAAAATTAAATTATTTAAATACAATTTTTTTACATTTAATGCGAAACCAAAATTAATGACATTACAAGAGTTTTTTGTCATAACCAAGACTTAGACAAGACTCTAGACGAGATGGTAAAATAGAAAGAGCAATCAAAATTAAAAAAGAGTTAATTTTTAATATAGAAAAAATGGAGCGGTTAATATGTTGTCGAATACACCATCCTTGATATCTAAAGCGAAAAACTAAACTTACCGGACTTTTGGTAAATCTTGTATAATCAAAAACAGTTATTCCTGCTTAAATTCCAGAAAACCAAGATGGGTTTTCTGGAATTTAAACACGAATAATACCGCCGACAATTGACCCATTTTCGCCCCATAGTTAGTTACCTAATGTTTTGCTCAGCTTTGAGACATTCAAGGTATATGGCACATGCCCACGAATGTTGCAATCATGAAATTGCACTTACGATTTTATACCTGTTTAGTTTTTATTATTAGACATTTTGAACAACCTATACTTTCGCAAAATATTCTAAATTAAATTAGCTTGGATGTTTTAATTTTTTATTTTGGAAAAGAAAAATTTTGTTTGGGAGTTGTAAGTAAAATTTGGAATGGGAAAGTTATGAACAAATACGTAACCTATAACCGAAAGGAAACTTTAAATAAATTAAATTGAAAATTTGAACATTAGAAGAAATAACTGTTATTAGATAATAAGATTGGTATTAAAGGTTTTCAAATAACAAACAACAAAAAATATGCCATTTATCAAAAAAAAATTAAAATACGTATGTTATGTACTCGTATATGATCATTTCATTACATAAATTAAAAGTGTTCATAGACTACATATGCTTGTTCATACATAAGTGTATGTGCAATGTAATATTAAAGATCCGTTATTATGTTATCGCGATTTTAAATTTGAATAATAAAAGAAAAGGTAATATGAATATATATATATATATATATATATATATATAACGGGTGTTTCAACAGGTGCGCTTCAACTTTTTTCCGATAGGGACGGCATATTTTTTATTAATCTTTCGTCATCTGGAAACTTCATTAGTATACATTTCATCATGGAACGCTACACACGTGAACAGCGATTGCAAATCGTGCAAATTTTTTATCAAAATAATCGTTCTGTTGCTGCTACTTTAAGAGCAGCCCGTTCGACAATCGACCGTATAGTGGCAAAATTTGAGTCTACGTTTTCGCTACATAATTTTCCGGTGCCCTCGAGAGCAAGAAGTGCTCGAAGTGTTGAAAACATCGCAGCCGCCAGGGCTTCAGTTCAAGAAGACGCGAATGTGTCGCTCACACGACGTTCGCAATAATTGGGCCTTTCTGTGACATCATTGTGGCGAATTCTACGTAAAGATCTTGGCCTACATCCGTATAAGATCAAGCTGACACAACAACTAAAGCCGTTTGACCATTTGAAGCGACGCCGATTCGTGAATTGGGCTCAAGAGCAAATCGAAAATGATGCAGATTATTTAATTATCTCATTCATATATACAGGGTGGCTGAGACCAAGTGTTACCAAATGAAAACGCTGTAATTTGTCTAATTTTGATTATTTTTTTATTGAAATTTCGTGGAATATGTTGAAAACATATTACATTTTATGATAAACATGTTACTGCTCGATATGACCTCCTTTGGCTCTGATTATTTGATTCAGTCTTCCATAGAAAGCATTGCATGCTGACCGAACGTGAGCTTGCGAAATTTTATTCCATTCTCGAACAAGAGCTGACTTCAATGCATCAACACTTTCGTATTTTTACTGGACACCTTACTCTCCAAAATGGACCATGTGGAGAAATCAATGGGATTCAAGTCTGGTGAATATGGTGGCCATTCTTTCGACGAAATCAGCCGCGGAACGCAATTTTGTAAAAATTGCTGTGTCGCTCGAGCTTTGTGTGACGGTGCCGAGTCCTGTTGGAATGTCCAACGGTTCGTACCAAAGTGTTTACGAGCCCAAGGTAGCAAAGCATCGTTTAGGATCTTTTGGCGGTACACCTCTTGGTTTTCCTTGACTCCATGTTCGATGAAAACCAGAGGAGTGCGTCCATCTGCAGTCACTGCAGCCCAAACCATAACATAAGCTGGTGATTGCTTGCGCATGGCAACTCTTGTGTCCAAATTATCGTTGGAATTGTGCTCTAACCAAACACGATCATTTTGTTTATTTACATACTGTTGAATGGTGAAAATTTTCTCATCAGAAAAGACAATTTTTGGAATCTCATCAAGTTCGGCCAAGGCCTTCAATACTCGTGTTCTTTCAAGCCTAACTTTTTTTTGTGCCTCCGTAAGATATATATATATATATATATATATATATATATATATATATATATATATATATATATGTGTGTATATATATACATATATATATATATATATATATATATATATATATATATATATATATATATATACATATATATATATATATATATATATATATATATATATATATATATATATATATATATATATATATATATATATATATATATATAATATATATATATATATATATATATATATATATATATATATATATATATATAATATATATATATAATATATATATATATATATATATATATATATATATATATATATATATATATAAACATATATATATATATATATATAACGGGTGATTTTTTAAGAGCTTGAGAACTTTTTTTAAAAAAAAAACGCATAAAATTTGCAAAATCTCATCGGTTCTTTATTTGAAACGTTAGATTGGTCCATGACATTTACTTTTTGAAGATAATTTCATTTAAATGTTGACCGCGGCTGCGTCTTAGGTGGTCCATTCGGAAAGTCCAATTTTGGGCAACTTTTTCGAGCATTTCGGCCGGAATAGCCCGAATTTCTTCGGAAATGTTGTCTTCCAAAACTGGAATAGTTGCTGGCTTATTTCTGTAGACTTTAGACTTGACGTAGCCCCACAAAAAATAGTCTAAAGGCGTCAAATCGCATGATCTTGGTGCCCAACTTACCGGGCCATTTCTTGAGATGAATTGTTCTCCGAAGTTTTCCCTCAAAATGGCCATAGAATCGCGAGCTGTGTGGCATGTAGCGCCATCTTGTTGAAACCACATGTCAACTAAGTTCAGTTCTTCCATTTTTGGCAACAAAAAGTTTGTTAGCATCGAACGATAGCGATCGCCATTCACCGTAACGTTGCGTCCAACAGCATCTTTGAAAAAATACGGTCCAATGATTCCACCAGCGTACAAACCACACCAAACAGTGCATTTTTCGGGATGCATGGGCAGTTCTTGAACGGCTTCTGGTTGCTCTTCACTCCAAATGCGGCAATTTTGCTTATTTACGTAGCCATTCAACCAGAAATGAGCCTCACCGCTGAACAAAATTTGTCGATAAAAAAGCGGATTTTCTGCCAACTTTTCTAGGGCCCATTCACTGAAAATTCGACGTTGTGGCAGATCGTTCGGCTTCAGTTCTTGCAGGAGCTGTATTTTATACGGTTTTACACCAAGATCTTTGCGTAAAATCTTCCATGTCGTCGAATAACACAAACCCAATTGCTGCGAACGGCGACGAATCGACATTTCACGGTCTTCAGCAACACTCTCAGAAACAGACGCAATATTCTCTTCTGTACGCACTGTACGCATTCGTGTGGTTGGTTTAATGTCCAATAAAGTAAACTGAGTGCGAAACTTGGTCACAATCGCATTAATTGTTTGCTCACTTGGTCGATTATGTAGACCATAAATCGGACGTAAATCGCGAAACACTTTTCGAACCGAACACTGATTTTTGTAATATAATTCAATTATTTGCAAGCGTTGCTCGTTAGTAAGTCTATTCATTATGAAATGTCAAAGCATACTGAGCATCTTTCTCTTTGACACCTTGTCTGAAATCCCGCGTGATCTGTCAAATACTAATGCATGAAAATCCTAACCACAAAAAAATCACCCTTTATATATATATATATATATATATATATATATATTATATATATATATATATATATATATATATATATATATATATATATATGTTTATATATAAATAATAACAATATGCAACCAAATAAATTTAACAACTTCCAGCCGCGAAACAATACGAACTCGGTAATAAATCGGATACCGCCTCTCTCAGAAAAAGGTAAACCGACTCCCATATCGATAAACATTTCGACGAGGTCGAAAAATACTCGAGCAATTAACACGCACGAAATTCTCGCAGAACCCGAGAATTCTCAACACAACGAGCACGAAAACGAAGAAGATTCTTCACCTGAATTCGAGGTATACTCGACAAATTTTCAGGAGGACGAACAGGTAGACACGGAAGATTAAACTATCTACCATATTTAGTATGTAAAGACTGTAACGGGTAAGCCGCTATTATTTATAGGGCAAACTCAATTACATTTAATTGCCTCTACCCTATTACGCCCCCCATGAGGCGGCATTAACCCGCTAGCTCAGCGGAAAAGGTTAATTTGGCCGTGGGGATAGGGAGGCTAGGGTAGCGGCCTAGATTACCGCCTGCGGTAAAAATAAACTTATTACGGGGATTGGGTGGGAACACCGGACCCCTGAACAGTTAATTAGGCCAGCAGCCCATTTAGGGAAGTAGGCCAAACGCTACTGTGGTTGTATTGTCTGGCTTTCTAGCCAGACATTTTATAATAAAACACTTTCATTCACTTACCTTGCCGGTTGATCTCAATCTCTCCAAAATGTAATTAGATGCAACAAATATGTTTTAACGGTATGGAGACTTGTGTTTACCACACAAATACAAGATACACACAATACAAAACAAAAGAAGTTATAAAATAAATTTTTTTATGTATTTGCTTGCTGCCTTAACAACTTCAAACCATGTCACAGGTGTAAAAACAACTTAGTATAACGCTAATACACCAATACAAAATAAAAACTGATCTTACATTCACAATCAAAAATTACTTAATTAATTTACGAAATATATGTATACACAAACATGAATGCACACATGCAATCATCATACAAAATGTTGCCACTTGAAGTTGACGGAATGCCCAAAAAAAAAATTGTTTTTACACACCGACTACTATACACCATTATAATGGGTAAAATCAAATTCACCAAAAAAAAAAAAAAAATACTTTAAGCAAATTTATTTAGCACATGCTCGAATATTTCGACACAAAAAAAAATACTTTCTTATCGGACAAGTTAAAATTTATTTATTTAAACACACGTTCAAACCAGTCCACGGCACTACAAAAAAAACTTTATCAAAAAAAAAAAAAAATTAGCAGAAAAAAACTTATACTTAAATTGGACCTGAACGCCGGTCCGTCCAAAAACTAACTCCCCGCCACACACCATGCATAAAAACAATTTTTCGAAAATTTTGTGAATTCATCACAAACTGCCATGGTGGTGTACGAAAACGTGCCATGAATTTTGCTTATTCTTGGCCACGCGAAAAATTTGAAACCAAAAAAAATGCTGAGGAAAGACAAATTAATAAGTGCAATTTCCCTCGGTCAATACATAGTTCACCTATGTCATTTACCTAAAAAAAACTAACATTTATTGCAAACAAAATGATCAAATTACATTTAAGTGTATGATCGTTCAACCACAATATGAATTTGTATTCATACCGTAATTTGATCGCCATAACACAGAAATGTTGAAGTTTAACATGACGGAGAATTTTATATTTGGAATGTTAATATTTTTGGAGAGGTTAATCTCAAAGCAGTCATGTTAATGAGTAATACTAAAATATAGAATGTTGGGATAGGTCAGTAACGGAATTAGGTTGAATTCCGTTACAAGACATACACAACAACAAATCAATTAAGCTTTTAATAGACACCGGGGCAAATAAAAATATCCTAAGACCCGGTATTATTGCTAAATAAAATGTGTAAAATTAATTTGTTAGGTTTCGATATTCCACCGCAAAATTATTTCGAACTAGATTTTCACAGGTTTTTTGATGAAATCATTGGTTCAGAATCAATGGCCACATTAAACGCCAAAATTGACTTCCCAACAAATCACTTGATTTTAAATAATCACAAACTCAAATTTTTCCGCTACTACCCAATGGGCAACCATTATAATCATATTGTCACATTCCAAACGTCGAGTGACGGAGAATGGTTCGTTCCCGAATACCAAAAACTCAACGAAGAAATTATTATCCAACCAGGAATATATAAAGCCGAACAGGGCAAAACGGTAGTAAACATTCTCACGAATGACCCAAAATCACCAAACGTTTTACCAAAATTAAAATTAACCGTTAACAACTTCGAAACTTTAAAACCTATGCCAACAACTAGAAAAGCTATAATCACTAAGCAGGATATAGAAAAGGTTATTAGAACCGAACACCTAAACATCAATGAAAAGACTGCGTTAATTGACAAAATTTATGAAAATCAAACGGTGCTGCTGAGACAAACAGAGAAATTGTCAGCAACAACAATTATAAAGCACCACATACATACAAAAGACGAAATGCCCGTCTATACAAAAACCTATCGTTACCCACATCATTTCAAGAGAGATGGGGAAGATCAAGTACAGGAAATGCTCGAAAGCGGAATTATTCGCCACTCAAACAGTCCGTACTCGGCACCAATTTGGATTGTTCCTAAAAAAACAGACGCTTCAGGAACACGTAAGGTCAGGGTAGTCATCGAAAAAACGATCGATAATAAATTCTTGATGCCCCAAATTGAAGAGATTTTAGATAACTTGGGAAGATCGACCTACTTCACAACGTTGGACCTAAAATCTGGCTTCCACCAAATCCCAATGGATGAGAAGTCCCAACAAAAGACCGCCTTCTCAACAGATAAAGGTCATTTCGAGTTTTGCAGAATGCCATTTGGCCTGAAAAACGGCCCAGCCACCTTCCAACACGCTATGAACCACGTATTACAAGGGTTAATAGGCAAAATATGTCATGTTTATCTAGACGATATCGTAATAATTTGCGAAAACCTAAAGAATCATTTAAAGAACCTAGACAAAGTACTCAAACGGCTTTCGGAATTTAACCTCAAAATTCAGCTTGATAAGTGTGAATTTCTGAAGCGCAAAACCGAATTCTTGGGACATATAATCACCCAAGACGGAGTATTGCCCAATAGGGATAAAATCCAGAAAATTTTATGATAGTGAAGTATTTCCTAAACTTTCCTAAAAATTAAAATCCGCCATTTTTGTTTCAATGTATGCGTAAAACTACGTATAAACGAGTAAATTATAAATTATGAAAAAATGCAAATAAGTACGGTGACTATAATAAAACTTGTTAAGATTATTTTTCCGAACAATTTTCCCAATTCTAGAAACACCGCTACCAAATACTAAGCACACTTTTGAGTAGTTCTGGATCAAAACTAAGAGATAAAAACCATTCCATAGAAAAATCTAGGGGCCCCGGGTGGTTTAGGAAATTAAATTTGTAAAGAGGTCAATTTGCATATCGTATGGTTTTTCCGAGCAATTTTCCCAATTCCAGAAACACCGCTACCAAATACTAAGCACACTTTTGAGTAGTTCTGGATCAAAACTAAGAGATAAACACCATTCCATTGAAAAATCTAGGGGCCCCGGGTGTTTTAGGAAATAAAACTTGTTAAGAAGTCAATTAGCATATCGTATGGTTTTTCCGAACAATTTTCCCAATTCCATAAACACCGCTACCAAATACTAAGCACACTTTTGAGTAGTTTTGGATCAAAACTAAGAGATAAACACCATTCCATAGAAAAATCTAGGGGCCCCGGGTGGTTTAGGAAATTAAATTTGTAAAGAGGTCAATTTGCATATCGTATGGTTTTTCCGAGCAATTTTCCCAATTCCATAAACACCGCTACCAAATACTAAGCACACTTTTGAGTTGTTCTGGATCAAAACTAAGAGATAAACACCATTCCATAGAAAAATCTAGGGGCCCCGGGTGGTTTAGGAAATTAAATTTGTAAAGAGGTCAATTTGCATATCGTATGGTTTTTCCGAGCAATTTTCCCAATTCCAGAAACACCGCTACCAAATACTAAGCACATTTTTGAGTTGTTCTGAATCAAAACTAACAGATAAACACCATTCCATTGAAAAATTTAGGGGCCCCGGGTGTTTTAGGAAATAAAACTTGTTAAGAAGTCAATTAGCATATCGTATGGTTTTTCCGAACAATTTTCCCAATTCTAGAAACACCGCTACCAAATACTAAGCACACTTTTGAGTAGTTCTGGATCAAAACTAAGAGATAAACACCATTCCATAGAAAAATCTAGGGGCCCCGGGTGGTTTAGGAAATTAAATTTGTAAAGAGGTCAATTTGCATATCGTATGGTTTTTCCGAACAATTTTCCCAATTCTAGAAACACCGCTACCAAATACTAAGCACACTTTTGAGTTGTTCTGAATCAAAACTAACAGATAAACACCATTCCATTGAAAAATCTAGGGGCCCCGGGTGTTTTAGGAAATAAAACTTGTTAAGAAGTCAATTAGCATATCGTATGGTTTTTCCGAACAATTTTCCCAATTCTAGAAACACCGCTACCAAATACTAAGCACACTTTTGAGTTGTTCTGAATCAAAACTAACAGATAAACATCATTCCATTGAAAAATCTAGGGGCCCCGGGTGTTTTAGGAAATAAAACTTGTTAAGAAGTCAATTAGCATATCGTATGGTTTTTCCGAACAATTTTTCCAATTCCATAAACACCGCTACCAAATACTAAGCACACTTTTGAGTTGTTCTGGATCAAAACTAAGAGATAAACACCATTCCATAGAAAAATCTAGGGGCCCCGGGTGTTTTAGGAAATAAAACTTGTTAAGAAGTCAATTAGCATATCGTATGGTTTTTCCGAACAATTTTCCCAATTCTAGAAACACCGCTACCAAATACTAAGCACACTTTTGAGTTGTTCTGGATCAAAACTAAGAGATAAACACCATTCCATTGAAAAATCTAGGGGCCCCGGGTGTTTTAGGAAATAAAACTTGTTAAGAAGTCAATTAGCATATCGTATGGTTTTTCCGAGCAATTTTCCCAATTCCAGAAACACCGCTACCAAATACTAAGCACACTTTTGAGTAGTTCTGGATCAAAACTAAGAGATAAACACCGTTCCATTGAAAAATCTAGGGGCCCCGGGTGTTTTAGGAAATAAAACTTGTTAAGAAGTCAATTAGCATATCGTATGGTTTTTCCGAACAATTTTCCCAATTCTAGAAACACCGCTACCAAATACTAAGCACACTTTTGAGTAGTTCTGGATCAAAACTAAGAGATAAACACCATTCCATAGAAAAATCTAGGGGCCCCGGGTGGTTTAGGAAATTAAATTTGTAAAGAGGTCAATTTGCATATCGTATGGTTTTTCCGAGCAATTTTCCCAATTCCAGAAACACCGCTACCAAATACTAAGCACATTTTTGAGTTGTTCTGAATCAAAACTAACAGATAAACACCATTCCATTGAAAAATCTAGGGGCCCCGGGTGTTTTAGGAAATAAAACTTGTTAAGAAGTCAATTAGCATATCGTATGGTTTTTCCGAACAATTTTCCCAATTCTAGAAACACCGCTACCAAATACTAAGCACACTTTTGAGTAGTTCTGGATCAAAACTAAGAGATAAACACCATTCCATAGAAAAATCTAGGGGCCCCGGGTGGTTTAGGAAATTAAATTTGTAAAGAGGTCAATTTGCATATCGTATGGTTTTTCCGAGCAATTTTCCCAATTCCAGAAACACCGCTACCAAATACTAAGCACACTTTTGAGTTGTTCTGAATCAAAACTAACAGATAAACACCATTCCATTGAAAAATCTAGGGGCCCCGGGTGTTTTAGGAAATAAAACTTGTTAAGAAGTCAATTAGCATATCGTATGGTTTTTCCGAACAATTTTCCCAATTCTAGAAACACCGCTACCAAATACTAAGCACACTTTTGAGTAGTTCTGGATCAAAACTAAGAGATAAACACCATTCCATTGAAAAATCTAGGGGCCCCGGGTGGTTTAGGAAATTAAATTTGTAAAGAGGTCAATTTGCATATCGTATGGTTTTTCCGAGCAATTTTCCCAATTCCAGAAACACCGCTACCAAATACTAAGCACATTTTTGAGTTGTTCTGAATCAAAACTAACAGATAAACACCATTCCATTGAAAAATCTAGGGGCCCCGGGTGTTTTAGGAAATAAAACTTGTTAAGAAGTCAATTAGCATATCGTATGGTTTTTCCGAACAATTTTCCCAATTCTAGAAACACCGCTACCAAATACTAAGCACACTTTTGAGTAGTTCTGGATCAAAACTAAGAGATAAACACCATTCCATAGAAAAATCTAGGGGCCCCGGGTGGTTTAGGAAATTAAATTTGTAAAGAGGTCAATTTGCATATCGTATGGTTTTTCCGAGCAATTTTCCCAATTCCAGAAACACCGCTACCAAATACTAAGCACACTTTTGAGTTGTTCTGAATCAAAACTAACAGATAAACACCATTCCATTGAAAAATCTAGGGGCCCCGGGTGTTTTAGGAAATAAAACTTGTTAAGAAGTCAATTAGCATATCGTATGGTTTTTCCGAACAATTTTCCCAATTCTAGAAACACCGCTACCAAATACTAAGCACACTTTTGAGTTGTTCTGAATCAAAACTAACAGATAAACACCATTCCATTGAAAAATCTAGAGGCCCCGGGTGGTTTAGGAAATTAAATTTGTAAAGAGGTCAATTTGCATATCGTATGGTTTTTCCGAGTAATTTTCCCAATTCCATAAACACCGCTACCAAATACTAAGCACACTTTTGAGTTGTTCTGGATCAAAACTAAGAGATAAACACCATTCCATAGAAAAATCTAGGGGCCCCGGGTGGTTTAGGAAATTAAATTTGTAAAGAGGTCAATTTGCATATCGTATGGTTTTTCCGAGCAATTTTCCCAATTCCAGAAACACCGCTACCAAATACTAAGCACACTTTTGAGTTGTTCTGAATCAAAACTAACAGATAAACACCATTCCATTGAAAAATCTAGAGGCCCCGGGTGGTTTAGGAAATTAAATTTGTAAAGAGGTCAATTTGCATATCGTATGGTTTTTCCGAGCAATTTTCCCAATTCCAGAAACACCGCTACCAAATACTAAGCACACTTTTGAGTTGTTCTGAATAAAAACTAACAGATAAACACCATTCCATCGAAAAATCTAGGGGCCCCGGGTGGTTTAGGAAATTAAATTTGCAAAGAGGTCAATTTGCATATCGTATGGTTGAACACAGAGGTCGTGAGGTCGAGAGGTTGAAACACCCGGGGCCCCTAGATTTTTCCATGGAATGGTGTTTATCTGTTAGTTTTGATTCAGAACAACTCAAAAGTGTGCTTAGTATTTGGTAGCGGTGTTTCTGGAATTGGGAAAATTGCTCGGAAAAACCATACGATATGCAAATTGACCTCTTTACAAATTTAATTTCCTAAACCACCCGGGGCCTCTAGATTTTTCAATGGAATGGTGTTTATCTGTTAGTTTTGATTCAGAACAACTCAAAAGTGTGCTTAGTATTTGGTAGCGGTGTTTCTAGAATTGGGAAAATTGTTCGGAAAAACCATACGATATGCTAATTGACTTCTTAACAAGTTTTATTTCCTAAAACACCCGGGGCCCCTAGATTTTTCAATGGAATGGTGTTTATCTGTTAGTTTTGATTCAGAACAACTCAAAAGTGTGCTTAGTATTTGGTAGCGGTGTTTCTGGAATTGGGAAAATTGCTCGGAAAAACCATACGATATGCAAATTGACCTCTTTACAAATTTAATTTCCTAAACCACCCGGGGCCCCTAGATTTTTCTATGGAATGGTGTTTATCTCTTAGTTTTGATCCAGAACTACTCAAAAGTGTGCTTAGTATTTGGTAGCGGTGTTTCTGGAATTGGGAAAATTGCTCGGAAAAACCATACGATATGCAAATTGACCTCTTTACAAATTTAATTTCCTAAACCACCCGGGGCCCCTAGATTTTTCTATGGAATGGTGTTTATCTCTTAGTTTTGATCCAGAACTACTCAAAAGTGTGCTTAGTATTTGGTAGCGGTGTTTCTAGAATTGGGAAAATTGTTCGGAAAAACCATACGATATGCTAATTGACTTCTTAACAAGTTTTATTTCCTAAAACACCCGGGGCCCCTAGATTTTTCAATGGAATGGTGTTTATCTGTTAGTTTTGATTCAGAACAACTCAAAAGTGTGCTTAGTATTTGGTAGCGGTGTTTCTGGAATTGGGAAAATTGCTCGGAAAAACCATACGATATGCAAATTGACCTCTTTACAAATTTAATTTCCTAAACCACCCGGGGCCTCTAGATTTTTCAATGGAATGGTGTTTATCTGTTAGTTTTGATTCAGAACAACTCAAAAGTGTGCTTAGTATTTGGTAGCGGTGTTTCTAGAATTGGGAAAATTGTTCGGAAAAACCATACGATATGCTAATTGACTTCTTAACAAGTTTTATTTCCTAAAACACCCGGGGCCCCTAGATTTTTCAATGGAATGGTGTTTATCTGTTAGTTTTGATTCAGAACAACTCAAAAGTGTGCTTAGTATTTGGTAGCGGTGTTTCTGGAATTGGGAAAATTGCTCGGAAAAACCATACGATATGCAAATTGACCTCTTTACAAATTTAATTTCCTAAACCACCCGGGGCCCCTAGATTTTTCTATGGAATGGTGTTTATCTCTTAGTTTTGATCCAAAACTACTCAAAAGTGTGCTTAGTATTTGGTAGCGGTGTTTCTAGAATTGGGAAAATTGTTCGGAAAAACCATACGATATGCTAATTGACTTCTTAACAAGTTTTATTTCCTAAAACACCCGGGGCCCCTAGATTTTTCAATGGAATGGTGTTTATCTGTTAGTTTTGATTCAGAACAACTCAAAAGTGTGCTTAGTATTTGGTAGCGGTGTTTCTGGAATTGGGAAAATTGCTCGGAAAAACCATACGATATGCAAATTGACCTCTTTACAAATTTAATTTCCTAAACCACCCGGGGCCTCTAGATTTTTCAATGGAATGGTGTTTATCTGTTAGTTTTGATTCAGAACAACTCAAAAGTGTGCTTAGTATTTGGTAGCGGTGTTTCTAGAATTGGGAAAATTGTTCGGAAAAACCATACGATATGCTAATTGACTTCTTAACAAGTTTTATTTCCTAAAACACCCGGGGCCCCTAGATTTTTCAATGGAATGGTGTTTATCTGTTAGTTTTGATTCAGAACAACTCAAAAGTGTGCTTAGTATTTGGTAGCGGTGTTTCTGGAATTGGGAAAATTGCTCGGAAAAACCATACGATATGCAAATTGACCTCTTTACAAATTTAATTTCCTAAACCACCCGGGGCCCCTAGATTTTTCTATGGAATGGTGTTTATCTCTTAGTTTTGATCCAAAACTACTCAAAAGTGTGCTTAGTATTTGGTAGCGGTGTTTCTAGAATTGGGAAAATTGTTCGGAAAAACCATACGATATGCTAATTGACTTCTTAACAAGTTTTATTTCCTAAAACACCCGGGGCCCCTAGATTTTTCAATGGAATGGTGTTTATCTGTTAGTTTTGATTCAGAACAACTCAAAAGTGTGCTTAGTATTTGGTAGCGGTGTTTCTGGAATTGGGAAAATTGCTCGGAAAAACCATACGATATGCAAATTGACCTCTTTACAAATTTAATTTCCTAAACCACCCGGGGCCCCTAGATTTTTCTATGGAATGGTGTTTATCTCTTAGTTTTGATCCAGAACTACTCAAAAGTGTGCTTAGTATTTGGTAGCGGTGTTTCTAGAATTGGGAAAATTGTTCGGAAAAACCATACGATATGCTAATTGACTTCTTAACAAGTTTTATTTCCTAAAACACCCGGGGCCCCTAGATTTTTCAATGGAATGGTGTTTATCTGTTAGTTTTGATTCAGAACAACTTAAAAGTGTGCTTAGTATTTGGTAGCGGTGTTTCTGGAATTGGGAAAATTGCTCGGAAAAACCATACGATATGCAAATTGACCTCTTTACAAATTTAATTTCCTAAACCACCCGGGGCCCCTAGATTTTTCTATGGAATGGTGTTTATCTCTTAGTTTTGATCCAGAACTACTCAAAAGTGTGCTTAGTATTTGGTAGCGGTGTTTCTAGAATTGGGAAAATTGTTCGGAAAAACCATACGATATGCTAATTGACTTCTTAACAAGTTTTATTTCCTAAAACACCCGGGGCCCCTAGATTTTTCAATGGAATGGTGTTTATCTGTTAGTTTTGATTCAGAACAACTCAAAAGTGTGCTTAGTATTTGGTAGCGGTGTTTCTGGAATTGGGAAAATTGCTCGGAAAAACCATACGATATGCAAATTGACCTCTTTACAAATTTAATTTCCTAAACCACCCGGGGCCCCTAGATTTTTCTATGGAATGGTGTTTATCTCTTAGTTTTGATCCAGAACTACTCAAAAGTGTGCTTAGTATTTGGTAGCGGTGTTTCTAGAATTGGAAAAATTGTTCGGAAAAACCATACGATATGCTAATTGACTTCTTAACAAGTTTTATTTCCTAAAACACCCGGGGCCCCTAGATTTTTCAATGGAATGATGTTTATCTGTTAGTTTTGATTCAGAACAACTCAAAAGTGTGCTTAGTATTTGGTAGCGGTGTTTATGGAATTGGGAAAATTGCTCGGAAAAACCATACGATATGCTAATTGACTTCTTAACAAATTTAATTTCCTAAACCACCCGGGGCCCCTAGATTTTTCCATGGAACGGTGTTTATCTCTTAGTTTTGATCCAGAACAACTCAAAAGTGTGCTTAGTATTTGGTAGCGGTGTTTATGGAATTGGGAAAATTGCTCGGAAAAACCATACGATATGCAAATTGACCTCTTTACAAATTTAATTTCCTAAACCACCCGGGGCCCCTAGATTTTTCTATGGAATGGTGTTTATCTCTTAGTTTTGATCCAGAACTACTCAAAAGTGTGCTTAGTATTTGGTAGCGGTGTTTCTAGAATTGGGAAAATTGTTCGGAAAAACCATACGATATGCTAATTGACTTCTTAACAAGTTTTATTTCCTAAAACACCCGGGACCCCTAGATTTCTCGATGGAATGGTGTTTATCTGTTAGTTTTGATTCAGAACAACTCAATAGTGCGCTTAGTATTTGGTAGCGGTGTTTCTGGAATTGGGAAAATTGCTCAGAAAAACCGTACGATATGCAAATTGACCTTTTACAAGTACTTAGTCACCGTACTTATTTGCATTTTTTCTTAATTTATAATTTACTCGTTTATACGAAGTTTTACGCATACATTGAAAGTTTAGGAAATACTTCACTATCATGACCAAACACGTGAAGTTTTTCCTAAATAATCCTAATTCTGTTTTTAGGATAGTTTAGGAAATAGTTCCCACGAATAAAATTTTAGAGTGGCCCTCACCCAGAAACCAGAAAGAAATAAAACAATTTCTCGGGCTTTCCGGATACTACCGTAGATTTATAAAAGACTACTCTAAAATCGCCAAAGGCATGACAAAATATTTAAAAAAAGAAATCCCAATGGACCTAAAGGATCCAGAATATATTAAGGCATTTGAGAAACTAAAGAAAACGATAGCCACAGATCAAATTCTGATCTACCCAGACTTCAGCAAACCATTTATCCTAACAACGGATGCTTCAGATTTTGCACTGGGTGCAGTGTTATCACAAATTCACGATGGTACTGAGAAACCAATAGCGTTCGCGTCCCGGACACTCAATTCAACAGAAACTAAATATGCCACAAATGAGAAGGAAGCATTAGCCATTATATGGGCGGTAAAGAAATACCAACCATACCTATACGGTAACAAGTTCACTTTGGTAACCGACCATAAACCTTTAACCTTCATCAAATCTTCGGAGAAAAACTCCAAAATTCTACGATGGAGATTAGAGCTGGACAACTACGATTACGACGTAGTTTATAAAGAAGGCAAAGCAAATGTCGTGGCAGATGCTCTGAGCAGAATGCCTACCCAGGACGACACTAAGGAAATAAATACAAATGAGTTCACAGATAGTAACACTTCACGTCAATCTGCCGAATCTCCAATAAACAACTCAAATTCCTCAGACGATATGGAAACAATTCATTCAGCGAATACGTCAGCTGATTATTACATGCATTTCTCAGACAGGCCGTTTAATTATTACAGAAACCAGCTAATTTTCAAAATAGCAAATATAGACGTAATTATTTCGGAAGAAATATTTCCAAATTTTAAAAGAATTATCATTTCTAAAAAACGGTTCGAAGTCGACGATATTACGAAATTCTTAAAGGCTTACCACAACGGTAAGCAGTCGGCAATTATGGCGCCTGAGAACTTATACACGAAAGAAGAATCATTTAGGCAACATTTCTGTCAAACTGGTCACTTCGTCTTCACAACAAAAATAGTTGAGGATGTTACTAGTAAGGACAGGCAAAACATAATCATAATCAAAGAACACGAAAGGGCACACAGAAGCACTAGCGAGGTTAAGAGACAACTAAGACGAGCAATTCCTCTTCCCAAGAATGGGAAACAAAATCAAAATTCACATTAATGCTTGTAACATCTGTAACAAGCACAAATATGACCGCAAACCTTATAATATTAAAATTTCCCCACGGCCAATCACAAAGAAGCCGTTAGAGAGGCTGCATATTGACATTTTCATTATAAACAGAAACAACTTTCTATCTATAATAGACTCATTTTCCAAGCATCTACAAATGATAGCAATGGAAACCAAAAACGTAACGGATGTCACCACAGCCCTTAACAAATATTTCACTCTCTTCGGAATACCGAACAGTATTGTATGTGACCACGAAACCACCTTCCAATCCATTCAAATGAGGGAATTTCTAAATAACCTCAATATCAGAATAGAATATGCCTCATCATCAGAATCTAATGGGCAGATTGAAAAAACCCATGCCACGGTCATTGAAATATACAATACCAATAAACATAAACTACCAAACCCAAATACTTCAACTGCCATCGAATTGTCAGTTGCACTTTACAATAATACCGTGCATTCAGCGACCGGCTTCACGCCGAATGAAATTATTTTTAACCAAAACAATTTAACAAAAGCAGCTGCAAGAATGCAAAAGCAAAACATTGGTAGAGAAAACCCACCCGAACTTATAGAAGATCAATCCGTATTCCTTAAACCCAACATTAGAACAAAAACCCAACCGAGAGGAATTGAGACTAAAATTCGAAATATTGAGTTAAAAACATTCCGTACAAAAAGAAATATTAAACGGAATAAAAATAAAATAAAAAGATTGAAAAAATGAAATTGAAATTGAAATTGAAATTGAAATTGAAATTAAAATTGAAATTGAAATTGAAATTGAAACCGAAATTGAAGTTGAAATTGAACTTAAGAAAAAAGTTGAAAGAAAACAGAATTAATTAAAATCAATTTTATTTATCATTTCAGGCAAATTGTAATACAATAATTAAATAAGAAATAAATATAAATAATTTAATCTAAAGTTGACGTAAATAAAAAAACTTTTAATTAGAAATTACCATTCTAGATATAGTACACGTAGAAATATTATATTATAAATTAGATAAGCTGTCAGTTGCTTTATATACGAGTTCAATGCATTTCATTATAAGATTATTAATATTAACTATAATTATAGAAATCTGTAAAAGCCAGAAATTAGAAATAAAAAATTTAAATAGCGATCCAATTTTAATAATTAAAACAAACGATTGCAAAATTCAAATAGGCAATATAAAAATAGTACATCCATTCAATTTACATAACTTTCAAAATACAGTAGAATCAATAAATAAATTCATTTATAATAAGCTAGATGATAAGAATGATAAATTAGAATTATGCAATATAGTAAAACAAAAGTGCAAGAAATTATACGACAACCTACAACAAATAAAACCCACACGACGTTATAGACAAAAACGTTGGGATGCACTCGGTTCCGCGTGGAAGTGGCTGGCAGGCAGCATAGATGCATTAGATCTACGAATGCTGGAAAGCAAAATGAATGAGCTAACAAACGAAAATAATCAGCAAGTACAGATAAACACCCGGATTGATGAAAGAATAAGATTGATCACAGATACGATCAACAAAGCGGTGACGAACACCAACACAGCTAATAAAATAATACTCAGTGAGATAGAAATGATGACAGCTATCATAAACATAGACACTATAAACAATATATTAGAGGACATACAAGATGCCATCGTCAGAACAAAAATTGGATTAGCAAGCAACAAAGTGCTTTCGCTAAAAGAACTAATGACGATAAGAGATCTAATGATAAACCAAGGAGTCAATATAAGTATACCAGAAGAGGCACTCCAATACGTAATACCGAAAATTGCCGTAAATGAAGAAATGCTCCTGTTTATTCTAGAAGTACCAAAGCTGGAAGATGAAGTATCAACATCAACAACGATCATACCGTTAACAGTCAAAGATACAATAATAAGAGAGTACCCACAACATATCATAATGACGAAACAAAAACTATTTACATCATTAAACCCTAACAGTTTCGTACAAAAATACGGAGAAATAAAAGAATTCGACGACGAGTGTATCAAACCTCTGATAATGGGCACGAAAGGTACCTGCAACGTAACAGCAAAATCGGACACCACAGTACACTATATTTCAGAGGACAAACTTCTGATAGATAACGCTAAAGAAGAAACATTATCATCGGATTGTGGACCGAACAACAGAACGCTAACGGGAAACTTCCTTATAAGCTTCTGGAACTGCACTTTGGTAATTAAGAACAAGAAGTTTCAGTCGCTCGAAATTAAGAACGAAGCGGAAGAAATTCAGGGTGCACTACATAATCTTGAGATAGCACGGAGATTGGTTAAAACGGTGGACATAAATGTAATAGAACAACAAAATTTACAAAACAGGAAACTGATAACGCACATGAATTTACAACAGGAGAATCAACAATATTGGATATGGTCCCTATCAGGCGGTGTGTCTATCTCATCACTAGGGTTAATACTCGTAACAGTATATGCGTACATCAAGGTTCGCCAAAATATCACAAGAGCAGTAAGACGCAATATAAACCAGCAAAAGTTAGAGTGTTCCAACAAAGAAGATACGAGATTCTCAAATCTAGTACCAAATTAGGAAACAAAGTTAATGACGAGGACGCCCTTTCTACACCCCCGGGAGAAGTTATAATTACATAAACTACTACATCAAATAAATAACTCAAGGCTACAATGTTCTCACGATGTGTCGAACATTGCCCCCATCATTGCAACCGGAGCCCGATCATGTTTACAAGGGAAATGCACAAGCATTGTCTTATTTCTTGATAAGCACTTTTATAAGTTAAAAACAACATAATTATAATTATCCTTAGTTAGCATTTAGAACGTTAAAGTAAATTTTATGTTAAGTTTAGTTTTAAGATCTAACTCAAAGTTGTAACAAGTCAAATAAAAATTGTGAAATAAATTGTGAAAATAAATTTTTTTCGACGTTTTATTTGTGAGATATATATATATATATATATATATATATATATATATATATATATATATATATATATATATATATATATATATATATATATATATATATATATATATATATATATATATATATATATATATATATATATATATATATATATATAGATATTTATATATATATATATATATATATATATATATATATATATATATATATACATATTTATATATATATCTGTGGCCACAAGGTAAAACGTAATAAGTCAATTTTTAATTTTTTAAAGTAGAGCTTTTAAAGAGTGATTTTTGCTAAAAAAAAACCCGTTTACACATAAGGGTTGGCTTTTCTGAAACTGAATGAATTATATTAGTAGCTATTAATTACAATAGATATATATATATATATATATATATATATATGTATATATATATATATATATATATATATACATATATATATATATATATATATATATATATATATATATATATATATATATATATATATATATATATATATATATATATATATATATATAGAGTAGATACTCCTGATGATGACCTAACAAGTCGAAATTAATCGAGTAATTTTTTAAACATTTTTGAAAAAAAAAAAAAAAGTTTTGTTTATTAAGTGTTAATGTGTTTCGCCAAGTACCAACGGCGCATAGTGTTAAAAGTATATATATATATATATATATATATGTATATATATATATATATATATATATATATATATATATATATATATATATATATATATATATATATATATATATATATATACATAGATATATATAGATATAGATATATATAGTAAGAGAGAGAGAGAGAGATATAAAACGTCCGTGCCCTTTTTTGCGTAACATTCAAAAAAAGAATTGTCTAATTTCAAATGAACTTTTTGACCTTTTGACATTTTTCTTGTAGAGCCATGACCCCATCACTGTAGAACTTCTGCAGTTTGGAGGCGAAAAGTTAAGCCAACTTATTTTCGCTTATTATCATTAAGATGGTTTTGCATGGACCGAAAACAAGGGTAGTCCGATGGTGCAGGTTAGGACTATATGGCGGTTGCATCAAAACTTCCCAGCCAAGCTCTCTCAGTTTCTGCCAGGTCATCAATGATGTGTGGTCTAGCGTTATCAAGATGGATTACAATGCCCTTTGTGTTAATCAATTCTGGACATTTTAACTGGGTTTCTTGCCTTAAACGCGTTAGTTGCTAACAGTAAATTTTAAAATCAATTGTTTGGCCCGGCGGCAGCACCTCATAATGCACGATTCCTATCCAATCCCATCAAACACACAGCATTACCTTTCTTTGGGTCAATGCTGGCTTTGATACCGTTTGGGAAGCTTCACCTCATTTCGTCTATGATATTTTTCGCACAACGTTGTCGTATCTTATCTACTTTACATCACCAGTAATCATTCGCTTTAAAAATGGCTCGATTTCGTTCCGATTCAGCAGTGTTTCGCAGACATAAATCCGGTCCATTAAATGTTTAACTGTTAATTCATGTGGGACCCAAACGTCAAGCATTTGTTGGAATCCAGCCATTTTCAAATGGTTTAAAACTGTTTTGTGAACTGTATCTAGTTCTTTACCAATTGCATAGCTGCTTATATGCCGGTCTTCTTCAATTTTCTGCATGATTTCATCGACTTTCCCAGTGGTTGGTTGACCAGAGCGAGGTGCATCCTTGACATCCATATTTCCAGAACGAAAGCGCTTGAACCATTTCTTTGCTGCTGATTTTGATAAAGCACTTTCTCCATAAATAGCACAAATTTTTCCGCCAGCCTAAGCCGCGTTTTTACCTTTGTCGTAATAAAATTGTAAAATATATCTAATTTTTTCATTATGTATCTCCATGTTTAAAATGTTTTAACTTTTTATTCAATTCACTGATTTTATTGTTTTATATGTTAAAGAACAAGTTAAAATGTCACCTTTCAAACACACATACTTTCAAAGAGCCCGATACGACCAATGGTTACTGAGATATATGAATGTAAAGCCATCTATCGGGAAAAAGGCCACGAACTTTTTCCTCTACCCAATTTATATATATACATATATATAAATATATATATATATATATATATATATATATATATATATATATATATATATATATATATATATATATTTATTTATTTATATATTATTTGTTTCAATGTCACGCAAAGAAGTGCACAGACGTTTAATCTCTCTCTCTCTCTCTCTCTCTCTCTCTCTCTCTCTCTCTCTCTCTCTCTCTCTCTCTCTTACTATATATATATATATATATATATATATATATATATATATATATATATATATATATATATATATATATATATATATATATACTACTGCGGGCAAAAAGTAGTAAGACTTTTTAATTTAAATTTCGCACGGAAAACCATTCGTCGAAATATATATTTTTCTATGTTGGTATGACTGTCAGTGACATCTGTGCCAAATGTCACATCAAAATAATCATTAGTATTTAGTATACGCTTGTCATTCTGAAGTACAAAAAGTGCATTCGGCGATTTTTACAATGAGTGAAATTATTCAACAAAGAAGTTCCATTAAATTTAGTGTGTGGAATCAATTTTGTGGTGCCGAAACGTTCAGAATGTTGCAAAAGGCCTTCGGTGATAATTGTATGTCGCGAGCAAGTGTTTTTGATTGGTATAAATTGTTCAAAGAGGGTCGAGAACGTGTTGACGACGAACCACGTCTAGGACGGCAATCAACATCAACTGATGATCAACACGTTAGTAAAATCAAGGAATTGGTGCTCGAGAATCAACGATTAGCAGTCAAAGACCCAGTGAAAACCATTTTGAAAGATCATTTGGGCCTAAGAAAAGTGAAAGCACGATTGGTTCCAAACTCACTCAATTTTTTGGACAAACAGTGTCGCGTTAACGTCTGTGAAACAATGCTTTCTACCAAGATGTCATGAAACGTATTATAACCTGCGATGAGTCTTGGGTCTATGCTTACGACCCGGAAACAGGCTATCAATTGGCCGAATATCGTGCCAAAGGTGAGCCGAAGCCGAAAAAACCACGTCAAAGCAAGTCAAAAATCAAGGTGATGTTGACAGTTTTCTTCGATTATCGAGGTGTGGTTCACTTCGAATTCCTTCCGACCGGCCAAACTGTCAACAACGAATACTATTTGAGTGTTATGAGTCGTTTGCGCGAAGCTATTCGTAAAAAGAGGCCGGAATTATGGGTCGACAACTCTTGGTTTTTGGTGGTGAAACTTGTCTCTGTTGGTCTTGAATAAAAAATTTGTAAATTTATGATATTAGGTAAATGCAATATTCAATATTCTTACCGATTATTAATTAGATATCTCGGACCAACCATTCATTTTTACGAGACAGTACTTTCGGAGAACTTCCACTTCTCGGTTGGTCGTTTATAAGCGACTTGTATCTTTGTTTTAATGCTCGCCATTTGGCTTGACATTATTTATCTTGTAAACAAGAAAATTTCTATAATTCAAAATCGCACAGCTATTAATATACTACGTACTTGTTAATGTTCTCATTTTGTCGGACACTCGCTCCCATTCTATTTTTTTTGCCGAATATTTTTATATAATTTATGGCTTAAATCATACAAAATGGGATGTTCTTTTATTATGACGATTATTCGACTTTCGAAATAAAATTCTAAAAATAGTAAAGAACAAATGTGAGGTTAGGATAATATCGTGCACATTATTTTATTTATAAATTTAACATGGAAATTGCAAGAAATTTATTTCCCGAATTTCACCTAGCTTCAGCCATTTTTATTTATTTAATGTGAATTACTTGCTATCTTTTTATTTTGTATGGTTTTATCTCAGTAGAAAAGATAAAAGTTGCTCATCTTGATGGAAAAACTGCAGAAGAAAAAAACATCATTTTTGCGGAATCTGATTGGTTTAAAAAATAAACAGAACGAACGAACGCAACCATAAAAGCGCCTTAAAGGCGGTTTTATGGTTGGTGTTCTTTTCTTCGTTCGTTCGTTCTGACAATTTTTTCGACCAATCATATTGCTCCAAAATGACGATTTTTTTCTCCTACATTGTTTCACAAGAGAATATTGGTCGAAAAAAATTGTCAGAACGAACAAACGAAGAAAAGTACACAACTATAAAAGCGGCTTAACTGTTTGCGTATTTCGTTGAAAGCAAATTTAAATAAACCTTTTGTGGTTTAGTTTTTTTTGAAGAAAATAACCAATTGCATTTAATTTTTTTTATATGTTGGTATTGTGTTGATAAAGTTTCAAAAAACCCTCATCCTCCATATTTATTATTTCAGTATTCAAAATACTCGTCGAGTGAGTATGAAAGTTTATTTGTGTTTTTATTCAAATTAATAGTATAAAATTTATTTAAATTACCTAATTAAATTCGTATTTATCTAAATAATCGTATTTGTGTACGAAAACATTTAAATGGCGGAAAGAAAACATGCATAGTAAGTACATAATTTTGTGAATAATTTTTTGACACAACGGCAAACAAACTATAGACTTTTATGCTAATGAATGATGCAAAACCAACAACAATATAAAGCGTTGATAATGCAACAAATACAGAAAAAACTACACTAGAGATAGTTGTATTAGAATATATGTGTACATAGTATGTGCGCACTACTTTAATAAGTAGTGGTGCGAAAGAAAAAATTAACATGGGATTGTTAGTGTAATCAACAGAACCTTCTGTAGTTTTTTGTATATTGGTGTCTGTATTCCAAACTTTACAGAAAAACATTACAATTTTTAGATTTTCCTACAATAAAATTAAATTGTTAAATTAATTGTTTTAGGTGGAACCTTTTACTGAAGAGAATATTCGAAAACAAAACTTCAATAGTTAATAATGTCGATAATGGTGCACGTTATGCATTGGAACCATATAAGGGCCTGCAAGAACAGTTGTACGATGAAGAAAAATCAGCTGAATTGTCAAAATTCAGAACTGTTTCTTCGGGAGTTGCCAACTCTGCGGTGCCGATTCCAGGCCGCAGTAGCTTAAACCATCCGAGCAATTCAGCGTCAAGCAGTAGTACTGTAATGAGAAGCTCTCCCAATACTAGTCACCAATCCGACACCGATCTGTTTTTTCACGATATTTTATAGAGGTGCCTTTTTCGAAACGGATACTCTAAGAAAGCCCAACATTTTCAAACACTAAAATTGAAATTTCAAAAAGAGAAAGTAAAATCGAAACAAGAAAGAGAGAGAAACAGGCAAAGGCCGCGCGAATAAAATCGTGAATACAAAATACGAAGATGGGAAAATGTGGCACAATGAAATGATAGGTCTACTAAAAGATAAATACTTTTTTTTAAGTTATCTTTATTTGAAATATATTATAAATTTAATTTTTAAGAAATAAAGTGCAAAGTTTTTTAAAATTCTAATTTTTCTTTAATAAAAAATATTTGTTTATATTAACTCATTTATAACCTGTTGTCGACAGTCTACTTGTCGATTTTTTTGTCTTTGTTCTTCTGCATCAGGTAACGTTGCATCCAATTGCTCATAACTGCTATCAGCTACATCCCAATTATCGTTTGCATTTAAGCATATGGAGTACAGCACACAGCATGCTACAAAAATATCACGGTTCCCAGACCCTGTTAAAGTTAGCCGATACTTTCCAGCCGAAAGTAAAAAAATCGATAATGCAGAGACCGTTTAAAGTGTCATAGTTGGAAATAGATTCAAATGAAAGGTCTTATTGATTCTCGCACCTGGAAAAAATATCAGGTCGATTTTCATGACACTTTAAACGGTCAATATTTAGACATTTTCAAATTTTGTGTGTGCGATATATTCAATCGAGTTTTCCCGGGCTCCTTACATGAAAATTAACCTGTAATTTTTTCCAGGTGCGAGCATCATTAAGACCTTTCATTTGAATTTATTTCCAACCATGACACTTTAAACGGGTTATATTTAGAAATTTTCAAATTTTGTGTGTGCGATATATTCAATCGAGTTTTCCCGGACTCCCCACATGAAAATTGACCTGAAATTTTTTCCAGGTGCGAGCATCAATAAGACCTTTCATTTGAATCTATTTTCAACCATGACACTTTAAACGGTTAATATTTAGAAATTTTCAAATTTTGTGTGTGCGATATATTCAATCGAGTTTTCCCGGACTCCCCACATGAAAATTGACCTGAAATTTTTTCCAGGTGCGAGCATTAGTAAGACCTTTTATTTGAATCTATTTCCAACCATGACACTTTAAACGGTCAATATTTAGAAATTTTCAAATTTTATGTGTGCGATATATTCAATCAAGTTTTCCCGGACTCCCCACATGAAAATTGACCTGTAATTTTTTCCAGGTGCGAGCATCATTAAGACCTTTCATTTGAATCTATTTCCAACCATGACACTTTAAACGGGTTATATTTAGAAATTTTCAAATTTTGTGTGTACGATATATTCAATCGAGTTTTCCCGAACTCCCCACATGAAAATTGACCTGAAATTTTTTCCAGGTGCGGTCATCATTAAAACCTTTCATTTGAATCTATTTCCAACTATGATACTTTAAACGGTCAATATTTAGAAATTTTCAAATTTTGTGTGTGCGATATATTCAATCGAGTTTTCCCGGACTCCCCACATGAAAATTGACCTGAAATTCTTTCCAGGTGCGATCATCATTAAGACCTTTCATTTGAATCTATTTCCAACCATGACACTTTAAACGGTCAATATTTAGAAATTTTCAAATTTTATATTTTTATGTTTAATTGCAATTTCCCAATAGTAAAATGAATTTTTCCGAATAACTATAAATGCTATTAAAAATATTGATTAGTGTTTTATTTTTAATGGTTTAAATTTTTTTTGTTGTAGAAATCAAATATTTGTTGTATAAAAAACACTTTCGGCTGAAAAATATCGGCTGAGAAATATCGGCTGAAAAATGTCGGCTGAGAAATGTCGGCTGAAAAATATCGGCTGAAAAATATCGGCTGATGCATATTAATATTTGACATAACATATTATATTTTCGGCTGAGATAGCAAAGACACTATCTGCATTATCGTCTTTTTTAACTTTCGGCTGGAAACTATCGGCTAACTTTAATAGTATGGTTCCCAGACCTATATGTTCAGTGAAAGCAGAAGTCTACGAAACCAGCCTTCCATTAAACCGTATGCGTTCTCTACGACGATTGGAGAAGACAAGTGAATTTTATTGCAGTGTTTTTGCCGTTGCGTTAAATTTCCGGTATCTTTGAACGGTGGTCCAGCCAAAAATTTGAAGGATATGCGGAATCCCCCAATAAAAAAGTATTGTTTTTAAAAATATGATTTTGGGAGGCGAGCCGGAATAATGAAGATCTTTTTAGAACGGGAGCGTCATGCATTGAACCGGATTCACCACACGTTTATAAAACCTACTGGAATCTACCACGGCTTGCTGTACCACACCGTGAAAGCCTTTCTGTTAAAATATCCTTCTTGATTAACAGACGGCTTTTTGATTTTAACGTGGATCCCATCTTTAGCTCCAAGTACACTCGGTATACCACCCATCACCGTTGTAGGTGTGTAGTGTGCTGGATTAAATGAATTGAATGTGGTCAAAACTATATTCATGTGACACGCTAACCAGCCACGATATCACTCTCTTTAGTATTTTGAGTCTAGTCGAGTCGGCTAAGCCAAAAAAAGTTAGCCATTTGCCGATAGGTATTGTATTGGCCACATACCATACAAATATATGAACCTCTTTTCTGGCTTCGAATTTTGGGTTATCTACATTAATTTGGTGCGGGCATACTTCGGATGCATATAAGTCTGAAAGTAAATAGGGAATAGAAATTTGTTAGCATTTTCGATAATAAAAATTTTACTTTTACTGCATTATTAAGCTGGGCTTGTTATTTAAAATGATAATTAGGATGAGTAATGAATTCAAAATATGAGTAATAAATTATTTAGTGTTGCCAATGTTAAATGATTATAACTTAAGGAAGTGACATCTATCAGTGAACATTTGTGGGGGTAAATGGTAAAGCAAATGGTAAAGCAACTAATTTAAATAAAGAAAATATTAAAAAAATTTACCAATCCAATGGAATTGTTGTTGTAACGTTGTCAAGAAAATACGCCATACGCGTTTATTACCAGGTGTGCAAGTATGAAATGCGGATTTCAGACAACAGATACTGCACCAATGCAGTTTGTGGTATAAAAATTTGACACTGCGCCATTTTGTTGTGTCATCAACAAGTGTCAGATGCGCACGAGTCATAAATTGACAAAGTTTGTGCATAGTGTTGTATTGTTGTGTTCAATATGTGGAAATTTATACCGAACAAAGAGCATTCGCGGACAGCAATAATTTTTCGTTCTCATTTTAAGAAAACTGCTGCTGAATCATACCGATTACTTCAGAAAGCTTAAGGTGAACATGCTCCATCGAAAGATACGTGTGAACGATGGTTTTGGTGTTTCAAAAGTGGTGACTTCGTTATTGCAGACAAGGATCGTGGAAAACCTCTGAAAAAATACGAAGATGTGTATTTGCAAGCAATGTTGGACGAAGATGAAAGCTACGAAAGAAGGGAAAGATTCAAAAGACTGGTAGATGGATACCACATGAGTTAAACGACAGGCAAATGGAAAAGCGCAAAAACGCATGTGACTTATTGCTCGCTCGGTACAAAAGAAAGTCGTTTTTGCATCGTATAGTTACTGGGAATTAAAAGTGGATTTATTTTGAGAATTCTAAGCGCAAAAAATCATGGGTGGACCCAAGCACACGATCCACATCGGCCGCAAGACCGAATCGCTTTGGTAGAAAGACGATGCTCTATGTTTGGTGCCGCAGAACGGCGTGGTTTATTATTTCAATTTAGAAATTATTTCAATTTAGAATGTAAATTTGTTAACTTATAAGAATGAACTGTTGCCGTTGGAATTAAAATATTATTTCAGTAAATTCAAATATTCAAATATTTTACTAGATCGTCTACACTTTTACCTCTACTTTTGCTTAGTTTTAGTTCCAGTCTTTCCACAAAAACAACAAAAGAAATAAATTTATTATTTATAATTTTATGTTTAAAGTAGGAAATAAATAAATTGCCTGTTTATATTAGAAGAAAGAAGACTTAAGGGGTAGAATATCCTAAAACTAGATGGTCTGTGGATTACTGCAAATGTCATTTTAGTTGCTCAGTTTTCCAATATACAGTGCTGGGAAAAAAAATTGAGCAAACATATTTTATTGCAAATTGGAGTCTTTTTTTGCTAAAATTACAAAACTTTTGAAAGCAATTGGCTTATTGTTTCATTTTAAATACATGTATGACGTAATTTTTGAAAAAAAATACCTGCAATTTAGGGGAAAAACCCCGAAAAATACCAAAATATTCAAAATACGTTGATTGGAGTTAAAGTAACGGAATAAATTAAACACCTATTTTTAATTTGTTTTTTGTTTTTTATTGATTTATAGAAGCTTTAATATTAATATTTTGTTGGACCGCCATTTACTTTTATTACAGCGATACACCTCCGATTCATTGAATTTGATAAATTTTTAAAAGTCGTCGGAGGTATGGATTCCCAAATCGTCTGAACAAACTCTTTAAAGCTTAAATCGGATCTGAGCGCTTTCTTGCTACTTCTAGCTTCATTATAGGCCAAATATTTTGAATTGGATTTAAGTCTGGACTAAACGGGGGCCAGCTCAACACATCGATACTTCGTTCTTCGAAGTACTTTTTTATCTTTAAATGAAGAGATAAGAAAAAAAACAAGTTTTTAACAAATTTTTTATGTTTATCTGAAAGGCAATTTTTCTATCTACAATTCAAAATTAATAACTCACAACTCACGACCGGCTTCATTTCCAGAAAAGCACCCCCAGACCATAATTCCTTCAGTTTTCGGTGGAAGTCTTAAAAGACATTCGTTGCTAAGTCTCTCGCCCGGTTTTCTTCTTACGAAAATTCTTCCATCTACAACATGCAGCTTGAATTTTGATTCATCGGGGAAAATCACATCATTCCACATCTCTGGAGTCCAATAAACATGCTCCTGGGCTCATAGCAAACGTTTTTTTTCACTAGAAATGTGAACTCAGGCTTCTGGACTGGTTTAAGTGCTCTCAAACCAGCTTTAACAAGTCTTTTTCTCACTAAGCTGGCTGAAATTTATTTTCTCGTTGCTCGCTCAACATCCCGTCATATGTCCGATGAAGTTTTAAAACGGTTCCAACGACATTGTAACATTATGAAACGATCTATCCACTGGCGTTGTCTTTCTGGGCCTTCCAGACCCTTTCTTTCTTTGTGTACTGCCCATCTCTCGCATTTTTTTAATATTCCACGCGACAGTATTTTTAGGAATGTTTAATCCTTCTGCTATTTCACGCGTGGTTAAATTTTCTCGCGCCAAAATCCACATATTGCTTTTACACTGCTCACTAACTTTTCCCATTTTCAGTTGCACTTTATTCTTTATTTGACTACGATCACTTACAGAATAACTTAATCTTACAACATATGCACTATTAATATTCAAAAAAACATTACAGGCAATAAAACATCTGCACCCTAATGACGGCCAAGAATGGTAGGCATAAAATAAAATAATTGCTTGACCAATATTTTTGCACATCAGTTGCGGGGTTGTACCGGTGTAATAAAAACAAAAGGTGGTCCAACAAAATATTAATATTAAAGATAGAACTTCTATAAATCAATAAAAAACAAAACAAAAATTAAAAAATAGGTGCTTAAATTATTCTATTACTTTAACTTCAATCAACGTATTTTGAATATTTTGGCATTTTTCGGAGTTTTTCCCCTAAATTGCAGGTAAATTTTTTTACAAAAAATTACATCATACATGTATTTAAAATGAAACAATAAGCCAATTGCTTTCAAAAGTTTTGTAATTTTAGCAAAAAAAGACTCCAATTTGCAATAAAATATGTTTGCCCAATTTTTTTTCCCAGCACTGTACAAGTCAATTATTTCAAGCGTCTGATTTGACAACATTTAACGGATCAGTTCTTCACATAAAAAGCTTTCGACTTGTTCGGCACTCGTAATATTTTACTTGATCATTTACTTGCACAATTAAGAAAACGGAGAAATAAATATGACGGCCTATAGAAAATCTAAACTAGCTAACAAATTTCAGAAAGTAAAAATGTTTAATATTTCATTTATAGGCAGTATTAGCGCTCGACAATCTTTAAGCTCTTACAATGCTTTAATTCTAGACTTATTTATTAAATTTTAGTGTTTGAGAAATTTATAGTTAGGGCAAACTTTGAACAATAATGGACGAGTACAAAATTTAATTATAGACTTGCGAGCAACTAAATCGACTCAAACCTTTAGCGCTCACAGAAAAGCGATTTTTTTTAACGATTTAACCGATTTTCATAAAGGATTATTTTTTTGAAAGCTTGATATTTTTACTTTAAAATGACACTATCTTATGAAACTTGATTCAGTACTTTATTTATAATGAATTTTGAATAAAAATGCAACCAAAATTGATGATTATGAAAAAAATATTGAGAATATTTAAATTTAAACTACAACAAAAAATCAAGCAAAACAAACACAATTTTATTGGTCAATACTTAGAATTGCTTCCTTGCGTCTACAACGGTTCGCATGCGGTTCCCCATTGAGCCTTAATAAGGTTTTGACAAAGACTTGCGGGATCGCACCCCACTCCTCATCCAACGCAATCTTCAGATCACTGATGTTAGATTGTACCGGATTTCTAGCTCGGACCCTCCGTTTTAGTGCATCCCCTAAATGCTCAGAGCAATAAATAAAACAATAAAAAGATTTGGGATTGCTTCACGACAATTTATACATCGGTAAATTTAATGAATATTCTAATACTCGTCAAAATACCTGTTACACTATGGCCGATTTCATAAAACTCAGAGATGTTACCAAGTGTGGTCATATATTTTCTGAAAGTGGATGAATCGTCCTGTTCAAAACAGTTAACTACATTAAAATAAAAAGATTTGGGGTTGCTTCACGACAGCTGATACATCGGTAAATTTAATGAATATTCTAATATTCTACAAAATATCTACTACACTATGGCCGATTCCAGAAATCTGATAGATGTTACCAAGTGTGGGCATATATTTTCTGAAATTTGAGAAATCGTCCTGTTCAAAACAGTTACCTACATTAAAATAAAAAGATTTGGGGTTGCTTCGCGACAACTTATACATCGGTAAATTTTATGAATATTCTAATATTCGTCAAAATATCTGCTACACTATGGCCGATTCCAAAAATCTTAGAGATGTTACCAAGTGTGGGCATATATTTTCTAAAAGTGGATGAATCATCCTGTTCAAAACAGTTAACCATATTAAAATAAAAAGATATCGGATGTGAAGCAACCCCAAATATGTTTATTTTAATGTGGTTAACTATTCTGAACACGACGATTCATCCACTTTCAGAAAATATATGCCCACATTTGGTAACATCTCTGAGTTTTCCTGAATTGGCCATAGTGTAGCAAGTATTTTGAAAAATATTTGAATTTTTATGAAATGTATATCCTAATTCTTGTGTCGAACCATTCCAAAACTATTTATTTTAATTTAGTTAACTGTTTTGAACAGCTCAAGTTGTTTACTATTAATGGCATATGCTAACAATTGGTATCATATCTGAGTTTTTTTAATCGACCATGGTGTCGGATATGTATATCATTTCAAACATTTAAAGAATTCAGTTTTTTAATCGTAACAACCCCAACTTTTAGACTAAAATTATTATGATAAAATTTAATCCCGGTATTTGCATGAAGTATACATTTTTGCGGTCTCTTTTTTAGTAGGTGTGCTATTTACACTTTTAATTGCTACACTTTTTAGAAGTTTTCGTTAATTTGTGTAGCTACACTTTACATTAATTCAGTAGCTACACTTTTCGTTAAAAACTTCACACCGAACAAGGATGCATCATAGACATAAGTCTACTCTCGCCCTATTCTCGCAATATGTGTAAGATGAACATAAATTTGGAAAATGATAACAGTGCTTTAATTTTTAGAAATAAAAAATCGTATTCTAACAATATTTTAATACCAGCTAAAGTTTTATATTTTGTTTTGTCTTGAGGTTTATACGAGTAGATTACAATCTGGAAAATTTTATGGAACACTAAAGGGAACACTATGTATATGTGTTCCTTGCATAGTATTCGGATACGAATTCGTTTTTAATATTTACGTTTGCTTTATCTTATCTTAAAATTTATTTCATTTCCTTGAAAACGAGATTAAAATCATCTCGTTCTATGTGGCTACAAAATTTGGACGGTACATATAATCATATATGTATACATATATACAATATCTACATATTATTATATATATATATATATATATATATATATATATATATATATATATATATATATATATATATATATATATATATATATATACACCAGATCGAATCAAATCTTCATCAAATGTAAACACACGCACCAAGAGAGAGAAAGGTTGTGTCACAAAATTTTTATATCCATTGAATCATCAATTTGGATTGTAAAATCTCAACGCATATTATAAAACGGGCAGTAGCCTTGTTTTTAGGGAGATTTTATATATATATTTTTGAAAATGGGATGGAGACAGTAATATTGGTTAAATATTTTCCGGTCAGACGAAAAAACGTTTCATTAGTATCAATTCAAATTTTTAGCGCAGTCTCTTAACTCGATTTCTTTGATCGTACACATTCAAAATAATATCGTATCGGTATATAAATTTTTTACACATACATAAAATAATTACAAAGTGATTTGCAATCAAAAGTAATCGGGTATACAATTTTTTCCAAATATTTTGCATTTACAAAATGAAACCAAAAATTTCCCGAAACTGTATAGGGAAATTTTCAAACCTGCAATAAACAGAGCAACTTGTTTATATTTTGAAAACAAACATTTATATGTTATGTCAAAACTTTGGTAGTAAATGGCTGTAGGATGATTTGCAATAGCAAACATCCTTATTTTATAATTATGGTTTCATTTTTGATACAGGAAAAATGTTTTAAATGGATTAAATCTTACTTCTAGAATTGTATAAATCCTTTTGATAGTGCAACTTATTGCACGGTTGGTTTGTTTTGTACTCCTTAATTTTGCTGGCACTATTTCGAAATTTTATTCTGCCGTAGTCTAAAATATCATGTCAAATAATTTTCTAAATGTTGTTTATAACCTATTGAGCTCGGAAAACGTCAAAATCATTCACATACAAACGAAAATAATACACTACTACAACTACATGACACAAAAATTTCCCTTTACGAATATTTGCAATGCATTCAGATGAAAACCAATAGTAAGCACTAATTCCTGCTCGAACTATCCGGTATATAAATTCTGTAGCACATAATAAAAATACTGACCTAATAGTATTACGACATTGTGTATGTACCAAAGAGAAAAACAATCTTTTTTATTTATATTTATAAGATAAATGAAAATAAAAATTCGGTTTTTTCTTAATAAATCTCTTTCTTACAATATTTTATTGTTATTTTATTTTTCCCAAATGAAAACTGAAAATGAAAAATGAAAATCTCCTGGATTTATGAACAAAAAAATGTTTTACGTTTCCTTTCGCGCTGTTTTACCGAAATAAAACAAGATTTTGCGGACAATGTGGATTGTTTACAGAACTAATATTATTCACTGTATGTATATAAACCTTAAAATTTGGCTTTGTTTTTTAAATAAATAATAATATCGACAACATTTCGTACACATGTAAGTTTAAACAAAACCATCATTTCTTAACTCTGAAATATGTCCAATCTTCCTAGAAACTTGCAATTAATGGTTTTATAAATATTATAAAACCAAGAAAGCCTAGAATGGGAACAAATATTCATTTACCTGTTAAATTATCGTCTGAACTTTTCGACTTCCTAAACAAACTTGATTAATCGAAACAGCCCGGTTAGAGACACCTAGGTAAAGCCGATAGTTAATAACAATGGCAACACCATCCTAATCTACACGATCAACAATTAATATTTCAAAGAAATATTATTTCACAAGCATCTTTAAATTCCTGAAATTTAATCCTGAATTAATAATTTCCGGCTTCCTAAATAATATAAACATTTAGTAATTTAATCCTCATACAACTCCATAACTTACAATAGAATTTCCTGAAACCATAATTATTTGAATTATAGTAATAATTACTCTAAAATCCATTAGCATTTAATAATTCCATTGCAAACTGGCCGTACTAATAAGAATTCAGTAAACATATTTTAATTATTAAACCTAAAAACAAAGTGTCTGCTTATCATATAAATGCTTAATTGTTTCAATTTATTCAATCTTATATTTACTTATTCTTCATGGCTTCAAGGCTGTATGGTACTGAAATTGTCACAAATGATGTGCACTAAATATCTAAAAATATTTGGCTTGCCTACGGTTAGGTTTCAAGTTTACTGTTTTGAAACGTACAAATCAATATCTCAATAATTCAACCTCTAAACAGCGAAATATTTACATCAATTTGTAAAAAACATTAAATCGAGATATAATACAATCGAGATTTTCAAGATTAATTACGTAATGACGTACAAAAATAGAAAATTAAGCAAAAATATTAAAAATTTCGATTTTATTGATCGAAAAAATACATCAAACAATAAGTTTTTGTTTTACGCCGCAATGACGATTATATTAGGCAATTTTACTATTCCTAGCAAATCGCTTTACAATTAAGGTGTCGTATAATTAACGAAGAGCGAAACTATTTTTTGGTTTTGGCGTAAGATAAAAAAACGAATTATACTAAAATGCTGCACAAAGAGAGAAATAAAAAATGTTTGTTTTGATTTAGAATGCATTTTGTAGAGTAAAATAGTTGTCTCTTTCTTTTCAAATAAACAAAAAGTATTGTTTGTTCAGGCACAATTTACAGTTCATAATATCATTTCGTTGTATATAAGTGTATAAGTTTCGTTGTATAGTAGTGAAGAGAATTGGTGGCAACAGAAATTAGAATGGCTTACTGTTCGTATTTTAATTGCAACAATAAAAAATCTTATGGGACTCCAAGATTTTTGGTTCCTCAAGATGAACGACGTGTTCTGTGGATTAATAACTCAGGAAACAAATCTTTATATTCCCTTCCAATAAAGATAAAATTGTTTTCTTGCGCTGATCATTTTGATCCAAAATATATTAATTCAAGTGCTTTTAAAACTAGACTTAGTTATTTTGCGATTCCAAAACATTTTATGGGTGGTATGATGAAAAGTGACAGTGCACAGAAAAGTAATTTAAACATAAGTGACAGTGATATTAATGAAAATGAAAATTTAGAAAATTCCGTTCCGGGAAATATTACATAAGCAACATAATCATAAAACTTATGTTAATCCTTTCAAAGAAATAGCATTGACATCAGCAGGCTCACTTAATTGTATAAATGAATCTCAGTTTCCCATTCCCGATATCCCAGATATCCCAAAGCCGAGTGTTATATCATTAAAGGACACCAAATACCAAATACCGACAGCTGATTTATTGTTATCCCCACAAAAAAAGAAATTGAAACCAAATCAACTTTTAAACATTGAAAATCAAAATGTTATAGAAAGATTAATAAAAGACAAAAGCAGTAGTGTTAAAACATAAAGTTAAAGTGCAAGCATTGCATAAGGCTAATTCCCAATGGACAGTAGATGAAAAAGATTTATTTTTAAAATTCCATTATCGTTCTCCATCATTTTACAAATTTTTAATCAAAGAAGGATTTGTACTACCCAGTGTCAGCACTATCGTTCGGTGGTATAATAAAATAGAATTTACCACTGGAATTTCCATTCAAATTCTGAAAACGCTGAACGTAAAATTGAAAGATACACCCGCGATAGAGAAACGTTGCGTTCTGGTGTTTGATGAAATGAGCATTAAAACAGAATTAGAATTTAACATAAAAGATGACTTTGTGTATGGCTTCACTGATCTTGGTGAACTAAGACGCGAAAAATCATTTTCTAACTATGCTCTTTTATTTATGCTAAGAGGTTTAAACACCTCCTGGAAACAGGTACGTTTTATAAACTAAATAAATAATGTTTATATGCATACATACATATACTTACGAGTACATATATAACTTTGTCTCTAACTTAGCTAATTGGATATTATTCTGGTAGTGTTCGTGGTACTCAATTAGCCGAAATACTAAAATCGACTCTCAATATCTTAATTGATAATCAAATAGACGTTCAAGCCGTAATATGTGACCAAGGGTCACCTAACCGAACTGCTTATAAACAATTGGGTGTCACTGTCACTAAGCCGTATATAGATATTTTTAGTAAGATAATATATTTTTTGTATGGTGTTATTCACTTATTTAAAAGCTCTCGAAACAATCTCCTGAAGTCTGATTTACTGATCGGGCAAGATAAAATCTCATGGTCCATTTTAACAAAACTTTTTGATAGTGAAAATGATCTAATCAGGTCGATGCATAAATTTACGGAAGCGGATATTAAAAACTAGCAGTAAAACTAGCTACCCAAGTATTTAGCCACCACGTGTCAACAGCTATATACGCCGCAGCCCACACTAATTTATTTAATCCAAGTGAAAAAGCAATTGCACTTAGTACGGCAAATTTTTTTTTTTAGACTGAACAAATTATTTGATAATTTAACGAGCAAATCAAAATATTCGTCAAATCCTAATAACTGTGCACTTTCAGAGGGTACTGAAGAAATTTATGAAAATTTAAGAGACTCAGTGCTTTGGATAAGCAACTGGAAAAAATCAAACGGTGCAGCTGAATACTGTTTTACTGGCATGCAACAAACAATAAACGGTATTTTACAGCTATGGGAGGTGCTAAATGCACTGATCAAAGATATATATTAACTGCTAATCTAAATTCCGATTGCATAGAAAATACTATATCTGTAATTAGAAATAATAGAGGGTCCTATGAAAGAAACCCTTCTGCTTTTCGTCTACGTAAAAATTTAAGAGAAATGTGTTTCTATCACATTATGACTAGCGACACAACCTCTTACAATCAATCAGATGCTCGTGTCTTGCTTAACATGGAAGACGTTACCAGTAGGATAAACTTTTAAAATATTAAATATATTTACACATAAAATACATTAATAATTTTCTATATTTTATAGATTTTGCCAAAGCTCACTCACGGAGACGTATTAGAGGTAGAAGAAGAAATTATAGATACAATTCCTTTACAAATTATTCCGTTGGATGTAAACGAAAATGGTATTTTCAGATTACTCATTTTATGTATTTGTTGATAAATATCTAAACTGGTGACTGGGTGTGATGTATTATTAATCATGTTATATTTAATTTTCATATCTGGTCGAAATCTGTGGTAATATTTGTGGTAATTTTTTAACGCCTTTTGGTTCAATTTCCAGTATTAACCAATAATTTGAGACAATTCGATCAGGTTCGATGAAGCTAGATGCAGCACATCACTAAATTAGGCAAAACGATTGTTAATGCATTGTAAGTTAGGGATCATTATATATATATATTGATTAGTTTATTAATCAAGATTATGTCTTGATTATATCAGACTACTAATTAAATTTGCCAAATACTCAGTTAATTTGTTGTTAATTTGTAATAAACAACGAGACAATTTGGTTATGTCCATTTTGTTTTTACTCTGAGATCAAAATAAATTGTTTCACAAAGAACGTTTTGCCTGATTCAGTTAGTCACTAACCTAAGTATACAAGTTTAATTGTTATTACAAATAAATTTGTACAAACTTCACAAGTGGCGACTATCATTCACTAGAATGGGAAGTAAGAAAGGATTGTTAGTCAATTCTTACCAGTTTCTTTTTTTGCATACTAGAAATGAAAGATAGTCGTCAGAATGGTACTTGAGCCATCTTTAACAGAGAAAAAATCTAGATTTTTAACTGCTATTGATATATGAGTACATATTTATTATAATTAAATGCATCTAATCTTTATGTCAAAAATATTATTAGGAAGCATACCTCTTGAACCACGTTCACATGAGGAGAACGACGAAAATACCTGGAATTATTGCGAATTTGATGATTCGACGTCGAAGACGAGGTCGAATTTATTCCTTCAGATTATAGCAAACGTACAATAAATAACATGTCAGTTAATTATTTTACAGGATACATAGCACATGTTTGCCTTAAAAAATTTAAATGTGGCCATTGTGAGAATTTTATGACCCGCCCAAATTACGATTGTTCTCCAAACGATTTATTGATTGATGCACGCCAATTTGAAAATACTACTAACGGTGGCTTAAAAGTGCCAAAATTGTTCATTTGTGCAAGTTATAAAAACGATTCGCCATATTTGTAACCAACATTTTGAAGAATATTGTTTTAAAAATGATTTATTGAAAAATTTATTTAGAAAATGTAAGGTGGTTAAGAATTGTTGTGGAGATAATTTGCATAACGATAATTTAATTATCACTGTATTGAAAGTACTTATTCGTGCGAAAATTAAAATTATCAATGCGAAAGCAAAAAATACAAAAAAAATTGAAAAAATTCGATATTATTAATCACCTTTAACTACTTGTTTTATTTGTATTTGTTGCTTTTGAATAATGTTTTTCACAATCCCTTCTTAAGTCTTTCTTCATTAAGAAAATTTCGATCTTCATTCTCCTTTCGATCGGTAAACGATTCTTGAATCTTCACCCAACATCATGTAACAGTTAAATTTCATTAACTATTATCCAGGTAGGTAAAATAATACGATTAATAAATCCTAAGCTCGTTTTTAACCAACGATTTCAGCTTTCCGTATATAGGTCAATGCCCTATTTCTTTCATAATATCCTAATTTAGGTCACACAGCATCAGCTGATTGGAATAAACACTATTGACACGCACATTGTCTATAGTCTCTTTTTTCTGACTAATGACATGTGCAACAGTTCATCCTTTTCCATTATTTAGAATATTTTTTATATGGCAATAGCACACACACACATACATTAAGTAAACTACCGCACAAATGTAAATGTATTATGTAATCATAAAATGATTTTTTTTGAGACAGTAGCGGTCGATTTGCTTAATTTATTTATTTTACGCATGAAATCACTATTTTCATTTCGAATAATTTTTCTACGTCTTTTGGTCACACGAAGTCGATTTAATAGTTGTGTCCTTATTATTCTTACTTTGTTGTTTAAAACGCATATTATATTTATTTAAGAGTAAGTGAAATAGCATACACACCTATTTATATAAACAACTACACAATAATGAGAATAGAAATGGCACTATTCCACTAGGAAACAGACAAATTTTACAAAAATTTTGCAGAAAACATGACAAAGACAAGAACTGAAATTTGCATTAGCGCGACTGAGATAAAACATTTTTATTTTATGGTATAAAAAGTTGGTTGATTTTGACATCATCGAAAACTAACCTATAAAGTATTTAAAAGATATAAAAAATATTTTTGATGTTTGACAATAATTTTATATCCCAAAAATTACTAAAAAAAATTATTACTATTTTTTCAAAGAAAAAACATATGCATTTTAATTATTTTGAATAATTTACGAAACTATCGAAAAATTGGTTTACTATAAATCATGTGAGGGGAAATTTTTGACAAGTTCATATTAACCTAAAAAAATCATTCAGCAGCCGAAAAAAAATCAAACAAAAATCGAAGTGTCAGATTTTTTAACCCCAAAAAATATAGTAAAAGTCAGTTCAGTCTTATATTTGTATCAAAATACTTGTATAAAACTGTGTATCGATTATTGAAACCGGATAATAGCAGCAGTGATGTGGAAGTGGATGATTTGGATTGTGAAGAAAAGGATAATACGATTACATTAATCATTTGAGTGCTATCGAACGGACATTGAAATTTTGATAATGTTGAATGATGCCGATCTTATACAATTTGTCTCAGCTAACCTAACCGATCAATTTCTATTTGACTGTTTCTGAATACATGTAGAAAGGAAAATAACAGAATCATTCCGACTGTGTAAGCAAATGTACCAAATTGGTATTTTATATTTTTACTTTCAGTGCGAGAACAATTAAAAGATTTAACGAAACAGTTCGATAAATTAGAAAATGATTGCAAAATGTTGGGCGAATTGTCGGGGAGGTACACAATTGAATGAGGATAAATGTAAGTACATACCTCTAATATGTCGGTGATTCAGTGAAATGATATTTTATGTTATCTATATTTTTATAGTGATTGTGAAGGCAACAAACGGGCCACGATATGTTGTTGGATGTCGACGTCAGACAAGACAAAATTGAAGGCTGGAACTAAGGTAGCTTTAGATATAAAGTGCACGTTTAATAAGTGAAGTGTTTAATTACACTCGTGATCATCAACCGTGCATTATATTACTGGATGAAATGAAATTGATGCAATTGGAAATCGTTGTTTTTCCGAAGCTACATCAGTCGATCGTAAAATTCAACGTACTCTAATGGAATTGCTTAATCAAATGGATGGTTTCGATTCGTTGGATTAGGTTAAAATGATCATGGCTACAAACCGTCCGGATACGCTAGATCCGGCATTATTACGTCCCGGACGGTTAGATCGTAAAATAAATGTAAGTACATACCTCCAATATGTCAGTGATTCAGTGAAACATTATTTTATGTTACTTATATTTTTATAGTTATTGTGAAGACAACAAATTGGCCACGATATGTTGTTGGATATCGACATCAGTTAGACAAGGCAAAATTGAAGGCTGGAACTAGGGTAGCTCTAGATATAAAGTGCTCGGTTAATAAGTAAAATGTTTAACTACGCTCGTGATCATCAGCCGTGCATTATATTAATGGATGAAATGGAATTAATGCAATTGGAGGTTGTCGTTTTTCGGAAGGTACATCAGCCGATCGTAAAATTCAACCGTACTCTAATGGAATTGCTTAATCAAATGGTTTCGATTTTCGATTCGTTGGATTAGGTTAAAATGATTATGGCTACAAACCGTCCGGATACGCTAGATCCGGCATTATTACGTCCCGGACGTTTAGATCGTAAAATCGAAATTCTGCTTTCTAATGAACAGTCACGTTCGGAAATTTTAAAAATGCATGAAATTTATTATGAAACCATTGTTAAATGGTCGGATAGTTATTTAACAAATGTTTCGAATGGCGGTTTATGAATACAAGTAAGTCTTTCAATAAAAAAATGGTAAAATTTTTAACTAACAACAATTTCGTTTTACTTTAGATTACTATATGTTGGCGTTCAAGCCATCTTTCATGAAAACATTGTGGTTTAATCTCACTCGTTTTGGCCAAAATTAATTTTCGTCTCCAATCTCGATGCTGTTAATTTCGTTGAGTACAACGCTGAAATAGATTTGTTTGGGTTTTGCCTAACTAGCATTTCCAGAGATTCATTCATTTAAGTGGGGTGGTAGCAGTTTACAAGGCAGATGTGGTGGTATGCAACGAGGCCCACGACGATTTCAACCTATTCAAGATTTTACCCGCGAAGATATTGAGGTTGGGCCACCATTATCGATCAAACAAATTTGATCGATTACGATATTTGGATGAATATTGGATTCGAACATTTTCTCGTTGAGCTTCCATTGGCCGGATTCATCTTATCGAAATTGGCCGGTAAGCATTCGGATTTCGATAGACATCAACTGACATCACTGGATCCCGTATGGGATGTATCAGAATTAGGTTTATATTTTACTGTTGTCTGCCGTGTGTCTGTGGTGATTTAGGAATAACGCGAGTTGAAGAGCTGCGACAAAACGCTTCTAATATAATGGTCAACTCATCCAATCGCATTGAATATATCCAATTAATGGTCGACTTTATATTTGACTTTAATAAACAAATTCAAATAAATTTTAATAAATAAATTTTAATTTTAATGATAAATTTTAATAAAATATTTCTCATCTGAAAATCCTGTGTTTTTAATATTTTGTGTACGCAATATGATACCTAGGTAGGGTGTTTTTTTATAGTCGAAGGAACTATTTTGGCCTAGTTACCTAGTTCAGCAGTCGGTATTATTTTTAAATTTTGAATTAAAAATTTTTTAATAGAAATATAACCTAAAAAAATTAAATGCAAAGTGAAATTTCAAGAAGGCGAAAAAATAGTATTTAAAATGTAGTGTGAATTCTTCCAATATTTTTTTCAATTTTTTCCAAAAAAAAAAATAAAATTTTATTGTGTCGACACATCAGCACAAAAAATTTATGTTTCTACCATAAAAAAATCAAAAAAATAAAAGTTTGCTGAGAGTGGGGATTTTGTTTCATTTTGGTTGCCATAAAAAATACTTTGATATTTTTTAATTATAATTATGGCAACCAACTCAACAACAACAAAACATTTTAGAAAAAAAAAATACTGATGTACGGGTCGGGTCACACACAGAGAGAATCTATATTTTTATCTCGTTCTAGTTTTCTGCAAAATAAAACGCTGTGTAGTGGAATAGACCCAAAAATCAACAAAATCTAGACTACATAGAATTTTCTTGTTAGAAAAGAAATACCGCGCTCGAAAGTTTTTTCTCTATTTAAGAGACTAGTGGAGACATTACTCGAACGTAGCGGCAAAAATTAGAGTAATCTTATCTATTAAAGTTATTTAATCAATGGTTTAGTTCAGAAATAATGCAAATTAAAAGAATTGTTATTTAATTTTACACATCTGCAATGGCAACCCGAAAATTATGCGTAACACAATTTAGCACAATCACAAAAGTGCGACAAACAATTGTTAGAAATGAATTCAGAGAAAAATAATCTGCAATATATGTAACTAAATATTTAACTTTACTAACACTAAATATTTTATTACTCATATTTTGAATTTATTACTCATCCTAATTATCCTTTTAAATAACAAGCCAAGCTTAATAGTGAAGTATTGTTTGCCCAAATAAAAATCTTAAGAGATTACAAAATAATAAAATATCATATAGTAATTTAAATAAAATAATTAATCGTTCTTCAAGAGTTATAATTTATAACATCACAACACTCTAAGTAAGGTAAAAATTAATTTACATTTAGTGTTGATCTTCTCAGTATATTTCATTTGTTTCAATTGCCTTTTTAATGCTATTTTTCATCAGCTACAAATGAAAGAGCCCCAGAAACCATCCTGCAGTGTTAACATCTATGGACTACCATAACTGAGTACCTCAGAAATAATCTTAACGATTATATTCCAACATTGCTGGATTCAAGCCGTACTATATATTCATCTAACCTGAAAATGTCTGAGAATGATCTAATAACAAAATATCTAACCAATTTACAACAAGATGGTTTCTGGGATGGTGCTGAATGTTTATCAGTAATTTCCAAACTAAAAATCATAAAAATTAATGTGCATTATCCTAATTCCCAACGCCAAGTCAATTTTATTCCTGAAACTCCAGCATACAGGTTTGAAATTAATTTATTATACACCGGAAACCATTATAACAGTTTAATTCCAAAACCTAATTCATCTTTACTACAGCATTCAGCTTCCCAACTTTCACATCACCCAAGTAATACTCATAACACAGAACGAATTATTCATTGCGTTGAAAATAATCCTTACATTCTTGTTGATATAACACAACCTAGTACTTCACCAATATCTAATATATCTAGTTTCCTTTGTTTTGGAACCTGGAATGTTCGCGGAATTAATCATACCCAAAAGCGCGATAAAATTGACTCTATTTTATATAAAAATGAAATCGACATTTGTAGTATTCAGGAGATCAATATTCAGGTATGTGTTCCTCAGAAAAAAATTATATGGTACTTATCTAACATAACTCATTTATTAGTTAGATATTAGTTAGAATTATTAGTTAGAAAGAAATCATCTCTTCATGCTGAACGTATTAAACATTACTATGGGTCAATAATAACGCTACTAGAAGATTTACCCAATTTAGGAGAAATCCTCCTTTTCTCTATGTACCTATGTTCCATCTCAAACCTCACAATACAATCGTCGACGTTCATCCAAAATATTTTCGACATTATCCTCAATAATTGACAGATGCCCAACATCACGGGATTTAGTTGTCTTAGGTGATTTTAATGCCCAACTTCGTGCCAATGATTGTTGGAATTCTGCTAACATTGGCACCAATTTATTCCATAACAAATCCAATGAAAAGGGTATTTCATTAGGACTCCTCGTCAGTTCAGCTAATCTTTTTATTGAGAACATTAAAGGAAAACACAAGCCCTTTACACCTGAACCGATGGACATAGTCGATCCCACGTTGATCATATTTTAACACGACAAAAACCACATATAATATTTACAAATTCCATTAAGGTAGACATATTGTATCCTGAATTAAACAACCATTACCTTATGTGCAGTAAATATACTCCACGTAGAATGGACGCCTCATTACCAATTAGTATACAATAACACATTCCAACAACTACACTAACCACAGCATCATATAATTTTAGATCTATAAACGTAGGACTATTACAGAATGATAATATTAAAACGGAGTTCCAAAAACAACATATGATGATTGTTCTATTAACGAGAATGGAACCAATGACCATTGGAATATAATAATTGACAGCATTAAAACAACTGCCCAAAAAGTTGTATATACCAAAACTCCCTTGATCACTAAGCGTCGTAGAGCACTTGCTGCTTTCCAAAGCGCTAGACATTATAAAAATCATCACCCTCACGACTCAAATGCTCAGAGATCTTTTATGAGCGCCAGGCAAACATTAATGTAAGCCTATAATGAACACCGATCACTCGAATCTCAAGAATTTTTCAAAAACTTAACCAATTACAAACCATCCGATCGAATTCGCAAAACTTACCAATATTATAAACAACATAAAAGAGAGAATAATACAACTACAGGAACCTACATTCCTAGATATACATGGCTTCGTGAATTAAAAAAATTCGAAGGGATCTTCTTTAATCGACGAATATGATTACTGTCCATTAGGACCTCCACCCAGCGAAGACGACATAATAACTATAATCAATTTTATACGATCAGAAACTGCACCAGGAAAGGATAATATTCCGATTGAATTTTTTAAATATGTGCCAGACAATATAATCCAAGGTATACATTCAATGGCTTGAAACCATACAAGTTCCAATTCCTAAGGTAAAAAAAACAGCAAGTATTAACGAATAAGGAAGAATTACTTTATGTAATGTAGATTGCAAAATATGTTAAAAACTACTTCTCAACAGGTTAGATAACATTTAAATATACCATCATCATATCAAGCAGCTTTCCTGGCTAATCGATCTACAGAAGATCATATCTTTACACTAAGGCGCGTTCTAGACAAGGAGTGGCACGCAGGTAATCGGATTTATGTATTATCAATTGATTTATCGAAAGCCTTTGATACAGTAGATCTAGCTGTGGTTTCCGAATATTTACAGCAATATGTACCAGAGTATTTGGTTAATCGTATCGTCAAGACTTGTTTCTGGGAACGTACCTCAATTAAATGCTACAATATTTGTACTGATAAAATCAAGAAAACAGGGTTGCCCTATTTCACCACTTATTTTCAATTTTATTTTAAATGAACTTTTAGTTACCATATCAGACTTATATTCTGAATTAAGATTGGAACAACAAGTTGAATTACAATTACCTCTAATTCTTATTTATGCTCATGATATTATTATTATTACATTACCACAATTCAACCTATTCTTGAAGAATTAAATAACTCACTAAATGTAGTTGACTTAGAGATAAATCTGGTGAAGTGTACTACACTCATCCGAGATCCCGATTCCTGCTTCTGAATAAACTTCACGCATGTTCATATAATGCTTGATTTGAGCACATATACGAGCTCAAATTTAGGTCGACTACGCACTATTCGAACTCGTTGCCACCAAGCATTGAGAATCACAAGACAAACGCAAAAATTCATAAAAAAGAGTTCCATTTAATACAGCAATAAGAATGTATAATACTGTAATATCTCGTATAATAACCTATGGACTATAAAGACAGCAGCTCTCACGTTTGCTAACCGTCGTCGTTTAAGAAAATATGAGTTCTACATTTTGAAAAGGTTCACTGAGTGGCAATTAAGTGGCAAAACTATAACCAAAAAAATCAAGGCCCAACGAATAAATTATTGGGGACATATCCATAGAAGGGGTTCCAATCATATTTTAAAAGCTGCAATGACCTATAATGAATCACTTGAACAAGATTTAAGTTATTATGATAAATCTACTGCCGAATGGGAAGCTCTTTTATCAAATCATACCGAACTACGAAAACTGTTAATGAAATATACTCTAATGACGAGTCTGATTCCAGTGAATACTGGAAGAACACGATCCAGAAGTAAACATCCAGTTATAACTTGATCCACCATAATCAATCATATTTCTTCTATAAATTCAAAATTGAGGATTAGGCCAAACATACTTGGGGAAACCTCTAAAATAAAAACGCATTGAAGCCTACCTCTTGGGTAATGGTGGAAACGATTTAAATTCTATACCCCTGAGCATTCAAGATATTCACGTATATTCATACAAACTAACGTAAATATACACCTGTCCTCTCTTACATATCACACTTCACAAATCAAATTCAAGTATAAATAAAATAGAACTAAGCACGTCACACAGCAATACAAAATGGTTTTTGGATCAAAACCAACCTAGAAGCATGGAAGCTCTTAACATTCGTCTAGCTAAACAAGAGAAATGCATTCAAGCTCTAAGCAACAGGGTAGATAAGCAAGATTCTCTAAATGAAATGAAATCCATGCTCTAATAAAATGATGCAAACAACAACAAATAAAACATTAACAATAGTAACCTGGAATGCAAGTAGGCTAGTGCAATATTTGCCAGAATTAGAAATTTTCCTAAATACTGAAAAAATAGTTCTATTCCTAGTATCGGAAACCCATTTTACCGCAACTTCATATCTTAAAATATATGGATACAGTAGTTACCACGCCATTCATCCAGCAGGAAGGGCAAGGGGAGGATCGTCGGTGGTTATGAAATAAAACATCAAACACTTTATAGATCTTAAAATTGAAGAAGAATTTATACAAGTAGTCACTTTAAAAGTATTTATCAATAATAACAAAGAATATAGTGTATCGTCAATATATTGCCCCCCAAGATATAATTTAATTAAACAAGACTATTGCACGTTATTTAAATCACTTGGATCAAATTTCATATTCGGAGGTGATTTTTTTGCAAAAACACCTACTGGGGATCAAGAGTAACCTCTGTAAAAGGAAGAGAACTGTTTGCGGCAGGAAAACTATAATATTGCAATTTTCATTCTGGAGATCAACCAACTTATTGGCCTACGGATAGAAACAAAATACCCGATATCATTGACTTCTTTATCACCACAGGTATAGACGAAAACTACATATACCTAGAAAGCAGCGAGGTGACTATGTCGGTTCACACGCCTGTTATTGTTCACAACGATTGCTAAAAAAAACTAGTCCATCTTCGCTAACGAACAAAAAAACCTGTTGGGAGAAATTCCAGAAACTTGTTGAGGATAATATTGATCTTCAGGTGCCAATTAAAAACCCGATACAGAAGAAGAACTAGAACAACTCAACAACAGTATACAAGAAGCGGCGTGGAGTAGTACCCCCTCAAGTTCAAAGGAAATTCGCCGAAATGATATTTATCCTCTAAAAGTTAGGGAACTGGTTGCAGCTAAACGAAAAGCAGGAAAGGCCTGGCAAAGAAGTCGAGCGCCAGAATATAAAACAACTCTAAATTTGTTATCCAATAAACTAAAGTTGTTAACTAAAGAAATCAAAAACTAAAATTAATAAATACTTCAGTGGCCTTACTGGGGAAAAAGATACCGAGTACTTCCTTTGGAAAGCGACAAAAAGTTTAAAAGGACCTAAACTACAAATTCCACCAGTAAAAAATGAAGATGGCACATGGGCTATAAGTGCAAAACAAAAAGCCTCGTTGCTTGCAACCCACCTCGAAAATACGTTCCAGCCACTACCTAGACAAACTGCAGAGGAAAATGTACCAACGGTATATAAAATGGATAACTGCAATATATCTCCTGTCAGAATACAAGAATTAAAAGAGGAAATCAATCTTAACCTAAATACAAAGAAATCTCCAGGATATGACTTAATTACAGGACAAATATTAAAAGCTCCAACTGAAAAAGGACTACGTAAACTACTCCAAATAATTAATGCAGTGTTCAGAGTTAAACACGTTCCAAGTCAATGGAAAGTAGCAGAAGTAATCTTGATACCTAAACCAAACAAACCACTTAATTCGAATAGGCCGATTTCCTTACTTCCAATAATTTCAAAATTAACCATTCAACAATAGAACAAGTACACCGAATTACAAACATAATTGAAGACGTACTTGAAAAAAAAGTATGTTCAAGCGTCTTCTTGGATGTAGCACAGGCCTTTGACAGAGTATGGCATAAAGGTTTGGAATATAAATTACAAAGAGACTTACCACAGCAGTTTTATGAAATTGTAAAATCTTACATATCTAACCGACACTTTCGAGTTAAATTAGATGGCGAATACTCAGAAAGAAAGAACATATCAGCAAAGTTACCATAAGGTAACGTTCTGGGACTAACTTTATATGTTCTATATACCTCGGACCTCCCAACGATAGAGAAGACTAACATAGCGACGTTTGCGGATGATACGGCCATCTTATCAGTTGCTAATTGCATAGAAGAATCTACAAGCAAATTGCAAAGAGCTACTAATATTGTCAGTACCTGGGCCAAGAGATGGCGAATAAAACTTAATGAAATAAAATCTGTTCACGTAAACTTTACCAACAAGAAGGTCAACTGGATACCAGTAGAACTGACCTCCCAGCAAATTACCTATGCAAATACGGCAAAATATCTAGGCATGACTCTAGACGCGAAACTAAAATGGAAAGAGCATGTGAAAAAGAAAAAAAAAGAGTTAAACATCAAACACAGAAAGATGGATTGGCTCTTAGGAAGAAATTCTGAGCTAGCTCTACATCATAAATTGCTACTATACCGGCAAATCCTAAATCCTGTGTGGACTTACGGTATTCAGCTCTGGGGCTGTACAAAGAAAACCAATGTCAATATCATCCAGTAATTCAAAAGCAAAGTCCTTCGTGGAATAGTTAATGCACCGTGGTACATAAGAAATGACAACCTCCATAGAGATCTGAAGATGGATTTCGTTAGTGAAGAAATAAGCAAACACGCGAGAAAACACATGCAACGTATTAGTCTACACCAAAATGCTGAGATACGTCGTATGTTGGATGATTCAAACCTAGTAAGATGGCTGCGAAGGATGATCTACACCGGAAACCGCATGATCTTCAAGATCCAATCAGGATCGACTAAAAATATAATAAAATTGTAAAGGGGACTAGCCAAAGGGCTACAACCCTCCAACCAAGAATATAAATTATGAAAGATAAATTACTAGATGATTTGTAAATCAGTTGTAATAAATAAATATATATATATATATATATATATATATATATATATATATATATATATATATTTATATATATATATATAAACCAACCCTAATGAATAACACTATCAATGCACAATTAACATTATATTTATTACAATAACAATTTAAACAATAAATACACGATTGAACCATTTCCACACCAATCAACATACACAAGACGAAAGACATTTCAACCATAAACATTAATACGAAAATGAAATTTAAAATGATACTTTAAAAATAAAATTCAGTAAAATGAAAATATACAACCTGATCTCCACAGTTTTACTCCATTGCTATACCACCTCTCTTTTTTAATTATTATTCCCGGTCATTATAGTTGGACATCCACATTAACTAAATGATCCAACTTTTCCTAAAATTATCACCAGCCCGGTTTATTATTTAATTTTATTTTAAAAGCCACTCCACCTCCACATACAAATTATATTTATTAAAATTATCACAATAATTTGTACATAAATTTATTCAATCATTCACACGGACAATAAACATAAACAGTTTCCTCTACACATCTAATTCCACCTAACAGCTGATTTGCTGTTTGACAGCTGTATTTAATCTGCATTTAATAACAATTATTTATAAATCAACTATTCAATCCTAGGTGGCAACCATGTAAATGAAGTTTCCTTCAAATTCATTATTTATTCATGACTGCATAAAACAACACAACGAAATGTTATGTCATATTATGCACTACACATTCATTTACACATTTCACACAATTCACACGCCAATTACAACTACACACCCACACACGTTAATTATAATATAGAATACTCGTATTATACACAATGTATCATCATGTCACAACCATAAGACATTATACACACAATGCATTATTACGTAAAATGATTTATCCACACACCGTATTCATACGTATTCAATTTACATTTATGCGTATATAATGAAGTGGGGGGTTAATACAATTTAGGTTCTATAGACACAATAATTAATAATTGCTACATTAACAACAATTATTAATAAATATTAACGACACGTTTTATATTTAAACACACACAAAACATAAAGAAATAAATAAAAACAACGGAGAAAAAAAACACGTCTGTACTCGATCATTTAACAAATTAATCCCCCTCCCCCCCCCCCCCCTCTCCCTTCTATGAAGGTTGTCGTCTAATATTCATATTAGAATCGCAGGTGTTTTAAGTTAGTGCTAGTTCGGATTATTTTATCTTTCTACTGACTGCTTAGGTATTTGAAACCCTGTTCACTTTATAGTCTTATCCTTCATTTTGTAATGTAAAAAGACACTATTGGAACCACTGTCATCCGACATTCTCACTTTATGCTTGATCGTACATTCATAATCAATCAATCAAAGTATTTATTTATTAACTAAAGTTAATCCAGATTTCAACCACACACCCAATGTTGAACTTTAAAGCTCATTATTTATGAGATGTGTAGTCCATTAGGATCCCAATTAAAATCCTTCCCTTCGTGTCACATATTTTTCTTTCATCGTCAGCTTAGAATGAATGTGTTTTTATGTACGAGTAATAGTTTCTCAGCAATAACCATTGCGCTTTGCGCTTTTTTCAATTTGATAATGTTCGAAAAAAATTCACTAAAACTGCTTCGGGTTTTTAATTTTGCGCCAGTCCTTTTAGTTCCAGCTCACAACATTGCCGTCGAATTGCGATAGGCAATTAAGGCTTGTTGACACGTAAAATGTATATTACTCAATGTTAATTAAAAAACAGACTTACCCAATTGAAAAATAAAACACATCCATCTGACATGGAATTCAAGGATTGATTTAAGAGCTCAACTTTCACCACTGACCTATTTACGCATGGATACATAACAAAAAATATATAGTAGAGCAAAAATAGTTATACGTGTGTGGCAAAAACAGACAAATTTTCTTTTTTTGTTTGAATTCCGGATTTGCGAAAATCAAATTAATGTAAACAGAAAATTTATTCTTATGTGTTTTTGACGTTTTTACACGAAATTTTATTTAATCTAATTATTTGCAGGTGCGTAATTCAATCAAGGGAAATCGCAAGAACAAATTTATAATTTAAATCATTTGAATATAATTTTTTGTTTATTGATTATAGCAATAAAAAACCAATTTCAGAAAATTTCGAAATTAAATCTATTCTCAGAACGGTGCTACTTTCGGAAATACTTTTTTAAAGCAAAAGATGTATATAAACGACTGATATGACTATAAAAAGGTGCTCCCATTTTTGCTGTTGTTTTATATAAATGGTTGTTGTCACTGATGCCGTATCACGTATATATAGATCAGTGAGTTGCAATCTGTTTGGACTGTTTAGTTGAGCGGTAAAACCACAACAATTTTATACCATAGACACATATCTGGTTTCGTAACTATGGTTTCGAGTTAACCATGGTTTCGTTGTAATGTGTCACCCCTAACCATGGTTTGCAACTCGGTTTGAACGTAGTTACGGGATGAGATAATTTTTCTCATCCCGTAGCATTTTAGTGATGACAGCGCCAAGTTGCTCAATTAGTGAATTCCGAAAACTATAAATATTCTTGTCATGTCATGTATTTTTTTATTTACGTTGAAGGTGTGAAAAAAAATTTAAGACAACAATTTTTTCTTTAAATTAAATCATGGAAAATAAAAGTAAAAATAGAAAAATTTGGTCCGATGGGGAAACAAATATATTTATAGATATTTGGGGAGAAAACATAGAAAAATTAAGAAAAGCAAAACGGAATGGACACATAATGGCTGAAATGACTCAAAAACTAGCACAGCATAATATAAATGTCAATGCGACCGAAGTTTTAAACAAAATAAACAATTTGACGAAAAGATATCGGTATGGAAACAAAAATTTATTTGTGCTATAGTTATATATATATATAGTTTTACAATATAATTTACTTTTAATTACAGACAAGAAAAGAAACAATGTGGTGTATCTGGTGGTTCTCCTTCTGAGTGGCCCTTGTATCTAAAAGTCCACGAAATAATCGGAGCATTTAAATCGAACCGATACGATTTATCGGAAGAAACTTTTAGTGGTATGTACATCTACATCGTATATCGATAATTTATACTAATTATTCAATTTATTTTCAGGTTCAAATATTAGCGAGTCAAATGATAGTGTGGTAATTATAATATTATTTACACAATATATAAGCACATACATACATATGTAACCCTATATTTATACAAACAAACACATATTATTATATAATTTGTAAACAGAATTTAATAGTTCACGATTTTAGTTTTCAGATGTAAGTGATACGTCAGTCGCATGTTCAACTTCATCTACTTCAGCGTTTGGGACAGCAACAACATCGTCTGCATCATGGCCACCAGCACCATCTCCACGAGCTAGAAAAAGAAAGCATACAGATGATTATGATGAAATAAAAAAGTTAATGGAGAAATCATCTCAAACAGTTGCTGAGGAGTTAAAACGATCAAATGATCTTTTGGCAGAGGCCAATAAAATTGAAAGTGATAAATTAAAGTTGGTTGATAGTTTTGTGAATACGAATATTGAATTTCAAAAAACATTATTGGAATTGTTAAGTAAAAAGGGTGATTAGATTTATATAATATGAATTAATCTTAATTATTATTATTAATTAATATTATTGATGATATAAGTATTTTTTATTTTATAAACTATTATATTAACTATTATTAATTATAATATTTAATAAACTAAAACTTTTGAATTGAAATTTAAGTCCGAACGTTTATTTAAATTACAACAAACCTAAAAACGAACAAATCGCATTGCGAATTCTGTAGCCATCTGATTCGACCCCGTCTCCGATACTTGTTCTAGTTTGTGGTTGAATTCTAGTAGATTGACTTGATAATTCATTAAGCCAGGACTGATTACATATGTCATTGTGGTCATTACAAATGTTGTGTAAAAGACAACAAGCATTTATAAGGATGTTGGCGTTATCAACGTGTACTTCTAGCCAATTTCCTATTCTGCGAAATCTGGCTGTTAATTGCCCAAATGCATTTTCAACAACTCTTCGGCATTTTGAAAGGTGGTAATTATATAATTTCTCTTCGGAAGACTGAGTTGTTGAATAAGGATATGGCTTCATCAAGATGTTTGAAATTCGAAACGCCGAATCACCAATCAATAGCACTGGAATTTCGACTCCTTCGATAATTTTACTTTTTCGCTGGAACAATGGGTTAAACTGGTGTTCAGCTTTTACCTTAGACATTTCGAAAATTCCAGAATCGTTCATCCTTCCCGGTGATCCAACGTTACAATAAGTGAATCTATATCTTTAAAATAATAAATTTAAAAAATAAGTTAATTTGATTATTATTTACATCCAATTATTATTACCGGTAGTCCACAACAGCCAAAAGAATCACAGAATACCACCCCTTGAAGTTGTAATAATCGGTGGCCTGATCCTTGGGTGGATGCACTTCAATATGGCAGCCATCTAAACAAATGATATGTGAATTACTTTACTAATTTTACCTAATAATTTTAATTTCATTCTAATACTAACCAATAGCACCATAACATTGAGGAAATCCGAGCAATTCAAACCCCCGAACTACTTCGTCAATTTTTTCGGGAGTAGGTGGATAAGCGTTGAAACATTCCTCTTTAAATTGTTTAAAAATTTCTTCTGAAATATTAAGGACAATTTCTCCTACTGTAGTTCGACCTACTCCAAACAATGAGGCTATTGTTCGGTATTCTGCTGATGAGCCTAATGCATACAACGCAATAGCCAATCGTTTATCTATTTCAATGGGTGGTCTAAATGTTGTTTCCTGTCGAGCGATGTGTTTTATCCGATTCTTAATGAAATTAAAAATTTCGCGCGATACACGAAACGTGTTTTTAAATTTAGTTTCATCAAATTTTGGTACGTCTTCCTCCCAATACCGTGATTTTTCCACCTGGAAATAATTATACGAACAAGTTAAACTATGTTTTTGTTTAAGGTTAAATTATTAACTTACAATTGACCAGAAACGCCTTCGTTTTCGTTTTATTACCCGATCTTTATTAAATAACAATGAGGCATATTGATTAAATTTATTTAAATTGTAAATAGCCAACTTTTTCGCAACAGCCGCTTCCTTCCTCAACCTCGCAGATTCTCCATCCATTAAATTTATTAAAATGTTATATGCTGATAATTGTAGCATATAATTGATACACACTGATTTTTTATTTGGCATTTTTATTTCTATTTTTGACAAAAGTAACCATCGAATTAAATAATTTTGAGAAATATGACGAACTGTCAAATGTAATGAGAACTGTAGTGTGTCATCTATTCTCATCCCGCAAACCATAGTTTCATAACCCTAGTTACGAAACCAGATATGTGTCTATGGTATTAGGGACCTGTAGTTAAGTTTTGACGAGATGCTTTTAAATCTTGGTATTCGCTGCACTATGTGAATAGGTATAACCAGTGTACTACTTAAGCTCTTACGTAGCAGAGTTTTAATCAGAAAATTGTTCAATTTAAAGGTTGTTTTCGTGGATAATGCAATAAGCAAAGAAATAATTCAAAAAGGCGTTTTTAAGGGATCAATTTTAAGGTCATCTTTATTTCGAATCTATTTTACCAAAATATTACAACTCAGGATAAATCGTATCATGGCACTTTTAAGGCTGCTATCAATTAAGCGAAAACTTTCTACATATGTGTAAATATATAAAAAATGCAAGATGATAAAAATAATAATTGGGATAACGGTGTATAGTGAATTTGTTATAGTATTAAACGGTCCCGCATGTGAAATACACTAAAGCAAAGTGCACTCAAACTAACTGCACTACCAGATTTGCACTACCAGATTTTTAGACATTTAAAGCAAGCAAGCAATTCGTTAGTTTATATATAAGTTTTAGAATGGAAATTTTGATTTTTTATTGTGGAAGTATTGTATCATTTGTACATTGGTTCTCTTGGTACAAATCCAAAGTTGTATACCATAGGTTTTTGCATTTGCCGATACCGAAGCGAATTGTTATATATTTTGTGCTCAGAATTCCTAACCATGAGCCAGTACATTTTCCTATATTTGATGGTTAACTCTTCTTTTTTCTTATTGGTATTCTCTATTCTCTAAACATTTAGCTGGGGGTGCATATTAGAATTTCGTTTAGTTAAGAACCACGGGGATCCAGTTTACACTCTGGTTTGTCAAGTTGACATACATATACTGACTTGGCTTCATTAAATAAAGTACGCCATTTTTTAGTCCAATTATACTCACTGTCTTAACTGCATTTTGAAGTTTGCTTGTTGCTTCCGATACACTTGTTCCAACTCCCATCCTGGCTGTATCGTAGGCAAATGTTGCTAGTGTAGTACACTGCTCATATTCTTTTTAGTTCAGTGTACTCGTTTCCAAGCCCTTGGTACCAAACTTTGTCGGAAGCTTGAGCTTCGTCTAAGAAAATACTGGAGCATATCTTCATGATCAACTGAAGAATGATTTTCTCTAAATTTAAATTGATGTGATGAATTTAAACATCGTTATTCTATCATAGGTTTCGGGCTCCTCTTGAGCAAAAGTTTTTCAAATATTCTTGATTTGACTGTAAATAGAGATATCGGTGTATAAGATTTTTTATCGTTTGTTTGTTTACCAAATATTAGGACCCACAATTACTTCATTCACCTTTTAGCATTCGTCACTTTTAGCAAAGGATCCGTCAGCGATTTTCATAGGCACATGTATTTTGGTTCTTTTTAACCCCCCTTCGATGTTTTCCAAAGTGTGAAATTATTCTTTAGTTCAAAAAAAATCGGAGTCGCTGTATATTAGCAATATGAAGTTGATCCAAAATTCGTTTTTGTTTTTTTCAACGCTGGCAACATTTTTAAATTACCACGATATAAAATAAACTATTGCGATATATAATTGTACTTGTATACTGTACTATTATACAAGTTTAGTTGTATATCGCAGTAGTTTATTTTATATCGTGAATTATATTATCATTTTCTATCATAATACAAATCTACCCGGAAGGAATTTGAGCATAGAAAATGTATTTATACAAATCATAAACCAAGAAGTATCGATACGTTTTATTAAAGAATTAATTATTATTGTGTAATTATTATTTAACAGTTGTCATTACTATGTAAATTTCATTAAGCTAAATAAATACTCGTCAATTTTTACTCTGTAACATTTAAGTTTTGGTATTGGCCCGCGATGCCATTACATTTTTCGATTAGTTCTGGTCCTAAATTATACCATTGCTTCGGGGCGTGCGATTCTAACAACGGTCTCGTGTCCATATATAGCCCAATTAAGCTAAATAAATACTCGTCAATTTTTACTCTGTAACTTTTAAGTTTTGGTATTGGCTCGCGATGCCATTACATTTTTCTAATAATTCTGGTCCTAATCTATACCATTGCGTCGGGGCGTGCGATGCTAACAAGGCTCTCGAGGCCATTTATGGCCCAATTAAGTTAAATAAATGCTCGCCAATTTTTTACTGTAACTTTTAAGTTTTGTTATTGGCCCGCGACATATGGCCACGAGAGCCTTGTTAGAATCGCATGATCCGACGCAATGGTATATATTAGGACGAGAGCTTACCAAAACTTAAAAGTTACAGAGAGAAAATTGACGAGTATTTATTTAGCTTAATTGGGCCATATATGGCCACGACAGCCTTGTTAGAATTGCACGATCCGGCGCATTGGTATAGATTAGGACCAGAACTAATCGAAAAACGTAATGGCATCGCGGGCCAATAACAAAACTTAAAAGTTACAGAGTAAAAATTGACGAATATTTAGTTAGCTTAATTGGGCTATTTATGGTCACGAGAGCCTTGTTAGAATCGCACGCCCCGACGAAATGTTGTAGATTAGGACCAGAGCTAAACAAAAAATGGTATGGCATCATTAAAATTTTACTGGGTTATTTATGACCACGGTGACCATGTTAGGGTGCTCAAATATGGTGTTGTGGAATATTGTTGTACCAGTACCAATGGAAAACTTGATGGCGTCGTTAGCTTATGCCTGAATCAAAGTTCAGTTACCCTAATGAATATGTATTTTTAAATTAATTGTAACCTTTTTTAATTAGAGTACCTCAGTTTTCGATTATTCTTTATTAGTTTGTCTTTAATTTGAACTTGAATTAATTTTTTTTAATTTGGTTTATTATTTAACCTTTCATAATGAATTTTTGGGTTGAGAGTATTAGATATAACTGGCGAGACACTTTTAACTTTTGTTGTAGTAAATTTTGGGCTGACTATGAGAAACTATCACGATAGTAATATTTTTTGGGCTGAGTTCTTATAAAATATCGTGGGATACAATTTTTTGGGCTGATACTCGTAATATTATAGAAATAATCATTTTAGTGTTGCCATCGCATTTTTTTGGGTTGAAATTTGAGCCAACTTCACATACATCTATTTATTGACTTCTTTATTTGCTTTATTAGAAGTTTTAATTTGTTGCACAGAAAATTGAAGTTATTTTTAAGTTGCAGGGAACGATCCGTTGCGGAAAATATCGCGTATTATTTCTTAATTTTTGCAGTTGTACCGCTACTTCGCATCCTCCACAGTTCGCGGGATGTTAGCCTTTACAGTTTATACATTTTGCAGGGTTGTTTCTCTAACGGTGCAGCTCTCTTTTATTGGCCAACAATCAAATCGTAAATAATCAAATCGTAAATGGTGGGAAAAATAGAAAATGAATAATTTTCTATAATAAATTGATCATCATTACTGCAGCGGCGTGTTTCTTTCACCCACTGAAAGAAACACCGCATAACATAATTCTTTACTAACGGACAATTCTTCATATAAAGAATTATTCCATGTACATACATATAAAGTACAACAATCTTATACACATAGATACTGTACAAAATATATACAATAACAACTTGTAACCGCGAACTTGTAACTTGAAAATCGAACCCATAGCCGTGAATTCTCGAATTGGCTGGCAATGGCGTAAAAGTCAGGGTGGGAAAAGCGAATCGCGAAAGAGTTGGGAGAACTTCGGCCCCAGAACAGATTGCAAAGATAATAAAAAAACTATAACTTTTTTTAGAGTCATGGCTAGATATTTTTCCGTGTTTGCATAGGGAATTTGCTGAGAGCTTAGGTCTACTGGTATCCAGTTGACTTTTTTGTTGGTGATTTTGTTAGCCATATTTTCTTCCAGGTGCTGACAATGTTAGTAGCTCTTTGCAACTTGCTGGTGGATTCTTCTATACTAACCGCGACTAAGATGGCGGAATCATCCGAAACCTTGCTATGGTAGTCTCCTCTATCGTTGGTAGTTTTGAGGTATATAGAACATATAAAGTTGGTCCCATAATGCTACCTTGTGGTACTCTTGCTGATATTTTCTTTATTTGCGAGTGTTTGCCACCATATGTAAGATTTTAGTATGTCATAAAACTGTTTTGGTACGTCTCTTTGTGATTTATTTACCAAGCCTTTCAAGGAGATACTTGAACATACTTTCTTATTTTCAAGTACGTTTTCAATTATGTGTATGTAATTCGATGTATTTGTTCTGTTGTTGAATGGTTTCTCTGAATGCAAATTGATGTGGATAAATAATAAAATTTATTTCTGTTATTGTTGTTTTGAGTCTCTTGAGGATTATGTTATTGTGTATTTAGGCCAAGTGCGATGCTCTCGTTTAGGAGTATACAAGAATTTTATTTATTGACAAAAATCGAAAAGAAGAAGAATTCCAAAAATAAAAGAGACAAAAATACAACATACGAGTACAATATAATAACACAATTAAACGTAAAATAAAAAAAATAAATTAAAAATAAAAACAAATTACATAACATTAAATGTTCGAATTATAAAGTGTTTTTTCAGTGTTCTTTTGAAGTCTTCGCTAGATTTTTGGCATTTCATTAATTGCTTCATGTTTACCATAACTAGTTCTATAAAGCTGTGGTTTTAAAAAATCTTGTTGTCGAAGATTTGCGGTAGGAGCATAAATATTTAGGCCTCCAAGAATGTAAAATGAGTACTTTTTTCCCCGGGCATGAGCGAAGCCCCAACTAATTTTCTCCTCGTAGCTAGAGTCAAGATCTTATAATTTTTACATCTATTAGTATATGCAGGAAGACGAGCTACGTTTACGGGTAAGGAAGATCATTCTCGTAGCCCCAATCAATTATTTTCATTAAAAACAATAACACTTGGTTCTGAATACTTTCAATTCTATCAATGTGAGATTGATAGAAAGAGCGGTTAAATCTTTGGTCCGTCTCCTGATAAAACCAAACATAGAATTCGCCTTGGCAATAATTAGATCAATGGGTTTATTAAAGGATATATTTCGAACAATTACTCTTTAGATTTTTATACCATTGATGTTATAGTTGTTTGTTGTATAAGACATAGTTTAATATTTTACGATGTTGATATGTTCTTGTGGTTGACTTCACACCACTCGCTGATTCTATTTATGTCGTTTTGTAGTAATTTGGTTTCTTGGGAGTTTAGTTTTAGAATTATTATATGAATTAAAAATGGCATTAGATATTCCATCGATATCAGATGAGACGTTTACTGTATTCGATCTTGGTACTCCAATTTCAATATATTGTAATCTATCCGACAGGTATGAGAAAAACCAATGAGCAAAACTCCCAACTCTCAAGTCTCAGTTTTCGAACAAAATCTGTACTCTAATGTTTGAAGTCGTGGGTGTGATCAGGTATATAGACTGATTGAAAAATCTGAGCAAACATATTGGCTATTTCTTTAGGATTTGATGGTTTAGATAGTCTCCTTAGATATTTCCAAAAGCATTTCAGATCCAACTTAAGCTTTGAATATTTATATTTCCTCATTTATCCAAAATATCATAATACCAAGGTAAGTTATTATTTGAATTCCTTTTTGAAAGCGGAACAGTACTTCCAAACCCGACTTACGACGATATCATAAAATTTATTAATATTTGCGTCGTTATTGTCTGATGTTGTTTGTTCTTGCCAATTGATGCTTTTAAGATATTTATTGAATTCATTTGCATTTATCATTTTGGAGTTATAGGTCAGTGTTTTTGTATGGTAATTGTTATATTGTGAAAGCTCCTGGATGTCGAATAAAATTTCCACTGGCTTATGGTGTACATCATTTAAGAAACTGATGCTAAAGATTGAGATATGTTTGTTTAAGGTGTTTAGTTCTTTAGTGAGATTATATCCAAAAATATTCCACCGCCGTTTGCAATGTTATTTATTTGGTTCAGGTTGCATCTGAGCATTGTGTCAATGAAGAAACTGTCAGCTTCTAGGGTTATAGTGTGTGGTAAAACACAATTGTCTTCATCATCATGGGCATACTGGATATATGGAAGACTGAAACCCTCAAGTGCAGAAATGATATCCGAGGCTTTTGCATCGTTATAAACATTTTCATTTGCATCACAAGATTTTTCATTCAGTTCGCTTCCAGAATGAGGGGGAATGTAAGATATGTAAACGTAGATACATATTTTTCCACGTAAACTTTTACACATAATTGCTCAATTGGAAATGGAGGAGATAGTTCAAATTCAGCATTGTCAAGTGATGAATGAATATAGCTTAAAGAACTCCTTTTCTGGATTTCTTTGTGCAAATTTCTTGTGTTGTAAAATTCAAACTCTTTGAGTAGGATACCTTTAGGTACCTACTCAAAGAGTTGTCCTTTACCACTGGATGAAATAGCACAATGGAAAATATCGTCTGGAACACTTATCCTGAATGACGTATCTAATGTAATTTTATTCATTTAATAAATGTTTCAAAGTTTTTACGAACTTATTTCATAACAGCATTAAGAAATTGTATGCATTGTGAACACTTTTTTATCTATGTACACTTTTCTGGGGCCGAAGCATTCCCTGCTCTTTCGCGACTAATTTTCCCATCTTACTTTACGCAATTACTGCCAAATCGAAGACGTACGGCTATAGGGCCAATTTTAAGTTACCATCTGCACATTGCATAGCTCCGTACCATCCTATAGTGTTGGACTTGGAAGATGGGTCGGCCCATGAGTTTTGCACGCCGATAGGGGGTCGTAGTTGGGTTCCTTTTAATCACAAATCGTAATCTGTTGATGAAAATTTCCTTTGACATCCTGCCCTTATCGGGCTTCGAACCCGGTACCTCCCGATTCAAATGCCAAATTTTAACCACAGTGCCATTTGGTCGGAATAAGTATTCACTTATTTCAATATACTTAATACTAAAAGCTATGATAATAACACTAACTCTAATTATTATTATTATTTTTTAATTGGCGCTTGAAGATTAGTATTTTCTTCAACTATATACTTGAGGATTTTTCACATTAGCAATGCTATCTTTTTAGATTGTTATTGGACTAACTTAATCATGGTTTGTCAAAATTTGGTAACTTTTTTAAATTATGCAAGCTAAACGGAAGCGAATCGTGAACTGGTTTTAAAATTGTATCAGCAAGGTTTTATAAAAAGTGATATTTTTTCAAGCCTACCATTTGTATAATCCGCAAATTAATTAAAATTTGATTTCTATTTTGTGTTTAGTTTGTTTTGGTTTAAACTTTTTTATATTTTTAAAAAAGTTGGTGACAAAAATGTAAGAACATTACAAGACCCTTATAACAAACGGAATGATTGTATATCGTCAGTGTCATTAAGAAGTATTCCATCAAATAAATTGGCCGTGAAATTGTTTCAGTGTGATGGTTCGGGGAGCAATTTCAGAAAAATGAAAGTTATCGCTGCTTTTTATCGAAAGCGGTGTCAAAATCAACTCCTAATAGTATAATGAAAATGTTCTTCAAAATCATTTGATTTCTCATTCCTGGTGAAGCACGGAAATAAATATTACTGCTTCACATAAAGTTAATCTGAAAACCCCTGTGCACCTGTAGTGATGATGGTAACACACAAACAAACCATAAAGTAGTTGTCATCGCACTTAAATATTTTAATGTCTCATAAAATTCAGCCAACAGGCAGGACAAAGTCATTTTCAAAAATAACGCGCAGCCTCTAGTTTCATCTTCATTGTCTCTACTCTCTGTACATTAAATAATAAATTTTCTGCAATTTTACTATTAGGAGTTAAAATTTTGTATACGGTATAAGTTTATGGAAAGTTTTATGCAATTTTTTTGTTTTGTTTGTTTTTCGTTTAACGTTGTTACTTCACTTAAGAGTACCAAATAAAAATAAAGGTAAAGAAGCAAGGAGAAAATCTAATAAGAAAAAAGATTTCTTATTCTATTTGTATAGTGAAGGAATTTGTTATCGCATCGTCTTTCAAAACACAATTTTCTTCTCTGCGTGCAAACAACTTTTCCTTTATTACTCGTACAACGTTTACTTTATTTTTATTTAATTAGTATCTGCATTTTGCTTATTTATTTAATTAGACCGTAATTGAATATAAATTGATCATTATTGAAAATAGTAATTCTTAAATATAATTTTAACAAGAAAGCAAAATGCGTTAATAAAGTAAATATTTTGTCAATTATTTTTTACGTGCTCTTCCAATTTTATTTTGTCCGTAAGCAACAATTATTCAGAGCGCGACTGAGTAGCTTATGAAATGGCGAAAGCCCAATTTCCCCCATCGTTTCGTGATAAAATATAACTCGTTTTAGGATAAATATTTCTATTTACGTCTTGTACCCCGCGACCTATGTCATCGTTCGTTATTATATACCTTTTCAAAATATTATATCATATCTATATTATATATAGCGAAAAATATTAAGAAAAATAAAATAATATAACGAAATAACAGAACCATGGAAATTTTTTGATATAAAACAATATAAAATATATATCTGTATCAAAGAAAACATCGAACATCATAAAAAGACTCCAAAAGACACGAGAAGAATCCACAAAACGGGGAAACAATTCTCAAGTTCGAAAAATAAAATATTCTGCTTAATATTACATCCTGAGGCAAAACCAAAAAGATTAAGGATATAAGTTTTCCTATATATTGTTATTAAATAATATTTATTTATTTTATTTTGTTATAGAAAAAATATCGTATTATTATTGTTATTATAAGTTTCCGCTTTTAAATCAAATTTTTTTAGATTGTATTCTAAAAAATATTTAAAATAAATTTAAAGGCAAATTATATTGTGAGGAAAAATAACGGAATTATTTTAAGTTTTTATATTCGCTTTAACACCTTGACATCGGCTGTGTGTGCTCTACAAGACGAGCACGAATTTCCGGTATGAAAACATAAACTTATCTGCCAAAATGTGCGATTACCTATGTTCTGCGTTTAGTATTTTTCTTTGTTCATTTAAATTGTTTTTTTAAGGAGTGGGATGTCTAGCGGTTTCTTTTAAGATCATATGTTATTGCAAATGCGTTGCGAATTTTGAAGGGAAATAATTTCGGACGAAATGAGCACCAACCGCGCCTACTGTACCCAAATTTGTAGAGAAAGTTTGTGAAATGGGCTACCAATGACTAACAGAAGCGGTTCCGTGCTCGTAGAGTGTTCAACAGAGAATGTTGCTGCTGTAGCTGGAAGTGTGTAACTCAAAGTGGGCAATAACACCAACGGAGAGCGCTACAGAGCGATGATAACCGAATTTTTGTGGCCAGAAATTAAGACATGGACTTGCGCAGCCTTTGCATTCAGCAGGATGGCGCGACATACCAAACCAGCCTTCAAACAATCGATCTTAAGCACACTAAATTCAGTAATCGTGTAATCAGCTGTTTTTCTGATGTTAATTGATCTAAGCGCAGATGCGATTTGACGTCATTAGGTTTATTCTTGTGAGATGCAGAGAAAGATCGATATTATGCGGACAATGCACAAACGGTTCAAGCCCTTAAGCACAATATTACTGAAATCACTGAAAACTTGTTTCTTTTTAATTATATTTATTATTACAACTGATTTACAAATCATCTAGTAATTTATCTTTCATAATTTATATTCTCGTTTGGAGGGTTGTAGCCCTTTGCCTAGTCCTCTTTACAGTTTTATAATACTTTTAGCCGAACCAGATTGGATCTAATAGATTAAGTGGTTTCTTCCATCGCAGCCGTCTTACTCGGTTTGTGTCATCCATCATACGACGCATCTCAAGATTTTGCTGTAGACTAATACGTTGCATGTGTTTTCTTGTATGATGGTGGTTATTTCTTATGTACCACGGTGCATTAACTATTCCACGTAGGACTTTGCTTTGGAATGACTGGATGATATTGGCATTGATTTTCTTTCTACAGCCCCAGAGTTGAATACCGTAAATGCACACAGATTTCCATCCAATCCATCTTTCTGTATTTATTGTTTAACTTTTCTTTTTTGTTTTTGACATGCTCTTTCCATTTTAGTTTCGCGTTTAGAGTCATGCCTAGATAGTTTGCCATGTTTGCATAGGAAATTTGCTGAGAGTTCAGTTCTATTGGCATCCAGTTGATCTTTTATTGGTAAAGCTAACGTGAACAGATTTTGTTTGACTAAGTTTTATTTGCCATCTCTTCGTCCAGGTGCTGATAATATTAATAACTCTTTGCAATTTGCTTGTGGACTCTTCTATGCTATCAGCGACTGCTATGATGGCCGTATCATCCGCAAACGTTGATATGTTAATCTCCTCTATCGTTGGGAAGTCCGAGGTATATAGAACATATAAAGTTGGTCCCAGAACGCTATCTGGTAGTACTCCTGCTGATATGTTCTTTATTTCTGAGTATTCGCCATCTAATTTAACACGAAAGTGTTGGTTAGATATGTAAAATTTTAGTATGCCATAAAACTGCTGTGGTAAGTCTCTTAGTAATTTATATTCCATACTTGAACATACTTTGTTATTTTCAAGTACATCTTCAATTAGGTTTGTAATTCGATGTACTTGTTCTATTGTTGAATGGTTTTCTCTGAAGCTAAATTGATGTGGAGGAATAAGATTTCTCTCTTTTATTATTGGTTTGAGTCTCTTGAGGAGCAGTTTCTCGAATAGTTTTGAAATTATTGGGAGTAAGGAAATCGGCCTATACGAATTTTTGTCATTAAGTGGTTTGTTTAGTTTAGGTATCATTATTACTTCTGCAACTTTCCATTGATTTAGAACGTGTTTATTAAGTCTGAATACTGCGTCAATTATTTGGAGTAGTTTACGTAGTCCTTTTTCTGAAAGAGCGTTTTCTATTTGTTCTGTAATTAAATCATATCCCGGAGATTTTAATTCTTGTATGTTTTCCTCTACTGTTTGTCAAGATAGAGGCTGGCGCGTGTTCTTAAAGTGGGTTGCAAACAACGAAGCTTTTTGCTTTGTACTTATAGCCCATGTGCCATCTTCATTTAATTTGTAGTTTAGGCGTAATTTGTAGTTTAGGTCCTTTTAAATTTTTTGTCGCTTTCCAAAGGGAAATCAAGGGGTTCTTGATTTCTTTAATTAGCAACTTTAGTTTATTGGACAAAAAATTTAGAGTTGTTTTATATTCTCGTGCTCAATTTCTTTGCCAGGCCTTTCTTGCTTTTCGTTTTACTGCAACCAGTTCCCTAACTTGCAGAGGACAAATAGCATTTCCGCGAATTTCCGTTGAACTTGAGGGGTTGCTACTCCACGCCGCTCCTTGTATACTTATGTAGAGTTGTTCTAGTTCTTCTTCTAGCTGTATCGGATTTCAACTAGTTTCTGAAATTTCTCCCAACAAGTTTTGTTATTAGTTAGCCAAGGTGAACTAGTTTCGTTGTCCTGATTGTCATAATAAAAGGCGTGTGCTCCGACATAATCCTCTCACTGCTTTCAGTATACAAAAATTTTATTTATTGACAAAAATCGAAAAGAAGAAGAATTCCAAAAATAAAAGAGACAAAAATACAACATACGAGTACAATATAATAACATAATCAAACGTAAAATAAAAAAAATAAATTAAAAATAAAAACAAATTACATAACATTAAATGTTCGAATTATAAAGTGTTTTTTCAGTGTTCTTTTGAAGTCTTCGCTAGATTTTTGGCATTTCATTAATTGCTTCATGTTTACCATAATTAGTTCTATAAAGCTGTGGTTTTAAAAAATCTTGTTGCCGCAGATTTGCGGTAGGAGCATAAATATTTAGGCCTCCAAGAATGTAAGATGAGTACTTTTTTCCCCGGGCATGAGCGTTGCCCCTAGTGATTTTCTCCTCTTAGCTAGAGTCAAGATTTTATAATTTTTACATCTTGTAGTATCAGGAAGACGAGCTACGTTTACGGGAAGATCATTCTCGTAGCCCCAATCAATTATTTTCATTAACAACAATAACACTTGGTTCTGAATACTTTCAATTCTATCAATGTGAGATTGGTAGAAAGTAAACCTTACTGGGAATGCTGAGATTTGATATAGCTAAAGTATAAGATGAACAAGATGTGCTGAGCGGTTAAATCTTTGGTCCGTCTCCTGATAAAACCAAACATAGAATTCGCCTTGGCAATAATTAGATCAATGGGTTTATTAAAGGATATATTTCGCACAATTACTCTTTAGATTTTTATACCATTGATGTTATAGTTGTTTGTTGTATAAGATATATTTAGTTTAATATTTTACGATGTTGAGATGTTCTTGTGGTTGACTTCACACCACTCGCTGATTCTATACCTATATGTAGTTTTCGTCTAAACCTTTGATGATAAAAAAAAGTCTATGATATCGGCTATTTTGTTTCTTTCCGTAGGCCAATAAGTTGATTGATCTACAGAATGAAATTCGCAACTGCTTAGTATTTCCTTTTTTTGATGTTACTCTTAGTCCTCAGCAGGTATGTTTTCCATTAAAATCACCTCCGATTATGAAACTTGATCCAGGGTTTTTTTTTAATATAACATTTCTTTATTGTTTCTTTTTTAATTACAATCTAGTCGAATAAATAAGCAATTTTATTATAACTTAAATTACTATATTTTTACTGAAATTTTAGGGTTTATCCACCGATGAACTCTTTAGCTTGGATATTTATTATTTGATCGCGCTTTTGTTGTGTGCTAGATAGAGATTTATTTTAGCTGGTTTTACCCTAACTCAAAAAGCTTCACTCTTTTGAGCCTTCTAACTAAATCCATATTATCCAGTAGCTGGATGGCCTCTATGTTGACATGGTGAAGTAGCCGTTGTTCATGACTAGCAAATTTCATATATTCGGTTTTGATGGATTCTATGTCCAGATCTTTGTGGATGTGGCTATTTCTGGCAAACCATAGTACGTTGACGATATTTCTTATCATTTTATTTTCGAATCGGTGGATAATATCCATGTTGCTCTGCTTGGTACATCCTCACAGCTGTATACCATAAGTCCACACAGACTTCAATACTTGCTTATAAAGCGGAAGCTTATTAGGGATTGATACACTGAAAGAAATAATTTGTGCTTATGACTAAGTAAACTTAATTAGTAAAATTAGCTTGCATTTTAATATAATACAACATAACATGAACAAGCTGAATTTACTATTGCAAAGTCAATACAACCAAATTCAATATTCAAAACTTAACTTTAAAATAGAAGTAAATTTAGCTTTGTTACTACGAAATTTTCATGACTCGTGTTTTCTAAAATTACTAAAATAATTTCCTAATTTAGCTTTTGTAAAGTACACCTACTATTATTGCAGGTTAAATACTGTATTAACCGAACAAATTAACTTAGTGACAAAGTAAAATTAGCTTCGATTAGATGAAATTTTTATGTATTTCCAAATAACAGGATTTTTATTCTCTCTTCTCCATATTTCAATGACAAACGATTCATTTGTGTAGTGAAACCGATCGTGATGGACGTAAAATTAAAAAGTGAGATAATTAAATTTTTTTTAAAGGATCTTAATATTTATTCAAAAGAATTTTTCGATGCAATAAAAGGTAGGTTAATATTGTTAAAATTTAAGTAGATTGTACAAAATATGTTCTGATGCGAAATTATTTGTAGAACGAGGTGTAAATACAGTGTTAGTATAAATTACTCAAAATAATGCTACAATATTTATTTCGATGTTGCATAAATCGGTGCATAAATTCTATTTATCAATTCACCTCTACGTTACCTAAATCAATAAACGCTAAAATACTAGTTACAAATAATCGTACAAAACTCTGATTAATTTCGTTATTATTTATTAAAATTCATTGTTTGCAGTGATAAAATACACATTTAATAATTTCGAATTGTTTAAGTGTCTCAGATTTAATATTATGTACCTATTTACCAAGTTTAACATTATACACCTCTATTAAACCCTTTGCTTATGTACTGTACAGGTACATTATGTACCATTATGTACCTGTACAGTACATAAGCAAAGGTTTAATAGAAGTATAAATGTACTCATGCAACATCAAAATAAATATTCAGATTTTTCTTGTATAATTGTCAATACAACGATAAATTGGAAAATAAACACAATATAATCGTATAAAAGCATTCTAAAAATATAAGGCCTTAGAGAATGCCACCTTCGTTAAGTTGACTCACAAATCCTGTTATTTCGATTTTGATTGATAGTGATCGTTTGTTGGATTAGCGATACAATTATTGGTAATTAGCTTGTTTATAACATAATTTGCATTTTTTGCTATTTGCAAGTTGGTTATGTTTATCGCAAATATAACATTTCAATATTAAAGACAATAACGTTAAAAAGCTGGTGCAGAAGGTAACCAACCTCCGTAAAAACTATGCAAATGTGAACGAACGTTACTTTAAGTGATATTAAATTCGCTAACTTATCCGTAACAAACATTTTAATTTGGTCAGTTATGAATAATTTACCCGCAATTACCAACAAATTCTAACCCTAACCCAACAAACATCATCAAACGATCACAATCAATTAAAATCGGAATAATAGGATTTATGGGCCAACTTAATTGCAGTATCCTTCATCGCATTTTGTGTTTGATTTATAAGCCATCGAAGATTAAACTATTTATTTTAAATTATATACATATTTATGTTTTCTGCAATTTATTTTTAGATAAATCAGCTTTATATGACCGCATTGTAAACTTAACTCAAAAGGATATTGACAAATTGTTTCAATTACCGGAACAGTTTGGGGCCAAAGTTATTTTCCAGCATTTTTTATTAAAATTACAATTAGATTTCAAAAACCACGAAGAAAATGTAAGTCGTTTATATATTTTCTAATTTACATTATTTATAGTTGCGGCATTTTACCTATTGTATTATAACGTATGTATTTTTTTAGAATTATTCAGATTCAAATACTGTGGACACCGAATCCGTATCTTCAAGTTTAGAAGAGTATTTTGATAATTTGGATACATATTAAAAGTAAAATTTTCCATTTTAATTTTTTCTGTACACTGTTCCATATAGTTAATTAAAATGATCCAATGTTTTATATGCAATTTTCGTGGAAATTCCGTTGAAATATTTATTGATCATTTAAAAATATTTCATAAATCTAAGACAAACAGTAAATTTTTATGTTTAGCAGAAAATTGTTTCCAAAATTTTGAGAATATTAGCACATTTAAAAGACATTTAACACGACAACATTTTCCTAATCAGTCAATTAATTCGAACTCGGAGAATCCAAATTGTTCACAACTTTTTGATTTAAACTATAATAAAACATTTAGTTCTGTTGCCAGTTCAAGTCAATCTACGAATATAGGTAATGAAGTTCTATACGACGATATTGAAGAAAATTTGCAGAATGAAATTTCAGATTTAAGTTGTTTACCAATGAGTGGCAATTCTCGGTTACTAAATTCCCAAATTTTGTTTATTTTATCTTTGCATAATAAAAACAATTTCACACGAAAAGCTGTTACGGATATTTCAAAATATATGAACGAACTTATATTTAAGCCTTTAAGACATGAAGTGCAAACAATTATTGAAAACCTGGAAAATGATAGTGATACGAGTATTAAACAAAAACCAAATTTTACCGGAATATTAGATTTGTTAAACTTCTCAGAAAACTATGATACTGAATATAAATTGATCAAATATTTGACAGAAAATGGTCTTTTTCAAAATCCAATTCAATTTTCGTTAAACGATGAAATATCTGAGGTATATAGAAAAGGTCTTCCATATCTAAGTGAAAAAAGCTGCAAGGGAATAGTTTTTCCATTAACGTTTCAATTTAAAAAAAATTTTGAAGTTAAAGACATTTTAAACTTAGCTTTAAAAAATATAAATAATATTGAAAAATATAGCAAACCATTGTCCCATTATATCCAAGGAAAACTTTGGCAGGAAAAGCGTAAACTGTATGCAAATAAAATTGTAATTCCTTACGTTTTATACGCAGATGACTTCGAGATAAATAATCCTCTCGGATCTCATGCAGGAGTGCATTCCATCACTGGAATATATTATAATTTTCCGATATTAAATTCTATTTCTAAACTGAAAGATATTCATCTCGCTGCTCTAATTAGATCAAAATTTATAAAAGAATTTGGAAATGACATATCTTTATATACACTTATTCAAGAAATAAAATCCTTAGAAATTAATGGAATTGAAATAAAAACAGAAAATGTAACTTTCCATGTCCATTTCATATTAGGTTTAGTCCTAGGCGACAACTTAGGTTTAAATACATTACTCGGTTTTAGTAAATCTTTCTCTGCACAATATTTTTGTCGATTTTGTAAAACTGATAAAGTGCATGCTGCAAGTGAATTTGAAGAAAACATTGATACGATCCGCACTTTAGAAAACTACAAGCAAGACGTTGTTACAAATGATGTTAAGGTTATTGGAATTCAAGGTGAATCTCTTTTTAATATAATTCCATCCTATCATGTAATTGCGAATTATGCGGTTGATATAATGCATGATATTTTTGAAGGTATATGCCATTACAACTTATCCGCAATTTTGTTAGACTTAATTTACACAAAAAAATATTTTGACTTAGCCCTACTCAATAAATTAAAAGGCGCTTTCCCTTATGGGGTTACTGAAATTGGCAATCTGTCCAAGGATATAAAATTAAATCACATTAAAAATAATAAATTTCAACTTTCTGCAAGAGAAATGTGGTCGTTTACCCACTTTTTGCCTCTAATAGTTGGGGATATTATTCCGGCAGATGATGAAACATGGATTTATTTTTGTGAATTTGTGGAACTAATTGATATATTGCTCTCAACTAACTTTAACGATGAGACATTAAATGATTTACGAAGACGGATTGCAACACACAATACAAAATATATTAATTTATTTAATCAACCACTTAAGCCAAAGTTTAATTTGCAATCAAATTATTGTAAAATCATCTTAGCCCTAAGTAAGCTGAAATCTAACTTTGTTTTTTGTTAAGTTTACCCATTTTTTTTCTTAAATTCGCCCAGTGTTTTTTTTCAGTGTAGATGAGAGTTTCTTCCCAGTAACCAATACATTTTATTATATATTTTAATCCCAACTCGTCTCGTTTCTTCTTTACATGAGCTTTCCAGCAAATATCTTGGTAAAGCATACCAAGATATTTGGCAGTGTTTGTATTTCTTGATTATTTAAATATACTCGTTTGTGTACTAATCTCTTGTTTGTAAAATCGACATGAACAGATTTGGTGTTTGGTTTAATTTTATGTGCCATTTTTTTGTCCAGTTGTGTACTTGCTCTATGGTGGTTTGTAATTTCTCTGTTGTATCTAAGTTGGTATCACCTACTGCCATGATGGCTGTGTCATCGGCGAAAGTACCTATCGTGTTGTTTTGTGGCATGAGAACATCTCGGGTGTATAGTAAATACAGTAGTGGCCCAAGTACACTTCCTTGTGGACCTCCAGCTCTTACTTCCTTAAGCTCAGTATATTCATCTTCATCTCTCATTAAGCCTGAAATATCTTTCAGTTATATACGATTCCAGTATTATGCTGTACTGTTTAGGTAGGATTAATTTACGTTTGTAGATTAAACCTTAGTGCCAAACCTTGTCAAAGGTCTGCGCTATATCAAGGAATATTGCGGAAAAAACTTTTTTTCTCTTCTAAAGTCTTCTCAATGATATTGGTTATTTTATGTACTTGATCAATAGTTGAGTAAGACTGTTTACTCTTTCTAGTCTTCTGGAGCTCTAGTTTGTTGCCACTTTTTTCTGGATTTTCGTTTATGCCTAAGGAGATTTCTAATTTCTATTGGATAGTTATTTCCGTTTAGCCTTGATTTGATTTCTGGAGTACTTTCCCATGCTGATTTTTTAATATCCGTAATGAACTTTTCTACTTCTTTGTCCAGTTGATCCATAGTTTTTAAAGGAACTTTCAAAAGTATTCTTTGTTCAAAGTGTACTTTGAAACTTTCCTAGTCCGTATGTTTCTTGGTTATTACTGGATTATTCCCTTTTTGGATGATATACTCGCTTAGGATTAGGACTATCGGAGAATGATCTGAGCTCATATCTTGGCTTTCTTCGACTTTCATAAAATTATTAGAAATGTTTTTGGGTATTTGGTTATAAAAAAATCGACCAGGTCTGGTATTTTTCCTGGTTCAGTTGACCAATCTGTTGGTTTTCCTGTTGAAATGGATTCACATCCATTTTCTTTATTGGCAGTCAGTAATTATTTTCCTTTAGTTGTATTTAATCGAAAACCCCAGTGAGTATTCCTCGCATTGAAGTCACCACGTATTATGAATCTTTTTCCCAGACGCTTGAAGAACCTGAGTATTGTTTGTTTTTAATAGAATGTCTTGGTGGACAGTACAATGCCACAACAATAGGAAAGTTGTTGGCTTTTATATATACCACTATGGTCTGATTTTCTTCAGGCCACAGTGGTTTATATACAAACCACCTTCATTTTGCTTCTTCAAAATGATGAATATTTTTTTATAATGACTGCACTTCCTTTAAATGTTATGTAGGATTGCTTAGTAAAATGTGTTTTCGAAATAAGACAGACGTCTATATTCTCAATATCGAGGACTGATTATAGTTCTGCCGGACCAGACCATTAGCATACTATGACATGATTTTCAATGTGCTGTTCATTTTTGTTTGGATTCGGATTTAGCTCCCAATGCGCTTTCTTCCAATTTTTGTAGCCTCTCATCAAATTTTGTTAGTTTCATGACCATATCTTGTAATGTTTGACTGATGTCTAGATCTATCGTTTTTTTCTGTGGTTTATTGACTATGCCTCTCATTGCTTCGGCATATGTAACACCTTCTGTTCTTAGATGGCGACCAAATAGTTGAATATTATCTTGTTTTGTCTGCCTCTCGTATTGATTTGCCTCACCATACATTTGAGTTTTGTTCATCCTTTGGATTTTAATTTTCTGAATTTACTTTGCAACAATATATCCTCGATAATTAGCAGGATGGCCTTGTCCACAGTGTGCACACTTCAGATGTGCTTGCGGATTTTTGCATTCTCCAGTTAGGAGTTAGGACCACTTGATCCAAGTGATTTAAATAATGTGTAATAGTCTTCCTTAATTAAATTATATCTGGGGGGCAATATATGGAGAATATACTATCTTTGCTGTTATTTATAAATACTTTTAAGGTGACTACTTACATAAATTCCTCTTCAATTTTAAGATCTATAAAGTGTTTGATGTTTTCTTTTATAACCACCGACTATCCTCCTCTTCCCCTTCCTGCTGGATGAATGGCGTGGTAACAGCTGTATCCATAAATTTTAAGATTCAAGGTTGAAGTAATATGGGTTTCCGATACTAGGAATAGAACTATTTTTTCAGTATTTAGGAAAATTTCTAATTCTGGCTAATATTGCATTAGCACATTTGCATTCCAGGTTACTATTGTTACTGTTTTATTTGTGGTTGTTTGCATCATTTTAATAGAGAATGGATGTCATTTAATTTAGAGAATCTTACTTATCTAACCTTTTGCTTGGAGCTTCAAGGCATTTCTCTTGTTTAGCTAGACGAATGTTAAGAGCTTCCATGCTTCTTAGTATCTTTTAGAGCACTGTTGTATCTTCGATAGTGCTCTTCGAAATAACTGGGTTTGCCTTTACCACTTGTGAGCATAGTTTTGGTTATCCCGTTTTCCTAGCATGTTTCTTTGGTTCTTCTTTGGTGAAAGTTTGATTTTTTTTTCCAGTATTTCTGGATTTTGTTTTCGCGTTTTATTTCTTATTCTTTGTAGCTCCTTAGCAATTTCACATCTCCGGTAGTTTGTGGGGTGTGGCTTCTTGCAATCAAGACATTTTGCAGGAATATCTTTACTAACCGGGCATACTTGGGCGTGATGCTTGACAAAACCCTGACATTTTTTGCACTGCGGTATTAGACCGCGATTTCTTTTTAATGGCTTTATTTTAACTCTCATGTTAATTTTTGCCTTGATATTATACATATCTTCCTCATTTTCTTTGTTATTAAAAGTGAGCATAAATAGTGGAAGCCCCCTTTTATTAATTTGAGCTCCTTGTTCAGTTTCGATTTTTTCTTATTTAATGATGTTTACAGCATTTTCTATTTGATAACCATTTTGCTTAAGATCCTCAATAATTTCCTCTTACGCAGGTTGGGTGAAGACGTCTAGCCATAACTTTGATTGGGCGATCATTCTTATCCTCACAGGTAAACCATTGATGCCCCTCGGATTTAAGCTTTGTAGCTAAAGCTCTGCAGGTTTCAGAGTCTGAAAAATTAATTTTCCACTCGCCATTGTTTAGAGATACGAGTCTTTATTCGGCTACCGTAATCGATTTCATATCGATTGGCTAGTGGAGAAACTTGATATCCCGACGACATTTGGGTGATGAAGGTGATATCTCTTTCGGTTTGGTTGGTTGTTGTTCTAGAGCTAGTTGATTATTGATGATAAATTTTTTTGCAATTTCTGGTGAGTGTTGAGCTTTCCTTTTCTTACTTGATCTTTTATTCCGATTCAACACCCAATTTGTTACTCTTTCTAATTCTTCTTCATCCATATTGAATTGATTAATGTCGTCATCAATATTGCAGGGTTAGGCGTCGTCCCAAGTGCTGCACGTGTTTTAACTGTTTTTTTGAGTTCTTCATTCTCTTTGTTTAAAATTGTAAATTTTTCTATCAATTTAGTTGTAAATTCCTTTATTTATTTTAATTGTTCACGGAGTTCGGCATTTTCCTTCTCGTTCTGAAATATATTTCCAGTAGAAGATCTTGATAACTTGGAACTTCGTCTAAATGGGTTAAACTATGATTGGTCCGCCCCAGAATCTGTTGAGAATGCCTTCGAACAGTGTGGATTTGGCAACACCTCTGCTGATGTACTACCTAGAGTAATACGTTCCGTATTTTTTGTACTCATTGTTTGTGTTTGGGAAAACTCGTACATTTTAGTTTCATAATTAATTAATTTATATGTTATGTAAGAATTTTATAAGATACTCGTATTGTGTTTTTTAACGACTGTAAGTTTATTTTAGTTGTGTTTCTTGATATTTGATCAAATCCGGTTCTTTTTTTTTTTTTTATTATCTCTGCAATCTGTTCTGGGGCCAAGGCTCTCCCAACTCTTTCACGGTTCGCTTTTTCCGTCCTTACTTTTACGCCAGTGTGTAGGCCAATTAGAGGACGTACGGTCATAGGTCCGATTTTGTTACCATCTGCACATTGCATAGCTCCGGTCGGCGATTGAACGTCGTAAAGGAAAGACGTGATTTTTGTCTCTCCTTTAAATAAATAAATAAATAGTTTAAATATGTGTTAATAATTGATTAATTATAATATTAATCATAATATTATTTATTAATATATGTCTTGTGAAATAAATAAATAATAATATTAATAATAATTTGTGTGTAAAGAAGTAATAAGTAAAGTGAAAAGTTATACGTATTGTGTTAATATATTAATTTGTGTGCGGTGCGCTTGCAATGGTGGAGGATATGTATATAACAATTTCGTTTATATGTTTTTCGACACCGTTATTTGAATGCATCGTACGCATTGTATGTTAATATTCAATTTGTAGGACTTTTTTGATTACAAAGGATGCTTAAGATAAGTGTTATTTTTATTGCTTTATTTTACATTATACATTATATTTTAATACATAATAATCAATGAATCGTATGGATGAGTTATTTGTGTTGTTGTGGTATGAAACAGTTTGTGACGACAGTTGCTAGCATTCATTCTATGTAATCTGTTTCTATGAAAAATACTGTCGTGGTCTCTAATTTTTATAATTTTGCTTTTTCTCTCGCATACGTATTGTTTATAGTTTTTTATGTACACAGTGATTTTGTTGAATTTCGTTATATGAGTAGATGGTATTTTCTTGGAAAAGTTGAACAAATCACGACCAAAAAGCTAATTTAAAATTTGGATATCAAGTCTTTATTGCATGTTGTACTGAAATCCTTATTTCTTTTAATTTTTTTATTTAAGGATATACATATATAATTGAAAATATGGTTATGGGATGCGCAAAATATAAACAAAATGATCGTATAATATTCTCTGCTCTCTCACGGTTGTATTTATATTTTTGTAGTGGATTACACTAAGACTTCGTATTACGTTGTCTAAATGGGCGAATTTCTTTGGATTTGCACTAAATGTTCTTGAATGTGGATGATTCAATTTGTGAATTGGGAAAGTCGATTAGACTTTAATTGTTCATAATTTGTTGATTTGTTATATGTATAATAATTTAGACTTTTGTTAACTTTGTGAGATTTTTTTGCCGTCGTTGTGGAGAGGCGGCTGACGTTGGCCTCTCCTTGTCGACCTGGGTTGGCGTCATCGGCAAGGGGTGGATGTTGTCGCAGGTCGAGATCGCGCAAAATGAATATTGTACATATAAAGGAATGTATATTTTTGGCGATTGGGAGGGGGTTATACTTTTTCTCTGTGGTGCGAAAACTGGATTAGATTTTGACGAGTGGTGTATGTGTGTGATTGGTTTACACAGGATGTGCGGCGAGGATGTGCTGCAGCTGTATTGCAGTGAATCATTTTTGATATTTGGAGTGATTTGAATGGGTTTCGTTCATGGTGAGTAATGGCTCGGTGTCTGCGGTTTGTGATGGTTGTTCGTTGAACGTTGAACGTTGTGTTTCTCAACTTGCGGAGAGTTGTGTTCGTGTGTGTTCTGTCGTTACCTGTATTTATAAGGTATTTTTGACTGTTTTGAGTTGTTTTGTTTAGGACTTGAGGTAGTTCTCATTTGTTAGTGTATGAGGGCGGATTTGCAGTTTTGTTTTGAATCATTGCCTGAATGTTGGATTTGTATGTCCAAATTGGTTTCTTTGCTGAATGCTTCGGGTGTTTTTGTTGGAGTTTGCCGTCGATTTGGCGGGGGCTGAATCATTTTGGGAGTTTTGGTATGATCGGTCGTACGCTGAAGTTTTTGGGCTGTAGGGTTGCCATGGTTCGTTTGTGATCTGTCATGGATTCGTCACGGCTTTGTGAAGCGTGGTTTTTGTTGAATGGTGGTGTTGGCAGGAGGTCGCTTGGTGGATGATAGTGGTTTCATGGTGGGAAGATTCATGCCGTCTGTTGGGATCGTTTCGAGGTAATTTTAGCTCCTGGATGGACATTGCATAATTCTCTTGGTACATTTTACTACGATTGTTTGTAGAGGTGGTTTCTTCCACGCTTTGATTTCGGAGATTTTCGGAGAGAGCTATTTTGGTGACGTTTCTTCATCCTATTATTCAGCGTTTGTGTAATAAATTTTTATATTTTTATTTTGGTTTGATTAGCGATAGAATTTTCCGTTTCCGTATTTCTTCTGTGCATTGAGAATATAGTGTAGGTAATTTATGATTAGCTGTTTTCTATATTGCATTTCCTTCATAATCCATCATTTGTGCAAGATTAATTGCAACTATGTTGGAGTTGGTAACGAATCCTATTATTTACCGCAAAATTGCCTTTTTGTGACACTCAATGGGTTACTAGTATTTTCTCACAGCTTATTAGCGATATTTTTGCTTTATAAAAAGAAATATTATTTGCATTGGATTTGGGATTTTAACTTCACATAAAGAATTGTTTATCGGCAACTTCGTTATATCTATGTAACTGAAAAGCTAGAAATATTTGATATAATTAATATAATTATTCAAAAGAAAGAGAAGGTTTGTATACTTCAATACACCAACGACTGGATGTTTGTCATAAAATGCAACGTTGCCAATCTTGACTGTTTTAGTACAAGAATTATAATTATTAATTCCCAATTTCAAATCAACCCTAAATATTAATCTACATGTACAATGCCGAGCTATTATATTAAAATTATTCGGTTCTCAGGAAATCTCATTCAAATATATTTAATATACAAGTAAATATTATCCCTCTTTTAAGATACTGGTACGATTTATATTTAATTATAAAAATTATAAAATAAACTTATTTATCATTCATTTTAGAATATTTTTTTCAAATTTTATCTAGTTGCCTTAATAAAATTTAAATATTACCTTCCAGCAGGAAAGCCATTGACGACGCACTAATTACTAATTTACGTTTGCTACCAGTCTGAGATGAATCGTTTATGACAAGTCTAATACGAGGTGACAAGTCATAGACGAGTCGCATGTGTCATGTCTGAGATTAGTTGTATGTGATATATCCCCAGCAAACGTAGAAGTTCCAGAACTAGTGCAAAAGTAGTGATAAAAGTATTTGTTTCCTTGTGAAAAAGGATGGGCGTCGGGAAAAATTCATCAGTTTTATAAAAAAATTTTAGTAAACATAAGAAATTTTTGCGAATTCTAAATTATTTAGGATATTTTAATGGATGGATATTTGAATGCAATCCGGTAGTTAATCTAGTTAATCTGTTTTTTTTTTTTTGCTATTTCGTGTTCGCCCAATTCAACCGTTAAATACTAATGAATTTTAGAGTTATTTTGAATATAGTTCAAATAACTTTGGTTTCAGGAAATTCTACTGTAAGTTGCGGAGTTGCAGAATGATTAAATTAATAAATGTTTCAATTATTTAGGAAGCCGGAAAATATGAATTTAGAATTAAATTTCAGGAAATTTACAGATGCTTGTGAATTAATGCTTCATTGTAATTGCTGATTGTGTAGTTTAGAATTGTGTTGTCATTTTATTACTAACGACTTTACATAGGTGTCTGTAACGGGTCGAGTCAACCAATTTTGGTTAGGAAGCCGAAAATTATTAATAGAATTAAATTTCAGGAAAATTCCAGATGCATGTGAAATAATAATATTTTTGCTTAGGTTGCCGTTTTAAAGAAGCAATTGTTGAAGACCAATACCATCGTTATCCATTAACCTATTAAGCCTTTATCCTTCATCTAGTAGATTAGAATTGTGTTGTCTTTGTGTTACTAACTATCGGCTATACCTAGGTGTCTGTAACCGGGCCGATTCTGTCCCACTTAACTAACCTATCCAATCCTTCGGTTTTGTTATGTGTAAAAAAGGGTGTACGGTGGACCCGGCGTCATCCGGGAACTCAAGCCTAAGAACTTGGTCGTACATTCAAAATCAATCAATCAATCAACCAATCTGCACATTGCATAGCTCCATGCCAGGCTATACTGGCATGGAAGATGGGTCGGCCCATGAGTTTTGCACTCCGACAGGGAGTCATAGATGTGTTTCATTTCATCACAGATCGTAATCTGTCGATGAAAATTCCCGTTTGCATCCTGCCCCTATCGGGATTCGAACCCGGTACCTCCCGATCCAAACGCCAAAGCTTTAACCACTGTGCCATTTGGTCGGTAAATCCGGTTCAGTTAATGCTTAAAAATCGATTTCCTTCGGTGTCCACATTTCTAATTGTGAAGTGTGTTTTGTTAACTTTGAAAAATTCATAAATTGTATTTGATCAATTTGTGTGACGTAAAAAGTTGTATGCGAAAGTATGGACCGAACAAATTGATACCACTGCTTCTCAATAATTGCGTGGTCTAAGTCACACTCCATATGAGTATGTCCAACTTCCAAAAACTTGTGATCAATGGTATTATTGTGCGGTGTAGACTGAAGAATTACGAAAAACATTGCAGATAAAAAAACAATTTTTATTCTGTCCGGGCCACGAGTCACTGTAGAAAGTTAATGAGTTTATTGATGACGATAGTGCTTTTTTATACTTGTATAGACATCTCATTCCCAACTCTATTTCAGTGACTACAATCAACATAACAAAACAATTGGTAAAAAAAAATTACGGCACAGAAGCTCGTCTACAAAAGATTTTATAAAGCTTTCTTGAATAAATTTCTCGACAAGTGTTAATCGAAAGCTCCGTAGACTTTGCTGAACGACCGCGATACTCTCGGAATTGGATCAGAAAGACCGTAGTTCGATACCGCTCGGCCGATGAATAAAGCTCCATCGCGTTAACGCATTCGACGTTCGGGAGCGTTCAAGTTGATACGTGCTAGTAACTCAATACAATCGACACGGGAATTGAAGATATCACGCACAAACAGCGCGGAAGCTACATCTCGGCGATTATCTAGACGTTGCAGTTTTAAAAGATTACATCGATTCTGATAAGGCGGAAGAACGTAGTCCACAGCACGCATGGATGGTAAACGTCGTAGCGCGAACAGAATAAATTGTTTCTGGATGCTCGCAATCCTTTCAGAATGACAGTGGTAAGAGGGTGACTAAATAGGAGATACATACTCCAAAATGGACCGAACAAAACATACGTGTAATGATGTCAAAGTTAACGGGTCACTAAAGTCCTTGCAGTTTCGTTTAATGAAGCCAAGCACAATGTACGACTTTGAAATAATGGCGTTAACATGTGTGGTAAATGTAGCATCAGATTCAAATATCACACCAAGATCCGAAATGAACTTAACCCGATCAATGGTTTCGTTGTACAGTTGATATTGATAAAAAAAACAGGCGAGGGGATACGGAAGAAAGAAAGAGTTTTGCATTTACTCACGTTTAAAGCCAGAACAACTTACTGGCTCGGTTTAAGTCATCTTGTAACATTTCACAGTCTAACACGCTAGAGACCTGGGTGAATATCTTCATGTCATCTGCGAAGAGGAGACAGTAGACAAACTTAAAACATTTTACAACGTCCTTAATAAATAATGAAAATAATAGTGGGCCGATACGGCTACCTTGAGGCAAGCCGGAAGGCGCCCGAAATAATGAGAAGAAAGAATCCAGAATCCTAACAGATTGCCAACGATGTGAGCGATAAGAATGCAACCAGTCGATGGGAATGAAATCACAGTCGAGACTCTCTAACTTGCTAATAAGAATGGAGTGATCAATCACATCGAAAGCCTTTGCGAGGTCTGTGTAGACAACGTCAAGCTGCTGCTTAGAGTTTAGACTGTCAAATAGATGACCACAAAATGAGGAGAAGTTAGACACGACAGACTTACCGGGATAAAACCCATGCTGAAAAGGAGAAATAAGTCTCTTGGTATGGAAGTGCAATACTCTATGAACCCTGGGTTCAAACAGTTTGAGTAAGACAGAGAGGATGGCGATCCCACGACAATAACAATATCTCACTTCTATTACCCACCTTGAAAATTGGATGAACACACGAGATTTTCCAGGAATCTGGAAAAATTCCACGACGAAGGCTTTCGTTAAACAAGAAGAAAACTGCAGGGGCCAGAGTTACAGCACAACGTTTAGGATCGGTGGAAGGCAAGAAGGAGCAGTCGATCCAAAACCTCCTGTTTGGTAAATTTGAAATGATCGAATACGATGGAGGTGGAAGTAGTAGGAGGCCTGGTGTCTGTTAACCGAAGTGGCTTGTAAACCGATGCAAAGAATTTGGCAAACAAATAGCAAATGTCGGATGGCTGACTGGCGGTGGAGGTCTGGTAAGACATATTCGACGAGAAACCAGATACCTTTTTCTTGCTGTTAATGTAGTTCCAAAATTTTTTGGGATTGGATGTCAAAAGTTGCTCGATTTGCACTACGTAATTATGGAAAAGGAACCAATTAAGCATCTTAAATTCATTGCGGGCGTTAACGAAATCGGGATAGTATTCTACGCCGTAAAGCCTGTAAAGAGAATGAAACTTTTTACGTCGTTTCTCGCGCAGCATCAAGTCGGTATTATACCATGGCTTCCGAAAGCCGGATTTATTATTGATAACCCGCGGAACGTCTTTCTCCATACCACTCCCGAGAAGGTCATTGAATCTGTGCACCGTATCATTCAAATCCGCACTGCGCTGTAAAATGTCCCAATCGGCAGGGCTGAGAAATTAATTCAAGGATGCGTAGTCGGCCATTCTAAAATTAAAGTGAAAATCGTTAGAAAAATAATTAGTTGTACATTTAGTATAAAAAATATTTATCATAATTGGTGTGTGATAAATGCTCTCACGTCCAGTAAAGTTCAAGCACGGAGCAACATCAGCATGCAAGACATCGTTGACAAATAGCAGGTCCAGGAGTATCGCGGCTGTTGCTGAAGCGGTTAAGCTGCCTTGTTGATATAGAAGCGAAGTGCTTCAATGCTTTCTCGTCGGTTGAGGATGAAGAGAACACACCGTCGACATCGTTTCAAGTCGATGTAGTTGATAAACGTGTTGTAGACATCTCGGTCGGTTCCGTAAGGAATATAAACAACGACGGCAACAATTGAGGTATTGTAAAAGCAAAAGGCAAATTTAAATTTCGCGCGGAAAACCATTCGTCGAAATATTTTTTTTTCTATGTTGGTATGACTGTCAGTGACATCTGTGTCAAATGTCACATCAAACTAATCATTAGTGTTTAGTATACGCTTGTCATTCTGAAGTACAAAAAGTGCATTCGGCGATTTTTACAATGAGTGAAATTATTCAACAAAGAAGTTCCAATAAATTTTGTGTGCGGAATCAATTGTGTGGTGCCGAAACGTTCAGAACGTTGCAAAAGGCCTTCGGTGATAATTGTATGTCTCGAGCAAGTGTTTTTGATTGGCACAAATTGTTCAAAGAGGGTCGAGAACGTGTTGACGACGAACCACGTCTAGGACGGCGATCAACATCAACTGATGATCAACACGTTAATAAAATCAAGGAATTGGTGCTCGAGAATCGACGATTAACAAACAGAGACCTTACTGGCATCGTTGAAATATCGGAAGGATCAGTGAAAACCATTTTGAAAGATCATTTGGGTCTAAGAAAAGTGAAAGCACGATTGGTTGACGTCTGTGAAACAATGCTTTCCGACTACCAGGATGTCATAAAACGTATTATAACTGGCGATGAGTCTTGGATCTATGCTTAGGACCCGGAAATAGACGATCAATCGGCCGAATATCGTGCCAAAGGTGAGCCGAAGCCGAAAAACCCACGTCAAAGCAAGTCAAAAATCAAGTTGATGTTGACAGTTTTTTTCGATTATCGAGGTGTGGTGCACTCAACAAGGAATACTATTTAAGTGTTATGCGTCGTTTGCGCGAAGCTATTCGTAAAAAGAAACCGGAATTATGGGTCGACAACTCTTGACTTTTGCACCACGATAATGCACCTTCTCATATTGCATTGGTTTTACGTGATTTTTTCGCCAAAAATTCCACCCATATCGTTCCGCAACCACCGTATTCGCCTGATTTAGCTCCGTTTGACTTCTGGCTGTTCAGCAAACTCAAACGACCACTCCGGGGAAACCGTTTTGAGTCAATTGAAGACATTAAACGTGAATCGCTACGCGCATTGGAGGCTAATCCGGAAATTAACTTTAACAACTGTTTCGAGGATTGGAAAAAACGTTGGCACAAGTGTATTGAGGCCGGGGGGGGGGGGTATTCTTTGAGGTGGACGAAATAGATATGGAGAAATAAATAAAGAATTTTAAAATTATGAACAAAGTCTTACAGTTTTTTGCCCACAGTATTATATCTGCAAATTTCCTGAGATTTTATTCAACCTATATTAATATTTTTCGGCTCCCTAAATAAAATGGATTGATTGAATCGGCCCGGTTACATACACCTAGATAATCTACACTATCAGCAATTAAAAATACAAAGAAATATTATTTCACTAGCATCTGCAGGTTTCCTGAAATTTAGTACTAAATTAATATGTTCCTACTACCTAAATCATATAAAATTTATTAATTTAATTTTTTCCTCCTGCAACTCCCCAACTTACAATTAAATTTCCTGAAACCATAGTTGATTGATTATTTAAGACAATATACGATATAATAAAATTATACTTGAATAAAATAAATGTGATGTAATGATTAGTACTAACTAAATTAATTTGGTTATGTATGATGGGGGTCGCCATTTGCCCAAATGAAATTCCCTGAATCTAGAGATTATACAAATAAAATCAATAACTGTAAACTAAAAAATAGTACTGCTTTCTAAAATAACTTTTGTAAATCTAGATTAAATACTTCCGAAAAATTATAATTTTAAAGTTAAACCAAGTATTAGAAATCGATCACACCCGTCTACCTATACATGTCCTAAACCAGAGTTCCAAAATTCGTTAAGTTATTATTATCACGTTTAAAATAAGAATAATAAGAAATTTAAGAATTTTAATTTTAATTTTACACTTAAACCTAAAATTGAATTTAATGAATTATTAATTTATATTTCTACAAGAATATATATACAGGGTGGCTGAGACCAAATGTTACTGACTTCAATCTGCTGTCATTTGTGTAGTTGTCATTTTCGCGCGTCAATTTTTTGACAGATTGAAGTTTGGTTAGTTGTTTACATGTGGTCAACAAATAATTGTTCTAAATTAATATCTTCATAAAAAAATCGTAATGGAATTCAAACGTAATAGTGTAATTGCACTGTATTTGGGTGGAAATTCACCAACAGCAATAGTTCGTCAGCTCCAGCATTTGAATGTGAATAAAATGTTTGTGTATCGAACCATAACTCGATACAACGAAACTGGTAGCATCGCTAAACGCAACGGAGGCGGTCCTAAAAAGACAGCAACATCAAAAGAAATGATACGAAATGTGAAGAAACGAATCCAACGAAATCCTCGTTAAAGTGCCAATCAATTAGCCGCACGTTTACATGTTTCACGATACAGCATTCAAACCATATTGAAAAATGAACTACACTTGAAGCCCTACAAGATACAAAAAGTTCATGATCTTACGGAGGCACAAAAAAAAGTTAGGCTTGAAAGAACACGAGCATTGAAGGCCTTGGCCGAACGTGATGAGATTCCAAAAATTGTCTTTTCTGATGAGAAAATTTTCATCATTCAACAGTATGTGAATAAACAAAATGATCGTGTTTGGCTAGAGCACAAGTCCAACGATAATTTGGACACAAGAGTTGCCATGCGCAAGCAATCACCAGCTTATGTTATGGTTTGGGCTGCAATGACTGCAGATGGACGCACTCCTCTGGTTTTCATCGAACATGGAGTCAAGGTAAACCAAGAGGTGCACCGCCAAAAGATCCTAAACGATGCTTTGCTACCTTGGGCACGTAAACACTTTGGTACGAACCGTTGGACATTCCAACAGGACTCGGCACCGTCACACAAAGCTCGAGCGACACAGCAATTTTTACAAAATTGCGTTCCGCGGCTGATTTCGTCGAAAGAATGGCCACCATATTCACCAGACTTGAATCCCACGGATTTCTCCATATGGTCCATTTTGGAGAGTAAGGTGTCCCCTAAAAAATACGAAAGTGTTGATGCATTGAAGTCAGCTCTTGTGCGAGAATGGAATAAAATTCCACAAGCTCACGTTCGGTCAGCATGAAATGCTTTCTATGGAAGACTGAATCAAATAATCAGAGCCAAAGGAGGTTATATCGAGCAGTAACATGTTTATCATAAAATGTAATATGTTTTCAACATATTCCACGAAATTTCAATAAAAAAATAATCAAAATTAAACAAATTACAGCGTTTTCATTTGGTAACACTTGGTCTCAGCCACCCTGTATATATGAATGAGATAATAATTAAATAATCTGACTCCTTCGCACCAATATCCGTATATTGATGAAACTTTATTAATCTGACAACACTCCAATCACCATCTAGAATGATCAGAAACGATCAAAACAAAGGCTGGAAGTAGATATGCATTTGCCATTTCATCCTCATTATAGTTAGCATCTTTAACAAAGAAAGGTAGTTCCACTCAACCAAAACGCACTTTTATCCCCACTGCTTCAACCAAAAGCAGCACCACATCCATTCAAAGGTTGAAAACAAAACGGATCAATACACCACAACAGAAACATAAGCAACAATGATGTACTCCACTCCCTAGAGCCCACAGTAGATGGCTTACCAGACATTCAAAAAAAAATTGAATAGCTTTCATACATAATTTCTTTATAAAATCGAATCTACCGAGAAGCCACCCACCGGTATATTCTATGTATAGTTGTAAAAAAATTGTATTCACTATAAATCACTTGAGAAAAACATCATACCTATAATAAAGATGTCGCCGAAGAAACATCGCATGCAACACAAGAGCAAGCAACGATTACCGCTTCCATCCAGCAACCACCTTTGGTTCCCGGTCCCGACCGCAGACGAGCAACTTCGAACTTATAAAGAAATATCATCGCTATAGCAAAATCAAAATTTGGACAAAATAGATTCGGAGCAGTTCGCTTCGTTAACGCAATTTACATTTACCGAAGAACTGAGATAAAACGGAAAAACCGCAATTCCCGAATATGTAGACAATTCCCGAATATGTAGACAATGCCCTTGTACAGCGGCCTCAAAAGACACGACCGAGAAATCATCGGTTAGTCAAATCGGAATTTCAAAATTTTATTAAAAAAGTTTGGGATAAGAAAGAGTGCTTCTGGATAAAGCAGACAGTTTGTTTCCTGAAAAAAATCACCCAGATCCAACCCAAAAAATTCGTTACAATAAAACTTCTACAAACCGAAGTAATTCTTTCCGGATTAGTCAAAACGAGATGCCATTCCGTATCTTTAGTACTTCATAGTGCCAATGTTTTCCAGTACAAATACTAATCCAGTAAAGGTAGGGGCAAACAACGCTAAACTGGTTACGACTCCACGATTTAAACCGGACTAAAACTAAAAAATGACAAAACTCAACTCAGTCTCCAAACCCAAAAATATGCCTACAGAGTCCTCGAAACACTATATTTTCAGATGAAGTATGAGAATACACCACCACCACAACAATGACCGCTGCTGAACTGAACGAGATCCACTTCCGTGAACGATCACAACTGTACCAAGAAACCAACTAGGCCACGATACGTACCCCATCTACCTTGCCATTGCAATTACCGTTTGCTATTAATCAGCTCTCAATACAGGCGCAAGAAGATTGTAAAAATATAAACAAAATACACAATGGCGGATTTTGTCGCCTTGCCACCTGATAGCCCCAATGTTGGTTGCAAAACTACACCAACCTCACACAGAATATGATTTCAATCTCAAAATTAGATATACATCCATCGATTTACACGGTACTTTTTTACACGATTTTGCTTTACAAATGGTTGAAAAAAACACAAAAAAAAATTATATTTTTAAGTTTTTATTTATTTCTAATTTATACTAGCTATATGAATATTTTATTTTAAAATAAATGAATTATTAAAAACCAAACGAAAATTTAAGAATTTTATTGTACTCTTACGATTTATACAGGTTTTCATACAAAAATCGTATTTTCGGCTTTACACGTTTTTCTGCGGAACCAATCTACCGTGTAAATCGGAGGATGGGTGTACATAAATTCAAAAAATAATAAAATAAAATTAAAAGAACAAAAAAGATCACGCGCGTTAATGAATTCATTCGTCGTCAAGGAGAAAACAAATAATACTGAATAAACCACGATCATTCTTGTTTAGTTTTTGTCCAATTTCGCCATATACATATGTATGTACATATATATTTATCACCTCAAAATTTTGTTTATATATTTTATTTTTCTATTTGCTGTTTACTCTTTTTTTAGTTGAAACTTGGAAGGGATAATGGCCCTATTCCATGAGAAAAAAATATTATCTCAGCAAAACTAAAACGAGACAAAAATATAGATCGACTATTTGGGAGAAGGGCGTATCCGATTATAGCTTGCTGAGCAAATTTTTGTTGTGCTGCCATAAATTTTTCAGAAAAAATATCAACTCGAGTATTTTTTATAGCAACCAAACGAAAAAAAATCCCTTCCCCTTTTTAATTTTATTTTATACAAATTTTTATAGCGTCAAGTGCGTGAGAAGAGATTAAAAACTTTTGTATTTGTAATTATTTTGTGGTTAGTTTTTTTAAAAGAAAAAGTTTTCCTGCGGTAAACAACAAATATAAAACTGAAATTTAAAAAAAATGAAAAAATACGGTAAGTTTAGTTACAATAAGTTTAATTAGTTATTTGATATTCAAGTTTGTGAAAAGTGAAATTTGAAAACTATGTACATTAAATCCAAAGTTCCTACTGTAATTTTAACGGCACTGAAATTTAAAAAAAATTGATAAATCTTAAATCTTAATTATTTGAATTCGGTTACTGTGAAATAATTGCAAAAGTCGTATTATTGATTATTATAAAATTTTTGTACCGAGCAAAATAGTGCGGTGTTTATGTCGGCCAAAAGAATTTATTTCCCAATAAAATGTATCTACTTCGAAACGCAACCGACTTATAACAGGCTACACAACATTTTTTTGGAATTTTAATTGCCAGACATCCGATAATGAAGGTAAAATGTTATTAACTGTCGCTTTTTATTTCTGTTCATTTTTATAGGCTTCCATATGGCTTTTGCTCGACACCTTTTTTTTTAAATAAAATATTAATAAAAAATAAGATTGTTGTATTATTCACAATTAATTTTTGCTGAGATTAGTTGTAAGAAAATAAAATGTTTAATGAGTGATTTTATTCCGTAAGTATGCTTCACCGAATTATAGATTAATTGATGGTTTTGTGCAGCCCGTTATATTATGGAAATTTTAGTATGGGCACTTTTATATATATATATATATATATATATATATATATATATATATATATATATATATATATATATATATATATATATATATACATATATATATATATATATATATATATATATATATATATATATATATATATATATATATATATATATATATATATATAATATATATACAGATAGATATACACGTATATGTACACGTTTCTGTTTCTGGTCATATTGCTATGGTATGTAATCGTCATTGTATTTTAACTGGACAGACTAAACTGGTTCCTATCCTAACAACTTCAAACAAACCCACTTAGGTACGGTGCATATCACGTTACGCTGTATACAAAATATTAAAAACATAGGATTTACAGATGAGAAATATTTTATTCAAAATCATTAAAATTAATCTAACTATACGTATTTAGGTGCATATGGCCGAGAATGCAATAGGCACGGATAAATTCTCTTTTAGCACATCACTCAAATGGTGGTAGCGTACTGTACAATTCATAAAATGTTGATACCTCTTAGCGTATAACTTGTTATTATACTTTATGTGACGTGTCTTGAGATACGTTCTATCGAAATCCGTCAGCTGGTGGACCAATTGTTCTTGTGAGTTAAGTTCATTTACGACTTTAAAACGCGACAGCTTTTACTGCTTCATATTTATGATTTTGGCTTTGGTAGCATACAGTATGACAATCCTTTCGATCTAAAAATAAACAAAATTATAAATATAAAATACACGAGAGTAGAGGATTTTAAACAAACTTTTTGCGATTTACAACTGGGTTTTCATCATCGTCCAGTCCAGATGATCATTTTAGAAATCGCTATTGTTGTCGCACACATCATCGTTCTTGTTCATTCCGTTTGGAGTGTCTTCACCTAATACCACACTGGTTTTTAGCTCCATTCCCTGGGCATATGATAATCTATCAAAATAATTGTCGTCTATGTGATGATTTACGGGTAGTTTTAGAATAAATTACGATTTGGGTGCGTTTATCACCCGCCACTGTATTTAGAGTATCGAGTTCTTCAATGGAAAATTCATTGTGATCCATTCAATTGGACAATTTGTTCACAACTCTTGGTCAATTTCGGCATTTGCATCGTATGCGAAAGTTATACGCGGTAGTTCCACCTCTTGTGGCTCCTCCATATCATCATTATGGATGATGATTTTCATAAAATCATCATCCATAAATCCAGTATCACTATCGCTGTCATTTTAATTTATGTTACTATCACCTACGGTTGATTGCAGCATCCTGAAAATAAAAAGATCGATCGTTATAGAGCAATTCCTTACTTAGATGTTTCCAGCCAAATACGTACTTATTTATGTCGCACGGCTTATCACTAACATTGTATTCCCTAAATATTGTTCGAATTTTAACGGGGCCGTCCAGCTTTTTGTATTTCATATACTACCATTTCTCATTTACAACGGGTGCGTCTTCATTGAATATAAATTCATTTGGTGTATTATCCCAGTACGGATTAACGTAATCAAATAAAATTTCCAAGTTATTTGATTCCAGCGTATTTAGAAAAACTCTATTCAAACTATTCATATCGCTTAACTTGGATTTTATATCGGCAGATACGAGATCCAAGAAAGATACCGTATCTAGTTTACCGTTAATCGTTCCATTACACTTTGTTACGGTTGAATTTTGTTGACGTCACTTTTTTGCTTAAGCCTTGGTCTTTGCTTTTCCTGCACATCATTACTACCTACCCTCAGTAATTCTCATTCTCATTTCCTTCACCGTCTTTTTACCGCCAACATTCAAACGAGATAAACTACCAGACATTCAAATAATTTCGTTGTGCACGATAGCACATAGCACGATAGTACGATAGCACGATAACCATAAATTTTACTCGATATTTCCAATGAGACACCAACTACTTGTAAATTTTTGACATATTTACGATGGCCTGTAACCAAATTGGACAATGCATCGCGATTAAATTTATTTGAAATGCATTCTCTTTGTTGATTTTCTACGAATATATAAAACACAGATTAATTTGAAAGATTGGCCAAGGGATCTTCAATCATCACCACTCACATTGTCCATGAACTGATGCAAACAAACTTTCAACTCCTCATTATTGTCCAGTACCGAAACATTTACACTACTCGTACCTGGCCACTGACCTACTTCGTCGTCTTTCATCTTCATGTTTATCGTCATTATACAAAAGAAACACAAAACAAATTAAATTATTTAATGAAATTCACAATCAAATGTAGCTCGTTTACTGTGGACAACGGTGTTTTGAATACGAAATACACTTTCGTTGGAGTAACCATTATAAGTATCACACAGCAGCACTCAAATTTTAAACTTGAAAACTTATTCACTAGATTTATTATTGTGTACAATTTAATATTTATAAAATATTTTTGTTAAATTTGTCTAATTTATTATTTATTTCGTAACTTGTTTGGGTTTTAAAATGTTAAACATTTTTTTGATGCTTTGAGCAATAAAAAATAAATTAATTTGAGGTTAATTTACGAACTTGTCAAAAATTTCTCCTCCATATTTTATAGCAGAACACTTTTTAGTTATTTTCGTTAAATTAACCAAACAACAAAAATGATATTAATTTGTTTACTAATTTGTGGGATATAAAATAATTGTCAATTATTAAAAATAAAGATTTTTAGATATTTATTTAAATAATTTAAGGTTAGTTTTTGTTGATTTCAAAATTTCCCCAATTTTTTCTACCATAAAATAAAAATGTTGTGTCTCAGTTGCTCTAATGTAAATTTTAGTTCTTGTCTTTGTCCAATGTTCAGCAAAAATTTTCTGTTTTCTCCATGGAATAGCGCCATAAATTATAAAACACTAAAGGCCTAGTTATATAGCCGAAAACGAAACGGACCGAAACGAAAGGCAAATTTGTGATAGTTATATAGCCGAATCGGTTTTTGACGCTTAACATTTTATGTTCTGTGTATTGTGATGAATACAAGGAAATTAAATGGATTTTGAATTTGCTATTTTTGACCATAGACCACCCTTATGTATATTATTTTTATATAATTTATGTTTTTGTCATATAATTCTTCTTTTTTTAACATTTTCTATTAAAATCTCCGAATCAATTTCATTATTAGGTATCTCTGCCATTTTAATTTTTTGTGTTTGACGTTTGATAAAGAAAACAAGCTTCAGTAAACATAATCGCAAAAAATATTCACCACTTACGAAAATTACAACAAATACTATCAATCATTGTGAACTTCGATCGAAAACGAAACGAAAAGAAATTGAAATTAATCAATCTATCAGTTCGTTTTCGTTTCGTTTTCGGCAACCCAGCAAACAAGCGCAAAAACAAAAAATTGATACTAAGCCAAAACATATAAATGAAATGGTATTTTATTTTACGCTCCTCTCTTAACACTGAGTGGCACACATATTTAGAGTGTATATCAACGCGTTAATTAATACTCATGTCGTTTACCATGTTCAGTACAAACAAAAAATTTTCAAATTTGAAATACATATTGGTCATAAAATAAACGCAAACACCAAAAAAATTAAATGAACGAAATGGCGAATTAATCAAGCAAAACAACAACAAAAATGTATCACATGACAGTTGACCACGTGAACTCGATCGTCTTTCCATATAGTAACTAATTACTATGTAATAGAAATAACACTTATCTTACGCATCCTTTGGATTCAAAAAAAGTTCTACATATTGAAAATTTACACACAATTTGTACGATGCACTCAAACAACGGCATCAAAATACATATGAGCGAAATTGTTATATACATATTCTACGCCATTGCAAGCGCACCGTACACAATTAATATAACAATTCAATATGTATAACTTTCACTTTACTTGTTAAAAACACACAAATTATTATTAATATTATTATTTATTTATACAAGAACACATTATTAGTTAAATAATCAATTAATTATATTCAACACATTTAAATTATTTATTTATTTATTAAATTATTTTCAAACCCACTACAATCGTAACAAAATTGGCAATCCCAAAGATTACATGAAACGAAGTCCGTAAATGTAGCGGAAATTTTTTTGGCACGAGTTGCAAGACATTGTAATTGAATGTCAGCAAATAGACACAGTTTAACACAGATTGTTTGAATTACCACAAATTGCGTAAAAATATCACGATTTACAGTTATTAATGTTTGAAGTAGCACAATTACGAACAAATTAAATTATGTTATTGTAGAATATTGTAGAATGACCACATCATTTGTAACGCAATCATGTACCGTCAAATTGAAGGTCCATATGCTACGCTTATAGAACGAATTGACGTATTTAAATTAGGAGTTGGTAAGCAGCTCCCTTTGATTTATCCAATCCAACGGCAAATTTGTCATTTCGCTTTTCCTCATAAGCGAAATCAGCGAGTTCTTGGTGAACGCGTTGTTCCTCTAAAAGGCGGGTTCGTCCTGACCCTAATGCTGCTTTGATTTTGTAGTTGAAGGTATTGCACTTGTTACAAACATCGACATTTGGTTTTTTCAACTTTAAGTTCATAGTTTTAAAAACTTCTCGATAAGTTCAGATAGAAACAGGATTGTTTCTATTTTTGGAATCAGCTTGGTTGTTGCGCAATGTTGTCCTCGTTGGTCCTTGGAAACTAGTTCTGGCTGATTGAACGTTTTGTTGGAAATTATCGACAAAAACTTTACCGTCTCAGCCAAAGTTTTTGTAAAACATTGCTTGCTATAGTTTCAACTTTATTGTGGTTTACCATTAAAAAATATTTGCCATCTTTTTTCAGTGGAGCATCTGAAACTTTTTCTGAACACGATTTTTTATTAGTTAGAGGTAACTAATAGAGGTATTAAGGAGCTAACACAAGAAACCCAAAGATCGTAAGACCCCAATGACCAATACTTTCGAAAAACGATATTTTATTCCTCCCAAGTAATTCAAGTATTACATTTCCACATCTTTCAACACCTGCGACCATTTCTTCAATTGGCATATCAGCTTCACTATCTGAAGTAGGTGTGTTACCAGGTGGCTCGTAAAGTGGGTCTGCTTCGCTATCATCCAACATCGAACGTGTAACGTGTGTTCCATGTCGTTGGTGTTTTACGGCGTCAACCTGTATCATGATTGAACTGCGTTCTACCGAGGCCAGCTGTATAATACCCTGCATTATCGTTAGTATATACAAACGCTGGAATGCATGCAATTTAAAATTGATATTACGTAGATGTGGGTTCATAGGCGTAATTCAAATATTTACGAACGATGATGATTTTATGGTCTATGTTTATGACTTCTTTATCGTACGAGTTTGGTTTTTTTTTTTGCGCGAAGAACTAGTTTTTTTTAGGCAAAGGAAATTGTGTTGTTGTTCTCGTCGAAAAAAAAATCAAGAAAAAATCACATAAATTGCAGTGGGTCAAGTTTTTTTAGTCAATTACCAATTTTCAAGCTGGAATTATTAAAGTATTTGTCAGAATATAAGTGAATTGCGGTATTAATTACCAAGTTACTCAAAGTTTTTGTTTGTAAAAGTCGAACTATAGTTGGTGATATAAGAAAAGTGGTTAATCTGAAAGAAGTTTTAGTTGAGTGCTTGTGAAAATCGCTGAGCATTATGTTGGATGTGAAAGTTTAGCCGAGTCTTTCTGGCTGATGAAATGATATAGCCCTGAGGGGGACGCATGTTAATTTTCAAGTCTGGTTTAGATGTTTCTATTTGTGGCTGGATTGATCCGTACAATTAATCCGTGAGCAATGGTCTAGCTTGAAGTTAATATTAGTCATATGAAAGCCGAAAATAACGCAATTACTCTAAGTACGGAATTTGCAAAAGCATTTGAATCGTGACATCGAATAACGGGTTTTGTATAGTATATCAACCCAAAGACGAGAGTCATAAACGTCTTGAGGCGTTACGAAAATAATCGGAGTGAGATACTCAAATTAAGACCGTTGGCAGATATCTTCTGGTGGTACAAGTGTGCGGAAAATTTGGTTGTTCTAAGGTCGCACACCAAGCAACGTGACATTTCGGATGCTATGTGGATAACATCAATCAAATCTAAGGAGCTAGTACTGATAGGCGATACGGTGGTATAATTTGGCGGTTATTTTTCAAGGCAGAGCCGCAGTTTCGTCTGTGGAAATTTCTGGATGGATTGCAGCATGCCGTTCTCATCATCATGGAAGATTTATTTTGTTGCTGAGTCTATTATAGTTTATTAAATTATTTTGGTTCTTAATTTCTTAATTGGGTGTACTTATTAATCTTAATTTAATTGGGTTTTGCGGACTGATTAATATAAATTGTTTATTGTTAAGATAATTATTTCTGGTTAATTAATATTTTTTTTTCTCTTTATTTAGAAAGATATTTTTCTTAAAATTGATTCTGCAGTACCTAGATCGTGGAAAGCTTTCTTCGCGTCTAGGATGCTTCAGGTAACATTTTATACCTATACATATATTTTTTCTTTTTGGTTTGGTCATTCCTGTGCAAACCACAGTATTTAAACAATTAATTAACTGGGAGACATTTGTTTTTCTGGAATTTTGTTTAACGTAAACTTATAGTTTGTTTTTTTTATATATACAGATTTCATGTACATTATCTAGTACAGTCATCTCGCATTTTGTGAATATTGTTTATTGTCAAATGTTAATAAAATTATGTATGGTCACTTGGTTGAAGTTAAATTACAGTATTTTAATATAATTATGCCTTTGGTATAGAGCAAGTGCCCAATGGAAGTGAGTGAAAGGTGAGTAACATGTGAATGAGACCTATCTCGATTTAAGACCATCATAGAGACCTGCATAGAGTGACCAAAGTACCAACCCACGACAAATATCACCTTCACCGATGAGCCAGCGGCATGAAGATGTGTACTCTGGACTTCAAGGAGAAATAACATGTTCTCCATTCAAAAAAAAACCTTCAAGTGTTTTTTTTTCTAACGTCAGCAACGCCCAAGCTGGCGTTACAAACGGTCGGAAGGAAATTTGCCAGTATTTCTAACTCGTAATCTCATGTGCCAATACCTTTGAATTTTGGTCACCAGTTGGATGTGAACTACTGCAGGATGGAGTGTACTCACACGTTACTGATTTAGTAAAGGTACAAAATGATATTTCCAGTCTCTCTAAATCTTGTTCAAAAATCGGTGTGACTAATTAAAGTGAGTGAGCTGTTTGACTCATGTTTTACCAACGGGTTAAAAAAATTTAGATTAGTTTTCAGTGGTGAAAACAAAATTTTTTCAAAAAATAAGTCAGCAATTTAAATTACAATATATGAGTATAATCAATTTAATATGCATTATAAATATTAGCATTGGTTGATTGGTTCAGATTTGAAATTTAACACGTTTGTCGCTGTTTCGCTTTAGTAATTTGTTTTTGTGGGGTTTTCAGCGGCAGCCTTGGCGTAAATGACTGTTTTAATCGGTACTGTTACTTTAGGTGTTTGAACCATTCTAATCATTCGTGTTCGTCTGGTTTCAATATTCATGTTGCCAAGATTTCGTATCTGTGATATTATGTTGTTGCATTTTAAAGTGTTCAGTGGTGTTAGGAAACTAAAAAAATTAAAACGTTATCTTGAATTACTTTAAAAATTAAAAATGTTTTGTTTTACTCACTAAATAATGCTCGCAAATTTTGACTATTTTTGTAAATTATCCACATAAAATACACTGCAAAACGTAACAAATATAAATAATCTAATAAATCGATTATTCATGGAGATTAAGAAGATAATAAGTCAGTTAATTTGTAGTTTTGCGTGATTATTTAGTTTTAAAAGCTGATAAGTCGATTTATAATTTACCGATATATTTTAACCAAAAGGCGCAAAACGGAACAAGTCCATATATACATTACCTTTTATATTTTCATACACTTTGGAAAATCACCATATGTTTCGCTAATTTAACTAAACTTATTACTTTATATAGCTTCATTATTTTATCCGTTTTGGACTAATATTATTTTTTTTCAAAATATTCTGAGTTATTCCCTTTTAAAGATGAGTTTGCATCAAACAAATTGAAATGTTACCTTTTTTATACTTAAATTCGGTATCTATTTACACTAATTAATTAAAAATTAAATTGTGTAATATAATTTTTTATGGAGATTTCATTACAATGAAGAGTTATAAAATGTAACAAGTCGAGTTATTACCTTTTATATCTAAACCACAGATTCGTTCATTTTCTTTTAGTACATTTTTTTAAAGTCTTCAAAATTTCTTTTCATGGTTTCTAATTCTTCACTATTTTAATTTATTATGGTTAATCTTGACTGTTATATATTATTTGTTCATTAAAAATTTATTCGCTTCATTATATGTCTTTTCTTATATACTCAATATTTTTATATTTTTTTAAATTCTTGACATATTATTCTATTTGTTATGTGATTTTCTCCACAGTATCAACACTAAACTTTATTTTTAAAATCAGTCTTGATATGATTTACTTCTGCACATAATATACACTTTTCTTTATCCTTACAATTTTGTGTGTATGTCCATAAACCAAACATCAACCAAACCTCCCTGTTGACATCATATACGAGTATGTTACTAAATTCCGGTAATGCATCTAAAGGTAAAATACGAAAATAAAGAATGCGGTTAACTGCGCAATCTTCTTTATTTTCGCCTGCATTCCATTCTTTTAATTCTTTATTCTTTCACAGTTAACTTTTATATTTTCTTTTATAATTTCGTCTTTCATATTTTTTGGAATTTTATTAATATAGCTCATAGATTTTAAGCATGAAGTTTGGAATTTAACAAATCATTTTTTACATTCTATTCAAATCAACACTATTTTATAGTTTATTTGCTGTTTCTATTTTTTCCAAATCGCTTTATTTCAACAGTTTTACCAAAATTTAGAGAATTAATTATGTTTATTGTTATGTTATTGTGTAGCATATATTTATTGTTTGATTGTTTTTATATTTATTATCTGTTATATGTTCGTATAATTATTTGCACTATTTGTATAATATGTAAATTCTTCTATGTATAATTGTATTATTATTCACTTTGTTCATTATTTATTATATTTTTACTACTTATTTCACTTTCATTGACATATCAGTACTATTTTGATTATTTTGTTCTATTGTATTGTACTCGTATTAGTATCAATTTTAATTGTTTTAAACATTATTTCAATCTTATTACCTTTCTTACTGAAATCTCGTTTATTATTATTTTTTCTAATAAACGAGTAAGTCTATTTTTATATGTTTTCAGTTTTTCTATTTTTATTTGTTTTTATTTTTTCATATTCAATTGTTTGCGTTTATGTCAACCCATACCCTTATTTTTATGTTAATAATTTCTTTTATTCATATTATTTTATTTTCCTTTTTTTAATTATATTTAATTATTAATTTTAATTATTTAAGTTGTTTAAAACTTTAAATTAACTTTAAATACTAATTTATTGTTATTATTATTCTAATTTAAATATATCTATATATTACTTATAAAATTGTATCACTTACTTTAAAATCTTTATTATTTCCAATCCATTGATATTTTCCTATCTTTGTTATTATTAAACATAAATAAAACATAAATATGATTTTTCACTATTAATTAATCAAAATTAATGTAAAAAAATTAAGAAAACAATTTAAATTATGTCGCTTAACAGATCCTGGGCTGTGAAATAAATTTATGTTAACTGATGTATAAACTGATCTTTCTGTTAAGAAATAATGAATTTTTGTTTTAATCTTATATTAATTTACGTAAAATTAATCTAAACATAAAGAAAATATTTTAAATTAATCGCTTAACAGATTATTTTTGACTAAAAAGACTGAAAACGACCATTTAAAATTTATTTTTTAATTAATTTTTATTACTGTTTATATTCTATTATTTTAATCATTATTTCCACTAATATTTATTTTATTATTTAATTATTTCTATTATTTTATTTTAAGTTATTTTCCATTAACTATTTTATACAAAAAATTTTCTTGTGTATCTCTATTCAGATTTTTATTTTATCACTTAATAATCACTTATTTTATTCTAATTTCTGTCATTCTGTCATAATTCTCACTATAATATTAATACTTATATCTATATCTATTATATTTTCCAAAATTATATACAAAATTATTTATTATTATAATAATTACTATTTTTAATCCTTATTATAATTTATTTTAAATTATTTTTATTCCAATTAACATCACTTCATTCCAAATCACTTATCACAAAAAATTTTATTGTTTTATTTTATTATTTTTTTTCACTACTATACTTTATGACGGAATCTTTTAAACCATTAGGCATATTAAAATACATATGCTATTCCATGCTATTTGCTTTAGTTGCTTTATATAATGTTCATTCTAACGGTGCTGATGAAGTTGGTATAGATATGGGCGATGCTGACTTGATGATGGCCGCTGGGCCGCCTAACGTTCTAAATCTTGGTGTATTTATTGATAATAATAAATAATAATATTATAAAAATTATAATACATAACAAAATAGCCGCCTCCCTAAATAACACGCCTTAAAAGATTTAAGCGACCCTGATCTCTTAATATCTAAGGGAATGCAATTTCAAAGAGATATACCTCTAACAGAAAAGGATGTATTTAAAGATCTGCACAGGTTTATAGAGGGAAGTAATCGTTAATTTGAAGAATGGGACCTACGGAACAATAACTAATTAAATAAATAGTGGGCTTCTCAGCTACTCAAAACAGCTTTAAAATAAAAAGCCCTACACGAAGTTCATAAAAGTTAACCAAACTACAGACAAGAAACAAATTCAATAAGGGAGAAATGTAATCATATTTCCTAATACTGTAATAAAAATGAAACGAGTACAAGCATTGAAACATCTTTGGATAACATTCATAATCTTCTGAAGCATCCCAAAGAAAAGAACGTCACCCTCACCATATAGAAAAAGTGGAAGGTTCGAGAGAAACATTCGCTTTTTAAAATTACTATCAGTGAATTCCACCACTTTATACAAACAACTATAAGTATACCAAAAACCATTTTGCTTACCTTAATCAAATGGTCACCCCAAGTATGAGTTTTTTTGAAAATTAATCCCAAATTGCTAACTGTATTAGAGAGTGAAATTAAGGAGTTACCGAAGAGGACGTTTCTATATATTTTTATAAATTATAATGGACTGTGATTTACTAGCATTAAGAGTGGTTAGATAATAACCAATTATAAATTCTTACCAAATCATCATCAATATTAGAGTTAATGGAATTATTATTTAAGCGACTACTCCTATAAATTTGTTCATCATCAACAAATATATTAAAAGAATAGCGAATCGAATATGCAACGCCATTAATATACATAGAGAATAGTAAAGGACCAAGAACCGACCCCTGAAGAACGCCAGAAGAGACAGGTTCATCACTAAAGTTCGAAATAAGCTTATTGAACACAATTTGGTGATTAATTGAATCGAACGCTTTAGAAAAATCCAACAGAATAATCATCAAGTCATTTCTCTTTTACTCGTACTACGATGAATATCATCACAAACATTCAGTAAAGCAGTAGTAGTATCGAGGAACCTTCTAAGACCCGATTGAAAAACACTAAACAAATTAAAGCTATCGACATGAGAATAAATTTGGGCTTTTTACTACCAATTCAAACCCCTTGGACCCCTTACCAATTTTAGGAATAGGAATAATTTTACTAAATAAAATTGAAAATATGTTTTGCGGCAGCTTGGTTAGCAACAATCATTTAATATAGAGCAACACCAAGATACACACCGTGCAACAACGCTACACAAATAAATTAATATTTTTATAGTTATTATGTTCCAATTATTGACCAGCCTCAATAAATTTTATTATTTGTTTTGGTAACTGACCATACCTAACAAAAACTGTATTGTTCCCTCGGTCATTGCCTTCTGTAGAAACAAAAAGATGATATTTTTTTAAGAGTTTTTTTAAGGTTGTTGTTTCTTGAAGTCTAAACTGAGCGCGATGCCTAAACAGTAATATCCATCATACGATACTAAGTGCATTTCTCTGATTGGTCGGTGTCGTATAGGTTCAGTTATATAAGTCAACCTATGAGAAAAAAATGCTTTGCATAAGCTAAACCAGTTGGTGAAATCCTGTTGCTTTAATTCGATTCGCCTTACTGAAGTTCGATGAGCATTTAAAAGTAATTTGAGAGGCCAGCAGGTAACTACTTCCTGGGAATAGGCAAAATTAAATTCAAGTTATATATGTGTGTACATTATCAATAAATGAAAAAAAAACTAAATTTTATTATAGTTTTTGGTGCGACCAAATATTATAAATATCTTGTGAAAAAAAATATATTTTGAAATATAATTGTATTTATTATATAATAAAATATAGTAAGTTCGTGTACTTATAGACTTTGTGTATAATTGCAAAGTTATATAAACTGAATTACACGCAAACGATCAGTAATCGGTAAGATTTGTAAATTTTAATCGGGGTTTCTATAGTAGATTATTTTATACGCTAGGTGACATTCGTTTGTTCGGAAAGGTTATCGGGCGGGCCTCTAACGGCGGGCGGAATTTCCGCGTCCAAATTAACCGCAAACCAAATATTTTTTTTTTTTAAATGCAATAAAACAAAAAGTTCTCAATACTTTTTCAAATTTATTTTTTCATTGTAAAGAACAATCCTTCCGATTAATTATGGAATTGTATTTCATTCATTTGACTGCCTCGGCTGGCCTTGACGTACCCCATACGGTCGGTCCAATTTTTAAGCACATTTTCGGTGGTATGTGGCATTATGTCTTCAATGGTAATGCGAATATTGTTCTTGATAGCGTCAATCGTTGCTGGTTTACCGGCGTAACACTTACCTTTGACGGCACTCCAAAGATAATAGTCCAATAGCGTCAAATCACAGCTCCGTGGCGGCCAAAGCACATCAGCATTTCAGCTGATAATTCGATCTTCGAAGACAGTGCGCAAAACATCAATTGAAACGTGTGCTGTGTGGCACGGAGCGCCGTCTTGTTGAAACCAAATGTTGCCTATGTCCTCTTCTTCAAGTGCCGGGAACAAAAAATCGTTTATCATGGCGCGGTAGTGCTCACCATTGACAGTAACGGCGGTTCCTTGCTCATTTTCAAAGAAAAATAGCCCAATGATGCCACCGGACCAAAATCCGCACCAAACAGTCACTCGTTGAGGATGCATCGGCTTCTCACTTCTGCTTGTTTACATAGCCGCCAAGATGGAAATGCGCCTCATCCGAAAAGATGATTTTTTTGTCAAAATCGGCATCTTCTTCAATTCGATCGAAACCCACTCAGTGAACCGAATACACAACCATTTTCGTTGAGCGTAAGGATAAAACTAACTTTCTGTCAAATCAGAAGTGACATAACCCTTACCATACACAAAAAACCGCTAGTTCAAAAAAAAAATTATTTGGCCCGCCCTGTATATTTAAATATTCATATATATCTGTTTATAAATAAATTTTAGTCGGCTATAACTTAGAATACTCAAAATAATCCATAAAAAAAATCTAGTTGGAATTTAAGAAACGATAGTTTTGATGAGAACGAACAAAAAATTATTAATATATATAAGCACAAGTGATTTTAAGTTGTCCACAGCCACACAACCAGCCTGCTGCCACGAGTACTCTTAGCAGAAAATAGTTCGGTGAGTGTTAACGGTTATATGTTTTTGTGTTTGAGGAAAATCGCCCAGTTAAATTATTTATTTGCTTCGCAATGCCAATAAAATGTATACAAAAGCGAGTATAATATTATAAAATTTGTATTAAAGCTATTCTAAGTTATCTAAGTCATAAAATTAATCATTCATTAAGAATGTCAGAAATTTTCACAAATCATGTATAAAAAAATGATTATTTTATAAAGATGTCAATTATAATACGTTAAATGGAATAAATTATCTTTTCATTGGTGATGTGGATGAATCTGAAACCCAAGTGAATATTTGTGAAGTTTTGAAAATAAAATACGTAAGGTTTGTTCGACCTATTAAAATCTAGAAGCATGACCCTGCTCCCAAGTCGTGAAACTATCTAATCTTTATATAAAATACGTACGCGTTCTAGAAGATCAGAAACATATGTTACAAGTACCTTAATACAATAGAAGAAATACGATTAACTACACGTTCGATTGCGATTTAACTTCTCAAATTACAGAATACAAATCGACAATGGATATATTTGTAAACGAAAAAGAATTTAGGTATTCTACGGACCCTAAATCAATATTGGAAATATCATGGATGGGACTAGAGTTAATTAGATAATGGTTAAAATCATTCGCTTTGAAATCTACAGAAGCAGCCCCTTTGCAACTACCAAGGCCCAAATTGCGTACGTTACGCCAAAATATCTTAGAGCGAAGTGAGGGATCTAACTTATCCTTGAAAAAATTTTGTTTAGCGACACGAATCAAACCTATCAGTCTATTTCGAGATTGCTTATAAGATAGATAAGACCAAGAATTAAGATTCATTTTCCAAAGGCGATGATTGCAAAAACGAAAAGAAATAGTATTCAAAATCTCTTGCGTCATCCATGGCAATCTAGGTCTAAACCAAACAGCAACAGTCACAAATTGATGAAAGGTGAGATTCATCAATTTTCTAAAAATCTCTAAAGCTAATACTTTTAGGTTTAGGTCGAGAGTAATAATTAACAGAAAAAACAAGGAGAATATGCTGAGAGCTAATACCAAGAGACAATTGATTAAAAAAACAAATGGAATTATTAGCAGAATCGACAACGTGATCAATGAGAGAATAGGAACCACCATTTGTGATTGAGTAAGAGTAAGCGGATAGTATTATAAACCGAAAGGTTAACGCTATTTAAACAGCTACGAAAAAATAAAGTCTCTAGAAATATCGCAATTTAAATTACCCGCAATGAAAACATCATCACACCGACAGGAAAAACAACTAACGAGATACTCAATGTCTAAAAGAGATTTTCAAATCGTGCATACGACCACTTTTCCTTTTTAGATAGATTATAAACCTCACCGAAAAGAAATTTCCGTTAATTGTCGAAGACATTTATAAAAAGAAAGTCAAAGTCAGAAACGAGCCTTTGAGAAATTGAGGGGGTACCTATACAACATATATGCATACCCCATCATAATTAACTGGTGGATTACCTCTATCTCGCCTGAACAAATTCTAGCCACTAATGGCCAACGCGGAATTGGGAATATTAGACAAAAGCATTTCCGAGACACTGATGACATCAATTGGGACCCCATTTAAAGTATGACGAAATTAGTCAATATTTAAAATAAAACCGTAAACGTTTAAACTAACTACATTAAACAAATTGGACCTAGTCCGAAGCATGGATTTTAATAAAACCGAGGGTAAAGAAATACCCTTGGTGGACATCGCGAATCGTGGCGCACTTCAACCACAATACTTTCATGCATCATTTTTTTTAAATAAATAATTAGTTTTTTCTTCCAATGGCAAGTTAATGGACCCCAAGCGTCACGCTACCCAAATGTCAAAATCTGAAACGAAATAAACAAAGCCAAATAATAGAGCAATAGAAGCGGTATTAGAGCAACAATACTTATCTATCAATAAAATTATTCAATCCATAACTAAGCAGAAAAACCCCAAAATTTATATTAATTAAATTTATGAAAAAAATGTAGGTTAAATTTATCAATTAGTAGTGAATGGAAGATGATTTTCAGAAAGCCGCAGTTTCAACTAAGCCATGTAAAACCAACTATGTATATTGTATAAATAAAGATTAATTTCTGAATTTATTTGTTCGAACCAATTGCAGACATTTCATACTTATAAATTTCTTAAAGTTCAAAATTGTTCTTAGAATTCATCCCTGTACGTTGTTTCCCACCATGTGAATTAACAGAAAAATTAGCAAATCTAAAAAATTCCTTTGAAAATGTCTCTGCTGCCATCTGTCAATATCTTCCGATTCTTAGTCTTCCTGCAAACTTCATCACAAATCAATGATGGGGCCCGACAAGGCGAGTTAAGTATAGAAATTTGTACCAAGTGCCATTAAAGTATCATATACTAAATAATTTATTGAGTAAAAGTAACAAAAAACTATTTTTAACAGTTCTACTAGAATGCTATTATTTTCACATAATATCCAAGAATTTTTTTTTGTTTTTTTTTTAATTTTTTAAATGTTATCTTTTAATGTAATTAATTTTCGTTTTAATAAAGTAAAAATATATTTTCGTTTTGTATTCATAATTACAAAATAGAATTACGCAGAGGAATTTTAACTGTTTTTGTTAAAATAATTTTGAATGTTTCTTTGAGTTTGATGCGGCTAATGGTAATCAGCGGAAAGCTTTATTATGACATGCAATAGCATGCAAGATGAACGTGGGTCGCCGATCACATAAATTGCTGGAAAGGATACGTTGAACGAATAACCAAATGAAACGAACGTAAAGTACATAGTGAATTTTGATCATAAACCAACCAATATTCTTTTTTATTTTCAGGCATGGATGTTTTTACAGAAGATCAGCATGACAGGATTTAAAAGAGAATCGAGCGAGCACAAATTAACTAAATTTATGGCCAAAATCCTACCGGAGGGGTAAAATACAAAAGCATTTTTATGGCGGCTACGAAAATGAGTCGGTACATTAATTTTATCATTATTTAGAGTATAAATATAATTTTTTTAAATTAATAGTTTGTACCTAAATCTGAATATTTAACCTTATTGTTTAACCTTTCAAATTAATTAGAGTTATATTTAACCTTTCAACTTAGTTAAATAATTCGGACCTAAATCCTTCGGTCCTTAAAATAATTCGAACTGAGGCCCTGGGTGTTTTCGTTTATTCATTCTGTGTATTCGGTACGTTCCAAAACTAAAATAAAACGTACTTTTAATCATTCTGTGTATTCTGTTTCTTTCCTTTATTCTTTTATTTATATAGAATTTTAGAAACGCATTGTTTTTATACTACATCGAAACGTAGAATAAAATGAAAATTCTGTGTGTACACAATTTATTTTTTTATAGGTATGACGAAGGTAAAATGCGTTTTATTACTTTATCTGTGTAGTTATTGATTTATAGTTGAAATTTATTCTATTTATGTTCTTTTATATTCCATTTCTTCCATTCTTTCTGAAGAATGAATTAATGAAAACATCACATTATCACCAAATTTTTCGAATGACAATTCGAACGAAAATAAAAATTTACACTGTAAAATTATCAACTGGGAAATTTTATTTTATGGTCAACCTGTACGAAAAATACAAGCCTTGGCCTTGCAAATGTGACGTTTAGTTTCTATTGTTTTGTATTTTGATGGAAATATAACACACAACAATATTGTAAAGGATTAGGGAAAAAGTTCGTGGCCTTTTTTTGGATGACATTGAAACAAAGAATTTTCTTATTTCGAATGATTTTTATTAAACCAAATATGTGCCATTTAGATCGATGACCTTTTGTCATTTTTCTGGTAGAGCCATGACTGAGTGATGGCTGGGGGTGAGCCCATCACTGTAGAGCTTCTGTAGTTTAGTGGCGAAAAATCGAGAAAACTCATTTTCGCAGGCCTCTTTTGAATTTAATGTAAAACCATTAAGATGGTTCTGCATGGACCGGAACAAATGGTAGTCCGATGGTGCAAGGTCAGGACTATATGGTGAATGCATCAAAACTTCCCAGCCAAGCTCTCTTAGTTTCTGCCGGGTTATCAATGATGTGTGTGGTCTAGCGTTATCATGATGGAACACAACGCCCTTTGTGCTGGTCAATTCTGGATGTTTTAACTGAATTGCTTGCCTTAAACGCGTTAGTTGCTGACAATAAAGATTAAAATCAATCGTTTGGCCCAGTGGCAACACCTCATAATGCACGATTTATTTCCAATCCCACCAAACACACAGCATTACCTTTCTTGACGTCAATCCAGGCTTTTATACCATTTGGGAAGCGTCACCTCGTTTCGTCCATGATCTTTTTCGCACAACGTTGTCGTATCTTATCCTCTTTTCATCACCAGTAATCATTTGCTTTAAAAATGGCTCGATTTCGTTCCGTTTCAGCAGCGTTTCGCAGATAGAAATCCGGTCCATTAAATTTTTAACTTTTAATTCACGTCAAGCTTTTTTGTATCCAGCCATTTCCTAATGGTTTAAAACTGTTTTGTGATCAATATTTAGTTCTTTATCAATTGTATTGCTGCTTATATGTATGCCGGTCTTCTTACATTTTGTGCATGATTTCGTCGGCTTTTCCAGTGGTTGGTCGACCAGAGCAAGCTGCACCTTTGACATCCATATTTCCAGAACAAAAGCGCTTGAACCATTTCTTTGCTGCTGATTTTGATAAAGTACCTTCTCCATAAACAGCACAAATTTTTTCGCAAGCCTGAGCCGCGTTTTTACCTTTGTCGTAATAAAATTGTAAAATATATCGAGTTTTTTCATTATTTATCTCCATGTTTAAAATGTTGTAACTTTTTATTCACTTCACCGATTTTAATGTTTTGTATGTTAAAATGTCACCTTTCAAATACACATACTTTCAAACAGCCCTATACGCACAATGGTTACTGAGATATATGAATGTAAAGCCATTTACCGAGAGAAAGGCCACGAACTTTGTCCCCTACCTATGATATACGAAAAACGAAAATTACAATTCAAAAGGAAAAAACACAGCTTCGATAATTATACATTTTTAACACAATAAAACACAGTTTTTAATAATAATAAATTAAACAAAAAATAATAAAAAATAATCACATTAAAATTATTTTGGAGTGTTTACTGTATTAAAAATTGCTAATTAACGCAGGACTGACATAATTAAAAAATTAGTTTTAAACTTATTCGAAACTAGTAATATAATTTGTACACCAATTATTTAACTTTATGTATTAATTTATTATTGAGAATTGTAATTATTCTTTGGATTCGACAATAAAATTATCAACGAAGAGAAATTCGTTCATGAGCGGACAATTCTTAATCGAAAACGGATGGCGCGATAAGGGTAATTTAGTTTCGTTATTTCAATTAGATCAATACGTTTTCGAATTCATATATACCGATCATTCAAGAACATTTTTCATCTATTCGAATTCTAATTTCAGTCAGCGATTGCGTCAGTTGGTTCGACATGATCAAACATGTTTACACTAATCGACGAATATTATGATATTATGAATTGCCATTTAATTTTTATTATGTTTATTTATGTACTTTCAAATTAGATCATTTTTATATTATTGTTTTATTTTTTAGACTGAAAAGATTTCATTTAATTACTGAAATTTGATTATTATATTATAACGGGTGATTTTTTAAGAGCTTGAGAACTTTTTTTAAAAAAAAAACGCATAAAATTTGCAAAATCTCATCGGTTCTTTATTTGAAACGTTAGATTGGTCCATGACATTTACTTTTTGAAGATAGTTTCATTTAAATGTTGACCGCGGCTGCGTCTTAGGTGGTCCATTCGGAAAGTCCAATTTTGGGCAACTTTTTCGAGCATTTCGGCCGGAATAGCCCGAATTTCTTCGGAAATGTTGTCTTCCAAAACTGGAATAGTTGCTGGCTTATTTCTGTAGACTTTAGACTTGACGTAGCCCCACAAAAAATAGTCTAAAGGCGTCAAATCGCATGATCTTGGTGCCCAACTTACCAGGCCATTTCTTGAGATGAATTGTTCTCCGAAGTTTTCCCTCAAAATGGCCATAGAATCGCGAGCTGTGTGGCATGTAGCGCCATCTTGTTGAAACCACATGTCAACTAAGTTCAGTTCTTCCATTTTTGGCAACAAAAAGTTTGTTAGCATCGAACGATAGCGATCGCCATTCACCGTAACGTTGCGTCCAACAGCATCTTTGAAAAAATACGGTCCAATGATTCCACCAGCGTACAAACCACACCAAACAGTGCATTTTTCGGGATGCATGGGCAGTTCTTGAACGGCTTCTGGTTGCTCTTCACTCCAAATGCGGCAATTTTGCTTATTTACGTAGCCATTCAACCAGAAATGAGCCTCACCGCTGAACAAAATTTGTCGATAAAAAAGCGGATTTTCTGCCAACTTTTCTAGGGCCCATTCACTGAAAATTCGACGTTGTGGCAGATCGTTCGGCTTCAGTTCTTGCAGGAGCTGTATTTTATACGGTTTTACACCAAGATCTTTGCGTAAAATCTTCCATGTCGTCGAATAACACAAACCCAATTGCTGCGAACGGCGACGAATCGACATTTCACGGTCTTCAGCAACACTCTCAGAAACAGACGCAATATTCTCTTCTGTACGCACTGTACGCATTCGTGTGGTTGGTTTAATGTCCAATAAAGTAAACTGAGTGCGAAACTTGGTCACAATCGCATTAATTGTTTGCTCACTTGGTCGATTATGTAGACCATAAATCGGACGTAAATCGCGAAACACTTTTCGAACCGAACACTGATTTTTGTAATATAATTCAATTATTTGCAAGCGTTGCTCGTTAGTAAGTCTATTCATTATGAAATGTCAAAGCATACTGAGCATCTTTCTCTTTGACACCTTGTCTGAAATCCCGCGTGATCTGTCAAATACTAATGCATGAAAATCCTAACCACAAAAAAATCACCCTTTATAACTATGTTATATTTCAATTTAAAAATTCATTTTTTTACGTTAAGGGTTAAAAACGTATATAACTATTTTAACCGAATTGAAGTTATTCCAGACTTTCATCCCTAGTTTTTTAATACCAGTGTTAAAAATTGCATCCCAGACTTTTTACTTCATGTTGACCACGAAATTTTTGCAGTTTTATTTACCATTCGCTATGTCGCCGAAGTTGAAAAAGAATTTTTTTCAAAAATCTTTGTGTGTGTCTGTTCGTGTGTGGTGTCGTGCAGACTTAATTTTGGTTCTCTACAGCCCAGACGGATCGACTGGTCACAGAGAAACTTCATACTTAAACTTTTTGCCTTGGTGAGGTATTGAGATCCCATAGTAATTTTTGTTCGAAATCGGTCCATTTCTCGTTTTTGAGAAAATATATTGAAAAGTATATCATTTACGAGTAAAACTATAAAATATAGGAAAATATGCTGGCTCTCATTGGCATACTGGCAAGCATTGTTTCCAAAATAAAGTGCTGCGAGTGATGGTGAATGCCCCATGGTACATTAAGAACGACAACCTGCATAGAGACTCTAAGATGGAATACATCACCGACGAAATAAAGAAGCACGCAAGGAAATACGTACAGCGATTATCTCTACATGAAAATGCAGATATCCGTCTTATGTTCGACACCACCAACGGAGTGAGAAAACCTCAATAGCAGAAAGCGCTGAAGCTGCGAGCAGTTCTGATTCGACAAAGATGAGTTTTCCAAAATTTAAGCGAAAATTACGATTTTTGACAAAACAACTCTTTATAACAAAAATTCGACATCTGTACAGGCCAGATGGATTGATTTTTCGAAATGAAACTTAGCATTGCATAAATTGGAAAGCCATTGTTTTAGCCTCAGTGAGTTTTGATCGAAACTGGTTCACCGGTAATGGTAGCTTCCATAGGATCATTTTCGAATTTTGCAATTTGAAAAGTATATAACATTATAAAGAGTTATTAGGCGTTTTAAATTTTCTTAAAATGCAGTTTTTACCTGGTTAAAAACTAAAATGTTTTAGCTTTCAATGAGATCACTACCTCTTTTCCATTATAAAGAAATTCAATTTTCTTCAATAATTTTTTTCCGGTTATTGTCAATTGTTTGGGTGTTTTTTCAGTTATATTTTTTTATATAAAAAATTTATTTTGCTTTATATTTATAATTGAAAGATATTATTTTAAATTTAAAATTTTTTCAAAAATATTATATAAAGGGTGTTTTTTTAAGAGGTTGCCGATTTTTTTTTTGAATAAAACACATATAAAATTATGAAATGACCAAAATTTTTTTTTATTTGGTAGATAATTTTTTGGCATTTAACATTTAAACACAATTTCTGGCATATGGCTACCACGACTATTTTTCACAAATGTCATTCTGGAGGTCCAATTTTCCAGCACTTTTTCAAGCATTTGAGGGCGTATGTCAGCAATGACACGTTGAATATTGGTTTCCAAAGCGTCAATCGATTGAGGTTTATCCACATAAACCAATGACTTCACGTATCCCCACAAAAAGTAATCGAGTGGCGTCAAATCGCACGAACGCGGAGGCCAATTCACCGGACCATTTCTCGAAATAATGTTGTCGTTGAAAGTTTCTTTCAATAAGTCGATTGTTTCACGTGCTGTATGGCAAGTGGCACCATCTTGTTGAAACCACATTTCATCCATATCCATATCTTCAAGATTTGACAACAAAAACTCATTTAACATGGTTCTGTATCGATTTCCATTCACGGTAACGCGTCGTCCTTCCTCATTTTTAAAGAAATATGGACCGATGATCCCACCAGCCCATAGACCGCACCAAACAGTACATTTATCAGGATGCATTGGTAATTCTTGAACGGCGTGTGGATTATCTTTGCTCCAAATGCGACAATTTTGTTTGTTGACGTATCCATTTAACCAAAAATGCGCCTCACCACTGAAGAGAATTTTACGGTAAAAAAATGGATCTTCGTTCAATTGATTTAACGACCAATCACTGAATTCACGGCGCAAACGATGGTCGTGTGGCTTTAATTCTTGCACCAATTGAATTTTGTATGGCACCAAACCCAAATCTTTACGTAAAATTTTCCATAAAGTCGATGGACAAAGTCCAATTTGCTGAGCACGACAAATTTTTATCCGGGATAAGTATATGAATTATATATAATCACAAAATTTAATACATATTAACAGTTTAAATTTACTCATCGGCCACCGTTTGTTTAGCCTCTAGTTAATATCAGTGCAACCTAATCTTCAATTCAATAATTATAAATAAAAACTAGTTTTATTTTTTACACTTTTAAAAATATTTGTTAACTCTTCCTTATAGTGATAATACTTTTTAAATATTTGATTTTTAAAAGATCGATTCCAGAAATTTTCCTTCCTCAGTTTTTCAATAATTAATACATTTCTTGATTTTACATTGGTCTTATATGTGTACTATGGTTACTCTACATTTTGCTCCTCCTTTCTGTTTTTATTATTAGGTCGTAAATTCTATTGGTTTTGGTGTTAATTTTGTCGTTAAGCAAATTGTTATTGTGGTTTTCTTCATATATTTCTAGTTCATCGAATGTGCCTAATTGGTGTCGTTTTCTAATTTTGTGTAATATTGTTAAGTTTGAATTTATGTCAGTGTATTTGTGATGTTTGTTTTTTTTATGTCATGCAAAATTTTATTTTCGGTTCTGTTTTTGTTATATTGTTGATATGTTCTTTGTAACTTTTCTGGAAAGCTTCATTCATCAACAATTCATTGTAGAAGATTGCGTAGGCATTTTACCTCTTTTAACAGACCGTAGTCACTTTCGTATCATTAATTTATTTGAGGGAAACTTATGAAAGTGGAAGTCCATACTCTTTATTATCTTTAAATTTGCACTCAAGCACACAACAATAAAACACCACGCTTTATCTAAAATAATTATAAAAATATATTAAAATCTTATTAACGATAATAATAATTTAGTAAAACGACATGTGCAGCGTTTATGTGCTTCAATGAAAGATATTATATTGTTTCGCTTCACGAAATTGTATTCCTTTATCACAGTCAGCTCTTTTAAAGTAAACAAAATTTATTTAATTTCATTTTCTGATAACTCACGAAAATCTGTATTTACGTACTCGTAGCAATGTACATATTTAAGACGTTCTGGTATATTTTTATGTCTCAAATTAAATTAATAATAAATTTGTTTGTTAAGTGATTGCATTTTATTGACATTAATTATATAGTTAATTTGACATCGTTAAAAATGTATTGCAAACATATAAAAGTATATTTCATGCACGTGTTTTGTTTTATTACTCAGTTTATTTGCATTTAACATCCCGTTAGTTAAAATGTTTGATTTATTAATTATCTTTTTATTAACATCAAGAAAAAATGGATTTATTTGTATTTTAAGAATTTAATGAACGCTATTTTACGAGACTTATATATTTTTAAATGGAATTTTATTTTATTTAATAACGTACTAATTGTACAAAATTTGTATTATTTATAAAATTAAATATTAATGTCGCACATTATTAAAAATTACAAAGAATTATATTGCGATAAGAAAATTTGCGAAAATATACTTCAAAAAATGAAAATTGATATTGCATTTTTGCTATTTCTCCAAATCATTTTATACAACAAAATTACCCTAATAAATTAATTAGCAAAAAATTTGTACTAATGAGAAAATAAGTGTTGGAAAATCCCAACAATCACCTTACTGAATTTACGAGGTGTTCGAAATCTTTCGCAAAACTCTAAGCCAACTTTTACATTGATCAATTACATAGCAGCCAATTCTGTAGGTCAATTAATTAACTTTTCGGTAGATTTATTTGTTTAAACTATACAAACATGAATTGTTTTATGCAAATATTTTACATAAAAAGTACATGGCATCAATATTATTTTAAACATAGTTTTCCCGGTTACAAATGTAAATTGATATTTAATTTCTAATCTATGTCCAATAACCATAAATAGTTTTTGTTTAACCGCTAACACGCATACAACAAGAACAATAACCACTTCCCCCAAAAACCGAACAAATATTTATTTAGAAAGGATTCATTAAAAAACATAAATATTCATTCCAGGGATAAAAAAAATTAAAAACTGTAGAGAAAAAATGCAAAGCTGAATGCAAAATGGTTTCAAAATTCAATTGAATTTTTGCATTTTGTTGGTGCAGCTTTTAATTTTTTTTTTTTTGCAATTTTCAGAATATTTCATGGATATTTTTTCAGTTATTTCATTGATAAAACAAATTGATATAACAAAATTTAGTGATTTTATCGCGGTTTCTACTATTACAACCATTTTGATGTTTCTTTTTTATTTTTATATGAATTCATTTTGAATATAGTATTTATGAATATAGTAATATCATTTATACTATATTCATAAATGAAGCAAAAATGAAAATAATACATTTATAGTTTCGGTTGATTGTGATAAGGGAGGTATAGAATTACTTTTAAACCTTGTTCATTAAACCAATAAAACTAATTTGGGTGCAAGAATAATCACCATCAAATCTGTTATGGAATGAGGAAAAGTAATACAAGTGTAAAGAAAATTTGTGTGTGTTGTTTATTGGACCAATGTTTAATTTATTATAGTAGGATGAGAACTGTGTCCAGTGTCTACTATAATTGTTAATACATTTTTCCAAATTCGAGTTTAAATTTAAAAGTTAAACAAACCATTTGGTTATCATCGTTCAATGTTCATCGAAATTAATTAGCAATAACAGTCACAAATTTTCTTATACATAAATTAAACTGTACGATAATGATTTTAATGAGTATGTTTGTATGTTGCATTCCTGATTCATGTATTTATGTTTATCTGACGTATCGTAATATGTTCGACTATTTTGTTACTGAAAGTAAACCAAGCACAACAAAATATAATGTAGGTTTCAAATAAAAGATATAATCATTGTGATAAGAAAAACAAATTACTTTTCTGTGGGTTTGGTTTTGTATTGTATCATCTATCGTCTAGTAAACAACAAGAATTGATACAATAATTGAATACAAATGATTTTTTGTCGTTTATGTTAACAAAATGATATGGCAGTTGTGATTTTATTGTCCTCAAGTGACCTTAAATAAAACGAAAGACCTGGATTACAGAAAATATAGATCATAAATTATATTTAGATGATTTAGAACCATAGCTTAATTCATTTTATTTTTGACAAAAAAATAATACAATTTTCTGTTGCTGCCGGTTTTATCTAAAACTAACTCTATACATGGTGGCTCTCAAGTAAGTACACTAAATTCGGGAGGTGATGAGCATCTACTAAATGGAGAAAAATGGAGCACAACTACTAAAGAAAAAGGGAATCCTTAAATAGTTTTGTAAAAAAGAGAAATTGCCTAATTCATTTTGTTTGGGTTGTTGTTTTTACTGGAAAATGTACATTTTTTTAAGTTTGTCTGACTTTTAATTTACAGTGGTACGCGTACGACGATTAGGAGGTGTTTTTAGGGTTTCGTAATATTTCATCACTCGGTACATGTCGAAGGATATTTAAGCCACGGTTTACCCGTTAAACATGCGTTTTTCAAATGTTCGGTGATCCATAACAGTAGTTCCAGACATTTATCGCAAATTTCTAGTTGAGGGATTGTAAACATTTCTGTCCCATCCATACCATCACCTGATTGGTAACCATATTAAGAGACCCTGTTAAATATTTGAGTCCACGGCAATCTAAATTTCGTATATAAAACAAATCCAGTTCAATTTCGATGTGTAACTCTTTCAGTCGATGCAGCGCAGTCAATAACTTTCAAAAACTTTCTTCGAAACAATACTGCCGTAAATACGGTATACCTACATTAACGCAGAAAAGACTTCTCTGCACACGAATTCCGATTTAATGATAAATGAATCTGAGAAATGACTTCATTATTTTTTTTCGATTAGTCAGTTCTCATACTCATAAATTTTCTAGTGATCAATCGAATGCCAGTTTGCTGAGAACGGCTTTTATAAGTATAAAAATTGTAATTGGTATAAAAACTCAGTCATCGCAATTCCCGCTTGGTGACTAAAAGCGTATGCCACATACACATATCTACGGATAACTTCTTAAAACAGGTTTGGCATTTATGAATTAATTACAGCATATTTTTAATTTAAATTAGTAAGATAATATGTAAAATATCTCAAATTAGTATAGTCAAAATAATAAGTTTATAATTATTTAATAATTTTAATTGAAAAATAATCATTTTTCTATTTAGCCGTTTCTAGAAACGATTTTTGCTCTAAAAGGTATAATTTTACACGTGAATGAACGACCAAAAATCTAAAAACAAATTCGGAACTCACCCAAAAAATTTAAACGATTTTTTTCTTTGTTGTGTTTTTAACCTTACTTCGTTGATTTTTGATACCTCAAAACAAAATATAAAGAACTGTTGTTGTAAAAATGGACTTTATTTTTCCTTGTATGTGGTGAGGTAAAATAAATTTACGCACGAATCGTCTGTAGTAGATGTGTATGTGGCATCGCTTTAACAAATAGAAATGCATAAAAGTTGTCAAACAAAACCACACACAAATTTTATGTGAGAACTAAATTTACCTAACAAAATTTGAATATTTATAAAATTTTATATAAATACTTTATATATACTGCATTGTTGTATGAATGAAGCTGATTCTTACTTTAATAGTTTGTGTTTCTTTACTTGAAAATTTTCTGAAAATAGCTTTAAATTTTAACTAAGCTATACAATATTAAACCGGGATTTTAAACCGCTTCCTATATTTTACAGTCTTTTAACTATTTAAACAAAATTTTGTTGACTGAACTTGTTAATGTTAAAACGCTTTGACTATAATTTAACTGTACTAGGTGTTGGTTTGATATTGAAGCTAATAGAGTGTTAAGCGCAGTAGCTGATGAAAATCAAACTGTCTGGAAAATTAAGGTAAAATCTACAACGTTTTTTCCAAAAGTTCCTTCTATATTAAAGGTATAATTACGGGTTGATACTCTACTCGTTTATATGCTACTTGACGAGTCCATAGTTGGAGCGAGCTACGGATGCAGCGACATAAGCCACATGTCAGCCAAACGCGATTAGCTATTTGTATATGTATTAGTAATCTTCCTAATTACAGAATATCCTTACAAGATTCAGTTTCATTGAATAATGCGCACTATGTATTATCGTTCCGCTACGGTAGTGAAATTTATTCTAAATCTGCACTAACAAGCAACAATAATAACAAATGTGTAGATGTGTTTGTAGAATGTATTTTTGTAAAATGCTTCGATATAATGAGTTTTAAGACGGGAAATTTGTAGTCATCTTCTATAAATCACATGTACCGTTTCCCAAATTTCCCGGCAAAATATTAAAATCCGCGTCTCTAATTGGCGTTTATTTAGATATTCGGGACCCCCGAATAATAAACCAAGCATTCTACTTACTAAACTAACGAAGGCGATAAAGGATTAATACAAATTTAGCTGTCGTGAACACTCTGAATTCCCAATTTGGCCAAAATAAACTTTGCCTCTTATACAGAAGTATCTCTAACTAAACGACAATTAGACACGCGGATTATAGTATTTTCCCGGGAAATTTTGTAAAACCGAACATGTGATATATAGAAGATCAGTACAAACTTGGTTGTCCTAAACACCCTAAACCCCCAATTTAAACAAAACAAACGTGTTTTTCTATTAGATAGGACCTAGTCGTATCTGAATATACACGCCACTTTGCATGCTGGTTTGTATATAGGACATTTTCGGAAAGACTCTAAACGAAAACTTGTACGTTCGAATTTTAGTACTTCTAGACGAATTTGGATGTCATAAACACCCTAAACCCCCAATTTGAACAAAACAAACATGTTTTTCTATTGTATTCTAGTGTATACGTCACTTTGCATGCTGATTTGTAGGAGATTTCTGGAAAAACTCAGAAATTGTAGTACTCCAAGACAAATTTGGCTGGCCTGACACAAAAACTCTAATTTTGTCTTAATTAAACTGGGATTAAATATTATTAAACATAATAAATATTTCATTAATATTTATTTAATTTTTGTGTTCATTTTCTGTTTGTTTCCCAGTATATTAGATATTATCAAATTTGTAGCAAATTCAAACTACATTAGTACGTAAGAGCGAATCAATCAATGGTTTAATCGGTTTATCCGAATTTAGTATATTATATTTATTAATAACACATTTAAATGTTTTTAGGATTTAGGACAAACTTCACTATTTTGTACCGTATAGTGAAATTTGTCCTAAAAAATCCTAATTTTCTTTTTTTAGGACAGTTTAGTACAAACTTCACGCGAATGTTACGCTTCCTTTCGTATTGATATCAATGATATGGTAACCACCTGCCATAAAATTTAAATTTATTGGATCATTAGTTCAAAGACAAATTTTATCTAACCAAAGCCATGGAAAAGGAACAGTTTAATTTTAAAACGATATTGAAAATTTCTCGTGTTATAAAACATATAACAAGTTAAAACTCGTTTGAAGAACCAGACTCAAAAATTATATAAGAACGAGAACTGACTGTTATAAAGTGTAGTGTTTTCTTGGCTTCCATGGATATGTTAAAAAATATAGTTTAATTTACTACATATATATTAGTTATCTTTTATTTAAATTAAATTAAATTAAATTATATTAATTGTTATGTATGTATATGTTGTTTTGTATTCAAATTTGTTTTTTATTATGCGTAATGTAGTTTTAGTCACTATGACACTATTTGCTGTATATGTTTTGTACATAAAAGTGTGAATGACAAACTTTTAAAGGACATTAAATCCACTAGTAGTCATTCTCACTTTAATGATTTTTATATACAAAAATTAATGTTAAAATTAAAAATAAATAAATCTTTTTCCGCGTATATATTAGCGAAAGTGGGCCTAGTTGAGATAAACGTCAAAAAAATTATTCTAAATAAATATTTCTAAATTTATTTAAATTCAAACAAAATTTAAAACATTTTAAAATAAAATTATATTCGCAAATAATCGTCAACGAAATAAAAAGTGGCGTTGTTTTATTATTAATTATTTATAAAAAAATTGTTGTTGTTGTTTTTCGACTCGAAATGTGTTTTTTAATGATTGAGTTAATTCGATTCTACAAATTTGGTGGATCGAATCGAGTTAACGCGAAGTTGATTCGATCCCGTATTGATTGAATCCCTAATATATACGTAATAATTGTTGTTGCAAAATCATAAATGTAGCGTTATATTTTATTTGTTTCCATGTTTATGTTGCCATATTATTTTTGAAGATCACGAGAAAAACGTTGTACGATTTCAGATTACTGCAGTAATCCCTATCATTTTCAGGATTTTTAGAGGAAGCTTTCGAAATAGCAAAAAACGAAACAGCAGACATGTGCAATGTAATCTGGCGTTAATAAAATAATTATTCTTGCTAGATTTAGGTTTTATGTCACATAAAAAATCATTGTTACTTGCAAAAATTATTTATCATTTTTTGACAGTCTCCAGTTTAAATGTTCTCAGTTATCACCATTACGTTCTTTGGTTTACTGATAATTTGTTCAGATTTATCATTTCTATCTTCAGATTAGATAAATCTTTATGAAATGTGGAATTAGTTTGTTTGTGGTGCTCCCCGTTTCTTTTCAAAAGCTCAAAAACACATAATATCGTTTGTATATTTATAAAGGCAGCCACCGAAAATTCGTTACTTTAAAATCTGATTCTATCGCGATTTATCCAGTAATTGCAACATAAATTTTAAGTCATGTGGTTATGACTATGTGGCTATGACTATGACCACCTTGTAATTTTATTTATATTGATACGCATTAATCGTTTTTCAGGCTGTAAAACCTCTTGGATTGTTACATTGCAAGACTCACCAGATTAATAAATTTATCAAATAACATTTGGACATGTGTATATTAAGGCATTAAAGGTGTATCTTGTTCATTTATATGCCCTCTTTTGTTCTCTTTTGTTGGATCATCTGATCATCTACTAATAATAGCTTGCTTAGGGGATCTTATAGATCGATTGTAAATAAGGTACAAGTAATATTTAATAATAAACAAGTGCCGCTTGCCTCCCGATACAACACTGAACTGTAGTGATCTATGGCGGCTATCACATATTTTTTGTATAATTAAATTAATTTGTTACGAGGAACAAGCACGTGACATTTAGAGGGTATTTTAATAAGGACGCTCGATGTTTAAACGTAAATAAAAAAAGTTCTATGTGAGATAACCATGAAGAATATTTTATGGCATTAAGTATGGAATATAACATCGTTCAAATATCCGCCGCAGCTTAGCTTGGTGGCCCGTATTCTGGGTGTCCAATTTCCGATGACTTTATCGCATAAATCTGGCTGACTTTGCTGGATTGTGTTCGTTATGTTAACTGTTAGAGCATCAATTGTTTGAAGTTTTTAAGATAGCCCCAAAGGAACGAGTCAAAAGGCGTTAATTCGCACGATCTCGGTGACCAGGCCACGGTGCCACCGCGCTAGATAACCATGTCCTCCAATCGCTCGTGCAAAATGTCGATTCTGGCATACGCTGTGTGGCACGTAGCGCCGTTCTGTTCGAACCACATGTCGTTGGTTTCCATATCTTACAGTTTAGTCCACAAGAAGTTACTTATCATCGATCTATACTGTTCGCCATTGACAGTTATGGCAATGCCAATTTCGTTTTGGAAGAAGTACGGACCGATGATGCCGCCAGACCACAATCCTTACCAAACAGTGATATTCTCGGGATCAATTTGGTGCTGGTTTATGTCGTGTGGATTGATTTGGCCCAAAATTCGTCAATTTTGTTTGCTCATTTACTCATCCAAAAATGACCCTCGTCGCTACAGCTGATCTTTTTTGCGAAATTTGGGTCATCCAGCTGCTTCATCTTAAGATGCTCGGTCAATTGGATTTTATACAGGCGGTGATTCAAGTCCCGACACAAAATTCGCCAAGTTGAAGCCGCAGATAGACCAAGTTCTTGTGAACGATTAGAAATTGAGTGCCTTGAGTTTTTCTGTACACTCTCACGCATAGTAGCAATGTTTTCAGCAGACTTTGCGTTTCGGTGACGTAGGGGTCTGGACTGATTATATATCGAACCGGTTGATTCAAATTTTGCCACCAAACGACGAATAGTCGACTCGGCAGGATGGTTGTGACAACGGTGAAAATCACGTAATGCAGAGAATGTTTATCGAACGGAGCAGTGATTTTGAAAAGAAAACTTGAAGATTTGCACGCGTCGTTCAACTCTATAAACTTCCATGGTGATTTGCCATACACTACTGAACAATTCGCAATAAATTTGACAGATATTACTTTAACAACTTGGCTGCTATAACCTAAAAAATTTCGAGCGTCCTTTTTGAAAGAACTTTTACATTATTTGATAGTACTGAGCTCCAATCGAATATTATCCTTTATCTAATCCTGCGTAGAATTATTAGAAACTGCTTCCAATTTATCATACTTTTGTAAAAGGCTGGCTTTACATATATTTCGTCTACAAAAAGAACAAATTTTTCATGGGAAAAAAGAAGTGTTTTTTAAAAGAAGCGATTTCTTTTTTGGTGTTTCTTCAAAACGCCGAATTTTATAAACCCTTTCGGCAAACTTCGTAAATATGAGGAATAAACGCGGCAGAGTATGAATATTAGAATTAAGTGTAAAAACTTAATAAATGTAAACTATCTCTATTCAATTTCGGAAATATTAATATGAGAACTTGTATGGATGAACTTCGATGTAATGAGGACTAACGATAACGCCCGAAAACTGCTCAGAAAATTTAGAAACTTCTATTTTGAAGTTGACAAATATGTCCATACTAAAATCACAGCTATAAATTTTAAAATTAGTTGTATATGCTAAAATCATGAAAACAATATCGTTTTAAGTATCACTCCTCATTTTCATCATTCATTCACAATAACCTTCTTTAAAAGAGCACCTTAAACAGTTTGTTTAAGGAAATGTTTTTTTCATTTATAGTTTTGTTAAGATTGCTCCGGAGTGGTCCGTACCCAAGTATTATCTCCATTTATTATTATCTAGTATTATCTCCAGTTCGGCTACTTGTACAATTTTGGTGTATGTCTCATTTAAAATCCAAAATCTATTTTTATTATTAAATCTGCTGTTAATGTTCTATTACAGTAAACAAACTCATAGACAACAAACTAATAAAAATGCGCTCAAAGAGCTGTTCTATTAGGTAGGTTCGAATAGTGAAGAAAAAAATGTATAAATAGACACATTAAAGTTACACTTAATAAACACATTAAAACACTTGTTTATTATTTCGCAAAACACTTTTTTTTTTTTTTTTTTCAAAAATGTTTAAAAAATTACTCGATTAATTTCGACTTGTTAGGTCAACGTCAGAAGTATCTACTGATTGGTAAAAATAAAAATTCTTTTTTTTAGTTATATATAGTAGAAATAAGCAAAATAAAATCAGAGAAGGAGGGACCAAAATAGGCAATAAAAATTAATCTATTAATCGTTCCAACCATCTGTTGTTTACACGGAAAAATTACAAATAAAAAAGGGGGGTGGAATAGCAGGTAAGCGATTAGTTATCGGTTGAGTAACAAAATTCAAGGTATATTGAAGTGCATTTAATTACACGACGTATTAGTCATATTATTAAGAGCGTGAGAATAAAACAGGGCGGGATCTGTAATTGGTGAGAAACGGATTTCTCTCTGTTCGTTAAGGATATCTTGGTTAAGGAATATGGATTTTCGAATTTCGTAAGATTCTAAGGTATCTTAACGTCTGCTTTTAGGCTGTATATGTAATATGTCTAAATTGTTTAAGCTAGCTGTATGATTTTCTAAAGTTAAATGATTATGGAACGTTGATTGATTGCAACCAGATAAATGTTCTTTAGCTCTAACTCCAAAATTGCGCCCAGTCTGTCCAATATATGAGCAACTACAATCATTGCAATTAATCCTATAAACATCAGACTTGGAAAGGCGATCAACTCTAGGTTTATTGTTAAAAACCATTTTCTTTATTGTGTTATTATTATAAAAAGCAAAACTAATATTGGTATAATCGGACACGATGTTGCTAATCCGTTGGCTAGTTGAGTTGAGTTGAAGTTGAGTTTGTCGCGATCCAGTCCTAGGCTCCATTACTTTATTGAAAACCGTTCGTTAAGATATTAACCTCGTAGAAATGGGCTTCTAAAATTTGCACTACTGGATTCTCTTATATATATATTCATCGATGTTTGTAATGATGAAAACGATGAACGAAAAAAACATAAAAAAAATTGTTTTATCTAACAAATTAAAAAGCAAAATATGTAATTACTATTAAATATTTTGCTTCTTAAAATAACTAAAAATTATTTGAATACTATTATTAAAATAAACAAAATATTTAAACAAAAAAAATATCTTTGAAGAACAAAAAATTGACAACCACTACATAAAGAAGTATATGTGGTATCTCGCTAACTAGTTAATAAGTAGTGGTGCGAAATGACAAAATGAGCAGAAGAACAAAAAAAATTATATAGCATTGTTAGTGTACTCAACACAATCTTCTGTAGTTTCTTGTGTATATATATATATATATATATATATATATATATATATATATATATATATATATATATATATATATATATATATATATATATATATATATATATATATATATATATATATATATATATATATATATATATATATATATATATATATTATATATATATATATATAGTTATATACATATATACATATATATATATATATATATATATGTATATATATATATATATATATATATATATATATATATATATATATATATATATATATATATATATATATATATATATATATATATATATATATACGTTTCTGTTATGTTTATTTATGTGTTTTTCATGCTCCCTCGGTTTTTGTGTAGGAATTTGTAGTTAGTATAAAGCTACAAAATTATAATATTTCCTAACTAAATTATACCAAACCCTCTTAATATGACTTAGATTGGAACTATTTAACAAATTGTTTCATATATGATAACTTAATATAATTTTCAATGGATATTTTGTTTGTAATTACTATACTATGTTGTTTTAATATACTTTTCCATGCAAATAATTCAAATCAAGCAGAAAATATCCCCATTAAGTAGCATTTAGTATATTTAAGAATTTATGATTTTTAAACAAATCTTGTTTAATTCCATTTACAATACTTTTAATTGGAACCTTTTTAATATTTAGAAAAAAATTGCGCTAATGTTTTTGGCATTGGCGGTCAATGAGTTAGTTTTACAGCAACGCTTTTTTGAACATACAAAACCAACACAAACGTCTTTATGACGAACATTGTTAAAATATATACGTATTGGTTTTATTTATATTTATTTTGATTCGTAAATTCGTAATGGTTCATGGAAACAATATTGCATGAATTGCAGTAACTGCACTGCACTTATTATTTTTATGTGTGTTGGTTTGATTGTATTCTATGTTCATTTTAGTATGTTTAAGCTCGTGATCATGAATAGATCAAAAATAATGGTGCTACTAGCACAAAATAATATATTTAAAGGTAAGATAATTATTTTCTAGAATTTAATAATTTATTAATTGTAATTTGAGTATTTTTTTATAATAAATTCAAAACTCTAATTATGTGTACACGATACTGATATAAAAGGTAAAAAAGAAGAATCAACTTGTTCCCAACTGCCTGTTCATCATAATCCCGTTGTGGACCAAAAACATAATGGTTAGTATTTTACTGTTTCTACGAAAATGGTATTTAAAATAACAAAACTATTTACATATATTACTTTTAAGAACAAGACTGCACAAACAAAAATCTCGATAGGAATATGAATATTATTACGCCCCATCAAGGGGAGGATCATGCCGTCAATGATAATAAAGGGATTTCGAATGAAACAGATTATATAACCGTAGAAAACGAAAATGTCATAAACCTACCATCTGGTTTTGGCGACCCTATCAGTTTAATCAATACTGCTGGTAACATTTTTGCTATAGTTAATATTATTATCATATACAAACCTTGTTTTCTAGAGCGCGAACAATTTTTTGATACTCTAAATCTTTGCACATCGACACGATCAAATCAATGCCCTCAAGAACGAAAAACAAGTGAGGACAGTCACGTAAATCTCGTCACAATAAATGTTAGTGATCTCGAAGAAGAAGATGCATATGACAGCGACAAGGATAAAGAATATGTTCCGTCCGAATATGAATGTATTTTCAAATAAATAGATTATTACATCATGATCTTTGTTATATTATTTTATTATAGACAGATGACTCAGGTATGTTAATACATAGTCCAACAACTTCGAAAAGAAATATACCAACTGTAAATATCTCTGAAACTTCACCCGTTTATGTTGCGCGGACGAGAAAACGAAAGCGAAATCTGCAAAACTGGGTTAAAAATATTTTAAAATCAAAACGAAACAGAGGTGAATCATACAAAATAGGTGATAAGACTATGGCTAAAAAGCAATTAAAACCTATTTCTGGGGAGAATTGCGCATTGAAATGTGGTAGCAAATTTCAAGAAACTGAAAGAATAAATATTTTCGAACAGTTTTATAGTTTGGGAGACAAAACAAGACAATGGGAGTTTATTTTGAAATTTGTTAAAGAAACGCCAAAGAAAAGTTGCCGGAATTTGTCTAGCAGTAGCCGGCGATTATACACCAGAACATATTGTTAATAATTTGGACCTAAGAGTGTGTAAAACTATGTTCCTTAATACGCTTTCAATTACCCAACAATGGGTAGAAACAGAACTAAATAAGCAAAACGAAGGCCAAGGAATTGTAAAATCAGATGCAAGAGGTTCTCACATTTGAATTCCTAGTGAAAATTCTTCCACAATAGAAAAAATTGTGTGTCAACATATCGGAGCATTACCTCGCCTTCCTTCCCACTACTGTCGAGCAAACACTTCCAGAGAATTTGTAGATGGAAATTTGAATATAGCAAAATTATATAGATTATTTCTAGATTGGAAAAAAGACTATTGTATTTCATCCGCACCAGTAACCCTAAGACAATATCGAGATATTTTCAACCATAAATTTAATATAGGGTTTGGATTTCCCAAAAAAGATTTATGTGATACCTGCGCGAGATACCAAAATATGGATGACCACGAGAAACAGGAGAATCAATCATCTCATAATGAATACTTGTTCAACAAAAACAGAGCTCGTGAAATCAAGAACAGTGACAAATTAAGGGCTCAACAAAATACCTCATTAAAGGTCATCTGTTTTGATTTTCAAAAAATCCTTCAAACACCTTGTAGCGAAGTTAGCGTTTTTTATTACAAAAGAAGATTATCGGTCTACAATTTTACCATCTATGATTTTGCTACTAAAAAAGGTTACTGTAACGTGTGGGATCAAACTATAGCTAAAAAGGGTGCCAATGAAGTGAGCAGTTGCCTTTTAAAATCTGTTACGGAAGCAATCAGCAATGGAGTTAATGAATTTATTTTTTGGAGTGACAATTGCCATGGTCAAAAATAGCAAAACAAAAATAGCATTCTTTTCACCTCGTATGCTTATATGGTGAATAAATATCGAATAAGTATTTCTCATAAGTACTTAGAAAAGGGGCATACCCAAAACGAAGGGGACAATGTTCACTCAAATATCGAGCGTGCAAAAAAAAATCAAACTATTTACATACCAGCCCAGTGGTACAGTTGTAACGACGGCCGCGGTTGCCTTCATCGTTACCAGCCCTGCATATAAAAAAAATAAAAAAAGAAAAAAAATTGGCAAGATAAAAGAGCGGGGCGGACGGCAAAATTGTTTTTAGTTTGAGTTTTCTTGTTTTGTGAGTTGCACAATACGATATAAATGCATTTTATTTTGTAAAGTACTTTGGCAAAAAAATTATAATAATATTTGAAAACGCGAAATTGTCGCGTTCCTTTTTTTTTTTTTTTTTTTTTTATTATAATTCTAAAGAATCCCTGTATAAAAACAAAAAGATTAGTTTTTGCGCGTGGGGATCGCGCGGATGATGTTAACTTTTACGGTTTCGGTGTAAAGGTGTAAATTTAATTAAAGTGGAAATTTAGTAATTCCTAAGAAATTACAACGCAACCCGAAATATAACGTTAGAGAATAAACATTGGGTTGTAATGGTGACATTAATCGGTATTACTAAGTGTAGTTAATGAAAAAAAAAAATTTAGAAATTTGCTGTGTAATAGACATATAAGATAATAATAAAGTAACCATTTTTTTAATACAACAAAAAAAAAAATATAAATAAAATTTCTGTTTAAAACACGAAGCACATAAAAAAAAAACTGAGTTTTAATTGCCATCAATCTGCAATCATACCATCTATAAAACTACAGAGCGACGATAATAAAACACTGGGTGAATATTATTGCCGTGCGCATATAGTATCGCACGCTCAGCTTTGGGCGTTATAAACGCCGTGTATCGTAGCTTAATTGGTACCAACGAACATAAGTCAATTTATGACAATTACGAGGCCAAATGGAATGTATGTATATCTGGGGTGCACGCGTTAGTATATAGAAGCCATCACCAGCAGCTGCCGCGTCTCATCATCTACGGCTTACAGATATCGGAAGGGGATACAACCGAATTGGAATAATTGTACGGTATTTAGATGTTATAATTTTTTTTCTTATCGATATGTGTTACTATCCCGCATTACATTTATATATTAAATTACCGCAATTTTATTAATCCATATGTATAGTAATTTATCAACGACCTTTACTGTGATTAAATATCGAATCATTTTTTTTTTTTCCTAAATTTTGATTATTACTACTGTAAATTTAATCTAGTATTTTTTATGATTTTTGATTTAAACTTTTCGTTTCAATTAACATGGTAGTTGGGTATTTTTATTATTATCTTTTGTTTATTGTATATAGTTTTCTTTCTATTTAAAAGAAACAAATTTTTTTTTGCTTTTGATAATTTTATCGCCCACTGTGGTGTAATATTATAATTGTGCAATTGTGGTTTCTTACGCATTATTGAATGCCAGTAGTTTATGCTTTTGCTCAAAAAGGCGAAAATCTAAGAATTTTTTTTTCTCGTTAAATATTTCGGAAATTTTAAATATTATTATAATTCGTTATTTATACATTCATTATACTATTATCCTTATTATAATTAGTTCAATAATTAAGGTGTACTTATTTGTAAACCAATTCACACTATCTAAATTTCTGGCTTTGCTCTGTGCTCTTTTGTTTCGCTTTGCAAAAATTATAAAATTAAAATGCGAGTGGCGGCCTTGAAACCGGATGAAATTGAAGTCGAATGTGAGTTACGTGCAATTTTATCTGGATCTGACGATGTCCTAGTAGTACTACAGCAACAGGTGGAGGCAGAGAAGGATGGAACCTCGGACACTCCGCAACGAATGCATAGTCGGGCGGCAAAAAATCCAAATGCAGAAATTGAAACCTGTCGCGGTAAACTTATTCGACTCCAAGAGGAAATCGTGCAAATAAAATCAATTTCGACAGTGGAACAAACATCTCGAGCCGAACAAATATTGTCACGTATGTTACACGTGCGAGGTCGTCTAGAGCGCGTGTCCACCTCACCGACATATCAAGAAGCTGCTTTGAAGTTGTTAAACTCATGTCATCGATTACTTGAATCACTCACGGAATATTTGCAAAATTCTGGTGACTTAGATGATTCAATCAAAGTAGCCGAAAACGAAGTGATCGACAGTTTAGTGACCCAACCTGTAGCGACCCAATCTATGATATTAGATAACCCAATTTCGCATCCAGCTGGATCTAACCTCACTCGATCTGGCAATGAAGGAAAAGTGTATGAATTGGAACATACCGCATCGGTTTCTAGGGAACCCTTTAGGCTAGAACAAAACCCTCTATTCCTCGCGATGATGGCTCAAATCACAGAGTTATCTGATCAAGTTAAGATGTTAAACCAAAACCAGTCAATGAAGCCTGTTCCAACCGGAAACCCAAATCTTGTTCAAGAACTGGTAGGAAATTTTGAGATTCGTGCTCCTCCGCTTATTGGTCAAAATCAAGTTCCTCATGTGCCATTCCAGGGCTCCGGTCCAAAATTTATGCCGAATAACAATATAATACCCCTTGCCACTGCTGTGACTACTACGCACGGCCCAATTTCATCTTCTGTTGCAAGCAATTTTGGTACGCAGAATAACAGCACTTTTCATTCTCCGGATGCCGAGAGGCACAATATAGCTATGGGAAATACCGAATATCAGACTTGTAACGACCATTTCACTGGTCGGCGTCAACTAGCTCGTAGTGGTATTTGCTATTCTGGCTCTACATCAGGGATAACGGTGGACATGTTCTTGTTCCAATTCCAAACCGTGGCAGCCTCGATGGGCTTAACGGATGATATCCTTTTGATTGAACTGAGTACTGTGCTCAAAGACATTGCGCTCCAGTGGTACTGGACGTACCGTCGTCATAACCCATTGGCAACGTGGAACGATTTAAAAAATGATTTATTTGAGAGATTTAAGGATAGGCGCACAGATTATGAAATTCGTAGAACTATTGAGGCCCGAAAGCAGAAACCGGGCGAAAATTTCATAGACTTTTACCACCACGTTTGGTCTCTTACGCTGCAATGCCGGACCCCCTACCGCGACGAGGAATTAGTGCAGCTTTTGATGTCAAACATGACCCCTACCTTACAATACCATCTAACTGATCAACGTTTCGAATCAATCAATGCTCTGATCAAAACCTGCACCGCATGGGAAGATACCTACAAACGTTTTCGCATTTCATCCGATAACGTACTAGCGAATCGACGTAGTATACACGAGCTACACCATGCGAACCCCCATATCACTTGCCAATACGAACATAATCAATCAGAGCGGCCTAGCGATGAAACGGGCGAATCAGTATGTTCTTTGAAACCACCACTCAATATTCCACCCAAACAATCAACTCGATTCTTAAATGTACCCCAAAACAATATTCGCCGGCATTCGGATATTGTAGCGAATAATCCAGTCTGCTACAACTGCTCGGACATTGGTCACACATTCGTAGATTGTCCAGTACCGCCAATGGGCGTGTTCTGTTACCGTTGTGGCCATAAAGACACTATTACACCGAAATGTCCGAGGTGCACGGGAAACTCACTAAGGAGTCAATGGAGATCTGGAATCCAGGGGCCTCCGAATTCTACAGTGCCCAGACCAGCTCAGGAAGATACCGCCAGCAATACCGATTCGGAGTTCCGCCGGATGAACCCTACGAAGATGTAAACACAAGCAATGCATTCTCGGCGGTAAATTCGTTACCCACCACCGCCAAATGACCTATTATGTTGTCGGATCGAAATACCTTTATATTTGATTCACCCAATTCTTATATTTCGACTAAGTTCATGGCTCCCTCCGATCTAGTTGATCTAGAAGCATCCATGGATTCAAATACTAGTGCCTATTTATCCAACGAACAATGCGAAATGTCTGTGTCACCAAAACGTACTAACTCCGAGATGAAACTGGATTCAAATACTACTGCCTATTTATCCAAATCGCCAGCATTGACTAAGTTATTAGATGAAAATTACTCGATCGAGAATACGAGATATTCCCGTCGTTCTTATCGTGTTCGGAGGAAAGAAAGATCTCGGAGATACTGGGAAAACCGTAAACTTATAAAAGCCGGTATAGTTTCGTCTATCTTACCCTCCGACAATTTGGATAAACGACCTTATGCTTCGGTAATCATCAACGGTGTACCTTATACGGGTCTTCTAGATAGTGGAGCCAGTGTGTCTGTATTAGGTCGCGGTTCTGAAAAGATTCTAACCGATCCATCAATAAAATTTCACCATTTTTCCACACAGATTCATACGGCTAGTGGTCAATCGCAGCGAGTTTTTGGATATATCCATGCATTAGTTGTATTTAACAACAAGTCGCATACTCTTCTATTGTATATCGTGCCGTCTCTCAAACAACCGCTGTACTTAGGGATTGACTTTTGGAATCGGTTTGGGATCAGTCCAAAAATTTCATCTCTTAATTTAAATCAAGAACTTTTCGACCAGACTAACTCTCCGAAGTTTCACACTCTTCCACATACGGACCGAGTAAGACTGGATCAAATAGTTGACGAGTTTCCATCCAGTACTAAATTAGGGCTGGGTAGGACTAATCTTTTGGTGCATGTTATTGATGTTGGTAATGCCAAGCCAGTGAAACAACGCTTTTATGCTGTATCTCCCGCACGACAGAAGATGATGTATGAGGAGTTAGACCGGATGTTGGCCCTAGACGTGATTGAGGAAAGCCAAAGTTCCTGGTGCTCCCCAGTTACTCTGGTGCATAAGGCGAACGGAAAAGTGAGGCTCTGTTTGGACGCCCGCGAAGTAAACAAGGTGACCGTCAAAGATGTGTATCCTCTACCTCTTATCAACAGCTTGTTAGGTCGACTGGATCAAACACGTTATATATCAGCTATTGATTTAAAAGATGCCTTTTGGCAAATCCAGCTCGACCCACAATCCCGCGATAAGACAGCGTTCACCGTGCCTGGACGGCCCTTGTATCACTTCAAGGTTATGCCATTCGGGCTTTGTAACGCTCCACAAACACTCTGTCGCCTTATGCATCGAGTCATCCCTTACCAGCTTCACGACAGGGTCTTCGTGTATCTGGATGACTTATTAGTCACTTCCGCCACGCTTGGAGAACATTTCCCTTTGCTAGAAGAAGTCGCCCGATTGTTGACTAAAGCCGGACTTACCATCAACGTTAATAAAAGTCAATTCGTGTTGAGGGAGGTTAATTACCTTGGGTATATTGTGGGTGATGGTTGCCTCCGCACAAACCCAGAAAAATGTCGAGCCATTCGGGAGTTTCCAACCCCAAAATCTACGAAACAGGTTAGACGATTTCTGGGGATGTGCGGATGGTACCGTCGATTCATACAAAATTTCGCTTCCTTGGCTGCTCCGCTAACTGACCTTACTGGTAAGTCCAGCTCCAAGTGGTCTACTGATGCTGAACAATCTTTTAATGCTTTAAAGCTAGCTCTTTCATCTGCTCCCGTGCTAGCTAACCCAGATTACAGTAAGCCCTTCTATATACAGTGCGATGCCAGTACCGTTGGCGTAGGCAGCGTTCTTTTCCAGACAGACACCGAAGGTGGTGAATATCCCATTGAATTTATCGCACATAAACTCAATGCGGCTCAAAAGAACTACTCGGTGACTGAACTGGAATGCTACGCCGCGGTACTCAGTGTGCAAAAGTTCCGGCCATATATAGAAGGGTATACTTTTGTGATATACACGGATCATGCCAGTCTCAAATGGCTAATGGCGCAAAAGGATCTGTCAGGGCGGCTAGCACGGTGGAGCCTTAAACTCCAATCATATGATTTTCAGATCGGTTACAGGAAGGGTTCTGTTAATGTCGTACCGGACGCCTTGTCTAGAGCGTTTTGTGATGAGCTCGCGTCCCCTGTCCTAAATTCTAGCGGGCTAAACGATCAAACCTCTCGAGTTAACCCCGACCACTCTGTAAAGCCTAAGCAGACCAGTAATGCAAATCTAAGCGATCTTTCCATGTCTAGTTCATGTAAGTCACCTCACCTACCCGTGTTACAGATTGACTTGGACTCACCTTCATTTTTAGACGAAGAGTATGTCAAACAAGTTGACCACATACGACAAATGGCGGATTATTGAACACAATTTCCGAATCGAGGGTAACAAACTGTTAATCTCACCTGCCTACGGATCTCGGTATGCAGATACCGACCTGCCTCTCTGGAAATTGGTGGTCCCAATTTCAATGACAAGCGATTTAATTACACAGGCGCACGTTTCACCCACGTCGGCGCATATGGGAGTAGCGAAAACCCTTGAACGACTCCAAAGACAGTTTTTCTGGGCTCGTATGGCCAACGCAGTTCAACACTTTATTTCAAATTGCACAAAGTGTAAAATGAACAAAGGCGTCAATTTTTCAACACGACCAGCTATGGGAGTGCCAACGGAATCAACTCGCCCCTTTCAGAAGATTTATGTTGATTTTTTGGGACCATACTCGCGGTCTAAGCGCGGCAATTCTTATATAGTGATAGCACTCGATCATTATTCTAAATTTGTGCTCGTCAAGCCGTTGCGCGAAGCCTCAGCTAATTTATTATGTTCTTTCTTGGAGAACGAAATATTTTTGCTCTTCTCAGTACCGGAGGTGATTACTTCCGATAATGGTAAACAGTTTACCTCCAAGCTTTTTAAAGAACTGCTTGCAAAATATAAAATTTCACATTTACGAACACCAATTTATTCCCCCCAAAGTAACTCGTCGGAGAGAGTTAACAGGACGTTGCTTGCCGCAATTCGATCCTACATTGATGATCGTGAACATAATGAATGGGACCTTCACCTCCAAGAGGTAGCCGCAGCCTTACGAAACGTCCGACATGATTCAACGCATTTCTCTCCACATTACCTGGTCTTCGGACAACATATGTCACTACACGGGTCTGATTATGCCTTGCGACGACTATTAACGAATAACGACGCAAACGAAATCCAGATGTTGACTAAACCTGACCGATTGAATGTGGTTCGCGACAAAATTATCCACTATTTGAAAGTTGCCCACGAAAGAACATCCCGACATTATAACCTTCGCAGCCGAAATCGAAACTTCATTCCTGGACAACCTGTCTTTGTACGATCGTTCGTACAGAGTGACGCATGTAATAAATTTTCTGCCAAATTATCCGCAAAATTTATACCCGCCATCATTGACGGTAAGGTGGGAAATGTCGCATACTCTATTATAAGCTTGGAGAGGAAACCGATGGGAATTTACCATGCTAAGGATATCCGAGCTTAACCGGATAATCGCTGAGCCCGGCATTATGAGACCTCATCTCGGGTGTGGAGCGTCCCCACGATTGTAACGACGGCCGCGGTTGCCTTCATCGTTACCAGCCCAGCATATAAAAAAAAAAAAAAAGAAAAAAAATTGGCAAGATAAAAGAGCGGGGCGGACGGCAAAATTGTTTTTAGTTTGAGTTTTCTTGTTTTGTGAGTTGCACAATACGATATAAATGCATTTTATTTTGTAAAGTACTTTGGCAAAAAAATTATAATAATATTTGAAAACGCGAAATTGTCGCGTTCCTTTTTTTTTTTTTTTTTTTTTTTATTATAATCCTAAATCCTAAAGAATCCCTGTATAAAAACAAAAAGATTAGTTTTTGCGCGTGGGGATCGCGCGGATGATGTTAACTTTTACGGTTTCGGTGTAAAGGTGTAAATTTAATTAAAGTGGAAATTTAGTAATTCCTAAGAAATTACAACGCAACCCGAAATATAACGTTAGAGAATAAACATTGGGTTGTAATGGTGACATTAATCGGTATTACTAAGTGTAGTTAATGAAAAAAAAAAATTTAGAAATTTGCTGTGTAATAGACATATAAGATAATAATAAAGTAACCATTTTTTTAATACAACAAAAAAAAAATATAAATAAAATTTCTGTTTAAAACACGAAGCACATAAAAAAAAAACTGAGTTTTAATTGCCATCAATCTGCAATCATACCATCTATAAAACTACAGAGCGACGATAATAAAACACTGGGTGAATATTATTGCCGTGCGCATATAGTATCGCACGCTCAGCTTTGGGCGTTATAAACGCCGTGTATCGTAGCTTAATTGGTACCAGCGAACATAAGTCAATTTATGACAATTACGAGGCCAAATGGAATGTATGTATATCTGGGGTGCACGCGTTAGTATATAGAAGCCATCACCAGCAGCTGCCGCGTCTCATCATCTACGGCTTACAGATACCGGAAGGGGATACAACCGAATTGGAATAATTGTACGGTATTTAGATGTTATAATTTTTTTTCTTATCGATATGTGTTACTATCCCGCATTACATTTATATATTAAATTACCGCAATTTTATTAATCCATATGTATAGTAATTTATCAACGACCTTTACTGTGATTAAATATCGAATCATTTTTTTTTTTCCTAAATTTTGATTATTACTACTGTAAATTTAATCTAGTATTTTTTATGATTTTTGATTTAAACTTTTCGTTTCAATTAACATGGTAGTTGGGTATTTTTATTATTATCTTTTGTTTATTGTATATAGTTTTCTTTCTATTTAAAAGAAACAAATTTTTTTTTGCTTTTGATAATTTTATCGCCCACTGTGGTGTAATATTATAATTAAGTTTTTTTTGATTTTTTTGATTACCGATTATAGGTGCTTATGTTTGTAAAACCCAAAGTTTAAGTGTCGGTTGGATTTTGTTTTATTATTAAGTGCAATTGTGGTTTCTTACGCATTATTGAATGCCAGTAGTTTATGCTTTTGCTCGTATAATGGTTTCGAAGATGCAGTAAATTATTAGTGAGGTAGTGAGCTTGAGTGTAAATCCCTTGTATTCTGCGGATGGTTCGTTGTTATAAATGATTCGTTTCATATTTTAAGCGGTTAATTCTAAGATCTTGCATGTCTGCACAAACCCCACGACCTCTACACATCATTAGCCGGCAACAAAAAAACCGCGTGTAGACCGCTGCAAGATTATAATCTGCTAACCGTATTTGAACTCTTTCAAATTCTGTTACACAGTGTCATGAGGAATGCAAAAGTGACGGGAGACCCATATGAGGTCGTTGAAATGACTAAGGAAAATTCTTTTAATTTTAAAACGTCATCGAAAAATTTGAACTTCAACCACAATGTTTTGAAAGAAAAAATTAATATGATAAAAATTAAAGAAATAAGAATTAGTCACGAGACACCAAATAAGCTGGATTACAAACACCAATTTGATGAGGAATTTAAAAGCATCATTCTTTATAATAAGGCCAGTCCCAACGAAGGATTAAAGCGTGGCCGCAAAAAAACAAATTAATTTGTGGTTCTACATACGTAATTTGATTGGCCTATTCCAATTCCAAAACCGAAGCATAGGGACCTTATTTCTCTTTGTGATGGAAATTTTATTCCAAAATATTATCAAGGATTTTACAGGTCGCTAACGTCTAGTGATGATCAAGAAAATGATGACGTTGAAGAATACATTAATAACGAATTTTGTTTACAATGTTCTCTTTTATTATATGAAAGAAATTCAAAAAAAGTTCCTAATTTCTCTTTAACAGCTTTTTAATTTATTTAATAAATGAATTACATTTCAGTTTTTTTTACACAAATTGTTTTTTTAAGTTAAACTTTCAAAAAGTTCCCAGTCTAAACAATTATTACCGGACTTAGTTCTTAATATATAAAAAATTCTGACAAACATTCCAATTAAAAAGATGTTAATGATCTTTAGAATATTTTATTTTACATTCGCTCCCATCAAAAACAACCTAAATCAACATAAACTTTTATTTTTACGAATTTAATCCAGTGAAAAACAAATATCGTATAATATCTCCTAAACCCACTGGGCTACACTCAAGATGATTTTGCAAGAAAATACCTTTCTTTAGTCACTAACATATTTTACAGACTCTTTTGGGGTTTTGAACACTATCTACTCAATATTTAACAAAAACATGTAAAAATTGCTCTCCTGAAAAATGACGTTTTTTGAGATAGTATACTTTAGAATGTGCAAAGCGATAAATATATATATATATATATATATATATATATATATATATATATATATATATATATATATATATATATATAAATATATATATATATATATATATATATATATATATATATATATATATATATATATATATATATATATATATATATATATATATATATATATATATATATATATATATATATATATATATATATATATATATATTAGAGTGGACCTTAATTTCGAAAGTTCCAATATCTAACGGGACACTCCCTAGAAATGTGAGGTTATCATGTAAGTGTCTTCTTCGTTAAACTCTTCTGCACTACTACTGTTGTTTTAACTCATCTTAAAATTAAACTTTAATTTTATTTTTCTTATGTTATTCTTTAAAATTTTCAAAACTGAAAATGAACGCTGTTTCGTTTTTTAACTTTCAACAATCATATATTTTAATTTTACATTCTGTGGACGATAAGAATTCTACAAGTGCTGTGTGTGATACAAACAATATTTTTAATTCTGTTTATACACCTGGCCCATATAAATTAAATATTTTATCATCGGAAAAATTATTATTATTATTAAATAATGGTTAATTATCATAAAACCAGAAGCAGATGTTTTCAATTATATTTAACCAGTCGCGACCCAAGTTTGCCCAAACAAAGTAAAACGCGCTTCTTTGCACCGTGGTATTAGCTTTGGTACTGACATCATTCTGCTGTGTTTTAGGTGTCCAGCATCTTTCATAGTTCGGCATGCTAAGAGAAACATTTTTAAGCTCGCGTTTCAGGCACTTAATACTTGTACAAGACTTAATTGCAGCCTTAATCAAGCTGAGTGGTTTGCGTGAACTCACCTTTTTTGGTCATTTGGTGTCATAATTAATTGGATTGCTTAAAAAATTACCAACGGTATTGGGATGGCGATTCAATCTTCTCCAGATTTGCCCAAAAGAAAGCCTTGTTGGAAAACGGCTTGAATTTTGCCTTTTTCAATCTCTGCCGGTACTTTACCCGTGGCATTGCTTTTCTACAAAACTTATCTTTTAGGAAGATTAATTAATACTAAACAATTTTAAAATGTGCAAGCCTAAGCGATACAAATGATCAAAAGAATAATGTAGATAGACAGGGTGAGTTTTTTAATAAGTGACAGGCTTTTATCTCGGAAACGGTACAACTAAGAAGAAAATTACTTATAATAAAAATTGTTAAGTGTCGAGGGGGACGTTTATTGGTGATCTTGAATGATCTTGAAACTCATTAGTATTGAAAATATTGACGAAAGTTCATTTTTTTAATTAGAACCTATACTTTTGAGTTCACTTTTTGATTAATCAATTAAAAATAAATAAATTAGTATTTTTTGTTCATGCTAAATTTTTCGAAACATGTGTTCAGAAATATAACCGAACAATTTTATTTAAGTTCTAACGCTATTTCATTGCAACGAGAAATAACAATAAATAAAATCAATTTTTCTTTGACTTAGCAGTATCTAAATTAAAAATTTGTTTAATAAAGAATATAGTTCTGTATATCGATTTTGTCTCGCGAGTTACTCATTTAAAATGAGTGAAGCAAAAAAAATCAAATACGTATACAGTGTATATTACACAATTATGTCTTTGTATTTGTAATTTTCTTTTGTTCGTATTTGTGTCATTTTTATGATGAACAGTACCAAAATAACGCGATCCGGGTGAATCGGTTTAATTGTTTTGGTGCTTATTTCCTTTTCTCAATTCATTACGTCTGCTCTCGAGCTGTGGAGTGTCATTATTTAATATGGAAATATGTGTTATCATTATTATATTTTTTTTTCATAAATTATTTTTATATGTATTTATAAAGTTTTATTAATAAATTTATAAAAATTAATTGTTAATTTACTAAATATAAAAAAATTCAAAAGTACATAAACATTTAGTGGTAAAGTCTCCACCAAGCTTTTAAATGGTTCTATTAATTAGATACACGATCACACAATTCTTTTATATAGAAACAATTATATTTATGTTACAGCAAAACTTATTTTTTATTTTAAATATAGGAATAACAATTATTATGTTTTAAGTTTATTTTAAATATATTTTTTATTTTTTTTTTCTGACATATTTCTTTTTAGAAAAAATCTCAAAACTAAACTGACTTTTATTTTTTCATAGCTAGCTACCAAAACCAAAAACTACAATATTTTTTGGATACCCAACTAACCATTTACGGTGCTTGACAATTTTAGAAAATTTATTTATAATTTATTACCTGATTTGGTTGGGCAAGGTGTGAAAGACGCCACAATACTCCCCTCCCAGAGAGATCGCAGATCTATCGCTTCAATCTCTATATCTGGTTGGAGTCCTGGATTCACGACCCGAACTTGTAATCAAAACAGGCCTCGACGAGAGATCAAAACGAACCTGTTTGCGAACTTTCGATTCCACGGTAGATGATTTAGGTCCGTCAGCCGAAATAATAGGTTCTGGTCGGTCAGTCGATACAAGTAATCCAGTTTGCGAAGTTGGTGCGTCCGTAGTTTGTTGTTGATTGTCCGAGTAACATGGTTTGAGTCGGTCAATGGAAATTTTGGCGTGTCGTCCGTTTAGATCCAAAGTGTAAAATTTGTCTGTACGGTCGATAACCAAATACGGTCCCGTATACGGTGGTTGCAGTGATTTGCGTACTGCGTCAGTTCGTAGGAAAACGTGCAAGCAGGTCAGCAAATCTTTACTAATAAAAATTTTGTCCGTAGTATGTCGAGAAGCCGGTACAGGTCGAATTTCGTCAAAGTGTCGTCTTAAATTAATAATGAAGTCTGATTGTGAAATTTGTTCGTTCGTCGCATCTAAAAATATTCCAGGAACTCGCGTTGTACATCCGTAAACCAGTTCAGCCGGAGTAGCTTTTAGTTCGTCACTGTAAGTCGTTCGTAGTCCAAGTAAGATTGCAGGAAGAACACTAGTCCAATCAGCACGATTATAACACATAATGGCAGATTTGATGACTCGATGCCATCTCTCGATCATGCCATTACATTTGGGATTGTAGCTAGTTGTTCTCCTGCGCTCAAAACCAAGTAAGTTAGCCAGTTCGTGAAAAAGTTGTGATTCGAATTGCATGCCTTGGTCCGTGACAATGGACTCTGGCACACCAAAGCGAGCTATCCACTGTGAGTAGACAGCGAAAGCGACGGTTGCAGCGGTTATATCCGGAACTGGAACCGCCTCAGACCAGCGAGTGTATCTATCAATCAATGTTACGCAATACCGCTGATTATCAGAAACTGGCAAAGGACCGATGATGTCGAGATGAATAATCGAAAAGCGTTGAGAAGTTAATTTATAGTTACCAATCGGAGATTTTGTATGTCTTGAGATTTTAGCCTTTTGGCAAGCTACACAATTTTGGGCCATCTTCTGAACGTCTTTTTTAATTGATGACCAGATTACATTCTGAGTCAAAAGTTTTACGGAAGCTTTGACGCCAGGATGAGAAAGATTATGAAAAGCCTCGAAAACTTGTTTTCGGAAATTAAAGGGAATGAATGGCCTAGGTGTAGTAGTAGAAATATCGCAATAAATTAATTTTTTTGAATTGAAAGAAACAGGAAATTTCTCAAATTTGAGAACAGAGTTACTCCTTAAAATTTCTTGAAGTTCCTCGTCATTGGTCTGAGCATCTGCGATGATAGCATAATCAATACTTTCGGGAATAGAAATTTGATTAATGCGTGAAAGAGTATCTGCAACAACGTTATCCAGTCCAGAGATATGCTGGATATCGGTTGTGAATTGACCGATGAAATCTAGGTGTCGAAATTGACGAGGAGATGCTTTTTCCGGATTCTGATTAAAAGCGTAGACAAGTGGCTTATGATCGGTATAAAGCGTAAAAGTACGACCTTCGAGAAGATATCGAAAGTGTTTTATTCCCGAATATGCCGCGAGAAGTTCACGATCATAAGCACTGTATCTTTTTTGCGTTTCATTGAGCCGTACTGAAAAGAAACCGAGTGGTTGCCAAGAATTGGATACAAACTGCTGAACTACCGCTCCGAGAGCAGTATCGGAAGCGTCAACCATGATGGCCAGAGGTGCTGATGATGATGGATGAATAAGTAAAGTCGCGTTCGTAAGTTTAATTTTGCAGTTATCGAACGCTTCGATAGCCGCCGTTGACCATTGAATTGGAACTCGACTGTTTTTAGTATAGCCTTTTAGGTAATCGTTCAACAATTCCTGGTCAGCAGCGGCACCTGGAATGAAGCGTCGATAAAAGTTAATCATACCTAAAAAGCGTTTCAATTGTTTTACAGTCTGTGGTCGTTCGAAATTTTTGATGACTTGAACCCGTTCATGCGACGGTAATATACCTTGTCCAGTTACCAAATGGCCTAAAAAGATAATTTCAGTTTTAGCGAAAACGCATTTGTCCACATTAACCACCAGTCCATGTTCTTCTAATTTAGAAAAAATGATTTTAATATGTCCTAGATGTTCGTCATAATTTCGAGAGGCAATGAGCACATCGTCCAAATATACAAAGCAGAAGTCAAGTCTGCGTAGTACTGAATGCATAAGACGTTGGAACGATTGTGCTGCATTCCTAAGGCCGAAAGTCATTCTACAAAATTCAAATAGTCCGAAAGGTGTCGAAATTGCTGTCTTTGGAATGTCCGTCGGTTCAATAGGAATTTGGTGGTAAGCCTGGACAAGGTCTATTGTTGTGAATATAGTGCAGCCCTCGAGTCGTTGTGTAAAATCTTGGATATGTGGAATCGGATACCTGTCCGGAATCGTGACTTTATTCAGTGCCCGAAAGTCTCCACAAGGTCTCCAAGACCCATTCTTTTTAGGTACTAAATGTAACGGACTGGACCAAGGGCTGCTACTAGGTCGGCAAATCCCGAGTTTCATCATATTTTCGAATTCTGTCTTCGCGATGATGAATTTGTCCGGTGCTAGTCGTCGTGGTTTGCATGCAACCGGTAGTCCGTTCGTCTCAATTTTGTGAGTCACACTATGTTTGGTATCGTCGATATTAATATTTCCGTGAATTACCGTACTGAATTTTGATATTACCTTAAAAACTCTTGGGTCCATTGCTGACTTGTCGATCCTAGATAATGTAGAACCATTGTAGGTAGAAGGTTTACCTTTCGAATACAGGGAGGTTAACGGGTCAATGAGCCTCTGTCCCTGTATATCCACCAGTAAACCAGTTTTATTTAAAAAATCTGCGCCGATTATAGGCATCGACACGTCAGCAACAATAAACTCCCAGGAGAATTCGCGGCGCAGTCCAATGTCTATTTTTAAAATTTTTGTCCCGTACGCGTTTACCAAAGAACCGTTAGCCGCAAACAACCTAAATGATGGGTCAACCTTTGGGTTCCTGACAAAACGAGCGGGTAAGACTGAGACGTCTGCACCTGTATCAATTAGGAAATGCGTTTGATTAAATAGTTCAAAAATTAAAAGGCGGCTGGTTTTTGTTACGTCATTACACCCCGCCAATTGTAAATGACCACTTAGTTTTTTGTAACATTGTTACCGGAAGTATTATTTGATACATATCTGCAAAGTGGCTTACATTTGTAAGCCTTAGTTCCGAAATAATAATGATAAAAACAGATAAAATTATTTTCGATCGAAGGTTCACCATAATTTGGATCATACTTTGTTCCAAAATTTGGTGAATTTTGTCGCGATCTATTGAATTTAGAATTTGACCGTGAACGCCTGCGACTTCCTGAATTTGATTTTGAACGAGATCTAAAATTTTGATTAATAATTTCCGATACTTCCGATAACAATGTTGTTTTAAAATTCGAAAGTTGTTGATCTAAAGACGATAAAGAATTTGGAAAACCCGAACAAGGTGCAGATGTCTCTAGACTATTTACTTGAGACTGTGTCATAGTCTCGAAGACGTTGTCAGCCCGTTCTGCCAGGACTGGCAGAGAGGCATCATTTTCAAACGGTGTGAGCACCATTTGAACGGACTGGGGCAACCTCTTCATCCAGAATTGGCGAAGCGTTGCTTCATTAAAGTTGTTCCCAGCGTTCAATTTCATGGCGCTCAACAACTGTGATGGTTTTCTGTCTCCAAGTGCTAAGCCATGCATCAGGTTGTTCAGTTTCGCCTTTTCCGATTCGCCGAGAACCCGGATCACTTCAGCCTTAAATACCGTATAAGGTTCATTACCTTTTGGGCTGGTGATCAAACATGCGAAAGTGTCGTGGAGTCGTGAATCCAAAGCTGCAACCGCATGAGCATACCGCGTTGCCTCAGTTCTTATGTCCGCCACCGTGAACTGTTGCTCGAGTATTTCGAACCAAACCTCTGGGTTTTGTGAATGTAATGGTTGTGGAGGTTTGAATGCCACTCGAGCAACCGTTCCGGTGTAAGAAGGAAACGAAACGTGAGATTGAGATGTCCCTGGCAGAGGAATTGTACTATTCCGCCCTACCTGCGCGACGGCTTTAGCGACAGCATCGTTGATAAGACCGGTTAGCTGCGAGGCTGTCAACGAAAATGTTGGTTCCTTAGAACCGCTGCCCGATGCTGCCACTTCATCAGTTGATTCCGCAGATAAAACGGCCTCCGGTGGATCGTTCACACCTTGGACAACGCGCCGAAAAAGAAACGAACACAAAAGAAAAAGGACCGAAAAAACAAAAAACACCGAAACAAAACACATTTTAAAAAGTTTTATGAATAAAAAAAAACGAAATTTGAATTTAAAATAAAAATTTATTTAATCAAGCACCACAAATAATTAATTGGGTACTTACAGTTTTAATTATATTGTTCAAAATCCCTCGATGCAGAGACACGTTCAAATTGGAGTCACCTCGGTCTCTTGGTAGCAGTGATGGGGTTGAAACCTGGCTGCCGTAACCATATATCCAACCGAACTTTGTTGGTTGTTGAAAAATGTTGAAACCGTTGAAAATTATTGAAACTGTGTAAATTGCTGTAACTGTTGAAACAGATTTCCAGATGTGGTGAACGGCGACGTACTTGCAGCCGATTGTATAAGTGGCTATAGACTATGTGGCCACGATCACGTCGGATGGTTACCAGTTTTAGTGGTAAAGTCTCCACCAAGCTTTTAAATGGTTCTATTAATTAGATACACGATCACACAATTCTTTTATATAGGAACAATTGTATTTATGTTACAGCAAAACTTATTTTTTATTTTAAATATAGGAATAACAATTATTATGTTTTAAGTTTATTTTAAATATATTTTTTATTTTTTTTTTCTGACATATTTCTTTTTAGAAAAAATCTCAAAACTAAACTGACTTTTATTTTTTCATAGCTAGCTACCAAAACCAAAAACTACAATATTTTTTGGATACCCAACTAACCATTTACGGTGCTTGACAATTTTAGAAAATTTATTTATAATTTATTACCTGATTTGGTTGGGCAAGGTGTGAAAGACGCCACAAACACATAAATAATTTAAAAAGTAACACTGTCTTGTAAACATCACAAAAATGTGGCGTTTACAATGGTTTTCATAAATAAACAAAAATCGCCCGTAGAGGATTAGCGTTGAACGGGGACAGTTGTTTATTCAAAAAAATTTAATAGAGTGATAAAAGAATGTAAAAGAAACGTCTAAAATTATTTTAATTTGATTTAAAGTTTCTAAAATGGCAAGTGTTAGTTATTATACGTTAGTGAAATATTAGAATAGTATTTTTATTGTGAAATAATTAAACTTAAGAAATAATTTAAAAACTGTAGATTGAAAACTATAATGACAAAAACAAATATTTTGCAATTTTTAATTACATAATCGAATCAACGCCGAGGAAAAGGCGGTATTAATAGAATTAATTAGTGATAATTTTAGTTTCTTGTTTGGCACCGGTGCGGCTAGAGGAAGCCAAAGAAGAACACTATTATGGCGAGAAATCAGCGACCGTCTGAATCAAATAAATCCGGCTAGGCAACATCGTACCGTTGAACAGTGGAAGCGTGTTTGGCAAGACATGAAAAAAACTGTCAAAATAAAGTTAAAAAAACTTCGTCAAGAACGAAATAGGACCGGCAGTGGAGAAATTCCAGAAAGCCTTCAATTAACTTCAGAAGAGGAAAGGCTTGTAGACATGTGGGGAATTTCAAATTTAAATGGCAATAATATTGTACGGGAGCCTGTCGTAAGTATATATATATATATATATATATATATATATATATATATATATATATATATATATATACATATATATATATATATATATATATATATATATATATATATATATATATATATATATATATATATATATATATATATATATATATATATATCAATTAACTTTCAATTTTTCTGCTTCATTTTTATAATTTTTTCTTAAGAGTGGAACAAACAACTCTGTAAACCGCCCAGAACAAAACAACCCTGTTGTAGATATTCCTGCCCACGACGATTACGATACACGAGCCTCATCAAGCAACTCGTCAACACGGATAATTAATGCAGAAGCGGGGCCATATCGACCTTTAGGAACTCTGCAAACAGCACCAGAATCGCAAAGCACGTTAAGATCGCGACGCCAACGATCCCGAATTGGTGAATTTTTACCACCTTACACACAGAGATATCGGGATAATGACCCCAGGAGCGTAAGTGCTTTTATGTGAATTTGTTAAATAGTATTTTAATTTATATTTCACATTTCATTAAACTTTTGCTGTGACTTCCGTTATACAGCAGCTTCAGCTACAGCGAGAAACGATTACCATATTAAGAGGGTTGCAAGAAAGCGTGGATAAATTAGAACGACGGTTTTGTGATTAATTTTTTAAACTGTATTTAAAAGATGAGTAACGATATTTATTTTAAATAAAAATCTTTCTTTTGAATTTAGTAATTATTGTGTTTTTTATTTAATATTAATATATTTAGTTACAGAAATTGTATACTCATTATGTTTTATTATTATAAAATTAATAAAAAAAAATATTTTAGAATTTTCAAAGTATTATGTTTTAGTTTCAATTTATAAGATCAAGTTCGTATATTAAATTGGATAAAAATTTTCTATTTTGTTCACCGGAAGTTTCTTCTTCAAACGCATTTCGAACTGGTATAGCTTCATCGCCGTCATCTAAAATATCACCCACTGGATAATTATTATCGATTAAAATATTATGCAAAGTAGCACATGCATAGACGATATGGGCGACTTTCTCCTGTATGTAGTGCAGATGCCCGGATGTACGTTTTAAACAACGGAACCTTGATTTTAAAACTCCAATACAACGTTCTACCCCGCTTCTTATTTTGCTATGTACTTTATTATATTTTTCTGCGACATCCGTTGTTGGCTGGCGATATGGGACCATCATAAATGGTTTCAATGCGTATCCACTGTCACCTATGAAATGCAAAAATTAGTTTATTTAATAAAGGTCAAATTAAATAAAAAGTTTATATTATTACCGAATAACCATCTGTTGGTATCTTCTAAGTTCAACCTTTCCATTATCGGCACGATTTCGCTGCATTCCCATATGTAGGAGTCGTGAGTTGAACCTGGATACCGGGCGTTGAGTGGAAGAATCCTCAAATTCAACTCGCATATCTGTAAATAAAAATATTTTAATTTATAATTTATATATAACTATCATTAAGACATTACCACTTGGGTGTTAATTGAGTGGAAACCTTTCCTGTTGATGTACACATATTCATCTTTTTCTGGTAAATTTGCGAAGGCAATATGCGTGCAATCAATTAACCCCACTATTCCGGGGGCTCCATATTTATTAAAAAAGCGTCCTTTTTGATTTTGGCTGCAGCAATCGTTTTCGGAAAATCTACATATTGGTCGACTATTTTCGTTCCAATCACTGAGCTAATTTTTGAGATACTTGCTGATATTTTGCTTTGACTCATAATAGCGAAAGCATCTAAACCTACACGTTTTTGGTGGCTTCCACTTGCGTAAAAATTTAACGTTGCAAGCACCTCCAAATGTAATGAAATTTTCGATAAACTACCACCTTCTTCGATATAAGGTTTAATTTTCTCGATTAATTGAGTCACTATGCACTTCGGCATTCGATAATTATCAATGAAACTAAAACAAATTAACAATTACAATTAAAATCACAAACTTATTAAAATATATATAGTGTAAATTGTACTAATAAATTCTTAAGTTACTTACCATCTATCTGAGACATCAAAAGGATCCAAAATATCGCGTAAATATTCGTTATAAAGGCGAGTTTTAATTTTTCGGTTATAATATGTACATAATCGGAATGTTCCCGTTCATATTTTTTTTTAAATTACAATGTTCTAGGATATAACACTAATGATAAACAGCACAAAACTAATTTTTTCAATTCTCAATTTCAATAAAGATAACAATATGAATCATATGCGTTTTCGACAGATGTGCATGTTAAAACAATCATCTTCTATTATATGTTGAATTTTTTATGATTACATTGAAACAAAAGGGAAATCCATTGTCGTTTATTACTGTAATTCATCTTTTATTAATTGGTGTATATATAAAACAGAAATTCGCCATTTTTATAAGTATTTATGTTTTGATAGTAAAAAGCCGTTATTACAGTCGTTTTATATGTGCTGAATATATTTCTTAGCTAATTAATTTTATATTTATTAATAAAATTGAAAAAATACAATTATTTTCGATTTTAAAAAATCGAAAATACATAAATTATTTAAAAATTAACCTGTCTTGTTTGTAACCAACAGAAAAATATGGCGTTTAAAAAGGTTAATATGAATAAACGAAAACCATTACACGTGACATGCATGTGTAGTAAAGCAAAACAATCATACGCGTGTCACTAACACAAACACAAATACTACTACTATATCTTTCCGGTTAAACTCATTTCGTTTCACACGTTTGGGACAAAATCGGTGCTCTGATTTTGTTTATTTTTATATCCTGTTAATACGAAACAGTGTTAGAACTTAAAGAAAATTGTTTGCGTATACTGTGAAACAATACAATGTAACGTGCTTTACATCGATGCCTCTATTATCTCGCTCAACTTTGGTGGCACATTGTATAGCATTGCTATTACGTCTAGGTCACTGCTGCACCCAACCAAATTATATCATTTGAATTGATTACGCCTGCGAGGTTTGCAGATACATATTACTATAGTATACCTTACGCGACGTAATATTATCGGTTATGACTTGCATTTTATTGTTTGCACCAGACACAGACCGCAAGTCGTACGATAATTGTTTTTTTGTTATTGCATTAGCGGCTTTTCTGTTCTGCTATTTTTTGGGTATAACAAAAATACCGAATTTGTGTTTTTTTTTCTGGTAAAGAATAAAAAAATTATAATTTTGTCGATCATTCGATATATAGTAATGTTTCGGTGCGTATAGACTTGTGTTGCAAAAGCTGAAAAAGTGTCCGAGTGGATGGTATTGAGTAGTTTGTGTGCAAAACATTGGTTAAATGATATATTTATGAACAATTTGTGAAATCATTTGAAATGATCTTAAACGAAAAGCCCCAATAGTCATACTTGGCGAAAAAACGATTTATGTGAAAAGAACGATTCCAAAAGTGAGTCGCTCACGAGGATTATGAATTTTTTTTACGCAAACGTGTTTTGAAGTTTATCCGTACCGTATCCGAATTCACAACATGTGATATACGGCCAAGCGAGCGTGATTCAATACGACCAAAGAAAATTCAATTTGGGCAATCGATACATTGCAATAATTTGAGCATGTAGGGTACATGGATTCCAACGTTAATGTTTGGCGCAAAAATCACCAAATGAGATCGGATGTGGTTGCATGTGTGGTGTGAAAATTTACACGTAACTACGCATAAAGCAACTAGGGTATTTGGCGGCATCCTAGTAAGGCGGACGATTGATAGTGTTTGATTTTTGGTGAAGTCCTGGGGTTCCACCGGGGCAACGTAAGTGCCTTGCTGGAGATTTTGGCGGTAATTTTGTCGTTCTCTACGGTATCCGGATCCAGTCTGCGGAGCGAGCGGTGGTCAAGGTTGAGGTCGGGGAGGTGTAGCTGCATGCGGCCAGCGGACATCAGCGTATTGGACACTAAGTTTTTATTTTATTTTATTTTATTTTGATTTTTTGTTACTAAGCATTCTTTGTTTTTTTTAAATTTAATTTCTTCTTGATTTCAAATTTAAATTTTGCCGAGTGACATTTTTTTTTAAATTGGTTAATCATTGTTGTTTTTGCTTTCCACATAGCAAATATTTAGTTTGGTTGCAGGTGCCGGTTATCAAGATAACCTTGATTTACAGATATATATATATATATATATATATATATATATATATATATATATATATATATATATATATATATATATATATATATATATATATATATATATATATATATACATGCGTTTTTTGTACTGTTTGAGTACCATTTATCTATTTCTTTTTTTTCGAATTAAACTATTTAAAAATGTTGCTCTTAGCAAATAGTTTTGATTTTTTTTTAATATTCTAAAGTTGTACTTTTCTTAGTTAAAGGAACACTTTTGTGACCTTAGTGAAATTTTCATTTCCGTTATTTCTTACATTTCTATTTTTTTGTAATTAATTTTTTTTTCTGTTTTGATAATAAATTTGAATATGTCTATTATTATAATAATAAAATTAAATATGTGTCTAAATTTAAAAAACTTGATGAGCGAGTGAGTGGAAATGGGCTGGAGTGAGCTGAGAGAATGAGGTAGGTGGTTAGAATGAGGGTCGGAGTGTTTCTCTCGTTTTAGTTTCTTTTTTTTGTTCGGAACGGGGCGTTCCAATGCGATGCGGAACAGCTCAGCCGGAGCACAACCCCACGGTCATTGTTACCTCCACCACTGAGCTAGCGGCGGAAATCATAGTGTCCTCTAAAAAAAGATACGTTATTAAATATTAACTATTGAAACGGGTTAAACTTTAGCTACTGCTAAAGTTAACCCAGTTTCATAGATTTGCCACTCACATTTGATTCCCGCAGCTCAGTCGGGTAGAGGGATCGGTGTGGGTTTTAGGGGTACTGCAGATTGTGGCCTAGATTACCGCATTAAATAAAGATACCAAAAAAAAAATTGGGGAAAGTAGGAATTGGGGTATCGGACCCCGAAGGAGTGGGTTAGTCTACCAGCCCATCGCTTGGGCAAAACTGACCGCGGTTGTATAGGTAAAATGTTTAGAATAACATTTTACCTTATCCTAACTAAACTTATATTAACTATTTGGCCCATGGGCCCTAATGGGGTGGTGTTAGTAAGGTTGATAGTGGTATGCTACCAAGGTCAGCAAAAAGGAAAAGAACCGCTTAGCGTCCACAATTTCCTTCTACTGACAGTCAGTATCAACCCACTATCGTTATATAATTTGTTAATAACACTAAAAACAAACACTTACCAAAAAAAACTGCCCGCAAAAAAACTAAATTAAATTAAACAAAATCCAAAAAAAACACAAACTAATTTCACTAACACTATCTTTATTTTATTTAAAATCACACAACACAAAAAAACTCTCAAAAAAAAAAAAAAAAACTTGACCACACGCTGGTCTATCTAAACACTGACTGTCCCAAGCAAGAAAAATGTTGTACCTATTTTAAGTTTCATAGGAAATTTTATGCGATCTCATCACAAAAATTCCTATGAAAATTGTACAGCAACGTGACATCGATTTTGCTGACTCGATCCACGCGCAAATATTTTTTCTTCAATTCATCCGTTGAGGAAGTTCGAACAACAACAACCACAATGCTTTTCAATATTTGCATTGGTCATTGTCATTCACCTAATAAATAGATCAAGTACATTTATTATGTACATAGGCAACGTAATCAAATTACGTTGATGTACATATCTGCGTTTACTTAACTGTGGCACATATGAAAAATTCTAAAGTGAATGAATCATATGATACCACTATAAATAAAGGCAAAGAAGAAATGTAGAAGGCTGGCATGACGTTTGCTTGAATGGAATGTAGTTGAAGATATTATCTTCGAGGTCATGCCGATGAGGAAATAGATTTTGTTGGGATGGGTTGATAACGGAATTAGGTTTAATTCCGTTACACTATTATTGTTAGTTTTTTTTGCTAGCGGCAGCCAACCTCAGAGGCTGTCGTTACAACACTTTTCGTAAATGTTGTATAAACAAATAATATTTAATCTACTGTTAACTGGTTAATCAAAAAGTGAACTAAAAGTGTATGTTCTAATTAAAAAAACTAACTAATGTCTCCAATACTAACCAGTTTCTAGGTTATACGAGATCACCACTAAACGACACCTGACCCTGGACATTTTTTATTGAAAGTAATTTTCTTCTCACTAGCACCGTTTCCGAGATAAAATCCTGACATTAATTAAAAAACCCGCTCTGTATAGTTATGAAACAAAGGAACTTAGAAAAATCTATTTTTTCGATAAATAATTGTAACGGGTTATCCAATTCGAGGTTGATAAAGTAGAAATCTGTATACCGACATCTGTCAAAGATAAACGTCAAGTACGCTGTCATTTATTTAGTTGACATTCTGCCATTTAAGAATATGGAGCATTTAACAATCGACCAACGCGTTAAAATTATTAAATCTTATTATAAAAATAGTGATTCTGCCGTATCCACATTTCGCGCTTTACGAGCAGATTATGGTCGTCATAATCGTCCTACAAAGCAAACCATATTGAATACAGTGAATAAATTTGAACAAACTGGATCTGTTACTGATATTGTAAGGTCTGTGCATCATCGAAACATTCGCAATGCTGAAAATATCGCTTCTGTAGCTGAAAGTGTGGAAGAAGATCCAAATTTGTCAATTCCTCGTCGAGCTCAACATTTAGGCCTATCTTATGGCTCATTATGGCGCATTTTGCATCTGGATTTGCATCTTCATCCGTATAAAGTCCATTTGACACAAGAGCTAAAGCCTGCTGACCATGGACAACGAAGAACATACGCAAATTGGGTGTTGGAAAAACAGGCCGTCGATGCTGATTTTTCGAACAAAATTTTCTTCAGTGATGAAGCTCATTTTTCGCTTGGTGGATACGTTAATAAGAAAAACTGTAGAATTTGGGGCTCAGAAAATCCACAATTGATTGTAGAGAAGCCATTACACCCGGAAAAAGTCACTGTTTGGTGCGCATTGTGGTCTGGTGGTGTGATTGGGCCGTATTTTTTTGAGAACAACCATGGACGAACCGTTACCGTCAATTCTGAGCGCTATGGCCGCATGTTAACCGATTATTTTTTTACGAAAATCGAAGATTATGATCTTGACGATATGTGGTTCCAGCAGGATGGAGCAACCAGTCACGTAACACGAGCAAATCGAGATCTTTTGCAAGAGAAATTTCCTGGACTTTTGATTTCGCGATTGGCTGATGTCAATTGGCCTCCAAGATCCAAGTTACGTGTTGTTTCATAGATCAGTATGAACGAACTTAGGTAATGTTTGTCAATAAAATTTTCTAATTTTTTAAATCAGTTATTTCAAAAAATTAAAAAACGGTTGGACGGAATATAATAGTAGTGGTGATGGTGACATGTTGTTTACCAGCGAAGAATGAAAATTCACCGCGAATTTAATTAAGAATAAAAATATATTAATATAAAATAAGTTTTGTAACAAAATCTAGTTTTATTCAGTTGCCAAATTATATTAAACGTGGACACACCTTTCCTTAATCTAAATGGTGAATGACGATGGAGCAACATCTTTGATGCAATTGCAATATTAACGTATAAAATATTTTATAGTTGTATACCCTTCGTTTGGCATCGTATTCAATGATTTTGTTTTGATAATTAATTTTTATAATCTAAACTAAAGTTAGTGGTTTTTTACCCCAGGGGTATTCCATCACAGCACCCACTACTTCAAGAGGCTACTAAAATGGTTGGATTATTGGGCTGCACCAACATTCGTAAACATTTTTATTTCCGTTGCTTTTTAATTGTTATTACCCTTACCAAACGGCATTGGTTAAAGTGGTGGTTTGATCCGGGAGGTACCCGGTTTCGAACCCCGATAGGGTCAGAATGGACAGTGGTATTTTTGGCAGTGGTATTTTTTGGGTTTTTCTGTTCAGTGTTACTGTTCACACTTTGTGTATTATTTTTTTGGGGGGGAGTTTTCGTTTTTGTGCGCCTACGTTTCTTAGGATTTCTGTTATTAGCTCTGGAAAGTTCTTCTTCAAGTTCTTCCTCATCTGTGAAATAATCCTCTATACTCAGAGCATTAAATCTATTATTCTGTTGAGAGACTGGAAATTGCTGCAGCACCCAGTTGGAATTATTTGAATGATGTTGACTTGTTGATGGCTGAATATGGTTGACAGGCAGGTTGTTAGCTCGTGCTGAATTCTCAGCTTTACTATTTTTAGCCTTTTCTTATAGTGTAGAGTTTTCTCTCTTAAGTTCAGCAACTTCATTGCTCAGCTGCGCCATTAGTTTCTCCATTTTCTGAAACTTGGATAACAGATCCTCGCTGTTTATAATGTTTGCACTCGGCATTTGTAATGAAGTTCCTTTTTCAGTAGAGACCGCGTCTTTTGCAGTTACTGTGGACGCAGTCGCTGTTGGCACAGTTGTCTTTAATTGTAGTGTACGTCTACTTACATTTGGAGGTGGTGATCTCAACATGTTCATGCTCTTAGGAAAGTTGTTCCCTTTATTTTCCAAGGGTTGGTTCCCCCCAGAATCTATGGTACTAGAATCCGAAGAGTATATGGAGCGGCCCGGTTGATTTGATGCTTCTATAGACGCAACCGTCTCGTTTCCCAATATTATTAGGCTATTATTTTCATCATTATTTTTCATCATAAATTTTTATTTTATTCCCACGAGTAGCACGAGAAATTAACGGTCGCCTATGACAGAGCTCTGCGTTATCATAGGAAGGCTATGGGTTTAAACCGAATGACGACAAATTCGGAGTTCACATACTAACGACTAAGCACCCTCTTAGCCACGCAGCCATCGGCGTATGTAGTACCACCTTAGCTTTGGTGTGCTATTTTTTGGTCCGCCCCGAGTATTTAATTTCCCCGGTACCTACCATATCTGGCAAGCATTCCCCTATCCGCCACCCGGGGAGGCGCCTGATGGGGGTAATAGCAAACCCCACACAGCTAATGAATTTAAATATAGGTAGCTGAACGACAATACCGAATTTAATTTTTTTTACAATATCAACGGAATATTTAGGTTATCATATGTATGATAATACTGCCGAGTCATTACGAACTCGAAGTCCCTCGGTTAGATGGTGTTGGATGGGAAATAGGGAAAAATAAGGGTACAAGCAGTATATGATGAGATGACCCGTAGATGTGAATTAAATAACCTAACCAGTCTATTATGACTGATGCCGAATACATATGATGAATATTAGTATCCTTTACCTCAACCACAACTAACCCAAATTAATAAACTAACAAAATCTAATCTAGAGTGTGAATATAATTGAAACTAACATTTTAATATATTTAGTAGTTAGAAAATGACTTTGCTGCGGTTCGCCCTAGTTGTTTCTGTGACTAACATCCTTTCCTAATTAACCTTATCTGTTAAGGATGCAGGCAGGGCCTGGGCCCGCATGATGCTGAAATATTATTCGCATTCAGATATAATTTGTTATTTGATTGTTGATATTTCAGGATTATGGTAACGTACCTAGGATCGCCGTTATGGTTGGCCTTCCCCTCTATCATATCATATCATTAACTGTATTTAACTAAGAATTAAATTACAAAATAATAAATGTTATTTTAGAATGAAGTTCTAATTTTTGTGATACATTTTGTAAGTTTGTTTAATAGTGTAGTAGTTGATTTCATTTGCATAGCCTTTAGATTCAGATAATTTATTTGGACGATGGTGATGGGAACATTAGTGTGTTATTTTATTTTCTAAATATAATTTTTAAATACATATTGTAAAACTTTTCAATGTGTAATGGTTTACGGGATATTAATTAATTTAATTTAAATAACCTCTGGTTTCAGGAAATCCACTGGTGTTGGGAATATTATTTCAGGAAATGTGAACAATGTACATTATGAATCGAGTTACATGAGTAGGTAACAATAAACTCATCATTAAGTTATTACGTCACGACGATTTATATTGGGAATCTTTCCATTAATTTCATTCACGTTTCTTGTTAGTAAGCTACCACAGGACGGGTAAATGGAACTACAAAGTAAATATTTTTAGAATATTTAGTACCATAAGCATTTCTTTCATTTGATTTAATTTCAGTAGCTAGAAGTTTTATAATGTTAAGGAAGCCGAAAAGTATTAATTTAGAATTCAATTTCAGGAAATCTTTACATTCATGAGAAATAATAATGTTTTTTCTTTGGTACTGTTCTTAGGTGTTGTGCCGTACGATCACTAGTTGTCCGGAACCGCGTCGTTCCGACCTAAAAAAAAGAAACTACGTTTACTATCCTTTCTTCTTTTTATGTAAATAGGCTATAGGAATAGGACCAGCGTTATCCGGTACATCTTATCCAGTACTTGGTCCTCAGTGCAATCAATCAATAAATCAAATCTAAAATAAAGTTGGTTATTTTTAGAGAATATAGAAAATTATTTGTACTTTAGGTTGTTTTTGTTGGGTTTTACTTGAAACGACTATGTTTTACTTTAAACCAATTTTGTACGTACAAGATTGTTGTACTTTATTTTGAAAAAAAAATTTCTACGGATAATTGTCCATTGATAAATAATTATTTCTATGTAGAATTGTCCTTTAATAATTAATTGTATAACTCTAAGACGAGCTCTATAACTATTTTTTACAAATATCAATTTTCTAATAAGGGTTTAGTGCTCAACAACCAATTTTTGGCCGGAAGTATTTCTTTCAAAAATTGGCGTAACCATCTTATAATTGTTCAAAATGTAATTATTTTAATCGGCCTTTCCAAAGGTGCATTCCAATGTCTTTCTCAGTATTGTCTAAGCATTTTTAAAACTCATGGAATACCCTGTCAGACCCATTAGAAAATCGTAATACTTGCATGGGACACTCCTTCTTGTTTCAGTAGTCCACCAGTATCACTGAAGTACATGCTAAATGCTACGAAAATACATAGAAATACATTAGAATGTACCCAAAGCACATTAAAATAATTACATTTTTAAAACTCAGGGAACACCCTGTCAGACCCATTAGAAAATCATATAACTTACTTGGGACACTCCTTTTTGTTTCAGTAGTCTACCAGTATCACTGAAGTTCATGCTAAAAGCTTAGAATGACTTTGGAATGTACCTAAGGCCCATTAAAATAATTACATTTTTAAGCTCATGGAACACCCTGTCAGACCCATTAGAAAATCATATAACATGCTTGGAACACTCCTACTTATTTCAGTAGTCCACCAGTATCACTGAAGTTCATGCTAAATGCTTTGAAAATACTTAGAATGACTTTGGAATGTACCTAAGGCCCATTAAAATAATTACATTTTTAAAACTCATGTCATACCCTGTCAGACCCATTAGAAAATCATATAACTTGCTTGGGACACTCCTTCTTGTTTCAGAAGTTCACCAGTATCACGGAAGTTCATGCTACTCGTAAATGCTTAGAAAATACTTAGAATGACTTTGGAATGTACCTAAGGCCCATAAAAATAATTACCCATTAGAAAATCATATAACTTACTTGGAACACTCCTTCTTGTTTCAGTAGTTTACCAGTATCACTCAAGTTCATGCTAAATGCTTAGAAAATACTTAGAATTACTTTGAAATGTACCTTTGGAAAGGCCCATTAAAATAATTACATTTTTAAATCTCATGGAACACCCTGTCAGACCCATTAGAAAATCTTATATTTTGCTTAGGATACTCCTTCTTGTTTCAGTAGTCTACCAGTATCACTGAAGTTCATGCTAAATGCTTAGAAAATACTTAGAATGACTTTGGACTGTACCCTTGGAAAGGCCCATTAAAATAATTACATTTTAAAATCTCATGGAACACCTTGTCAGACCCATTAGAAAATCATATAACTTGCTTGGGACACTCCTTCTTGTTTCAGTACTCCACCAGTCTCACTGAAGTTTATGCTAAATGCTTAGAAAATACTTAGAATGACTTTGGAATGTACCTAAGGCCCATTAAAATAATTACATTTTTAAAACTCATGTAGTACCCTGTCCGACCCATTAGAAAATCATAATACTTGCTTGGGACACTCCTTGTTTCAGTAGTCCACCAGAATCACTGAAGTTCATGCTAAATGCTTTGAAAATACTTAGAATGACTTTGGAATGTACCTAAGGCTCACTAAAATAATTACTTTTTTAAAACTCATGAAACACCCTGTCAGACCAATCAAAAAATCATATAACTTGCTGAGGACACTCCTTTTTGTTTCAGTAGTCCACCAGTATTACTGAAGTTCATGTTAAATGCTTACAAAATACTTAGAACGACTTTGAAATGTACCTAAGGCCCATTAAAATAATTACAGTTTTAAATCTCATAGAACATTCTGTCAGACCCATTAGAAAATCATAGAACATGCTCGGGACACTCCTTCATGTTTCGGTAGTCCACCAGTATCACTAAAGTTCATGCTAAATGCTTAGAAAATACGTAGAATGACTTTGGAATGTACCTTTGGAAAGCCCCATTAAAATAATTACATTTTTAAAACTCATGGAACACCCTGTCAGACCAATTAGAAAACCGTTATACTTGCTTGGGATACTCCTTCTTGTTTCAATAGTCTACCAGTATCACTAAAATTCATGCTTAATACTTAGAAAATACTTAGAATGACTTTGGAATGTACCTAAGGCCCATTAAAATAATTACATTTCTAAATTTTAAAAATCATGTAACTTTCATGGGACACTCCTTCTTGTTTCAGTAGTCCACCAGTATCACTGAAGTTCATGCTAAATGCTTAGAAAGTACTGAGAATGACATTGGAATGTACCTTTGGAAAGGCCCATTAAAATAATTACATTTTGAAATCTCATGGAACACCCTGTCAGACCCATTATAAAATCATAATACTTGCTTGGGACACTCCTTGTTTCAGTAGTCCACCAGTATCACTCAAGTTCATGCTAAATGCTTAGAAAATACTTAGAATGACTTTGGAATGTACCTAAGGCCCATTAAAATAATTACATTTTTAAATCTCATGGAACACCTTGTCAGACCCATTAGAAAATCTTATATTTTGCTTAGGACACTCCTTCTTGTTTCAGTAGTCCACCAGTATCACTCAAGTTCATGCTAAATGCTTAGAAAATACTTAGAATGACTTTCGAATGTACCTTTGGAAAGGTCCATTAAAATAATTACATTTTTAAAACTCATGGAATACCCTGTCGGACCCATTAGAAAATCGTAATACTTGCTTGGGGCACTTCTTCTTGTTTCAGTAGTCCACCAATATCACTGAAGTTTATGCTAAATGCTTAGAAAATACTTAGAATGACTTTGGAATGTAACTAAGGCCCATCAAAATAATTACATTTTTAAATTTCATGGAATACCCTGTCAGACCCATTAGAAAATCATATAACTTGCTTGGGACACGCCTTCTTGTTTCAGTAGTCCACCACTATCACTGAAGTTCATGCTAAATGCATAGAAAATACTTAGAATGACTTTGGAATGTACCTAAGGAAAAATTAAAAAATTACATCTCCTCTAAATTACTTAACATAAATTCGCCTGAATGTTAACTTTCACCAATACTATTACAATAAGTGTGTTGTTCTTGTATTTTTTGTATTAGTTTGAATAAATTTCACTAGCATTAACAAAATTTAATTTATAACAAAATAGTAACAAACAACAAAATTTGTACGTAAAAACATGTCACATTAGATCATCTAAAGGTTGCATTTTTAAAAATTCTATCAGAAATTAATCCGTATGGTTATAAGTAATATTATCACATTGTATAATTAATTTATTAATATTTGGTACGATATCCATTTCGTTTTAGAACTGCTTTGAGTCCTTTTGGCATCGAATGTTGGGTTTTATTTGAAACGACTATGATTTACTTTAAACCAATTTTGTACGTACAAGATTGTTGTACTTTAATTTGAAAAAAAAATTTGTACGGATAATTGTCCATTGATAAATAAATATTTCTATGTAGAATTGTCCTTTAATAATTAATTGTATAACTCTAAAACGAGCTCTATAACTATTTTTTACAAATATCAATTTTCTAATAAGGGTTTAGTGCTCAACAACCAATTTTTGGCCGGAAGTGCATTCCAATGTCTTTCTCAGTATTGTCTAAGCATTTTTAAAACTCATGGAATACCCTGTCAGACCCATTAGAAAATCGTAATACTTGCATGGGACACTCCTTCTTGTTTCAGTAGTCCACCAGTATCACTGAAGTTCATGCTAAATGCTACGAAAATACATAGAATGACATTGGAATGTACCCAAAGCACATTAAAATAATTACATTTTTAAAACTCATGGAACACCCTGTCAGACCCATTAGAAAATCATATAACTTACTTGGGACACTCCTTCTTGTTTCAGTAGTCTACCAGTATCACTGAAGTTCATGCTAAATGCTTAGAATGACTTTGGAATGTACCTAAGGCCCATTAAAATAATTACATTTTTAAAGCTCATGGAACACCCTGTCAGACCCATTAGAAAATCATATAACATGCTTGGAACACTCCTACTTATTTCAGTAGTCCACCAGTATCACTGAAGTTCATGCTAAATGCTTTGAAAATACTTAGAATGACTTTGGAATGTACCTAAGGTCCATTAAAATAATTACATTTTTAAAACTCATGGAATACCCTGTCAGACCCATAAGAAAATCATATAACTTGCTTCGGACACTCCTTCTTGTTTCAGAAGTTCACCAGTATCACGGAAGTTCATGCTACTCGTAAATGCTTAGAAAATACTTAGAATGACTTTGGAATGTACCTAAGGCCCATAAAAATAATTACCCATTAGAAAATCATATAACTTACGTGGAACACTACTTCTTGTTTCAGTAGTCCACCAGTATCACTCAAGTTCATGCTAAATGCTTAGAAAATACTTAGAATAACTTTGAAATGTACCTTTGGAAAGGCCCATTAAAATAATTACATTTTTAACACACATGGAATACCCTGTCAGACCCATTATTAAATCGTAATACTTGCTTGGGGCACTCCTTCTTGTTTCAGTAGTCCATCAGTATTACTGAAGTTCATGCTAAATGCTTAGAAAATTCTGAGAATGACTTTGGAATGTACCTTTGGAAAGGCCCATTAAAATAATTACATTTTTAAATCTCATGGAACACCCTGTCAGACCCATTAGAAAATCTTTTATTTTGCTTAGGATACTCCTTCTTGTTTCAGTAGTCTACCAGTATCACTGAAGTTCATGCTAAATGCTTAGAAAATACTTAGAATGACTTTGGAATGTAAATTTGGAAGGGCCCATTAAAATAATTACATACATGGAACACCTTGTCAGACCCATTAGAAAATCATATAACTTGCTTGGGACACTCCTTCTTGTTTCAGTAGTCCACCAGTATCACTGAAGTTCATGCTAAATGCTTAGAAAATACTTAGAATGACTTCGGAATGTACCTAAGACTCATTAAAATAATTGCGTTTTTAAATCTCATGGAACACCTTGTCAGACCCATTAGAAAATCATAATACTTGCTTGGGACACTCCTTGTTTCAGTAGTCCGCCAGAATCACTAAAGTTCATGCTAAATGCTTTGAAAATACTTAGAATGACTTCGGAATGTACCTAAGGCTCATTAAAATAATTGCGTTTTTAAATCTCATGGAACACCTTGTCAGACCCATTAGAAAATCATATATTTTGCTTGGGACACTCCTTCTTGTTTCAGTAGTCCACCAGTATCACTCAAGTTCATGCTAAATGCTTAGAAAATACTTAGAATAACTTTCGAATGTACCTTTGGAAAGGCCCATTAAAATAATTACATTTTTAAAACTCATGGAATACCCTGTCAGACCCATTATACATGCTTGGGACACTCCTTCTTGTTTCAGTAGTCCACCAGTATCACTCAAGTTCATGCTAAATGCTTAGAAAATACTTAGAATGACTTTGGAATGTACCTTTGGAAAGGCCCATTAAAATAATTACATTTTTAAAACTCATGTAGTACCCTGTCCGACCCATTAGAAAATCATAATACTTGCTTGGGACACTCCTTGTTTCAGTAGTCCACCAGAATCACTGAAGTTCATGCTAAATGCTTAGAAAATTCTGAGAATGACTTTGGAATGTACCTTTGGAGAGGCCCATTAAAATAATTACATTTTTAAATCTCATGGAACACCCTGTCAGACCCATTAGAAAATCTTTTATTTTGCTTAGGATACTCCTTCTTGTTTCAGTAGTCTACCAGTATCACTGAAGTTCATGCTAAATGCTTAGAAAATACTTAGAATGACTTTGGAATGTACCTTTGGAAGGGCCCATTAAAATAATTACATACATGGAACACCTTGTCAGACCCATTAGAAAATCATATAACTTGCTTGGGACACTCCTTCTTGTTTCAGTAGTCCACCAGTATCACTAAAGTTCATGCTAAATGCTCAGAAAATACTTAGAATGACTTTGGAATGTACCGTTGGAAAGCCCCATTAAAATAATTACATTTTTAAAACTCATGGAATACCCTGTCAGACCCATTAGAAAATCGTTATACTTGCTTGGGATACTCCTTCTTGTTTCAATAGTCTACCAGTATCACTAAAATTCATGCTTAATACTTAGAAAATACTTAGAATGACTTTGGAATGTACCTAAGGCCCATTAAAATAATTACATTTTTAAATCTCAAAAATCATGTAACTTTCATTCACTCCTTCTTGTTTCAGTAGTCCACCAGTATCACTGAAGTTCATGCTAAATGCTTAGAAAGTACTGAGAATGACATTGGAATGTACCTTTGGAAAGGCCCATTAAAATAATTACATTTTTAAATCTCATGGAACACCCTGTCAGACCCATTATAAAATCATAATACTTGCTTGGGACACTCCTTGTTTCAGTAGTCTACCAGTATCACTGAAGTTCATGCTAAATGCTTTGAAAATACTTAGAATGACTTTGGAATGTACCTAAGGCCCATTAAAATAATTACATTTTTAAATCTCATGGAACACCTTGTCAGACCCATTAGAAAATTATATATTTTGCTTGGGACACTCCTTCTTGTTTCAGTAGTTCACCAGTATCACTCAAGTTCATGCTAAATGCTTAGAAAATACTTAGAATAACTTTCGAATGTACCTTTGGAAAGGCCCATTAAAATAATTACATTTTTAAAACTCATGGAATACCCTGTCAGACCCATTATACATGCTTGGGACACTCCTTCTTGTTTCAGTAGTCCACCAGTATCACTCAAGTTCATGCTAAATGCTTAGAAAATACTTCGAATGACTTTGGAATGTACCTTTGGAAAGGCCCATTAAAATAATTACATTTTTAAAACTCATGAAATACCCTGTTAGACCCATTAGAAAATCGTAATACTTGCTTGGGGCACTTCTTCTTGTTTCAGTAGTCCACCAATATCACTGAAGTTTATGCTAAATGCTTAGAAAATACTTAGAATGACTTTGGAATGTAACCAAGGCCCATCAAAATAATTACATTTTTAAATCTCATGGAACCCCCTGTCAGACCCATTAGAAAATCATATAACTTGCTTGGGACACTCCTGCTTATTTCAGTAGTCCACCAGTATCACTGAAGTTCGTGCTAAATGCTTAGAAAATACTTAGAATGACTTTGGAATGTACCTTTGGAAGGGCCCATTAAAATAATTACATTTTTAAAACTCATGGAATACCCTGTCAGACCCATTATAAAATCATATAACTTGCTTGGGACACGCCTTCTGGTTTCAGTAGTCCACCACTATCACTGAAGTTCATGCTAAATGCTTTGAAAATACTTAGAATGACTTTGGAATGTACCTAAGGCTCATTAAAATAATTACTTTTTTAAAACTCATGGAACACCCTGTCAGACCAATCAAAAAATCATATAACTTGCTGAGGACACTCCTGCTTATTTCAGTAGTCCACCAGTATCACTGAAGTTCGTGCTAAATGCTTAGAAAATACTTAGAATGACTTTGGAATGTACCTTTGGAAGGGCCCATTAAAATAATTACAGTTTTAAATCTCATGGAACATTCTGTCAGACCCATTAGAAAATCATAGAACATGCTCGGGACACTCCTTCATGTTTCAGTAGTCCACCAGTATCACTGAAGTTCATGCTAAATGCTTAGAAAATACTTAGAATGACTTTGGAATGTACCTTTGGAAAGCCCCATTAAAATAATTACATTTTTAAAACTCATGGAACACCCTGTCAGACCAATTAGAAAATCGTTATACTTGCTTGGGATACTCCTTATTGTTTCAATAGTCTACCAGTATCACTAAAATTCATGCTTAATACTTAGAAAATACTTAGAATGACTTTGGAATGTACCTAAGGCCCATTAAAATAATTACATTTTTAAATCTCAAAAATCATGTAACTTTCATGGGACACTCCTTCTTGTTTCAGTAGTCCACCAGTATCACTGAAGTTCATGCTAAATGCTTAGAAAGTACTGAGAATGACATTGGAATGTACCTTTGGAAAGGCCCATTAAAATAATTACATTTTTAAATCTCATGGAACACCCTGTCAGACCCATTATAAAATCATAATACTTGCTTGGGACACTCCTTGTTTCAGTAGTCCACCAGTATCACTGAAGTTCATGCTAAATGCTTAGAAAATACTTAGAATGACTTTGGAATGTACCTAAGGCCCATTAAAATAATTACGTTTTTAAATCTCATGGAACACCTTGTCAGACCCATTAGAAAATCTTAAATTTTGCTTGGGACACTCCTTCTTGTTTCAGTAGTCCACCAGTATCACTCAAGTTCATGCTAAATGCTTAGAAAATACTTAGAATAACTTTCGAATGTACCTTTGGAAAGGTCCATTAAAATAATTACATTTTTAAAACTCATGGAATACCCTGTCAGACCCATTAGAAAACCGTAATACTTGCTTGGCGCACTTCTTCTTGTTTCAGTAGTCCACCAGTATCACTGAAGTTCATGCTAAATGCTTAGAAAATACTTAGAATGACTTTGGAATGTACCTAAGGCCCATTAAAATAATTACGTTTTTAAATCTCATGGAACACCTTGTCAGACCCATTAGAAAATCTTAAATTTTGCTTGGGACACTCCTTCTTGTTTCAGTAGTCCACCAGTATCACTCAAGTTCATGCTAAATGCTTAGAAAATACTTAGAATAACTTTCGAATGTACCTTTGGAAAGGTCCATTAAAATAATTACATTTTTAAAACTCATGGAATACCCTGTCAGACCCATTAGAAAATCGTAATACTTGCTTGGGGCACTCCTGCTTATTTCAGTAGTCCACCAGTATCACTGAAGTTCATGCTAAATGCTTAGAAAATACTTAGAATGGCTTTGGAATGTACCTAAGGCCAGTTGAAGAATTACATCTCCTCTAAATTACTTAACATAAATTCGCCTGAATGTTTACTTTCACCAATACTATTACAATAAGTGTGTTGTTCTTGTATTTTTTGGATTAGTTTGAATAAATTTCACTAGCATTAACAAAATTTAATTTATAACAAAATAGTAACAAACAACAAAATTTGTACGTAAAAACATGTCACATTAGATCATCTAAAGGTTGCATTTTTAAAAATTCTATCAGAAATTAATCCGTATGGTTATAAGTAATATTATCACATTGTATAATTAATTTATTAATATTTGGTAGGATATCCATTTTGTTTTAGAACTGCTTTGAGTCCTTTTGGCATCGAATGTACGAGTTTTTTCGTTTAGTATGGATTTATTTTACTTCACTCTTCTAACAATGTCTTTTTTAAGCCCTCTCTCTACATTACCAATCTCGTGTTTTCTGATTACGCTTTCAAGTTTAGACCATAAGTTTTCAATAACATTGATGTCTGGTGATTGGGCAGGTTTTTTCATAACAAGAGGATTATTCCAAATGAATTAACTTTAAACAATTCGTCATTTGTGTTTCGGACCATTTTCCTGGTAGAACCGAAAATGGTCCTTAATATTTAACTTTTCAGAAATTTCCTCCAAATTTCTTTTTAGTATGTCTAAATATATATTTTTGTTCAAATTGCCTTCGATAAACTCTAAATTTCCAACTTCGGAAGCCGCCATACAAACCCATAACATGACATGACCTCCACCGTGTTTAACAGTGTCTCGTAAATTTTTAGCTGCTAGCTCTGTATTAGGCTTTCTTCATAAGTAGTTTCTTCCGTCTAATCCAAAAATGTTAAATTTGCTTTCATCAGCAAATAAAACCGTATTCCAGAATGCTTCATTTTAGTTTTTATGGTCTTGGCCAAATTTAATTCTAGCCTTACGATTAACTTCACTGTATCCGCATTGTTCTACCAAGAAAATTTGCATATCTTAATATTCTGCGTATTCTTCTTCAGCTTCCTCGGCCAACTTTGGAGCACTTAATTTGGGGTTTTCTTTTATTTTTCGAACCATCTATCGACTATCTTTTTCGGAAAATATTTTGTTATTAATTAAAATTAACAGATACTGCATCATTTTTGCTCTGACCCACTGTATCTTACTTAATTAAAATTTTATTTATGCTACACTATTTATGAGGTTAAAATTTTGTTTGCAGGCTGGAGCAAATTCATTTGAAAGTAGCGTTGGACGAAATTCGGGTGCACTTCAATCAGGGTAACATGTTTGTGAAACAATTGGTATTGGCTGTATGTAAAAGTCAACAAGATAATGCGGTTAGAATCGTTGGCTATAGATATGATTAGAAAAATGTTGAGGGATGCTGACTTATAATACATTCGCCCTGTATAAAGTATATTGGTATGAATTTTAATCCTAATTGGAGAATAATAATGGTGCTGGATACGGTGCAAACCCGTTGTTGAATTATATGTTAATTTTTTATATGAAAATAAATTTGTATGCCTAATATATAATTTATGAGTTTTAATCGTGACATGTATTATAAAAAAATTAAAGTTTATTTTCTAGTTTTCAATGAGACATTTCGTAAAGGTGATTCAGGAGTCAGTAATTCAGGAGTATTTTATGTAAATCATATCACACACTTGAATATATTTACAATTTTTATAAATGATTAAATTGAGAAACTATTTACATTTTATCCGACAATAACTATAACCTTTGATAGTACCAGGTATTTACCGAAATAACTTAAATATTTTTAAGAGGTTTATAATTAACAGATTTCTACCAAAACTAATTAACAAATCTTTAAATGCTTAAAATGTTTATTAGGCCAAAGTATTATAACGCACTAATACTTAAAATTAAAAATAATCGTTTAGCATTCCCCATTTTGCTAATCACTAAGTGACATATGTTTCTTTATCGAATCATTAGTGTAGTTATTTCTGTTACTTTAATGCACTTGTATTAATTAAAAACAATTTTTCATTTAAACAATTAGAATTTAGGACTTATACTAAAGTATGAACTTAAAACTCCAACTCCATTTATTAAGCAATGTGTTAGACACTTGTTACAATTTTCGATTCAGTAGGAATTTCCTGAACCATGGGTGTTACTTGATATAATTCAATCGATATTAGCTCAAAATATTTACAAATTTTTTTTTCGATTAATTTTTGTACTTCTGGTAAAATTTGTCCGGCATCCACATACACGGTTTTTTGATCGTCGGTTGTTGAGGTTGATTTATTTACCCTTTCTTTTGAAGCGGTGCCTTCCTGTACGACCTTCGACTTTTTGGTTCTTCTAACTTTTGACTTGATACAAAATATTTTCATTTTTTGTTTGATAACAGTGTCCGTACAAGAAGTTTCTGCAACTAAATTATATTTTGTATTTTACGATAATTTTAAACTCTAATGGAATGTTCTTAATATTTACCTTCAACGTTCGACGGGCAACATACAACTAATGGGAAACTAAACGAAAAGTTTGAAAATATTTGTATTCGATGTAATCATTTTTCTAATTCTGGTGAATTGTTTATTACTATTTGCAGTGGCTTGCACAACTTTTGCTTTTATAACTTAGGGTTGGCAGATAATATTTACACAGTTACAGTTCACAGTTTACACGTTTACACGTTTTACACAGACAAAAAACTTAAAAAAGTATAGTAAAATTTTATTTTATTTGAAATTTTTCAAAAAATTATTGACGTAAACATCAGACTGGTTATATGATTTAAAAATTTTAACATTTATATTTGAGTATTTTTTGTTTGCGTATTGCTCGTTTATCACTGAGTAAATTTAAAAGATGTGGAAATAAAACAACAATTTATAATTCGCCCAATACAAAAAATTAATTCAAATATTGAATTGTTCATTAATTTTAAAATTAATCAAGTAGCTTATTATTGAATTTACGACACTTATTGCGCAGGATTGAAAACATATGTATAAAAAAGATCAAAGAATGAAGCGTTAAACGGAAGGGAATAGGAAAAAGAACCAGTGCAGAAACCCTTAACTAACCAAGAATATTATACAAACATTTTTGAAATTTGACTTGGTAAAAAGAGAGCTGTCGTGGGGCGCTTTAATACATTGAACCTTATTGTATGAGCTTGCTTATTTTAACTTGGCTGTCATACATGAGACAGTCGCCGTTGGTAATCGTCCTAGATAATAACAATTACTCAGATAAAATATACCCTTTGTCTAAGTAATCATTATTATTAAATAGTGTAAAGAAAGAGAAGAAATCTTTCATCACATAACTTGTCGGTCTTGTAATTTACATGAGGCAATACAATTATGCAACTTCTCTTAGATTAATTTATATCGAATTTTGCCAAAGTCAGAGCTGTTTACAGAAAAAGATCGAAATTGCATAAAAGTGTTAAGGTGGTTCAAATGTATTTTATTAATCACTCAAATTTGTCCTTCAATTTCCTTCTGTTTCCAATGTACTCTTTCCAAAAAAGACGTTTGTTTAAAACAATAAACGTACTTTTGTGTAATTAAAATATTTGTGTCAAAAAGAAATCAACTTCATTTTCAATCGGAAAACTATTCGTCGAAATATTTTTTTTCTATGTTGGTATGACTGTCAGTGACATCTGTGCCAAATTTCACATCAAAATAATCATTAGTGTTTAGTATACGCTTGTCTTTCTTAAGTACAAAAAGTGCATTCGGCGATTTTTACAATGAGTGTCATTATTCAACAAAGAAGTCCCATTAAATTTTGTGTACGGAATCAATTTTGTGGTGCCGAAACGTTCAGAATGTTGCAAAAGGCCATCGGTGATAATTGTATTTCGCGAGCAAGTGTTTTTGATTGGTACAAATTGTTCAAAGAGGGTCGAGAACGTGTTGACGACGAACCATGTCTAGGACGGCGATCAACATCAACTGATGATCAACACGTTAATAAAATCAAGGAATTGGTGCTTCAGAATCGACGATTAACAGTCAGAGACCTTACGAAGGACCAGTGAAAGCACGATTGGTTCCAAAATCACTCAAATTTTTGGAAAAACAGAGTCGCGTTGACGTCTATGAAACAATGCTTTCCGACTACCAGGATGTCATGAAACGTATTATAACTGGCGATGTCTCTTAGATCTATGTTTACGACCCGGAAACAGACGATCAGTCGGCCGAATATCGTGCCAAAGGTGAGCCGAAGCCGAAAAAACCACGTCACAGCAAGTCAAAAATCAAGGTGATGTTGACAGTTTCTTCGATCGAGGTGTGGTGCACTCCGAATTCCTTCCGACCGACCAAACTGTCAACAAGGAATACTATTTGAGTGTTATGCGTCGCGTGTGTGAAGCTATTCGTAAAAACAGGCCGGAATTATGGGTCGACAACTCTTCGTTTTTGCACCACGATAATGCACCTTCTCATACTGCATTGGTTTTACGTGATTTTTTCCTCCAAAAATTTCACCCATTTCGTTCCGCAACCACCGTATTCGCCTGATTTAGCTCCGTGTGACTTCTGGCTGTTCAGCAAACTCAAACGACCGCTCCGGGAAAACCGTTTTGAGTCATGAAACAGAAAAAAAACTTCTACTTGCGTAGAAGTACTCGCGATGCGGCGTCGCTTCCTGCAGCTCAAGCCGGAAGGGGAAAACGGTGTGGATCTTAGGGGTACCCAAATTACGGCCTAGATTACCGCATATATAAATCGATAAGGTGAGACGGCATGTATTATGCCGTTAAACTGGGAATGATAATAAAAGGAGGTCAGGAAATGCCAAATTAGTGGAATTCATGCCCCCTTTTAGGCATGTCCGCTGTGGTTGAAAAAAGTTTATTATAAAATAATTACTCTAAATTGGACATCGAGTAAAGAAAAAAATTGAATTAACAAAATTTTGGCTTAAGGCCTTAAAGATTAGTAAGTTGTTTGTTATTGGTAAAGCGTTACCAGCAGGAGACCCGCGTGCTAACGCACTTGCGCGATTTCCGCCCCTAATGGAGCAGCTAGTAGACCCTTTACCAATTGGGCCCTTTATGTTAGTATATATTTTTTTACGCTGGCATACTTACCAAGACTTTAGTAAACGAAAAGAAAATATATATATATATATATATATATATATATATTTAGTATATACATATATATATATATATATATATATATATATATATATATATATATATATATATATATATATATATATATATATATATATATATGTATATATATATGTGTATATATATATATATATATATATATATATATATATATATATATATATATATATATATATATTCATATATATATATATTTATATATAAATATATATATATATATATATATATATATATATATATATATATATATATATATATATATATATATATATATATATATATATATACAAGGTTATCCAATTCAAGCTTGATAAAGTAAACTTAAAAAAAACACACAAAATATTCGGAATGTATTGTAATTTTTATTTAATTTTACAGATTGATCCTTGCCATTTTTAGTTAAACAAGATATCATTCAAATGTCCTCCACGGGACTTCTTACAGGCCTTGATTCTTTTGCGGTAATTTTCAATGACTTTTCGGCGCATTTCGGGCGGTATCTCGGCCATTACCTTACGAATATTAGTTTTCAATTCGTCAAGAGTTTGAGGATTGTTTGCGTAAACACGATCTTTCGCGTAGCCCCACAAAAAGAAATCCAAAGGCGTTAAATCACAGGAACTTGGAGGCCAATTGACATCAGCCAATCGCGAAATCAAAAGTCCAGGAAATTTCTCTTGCAAAAGATCTCGATTTGCTCGTGTTACGTGACTGGTTGCTCCATCCTGCTGGAACCACATATCGTCAAGATCATAATCTTCGATTTTCGTAAAAAAATAATCGGTTATCATGCGGCCATAGCGCTCAGAATTGACGGTAACGGTTCGTTCATGGTTGTTCTCAAAAAAATACGGCCCAATCACACCACCAGACCACAATGCGCACCAAACAGTGACTTTTTCCGGGTGTAATGGCTTCTCTACAATCAATTGTGGATTTTCTGAGCCCCAAATTCTACAGTTTTGCTTATTAACGTATCCACCAAGCGAAAAATGAGCTTCATCACTGAAGAAAATTTTGTTCGAAAAATCAGCATCGACGGCCTGTTTTTCCAACACCCAATTTGCGTATGTTCTTCGTTGTCCATGGTCAGCAGGCTTTAGCTCTTGTGTCAAATGGACTTTATACGGATGAAGATGCAAATCCAGATGCAAAATGCGCCATAATGAGCCATAAGATAGGCCTAAATGTTGAGCTCGACGAGGAATTGACAAATTTGGATCTTCTTCCACACTTTCAGCTACAGAAGCGATATTTTCAGCATTGCGAATGTTTCGATGATGCACAGACCTTACAATATCAGTAACAGATCCAGTTTGTTCAAATTTATTCACTGAATTCAATATGGTTTGCTTTGTAGGACGATTATGACGACCATAATCTGCTCGTAAAGCGCGAAATGTGGATACGGCAGAATCACTATTTTTATAATAAGATTTAATAATTTTAACGCGTTGGTCGATTGTTAAATGCTCCATATTCTTAAATGGCAGAATGTCAACTAGTCAACTAAATAAATGACAGCGTACTTGACGTTTATCTTTGACAGATGTCGGTATACAGATTTCTACTTTATCAACCTCGAATTGGATAACCCGTTACATTCCCATATATATATATATATATATATATATATATATATATATATATATATATATATATATATATATATATATATATATATATATATATATATATATATATATATATATATATATATATATATATATATATACCCATTATACCCATTATGTGGTGTGTTTTTAAGCCCGATAGAACTTAAATTGTAAAAACAAACACAAAAAATTAAATTGTAATCAAAAAATTTATTTTTATCGAAACATCAATTACATGGCATTAATATTTGAAAATGATTTCGGGCATATGGACATCGCAGCTGTTCTTGACGAAGCGCATTCTGGACGTCCATTTTTGGGCCACTTTTCCGAGCACTGCTGGCCGTATGTTACTAATAATACGACAATGCTGGCCTCCAAGGCGACAAATTTTGCTGCTTTATCAGCATAAACCAGTGATTTCACGTAGCCCCACAGGAAATAATCGAGAGGTGTCAAATCGCACGACCTTGGAGGCCAATTGCCAGGTCCATTTACCGAAATCAACTTATCGCAAAATTTTGATTTTAATATGTCGATGGTTGCGGTCACCGTATGGCATGTAGCGCTATCTGTTGAAATCACATCTCGTCCGGATCAATGTCATCCATATTTTGAAACAAAAAATCATTGATCATGGTGCGGTAACGATCTTCATTAACCCTAACGCGATCCCCGGCCTGATTTTCAAAGTAAATTGTAATAATTTCTTAGCGTTGTTCAAGCGTGAGTCTATTCATGATGATTTGCCAGAGTATACTGGGATCTACCAGAGTATATTTTTCATAAAAATTTAATTTTTTGTTTTATTTTTACAATTTCAAGTTCTATCAGGCTTCAAAAACACCCGTTATATATATATATATATATATATATATATATATATATATATATATATATATATATATATATATATATATATATAAATATATATATATATATATATATATATATATATATATATATATATATATATATATATATATATATATATATATATATATATATATATATATATTCAACGTATTATTCCAGATAAATTTAATTTTATTGCACATTGTGTACCTTCCACTTTTAGAATCTAAGTGTTATAATTAAACTGCGCATTTCACTTGGTGTAACTGAACCATGAGCCCCCAATCACCAAACACATTTTGCTCTTGTTAACACTTTTAATTCCGAAACTTGACCCCTCGATCGCTCGTCATTTCATTTCATCGACACCACCCCATGCCATAACTTGAATCGTGTTTGTATATTTATAAACGAGAATTATATTATTTATAATATATTTTACGAGATCAACAATAGTAAAAGCCAGATGAGTGTAATCGTCTATTTATCTATTTACATGGTGATCAAATTACTCGTATGTTTCATTTGAAGCGATTTGGTGTGACAACAACGTACTGGATAGCTTACTGGCTTACCGGCGTACCGAATAATTTACTGATATATGTAGTTCGTGAACTCGAGGTTTTTATTTTTCATATATTTAACACAGACAATATCAGATTTCTTTTCGTTGACATAAATTGTACATACTATATTGCAAGCTTTACCCCACAAACACTTTTTCAGTTAGAAAATTCGTTTTTCAAGTACATTAGTCACGCACCGCGCACAACGTAGACCATCTACATGAAGTCATTGCCCACTCGAATTCTTAAGAAATCAGCTTACTTAAATATTGTCAGCAAATTATACAAATTATAAATGTAAAAGCAATTGTTATGAAAGTTTTTTAACATTAGAGTTGATGAAGATTCGTGAAGTGAAGTTGTTAAATAAATTGTAAAACCGAAAGTTACGCGTTTTATTAATCCGCGAGAAGTAAAAGTGTACTCTCCCGTAAAACCGCTCGATCACAACATAAAATTCATTTTCTAAGTAATTGTTACTTATCTTTAAGTATGTTTAACTAACTAGTAAAATGGATTCCCTTTATCAACAAGCTGCTTTTAACTTTCTAAAATTGTCATTTACCATAATAAATTTCGTTGGTTTTCGTTTGGTAATTTAAAAATTACTTAGCAGGCCAAGTAAAAATCGCATGATTTTTTAGTTTATGGTATGAATGTTTTTTTTCAATATTTTAGTTAAATATTGTAATTTACAATATTCACGGATTTATCGCGTTAAAGAGTTTTGAGATTGATCGGAGGATTTGTTCTCGTTTAACAAATTTATGTTATTATTAGTTAACAGTAGATCGTGTATCAAGGGAGTAAAATAGCTGAGTATTGTTATAGTGAAGAATTTATGTAATCTTTCGTGTTAACTGAACTATTTTTACGAAGAACTTTGTAGTAAATACATTTTTCTTACATAATATTCCGGCGAGAAATTTCATATTTACAAAAATAATTATGAAAATTATTCGATTTTAAAAATTTGATATTCAGTAATTCACCTACTTTAGTCCCGAGGGAGTAAAGTACATCATTATTTACTTATGTTTGTTCTATGGTATAATAATGAATTTTACTTTCGATTTTTAAACAAATAAAGTGCAGCTTTTGGACGCATGAGTAGAAAATAGTGATTTTATTTTATTTGAGGACATATTTTCATTCGAGAAGCACCGAGTTTATCAGATCATCAAGTTTAAAAAAGTCATGTTCCTAATTAAGGCAAATTCAAAAATTCCTAGCGGAAACTCAGTGCGATAATAGTCTGTAAAATTTATATATAAACAAGCCGTCCATCAAAAACATATTTTCTGTGGATTTGTAGCCATTTTTATGTTTACAGGCACCTATTTAAGATTTAATTGTATTCCATCAATTATTCACAAAAGTTAATAAAGGCAAGATGTAGCAAGAATTTATTATTTCTTAGGCGATTAATAAAATGTAAGCGTAACCCAATCTGTTTATAGATCATAATATATAAAGAAGTTCTAAACGAAATAATTCAATCGTAAAGCTCACAAAATCAGATAGGAGGACAACGTGGATATCATCAACCCCCTCCCGAGTGGGGGGGTTGGTTATGTTGCCCACGTAGCATAATAAAAAACACGAAAACGAATAAAAGGTGGTTATTTGTATTTTATTCAAATTTTTCGGTTTTTTAGCTTTTATTTTTATTTTTATGTCGGACTTTGTGATTTTATTATTTTAAGTTTTTTCTGGGTTTCTTTTTATTTCCCTATACATGTTCTGTGTGTTTTTTTAATGTGCGAGCTTTCTCATTTTTTTACGTTTGTTTTCTTTGATTGTTTAATTGTTCGGAAAAATGACAAGAAAAAACAAAAACCAAATAATAAAACAAACGAAAAACTGAAAAAAATAATAATAAACATAAAATGTTCCCGTTATTCATTTTTTCTTGTGCTCATTCAAATTGCTTACTTTTCTTTTATTCACTGTGTTTTTCAGTAATAAAGAAATCTTAACGTACATTATAATATTATACTCGTAATGTTGTTTTGTTACTATTTACGTTTAATCGTTGTTGTTTTATTTCGTAAATTATAAAATTATATTTATTTTTCTTTTCTAAGAAAATTAACTTGAAATTTTTCATTAAATTAAAACGAATTATGTTTTTATTTTTTTATTTTAATTAAAATGAAAATCTAATAAAAGTAGTAATAGCAAGAGCAGTCGAGAAAAGTTGCATGACACGAGGTGATGGAGGTAAGGTTTGGCATGGGCAAATCAATATTTTCGAATCTCCAATGACGAAAATAATGTTTTAATTATTCAATTATTGAAGTTACCACAAGACTGGATTTTAAAATTTTTATTTCGTCGTCATCGACCGACATTTCCTAAATAAAACAAACTTCAACGGGACTTTAATACGGGGTTATTAATTCGATAAATAAAATATTAAATGGACAAAAAAACTTTTCCAAAATCAAATTGTGTGGAAATCGTATTCCAGTATAATTTAAAAATTAAATTTTTAATAAAGTCACAAGAACTGTACAGTAAATTAGTCGCAAACAAATTTTAGCGCCAATAAAAAATATTGGCTGGTTTTTAAATATTAGAGCATAGTGGTTAGTTATACACTACTACATACTAAGAATAATTTCCACGTTTAAAATCTCCTCATTAATTTACATCCATTTTAAAAAGAAACAGACTTAATATTCGCATTATAACATAGCATCATGTGAAAATTATTATACTTCAATAGAACACTATAATTGACATCTTGTATCAATAATCAAATATATTTGTGATATCAAGTTAAATGAAATCATACAAATCATATCAAATCTAACAATGCAACGGATATTTGAAACTACTGACGATATTTTATTAATAACCAAAGCTTATTATAATTATTACAATGATAAGCAAGCTCAGAATGTACGACTTTGTTGTTATATGTGCCAAAAGTTGGTAAAGTACTCGAAATAATTGTTTTGTTCGAATCTGATGATAATATCCCTCAATGTATTTTGAATTTCTTATTATAAAATAAACCACACAAAGTATTGATAAGGTATGACGGGTTAATGACATTTTGGTACCGTTAATTGAAAGTTCAGGTCCATTAAAACCAGGAATTTATTTTTTACTTACCAAAACAACAATAAGAAAATTAAATCACCTTATCCTCTTAAGTTGTGGCTGTACGCGTGTTTATAACAGAAACGAAAGCACAAAGAGTAAAGATGAAATTTTATGACGGTAAACTTCAAGTCCCCATAATACGGAATATAAAGCACAAAAGAATGAACATTTCTCGTTTTCATTTCCCATTTTTGTCATGTTATCTTACTCGGTTTTTCATTTTTCATATCCATAATAATTCGTGTTTATTTTAAACAAATAAAATTGGGTTATGTTTTGGCAAATTGTTATGGCATTTTGCTTCTATTTCATCATCAAATATGGGGTGAAAAATTGGGATCATGGTTGTGACAGTAAATCAATTTATTGACAATGCGTTTCCTATACACACACACACAAGTATACTATATTTGCGATATGCACGAGATTTATGGATTTTGAAAGAGGTGAGACGTAAATATTTAAATGAGATGTGGATACATATACCAAAAAATAAGCAAAAATAGCAGCGGCGGTAGTTGATGGTGTTGCGCAGGGGTGGTAGTTTCATTGTGCGGCGAGCAGAAATAATATTGAAATGAAATTGAAATTTTATTTCTGTTTTTGGTGAATTGGATTTTTTGTGCTTTATGTATACTTTTATTGAGGAACGATTTCAATTCAATGTAATCAATCTTATGGATATATTCATTTGGGGATATATAACCTTGAAATATTAATGGATATAAACTTGATTATGGTGTATTTTTTGCCTTTTGCCTCAATCTATATTAAAATTGTATATGTATAGTATTTCTCCGCTGTACATCTTCAACACTGCACAAATGTTTATCAATATTCTCTTAGTGTTCTGAAGAAATATTTAGCAGCCTCTATCTTAGAAATCTAGAATTTTGATTTAAAACAGATAAATAATATATTTTCAATTCCAAATACAATACAATTCTTATTGCACAGTACAATTCTTATTTGGCTATAAAATTTTCGCTAACAAGTTTAATCCATTCATTCTTTCTTCTTCTTCCTTTCGTAGCCAAAGCCACATTACAAGATTTTTTAAATTCGAAATCAAAAGACTTACACAAATCTTCATAGAAAAAGTTTAATCGATTGTTGGATTGCTTGAACGAAATACGCATTTAAATGCCCAAAATGCGCGCTCCGTAAATTAATAACGGTGTCGAGTTAAGCTATTCCTTGTTAAATGCTACAATACGAACGATTCGCACTTTTATGTAACGGACAGATTAAAATTGTTTCCCACTCTTACGGGTTTTTTGGATAAATTACTCAAGGTTGGGCGTCTATAATACCTAAAAATGTTCTGGGCTGAAGATTACGTAGGTTCTAGTACTTCATAAACACATTTTTTTAATCACTTGTTTTTTATTTCGCAAAAATAAATTTTTCAAAATGTTTAAAAAATCACTCGAACGATTTCGGTTTGATAGGCCATCATCAGGACTGAAAGCCCAGCTCTTTACCGACCTATCATTTTTTGAGTTTTGAATTTTTATTCGACACAATGCATTCGGTTGCTTGATTTAGCGCTATACACATTTTTGATTAATCTTCCTCAGGTAACTTTTTCATTATCAATCATAGAGAAAAGTAACGTACTAAAAAGTTCTTAGAATTTAATTTTCTATAGATCAAAATTGGTTCGGAAATGGTCCAACCATCAGGAGATGAGTTTCTATTTTGACTATAATAGTTAAGTTTTTAAAATTCATCGTTATTATGAACCTCAATACCTAGCTGCATTCAATATTTTATGTTGATATCATGGCTGGAAAGCCTAGTTCATTTTTCCGACCTATCATTTTTATTGCTTTGGATTTTTCTGTGTCCAAAGGCGAAAACCACATAACTTCAGTTAAGCGATTTTATTATTTTCATTTAATCTGATCTAATTTGAAATTTTTATTACACTGTCAACTTTTTCGAAAAAATTGTTGAGAATTGCGCAATAATCTAAAGATAACCAAATCGCTTATGTTTATATAATGTAATTATGATTTACAAAGAATCGCTTAACTGAAATTATATTTTGGATTTATGATAACAATTTTAACAAGTTGTAATACCAAAGTTATTTTTATGTTATCGATATTTCAGTTTTTTGAAAATAAAATTTAAACATTTCTAAAACGGAAATACAACCTAGAAACAGATAAGCGATTTTTGTGTTTTGAAAAGATTGCACGCTTGTAAATTAAATACCGTTAAGTGACATTTCTGATTTAAATACTGTTTTTTTTGTTTATTTAACAGTACAAAACAATACATAAGCGATTTTTTTTAAATAAATGTGTGAAATGTTTAATTCTTATGTTATGTAAGTTATATTTTCAAAGTCATTCTAGTTTCAAAATAATTCTTAAGTGGTTTTTATATTATAGTGCCATCGGTGTTTTGTAATTTTAGTTGATTTTATATACTTTAATTAGATTTAAGTTATCGCGTTCTAATGATGTGTCGCGGGAGTAAAATTTAATAATATTAAATAAAAACACAAAAAATTTCTTTTTTAATTTAAATAAATTTTTGTATTTAATTAAATATTTTTTTGTGTTGCTTGTGAGTGATGATGTGCGGCGGCGTGTTGCTCCGGCAAAAATCCAAATTGAATAGCAAGAATGAATTTCTTCTTCCACCCAAAAACTCAAAAAATCCAAAACCGGATTTTCTGGTTTTTACATTTAATTGCTGTGCACAATCTATTTTGGTGCACCCGTTTTGAACTTATGTTTTATGAAACATAATTGTTTACCATGCCATCTATTGTGCAATGGCATGGTAGAGTGTAAGTGCGTTTTACTTGATTTTGGTTTTGCAAAATCAATACGATTTGTATGCATCTCTAAATGATATGATTGTAGAGGTACATATTGTATTTAGATGTTATGTAACCAAAATATAATTTTTCAATTCTATTTTGCTTACACCAATTTTGTTATGTACAAGTGTTGTTATACGATTACTATGTACAAGTTGTTATGTACATTATTTGCGTATACAAGATTGTTGTACATATGGAATAATTCTTTAAATGGAGTATTGTCCATTTATAAAGAATTCTGTTTACGGAGGATTGTCCGTTGAGAATGATTGTGCGGAGTTTCTTATGGTTGAAGAAACTACCCGCTACATCACCCACCGCGCAGTGAGTTCCCCCACCGTGCGTTCTGTATCCGCTGGCGTTTGTGGAGGCATTTGCTTGTAGTACCATTATAATGATGAATGATCGTTGTAATGGTAGAGGTGATGTAAATTGTGTACCAATTGATTGCTGGTAGAAATGCGTAATTGTGGCATGTGTATTATCCGATAATGCGGACAGTTTTCTTCACCCCCGATATTTGATCGGGTGAACTCAGAATTCCATAGAGTGGTTTGAGTCTATCGATAGAGACAGATTGCTGCTTGTCTCTGATGTCTAATATAAAGTGCTTACGAAGTCGTCGTATCACTTTGTATGGGCCTTCATATGGTGGTGTGAGGCCTGTGCGAACTTTGTCTATTCGTACGAAAACATAGTCACAGGTTTGCAGTGACTTTGGTACGAATATGTCAGTTTGATTTGATTATCGCGTGTCCGTTGGGATGAGTTTATTCATCGTGGAGCGCAGTTGATGTATCACTGTGTCAGTGGTAACTTGAGGTGTAAGTGGATGTTCCACAAAGAATTCCCCAGGTAATTTGATTGTTTGACCGTACACCAGTTCTGCTGGTGAGCATTTTAGGTCGTTTTTGACTGTTGCTCGAATTCCCAACAATATGATTGGGATCTCTAAGCTCCAGTTGACGGTATTTGCACGAGCTTTGAGAGCTGTTTTAAGTTGGCGATGGAAGCGCTCAACCATACTGTTTGCTTGTGGATGATAGGCCGTTGTCCGTATTCGATGTGAGCCTAAGAGTTGCATGAGCTCAGCGAATAGTTTGGATTCAAACTGTGTGCCTTGATCGGTTGTAATTTTGACCGGAACGCCGAATCTAGAAATGTAGTTTTCGACGAGCGTTTTTGCGATTGTTTGTGCAGAGATGTCTTTAATGCAGTAGGCTTCTGGCCAACGCGTAAAATGATCAACGCAGGTTAACAAATATGTAAATCCATTAGATGGTGGAAGTGGTCCAACAATGTCTAAATGGATATGTTCAAATCTACCTGGTGGAATTTCGAAACTCCCATAAGGTGATTTGGTGTGACGTTGCACTTTGCATTTTTGGCAGGATAAACAAGATTTCGCCCAAAGGGTTAAATCTTTGTTCATACTGGGCCAAAAGTATCTTGAAGTGACGAGTTTGCGAGTTGCTCGTACACTTGGGTGGGAAATACTATGCAGAGTGTCGAAGATAGTTCGACGCAGTGACTTTGGAATGTACGGGCGATTGTTACCCGTAGATATTTCATAGTAGATTGACAAATCGGCTAGTGGAAATTTTTCTATTTTCCAATTGGTTTTTCGTCGGTTTGTAGAACTAGAGAGTAAGTCTTGTAGTTCTTGATCGCTAGCTTGTGCCTTTGCGATTATTGTGATGTCGTAGCGTGTTGCTGCGGAGGCAAGTTCGTGGTCGGAAGTCCGAGATAGTGTGTCAGCGACTACATTGTCTTTGCCTTGAATGTGTTGGATGTCTGTCGTGAATTGAGAGACAAAATCTAAGTGGCGTGCTTGCCGTGGGTTTCGTTCCGCTTTAGAGGTAATTGCTCTAGTAAGCGGTTTGTGGTCGGTGAATATCGTGAATTCCCTACCTTCGACAAAGTATCGAAAATGTTTAATTGCTTGGAAAATTGCAAGCAATTCGCGATCAAATGCGGAATATTTTCTTTCTGCATCTGATAATTTCTTGGAAAAAAATCCAAGAGGCTCCCAGGTCATATTATTGAGTTGTTGTAAGACCGCGCCTATTTCTGTGTTGGATGCATCAGTGGTGATGCTATATTTAGTTGCATTTAGCGGATGCGCTAAAAGGGCAATATTTTCCAAGCTGTTCTTGAGCTGAAGGAATGCGTTTTGACGTTCTTCAGTCCAAGAAAAATGTTGAGGCGTTTTTGGCTTTTTAAGAAGACTTGCCAAATGCGTGTGAATTGGGGCAAGTACTTCTGCAAGTTTTGGTATAAATCGGTGGTAGTAATTTACCATGCCGATAAATTGTTGGATTTGTTTCACATTTTGTGGTGCTTGGAAATCTTTAATTGCATTAATTCGTCCTTCGGACGGCAGAATGCCATTAGATGTAATCTTGTGACTGAGAAAGTCAAGATTGTTTGTCCCAAACACGCATTTTGCCGTGTTGATATTGACACCGTAATTAGCTAATTTTTGGAAAAGTTGTTCCAAATGTTGTAAGTGTTGCTTTTCGTCTTTTGATGCTACGAGAATGTCATCAATGTATATGAAAACGAAATCGAGATCTCTCACGATTTCGTTGATGAAACGCTGAAATGTTTGCGCAGCATTTCTGAGTCCAAATGGCATTCGGGTGAATTCGCATAGGCCAAATGGAGTAGTAATTGCAGTTTTGTAAATGTCGTCAGGAGCAATTGGTATGAGATGGTATGCTCTGACGAGATCGATTTTAGTAAAAAATGTGCAACCATGTAGTTGCATGGAGAAATTTTGTATGTGGGGGATAGGATAACGGTCAGGAATTGTGACTGCGTTAAGCCTTCTGTAGTCCCCACATGGTCTCCAGTCGTTGTCCTTCTTCTTCACCATGTGTTATGGACATGATACTGCTGAAGAAGATGGTCGGCAGATTCCTAGTTCCACCATGTGTTGGAATTCTAGGAAAGCTGCTTTGTGGCGAATTGAATCAAGCCTTCTTGGTCTTGAAAATGGTAAATGCCCTGTAGTCACAATGTGGTGTACTACGTTGTGCATTACCGGAGCGTTATAGTTTGGTGGAGCTGTTAAAGAAGAGAATTTCTTTAGCAGTGCTCCATAGCCATTGTTAATTGTGTAATGCAATAGTGATGGTGTATCAACGCGTGCTGATGTTGCGTTGATTGAAAGTTTAGTGGATGGATCAATCAGTTTGTGATTTTTTAGATCCACTAAAAGACCAAATTTCTTTAGGAAATCCGCGCCTATAATGGGGCGGTTGACATTGGCGAGAATGAAAGCGTGTTTGAATGAACGCCTTAATCCAATGTCAACTTCGAGTAGTTGGTACCGAACGTGTTTACTGTGGTACCATGTGCTGCTGAAAATCGGGATTGCGATTTGTTCCGCAGCGATAGTATTTGTTGTACGGGATTACGCTTTGATCAGCGCCGGTATCATTCAAAAATGTTATTTGATTTACCGAATCCCGTAGAAATAGGCGGCTCTGCTGCGGTTGTCTTAGGTCTGCCGCTACGACCTTAAGACTTACTCGTTTTGGGATGCGGTATTTGCGGATCCCGTTTGCTGTGTAGCAAAAGTGCATAGTGCTGTGCATTTTTCTGCAGCATTACCAAATCTTGTGTGATACCAACACCAGTGGCGTGGAAATTGGTATCTTGGTAAGTGGGTGTTGTTTGGCTGTAAAGAGCTTTCCTGGTTTAGTTGAGATCGCGGTTTTTTTGAAGGAGAAGGAGTTCGTCTCCATGGCGATTGAGAGCGCGGTAGTCGCTGAGCTTGATATTCGCGTTTCGTTATTACGTGTTTCGCGTTTTATTACGTTTTATGTAGTTTATCGGCGATGACAGCAATATCCTCTTCTGATTTTTCTTGTTGAGGGACCAGTGCTGTTTGTATGAAATCAGGGAGTTGCTTGATCCATAGTTTTGTAATGACGTTGGCAGTGATTTTTTCCGGCCAACGTTTTGATTCGGTGGATGTATTACACGTTTCTGATCACCATACTCGACTTTGCATAAGATTGTTTCTAACCTACGCTCCTCAGAAATTGAGTAGCGATCGATTAGGCTTTTCTTGAGCACGGCGTACTTGTTGTTAGCCGGAGGGTCTTGTAGAATGTACTCGACCTTCTGCGCTTGTGCTTCCGATAGGGACAACACTGTGTGCGCAAACTTGTGTCTGTCGCTGGTGATCTTGTTCGCGTCGAACATTATCTCGGCTGATATGAACCAAGTCTTCGGGTTATTCTCCCAGAATGCTGGTAGCCGCGTCAATTGTTTTGACGTGGCTAATTCAGGCTGAAGTGGCACCTGTTGCTGACGATTTGCGTCTTGATAAACTTCGTCCTTGTTGTCACCGTTATTTGCCATGTTGTTGATGCCTCTAATATAACGGTGCACAGTTAAAAAAAAAACAATTTTACACACTTAAAAATTTTTTGTCGCACTTTTAAATTTCTGTTAAAACACGTGTTTTTTTTTAATTTCGGTTCACTATAGAAAAATTGAATGAATTTCTAGAATTTGTGTCGGGATGGACACGTGCTTTCTAAAAATCGACCAGGGGATTGCGACGATTTGTAGTGCGCTTACCACGGGTGGGGGCTTGGGCCACTATAACATAAAACTCGTCTAATTATAATTTTTAAATTTATTAAAAATAAAACACCATGCACTTTGTTTAATATAAAATTGTTATTTTATTCACTTTTTTTTTAAATAATAAAAAAAATCACTCACCTGATTTGCTGATATTAAATAAAAACACAAAGAATTTCTTTTTTAATTTAAATAAATTTTTGTATTTAATTAAATATTTTTTTGTGTTGCTTGTGAGTGATGATGTGCGGCGGCGTGTTGCTCCGGCAAAAATCCAAATTGAATAGCAAGAATGAATTTCTTCTTCCACCCAAAAACTCAAAAAATCCAAAACCGGATTTTCTGGTTTTTACATTTAATTGGTGTGCACAATCTATTTTGGTGCACCCGTTTTGAACTTATGTTTTATGAAACATAATTGTTTACCATGCCATCTATTGTGCAATGGCATGGTAGTGTGTAAGTGCGTTTTACTTGATTTTGGTTTTGCAAAATCAATACGATTTGTATGCATCTCTAAATGATATGATTGTAGAGGTACATATTGTATGTAGATGTTATCTAACCAAAATATAATTTTTCAATTCTATTTTGCTTACACCAATTTTGTTATGTACAAGTGTTGTTATACGATTACTATATACAAGTTGTTATGTACATTATTTGCGTATACAAGATTGTTGTACATTTGGAATAATTCTTTAAATGGAGTATTGTCCATTTATAAAGAATTCTGTTTACGGAGGATTGTCCGTTGAGAATGATTGTGCGAAGTTTCTTATGGTTGAAGAAACTAGCCGCTACAAAGTGCTATTGAACATTGAGTGTATAATTATTATATCCACTATATCATTGACTATTTAAATTGTATGAAGTAACAAAAGTTTTCGAATCGAAAATGGCATCCAGATGCCAGATTGCGGATGATAGGATTAGCTAGAACTAAACTCATTAGTGGAGCTAATACAACTCATTGTGGCAAGTAAATCAATCATAAATTTATAATTGTTTGTATATTTTCTGTAATGATCCGACTTTTCAGCCTGAAAATAAAGAACATGATACGAGTTTTATAGCTAAAGCAGCGGCTGAAAATGAATTTAATATTGTAAATTATGAAGAAAAACATAATACTCCGGCCATTCCTTACAACTTAGCACAAAGTGGTATATCGGGAGAATATCAAGGGACAGCTACGAACTCAAAGCAGTGCGTTCGTTTAACGAACAACAAATTTTATTCACCGGGTTTTAAAAATTAGCACATATAGTATGAAGCGAAAGTTGCGTTTGTTTCTGGGCTAATCGAAATACGTGATAAAAAAAAGCAATTTCTCGAAAAATCTAATCGGTCGCATACGTATTATTACCATTTAGAAGTAAATGGACGACGAGTCGAAGTCTGCCAAAAACACTTTAGAGTTATGTTAGGCGTGTCTGAAAGTTTTATTAAAACTTTCGCAAAAAAAAAGTTATCCAACGATGGACTTTTAAAGGATATGCGAGATAGACAAAATCCAGTGAATAAGTTAACTATTGAGAAAATCACGGAAATAAAGGATCATATAAATAAATATTGTGCCTATGAAAGTCACTATTCCAGACGTGATATGGCGAAAAAATATCTGAATTCGGATTTAACTCTAAGTAAAATGTATTGTGAAGATCATCAAAACCCAGTGTCTATCACGAAGTATTGCGAGATATTTAAAAGTCAATTCTTTTTGTAATACAAGTAATAACAATTATTTTAATTAACCGAATTAATTTCAGGTATGGGTTTAAAATTTAAACGTCCGAAGGTAGATGTTTGTAACAAGCGCGAAGTTTTTAAACATAAAATAGGTTTAGCAAAAGATGAAGAAGAAAAAATACAACATATAACCAAGCAATCTGAACATCACATTCATGCTGATGCTGACTACAAATCGAAAGACAAGGACAAAGGGGCTGCTAAACAAAAGGAAAATATGAAGCTTTACACGTTTGACTTGCAACAATGTTTGCCTACGCCGTCTCTGCATACATCCATTTCACTCAATAGTTTCGTGTATTTTCCAACATCTGAAATCAGAATCAAATCATATTTCGTATGTTGTATTTTATAGCGACTGTTTCGTTGGTCAGAATAAAAATTATTTTGTCGCTACAATCATGTCCATCTTCGTTGCAAATTCAACAAGCATAAACATTGTGGATCATATATGTACATTTTTGACTCCCGGCAAAACTCATATGGCGTGCGACGTTGATCACTCAGTGATTGAAAGAAAAAAATTAAAGACCCTTATGAAGTTACACCATCCTCGAGATTGGTATATGTTCGTAAGAGCAGCTGGGAATAGGAATCAATTTCAGGTGATGGAAATGACGCAGAACAAATTTTATAATTTCTCTTCATTAGCAAATAGTAAAATTATGTGGCGAAGCAACAACCAAGATGCAGAGAAATTTAATTGGCAGTCTGTTAAATGGTTGCGTTATACCAAAAAAATCGGTATTGTTTACTATAAATGTTCCGTTTCTGAAGAGCAACCATTTAAATCCTTAAATATTCGTCATCGAGGAATAAGCAACATATAAATGAGACCGAATTGCCGTTATCGTACGAGGGCCCGTTAAACATAAGCAATGCCGAAAATAGAGATTTCTTGGGTCAACTTGGGTAAAGGTTGAAAGGCACGGTGGTGTAGAAAATCTTTGTATTTGAATAAAATAAACAATAACTGAATATGATATATATAATAAGAATAACAAATAATATATAATAAGTCGCATAAATAATTATAGACAAAATTTAAATTAATGATCATATAATTAATAAAAATCAAAACATAATTTCTCGTGTGATTTTATTCATTTTTTTCAAAGATAATTTTTTGTGCAAGTGCAATTAAGGTAACGAGTGTCCAATGTGGTAGATAACTGAGACCAAGCTAGTGAGTGCGTATGGACAATTAAGTTACCAAAATTAGTTAAAAAAAGTTATCGCCAATAAGAAAATTATAGTGCATACGTATTAAAAAAACAAATGACAGGTGTCATAAAAGTCTTGTTTAGAAACAAAAACTTTGAACTAAACTATGTTGTTCTGATATCGACAAAATCACACAAATAAATCGAACAAACAGAATTTATCTAAAATATAAAGTGAAATATATAAATCTTAAATCATAAATAAATATAACAAATAAACTTTACTTAATTTAACATATAAATAAATAAAATAAATAATTAGAAGTTTCCCGGGGTAAACCGTTAAAGTGTTCCCGCATGAGTATACATACAGTATAGTATCACAGTTATGCCACACCCAGTTAAAGTGGTACAATTTCCATCGAATCTGTATGCAATATACATGTACGCGAAGTCGAATGTTTATCCTCGAAGATTAACGGCAAACCAACATCACACCTTACGTAACAGATCCGCAATTAATTTTTTTAAATTTATTATTATACATTTTTTTCTTAATTATATTCGTAATTATATATTTAATTTTAATTCAAAATAATTCATTTTTCAAAACAAATTATATATTTATATCAAAATTTCTATATGAAGAATTTTTAGTAATAAAGTTTTTCAATGGCAATTTTTTTTTGTACGTAATTAAATTTTTCTTTAGGTTTAAGTTTAGTTCTGAGCTAAATTCAAATAATTAATTTTTTTACATTGGTATGCTATGTCACAAGCATATATCTTCTCTTACAAACAATCATGCATGTTCAATAATAATTTTAATTTTTCTTATTTTTTTAATAATTGGTTTAAATAAAAATGTTGATGTTCACTAATTTACTTTGCCAAATTCAATTCTTTTTCCATTTATTAATTTGAACGAAATGTCCGCCTAATTTTTCCCCCACGCCACTGGAGACGCTCTCGATATTCCATTTCTCGACAGCCATCGATATTGAACGTATTAAAGGACAACAGCAGCAAAATCAAGCATTCCTTCGATCCATAAACAACCCTCCCAGCCACTAAAACCTAGCCAGCTGAAAAACGCTGCATGGATCAACCATGCATCTTTTTTCAGCCCGCCGTTCTTATTAACCTCAATAGCTAACTGCTTTGAAAATTTTCTGTTGATATCATGGCTGGAAAGCCTAGCTCATTTTACCGACCTATCATTAGTTTGCCGAAAATGATGGCCTAAAAATTATATATATTTTTTGTCGCTGGCAATACCGTCATCTATTTTGATAACTATCGTGACATAAAACTATAAAAACTTTGAATTTCACATAAACTCGCAGTATAAATAATATAATTCTTTTGTGTTTCAAAGTAATACATTGATAAAGTACATTTCTCAACATTCTACTAATTTTTTAATTAACGAGCATTATATTTTTCATCTTTATTAAAAATATTTATTCATTAATACTTGTTTATTAACGTTTAATTCTGCGATATGCTACGATACACTAACCAAAACTACTGATGGTTAAATCTAGAATTTTTAAGATGCCCATGTATCATGAAATAATTACACAAGCGAGCAATTTTATTAACACTAATTAAATACTTATTTAAGGTATTTGTGATTTTTAGTAACGGTCTATTATAATCAGCCGCTTTACGAACACCATAATATTTAGTGGAAGTTGAGATTTTTGGTTTTGGTCATTGGTCTCACTAAGATTTTCGGACAGATCTGGTTCTAGCCTTTATGGGTAAGAAGTTTCTGGAGGTTGTAATAGAGTCCTCATACCGAGAATGGCCTATATCCAGTTGTTTTATGAAAAACCATAATATTTAGTAGAAGTTGAGATTTTTGGTGTTGGTCACCGGTCTCTCTAAGATTTTCGGACAGGTCTGGTTCTAGCCTTTACGAGTAAGAAGTTTCAGGAGGTTGTAATAGCCCTCATACCGAGAATGGCCTATATTCAGTCGGTTTAGGTGTTGCTGCCAATTTCGGTTCACAGATTTCCTCTACATCTCACCTGGATCTTAAATATGAGATTTCATCTTCATAATCAGTCAATCCAAATCTTTAAGTTTATAGTTGTTTCGCTAACGTTAAAAAAGAACTGTTCAAAAATTATAACGTAACTGATAACCAACACCCAACAAATAAACTTCCTCCAAATTATTACAGTTGTTCTTAAAGCGAATGAATATGGGTCATTCTCGGGATGAGGATCCGATCACAACCTCCTTAAGCTTCTTACTCGTAAAGGCTAGAACCAGTCCAAAAATCATTGTGAGATCGATAACCATTACCCAAAATCTCAACTTGCACTAAATATTATGGTTGTTCGTAAAGCGGCTGAATATAGGCCATTCTTCGTATTTATATATTATAAAACGCCGACAAACGTCATAGATTTTTCATAGCCAAAAAATGTTTTTGGTTACTGTTGAATCCTTTCTTAATTTGGTATTAGTTATGGAAAATTGCGAAAACTTCGATTTTCTTAATAGAAGTTTACATATTTCGAAAAATAGTAAACAAAAGTAGAAAGTTTAGTTTAAATTCGAAAAATAGGTAATTTTGGTGTATGTTCGTCTTTGAAACTTGAGGCCACATATTATTGTTCTTTAAAAATAATATTTTCATGAACCAACTGAAAATAATAAGAAATGCTTCTTGTCTGTTTTACATTTATTATACACGGTTACAATGGTTCCTTTAACTATGAAAATTTGAATTTTGGGCTGAGTGTATTCGACATAACTGTCAAGACAATTTGAATTTTTGACTTATAGATGGCTAATGTGTAAGAATCACAACAATCAGTTTCGAACAAATGAGACTATTGATTTGAAAAAATCAGTCTTCTCATCAGGTCGCGACGACTGATGTTGTATTACTACATTGGAATATTGTCTATATATATATAGAACATACCATGTAGTTGTACTACTAGCGTCAAGACAATTGTTACTGTCAAGATAAAAAAAATAGGGCTTACTTCAAAAATCTATAACAAAAACCATTTTTGTTTTTTGAGCTGACATCATTAAAATGTCGTGATATACGATTTTTTAAGGCTGACAGTTCATACGGGACAGAAATTATAGTTATCGTGTTGTCACTGCGTTTTTTGGGCTGACATTTGGACCCACGTCACATACATCACAAATAGGTTTTTGTTGAATTATTTGAAGCGATAATGCTAAATACAAACCTCGTAGGTTCTAAAGTGACATTAAAAAACTTTTTAACCGTTTTTAAATGAAGAAAACTATGAAAAAATTAATAAATATTGTTCAAGAAAACAAATAAATTGGAAATTTATTTCACCCAGATCCCGCAATTTGGTGCCACTCGTTTCTTGAATCTCTAACCAATTTTAAATACCCCTTATTAATTAAATTAGAGGCAGTGTGGTGCCGCATTGTCCGCGAAGTTAATTAATATCCTACATGTGTAGACAATGTATGTATATAATCTAAAAAATGGCGTCGACAATGTAGATAATGTAGACAATATGTCATCAATGCCGAAAATTGTAATTTCTGTTAGCATGCAGAAAACGTTCAGGATTTATTTATTAAATGAAGCCACTTGAAGATTGAGAGCATCATTCTTACAACACGTTTGAAATGATTTACTGACGTACACAAATAATGTAATAATCGTATGAGTCATTATGCTCGGAAGAAGATATAAAAGGAAAAATTGGTATTTCTTGCTTTAGCTGTTTTAGTACAATTTCGAAAAAAATCAGCGACGAACCAGAGGTAAACACATATGGATAGTCGGTGTCAGTTCGAATTTGAACTATCGATAATCATCGATAGTTCCGATAGTTTTGAATTCTGCAGACTCTGTATTTAAATCATATGACAGCACATAAATTTATTTCCAGAAAAACAAATATTTTAATCCTCTTCTTACAAATGCAAAGGACTAATGACAGGACTTACTTTTAAAGCGGAAAACTAAGAAAAATATAAATGAAACCGGGAGGCATTTAAGAAGAACTTTATGTCCTTTAGAAACAAAATAAAATGTTTAATATATTTCAAATAAAATCACAAATTCTGGTACAACATAGCCAATTTTTGGTTCAAGAAAATGAGGTTATCTACGCTTTAGCTTTGGTCATTGACTGTCGATCCGATATTAGTTGTCTAGCTGTACTGACAATTCTTTCAGTGGGCACTGATATCGCTGGGACACTAAAAATTTTTTCATAATTCTGAAGTTACTCATAATCAATTCCGTTCATCTTGAATAAAATGTATTTGTTATAATTTTTAGAATGAATGTCAGAATCACAGGCATAGGTTATGTAGGTTCACCTTCGAACGTAACATCGGATTCGTTTCAAAAGCTACATTTGTGCATTCCAGGTATTATCGCAGTACTAATAGTATTTTCTAAATTCCCAGCACGTTGTCTGTTTTTGTCAGTTATCCGTTAGTTGGCTCTGGTTCCTTTTCAAGACTATCACTTCGTGCTTGTATTGCTCATGTCCTACCAGTCTCATTTTCGGCTATATGTATCATCAGCATATTCTAAAGCAGTTGTACACCGACTTTCGTAATTTCCTGGGTCTAAGACTGTTGCGACTCTGGATAACGTTCGCAGTTCATAAGAAAAAGGAAGAGATTTCGCTCCGTCTGTTAAAGAGTTGAGGAGTGTAATACCCTCCTAATTGTAGGTTGTAAAACGAAAATGTTAGTGGATATGTTAGGTTAAAGTTCTAAACCGGTAAATGTTCGAAATTTTAATTTTTAAATTCGTTTACACGATTAAAAACCGGTTACTCAGATGTTCAATGGTTACGAAATGTTTGTTGACCTTCCCCCTACATCCTCGTAGTTTCAGATATTCAGCATCAAAGGGCTAACAGTCATGAGAGGCGCAATTAGCTCCCCTTAGCCCGTGAGAGTTAGTAAGGCCAATACTCCGTTTTTTACATATTCCAATTTGCACTAATACCATGAAAAACACTCCGTGAGGTGAAGGGTAAACCATTTCGAGAATATAGAACTCCCATTTCATAGATTTTGAAGCAATAAAACAGTTTTTTCTAATTTTTATTCGAACAATATCATTCAACACCATTTTATCTCATAATATAAGGCCTGGCGATGCCTTTGGCATTTTAGAAAGGGCAATCGCAATTTATTCGTTAGTTTCCATAATTCTTTTTATGACAAAAAAAACGCTGTTCCACCGAGTTGCGACTTCTTGAATCATCTTAAGAGAGGTTTTATTTTTACTCTCCTGCTCAAAAATTAGCTTTTGTGTGCTGCCAGATTACAACATTTAAAATAAATAACCATTTTTTACATTTTATTAGAACTTGTTGAATTTCTTTACATTTAATTCCATATTGAACGACTGTTTATATTTTAATGGTGATTCTGATAGATGTATAATTGTGTGGTTTTATTTTTTTTTTAATGTTTTTTTTTTTTTAATTTTCTTAAATTATTTTGTTTGAATTTGTGTTATGGTGGAGAGATTTTAAAAAATGCATTATCCAAGACGTGATGAATTAGGATGTTAACGCGATGAAATTTATCGCAGGCGGAATATTATATACGTAAGGCAATCAGGTTGTATATCTTCATTATAATTATAATATTATTTATTTATTAATTTATTTTATTAAAAGTGATAATTTTGTGTAAATTTTGTGCCATTTTTTACGTTAGGACGTACTTTGTTCACAGTAGTGTAGTATAATGCGGATGTGTTGAATCTGTTAATCTAAATGAAGGGTTTATATTTTGTTTGGCATAATGTTTGGTTGAAATCGCTACTTTTGTTTTGCTGTGTTCAAGTATGTTTTATGTGAAGAGGTGCAGATCTAGATGGGTCTAGTGGTGGTTACCGTATTTTGGGGGTTTGACCTGTAAATATGTTTGTGTGTGTTGTGTTTAATTGTAGAAGTTGTGCTTGTTTATTTTACTTGTGCTATATGAGTGACTATGGGGGTTTTGTATTGAGATTGGGGTTTGTTGTTGAGAGTAGCTTGTGTTGTTGGTAGGTGAATGTAGTGTTTTGTGTTGTATGCTCGTAAGAGCATTATGATTCGTAATGCATTGGGATATGTGGCTCCTGTACATGACTCAAACTGTTGTGATGTTTTGTGTGAAATATAGATGTGTTTCTGAGTTATTGGTGCTAGTGTAGTTGTTGTTTGGTTTGAAATTTTGATGGAATTTTGTTTTTGTGGAAATGGAAGTGGTAGTAAGTAAGTGTGGTTTTTTTCTTTCTTTTTTTTGATTTTAGTTTTTCTGTATGGAGCATGGTCATCGAAAAGGTTAGTAAGTGGTATGTAGTAATAGTAAGAAGTGCCACATACTGTTCGACCGTTAGTATGTGATTCAAGTTGTGTTTTGTCTTTGTTTGCGATGGTGTATTCAGAGTTTTGTGGTTGCATTGGTAGGGAACCGAAATTTCAAGATTTTGATTTGTTTAGTTATGGTATGTGTTGTTTGATCAATTTATTTCGGGATGGATTGTTCTTTTAATGTATGGGGGCGAATGGTTTTTGTTGGTTAGTATTGCTTTGATGTTATCAGATGAGCAAGCCGTTTCCACCATTACCTAAGAAATAGGCTTCAATGCATTTTTATTTCAGAGGTTTCCCCAAATATGTTAGGCCTAATCCTCAATTTTGAATTTATAGATGAAACATGATTCATTATGGTGGATCAAGTTATAACTGAATGTTTACTTCTAGGTCGTCTTCTTCCAGTAATTCACTGGAATCAGACTCGTCATTTGAGTAAATTTCATTAACAGTTTTTCGCAGTTCGGTACGATTTGGTAAAAGAGCTTCCCATTCGGTAGTAGATTTATCATAATAACTTAAATCTTGGTGAAGTGATTCTTTCCATGTGTAACAAGGCCGTCCTATATTTTTCTGGACCTGCATTATAGGCCATAGCAACTTTTAAAATATGAGTGGGACCCCTTTGGTGAATATGTCTCTAATAATTTATTCGTTGTGACTTAATTTTTTTAGTTATAGTTTTGACGCTTAATATAATTTTTATCTTTCGAGCTGCGGGTTTATTGGTACTAAACTCAGTTAACTTTTTCAAAATGTAGAACTCATATTTTCTTGAACGACGACGATTGGCAAACGTGAGAGCTGCTGTCTTTAGTCCATATGTTATTATAAGAGATATTACAGTATTATACATTCTTATTGCTGTATTAAATGGAACTTTATTCTTTTTTATGAACTTTTGCATTTGTCTTGTGATTCCCAATGCTTGGTGGTATCGAGTTCGAATAGTGTGTGGTCGACCTAAATTTGAGCTCAAATATGTACCTAAATAACGCATTATATCAACACGCGTGAAGTTTATTCCAGCTAAGGTAAGATTAGGAGGAGGATCAAAGCTGGAATCGGGATCTCGGATGAGTGTAGTACACTTCATCGGATTTATCTGTAAGCCAACTACATTTAGAGAGTTAATTAATTCTTTAAGAATAGGTTGAATTGTGGTAATGTTCCGGCTAATTAGAATAATATCATCGGCATAAGAAAGAATTAGAGGCAATTGTAATTCATCTTGTTGTTCCAATCTTAATTCAGAATATAAATCTGATACCCCCTTGTTTAACCCCTTTATTTTTCTTGATTTTATTAGTACAAATATTGTACCATTTAATTGAGGTACGTTCCCAAAAACAAGCCTTGATGATACGTTTAACCAAATAGTGTGGTACATATTGCAGTAAACAATCGGAAACCACAGTTAGATCTACTGTATCAAAGGCTTTCGATAAATCAATCAGCGGCATGAATGATTCGTTCTGTATTATGAGTATTACTTGGGTGATGTGAAAATTGGGAAGCTGAATGCTGTAATGAAGGTGAATTAGATTGTGGAATTAAACTGTCATAATGGTTTGCGGTGTATAATAAATTAATTTTAAACTTGTATGTTGGAGTTTCAGGAATAAAATTGATTTGGTGTTGGGAATTAGGGTAATGCACATTAATTTTTATGTTTTTTTAGTTTGGAATTACTGATAAACATTCAGCACCACCCCAGAAACCATTTTGTTGTAAATTGGATAAATATTTTGTTATTAAATCATTCTCAGACTTTTTAAGGTTAGATGCATATATAGAACGGCATGAATCCAGTAATGTTGGAACATAATCGTTAAGATTATTTCAGAGGTACTCAGTTACGGTAGTCCATAGCTGATTAACACTGCAGGATGGTTTCTGGGGTTCTTTCATTTGTATCTGATGAAGAATAGCATTAAAAAAGCAATTGCCATCTCCTGGAATCTTATAAACTTCCATAGCTTAAAATATTATCAAATAAGCAACAAATGAAATATACTGAGAAGATGAACACTAAATGTAAATTAATTTTTATCTTACTTACAGTGTTGTGATGTTATAAATTATAACTCTTGATGAACGATTAATTATTTTATTTAAATCACTATATGATATTTTATTATTATGTATAATCTCTTAAGATTTTTATTTGGGCAAACAATACTTCACTATTAAGCTTGGCTTGTTATTTAATAGATAATTAGGATGAGTAATAAATTCAAAATATGAGTAATAAATTATTTAGAGTTGCCATTGTTAAATGATTATAACTTAAGGAAGTAACATGTATCAGTGAACATTTGTAATTTTTAGTTTCATAAATGTCGATAGATGGCATCAATAATAATTAGTTAAATTATTTAGAATTGCATTTTTATTTTTATTTTATTTTTGACGACAGTTTAGTTATCTATACTCTACTTCAGGAAATTCTTCTGCAAGTTGCGGAGTTGCAGGAGGTGAAAATTAAATTAATAAATGTGTATTTATTTATTTAGTATAAAATTTTTATTTAGTATAAAATTCCAGGTATTTTTCAAATGCTGGAGAAATTATTTTTCTAGGTAATGTGTATTGCGGATTGTTTAGATTTGAATTGTATTGACATTGTGTTACTAACTATCGATTTTACCTAGGTGTATGCAACTGGGTCGATTCAATTAATCAATTTTATTAGGTAGTCAGAAAATATTAATATTGTTTTAAATTTCAGGGAATTTGCAAATATATGTGAATTAATAACATTTTTCTTAGGTTGCTGATTTGTATGAAGCAATTGTTGATGTCCAATACCATCGTTATCCTTTTAACCTAATAAACCATTATCCTTCTTGTAGATTAGTATTGTGTTGTCTTTGTGTTACTAACTATCGGCTATACCTAGGTGTCTGTAACCGGGCCGATTCTGTCCCACTTAATTAACCTATCCAATCCTTCGGTTTTGTTATGTGTAAAAAGAGTGTACGGTGGACCCGGCGTCATCCGGGAATTCAAGTGTAAGAACTTGGTCGTATATTTATAGTCAATCAATCAATCAATCAATTTAATTCCATATTGAACGATTAAGTTTAATGTATGAGCAAAGCATGGATGAAAACGTATTTTGGGAATATTACAAGCTTTGATCATTGACGAAGCAATATCTGTGACATAAGAAACCATTTTTTTGCTTTTGTTTTTGAATAGGTTTAAAATTAATAAAGTTACGTGAGCCACCGACAGCTGACATTTGCTTTGTCATAAGTTTGATTTGTCATTTCATAATGAATAGACTCACGCCAGAGCAACGCTTTCAAATAGTTGAATTTTTTTATCAAAATAATGGTTCTGTTCGCCAAACTCTTCGTGCATTATGTCCATTTTACGGTCGTTATAATCGTCCATCAGTGTGGGTAATTCGGTTAACTATGGATCGTTTTCGCACCATGTATACTCTAAATGATAATATGCATCCAGTAAGACGTCAAACAGTGCGTACCGAACATGCGATAGACGCTGTACAGCGTAGCATTGAGAAAGACCCAAATCAACGTCGTTCTCAGCAACTGGAGATGTGTCCATTCACTTTAGGGAAGATTTTATAAATAGGGAGGATCTTGGATGTAAGGATCTTGGTTTACGTGCTTACAAAATGCAACTTGTGCATGAATTAAAGCCATCCGACCATCACACACGCCGCCAATTCGGTCAATGGGCTGAAGCACAAAGGCACAGGTGTTCACTGTTAGTGCCACAACTCAAATTCATTGGCCCCTAACACGACAAATTATAAATATGGGATCCAGCTAATTAGGAGTCTGTTTAACTTCACCCAGTTCATATGACCTTTAAACATTCGAATCATGTGATATTGATTATTTAAATTTTTTTCGGCAGAAATTTACTGTTAACTTCAATAACATGTAATTTTCGGCTAATATCAACAGATTTTTGTACTACCACCTGATACGAAATATGTCGATAATGTAGGGTTTTTTCGGCTGAAATTTTCGGCTAACTTCAGTAGCATTATATTTATCTAAAAACTTGATTTTTTTGTGTTATGATAGTTTTTTAGAGGATGTGCGATATATTAATTAAAACGATAATAATCATTTTACATACAATAATATTTTGACAAGATCATGGTTTGATAGGAAATGAATCCCTTGAAACAACAAAAGACATTTCTAGCGTAATCGAGGTTTTAATTAACAAATTGAGTGTCTAATGAATAATTGTATATCGTGTAAATTTAGGTCCGGGGTGTTTACTCACATTAATGTACCTGCTCCTAAGTTGATGATTGTCTATGGATTCATTACCGAGGAAGGTGGTTGAGCCGAAATTTTTTAAAAAAGGCTTTCTTCAACCGCGCTCAATTTCTACTAACAGCAAACTGGTAGGTTTAAAATTCAAAAAATAAAACTAGTTTTTATTGATAATAAAATTAAATCAAGTCAATCAACTTGGTAGGTTAGGTTTCAGTGGTTGCTTACTGCACACTTAGGCCAATTTTTAGGCCCATTGTGATGCCACTCATTCACTCCACATCATTAACCCACCTACTTCACCTACTCACACAACTACAGTATACCACCTGCACATTGCAAGCTCCATGTCAACCTGTACATTGACATGGAAGGTGGGTCGGCGCGTGACACGGAATTCTGCACTCCATCAGAGGGTCTTAGTTGTATTTATTAGCATCACCGATCGTAATCGATGATGAAAATTCGATTTGCATCTAGCCTCTGATGGGATTTGAACCCAACACCTCCCGGTCCAAGTGCCGAGGCTTTAACCACTGCACCACTTGTCCGGTAATCAACTTGGTAAATCATGCAACAAATTCCAAAAAGAATTTGTGATTGATTGATTGATTGATTGATTGATTTTGAATGTACGACCAAGTTCTTAGGCTTGAGTTCCCGGATGACGCCGGGTCTACCGTACACCCTTTTTTACATATAACAAAACTGAAGGATTGGATAGGTTAGTTAAGTGGGACAGAATCGGCCCGGTTACAGACACCTTGGTATAGCCGATAGTTAGTAACACAAAGACAACACAATTCTAATCTAACGGGTGTTTTTTTAGGAGGTTTGTTTTTCCGATAGATGTCGTTTTATTTTATGACAGTTGTTTTGACAGCTCAAAGTGGCATTTCTACTCAGTATTGTTTGGCAAATCATTATGAATAGGTTAACTCCAGAACAACGTTTTCAAATCGTGGAAATTTATTTTCAAAATCAGTGTTCAATTAAAAATGTTTATAGAGCACTTCGTGAATTTTATGGTGCACATAATCGTCCGTCAGAGACCACCATAAAGAACGTAATTACCAAATTTCGGTCTACATTCACTCTTTTGGATGCCAAGCCACCGACAAGAATGAGAAGAGTTCGTACAGAAGAAAATATTGCTGTCGTTGAGGCCAGTGTCGAAGAAAACGACAATTTATCGATTCGTCGTCGTGCTCAGCAAATTGGACTTTGTCCATCGACTTTATGGAAAATTTTACGTAAAGATTTGGGTTTGGTGCCATACAAAATTCAATTGGTGCAAGAATTAAAGCCACACGACCATCGTTTGCGCCGTGAATTCAGTGATTGGTCGTTAAATCAATTGAACGAAGATCCATTTTTTTACCGTAAAATTCTCTTCAGTGATGAGGCGCATTTTTGGTTAAATGGATACGTCAACAAACAAAATTGTCGCATTTGGAGCAAAGATAATCCACACGCCGTTCTAGAATTACCAATGCATCCTGATAAATGTACTGTTTGGTGCGGTCTATGGGCTGGTGGGATCATCGGTCCATATTTCTTTAAAAATGAGGAAGGACGACGCGTTACCGTGAATGGAAATCGATACAGAACCATGTTAAATGAGTTTTTGTTGTCAAATCTTGAAGATATGGATATGAATGAAATGTGGTTTCAACAAGATGGTGCCACTTGCCATACAGCACGTGAAACAATCGACTTATTGAAAGAAACTTTCAACGACAACATTATTTCGAGAAATGGTCCGGTGAATTGGCCTCCGCGTTCGTGCGATTTGACGCCACTCGATTACTTTTTGTGGGGATACGTGAAGTCATTGGTTTATGTGGATAAACCTCAATCGATTGACGCTTTGGAAACCAATATTCAACGTGTCATTGCTGACATACGCCCTCAAATGCTTGAAAAAGTGCTGGAAAATTGGACCTCCAGAATGACATTTGTGAAAAATAGTCGTGGTAGCCATATGCCAGAAATTGTGTTTAAATGTTAAATGCCAAAAAATTATCTACCAAATAAAAAAAAATTTTGGTCATTTCATAATTTTATATGTGTTTTATTCAAAAAAAAAATCGGCAACCTCTTAAAAAAACACCCTATACTAGATGAAGGATAAAGGCTTAATAGGTTAATGGATAACGATGGTATTGGTCTTCAACAATTGCTTCTTTAAAACGGCAACCTAAGAAAAAATATTATTATTTCACATGCATCTGGAATTTTACAGACCCGATCACCCTATCTTGTTACAGACACCTATGTAAAGTCGTTAGTAATAAAATGACAACACAATTCTAAACTACACAATCAGCAATTACAATGAAACATTTATTAATTTAATCATTCTGCAACTCCGCAACTTACAGTAGAATTTCCTGAAACCAAAGTTATCAAAATAACTCTAAAATTCATTAGTATTTAACTGTTGAATTGGGCGAACACGAAAAAAAAAAAAACAGATTAACTAGATTAACTACCGGATTGCATTCAAATATCCCTTAAAATATCCATCCATTAAAATATCCTAAATAATTTAGAATTCGCAAAAATTTCGTATGTTTACTAAAAATTTTTTATAAAACTGATGAATTTTTCCCGACGCCCATCCTTTTTCACAAGGAAACAAATACTTTTATCACTACTTTTGCACTAGTTCTGGAGCTTCTCCTACGTTTGCTGGGGATATATCACATACAATTAATCTCAGACATGACACATGCGACTCGTCTATGACTTGTCACCTCGTATTAGACTTGTCATAAACGATTCATCTCAGACTGGTAACAAACGTAAATTAGTAATTAGTGTGTCGTCAATGGCTTTCCTGCTGGAAGGTAATATTTAAGTAAAGGCAACTAGATACAATTTGAAAAAATTATTCTAAAATGAATGATAAATAAGTTTATTTTATAATTTTTATAATTAAATATAAATCGTACCAGTATCTTAAAAGATTGATTGATTGATTGATTGATTGATTTTGAATGTACGACCAAGTTCTTAGGCTTGAGTTCCCGGATGACGCCGGGTCCACCGTACACCCTTTTTTACACATAACAAAACCGAAGGATTGGATAGGTTAGTTAAGTGGGACAGAATCGGCCCGGTTACAGACACCTAGGTATAGCCGATAGTTAGTAACACAAAGACAACACAATTCTAATCTACTAGATGAAGGATAAAGGCTTAATAGGTTAATGGATAACGATGGTATTGGTCTTCAACAATTGCTTCTTTAAAACGGCAACCTAAGAAAAAATATTATTATTTCACATGCATCTGGAATTTTCCTGAAATTTAATTCTATTAATACTTTTCAGCTTCCTAACCAAAATTGGTTGACTCGACCCGTTACAGACACCTATGTAAAGTCGTTAGTAATAAAATGACAACACAATTCTAAACTACACAATCAGCAATTACAATGAAGCATTAATTCACAAGCATCTGTAAATTTCCTGAAATTTAATTCTAAATTCATATTTTCCGGCTTCCTAAATAATTGAAACATTTATTAATTTAATCATTCTGCAACTCCGCAACTTACAGTCGAATTTCCTGAAACCAAAGTTATTTGAACTATATTCAAAATAATTCTAAAATTCATTAGTATATTTAGGACAATATATATACAATATAATAAAATTATACTTGAATAAAATAAATGTAAAGTAACGATTAGTATTAACTAAATTAATTTGGTTCTCATAAAACAAATAAAATAAATCGAATCCAGGAAAGGCACGCACGGCCTTCCTAACTTCTAAGTCTGTTGATTTGATGGATTTATTTATAAAAAAATATTTATGAAAGTCACTTGTCCTTGTCATCCCTAATCTAATACAAATATGTTTATTTATAAAAATAGAAAATGACCAAACGAAAACTGGTTCCAAAAACAGCTAATCTGGAATCTGTAAGGTAATGTATTAATAATGAATGTTTTTCACAGCTTTAGAATCCCCAATACCTAAACAAATTCAACCAAAATTAAATAAAACTATTAAAGTAATCAGGAATCTGTAAGATAACAGAATTAATAATAAGTAGCTAGCACATCTGTAGGATCCATGATAATCAAATAACCCAATTATATGGTTCAATGCTTTAATTATAAAATAAATAAATCAGAAAAAAATTACATACATACATATATATATACATACACACACACATACACACACACATATACATACACACACACATATATATATCTACAACAGCATTAAATAAATTATAAATTATATAATCGACATACGTCGATAATTATTTGTCCAACCTAGAACAAGTTAACCAAAACCTTTACCAATTTACAGTCTTCCAAATAATCTAGAAAAAAATTTAATTAAAAAGTGCATGATCCCGAAAAACTATCTACATATAGCAAATTTGACTGCATTTCAAATGTACTCCGTACCTTCCATGTAATTCCAAATATTCAAATATTCGCAGAAATAGCAAAGTTATAAAGTTAAGCCAACAATTCCAATTCGATCACAGCCGCCTACCTCTACATGTCCTAAACTAGAGTTCCAAAATTCGTTAAATTATTATTTTCACGTTCAAAACAAGAATAATAAGAAATTTAAGAAATTTAATTTAATTTTACACTAAAACCTAAAATTCAAATTAATAAATTATTAATTTATACTTCTACAAGGATCTGTATATATGAATGCGATAATACGTTTTCCGCGGAACCAATCTACCGTGTAAATCGGAGGATGGGTGTATATGAATGAATGAATTCATCTGTCAAGGAGAAAACGAAAAGTACAGAATAACCACGATCATGCTTGTTTAGTTTCTATCCAATTTCGTCATATATTTATCCCCTCAAAATTTTGTTTTATGTATTTTATTTGTCTATTTCCTGTTTATTCTGTTTTAGTTGAAACTTGGAAGGGATAAATTATAAAACACTAAGCATGATCATAATAATCTATTCTCAGTTCTCACTCACGCAACAAGCGCAAAAACAAAAAATAGAAATGTATGTATATATTTAATATACTAAACCAAAACATATAAATGAAATGGTATTTTATTTTACGCTCCTCTCTTAACACGTTTACGCAAATAGAAACAGTTAAATACATATTTTATATAATTAAAATTTATTTCAGAAAAATATGAATTAAAATAATGAAAACACTTATCTTAGGCATCCATTGGAATCAAAAAAGTCATACATATTGAAGATTTACATACACTGCGTACGTTGCGTTCAAGCAACGGTATCAAAATACATATAAACGAAAATTGTTATGTACATATTCTATACCATCACAAGCGCACCGTACACAGATTAAAATAAACATACAATACGTACAACTATTCACTTCACTTATTAAATTCACGCAAATTATTATTGAAATTATTATTTATTAAAATTATCAACTATATCAATATTATACTTCTTATTAGTTAATTAAAATACATTTAAAATAAATTATTTATTTATTTAAAGGAGAGACAAAAACACGTCCTTCCTCTACGACGATCAATCGCCGACCGCCAAATCGTACCAGTATCTTAAAAGAGGGATAATATGTACTCGTATATTAAATATATTTGAATGAGATTTCCCGAGAACCGAATAATTTTAATATAATAGCTGTTTGCGCACAAGACAAACACCATTCAATTAAATGTATAGAAACAAAAATGTCCTCGATTCACAAAACAAAATAAAGAAAAAAAACACTGCAATCAATTTTCCGTAATTATGAGTATATTTGTGCAAGGGTGTTATGCACAGATGATCGGCAGACAACAAGATTAATACTAACACTCTCATATAACAATGTTACAATTTATATATACTTAATGACTATAAAAATACCAATACTCTATTACGTGCTATATTTATAATAGGTTGAACAAGTAAATTATAGGTTGAGTTACACTACGAGTTTAATTGAGTTGGTACTACTGATATTCACAATTCGGAATTGACAGGTAAGATAAATGTTATTGTTTTATTCTAAATTAATTCAATTTTCTTCTTTATTTTCAGGTTGGCCCAAACATACTGCCCCCGAAAATTGGATTAATTAGATTACATCAACGACAGTTTTAATATTAAATTGATAAACTGCGATCAAACTAGGCTTATATAATTGACATCTAAAACATTTAAGTGTAAAGAAACTAATTATAATAATCATAATATAAAATGTTATTCGTTGTTGTAGATTTGTCGCTTCTTAACTTGGTTGTATTAAATCATGAATTCCCGTCGACCTCTTCATAGGCTAAAGGCAATGGGACAAGTTTTACTATTGGCCTTTTGTACTCACCGTTGGTAGTCTTAACTGTTGCTACTCTCACCAGATTATCTTGCGGTGATTTATGAATTGCTGTTACCCGACCCAGCAGCCACGTTGACTTAGGCAAATTGTCCTCACGAATTAAAACTAGCTGCCCCACTTCTACATTTAACTGTTTATGTTTCCACTTCGGCCTGTATTGCAATGTCGTAAGGTAGTCAAGGGACCAACGCCTCCAAAATGAATGCACTCGTACCTGTATATTCTGCCACATTGATAATCTGGACTGTTTCAAGTGCTGCAAATCGGGTTCAGGTAAGGCTACTAATGGGGCGCCAACCAAAAAATGCCCGAGGGTTAAGGCATTAAAGTCGTTTACATCTTCGCTAACTGCACATAATGAGCGAGAGTTCAATAATGCTTCGATTTCCGTTAATAAGGTATTTAATTGTTCGTAGGTTAGAGTGGTGGAACCAACTGCCTTATTCAAATGCTGCTTCATCGATTTGATGTTGGCCTCCCAAATGCCACCAAAGTGAGGTGACCGAGCTGGTATAAAACGAAACGAGATCTTCTATGGAGATAGAAATTCATTAATCAATTTGAAATGGTTTTCATGGCTAAATAACCGAAATAGTTCTCCAAGTTCCCTTTTGCACCCCACGAAGTTCGTGCCGTTATCTGATATCACTTCAGCAGGTAACCCTCTTCTTGAAATGAAACGACGTAATGCGGCAATAAATGATGTGGTACTCATATCGGTGACTAATTCAATATGTACCGCCTTCACAGCCATACATATAAATAATGCTATGTAGCCTTTAACCACCTTGCATCGACCACGACCTTCACGACTACGGATATAAATGGGACCAGCGTAATCCACACCCGTGTATTGAAATGGGCGAGATGCGTGGACTCGAAATTTAGGAAGATTTCCCATTAATTGGCTGGTTTGATGTTGTTTGGACTTAAAACAGGTAATACATTTTACGACGTAAGCCCGAACTAATCTCCTACAGTCTAAAATCCAGAATCGTTGACGTAATAGCGATATCATTAACGTTGCGCCAGCGTGAAAATAGTGGTTGTGATATTCATCAATTAGATACCCAAATAACATTTTTAAGTTGCCAAACCGTTGAAAAGCCGTATTGAAACGTTAGTTGCGGCGACCAAGGAGTTGCTGATTAGTTGTGACAACGTTACTACATCTTCCAGGACACGTGTCTGCAACCGGAAATGCCCAGTTATTATACACAACTTTGGTTACAAAAGAGTGTAAAAAATACGTTTCAAATGAATTTTATTTCAACCGTGTATGGACGTTTCGTATTAACGTTGCGTCAAGGTTTGATTGAGCTGTTGTAGTACCGTTATTTTCTAACTCTTTTTATGCGTTATTTTGTAACTCTTTTGAAACGTTGGATTATAACTCACTTGAAACGTTGTATAGTAACCCTTTATAAACGGCACAAACAAAATGGTTCTCTCCCGAAATAATGATGAAATACGATTGAAACAGGTTACATTTTTTAACAGAAATTCATTTATTTATGTACAAAAAATAAAATAAATAATAACTTTTGACATTTCAATAAACTATAAAATAAAAATAATACATATACGAGTATATATATATTTATTTTTAATATATTTTTTAAATTTCGTATTGGTTAAAAAGATAGTTTTTACATGAATGCTCTAAATAACAGATTTTATGCACAAACGTGCATTTTATAGTTCATTGTTAATTTTGGAAGTGTCTTGCTCTAGTTCAGAAGGATTGTCATTGTTGCGGTTTTCAACTTGTCTGAAATTAAAAACAAAATAATAGTTGTGAGATATATCCAAAACTATAATAGCGTTTATGTTAAACATTATAGCTACAATATGAATGAAAAATAAATATTTTTGTCTATAGAGTAAATCTCTTGAACTACGAGTATAACAATATGTAGCACTCGTCAAACACATTTTTTTTAAATTTACTAATAATTACTTAGTACCGGACAAGTGGTGCAGTGGTTAAAGCCTCGGCACTTGGACCGGGAGGTGTTGGGTTCAAATCCCATCAGAGGCTAGATGCAAATCGAATTTTCATCATCGATTACGATCGGTGATGCTAATAAATACAACTAAGACCCTCTGATGGAGTGCAGAATTCCGTGTCACGCGCTGACCCACGGCGAGCTTGCAATGTGCAGGTGGTATACTATAGTTGTGTGAGTAGGTGAAGTAGGTGGTTTAATGATACGGAGTGAATGAGTGGTATCACAATGGGCCTAAAAATTGGCCTAAGCGTGCAGTAAGCAACCACTGAAACCTAACAATTACTTATTAATTGTCGCAATATAAATATTCATTTCAGTTAATATTTTCCAATAAATATACGGACCTAAAATGCAGCCACTACAACCTAATCTAACCTATTTGTATCTTATACTAAGTTATCATTACCTTGGACCTCTGGTTAATCTTGTTTTGGCGTGCTTTAGATGCTCTTTAAAAAAATTTGCGTTGTCGCAAGCCGTAAATTTGCTGTACAATTTCCGGACTGAACTGGTGATAAGTTCATAATTTCTATGAAGGAGCTGAATTTTTTTTTTTTGGCTGTACCACCCCAAGAAAAATCAACCAAAACTTCATCCGTAAACAGATATTTTACTATTGTTCTAGCAGTTTTAATTGCATTTACTCCTCCTAATTTTGATAGTTTTTGCACCTGAAATATATTAAAGAATTTTAATTAAATTAATTTATCTTTTTCAACAAAACATTACTCACCAATCTCGATTTATAACTAGCGTCACTTCTGAGCTTTCTTTCCAAATCATCAATCTCTCCATGTAGTTTAAGTGGAAATTCTTTGAAAGCTCTTTCTTCAACCTCTTTATCTTCCGCTGGAGTCAATGGTTGCATTTTAAAATTCAAAATTCTTCTTTCTTACACCAAACACTTTCTTAAAAATCACCCAAAACAATTTATAAATCTATATAATATAATATTTTACATACTTTTTTACACAAATTGATCACACAGGAAAAACTAACCAGTCACTTTGGAACAAAATACTATACGAGTGAAGTAAAAAATTGAAAAAATAATAATGTTAGGTTGCTTCGGAGTGTCATTTATACTTAAAAGTTATAAATTAACTTATTCGTTGCCAACAAATTAGTTACTTATTTACTATGCAATTTTTGTAGTGATAATTTGCGGTAATTTTGAAACCTAGAAGTTAGAAAGCCACCTATTTGTTAACAATCTAAAACCTACAGTTTCCTTTTGTTGCTTTTTGGTTACATTTTAACTTACAAGGTATAAAACTACTAACCCGTTAGCAACGATTTAGTATTTTAATAACCTAAAATACGGCGAGCGATCTCACAGTGATTGTTTTTTTAATTAAATGTTTTATTTTCACCAATTCGTTAACAATATGCAACTTTCACGTTTAAGGTAAAAATAATCGTTAATTTATAACGTGGGAACAACGTTGTGTTGATACCTGTATGTTGCAAACGGTTTAAACTTGGTTGAAATTTTACCGATACATTCAAAGTTAATAAATTACTTATCCGCAACTACCAAATCTGTGGTAACTTTGCAACCAAGGTTTGAAATTGTTACTTGGGTACCTGCTTAAAATATGTCCTTTTGGTAGAATGGCCGGATGTTTCGTTTCAAATGAGCATGATGCATTCTCTAGCCGGCCACCAACGCGCAATACACCATACTCATCGAGAAATGGCGTTAGTAACAATAATTTGCTGCTATCTGATACATGACCTATTCTTTGAATGTCTGTTACATCTTGGTTGAATTCGGTTTGAGCCCATTTGATATAAAATCTTTCCGCCCAGTTGAGCACATCCACCCCTAGTGATGCCGCTGATGCGATGCGTTCTTTAATATGAGTTCTATCTTTACATGATAATGCGTAGGTTTTCTTCAATTGTGATTTTTGATTTCTTAGCTGACTACACATTTTTAACTTTTGAATATATTGCCATATGTGTCCGATTATCCTTTTAATCTTCAATAAATTGTTGAATTTAGTAAATAAATGGTCACATATAGAGACATAGCTGCTGATATGATGTACTTGTACGGATCGTTGCGGCTCCATGATATGCGGTAATTCCATCTCCCTGGGATTCTGTATTGGCCAATATTCCCTTGACTTTGAAAGCCAATCTGGCCCTTGCCACCATAATTCGTTATTGCACAATGTTGCTGGACTCAGTCCTCTAGATACTACATCGGCCGGATTTTGATTTGACGGAACGTGTGACCATCTAGTTCTTGGAATTTCGTGTAATATTTTCGTCACTCGGTTGGCGACGAAACATTCCCGCTTTCTAGATGAAGGCGTAAGCCACGACAATACTATCATCGAATCGGTCCATCCATAAACTTCTAATTCATCTGTTTGGCATGCCTGTTTCACGAATTTGACTAGGCGACTACCCAATAGAGCTGCACAAAGCTCTAATCGTGGTAATGAGAGCTGTTTGATGGGAGCTATCTTAGACTTCGCTACCAAAATCCGGATACCAATGAAATTTGTTTTATATTCTGTTCTTAAATATGCCACCGCCCCATAAGCCTTTTCCGACGCGTCCGTGAATACATGAAGTTGGTTGGAGCAATGCCGAGTATTATGCAATCGTGGTATTGTACAGCGGGGAACTTCAACATCTTCCAATTTGACTAACTGTGATCTCAGTTTACTCCAATCGGCATTTATGTCAGGAGGTAATGCTTCATCCCACTGAACCTTGCTGATCCATAATCGTTGAAATATCATTTTGATTACCACTATTACGGGAGATAACCATCCGAGTGGATCAAATATCCTTGAAGACTCTGACAATAAACTTCGTTTTGTGTGGGAAGTTCTATTATCAAGATGCACCTTAAATTGGAAAAGATCGCGTGTTGGACATCACATTAACCCCAACGTTTTTACTGATAGTGAATCATCAAACACGATCATGGTATTCTGATGACTCTTCGGATAAATGGTTTGCATTAATTCCCTTGAATTTGATAACCGTTTCCTCAAGGTGAATCCACCCTTTGCAACTAAGCTTGACATTTGGTGGTAAATAGTTTTTGCCTTTTCAATATCGTCACTTCCCGTAATCATGTCGTCGACATAAAAATCGCGTTTTAAGATTTTTGATGCCTCGGGAAACTCATCCTTGTAATCGTCAGCAAGCTGATGTAATGTACGTATAGCTAAGAATGGGGCACTCGATGTACCATATGTGACTGTGAGCAACCGGTAATGTTCAATGTCTTGATCAGTATCATTTCTCCAAACCACTCTTTGATAATCAGCGTCATCGCGGTGAATAAGTACCTGCCTGTACATTTTCTCTATGTCGGCTACAATTGCAATTTTTGAGTTACGAAATCGACAAATGATCGTTGCTAGATCGTCTTGGATCGTTGGGCCACATTCCAAAATGTTGTTGAGTGACAACCCATGACTTGCCTTACATGACCCATCATATACCACTCTAAGCTTAGTGGTAGTGCTTGCTTCTTTTACAACGGCGTGATGCGGTAAATAAAAATTGTGACGATTTAGGTCGGCCTTAGGTACCACTTCCATATGACGTAATTGATGGTACTCTTCCATAAAGGTTTTGTATTCGGTTGCGAATTCTGCATTCTTAGCAAATTTGCGTTCCATACTGAGAAGCCTTTTGGTAGCGTTGTGCAATGAATAGCCAAGCGAATCAGGTGCTTTTATGAATGGTAATCGGACAATATAGCGTCCATCTGATGATCTTGTGGTAGTATCAGCGTAGTGTTTTTCACACGGATGCACTTCTGCCCTTTGACTAGTTAAATCCGGTATATCATCAACCTTCCAAAATTGTTCAAGCAATTCCATTTCCGATTGAATTACTTTAGTAGTGGTGTGAAAGCTTTGGATTGTTTCATGGTTTGTGCTGCTTTCTACTACTCCACCTAAGATCCAGCCAAAAATCGTGTGTTGTGCTATCAAGTTGCCATCGAGCTGCGTTTTTTCTGGAAGCAGGACCTTAAGAAACACATCGTTTCCTAATATGATGTCAATATCATTTGGCGAGCTAACCAACGGATCGGCTAACTTTAAGTGGGTTAATTGTGGCCACTTGGATAAATTGAAAGAAGCGACTGGTAATTTCGATGTCAGTTTTTTAAAGATCATGCATTTTCATGGTTATGAATGGATACCAACCGAAGAGTCGTGCAGCCCTTCTTCAGCTGTTCTCTGCAAGCCAATCCGTTGTACTGCATTTTCAGATATAAGCGTGGATTGCGAACCACTGTCCAAGAGTGCCCTGACTCTATGCATTTGACTATGTCTACCAGCCACCAACACGGTGATTGTTGATAATAAAGTTTTCATCGGTAACGAACTACTAAAATGACTTAAACATGGTATAGTTGATTGATCAGCTGTTAGCTCCTTGGATTTCGGACTCGCTATGGGACGATTTGAACTCGACGGTAATATGTGTGGTTCGATATGAGACGGCTTCCTGATCGAGTCTGATTTAACGGCTGAATTACTGTTGCTGGTGGCTTGTGTATTCGGTAATTGGCTACTACATGTATTAATAGTAGAGCAATATGCAGCACTTGATTTGTTCTTGTTGTGGAAGTCATCCTTATGTGGGATACTTGTCGTAGTATGTTCAAATGATCCCTTATTATGCACATGTAGTAAGGTATGATGTTCTTGCTGACAGAAGTAACATCGTGCCTTTGATGGACAGTTGATACCAGTATGATTAGGTCTTAAACAATTAAAGCATAACTGATGTCTTTGTACGATATCTCTCCGTGATGTTATTTCTAAATTTCGAAACTGGTTGCATCGGAAAAGTAGATGGTCATTGGAACACAATGGACATGAATTGTGGGCAAAGCTGGTGGTATATAGTTGTGCCTTATTATTGTTGCCCTTGAATGCAGTATGTTTAGGTGTGGCCGGTGTTAGTCGTTTGGGAACTGTGCAGGACTCGAACATGCGACATCTCAAATCCAAAAAGTTTAAAAATTCTGCGATAGTAGGATTCTCCTTTTCATTCGGCTTTGACTCTTGCGCCCATGCTTGTTGAGTGTCCAAATCAAGTTTGCTCAACAATATAAAAATGAGCCATGGATCTTTAGATTCCCACTTGCTACCCATTGCACGAATTGCCCTTAACACTTCATCGGAAGTGTCATATATACTTCGTAATGACTTGGCATTAGACAATTGTACTGTTGGTTGATTCATAAACAGTTGAATCAACTCCTTTAGGCAATAATTTTTCCGATCATAACGGTTCTTCAACTTGCTCCAAGCTTCGTTGTAACTGGCTCCACATAATGGAAGATGTCGAATTAAATTCGCAGCTTCACCCTTTAAAAATCCTTTCAAATAATGTATAGTTTCGCCACATGTGATAACGATTCATTGTTATGAAATGCATCGGTAAATTGATCTTCGAACGTGCGCCATTTTGAATAGTCGCCATGAAACGGTTCTATTTGAATGCGAGGTAGTCGAACGTCACCAGGTGTAACAGTTCGATCGAAGAACCCGTCAGTACTGGTTCGATTACTAGAATTGGCTCCTGGACCAGGTGGAGCTAGACTAAGCGACCGAATATTTAAGATTTTCTTCAAGTTAGATTTTGTTTCAAAATACTTGTCTTCGAACTCCTCTGATTGAGACGGTTGCCCTGCCAATACAATTTGATTATCGGTTTCATGAAATTCACGCCATGCCTCATCAAGTTTATCCATACGTGTCTCAATTTGTTTACGGTTTACTGCTTGCGTTTCTTCAGAAGCCATTTATTTCATTAATCTGTCGACCCATTTTGTAATAACCGTTACCGTACCCTTGATTGAACCACGTTTTTGTATATTAAACTGCAAATCTGTCATTTCGATCACGGATTGTATAAATAAAGGTTTCTTATCGTGTGTGATATACCGTTATAAAGCAACGACCCGGGTTACAGGTTGTAATTTGCGACTACGGGGCACTACGGTAGTACCAGTCCAGAAAAACTTAGTATAAGCGTATTGTTTCGTTCACCTTCACTCAGTTCAAACTTCACTTAATTGTCACTAAACACACCACGATTTTCTTGTTGAATGATCACCCAACTCACAGTTAAACACAAATACAACAATGTTAATTTATCAGTAACCACCACGTACAATATGGCCCGATTATTACGCATTCGATTTGATAAATTCGTTAGGCACAATTAAAATTCCCGGGTTTCGGCACCAAAATGTTTGCGCACAAGACAAACACCATTCAATTAAATGTATAGAAACAAAAATGTCCTCGATTCACAAAACAAAATAAAGAAAAAAAACACTGCAATCAATTTTCCGTAATTATGAGTATATTTGTGCAAGGGTGTTATGCACAGATGATCGGCAGACAACAAGATTAATACTAACACTCTCATATAACAATGTTACAATTTATATATACTTAATGACTATAAAAATACCAATACTCTATTACGTGCTATATTTATAATAGGTTGAACAAGTAAATTATAGGTTGAGTTACACTACGAGTTTAATTGAGTTGGTACTACTGATATTCACAATTCGGAATTGACAATTAAGATAAATGTTATTGTTTTATTCTAAATTAATTCAATTTTCTTCTTTATTTTCAGGTTGGCCCAAACAATAGCTCGGCACTGTACATGTAGATTAATATTTAGGGTTGATTTAAAATTGGGAATTAATAATTATAATTCTTGTACTAAAACAGTCAAGATTGGCAACGTTGCATTTTATGACAAACATCCAGTCGTTGGTGTATTGAAGTATACAAACCTTCTCTTTCTTTTGAATAATTATATTAATTATATCAAATATTTCTAGCTTTTCAGTTACATAGATATAACGAAGTCGCCGATAAACAATTCTTTATGTTAAGATTGTTAAAATCCCAAATCCAATGCAAATAATATTTCTTTTTATAAAGCAAAAATATCGCTAATAAGCTGTGAGAAAATACTAGTAACCCATTGAGTGTCACAAAAAGGCAATTTTGCGGTAAATAATAGGATTCGTTACCAACTCCAACATAGTTGCAATTAATCTTGCAAAAATGATGGATCATAAATTACCTACACTATATTCTCAATGCACAGAAGAAATACCAAAATAGCTCTCTCCGAAAATCTCCGAAATCAAAGCGTGGAAGAAACCACCTCTACAAACAATCGTAGTAAAATGTACCAAGAGAATTATGCAATGTCCATCCAGGAGCTAAAATTACCTCGAAACGAACCCAACAGACGGCATGAATCTTCCCACCATGAAACCACTACCATCCACCAAGCGACCTCCTGCCAACACCACCATTCAACAAAAACCACGCTTCACAAAGCCGTGACGAATCCATGACAGATCACAAACGAACCATGGCAACCCTACAGCCCAAAAACTTCAGCGTACGACCGATAATACCAAAACTCCCAAAATGATTGAGCCCCCGCCAAATCGACGGCAAACTCCAACAAAAACACCCGAAGCATTCAGCAAAGAAACCAATTTGGACATACAAATCCAACATTCAGGCAATGATTCAATACAAAACTGCAAATCCGCCCTCATACACTAACAAATGAGAACTACCTCAAGTCCTAAACAAAACAACTCAAAACAGTCAAAAATTCCTTATAAATACAGGTAACGACAAAACACACATGAACACAACTCTCCGCAAGTTGAGAAACACAATGTTCAACGAACAACTACCACAAACCGCAGACACCGAGCCATTACTCACCATGAACGAAACCCATTCAAATCACTCCAAATATCAAAAAAGATTCACTGCAATACAGCTGCAGCACATCCTCGCCGCACATCCTGTGTAAACCAATCATACACATACACCACTCGTCAAAATCTAATCCAGTTTTCGCACCACAGAGAAAAAGTCTCCCAATCGCCAAAAATATACATTCCTTTATATGTACAATATTCATTTTGCGCGATCTCGACCTGCGACAACATCCACCCCTTGCCGATGACGCCAATCCAGGTCGACAAGGAGAGGTCAACGTCAGCCGCCTCTCCACAACGACGGCAAAAAATCTCACAAAGTTAACAAAAGTCTAAATTATTATACATATAACAAATCAACAAATTATGAACAATTAAAGTCTAATCGACTTTCCCAATTCACAAATTGAATCATCCACATTCAAGAACATTTAGTGCAAATCCAAAGAAATTCGCCCATTTAGACAACGTAATACGAAGTCTTAGTGTAATCCACTACAAAAATATAAATACAACCGTGAGAGAGCAGAGAATATTATACGATCATTTTGTTTATATTTTGCGCATCCCATATACCATATTTTCACTTATATGTATATCCTTAAATAAAAAAATTAAAAGAAATAAGGATTTCAGTACAACATGCAATAAAGACTTGATATCCAAATTTTAAATTAGCTTTTTGGTCGTGATTTGTTCAACTTTTCCAAGAAAATACCATCTACTCATATAACGAAATTCAACAAAATCACTGTGTACATAAAAAACTATAAACAATACGAATGCGAGAGAAAAAACAAAATTATAAAAATTAGAGACCACAACAGTATTTTTCATAGAAACAGATTACATAGAATGAATGCCAGCAACTGTCGTCACAAACTGTTTCATACCACAACAACACAAATAACTCATCCATACGATTCATTGATTATTATGTATTAAAATATAATGTATAATGTAAAATAAAGCAATAAAAATAACACTTATCTTAAGCATCCTTTGTAATCAAAAAAGTCCTACAAATTGAATATTAACATACAATGCGTACGATGCATTCAAATAACGGTGTCGAAAAACATATAAACGAAATTGTTATATACATATCCTCCACCATTGCAAGCGCACCGCACACAAATTAATATATTAACACAATACGTATAACTTTTCACTTTACTTATTACTTCTTTACACACAAATTATTATTAATATTATTATTTATTTATTTCACAAGACATATATTAATAAATAATATTATGATTAATATTATAATTAATCAATTATTAACACATATTTAAACTATTTATTTATTTATTTAAAGGAGAGACAAAAATCACGTCTTTCCTTTACGACGTTCAATCGCCGACCAACAAATTCCAAAAAGAATTTGTGTAACAAAAATGATCATCTGTTTCGATACTGTCCGTAAGGGATAAGGCTCAACCTAGGGCTATAAAGGTGGTGAATTTGGGAATAGAGCTTGAGTCTTTAATTATCATTCTGTTTTTTTATATTTTGTTGTCGTTTATTGTCTCTATAGAGTTTGATATAATTTTGAAATTGGGACAGAAATTAAAATAATTTTCTTAAACAATATTGATACGTGAGGCAAATCTTTTTAGTCAAATTTCACCAACAATAAACAAAAATGTATGACAATTATATTCAAAAATCAATCACAAACCAACAAGTTTATTTTCATTTATACAAAACATTAAGGTTTTCATTAATTTTTATGGCCCAAAGAAAGCTCACTTGAAGATATTATGGCGTTTTAATCCAGATTGCATTGCTATTGTGCGATGTGCGTAACGAACACAGTCAAACATTGATTTCAAACCAAAATCCATAAATTGTTTGTTACTGCTCGAAAGATATTCACACAAACGCTCGAATGGTTTAAGAATGGCCTTACCATTAGAGTTAAACATAAATACGAGTATCAATTATCGTAATAGCTATTACAATTTTCGTTTCTATTTAGATAAATTTTCCTTCAAATACTTCGACTATTGATCTGCTACAAAACCGAAATGTTAATTTATTTTATCAGAGGTTTGTAGCAATTTTTCTCATCCCGATTCTGTTTTCTTTCCCATTTCGGCGCATATAGCAAATGAAAAAAAAACGTGGCGTAATGGTACTGTTAATATTCGTGTACAGAATATGTTTGCCATTAAATTAAAATATGTGTACAAAAAAAACTTTTGGGAGGAGTTGATAGCTTTTCCACTTTGTTCTGCTTGCACTGCTTCTTCATTTGCTTCTTACTTTTACTAGACATGGAAATGTATATTAGAAAACTATCAAAAGTTTATCTGATTTTTTTTTAGTTATATTTACTTATGTACGACATAACGACTAGGAGTACGAGCAGTTCTACTTTAGTTTACTTTTCTCATGTTCATATTTGAATTATTTTTTTAGTTGGGATTCGGAAAATTGGATATTTCTATGATAAATTTGCTAATTTATTTTCTTCATATGTATATCGTTTTCAGCCAGCTGAAAACTGAATTTTCTATTTAAAATCTAAATCGTCCCAGTTATTTGATTATGTAGCTAAGAGATTAAGTCACTTAATTAAAAATAGTGACCAATTTATAATTTTGGAAAATTTTCGAATCTTAAAATTACCTCGCTCTGGAAAATTTGATACACATGTTTATCTAATAGATACATGGAGATACATTTTTATTTAATAAATTTTTTCACCAAAAACACTTTTTGTTTACTGTTATAAAATACTTTATCTCTCTAACAGTAGTTACTATTTTTAGCAGAACTACAATAATAATTATTTATTTTACGATCGAAGTAATAGAAAAACATATGCAACGTTCACTGCATAATATGTGCATAGTAGGAGAGGGTGGTATGACTAGTTCATTGAAGAAAAATACTTGGAAATGCCAAAACTTTTGTTGCTGTTAAATAAACTCGAACTGAACATACACTACAACTCTTGATGCTTGTTTAGAGATGTAAATTGGAATTTTATTTATGTTGAGAATAAAAAAAATTTGAAATGGAATTTTTTATTATTCCTTTTTTGTCTATTTAATAACTTTCGAGATAAGTTATAATGGAGATATGAAATAAAAGTTATATTTCGTTGTTAAGATGATTAGAATTTAAATGTTAAATTAAAAATAATAGTTGGAATCATGTTCATCACTTAATATAATTGAAAATAACACAATATTTTTCCGGTTAGATCTGCAAGGCGATTGCGTTCGTTTAAGTTTTGTTTGTGCCTCTCAGAATTACACTGTAACCAATTATTGTACAAGGTAAAAGGTCATACATACATTATATATGGACACATAACAGTACTGTCCTCAGCTATCAAGCGTATTTTGCAAGGTAAATTGCCGACACAGTAATTTAACATTACAATCGAGAGAATAAAATACCAAGAATTATTTGATTGTTTTAGACTTTACCATATGGGAGAATATTTTTTTTATTTTTGGACGGTTCAGGAAAAATTTCAATTTAAAACAACATCAAAACAAATATTTCCGAGAATGCGGTTTGGAATATGTTAAATTATTAGCCTTTACTTCGTCCTTCATGTTATGGTAAAACATAAAACAATTACATATTCATAAATATTTTATAATCTTTCTGGAACTTTTTAAAGCTGAACATTAAAGAGTAAAATTTAAATAAGTATTATAAAATTGAAGAACAAAACCTTCCATTTTAAACGGCTCTGGGAATACCAATTGGAAAAAATGAAAGATTTTTAATATTAAATTAGAAAAAACGTCAATAAAATAAGTTGTAAACTAAAATTCAGTTTGGAACGGTTTTTTAATCAAATAACTGGAACGGCAAGTAAATCATAAATTGTCCAGGATTCCTCTAGGGCTTTCTATAGCAATTTCTTTGAAAACTGGGGTTCAGGCAAACAATTTTAATGCAGAATCGGGTAAAATTATATTGTAATTTTGATAGTTTTTAGTGTGATTGACTATAATCTAAATTCGGAACAATTATAGGTGCAGTCGGTCAAAATTGATGTCATTCTCTGATGTATGAACCATGTCAGCACCCACATGTGGTTTGTAGAGTAAAAAAAATAAATTAAATAAATCCTAAGAACTTTTCACAAATTACACATTTTATTTAAGATGTGTAATAAAAAGTTATGGTGAGGTGTTTAAACGAAAACTAACTTAAAGATGTCCTCTTAAAATTTAATGCATCAGAAAATCTTGTTTTACGATTTAGTCCTTCCGGCTATGATATCAAGCAAAAACGAAATTAATAAAAAAACGAAAATTTATGAAATTTATTAAATTCGACTTGTTTTCCATCATACGAGTATAATTATAAAAATTAAAAGCCAATCCATCTGATCTCAATCTAAATAGAGCTGACTGATCAAATAACTGACGTATCAATAAACTGTAACATTCTGAGATGCATATATTTAGTAATTGAAAATAATAGGTCATGTTAGAAAACATTCGATCCGTCACAAGTTCCCGAAAATAAGCTCTTGACTAGGAATTTGATTGGTTTTTATATAAATTTTCGTTCCGCTCGATAAAACTAAATTGGTTTCGCCAAAACTAACAATGTCTCGAAAAGAGAAAGAAATTTCATTGATTTTTATTTAAATTTTCGTTCCGCTCGAAATCAATTTAGTTTTATCGAGAACGACGAAAATTTATTTAAAAATCAATGTAAATTCCTAGCCCTGCAGAGTTCGTTTTCGGCAACTTGCCACCTAACGATTTTCTTTTAATTTGGCGGAAAATTAATTGCTTGTGTGTGTATACATCTCAAAATCATGTAGCCCCGCTCCGAGACATTTTTGGTAACTTGTTATGAATCGTTTTTCTTTTAATTTATCTTCAAATTAGGTACAAGTCTTAATTTTGGCGAAATCATTTTAGTTTTATCGAGCGGGACGAAAATTTAAATGAAAATCAATGAATTCCAAGCCCAGAGTTCATTTTCGGGAACTTACCACGCAATGGTTTTTTCTAATTTGGCTTAAAATTTGCTACTAGTGTATATGTTACGGTTGAAGTTCGAAATCGGTAAATGTCCGAAATTTTCATTTTTTAATGAGTTAGTAAAGAGTTGAGTTGGTAAAGCCGTTAGTTCCTAATACCGTAAATACCATAAAAAAAATCCGTGGAGTGAAGTCTGAATTATTCCGAGAATATGGAATTCTCATTTCGGGAGTCCTATAATACGAATCTAAGCAATAAAACATTTTTGTCCAATTTTTATTAGGACATTTGCCGATTTCGAACTTTTACCGTAACATATACATCTCAAAATCATATAGCCCTGATCCGAGACATTTTTAGTTTTGGCGAAATTAATTTAGGTTTATCGAGCGGGACGAAAATTTATAAAAAAATCAATGTAATTTCTAGTTAATAACTTGTGCATAATTTCCATAGTAAAATTGCACTATAAGTGCGTGTTTCAATTGGTTCAAATGCCACATAAAAAGTTTAAAAATTAAAAATTTATCCGTGGTGAATTTTTTTTACTTTTTAACTTTTTATCTGTTTCAACTGGTTAAAAATGCTGACACTACACTTTGATTGTCAACGCGGTCGAATACTTCCAGTGAAAAAATGGAAAATAATAATTTCAAATTAAATTTTTTAATTATAAATAATATATTATTGTTATATAAAAAAAAGATTATAAATAATAAAATATGCGCGGCCAGGAAAAAATTAAAACAGAATTCAATTAAGGTTAGTTTGCAACCCTTTTTTAAATACAATGATACGATTATTTATTATTTGAATTTACTTCATTTTAGAGACCGAAATTCCTACAACTGCGCATTGTATCAAAGAAAATGGAATTGATATTAAATGGAAGCGACACGAAATGCAAAAAAAATTTGCGTGTGAGCCATTCAACTTTTACAAAAATATTAAAACTAATGCCGCATAAACGTTCTGGTTGGTCGACCGAATATGAAGTCATAATATTTTTGTATTGGATGGCTACGGGTTGCAGTTATCGAGTTATAGGAGATTTCGCAGGTTTGAGCCGTCATTCAATACTAAATAATACTGTGGGCAAAAAATAGTAAAACTTTGTTCATAATTTTAAAATTCTTTATTTATTTCTCCAAATCTTTTTGGTCCCCCTCAAAGTAACCCCCCCCCCCCCCCGGCCTCAATACACTTGTACCAACGTTTTTTCCAATCCTCGAAACAGTTGTTAAAGTCAATTTCCGGAATAGCCTCCAATGCGCGTAGCGATGCAGGTTTAATGTCTTCAATTGACTCAAAACGGTTTCCCCAGAGCGGTCGTTTGAGTTTGCTGAACAGCCAGAAGTCACACGAAGCTAAATCAGGCGATTACGGTGGTCGCGGAACGATATGGGTGGAATTTTTGGCGAAAAAATCACGTAAAACCAATGCAGTATGAGAAGGTGCATTATCGTGGTGCAAAAATCAAGAGTTGTCGACCCATAATTCCGGCCTCTTTTTAATAGGAATAGCTTCGCGCAAACGACGCATAACACTTAAATAGTATTCCTTGTTGACAGTTGGCCGGTCGGAAGGAATTCGGAGTGCACCACACCTCGATAATCGAAGAAAACTGTCAACATCACCTTGATTTTTAGCAAGTCAAAACTGACGTGGTTTTTTCGGCTTCGGCTCACCTTTGGCACGATATTCGACCGATTGATCGTCTGTTTCCGGGTCGTAAGCATAGATCCAAGATCGCCAGTTATAATACGTTTCATGACATCCTGGTAGTTGGAAAGCATTGTTTCAGAGACGTCAACGCGACGCTGTTTTTTCCAAAAAATTGAGTGATTTTGGAACCAATCGTGCTTACACGTTTCTTAGGCCCAAATGATCTTTCAAAATGGTTTTCACTTATGATTCCGATATTTCAACGATGCCAGTAAGGTCTCTGACCTGAATCGTCGATTCTGGAGCACCAATTCCTTGATTTTATTAATGTGTTGATCATCAGTTGATGTTGATGGCCGTCCTAGACATGGTTCGTCGTCAACACGTTCTCGACCCTCTTTGAACAATTTGTACCAATCAAAAACACTTACTCGCGACATACAATTATCACTGAAGGCCTTTTGCAACATTCTGAACGTTTCGGCACCACAAAATTGATTCCGCACACAAAATGTAATGGAACTTCTTTGTTGAATAATGTCACTCATTGTAAAAATCGCCGAATGCACTATTTGTACTTCAGAAAGACAAGCGTATACTAAACACTAATGATTATTTTGATGTGACATTTTGCACAGATGTCACTGACAGTCATACCAAAATAGAAAAAAAATATTTCGACGAATGGTTTTCCGCGCGAAATTTAAATTAAAAAGTCTTACTACTTTTTGCCCACAGTAGTATTATCATAAAAATGCTCAATTTTTTCTGTTCGGAAATGCTGCATCTAATTCACACTCCTCCATTAAACGAACTACGAATCAAATGCCCCATCAATAGATACGATGAGTACATCAACTATAAAAAAATGTACTCAATAATATTGCAGGCAGTAGTTGATAGTGGCGGCTATTTTTTTGATATTTTTATTGGTTACTTGGGATCCGTACATGACACTAGAGTTTTGCATAAGAGCCCGATTTACAGACGAGGAGTATATCCACCGCAAAACTATTATTTGCGTGGCGATGGTGGTTATGCTTGCAGATTAAACCTTTGTGCTATCATCACTCCATATAAAAATCAAAACACTAACACAAAAAAGTTTAATGCCGCCCAAAGTAAAGCGAGAAATGTTGTGGAGTGCGCATTTGGCATTATGAAAAACCGGTGGCGCAATTTTTTTTTTTCAAGGCACTCGAGCAGTTTAAATACAACAGAATTAAAATTATTGGAACTGCTTGTATCTTGCATAATATTTGTATGATGGGCGACGATTTTAATGAGAATATTATTTTCGATTTTGAAGGTGAAGATCAACCAAGCAGAGGCAATAACCGCAACAGATATTTAGGCACTAGTGATGGAATATTGTTTCGGGATAGTTTGCTCCAGCAACTGAAAATATGAAATTGAAAATACATAATAAACTGAAATTCAATTAAAAATATTTAAAAAATCTTTTTATTTAAATATATTTTAAATTCATTTTTATTGCACATTTTTACATAATAATATAATATTTCAGATACTTCACATATTTTCATATACATATAAGTAAGTTATAAATTTAAATAATCGGACCATTTAGCCTAGCACCGACATCAGGGACCCTATATTTTTGTAATTTTTTTGTTGTGTTGCAATATCTTTACCTCAAACAATCTTAATTCCTCATTGTTTGATGAGGTACTTGTATGTGAGGACGACCTGGACGCACTTGGTACGTCACGGAGAGACGCGGTCGTATCCAACGAGGATGGACTAGATAAGTTGGTATTATTTATTTCCTGAACTAGTGTTTTTTGTCCCAAATTACTCAGGAACTTCTCCGGGTGATAATTGTGTTATTTTGCATCATAATTGTGCACTTTCTCGTAAAAGGGTCACGTACTGGGATCGCAAGCAGGCCCATCGCCGTGTTAATGGCCCGAATGACCATCGCATATAGTCTGAAAATTGCACAAAATATGAATCAATTTTTTTGTTTCGATACGAAAGAAACTCTCAGATTGCGTTTAACTTTCCCTTTCCTATCATACAAAAATCATTTTCATAAAGATCCTACTTACTTTATACTTTCGAAAAACCGCCTGTCACTGATGCCCAAATATTTGTGGTGGTTAACGAATTTCCTCACTTACTTTTCTGAAATATTCATTATTTAAATTAAAACATAATAGAATGTTCAGAATAATGTAATATTATGCACAAAACCCTACATCCAGCCATCTCTTTGATTGGCATTTTTTTAAGAAAACAAATTGTCATGCTTTATCCTGGTATCGATTAATAAGTTCTTCTCTGCTTCTGTCCCTATATGATGATATATAATTGATCGCCTTAAGCCAGCGTATCTACCGAAAAGCAATATACTGACAGGTATGGCCCCGACAGATCCAAATCAAGCAACGAAGGTGGGACCGATAACAAAAGGAGAAACAACTAACGAACCGGCTACTATTACTACGGTACCAGAATCGACAAAAGTTACTCGTTCCGGTCGACATGTGCATTTCCCGGGGAGATTTTAAATAAACACCGACTTTCGTCTGGCCGGGGAGTACCGTAGCCAAGATACGTTAGCCGTTACAAATTCAAATTATCAAAAAATTATGCAACCTACAATAAAAATATTAAGTGGAAAATTACAATAAAAACATAAAAAACAAAAAGAGAGATTAGCATTAGCAATAGAGACGGACGTAACAAAATCGCGTGCTGTAGAATTTTTTGAAGGTTAAAATAAAATAAATATATTTTTTGAAGTTTTAATCCCAACGGACCATTTCAAATTTTCCATTGAACTTATTTTATATAGAGAACATAAACAAAAAGTTGCAATATGTTAGTGTGTGTTTCAATTGGTTTAAATGCCGCATAAAAAGTTAAAAAGTTAAAAATTGAGGTGAATAAAAATGTCAAATTTTTTATCTGCTTCAAGAGCTGATAAAATTTTTATATGAAAAACATTTGGGTAAAAAATTTTTTGTTTATGATATGATATGATATGATATATGATATGATAGAGGCGTACAGGCCAGCCATAACGGCGATCCTAGGTACGTTACCATAATCCTGAAATATCAACAATCAAATAACAAATTATATCTGAATGCGAATAATATTTCAGCATCATGCGGGCCCAGGCCCTGCCTGCATCCTTAACAGATAAGATTAGTTAGGAAAGGATGTTAGTCACAGAAACGACTAGGGCGAACCGCAGCAAAGTCATTTTCTAACTACTTAAATGTATTAGAATGTTAGTCTCAATTAAATTGACACTCTAGATTAGAGTTTGTTAGTTAATTAATGTAAGTTAGTTGTGTTTGAGGTAAAGGATACTAATATTCATCATATGTATTCGGCATCAGTCCTACTAGGCTGGTTAGGTTATTTAATTCACATCTATGGGTCATCCAACACCATCTAACCGAGGGACTTCACGTTCGTAATGACACGGCAGTATTATCATACATATGATGACCTAAATATTCCGTCAATAATGTCAAAATAAAAAAAAATGATAAAAAAAGGTTCGGTATTGTCGTTCAGCTACCTATATTTAAATTCATCCAACTAAAAGCAGGGTTAATTTATATCTAACATTCACACAACTTCACTAAAACATAGCCTGAATTCAACCAGAAAGATCGTCGAAAAACAACATTCCATAGCAAAAAGTCTTTGGATCGTTAACATATTTAATTGTATTGAGTTTATGCTCAAAGCGTAAGTAATTAAATAGACTCCCTGATCAAGAGTGTTGCAATCACAATCTTCCCTGACCTTTCGGTATGTAAAAAAAAATAATAAATAATAAATAATAATAAAAATAAATTGAATTATATTTGCCGACAACTTTATTGTTTTAAATCAGGACTTTCGACAAAATTTCAATTTATAGAATTGTTTAAAGTAAGGAAAAATTATTAAAATATTAAAATAAAACAATCAATTAGATAGATAATTAAAGCCCCATTTACATGTAGAAAATTGCTTTAGGGCGAACCGCAGCAAAGTCATTTTCTAACTACTTAAATGTATTAGAATGTTAGTCTCAATTAAATTCACACTCTAGATTAGAGTTTGTTAGTTAATTAATGTAAGTTAGTTGTGTTTGAGGTAAAGGATACTAATATTCATCATATGTATTCGGCATCAGTCCTACTAGGCTGGTTAGGTTATTTAATTCACATCTATGGGTCATCCAACACCATCTAACCGAGGAACTTCACGTTCGTAATGACACGGCAGTATTATCATACATATGATGACCTAAATATTCCGTCAATAATGTCAAAATAAAAAAAAATGATAAAAAAAGGTTCGGTATTGTCGTTCAGCTACCTATATTTAAATTCATCCAACTAAAAGCAGGGTTAATTTATATCTAACATTCACACAACTTCACTAAAACATAGCCTGAATTCAACCAGAAAGATCGTCGAAAAACAACATTCCATAGCAAAAAGTCTTTGGATCGTTAACATATTTAATTGTATTGAGTTTATGCTCAAAGCGTAAGTAATTAAATAGACTCCCTGATCAAGAGTGTTGCAATCACAATCTTCCCTGACCTTTCGGTATGTAAAAAAAAATAATAAATAATAAATAATAAATAATAATAAAAATAAATTGAATTATATTTGCCGACAACTTTATTGTTTTAAATCAGGACTTTCGACAAAATTTCAATTTATAGAATTGTTTAAAGTAAGGAAAAATTATTAAAATATTAAAATAAAACAATCAATTAGATAGATAATTAAAGCCCCATTTACATGTAGAAAATTGCTTTCGTCTGCAAATTTTTGTAGGTAAATAAGAAGCATCCACTATATAAAAATATTCAATATGCGAGAAAGAAATAAACATATATAGTAACGCCATAATTTTTTTATAGGAAAATTATTAATTTATTTTTAATTAGTTCCAATGAGAAATTTACATTTTTACTATGGCGTCTGTTTTTATTATGATTCCTTAATCTTTTGTAAATAGAAAATAATTTTTTTTTGTTAATTTTAAAAATGCTGCCATAAAAATACTCGGATCGAATATATTTTATGGCAACATTTTCATTTTTGTAGTGGGTTTTGCAGTGTAGCGGCTCAAAAAATCTTCTACAAAATTTTGTTGGGATATATTTCTTTTCTTGTCTCTCATGTGCAAAACGTCAATGTTATATCTCTTTCATTTTGCCGAAGAAAATGTTGGTCGCATGTAAATGCCCCATAATTATACATACATACACATACATATATAAATATACATATATACATATGCACACATACATATACATACACATATACACAGATACATACATACACATAGATACATACACACCCACACACACACACACACACACACACACACACACACACACACACACACACACACACACACACACTACATTCACATAGTAACATAATTTAAAACACACACACGGGCGCATACACATCGTAATTTCAATGATCATTTTCTTTTTTGATCATTATGACGCTAAAACACAACACTGCATTCCCTTAAATTTTATTTTTATCCTTCATAATACGCATGTATGTATATGTAATACACTCATGGAAATTACTATAAGAACAAGAAATCAATGAATGTATTATACAAGTTTATAATATAAAACCAATCAAAATGATTTGATTCAGTATTTAATGTATTCATAAATCATAAAATAATAAATAATAGAAACATTTGATGTCAGTATCATATTTAAAGCCAAAACAAAAATATTTCGAAGGAAATATATATAAGAACACAGTAATTTTAAAAATTAAAAATGTTTTTTTTCCTTTAATACGAGGTATTTCCTCCATTTTTAATTATCACCTGCTGCAATCTTCGCGGCATTGAATCAATGCACGTTTTTAAGGTAGTTTCGTCTATTTTTGACTATTCCAATTTAATTACATTCTTTAATTCTAAAACTGTGTCGAACTTTCGCCCATTTGCAAATACCCGTTGTGCAAGCAGCCCCAAACGTTCTCAATTGGATTGAGATCGGGACTGCATGCTGGCCAATCCAACATCGGTATGTTTCGTTCACTCAAAATTTTTTTTGCCGTTTTGGCACTGTGGATGGACGCATTGTCCTGTTGAAAAATCCAGTCTTCAGGCATGTAATCGTCTCCAAATGTCACTAAAACTCAACGTATTTAATGGACGTCATTTTTGTGGAAATTATACATATTGGTGACCTTCCCGTATAGCTGAAGGCGACTCAAATCATCAGCAACCCTCCACCAAAATTTCGAGATTTACGAGTTTGTCTCTCTGATCGCTTATCGGCCCAATATCGCTGGCAGTCATCAGGTCCATTAAAATTAATTTTTTTTTTTCATCACTAAAGACGACTTTTTTTCATTCTTCAACCCAAAATTGGTATTTTTCGGCAAATGCAAGTGTTGCTGTTTTATGCCGCAATAGAAGTTGTAGAAGGGCCACCCGTTTTGTGTATTTTATGTTTAAATCCGCATTAAGAGTTTGATGAACACGACGACTGGTTACCAGCAAACGAATTTCACGCACTATGGCACTCGATGAAAGGGTCTTGTTGAGTGCAAGTCGCTTAATTTCTCTTTTACACCGCTCAGTGATGATGGGCGTTCGTCCGGATCGTTTATTCTGTCCATAATTTGGCCCCAATCTTATACAATTGTGCACAACACAAACACTTTTATTCATAAGTTGAGCCATTTCTCGAAAAGTTTTGCCCTGCTCATGATAAACTTGTATTTTTCCTTGTTCAATTGGCGTTAAAGCTTTTCCCTTAGGCATATATACATAAGAAACACGTACATATTTTTTATAACATAAAACATTTAAATTTCTTCATCCGAAGATGTAGATATTTTTAGTTTATTTAAAAGTAATTAATTTAATATATTTACCTTAATTTAATTTTAATTATAATTTTTCCAATATAATAAATTTTGTTCTTATAATTATTTCCCACCACAATAAATTTTGTTCTTATAATTATTTCCAACCGCTCTTATCGAGTCTGATGCACTACTAAAATGTAGCACAAAAAATAAAAAATCTTTACACGAATTTTAACAAACTTGTCGATACATGTTAAAAAAAATACAAAAATATTTTGATTACGGTAAATTTAGGAAAGAGATAGTAACAAATTTTGTTCTTATAGTAATTTCCATGAGTGTAGCATGCATATACAAGAAATAAAAATCCATAATCTCCATCAAAAACAGAAAAAAACGAAAAATGATCGTCAAATGCATATTCTCCCTAGCAACAGCAACAACAACAAAAATCGTTAGCGAGAGCAACAAGAAGAACAACATAATTGAAAAAACTCATTCACATGTAAATGTTTTCATTGTAAAACATATTTATATAAATATATATTTATATAAATAAATTTAAAATTTACATATATGGAAAATATAATCAAATATGTATTAAAATAATAAAAACACTTCTCTTAGTAGGAATACATGTATGTTTACCGTGTGGGGATTCTCTTGGAATCCCCACACGGTAAACATATATGTATTCCTACATAAAAATGGATGTGATGCATTCACCAATGCTGCGCACTACTCGTACATACAATTTATTTTATTTATGTTAGTTTCACTTCCCTAAAAATAAACAAATTTTATTATAATTCACTTTTAAATTAGTTATTAACACTTTATGTATATTTTAATATTTATAACACATTTTTTATCACATTAAATTTTAATTTTTTACTACACAGCGAAAGACTAAAACGCGTCTTTTTTCTAAGACGATCAATCCTTCTCTCCTCTTCTCTGCTTCTGTCCCTATAATAATAAAATTTTAATAATATTAATTATTTAATACGCATTAATATATAACTAGCTGACCTGTGACTGAATAATCAGTCACGTGAATACATTTTATCGAATGTTTGGTTAAGAAATTGACCTAGCAAACGGCAAGCACGCGCTCAAATGCACACAGTATGACTTACGTGCCAAGTCAAATCATATCTCAAACGGGAAGCGCGCGCTCGGGATCACATGATCATTTACGCGCCCAAACCAAATATTCAAATCTCAAACGGGAAGCGCGCGCTTCCTAATAATAATAATAATAATCTTGGAAATTTTCTGAAACCACCCGAGGTACCCGTTTCGGGTACTTCCCGGTGCAATTTTTCCGATTTTTCTAGCCTACGCACAGCGCAATATTTATGTCGAACTACCCTGACAAAATCTAACGGATCGGATCATGTTTAGGGGTCATTTTAGGGTTGCGTATGAAAAAGTTAAGAGTATTAATATATAAGAAGATTTACATTTTGTGTAAGCAGTATTTACTACACGCTTCCTTTTTTGTGTCACTTCTATATTTAAATGGAGAAATTTATAATTATAAAAATTTATAATTTATAATAGCTTTTATAGGATATAATAAGTGTTATTTTTATAATATAATATTTTATTTCATTTTATTATATTTTCCAAAGTCAATTATAAATATATAAATATTTATTCGAATATTGTTTACGTGTGAATGAGTTTTTTCAATTATGTTATTCTTCTTGTTGCTCTCGCTAACGATTTTTGTTGTTGTTGCTTTTGCTGGGGAGAATATGCATTTGACGATCATTTTTCGTTTTTTTTCTGTTTTTGATGGAGATTATTGATTTTTATTTCTTGTATATGCATGCTATTACATATACATACATGCGTATTATGAAGGATAAAAATAAAATTTAAGGGAATGCAGTGTTGTGTTTTAGCGTCATTATGATCAAAAATGAAAATGATCATTGAAATTACGATGTGTATGCGCCCGTGTGTGTGTTTTAAATTATGTTATGTGAATGTAGTGTGTGTGTGTGTGTGTGTGTGTGTGTGTGTGTGTGTGTGTGTGTGTGTGTGTGTGTGTGTGTGTGTGTGTGTGTGTGTGTGTGTGTGTGTGTGTGTGTGTGGGTGTATGTATGTATGTATATGTATGTGTATGTATGTGTATGGATGTATCTGCATATATGTGTATGTATATGTATGTGTATTGTAACGTACACAAGTGCTCCGTTGGGGAATTTATGCCGTTATAGATTTCCTCTATGCACATCACCAACCAATCGCGGTCTTTCTGCCAGCTGCTCAGCCTGGGGTGGGTGGAAAATGTTGATTTATGCATCGATGATAATTAACCGCATAGAAACCAAAATGACGGGTAACAGACAGGAACTGGGAGGTAAAACCAACTTAGCTACTATACCATACTTACGCGCAGTTTAAGTTCCCGTTTGGAACTTCTTCAGTTATGCCATACGGAAATCTCTCAATGTGTTAAAAATGCCAAAATGTACATTTGTTCTTGTTTAAATAATTATTAACGGAAAACAAAATCAAAAAAATGGAACTAGCAAAATTTACAATTTTTGTACAATATAATTTATAAATAAATAAATAAGAACATAACAGTTCACGTTAAATCTACCTAAATAATTAAATTAAATACAGGCATAAACAAATCTTAATTTATATATGTAAAATATAGTTTGAAATAATTTTAGAATTTTGAAATAAGATAAATATGTAATGAAAATTTTTTTTTTTTTTTTTTCAATTCACGCAATGTGGTTAATGTACAACTTGCTGGTGGCCACCATGTTTATGATAATTTCTTTCATATTGATTACGCTCGAGCATAAATAACCTTTTGTTGTTGGAAATAATCAATCGTTGTATTTTGGAATATAACAATGTTTTATCAAATGAAGTTATTATGATTTATTATTATTAGTTGATCATGTTATTATAAAATTTCCAGGATCGTACTTATTGATTATTATTTGATATCGTTATGATTTGTTTAATTAGGTTTTATTTTTTTTGATGATCGCAAATTAATTTATGTTACCAATGCTATTTGTAACTTTTGATTGAGATTTTTGTTTTTTTGTCTTTATTGTATTGTATTTGCACTACAAACCCTTAACTCCGTTTTACATTTTTTTATTTCCTTTACAAAATTTATTTTACAACTTTGGTATATACATATTTTATGACAAAATAAAATTAACACTTTGCCAGCTACAGTTTTATTCAAATTTTATTTTAGTTTTTTTTTTATTTGTTTAGCGACACGAAGGCAAAAATATGTTTTCCATTTACACAACAATTCTGCAAGATTGTTTTGTTGCATAACACAAAATGGCTTAACCACAGCACACATCAATTAAAAGAACTTGCATTAAATTCACACACAAAATTTGAGTTCAAATTTCTATACCGAAATTACTGTTTAATTATGTATCACGGTAATTTTTCTACCGAAATATATTTAGCACACCAAATATTCATTTTTCTTTTTATTTACATGAATTAATCCATAGTTATTAAAGTTTTAATCACACGATCGTATTCTTTATTTCACAATCACCACTTTTCTTGACCATCTTAAATATTTCGGTTATCACAAAAAAACAACTCAATCATTTGGCCCATCCAACCATCAACCTCCAAAACCAAAAACCAAAATCCACCAAAAACCGTATCGCACGATCGTTTATATACAAAATGTTTTATTGTCGATCACCTGTACACCAATATAATATCCAGTTTTCTTATAACCCATTATAATCATACTGTGCGAAAATTATTGTACTATTTTCCAGTACTAGATTTTTGTTAACCTGTTGGATGTCATTGACTTGTGTTCTATACGGAGGCCTTACAATCGTGGGGACGACCCATCTGAGAGATGTCTCTTAACCAGCCGGGCTCTATCATTGTATCCGTTACGAATTTTAAAGAAGCTTTGTATAATTATTCTCAACCGAAATTTTCCAAAAAAAAATTTAAATAATGAAACAAGAAAATTAGATAACATTCTAATTTTTAATATCTTTGGCATGATAGATGCCAAGAGATTTACCATGTTCGTCTCCTAATTCATAAGCAACGTTACCAACTGGCCTAATCACATAAGCTTTTTGATACTTTGGCGCTAGTTTTGCAGAGTAATTTTTCGTTGCGTTGCTTTGGACAAAATTCCTATCGAAAACCTTTTGACCAAAACGAAACTCTCTTGTACGACTTCTGATATTATATAAATATATTTTTAAGGTGACGTAGAATATTATTTTGATCCAAAGTTTTTCGGTCACAATTAGAAATTGTGAGTTCTTGTCCTCCGAGATTATGTAAGGTTCGCATCAATTCGTTTGGTGTTGACCAAACATTATGTAGTGTGGAGTTTGATTCGTACTCTGGTGTATGGAATTCCGTAATGCCAAACCAATCGAACTAATGTTTTCATCCCAATTTCGATGATTTTCATGTAAATATGCACGTATTGCAGTTAAAATAGAGCGATTTACTCTCTCCGACATATTCGATTGAGGTGAATATTTATGCTTTCGAAGGTGATGAATGCCATATTCGTTTAAAAATCCTGTAAACTCATTCGAAATGAACTGTACTCCATTATCGCTTATAATATATTCTGGTACAGAGAACATATCGAAAACTTTTTCCTTCAAAAACGAAATTACATTTTTAGAGGTGGCGTCTCTCATTGGTTGTAATAAGGAAAATCTTGAATATTGGTCGAGGGCAACAAACAAGAAACAATTCCCCAATTTTGAGCGGGGGTATGGCCCAAGGAAATCAATATACACTCTCTCCCATGTACGGGTGGCTTCAACATAACTTCCCATGGTCGGCCGCGTTATATAATTTACCGGCTTGGAAACCTTGCATACTTCACAATTACGTATATAATCTGACACGTCTTTACACATGTTTGGCCAATAAAAGTGTCTTCTAAGATACTCTAACGTTTTAGTGACACCGAAATGTGCCGCAGAGGGCGAACAATGAGCGTCAATAAGTAGTTGGCCTATTAGAGGTTTTGGTACAAATAGCTTCCATTGGGGAATCGGAAAGTGCATCATACGGTGCAAATGCTGAATTATAAAATATTCGATTATTTGACACTTTGAAATTGATGTGAGTTTCAGGTGTAGATTTTAATTTTTCTAGTAATTCTTGGTACTCAACGTCTAGGAAAGCATCAGATTCCAGATCTACATAGCATGTTGCAACTATAGGACAATGAGATGGGAGATTAGCAGCAAGTTCGTCAGCATTTGTTCGGGATAATGCATCTGGTACTACATTTTCCGATCCCTTTCTATACTGTATGTGAAAATTAAACCCTTGTAATTTCAAACACCACCGAGCCAGCCGCCCGGTAAGTTCTTTCTGGCTCATTAACCAGGTCAGACTAGCATGGTCTGTTATTACGGTGAATTCAAACCCCTCCACATAGTGCCTGAATTTCTTTATACTGATAACCGCAGCGTAACACTCCAACTCCGTTGTGCTATAATTCCGCTGGGCAGAATTCAATTTGGCAGATACGTAGGCAATGGGTCGTTCTTCGTTAGAATCCGATTTTTGGAACAGGACGCCTCCCACTCCAGTTTTAGACGCATCACATTGTATGTAAAAATGCCGTGAAAAATCGGGATGACACAAAACTGGTGCAGACGATAACGCGTTCTTAAGCGACAGGAATGATTTCTGAGCAGCAGGATTCCAATTAAAGGTTTTCGATTTTTTTAGAAGGTCTGAAAGAGGAGCTGTAAGGTCAGAGTAGTTGCGAATGAACCGCCTGTACCAGCCAGTCATTCCTAAAATTCGTCTTAGCTGTCGAATAGTTTTTGGAGCTGGATACTCAGCTATTGCTGCCACTTTTGTCATGTCTGACTTAAGTACACCATTTCCCACAATATACCCTAAATATTTCAGCTCACGTACAGCAAAATGGCTCTTTTCGACATTTATTGTAAGGTTTGCTTTAGAGAGTAAATGCGCAACTTTGCTCAATAGTTCTAGGTGTTCCTTTAAAGTTTCAGTCGTGACCAATAAATCATCTAAATACACGAATATTTTGTGATGAAGTTCATGGGGTATAACCTTATCCATGACCCTGCACATTGTTTGGGGCGCGTTACAAAGTCCGAATGGCATGACGGTAAACTGATAGAGGGGTCTACCGGGTACGGAGAAAGCAGTCTTATCCCTTGACCTCTCATCTAAGGGGATCTGCCAAAAGCCATCTTTGAGATCTATACTAGATATAAATCTCGTTTTACCCAGCCGACCAAGCAGCCCGTCGTTAATAGGTAAAGAATAAGCCGCCTTCACCGTAACCGCATTTACCTTCCTCGCGTCAAGGCACAAACGGACCTTGCCGTTCGCTTTCCTTACCAATGTGACAGGCGAGCTCCACGAACTAAAGCTTTCTTCAATTACACCTAGAGCGAGCATGCGATCTAACTCTTTATACAGCTCGTTTTGTACCGCAGGGGATATAGGGTAATGGCGTTGCTTAATTGGAGAAGCATTGCCTACGTCGATATCATGTGTTAGAATCTTAGTTTTTCCCAAGCCGAGAATCGCAGAAGATGGAAACTGTTTTATAACCATTTCTAAATCCCGCTTTTGATCAGATGTCAAATTGTGGTATATTAAATTAGGCTCGGTTTTAGATTCTTGAGGCACTAGTTCATTTATTTCGGAATGATCAATCGACTTATTCTGTGGTATTTGAATTTTTAAGCCGAAAAAATCGACTCCTAAGTACAAAAGTGTTGGAGCAATATGCAATGTTAGGTTACGTGTTTGACCCATAAAAGTTACAGGTATGCGAATATGGCCCAATATAGCCTCCGATGATCCACCGGCAGTTTTAATTTTAGACGAAAAGTAACGAAATTTCACATTAGACATTTTCATAAATCTTTCGCTTCCACAACCAAGTACCGATACTTTAGCGCCACTATCTAACAAGCCAACCCCCAAAATTTCGACCTCGGCATACGGACGTCCGTCAGAAGAGTCATTAATTAGAGACTCAGCCAATAGCTTTCGAAACTTATTGCGGGAATGCCAATAATTACGTATCCTGTGAATTTTATTTGGAATGATGTTTAAGGGTTCAGACGAGAGTGTAGATTTAGGGTATAAACTGGCGTTCGACATTAATCGTTGCGACTCATCGTTTCTGTGCTTCAACCTTGATCTCGTACGGTTGTTGTTGCTGATTTGGGTTGTTCTTGTTTGGCTGTTGCAACTTTCCCGAGTTGCTTTTGCAAATTGTACAATAAGGCTTAAGCACCCCGGGAGTCCCACAACCAAAACAAAACTTGTGCTTTAAAGCGACATTGCAATTTTTAAATATATGACTTGACTGGAGGCAATTCCAACATCCGTCAGTCACCTTAGCTGACTGATTCTTATTTGTAAATAGGTTTGTTATTGGTCGATACGTTTTCTGTGGCGTGTTAAATGCACAGATTTCATCATCGTAATCCAGCGGATTTGAGGAAAACGGATCGATACTCTCATCGTTAGGAGTTTCTAGCTCATTGATTTGGCGGTGTTGGCACATCCTCTCCGGAATAAAACCAGTTCTTGACCACGTATCCTCATACATAATGCAAAGCTGGACCATCTGTTCTAAAGTTGGAAAGTGCTTATCAACTAACTTATCCTGCAGACCAGCTCTCATATTGCGTCTTAACGTGTACATGAGCTGAATGTCAGGCAAAGGGATTTCAAAGCGTAACGAAATGGATAACATTTCACTATAGAAATCTTGGAAGGACTCATTATAACGCTGTTTACGAGACTCCAAAATATGTCGGAGATCGTCATCAGTTTGACGATCTTGAAATCGTGTGATCATGTCGTGTTTCAATTTAGCCCAATTTACCCCTGGATTTTTCTCCGTGTAAATCCAATACTATTCCTGAGCTGTATCTTTCAATACATAACTAAGATCAGTTACTAATTGTTCGAATGGTAATTTATTAGCTTCCGCCAAACGTTCAATCTTAAAGATAAATCTTCTCACCGGTGGACCTTTGGGGGAACCATCAAACGTTACGTTCCATTTCATTACATTGCGTTGTAGATAATTAGATTCCATTTGATTGTTGTGTGCTGAGCGTAAGTTTAAGTGCCGACCTCGACGATGATTTTGGCTATTTGGTGGCATTGGCTCAATAACTAATTCCGGATTACCCTGACAATTATCCAGAGTGGATGTGGAATGAGAGGGTTTAGATTTCACGATAAGATTAGCTATCGCTTGAGACCTGATTGACGATATATCGGACTCATCATCAGCATCTATCATTGTTATTTGATCGTATTGGTCGACTGAAACATTTTGGGTTTTAGTAACTGCCATAAGGTCGTCTTGAATCTTCTTAGCTTGAGAGATTAAAGTTGATTTAGAATGAGATACCCTCGTTTTGGAATCAACATGACCATCTTTTAATGAAATTTCAAGATTTTTGGGCTTCAATATTTCAATTTGTTTCAATTCCGCTAATGAAGTATCCAGATCCTTCTCTTTTGTAACTGTTTTGTCATGAATATCAATAATTTTTACGGTAGTATTCAAAAAATCTTCAACATCTCCAGATATTACGGAATTAATAAACCTTATACGTTTTAATCTAAGCCTAATATGCTCTAATTGCGAGGAGAACCGCGATAAAAAACTTTCATCAAAATCCTTGGAATAAGCAATCTTAATTAGAGAGCATAGGTAATTTAATTTAATCTTTAAATTTTGTAATTCACATTTGGGATTTTCTTTTGCACTATCATGTGGTAAATTCGGTGCTAAAACTGGATGTTTATTTTCTAGTTGTAATTGTTCTTTAAGTTTAGTTAACCGATCAAGGGTTGGACCTTCAATGCTACGCAAGGAACATTCAACCTGGAATTCATCATACTCGAGGTGTTCGGCATCCATTTTGTATATAATCGATCGGGTATAGATACGTTTTCAAATTTTGTTGGCCAAAATTGATTGTTCAAAGAAAATAATTTGACCGACGATTTAATATAAATACCAATAATTAGCTAGCGAGCAATTAAATTATAATAAAGATGCGAAAAATTGTGAAAGTAGAGATAAAAAGTATGATCGCAAACAATCACAAAAAAAAATCGTGCTTATAATAGTGATCAAATAAAACAGTAATAGTCAAATCAGAAACTCAATTAACTTGACAATTCATATAAACTGGGAACTTAAACTGACGCAGCATAATATAATTAGTTGGTTGTACTTATAGGGGAAAGAATAAACTAACTAGGGGAAAATGTATATAAAATATGAGTAACAATAATTTCAAAACACATCGATGATTCAAACAACAATACGCTGGATACACTTGTTGAGCTTTGAAAAACTATTACGTCATAGCTAGGATATTAACTTCTTCATGTTCATGCACAATAAAGTCAATAACCTAAACTTAGGGATCTAATGCGCTAACATGAAAAGCAAAATATCGGAATGACTTGGAAAAGTAGCATGTGCCATAACAAATTCAAAATGTAACCACTTACAGAGTTGTGATGGCTATCCACTGTTCCAACCCGCCAGAAAAATTAGAATTTATCAGATAAACTAGGGAATAATTATAAATTGGATTAAATTGAACTTTAATTTAACAATACCCTTCATATGATCGTGTCATTAAATCAAACTCAACACATGAGGACATAATGCAACCATATGAAAAGCTAACATATCGAAATTAAATTGAAAAGAAAAGCGGCAAATAACATCATTAAACGTATGCATCTACGGAATTGTTATTGCAGTTGAACTAGACAATATATCACGACTAAAATTAATTTCAATTAGAAAATTAAATTAATTCTTTAAATAAAATATGAAACAACAAAGAAAAATTATTAAATCTGAAAAATGGGAAAACCAGTAGTCGTCTACCATAATTTTGCGCGTCACCGTAACAATAGTGACGGAGGCTGAGGCCTTTTACGTTTGGGCGCCACTGTAACGTACACAAGTGCTCCGTTGGGGAATTTATGCCGTTATAGATTTCATCTATGCACATCACCAACCAATCGCGGTCTTTCTGCCAGCTGCTCAGCCTGGGATGGGTGGAAAATGTTGATTTATGCATCGATGATAATTAACCACATAGAAACCAAAATGACGGGTAACAGACAGGAACTGGGAGGTAAAACCAACTTAGCTACTATACCATACTTACGCGCAGTTTAAGTTCCCATTTGGAACTTCTTCAGTTATGCCATACGGAAATCTCTCAATGTGTTAAAAATGCCAAAATGTACATTTGTTCTTGTTTAAATAATTATTAACGGAAAACAAAATCAAAAAAATGGAACTAGCAAAATTTACAATTTTTGTACAATATAATTTATAAATAAATAAATAAGAACATAACAGTTCACGTTAAATCTACCTAAATAATTAAATTAAATACAGGCATAAACAAATCTTAATTTATATATGTAAAATATAGTTTGAAATAATTTTAGAATTTTGAAATAAGATAAATATGTAATGATAATTTTTTTTTTTTTTTTCAATTCACGCAATGTGGTTAATGTACAACTTGCTGGTGGCCACCATGTTTATGATAATTTCTTTCATATTGATTACGCTCGAGCATAAATAACCTTTTGTTGTTGGAAATAATCAATCGTTGTATTTTGGAATATAACAATGTTTTATCAAATGAAGTTATTATGATTTATTATTATTAGTTGATCATGTTATTATAAAATTTCCAGGATCGTACTTATTGATTATTATTTGATATCGTTATGATTTGTTTAATTAGGTTTTATTTTTTTTGATGATCGCAAATTAATTTATGTTACCAATGCTATTTGTAACTTTTGATTGAGATTTTTGTTTTTTTGTCTTTATTGTATTGTATTTGCACTACAAACCCTTAACTCCGTTTTACATTTTTTTATTTCCTTTACAAAATTTATTTTACAACTTTGGTATATACATATTTTATGACAAAATAAAATTAACACTTTGCCAGCTACAGTTTTATTCAAATTTTATTTTAGTTTTTTTTTTATTTGTTTAGCGACACGAAGGCAAAAATATGTTTTCCATTTACACAACAATTCTGCAAGGTTGTTTTGTTGCATAACACAAAATGGCTTAACCACAGCACACATCAATTAAAAGAACTTGCATTAAATTCACACACAAAATTTGAGTTCAAATTTCTATACCGAAATTACTGTTTAATTATGTATCACGGTAATTTTTCTACCGAAATATATTTAGCACACCAAATATTCATTTTTCTTTTTATTTACATGAATTAATCCATAGTTATTAAAGTTTTAATCACACGATCGTATTCTTTATTTCACAATCACCACTTTTCTTGACCATCTTAAATATTTCGGTTATCACAAAAAAACAACTCAATCATTTGGCCCATCCAACCATCAACCTCCAAAACCAAAAACCAAAATCCACCAAAAACCGTATCGCACGATCGTTTATATACAAAATGTTTTATTGTCGATCACCTGTACACCAATATAATATCCAGTTTTCTTATAACCCATTATAATCAGACTGTCTTATTATCTATCTAATTGATTGTTTTATTTTGATATTTTAATAATTTTTCCTTACTTTAAACAATTCTATAAATTGAAATTTTGTCGAAAGTCCTGATTTAAAACAATAAAGTTGTCGGCAAATATAATTCAATTATTTTTTATTATTATTTAAAATTTATTATTTATTTATTTTATTTTTTTACATACCGGAAGGTCAGGGAAGATTGTGATTGCAACATTCTTGATCAGGGGGTCTATTTAATTACTTACGCTTTGAGCATAAACTCAATACAATTAAATATGTTAACGATCCAAAGACTTTTTGCTATGGAATGTTGTTTTTCGACGATCTTTCTGGTTGAATTCAGGCTATGTTTTAGTGAAGTTGTGTGAGTTAGATATAAATTAACCCTGCTTTTAGTTGGATGAATTTAAATATAGGTAGCTGAATGACAATACCGAACCTAAATTTTTTTATTTTTTTTTTTATTTTGACATTATTGACGGAATATTTAGGTCATCATATGTATGATAATACTGCCGTGTCATTACGAACGTGAAGTCCCTCGGTTAGATGGTGTTGGATGACCCATAGATGTGAATTAAATAACCTAACCAGCCTAGTAGGACTGATGCCGAATACATATGATGAATATTAGTATCCTTTACCTCAAACACAACTAACTTACATTAATTAACTAACAAACTCTAATCTAGAGTGTGAATTTAATTGAGACTAACATTCTAATACATTTAAGTAGTTAGAAAATGACTTTGCTGCGGTTCGCCCTAGTCGTTTCTGTGACTAACATCCTTTCCTAACTAATCTTATCTGTTAAGGATGCAGGCAGGGCCTGGGCCCGCATGATGCTGAAATATTATTCGCATTCAGATATAATTTGTTATTTGATTGTTGATATTTCAGGATTATGGTAACGTACCTAGGATCGCCGTTATGGCTGGCCTGTACGCCTCTATCATATCATATATCATATCATATCATAAACAAAAAAAATTTCACCCAACTGTTTTTCATATAAAAATTTTATCAGCTCTTGAAGCAGATAAAAAATTTGACATTTTTATTCACCTCAATTTTTAACTTTTTAACTTTTTATGCGGCATTTAAACCAATTGAAACACACACTAACATATCGCAACTTTTTGTTTATGTTCTCTATATAAAATAAGTTCAATGGAAAATTTGAAATGGTCCGTTGGGATTAAAACAATATTTATTTTATTTTAACCTTCAAAAAATTCTACAGCACGCGATTTTTTTACGTCCGTCTCTATTGCTAATGCTAATCTCCCTTTTTGTTTTTTATGTTTTTATTGTAATTTCCCACTTAATATTTTTATTGTACGTTGCACAATTTTTTGATAATTTGAATTTGTAACGGCTAACGTATCTTGGCTACGGTACTCCCCGGTCAGACGAAAGTCGGTGTTTATTTAAAATCTCCCCGGGAAATGCACATGTCGACCGGATCGAGTAACTTTCGTCTATTCTGGTACCGTAGTAATAGTAGCCGGTTCGTTAGTTGTTTCTCCTTTCGTTATCGGTCCCACCTTCGTTGCTTGATTTGGATCTGTCGGGGCCATTCCTGTCAGTATATTGCTTGTCGGTAGATACGCTGGCTTAAGGCGATCAATTGTAATGTTTACTTCGCGCTTAGGCAGCGCTTGCACATACGTTCGTGCGAGCATCTCGAATGGTCCATTGTATGGATGCGTCAAGTTCGGGCGAACCGAATCGTCTCGCAGAAATACGAGGGCCGCTGTATGGTAATTTTCTTGCACGAATATTTTTAAACTGCCGTGCCACGCCGATATTGTTGGACGAGTGTTGCTCATTGCATTTCTCAGGTCGATGACTGTTTATGCCTCTGTCTTCTTTAATGGCTGCACGTCGAAAAATTCACCTGGAATACGAAGCGTTGTACCGAAAACGAGTTCGGCCGGTGTTGCATTCAAATCCTCTTTATACGTTGACCGAAGGCCGAGAAAAATTGTTGGTAAATACGTCGTCCATTTCTCGGTGTTGTGGTGTTGTGGCAAAGAATTGCTGCCTTCAGCGTGCGGTGGCATCTTTCGATGAGACCACTTGAATGTGGATGATACGCCGTTGTCTCTCATCAACTCGTCGAAAAGGTGTGACACAAACTGAGTACCTTGGTCGGTGGTGACATTTTGTGATCCAGTCCGAAATGAGTGGGCTTGCGACTGTTGCTGCTGACATATCGGGAATTGGAATCGCTTCTGGGCAACGTGTAAAACGAACTATTATCGTCAAACAGTAGCGATTTGCTTCGGATGGTGGGAATGGTCCCACTAGATCTACATTACTGTGAGCAAATTTCTCGATCAGAGCATCGAACCAGAGCGCCGTTGACATTTTAAACAGCTTCGAACAAATTTGGCGACGTCTGATTGAATGCCTGGCCGAACGAATCGTTTTGTCATCAATTTCGACTGAATAAACTAACTTCAAAATTTTTGCTTCACGAATGGACGAATGTCACTTGTGGAGTAATCGGAATATACTCAATTCGAACTGCCTGGAACGGTAAAAAGTTTGAACTTAATCGAAATGTTATTAACTTCCGCCAGTAGAGGTTTTAGTTCTGCATCGTTTCTCTGGTCACCCGCCAATTTCTCGTAATTAACTTCCGCACTCGAGTGGATACTTTCTATGCGTGATAAAAGATCCGCTGTTACGTTTTCAGCACCCTTACGTGCCGGATATCGGTGGTCATCTGTCCGATGTAATCGAGTTGCCTCGCTTGACGATCGTTCGCTTTTTCGGGTTTCTGTGCGATGGCAAACGTAAGCGACTTATGCAGCACTATAGCATGAATTTGAAATGTTTAACAGCCAAATACATTGATGTGCGCTTTATCAAATTTTTTTGAGAAAACCCTAACGGTTGAAGCCCCTTGTCACGGACATGATGAAGTACTGCATGAGCCTCGATACCGGACGCATCAACATACAGCGAAAGCTACCGTTTTTGATGGATGAGCGGGTGAAGCGACGTTGGATAAATCGAATTTGTACTTATCGAATGCATTTCTCCCTTCGTCCGTCCATGTTAGCAGCGTTCGATCGTTCTTCTTATTTCCAAGAATCATTTCCCGTAATATGAATTGAGTTTCCATGGGTTTTGGTAAAAACTTGAGATAATAGTTGATTGTCGCCAAAAAAACTGTTTAGTTTATTTATCATTGTCGGAAGTAGAAATGAGTTGATGGTTTGATTTTATCGGGCAACGGCAAAAGTCCTTCGGACGAAACGCGATGTCCAACGAAATGAATCTCCTGCCGACCAAATTCACATTTGGCAACATTTATCGTTAAATCGTATGGTTTCAATCGCTCCAAAACGATTCGCAAGGGCTCCTGGTGCTCTTCGGGGATTACCGAAGCGATACACACATCGTTGATGTACGCAAACACAAACTCGGATCACGGCAAACTTCGTGAATTAATCGCTGGAACGTTTCTACAGCGTTGCGTAGGCCAAACGTCATTAGCCGAATGGCGTCGTATAATAGCCGTTTTGTCAATGTCTTCTTCTGCGACTGGAACTCGATCTTTGGAAAAATGGTCTTTCCTTGCAAATTGCCAACGAAATCGTTAACATACGGAATTGGAAAGCGATCCGGAACTGTGATGGCATTTAAAGCGCGATATCACCACACGGGCGCCATGAGCCATCGGGCTTCTTCACCATGTGAAGCAGGCTTGCCCAACTACTGCTTGATGGTCGACAAATCTATGCTTTCATCAATAATTCGAATTCCTTCCGTGCTTTTTCGAATTTACCAGGCTCTAATCGTCGAGGTTGAGTATATACAGGATGTCCTGTCGTGATAATTCGATGTACTATAGCAGTATAAATTTCCCTTCCTGACATTGTAATTTGCTTGAACTCTTCCAGTAGACCAGCGTAATTCAGATCCAACTGGTATGTTTTGTATTCGGTCGTCTCGTCGAAGGTGACGCGCTACAATTTGAATTTAGGCCTCTGAGCGGGTCGATTCTTTTTTTCCATTCAAATCGATTAGCAATCCGTATTTTGTAATGAAATCTGCACCGACGATTGGGGTTGTTACGTCTACGATTAAAAACGAACACGTGAAGTCACGTCGTAATCCGAGGTTTACCTTCAGTGATGTAGTTAAAAACGTTTTGATTGTAGAGCCGTTTACTGCGAACAATTTGATTTCCAATGGTTTACAATAGCCTACCAACCGGCTGCGTGGCATGACCGATCCGTCGGCGCCTGTATTCTCGTAAATTTTTAGTCGATTAATGAATTTTGATTTAGGCTGTTCGTAACCTAAATTCGACGCAGGCTGTTGGCATCATTTACTATTTGCCTGGCGGCTTTCACTGCGTCAAAATTGCACGGCATGCAGCATCGGTTTGCTTTAGCGGCAAACCTCCAATGGAATCAACACTTTGGATGCTCTGAACGAGAGTTCGAACGCGTACGTGGCCTATTAGCGTTCACTGAATTACTGTTATCGCGAGAATTGTCGAATTTTCGTTCAAGTTCAGACACCTGAATAGACAACTTTTGTAGTAAACTGATTTCGGTTGCTGTGAAGTCGTTTGGCAAATATTACGATCGCCAATTGTACGTAAACGAATTTATTCAACCAACGTTTCGGCTGCTTCGAGTCGATCCTTTATTGGTAAAATTTTCATTTGAATAACTGCAGCGTGTGCCATTTCGGGTAGTCGTGCAGCCCAGAAATCGATGAGTGCAGTTTTCGTTAACGAATAGGATGCTAAATTTTTTAATCTTTGATACAACTGGGTCGGTTTTGCATTGCCATGTTGTACATCGTTAATCGCTTCTCGGAATCTTTTTTCCTGTGAATTCGAAAAAAATTCCACTATCACTGACTTTATGTGCTCGGACTTTCCTTTTTCTGGGACTTGACCGATTTCCGTTTGTATATAGCTCTCAGATCGCTTAGTAGAATTTGTGCCATTACCGAACAATACTTTTTATTATCCGTGGTAATGTTGCTGCCTTCGAACCAGAATTCCAGGCTTACAAAATATAGTTGCGTGCTGTCTAGACTGTCGATCAGTCTGGCATTGGTCAAAGTGGAATCGTGGCATTTGCGTGTATGGGGACGGTTGGGCGCTCCTTCGTTATCTTCGTCATCGACACCCATTTGAGTTTTTTCACTTATTTTTGACTGTATCACTTTTGTTTATCACATTCGCATGTTTAAATCACGTCGGGATCACCACTTTGGGATTAAAACAATATTTTATTTATTTTATTTTATTTTAATTAGTTTTATTTTATTTTAACCTCCAAAAAATTCTACAGAACGCGCTTGTTTTACGTCCGTCTCTATTGCTAATTTTTTATACCCTTATTCCCTTAATCGCATCACTTCATGCGATGTGACTACTCGTCTTCTTGGTTACTAGATTATTAAATCGAATTAATAATAAACAAAATAATTAGTTACAAAACTAGTGGCGGCTGCTTTTTAAATCTTAGTACACTGCTTTATAAATATTTTCTTCTGACTTCCATCACTTCAAACGACAATTTCCATCACTTGAAATTTTGATGCGACAAATAAATAGAATTGTTTTCAAACTAAGGTAGCTAACTAAGATTTAAAAAATATTCACTGCGAGTTTTGTACGAAATTATTCAGCATATTTCGATTTTACCATCTAGTAACCAAGAAGATCCATAGTCACGTCGCATGAAGTGATACGTCTAAGGGAATAGAGGCCTTATTCTCTTTTTGTTTTTTATGTTTTTATTGTAGTTTTCCACTGTTGATATTTTTATTGCAGGTTGCACAATTTTGTGATAATTTGAATTTGTAACGGCTAACGTATCTGGCTACAGTCGTACCGAATGAGAAACAATCAGCAAAATTCCATTTAATTTACAAGTAACTGCACTCTTAAGATTTAATCCATGCTGGATGACTTTTTTATACCACTTTGTATTAGGTATATTACTGCGTATCCAACTAAATCTATATAAAAGAAATTTACGCATACATTCTTAGGTCTGTCTGCCTTATCACTTAGCAACAAAGATTTTTATTTTCAAAACGAACAAGACGTTAGAAACATTAATAACCGAGTTGCATAAAGGCTCACGTATCAATCCGGTCTCGTAAATTTACCATTATCCAATTTTAGAATTGCAAAATACTTGAATTGATGGTTTTGTGAAAACATAAAATTTACCGACGATTCATTAGATGCTTAACTCTGCTCAACTCTGCACACTCTCATTAGATCCTTAACTCTGCTTAATGCTCCCAAGTGAAGCAAAATGTTGTTCTTTAAGCGTTACAAATATGATGTAACAGTCAAAATTCAAACGAAACACCTGCTTTTTTAAAATCCATTAGGGTATAAACCTTCCCATATGAACACCAGTTTTTTTTATATAAAATAACTTTAGCTAAAATTTCCCTGAACCAATCGAAACACACATTAACAACAATCCAGGAACGATATCATTTATTGACATTGATATTTTATTGACAATTTGATAGTAATTCAAGGTACACAAAGGCAATATGGAGAAACCCCTATGCAACGATGAGGCAGCTAGTAAAAGCACGTTTCCGGCCTGCTATATAATGCGAATAACGGACCATTTCCTAAATAACATTTTCTCTGTAAATATGGTTATTTTTCAGTCGATACACAACCAAGAACAGTTTAAAATGCAAACTTAAAATGGAGAGAAATCAGATGGACCAGGAGTCGATTTCTGGAGGAGAAATGTACAAGCACCGCCATAACCCTCTAATGATGAACAAGTTGACAAAGTAAGTTTTATGAAAACCGAAATTTTATAAATCGTTCTGCAGCCTATATCTGTAGCCTAAGCAACTAAAAATACCCAATTAGTCGGTTCAAAGCACCTATGTTAATTAATAGTAAAGGAATTAACAAAGGAAGAAAAACAACATCTGCAAAACTAGTTTTTGTTATTATATAAATCATAAAATAGAAACATCAAGTTATACATTTAGCGAGTCGAAAGTCTTTACTAAATCGGTATCTTTCATTTAACAGAGAATCATTTTTTATGACCATCCTTAACCGATATAAAAACACACACAAGTCTGTAAAGAACATTTATTTATTATATGTTCAACTTACTTGATCAACTACTGTTCAGCTTTCCTAATAAATATCTACGAATTCCCATCTCTAAATATGTAAGTTATTAAGAAACAGGAGATTATAATCTTATAAAATCATAATTTTATTAATGCAGTCTCTTAATACATATACACTTAAATTCACGTAGTTACTTAATTTAATATTTGTTCGTAAAAAGTAAATAATTATTAATCAAATATAAAAGGCAACTGAAACGTTGAATAGGCTTCCGGTTTGGTAGACCAGACACCAAAATAATACGTTTTGAGTTGCTCCCATAATTTACAATACTCGTCTCCCAATAATTTAGCATTTTTATAACTTATGATTATTTCACCTTCCTTATTATTTCGTTTAGTAGCGTTTTTATTTAAATATTCACCTAATTTGCTATTATTATCTAATGATAAAAAATCCCAATAAATTGTTAAAATTTCCAAGTATTTTTGAAATAAATTTATTTTTGTTATAAACAAACGTCCAATTGGTGTATTTAATTTGGATTTAATAACACCTTGGCGATATCCCCCAACAGAAATTTCTAATGGTCTGAAATTAGAAAACAAAAGAAAATTTATAAATAATTAAACACCGTTCAGCAATAATTATTCTAATGCAGACAAATCAAAAAATTTTACCCTAATAAAACATTTAAAACGATTTATGAGTAGTTAGTTAGATTTTATATTTTGTTTATTAAATCACAAAAACAAACAAAACGTAAAACTAAGGATTGGTACTTTGGTCGTAAAAGGGGTAATTTACGAACAATTTCATTTATTTTTGCAAATAAAATAAATTAAATTGCAAATTAGAAGGTTTGAAATGAATAAATTATTTTTTTTAAGTAATTTTCTGCTGTGTTAAATTACAAACAACGATAAATGATTGATTTTTAGAAATAGAAGGGTTTTATGAAAACACTCCGTTTGATTTCCCGTCTATTGGTTTTGGTACGTATAGCTAGAATAAGAGGCGCCTTTATACTCGTATGTATAAAAAGTTCAAGACGAATAGTGTTCTAATTGAAGTTTAATAATACGTTACATAAATCAATTCTACATGGAATCGTTTTGCCAAATTGGATTTTTTGTAAAATAGTAAATAATGGTATGATGAGTTATACTAAAGAAATAAAATTGAATATTAAACGTCATAAGAGGACGTGACTAGGACAAAAACAACTAAAACGAAAGAGGCAACACAATTTTTCAAATGTCATATACATTTTGTTGATAAAAAAAACCTTTCCTGTACCAATAAAAATGTTAAGAGTTATTTAAACGATTATCAAATCACCTCAAATAATTTTAGAATAAATTTTGTTGTTGAATTAACATAAAAATATTATTTTGACTATATTTGATTAAAAAAAAAGTCGGAGATGTCAAAAAAATATTACAATATAATTCTAAACTGCTAGAATTGCTCGATGGGCGGCTTTTTTTGTTCATTTTCAGTATAAAATTTTAAATATATTGCATGCACTCACTCTAATTAATACGATGTATACGTATTAGTTTTCTCACTTCATTTAGATTGTTCAGATGCTGAAAAATAGCCAGTGTCATAATACCATAACCGTGCGATTCTGACGTATAGTCACAGACCTCTTAACTTCAAAATGTATCACAATTAAGAGATTTCTCTTACATAAGACTATTTTGCAATTCTCCACGTATTGATTAGTACAGAGGTTATCTTGAAAACCTCTTAACTTAATACCTATCTAAAATGTGGTCTTAAACAGCATTGTATTGCAATTTTTATTATGTTGAATTTAAACTAGTGGAGTCTTGTTTCCACTAATGTAGAAGCAACACCTAAAAGAAACTTGTGCAGTGGAAAAAAAATACTTATAATAAAAAATATAAATTCTAATTAATAAACATTAAACCAAATTATAGTAGTGATTACAGAGATAAATAATCGGTGATAAATAAACAGTGATAAATCAACAGTGGTAAATAGTGCGAAAATAGACGACCGATCTTCAAATGTAAAAAAGATGGTGGTCACCCATGCGGTCCACCACTCTTAAAAATGCCTAAAATAACACCTTGCAGTCATGAAGCTGGCTAAGCTGAGCTCACTGGCTAAGCAAAATTAATAACAAAATAAACAACAAAAAAAATAACAAACGAAAACAACAAAAACTCAACAAACGAAAACAACCACATGGAAATAGAGGTAGAAATAAAAAAAACAACAACAGCGATCAAAACAAAAACATAACGGAATCAAAAAAAGCTGATAATAAATATTTAACAACGGATAAAGGACCGTTCTATGTAATTATCGAATACCCAACACCTAAACTAATGATGCGAGTCTTAATATCAAAAATTATGAAAGCGAATAGAACATTCAAAGTCATAGTGGACGTAAACAAAAAATCAGTGCGAATAGAATTTGATTCTTTCTACAAAGCAAACAAGTGCACACGACGATCCAAATCACATTGAATTAAAAACAAAGGGATGCAGATGCTACATCCCAAAATTCTACACCCATTTCTGTAGAATTTGACATTCTAGAAATAACAAAAAAACATTTCAGCAGTGAAGGGGATTGTACATATTGAAAGAATAAAAACATGGGATAGAGACAACCAAATCTTAAAGATACACAATTACTAAAAAATGAATTTAGAGCGAGCTCACTACCGGATAAAATATTATTCAATTCAACATTTGTCTACCCAAAACCGGGATTTTGCTCAAATTGTTTAAGCTACGGACACCACAAAAAAATCTGCGCGACTGCAGGGGGTTTTCTTAAACAATTTATCGAACTGGCAAGCAGACCAACTGAACAAAACAAAGATCCCTTGGCAATACAAATAAAAGACATTGCCAACTCAATAAACCTTAAATGCGAAACGTATTAAAAATATTGCAAATAAACATAAGAAGCTTACAAAGCAATCTTAATCTGTTAGAAACATATGTATATAAACTTGAACAAAATTGACATCGCAATCCTTAGTGAGACATGGACCAAAACAAATGATAAAATAAAAATAAATAATTACAAAAATAACATAAGCGCTAGAACAATAAAACATAATCTAGCCCTTTTACATATTGAAACAATTGCGGTTAATATAAAATACAAAAACAAAGCCTTCAAAATAATTTCGTTTTACAACAAACCAAACAAAAAATAAAAGAAATTATAAAATAATAGTACAAAACGAATTCAAAAAACTAATACTCACAAAAAAATAAAACAGATATAATAATAGCCGATGATATCAATGCACATAGCAGCGGGGAAGCAACAACATAAATGACAAATGAGGAAAACAAATTGCAGAGATAATCTTGGACAACGATTTCCATCTACTCAACAATGGCACCCATACGTGACAAAATCTATACCAACACACCACAACGGCACTAGACATAGCAGTTTGCAGTCCCAACATATACAACAAGATGACGTGGCAATGCACCAACGACAATATAGGATCCTACCACATACCTATAACACTCACATATAATCTCAACCTAAAACAGCAAAGAAGATTCCAATTGGAAAAAAACAATAGAGAAACTAACAACACTACAAATAACTAATAATAATAATAATCAAAACGAGAAAAAAAAATATAGAATCAATCATTGTAAAAACAATAAAGGGGAACACCAAAACAACATATTGCAACACGAAACACACACCAAAACATTGGTGGAATGAATACATCCAAACGTTTTCTAAAAAGAGAAATAAAAAAAGCAAAAAAATTATTAATCTAAACATGTTATGGAATAAAATAAATTTAATAAAAAACACCAGAAACAATTCTTTTAACCTTATGGAAGACCTCGGCAGTGCAAAGAAATTCCTACAGGATGATTTTCCAGAATCAACAGAAGACGTCATAAGGACATGCGAGCGAGAACAAAATAACACGGATATATAGAAATTTAATGAAGACATCATCAGAAAAGTGATAAATTCAAAGCAGGACACGGCTCCAGGCGAAAACAAAATATCATACAAGTTTCTAAAACTGTTGATTAAAAGTAACGAAAATATTCTGATATTACTCTATTCTGATATTACCCTCGCAAACTATTTTGAGCACATATGGACTAAACAATCTTATACCAAAAAGTGGAAAATCTCCAAGTGTAAAGCCATCGAAAAGTCAAATAAACACGAGTTGCTGAAAGAAAATTTTGGCCTGTATGCCTACTAAATACCATGTCTAAAACATTCAACAAAATTATCCTGGAAGATATAAATGACCACATCAGGCAAAACAAAACTCTGCCACATACCTCGTAAGGCCACATTAATAGAAATATTAAAAAGAAGAAACTTTCCTCACAAGATAATAAACTGGATTTATCAATTTGTCACAAACTGAATAATTATAATGGAAAACCAAACAACCACACTCAAACACATAACAAATAAGGGAAATCCCCAAGGCAGCTGTTTAAACCCTACACTTTTCAACTTATATACAACAAAACTACATAAACTACCAACACAGATAGAGTCTCAATATACCAGTTTGTAGACGACATAGCCATCATAATAAAGGGAAAAAACGATAAGGAAGCAGAGATTACAACAAACAGAATGTTAAGGAACCTATCTCAAGAACTAAACAAACTAAATCTAAAATTTAACCCCACAAAATGCCACTATATGAGGCTATTCAAAAATAAAAATTCAACATTTGAAACAAAATTAGATAATATACATCTCCAAGAAAATAAAAACAATAAATTTCTTGGTATTACAATCAATAACAAAATGTCACTTTCACCACACTACAAAAATATAGAATTAGAGATGCCGAACACACTAAACCTACTCAAAATGTTAACCCACACAAAAGGTGGAGCTTACCCACATACCATGTTAAACATCCAAAAGGCCATTATAAACACAATAACACAATTTGCTGATGTCATTACGGACACGGATAAAAATACATAATGAAAACCAAACAAAAAATACTCAATAGCAGCATACGAATATGCACGGGAATGCTAAACACCAGCTCTACTAGCCGAAGCCGGATCGCTTCCAGCTGAACTAGAAAATAAAAAAATCACGCTTAAATATATGGCAAAACAATTAACCAAAGACAACAAACTGGCAAACCAAATTAGAAACCATATAACTATCTCAAAGTTCAGGAACCTATACAACGAACACCCCTTCATCCAACTCATCTCACAGAAGCAACACAAAAACATAGACATACCAGAGAATATAACAATATTTGATTCATTGCCACATATCCCCAACAAAAAAAACAAATCCAATGGAGCTATTAAATAGGACGAAAGAAGTTGTATCAAGTTATAACCAGTATACACACATCTACACTGATGGATCTAAAAAAACGATAAAGGAGGAATAGGAATATACTTCGACAAAAGATAAATACAAATATCCATTACACTAAAAAGAGAACACAAAACGATAGTAATACTATGTAGCAATCAAAATAGCAATAAAGGAAGCCCTGAAGATGAATATAACATGAATATATCAGCTAAAACGAAAAATCACGACAAACATTTTGAAAGTGAAATTTTGAATTTGGCAAACCAACACCCTACAAAAATGATCGTAATCCAGTGGATACCGGGACACTCGGTACTATCAGGGAACGAAAAAGCTGACCTATTAACAAAAAATGCAAACGAAGTAATACAAAATCAATACGAAAACAGCATCCCCTTTGAAGATGCGGTATACATCATAAAAAATATAATAAGTAACGACTGAAAAATAAAATATGAAACATGGACGAATACAGCCGGAAAATATAACAAACTAATAAACGAAACACCTTCTAGAACCCCTTGGTCCAAGAACACAAAATGGAAACATACAAACTAAGAAGACAACTGATCAAACGCCAGAAGCAAAACATATAAATACACCATAGGGAAAGAAGACAACAAAAATTGCGACACATGCAATATAATTGAGACCAACGATCACATTGAGGAAACGTGCAAAAAATATGATGATATAAGAACGAAATACAAATTAATAAAAAACTCATCGACATATTGAAGTCAAATAACATAAAAATATACAGAGAACTCATCAAATTCTTAAACGAAATAGGGTACAACCTTTAAAACACAACAGGGTTTTGTGGATGGCAAACGACTAAACCTAAGCAAATAAAAAAAATTAAAAAAATTTAAACTAGTGAAAAATGATGATTGTTAAAATAATATAATTTATTAAATTATTTTATTCAATACTCTAAACGGAATTTGTGATCTAAAAATTTTTTATTTATAATTTAACAATTGTCGTTGTAGATAGGCACACAACAACATTGTAACCTACAATGAATAGTATTCCACTTTTGGTTAAATAAATATATTTTCTTAATTTATTATAAAAATATAATTGTTAAAATAACATGTTTCACAAACATATGCGTGTATCATTTATTTATTATTAAAAATATAATTTCAAATTCTCGCAGTAACAGACAATCGCAATTGACGGGCCTTCAAATATTTCTGAAGACTTGTTAAGAGAAATTTTAAGAGTAGTGCCATTAGAATATCAATTGAGAGACTAAATTAAAAACAATAGCTTAACAGAAAATTGCTTAACTGTTGGCCTCTCTCTCTTAATAGTCTTAACAACAGAGTCGCAAAGGCAACTTAATGCTCAATGGTCGAATGAACTTGACGAATCATAGTGTGACTTATCAGGTGCGCAAATAAATTACCGGCTTTCACACATAGATGGTGCTAGCCTCACATCACATCTAGGTGTTGTAATACCAACACTTATCGCAACGCAAAAGTATTTTTTCTAAGAACGAAAATGTCGAATTTTGTGCCAATCATACAGCATTTGCGGAAAGCTTTCCTTTTCTGCTTCAACTTGAAAAAAAATTCCGCTGAAGCACGTCATTTACTTGAGGAATCCTGCGGCAAACATATACCATCGAAAACTACCTGTGAAGAATGGTTTAAACGCTTCAGAAGTGGCGATTTCGACATTGAGGACAAGAAGCGCTCCGGAAGACCAAAAACATTTGAAGACAACGAGCTGCAAGGGTTATTGGATGAAGGTGATACGCCAACTCAAGATCAACTTGCGGAGGCATTAAACACGGCTCGCCAAGGTATTTCCAAACGTTTACATGCTATGGGACAAATTTAAAAGTAGGGAAAATGAATGCCGCATGAGTTGACTGAGAGACAGATGGAAAATCGAAGAGCCACTTGCGAAATTTTGCTTTGCGTTTGGTGGGCCCAGAAAAAAATCGTGTACTATGAGCTGCTGAACCGTGCATCAATCTGAACCATGCATTGCTTGAAAAACGGCCAAAATGGGACACGAGACACGAACGAGTGATGTTTCAGCACGCAAAGCTCCATGCCATCGCACTCCCATCGTCCAGGACACCATAAAAACGCTGAGATGCTTGCGCTACCGCACCCGCCTTATTCGCTACACCTGGCCCCCTCGAATTATTACTTATTCCGTTCGATCTCGCATGGCTTAGCAGTGCTACACTTGACCAGTTTCGAAGAAGTGCAAAATTGGTTAAATGAATGGTTTCGATCCAAAGACACGTCGTTTTATCGTCGTGGTACCATGTAATGCCAGAGAGAGGCAATAATGTGTAGATAGCGAAGGACAATACTTTGAATAAACCATTTTTTATATTCCTATTGAAATTTTCGATTTTTTATTTTTCAAAAAAAACCGGAAATTTAATTTTATGCTTTAATAAGAGCCAAGTTAAAGCTCTAAACATGTATTTTATGGGAAAACTGTAGTGTTGCATTTTATCGCCAAATGACCTACGAAATCGGTCGGTTAAAATTTTAAATTTCTCGACATCTATAATTTATGTATGTATTACTAAAATTTGTTCAATATATTTACTTCAGTGGATTTAGAATTTAAAACTGGTACTTAATCTAGCATGGAAAATGAATGGGAATTTTGCATCAAAAAATTAACTTTTAGATTCAATAACTGTACCTCGTACAGAATTTCTTCTTCTAATGAATTTCTCTATTATCACTCGGTATAGATTTTCATATAGTAAACTAATCTCTGTATATAAACAATGGGATTTGACCAGAAATGAAATGATGAACAAACTTGAAACACAACGAGAGAGAGAAGTAATTTTGAAGAAAACCTAAACGATATTTTCAAAATACCAGTCTCAAGAGAAATAACCCATGAATTACTGATCATTGTCAATAATAAGTAAATTATGTAATAGACCTGCGTTAAATGAGTGCTATATTAAGCACAGCTAGAAGTTAAAACACGAGCAGACAGGCGAGTAAATTAGCCATTATGTGCAAGTCAAATACTATAATTCACCTACATCTTAAAATAATTAAGGTTATATTTTATAAATAGTTAAGTATTGCGATGTACCTGCAACACAAAGGACATTACAATTTTATGATTGTTACATAAACTTAGGTATATCTATTGAAAACATATAGCCCAATTTTCCAATATACAATTTCGGTTGAATTTTCAAAAAGTCTATTAGAAATTGACTATTTGCCTCGTTGAGTTACAACGAATATGAAATTTTATAATTTTCCCGGAATTTTTTAACCGAGGACGTGCGGCTGGCTATAGGTCCGAGTTACGTAGAAGCATCTGCACATTGCATAGCCCCATGCCTATAGTACTGGCATGGAAGATGGCTCGGTCCATGAGTCTTGCCCTTCGACAGGGGGTCGGCAATCAGGTACATCTGACTCGGAGGCAACACCCATTATTAGGAAACAAAAATAACTATACTAATTAAATGAATTAAAAAGAAATAAAAAAAATCTGAATTAGGTAAAATTCGTAAATTTGTGTTGTTTTCTATTATTTTATTAATATTGTATATGCAATCGAAGTATCTTCTAGAAACAAAAAACAAAACAAAAATCAAACCAAATTCAAGGCAATGGCAATCGATAAGCTCAAGGAGGAAACTCAATTGAAATCAAATCCTGACATGAAGATAATTAACAATGTTCAGCTCAAATTTTAATAATTATCTTTATTAGTTCTTTAGCTTTCGAACCTTTTCGGTTCTATTCTCAAAACAATAATAAAACAATTTCACAAAAAAATATTTTCTATACAATTCTATTTAATTGTTTCCATATTAAATAATATTGGAAATGTGTAAAGCAAAAAATCAAATTTTAAAAATAGCTCGAATTGCCAATATAAACGTAGTCGTTAATTTTGTTAATAGAATTTGAACTGGATTTTATAATATACAAACTCATTTAACAATTTAATTTCCTGACATAAATTTCAGACAATGTATTTATTCTAAATATGTAGATTTGTCCGATGTTATACAATTATAATGAATGGCGAGACACCAACATAGAGGGGCATCCTAAGTCGTTAGCTAATTATTAAAAAAGTTGGCGTAAACAAGTTTGTCGCCCTCGATATCAGGGAAAGTAGAGCGCTTGCTCCGTAATGCCAAAAAGAAATTGACTAAAGAATTTTTTCCATTACTGTGGTCTACCGTTTTCAATGCCAACCAAGGATAAATAAATTGGACGAAATTATTCCTAGTTTACATAAAATGCACCTTCGTTTCGTTCCGTTTTAAACATTATGTTTGCCATAAAAAAAAGTCAGATGAATCAATTAATAATGGGTTGTCGTCCTCGTTAGCTTAGTAAGTAGAGTGCTTGCTCTGTTATTTGGGGATGTGACCAACAAAAAAGTTGCGACTGGGTGTTTTTAACGTATTATATGTTATTTATATTATGTTCGTTTATTTCAGCTGCAGTAGTTACGGCCTTTGTCTTGAGTTATAATGTAAAAATAAGCATCCAAAGGTAAATCAATTCTAGAAACAGCAAACTCGAAAAATTATTATTTATCTATTACCATTACTAAATAATTAATTATAATATTTTGTATGCAAACTTGAGATATTTTACATTATAACTGATTAACTTAAGTGAAAAATATGCATAGTTGAGAAATCTGTTTTTAAAAAAACGTTCTTAATTATTGTCATGTGGCAATGTCGATACAAATTTTCATATTAGGACAAATGCCGTGAAAAGGCATTTTTACAGATTTTTGATTGTCGTAATGGCAACTCTGTTCGTAGTTGTACTACCGCTACAGATTTATAATTTCGAGATACATCTCTTAATAAATAGTTAATTTTTTTTGTTGTTTTCATAGAAAATTTGTCAAAATTACTTTGTCTCGAAACTCTTAACTCGAACTCGAGATGCTCGATATCGAAACTAAGTTCATTTAAAATTGTACATTAATTTTAAAGGAACCCAACACATAATAACAAAGTACCTACAAAACTTATACAAATACGTTAGGGATTGTAATTCCTAATTTTCACTTTGACATATGTTACAAATTGCTGTGGCAAAAAATTGTATAAAAACCAAAGCTTTATTTAAGATACCGATATAAAAATGTACTCACCGTTCTTCAACGTTACACCAGGAAATACTCGTTGGACATGGTTGTAGCGCCAGATTCCTGTCATTTTTGTAATAATCAAATTCTATTCCATTGCTCGATTTCATTACAATTATTTTAGTATTTCTTAAATAACTCCTATATTTTTCGAATATATTCGAAAAGTTATCGGAGACTAAAAATCGCTGATGAAAAGCTCGTTCCGTCGATTGAATATTGCACAAACTATTCACACAATATATAAAAGATTTGATGACAACGGGCCCGTTTAGTAAAGAAGACAGAAGCGCGCCTTGAAGTCCTAAAATAGACCACTTTGCAAGTTTATCACTACATGATACAGAAAGAGTTCGTATACCACGACCTGGTTTTGTACGAACTTTTCCAACATCTTGGGCCATTAAATCAACTGGTGAGGCGGCTTGTTCCTGATCAATGAACAGTTTTGCTCCTGTTTGTTTAGCAATTAATCGTCCAATGTTTTCCGAATTTTCGAAGTTGGTTATGGGTAATTTTAGCTTCTTAGCATCAGGTGGATCATCCTTTTCATTTTCGAAAATACTTGCGTCTCCGCATGGTGGATGTGTGGTAAAAAAGTGATACTCATAATTTGTACGTAAACAAAATTTATGGGTTTTCGAATTCATCTCGAAAATGCTAAATTTATTGTAAATTGTTAAATTTTTAATTTGTTGATAAAGATAACGAATAAAACTACGACGGGCTATAACCTCCGCATGACTGTCATTTAAAATATCACCGTTCACGCTTAGCTGATCTTTACCAATACATTTAGTACCAGTCCCAAGTGCAACCACCCGTTTGATATTTGTATGTCGATCATGCTCTACAATTGCTGAGAGAACACTCCATTCTTTATTAAGTAATGGTTTACCAGATTTTGGAAGATTTTTATTGAAAAAATTTAGACACAAATTATTAATTTCGTTTGCAAAGTTTAAATCCATTTTAGTAAAATATGGTTAAATGCTACAAATACAATATTATTTATAATTCAGATGTGGCCGATTTTTAACTTTTTTAGGAATTTTCCTAAACTACGGTATCTGGATCCCAAGCGTATTTCTCTCTAATTTGGATATTGTTTAAAACGTTCATAAATTTATCAGGGATTTCAAAATTTAAATCATAATTCTCGTCGATATGACTTTTAGACCTGGCTTTTGGAATGATTCCAATGTTTTGCTGTAAAGCCCATCGAAGCAAAACTTGTGCTGTTGTTTTATTCACTTGGTTTGAAATATTTATGATTCTAGGATCAGATCGAAGAGATGAATAATTGGAGGTACCGAGCGATGAGTATGCTTGAAGGAAAATACTGTGGTTGCGGCAAAAATCTAATAATTCAGGAATATGAAAATGTGGATGCCATTCGACTTGATTAACAGCTGGCACTATTACATCATCATATTGAAGCATTTCGGTTAAATGACGAACATTATAATTAGAAACACCAATAGCACGTATCAATCCTTGCTTATATAGTTTTGTAAATGCTACCCAAGTAATTTTTCGATACTTTTTATTATCTGGATGTGATACATTCAAGCCACTCACACCAGGCCAATGAATCAAATAGCAATCAATGTAATCGGTTTGTAAATGTTTTAAAGATTGATTTACTGTATCAATGATGAAATCCTCTGCTTTACCAGCAACTGGAACTGATTAATTATAAAATAATGGAGATGATTAGACTAATCTGAAAATATTTCTCCAGAAAATTGACTCACTCAATTTAGAAGTAATGAAAATATCTTCTCGTTTTAGATTATGTTTAGGCAGCAACGTTTTAAGAGCTTGACCAATATGGTGTTCGTTGCGATACACTACAGCTGTATCAATAAGGCGATAACCTGCAGCTAGAGCGTCATCCAATACCTGTTTAATTAAATCACTGCCAGTTATTTGAAATGTCCCGACTAAAAATGCTTGCTTTAAAATCAAACCACACAAGTAACTTTTGTTTTAAATTTACTTACATCCTACTAATGGTATATTTACACCGTTATTTAATTTAGATACACCAAACATTATTTTATCTAATAAACTTAAAATCTTTTATGAAATGTGCGAAAAATAGATAAATATTAAATATCCAACTTATGCAAAGCAAAACAAAACTGCAAGTTCGTCATAGAATTATAAACTATTGAATAAATGTAAATTTTTCCAATATAAATCGATAGAATAGAAATAGATTATTAGATTATATAAAGTGGATGTAATGAATGAGCTGTCAAGTGAGTCAAATTCGGAGGGTAAAAGAGAAAGCATATAAATTAACAGGGTCGTATTTAGAATTTTTTTCGACCGAATGGAATGAAGCTAGGAAGTTAAAATTAAAAAATTATTTAAATTTAAATAAATTTTTATTCCTTTAATAAAAGTACATTAATTATTTGTATTTAAATATAATATTATGTATATAAAAATTAGTAATTATAAAACCACTACGCTTATTTATTTCACATTCCGTTAAAATGTAATAAAGTAACAAACTTGTTTCTTTTTGTTAAGTTATATGACCTTTGATTACAAAAATAATTCATCCGGATGTCATAATATTTTTCTATGATAGAATGCTCTAACAAATTAACGTGTTCTTGAGAATGACTATATTGATCTTCATCATTGAAAATATTTAGCACTTATTAGGTTGTGAAGAACGTTATAACAAGTTTGTTTAAACAATTTAGAACTAGATTGTAGTTGCGTTATGTTTTTGTACTCCGTAATAGCCAATTCCCGTTTTAATACTGCTTCGGAATATTTACAAATTGATATACTGACGGCGAAGGAGTTAATAGACCACCCCTATTTTTTAAATTGATTAGCGTTAGCGATTTATAAGAATTACATTGTTGTATTAATTTGCAACAGTCCTCACAATTCAATTTTCTAAATAAATATCGGACTATAAATCCCCCCATTAATTGAAAATTGACTTAATATAGTTGGGTAACCAAAAAAATCTTCGTCATACATATTAGATTCGTCTACTTTAGAAATTGCTTGGTCAATTGAAATATCATCTGAAGAGGCTTCAACCATTGCTTTTTCAATTCTCCATATTTTGGTAAACTAAAAACAAATGTTTACATTATAATTTCTGTAAAAAATTGTATTTACAATACATATTACAAAATAAAAATAAATTATGAAAAGAAAATCACATAGCAAATGAAACAATCAACATCATCTTTTCGAACCATAATAATACGAAAAATTTGGTACTGGTAAAAACATTTGTTTACAAAATTGTTTTCTTATTTTTTCTTATTTATAACTTAAATTAAGGATAATTTTACCACAAATCACTTTTTTCTTAACAAAATTTACATTTTATTTTATATAAACACTTACTGATATACTTACATTTATCTATAGTATATAATTCTATGTTTGCCCTGTTGATTTATACGCTTTCTCTTTTTCTCTCCGAATTAGTGAAGCTTGACAGCTGCTTGTATTCATTCTATATAATCTATTTCTAAAGGAAAACATATGGGACTATTTAGACGTGTCTGCACTACATGATGTATTTTCCTCGCCTCTTACCTCTTCGCCTATAAACTTATTTTGGAGTTATGATATTTGTGTTGCGGAGAGGTAAGAGGCGAGGAAAATACATCATGTAGTGCATACACGTCTAAATAGGCCATATGAATCGCATGACAGCCGTAGACGAATTTTTTGAGCAAAACTCATGTGTGACTATATTCAAGTTGGTAAAAAATAGTCCAACTTTGTATGGAACATTTACATGTAGAAAATTGTTTTCTTCTGGAAATTTTTGCAGATTAATAAGAAGCATACACACTATATAAATATATTCAATATGCGAGAAAGCAAAAAACATATATAGTATGCCATAATTTTTTTATAGGAAAATTATTAATTTATTTTTAATTAATTCAATGCAAAATTTACATTTTTGTCTTTGGCGTCGGTTTTTATTATGAATCCTTAACATTTATAAATATAAAATAATTTTTTTTGTTAATTTTAAAAATGTTGCATTGTTGGATCGAATATATTTTATGGCAACATTTTCATTTTTATAGTGATTTTGGCGGTGTAGTGGCTCAAAAAATCTTCTGTAAAATTTTGTTGGGGTATTTTTCTTTTCTTGTGTCTTATGTGCAAAAAGTCAAAGTTTTACCTTTCATTTTGCAGAAGAATAATGTTGGTCGCATGTAAATGGGGTAATAATCTCGTTTCGTGAGAGTGCATCAAAAATCAACGAAGTGAGGTTAAAAACACAATAGAGAAAATTATCGTTTAACATTTTTGGATGAGTTTGGAATAGGTTTTTTAGATCTTTGGGTACGTTCACATGGCATCGCTTTAAATTTATTTTATTCCGTGGACATTTTCAGCTTGCGTATAAATATTTAAATGGCCAATTTTGATTGAATAACTTTTTAACTAATCCTTAAATATTTCCATGGAAAATATATTTAATCAAGTTTGCGTTGATTTTTTTCTGATTGCCAAAACAGGGTAGGAACCAAGTGCAAATTTTATCGAAAAAAAATCAATTAAATATCTATAAAATGCCAAATAAGCTTGTAGCAGGCCTTTGACTTTACTGAGGGACTGGATATTATTAATGGATATTTATTTATTTATTTTATTATCATTATCTTTATTTCATTCAAAATCATAAATGTAAGAATACAAAATACAATAAAATACATAAGTAGAAATAAAGTAAAGCTCTCTAGGCAAGGAAATATTTGTTTCTATGTAGTATTGACAATTATTAAAATATTAATATTACAAGGTCGGGTATCGAATAAATGAAAGTTTATTATTATATGTTTAAAACATAATATTAACTTTACAAACGTAAATAATATTTAACAAGAAAAATATGCAGAGCTACCCAAGTATAACAAGACGAAACTCAAAATTGAGCTATCGTATTTTCCTTCGAATTATGACGAAAAAGTCGAAAGAAAAATTATTTATGTATGACACACATAGAATTATATACTATAGAATGAATGTAAAGATTTTCCCATATAACATTTGCTATTTCATGTGTCACAAGCCAGAGCAGGATGGTTATATAAAAAATGCATATGGCTGTCTCATATGTCAAAGAAAGAACCCATCAAACCAGTTTTTGTTTTTGTTTAAAGTAACGCGTTAAATTTTGTGCTCTTAAAAAATCTTGAAAATATTAATTAAAATAATTAAAAAATAATTAAAATATTATTAAAATAGTTAGTGGATTGTGTGTAGTGCATCATTTTAGTAATAAAAATTAGAAACATTTAATAAAATAAAGTGTCTGGTGAAAAACTGCTAATTACGCCTCAAAAATTACAAGATGGAATTTCGTACCATCAGTAAGTGTTTATACAAAATAAAATGTAAATTATGTTAAAAAGAAAGTGATTTGTGATAAAATTATCCTTAATTTAAGTTAAAAATCAGATAAAAATAAGAAAACAATTTTGGTTATTAGCGTGGGTTCTTTCTTTTTGTAAATAAATGTTTTTACCAGTGCCACAATTATCGTATTACTATGGTTCGAAAAGTGGGTGTTGATTGTTACATGTGCTCTTCTTTTCATAATTTATTTTTATTTTGGAATATGTACTGTAAATACAATTTTTTACAGAAATTATAATGTAAACATTTGTTTTTAGTTTACCAAAATATGGAGAATTGTAAAAGCAATGGTTTAAGCCTCATCAAATGATATTTCAATTGACCAAGAAATTTCTAAAGTAGACGAATCTAATATGTATGACGAAGATTTTTTTGGATACCCAATTATACTAAGTGAATTTTCAACATACATTACATTTTAAAGGAATGTGAAATAAATAAGCGTAGTGGTTTTATAATTACTATTTTTTATACACATAATATTATATTTAAATAAAAATAATTAATGCACTTTTATTAAAGAAATAAAAATGTAATTAAATTTAAATAATTTTTTAATTTTAACTTTCTAACTTCATTGCATTCGATTGAAAAAAATTCTAAATATGGCCCTGTTAATGTATATGCTTTCTCTTTTACCCTCCGAATTTGTGACGCTTGACAGTTGCTTACATTCATTCTATATACTCTATTTCTATGATAACATTCTATGATAACATAAATTATTATAGATAACATAAATATTATTTAGCAGTGATGTGTAATGTGTATAGGAACGTTGTAGTAGAGATAAAAATAAAGTATCGTGTTATTTTAATTTGTATTCATAATCACAAATTAATAAACAATTATAACGTATTTAAAAATTATAATGTACGAGTATTATTTGCCAAATTTGTAAATAATAAATTTATTTGTAAACATAACAATTTTATTCCTGTGGCATCATCAAATCGCAAGTTTGAAAGGATATTAAATCTTCAAATTGAAAAAGGTTATATGATAGACAAATTACATAATTTAATTCTACAAAATTGTAATTTTTATTAATTTGCTATTCTATTCTAGATAATTTGCATTTCAAACCTAGCCAGGTGCAATTTTTATTGGAGTTGCTACGCATCGTTTAAGCATCAGTTTACCTAGCTTTAAGAGTGTTCTTGTTTAGTTATTAGTTTATTACTGAAATATGTATAGATTTAATCAACTATTTTATATAAATAAAAAATAATATCATAAATAAAATAAATAAAATTTAAATTTAGTTTTATTAATATAATATTTAGAACCCCCAAATTCATTTGACATTCCACATACATGCACAAGATTGCTCCCGCCAATTTTATTTTAACACATACATGCACACAATTTTATTATATCGAGTTTCGCCGAGTTTCGAATTTTCGCGACAAGTTTCATATGACTTCTTAGATTAACTCGAAACTAAATCTTCGGAATATTCGAAACTTAGTTTCGAACTATTGTTCGATGAAAAGGGAAAAAGTCGAAAGTAAAAATACTTGGGAGTAGACAACCAAATTTGTAATTCACGTTCAAATTGGTATTTGCATGGTTGGCATATGGTTCACTTTAAAACCAAAATAAATCTAGCAGCCTTTGCGTTTGCTTTCTCCAGTTATTATTTTTTATGTTGATTTTTTTAATCGATAAATTGTGTGCTTGGTTCCTATCCAGATTTCACATAAAACATTTAACTGGCGCACAACTATCCGGCCATTAGTCATTTTTCTGTGCAGCAACCGGCCAAAAATGAAGATGTATAAAATTATGCCGTTAAATCGTTCGCCAAAATGTAAATAAAAACGCATTAGTATTTTGTTTATTTATATAATAGGTAATTTATTATGTAATATAATTCTACATCTATGAAATTTCACTACAATTTTGTATTGACACTATTTAATTGACACAGTGTGTCCAGTTAAAAGTCTAGACATAATTTCGATCTTCCCAGTCAGATTCAGCACAGATATTATTTATTTCTCGATTTACCTTGTAATACCGTCTTTTATCCATCTTGAAAAATTATTATTGTCTACAAAATATAAACTTACTATAATAAACACTAAGAATGAAACACTGACCTTTTACAATAGGTATAAACAATGGGTATAACTTTTATGATTTATGGTTATTAATAAAATTTTAATAAATTGTAAATTTTTAATTATTTTGTTTAAAATTGTATTTTTAAGACACCCAACTTGTCCGACACAATATCCTTTCGCAAAATTAACCGTTAATCCGCCATTCCACACTATGATTCTTTCGTCGTGATTCCTTCCTTGCTTCATTCCCCTTCAACAACAAACTAACAACAGTTTGTTGGTGAAAGGAAAGAAAACGAGAAAAGAATCACGACGAAAGAATCAAAGTATGGAACGGCGCAATGACGCGTATTTTTATGCGAATTAAATTTAAAAATGTATAGGTGAATAGTAAAAAAAGTTTCGTTTGTACTTCATTCCTCCTTTCCACCAGAGCCTTCTATAGTACTGCCATGTGACAACATTCAATTTTACTGATGACGTCAATTTAAGTCGACAACGAGAGGTCAGCATAATTAAGTAAAAATAATACACCTTGTCTCCTTATTACGACAGCAAAAAATTTCACAAATTTAACTAAAATCTAAATTATTATATAATAAATAATGAATTATGAACAATTTAAGTCTAATCGATTTTCGTGAATCATAAATTGAATTTTTCATATCCATATTCAAAAATATTTAGTGCGAATTTAAAGAAATTCGCCTATTTAGATAACGTGATACGTAGTTTTAGTGTATTCCACTACAAAACCGTGTACAACTACAACCACAATACAATAAATACAACCGTGAGAGAGCAGAGAAAATTATAAGATCATTTTGTTTATATTTTGTGTATCCTATATACCATATTTTAATTTGGATATTTTTAAATAAAAAATTAAAAGAAATAAGGATTTCAGTATAGTATGTAATAATGACTTGATATCTAAATTTTAAATTAGCTTTTTGGTCGTGATTTGTTTAATTTTTCTAAGAAAAGACTACCTTTAACCAAATGCAACAAAATCACTATGTACAAAAAAAAACAATAAACAATACGTATATGCGAGAGAAAAAAGACAAAATTATAAAAAATGAGAGATTATGACAGTACGACAGTATTATTACAATAAACCATTTTTCTTATCTATCAAATTCGGTGCATAATGTTAAAATTTTAAGTGATTTACTGTTTATTTGATGTTTTCTTGTATATTTTACAAATAATTTATGTTAACGTGAAATAATCAACTAATTAAATAACAAGTTTTTCCTACACACTATTACTATTATCACATCATCACTATGTAATAATTCTCATTTTACTTTTCCATTTGTTTTATATTACAACAACCATAGAAATAGAGTATATAGAATGAATGTAAGCAACTGCCAAGCGTCACAAATTCGGAGGGTAAAAGAGAAAGCATATAAATTAACAGTGGCGTATTTAGAATTTTTTTCGATCGAATGCAATGAAGTCAGGAAGTTTAAATTAAAAACTACACAAATTCAAAATTATTTTTATTCCTGCAAATAGGTACATTAATTGTTTTTATTTAAATAAAATATTATGTAGATTCTAAGTTGCGTGTATTCAAATAATTATAAGTTACAATTAAAACTAAATTATTATTTTTTTCCCACCGTCATGTTTTGTATTTATTTTGCTGTTTATGAATATACTCATTTCCGCACCTTCCAAGAGGAAGAGTATTTGGCGCGTTTTTTTTAAATGTGGTATCCCCCGTAGGCATAATCTACAGCATATGAAGGATGGTGGTGAACAGAATATTTTTTCTGGGACGAAAGAAGCTAAAGCACTTCTATGTATATTTTTACAAACTAAAACAACTATGATGTATTTATTTTACATTCCTTGGAAATGTAATAAAGAAACAAACCGATTTCTTTTTGTTAATTTAGATGACCTTTGGTTACAAAAATAGTTCAACCGGATATCGTAGTATTTTTCTATGATAGAATGAGCTAACAAACTAATGTGTTCTTGGGAATGACTATATAGATCTTCATCATTGAAAATATTTACACTAATTAGGTTGTGAAGAACGATATAACTTACTTTTTTAAATAATTTAGAAGTAGATTGTAGTTGCGTTATGTTTTTGTAGTCCGCAATAGCCAATTCCCGTTTTAATACTGCTTCGGAATATTTACAAATTTTTTAATACTGACGACGAAGGAGTTAAAAGACCACCCCTATTTTTTAAATTGATTAGCGATTTATAAGAAGTACATTGTTGTATTAATTTGTAACATTGTTCATAATTCAATTTTCGAATTCAATTATTTGAATACACACAACTTAGAATCTACATAATATATTTTTAAATAAAATCAATTAATGTACTTATTTGGAGGAATACAAATAATTTTGAATTTGTGTAGTTTTTAATTTAAACTTTCTAACTTCATTGCATTCGATCGAAAAAAAATTCAAAATACGGCCCTGTTAATTTATATGCTTTCTCTTTTACCTTTGGGAGGTATTTAGCGTATATATTAAATTGTATATACAATCTTTACCCTCAGCACTCCCAAGCTGAAGATAAAGAAGGCAGCTTACATAAAAATCACAAACTCGCAATCACTATTACTTTTTTCACTAAATATATTAATTTTATTGCAAATATATATTAATTAATTTATATAATATTTTTTAAAACGTTTATTAAATTTTATACAACATAAATATAACTGATTTTAATTATAATATTCATAAGTGTCTTCACTTTGGAAGAACCTAACTAATTCAATTATAAATTACAACTAGTGAGAAAAAAATAAAACAAAACTTATATACATTTTTTTCTGGTATACAACTTGGCTAAGGACTCTGTGATAAATCCGATCAACTAAAACCAAGTTGTATACCAGTTATATCAAACTGTACTAACTATATTTTTCATAAAACGTACTCGATTAGACCTTTACGAAATGTCAATTTCAGACATTTCTCTATAGTAAAAAGTCATAACAAAAAAATATAATAACAACAACAATGTAAGTATTTTAATTATAAATAAAACATAAAAAATGATCTTAAAGTTTAATAAATTTATTTTTATACCTAATATTTACAGAGATAAAAACTGGTGAAGAAACGATACACCACATACACTCCCCTTCCAGTGGAATTTAAGAAAAATTGGTAAGTATTAAATTACACGATACAAAACTTGGTATTTCAATTCTGAAATCTTACTGGTAGTTTAATCACACGACCATGCCTTGACAACACCCCTTTTGGCTCATCACTAAATTGCACATGCTGATTAAAAACTACTTTCTTTTTAGCTCTTGGAGTTTCTGAAACCACCTCATCCGCCTTCTCATCAAAATTTGATGACACATTAGTGGCTGATGACTGATTGTCGAACAACTCATCTTTATTTTCGCTATAACAAGGTTTGAGTCTATCTATTGAAATGTTAACTTTTTTACCTTTTATTTCTAGCTCAAAAAATTGGTCCTTTTAAATTTTTAAGCAGGGACGCAAGTCCCTGCTTAAAATTTTAAAAGGACCAGTATACGGAGGTTGAAGTGCCCTTTTGACTGCATCGGTACGTATAAATACATGAGAGCAATTCTCCAACTTCCTGTTAATGAACAATCTCTCCTTTGAATGCCGAGATGCATTAACAGGTTTTAATTCCTCAAAATGTCTTTTTAGATTATTCACGAATTCTGACTGCGGAATTGCAGTATCTGGTGGTTCCATAAATTGGCCAGGAACTCTAACGGTACTTCCGTATACCAATTCTACAGGAGTAGTCATTAACTCTTCATTAAACGAGGTACGTAAACCTAATAATACCAATGGTAATATTTCCGTCCAATCCGTTCTTTTATGACTCATTATCGCTGCTTTTAAAGTCCTATGCCAACGTTCGATCATACCGTTACATTTAGGATTATACGATGTAGTACGCCTTCTTTCGAAACCAATTAATTTTGATAATTCTGTAAAAAGATTTGATTCAAATTGCGAACCTTGATCCGTTACTACGAAATTTGGAACACCAAAACGAGCTATCCAATTTGAATAAAAAGCACTTGCTACTGTACTAGCATAGATATCTGGTATCGGGATTGCCTCCGCCCATCGCGTATATCTATCAATCATGGTTAGACAGTACTTTTGATTATTGGATACAGGTAATGGTCCAACTAGGTCTATATGAACCTCCGTAAATCTCTCTTTCGTAACTTCAAAATTACCAATTGGTGCTTTCGTGTGTCTTGATACTTTGGCTTTTTGGCAAGCCAAACATGATTGCGCCAATTCTTTAACGTCTTTTTTCATTGAAGGCCAAATTACGTGATTTGACAACAGTTTGACCGAAGCTTTTATTCCAGGATGCGACAGAGAGTGTAGCGACTCAAATACCTTCCTCCTCCATTCTCTCGGGATGAAAGGTCTTGCATGTCCTGTCGAAATGTCGCAGTAAATGAAATGGTCTGTATTGAAAGCTAAAGGTCTTTGTACTAAATTTAGACTAGAATTTTTGTCCTGTAATATGTCATTCAGTTCCGAGTCTTGTAATTGATCCGTAGCCAGTTTGGTATAGTCAATTGTCTCGTGAATGTCAATAGGTTCAATTCTAGATAATGTATCAGCTACTACATTGTCTGTACCAGTTACATGTCGTAAGTCCGTTGTAAACTGTCCAATAAAGTCAAGCTGACGTCTTTGTCGTGGTGAAGCTTTGTCTAAATTTTGATTAAAAGCGTAAATTAATGGTTTATGGTCCGTAATGAGTATGAAATTTCTTCCCTCGAGATAGAATCGGAAGTACTTCACTGCTAAATAAGCCGCCAACAACTCCCTATCGTAGGTACTATATTTCTTTTGTGACTCAGTTAACCGCACGGAATAAAAACCCAGTGGCTGCCAAATTTCATTAACCCACTGTTGCATAACTGCCCCTACTGCTACGTCCGAAGCATCTACCATTATTGAAAGTTTTGCCGACATATCTGGGTGAGCTAACAATGTGGCATCGCTTAATTTATTTTTGCACTTTTGGAACGCTGATACCGACTCTTCCGACCAAACAATTGATTCCTTACTATTTTTCTTGTAACCTTTTAAGAAATTGTTTAAGATGGCCTGGTCATGCGCCGCCGATGGAATAAATCGCCTATAAAAATTCAGCATTCCTAAAAAACGTTTCAATTGCTGAACATTAACCGGCTGTGGAAATTCACGAATTATCTCAACCCTTGCTGGAGATGGTAGAATTCCCTTTATATTAACAAAATGCCCAAGAAAGGAGATTTCTTTCTGTGCAAATACGCATTTATCCAACTTAATTATTAACCCATTATCGGCCAAGCGTTGGAAAACCTGCTTAACGTGTAATAAATGTTCATCCAATGAAGAGGATGCAATAAGTATATCATCCAAATAAACGAAACAGAACGACAATCCTCTTAACACCGAATGCATTAATCGCTGAAACGATTGTGCCGCATTCCTAAGACCGAATGTCATCCTATTAAATTCGAATAAACCGAATGGTGTTGCTATGGCTGTTTTTGGTATGTCTTTTGGTTCTACTGGAATTTGATGATAGGCTCGAACCAAATCTAACGTCGAAAATATTGTGCAACCTGCGAGTTGAAATGAAAAGTCCTGTAAATGTGGTACAGGATAATTATCGGGAACTGTCACCTTATTCAACGCCCTGTAATCTCCACAGGGTCTCCACTCCCCGTTTTTCTTGGGTACCAAATGTAACGGACTGGACCACTCGCTTTTACTAGGTCGACAGATACCTTGCGCCATCATATTTTCAAAATACTCTCTAGCTATTTTTAATTTATCGGGAGCTAACCGTCTCGTTTTACACATAACCGGTTGACCTCTTGTTTCCAAACAATGCGTAACGTTATGTTTTGGAACATTCATATTAACGGTTTCCCGAGTAATTATTTCGAATTTTTTTAATAATTTATTAATTTCCGGATTAATTTTATTTTTATCTAGCAATGCTAACGAAAGACCGGGATTTGTTGTAACAGATCCTATTGTATACAAATTTGTTATTGGATCTAACAATCTGCCTTTCTTAATATCCACCACTAAACCGGTTGATTTTAAAAAATCTGCACCGATAATTGGCCTAGATACGTCAGCAAGTATAAAAGACCATTTAAACACCCTACGTAAACCAATATTTAACAAAATTGTCTGCGTTCCGTAGGCTTTAATTTTGGTGCCATTTGCTGCGTATAAATGAAATTCCGGTTCACTAACTTTTTTATTACAAAAATTTCTGGGTAAAACGGACACTTCTGCACCTGTGTCTACCAGAAATTTATTTTTGGAATTTTGGTCGAAAATGAGAAGACGATTTGAAGAAATTTCATCAACACACGTCTCTAAATGCTGACCTGAATTTAGTTTTTTTGAATTTTGAGATGAATTTGCTAAAAACTTGCTATGATGCCGACAACCTGAAACGCATTTCGTAGCTTTGTCCTTGAATCGTCGATGATAAAAACACTCATTTTCATCGTACGATCGCTCTCTAGACTGTGATGAACTTCTAGAGGCTTTATGTGGACTATGAGCCCTTCTCGATGTGCTATGCAAAGCAGACACTTCCATTAAAATGTCCTTGCGGAACTTAGCTAACATCTCCTGAAACTCATTAATACTCGTAGAAGATTCTTTATTTTTACCTATATGCGATTTATCACCAATTTCCATGATTTGTTGTTGTGACATGGTTTCGATCAAATCGTCAGCTCGTTCTGCTAGTTTTCCCAACGTAACGTCATTTTCAAATGGGATTAAAACCAACTGCACCTGTTGCGGTAACCTTTGTAACCACAATCTTCTAACAGTGCTCTCTTCAAAATGTTCACCTGCATTCATATGCATTTGTTCGAGCAACTGCGACGGTTTCTGATCTTCAAGCCGTAATCCGTGCAACAAATTATTCAACTTTGAACGCTCTGATTCGCCTAAAACTCTTAATACCTCCTGCTTAAAAAAAGTATACGGTTGCTTGCCTTTGTTTTTCATAATAAGATTGGCAAATCTATTGTGCAACCTAGCATCTAATGCACCAACCGCATGCGAATACTTAGTAGTTTCCGAAACAATGTTTGCTACCTGGAACTGTTGTTCCAAAATCGCAAACCAGACCTCGGGATTCTGGGTATATAATGGTTGGGGTGGTTTAAATGCAACGTGTGCTACCTCTTTTTGAGTCAAACATTTAATAGATTTAGTTTCTTCATCTATTTCCATGTATGACTTTCCACTAGAAGACGCTTGAAAAGTTTTGGAATCTTTCGACTGTGTATTTAACATTAATTGAACTTGATCTTGAATTAACTCACGTAACTGTTCGTGAGACAACGTGATCAGTTCTTTATTTGCAGACGAAAGATTTTGCTTAATAGGAGAATGCGAATGGACCGAACTCGTTTCCTCATCGTCGGAATTTATACCGCGCACCACGAAACGAAACACGAAACTTAAAATTAGGAAAAAGGATGAACAAATAAAAAAAACACAAGAAATGCTAAACATTATGATTGGTAATTAAATTTTTATAAATTTTATTTTTTAAAACAATTTTTATTTTTTTAATACTTTTTTTAAAAAAATTTTAAAATCATATATTTTTTAAAATAATTTTTTTAATTTTTAATTTTTATGCTTTTTTATAAATAGCAATAATTGACGAAAAAAAAAAAAAAAAAACAATGGAGTACGCTTTATTAAGAAAATTATAGTTGGTACTTACAATTTTTTCGCTAATTTAAATAAGTTGTATTTAACTCCCGGCTGCTTACGTTATGTTCCCTCTTTACTGCGAGCTGGAATATTAAAACTGCTACTCGATATGCTCCCTCTCGTTTGCTGATAACCAACTCAGCTGGTATACGGAAAGCTGCTGGTAGACCGGATAAAATATTTTCTGGATCCACGGAATATTCCTTTTTAACAATAACTGCAATTTAGTGGCTGCGTACGGAGTTAAAATGCTTTACATTGCGCATTTGTTAAAAATATTTAATATTTTTTATATTGATGAAACAAATTTTGCTGCTGCCCCTGATGAACTTTGTCTCATCACGTCGGGGTCACCAATTTGGGAGGTATTTAGCGTATATATTAAATTGTATATACAATCTTTACCCTCAGCACTCCCAAGCTGAAGATAAAGAAGGCAGCTTACATAAAAATCACAAACTCGCAATCACTATTACTTTTTTCACTAAATATATTAATTTTATTGCAAATATATATTAATTAATTTATATAATATTTTTTAAAACGTTTATTAAATTTTATACAACATAAATATAACTGATTTTAATTATAATATTCATAAGTGTCTTCACTTTGGAAGAACCTAACTAATTCAATTATAAATTACAACTAGTGAGAAAAAAATAAAACAAAACTTATATACATTTTTTTCTGGTATACAACTTGGCTAAGGACTCTGTGATAAATCCGATCAACTAAAACCAAGTTGTATACCAGTTATATCAAACTGTACTAACTATATTTTTCATAAAACGTACTCGATTAGACCTTTACGAAATGTCAATTTCAGACATTTCTCTATAGTAAAAAGTCATAACAAAAAAATATAATAACAACAACAATGTAAGTATTTTAATTATAAATAAAACATAAAAAATGATCTTAAAGTTTAATAAATTTATTTTTATACCTAATATTTACAGAGATAAAAACTGGTGAAGAAACGATACACCACATACCCACCGAATACCGGACAAGTGGTGCAGTGGTTAAAGCTTCAGCACTTGGACCGGGAGGTGCTGGGTTCGATTCCCATCAGAGGCTAGATGCAAATCGAATTTTCATCATCGAGTACGATCGGTGATGCTAATAAATACAACTAAGACCCTCGGATGGAGTGCAGAATTCCGTGTCACGCGCCGACCCACCTTCCATGTCAATGTACAGGTTGACATGGAGCTTGCAATGTGCAGGTGGTATACTGTAGTTGCGTGAGTAGGTGAAGTTAGGTGGGTTAATGATGTGGAGTGAATGAGTGGTATCACAATATGGGCCTAAACAAATTGGCCTAAGTGTGCAGTAAGCAACCACTGAAACCTAACCTACCCTCCGAATTTGTGACGCTTGACAGTTGCTTACATTCATTCTATATACTCTATTTGTATTTCTATACCCAAGTAATAACAAAACGGAAAAAATATTAATGACTAGTTTTTTTCCGAAAATATGACGTATGAGTCGGAAAAGGTTGGACATATTGCGTTTAAAGTGTATTTGTGTGTTGGTGAGAATAAAATAATGTATATAACAATATAGTTTTGTTTGCGGCGCCATTCATTAGAGTAGGTGCAGTATTAACTTGTGTGAAGTGAAAATTGTATTTTTATTTTAAAATATATATGGTGAATAATCTAAATTTTTCAATATTCTAATCACTTTTTTAAAAAATGGTTAAAATTAAATAGAATGTGTATTGTAATACAATTAAGTATTTAATAAAAGAAATAAATTTCAAATAAATTTTTTTAAAGTTATTTAACATATTTTTTGTTTTATTCAAAAAAATTTGACCGAAATCAGCTGTTAGGGCAACATTTTGACATTACAAATTCTTTTAACACAAAAATCTTGCCCGAACAAATTGCCCGGGCCAATTTTAAAAAATCGCGATATTTTGTCAGATTTTATAAAAAATGTACGCATACATATATACATAAGTAAACGCCACAACATAAATATCAAAACAAAGACAACGCGCCATTTGTACAATTCAATTTTAAATTTATTTTTGCTCTTAATAAATTTATTAAAATTGTAAGGATAATTTGTAATTTTGTGCGACGTGTTTTCAAAATGTCTTGTGTGTTTTTGCTTTTAATAGATTTATTAAAATTGTAACGATAATTTGAAATTTTGTTTGTGCGACGTATTTTCAAAATATCTTGTGTACTAAAATGTTGTGTATGTGCGAATTTCTGAAAATTATTGATATTGAGTGGTAAATAAATTAATAAAATTGAGAAATGGGAGACACTATATTGAACATTTTAATTCTTTGCTTTATAATTTTTTATTATACCCATGCTGACAAGCTGAAATGATAAACCCGGCATTTATAATAAACAATTTTTTGTTTTTCTTTTCACAAATACTACTACAAAAGTCGGTCAAATTTCTTTCATATTCGTTTACATAAAATCCGGGTAAATTTTTACAAAATATAATGGCGCCATAATATTTAATGTACAAGCCCCGTCTCTTTTAAAGCACATGCTTACTCACACATGCACAAGTTTTTGTTTACTCAAATTCATCATTTGTCCGACTTTTAGCGACAACATTCATAGGAAATATTTAAATATTTCGGACACTTTTTTTGACAAAAGTCGATGATGATTTCATCAAAATGTCAGGAAAATGCAGAAATTTTCGGAAATAAAAATACTTGGGCAGTAGTTAGAAGGCACTGGGCACATTCAGGGCACCCAACAGTTGGGAACATGTTGAGTAAAATCAAAGCCAACGTTATGGATAAACATTTCCCATTTCCCAACATTTTGTATTATAAAATTTTAAAATCAAATTTCCGATGATTTCACCAATCATGATGCCAACAGTTGGCGGTCCTGAACGCACCCATTGGTTCCATACAGTGTTTCACTGTGCGTTTATACTTGCGGACGATATTGCGGCACTAATATATCGCACTGGCTCCACAGGTATGAATATATACCTGCGGGAGCGAGTGCGATCTATTTTATGCCGCACTATTTTCCGCAAGTAAAACCCACAATCAAAGAAGTAGCTTCTCCTTTGTCTCTTGTCCCGTTTACCTATAAAACCGGTTTTAATTGCGACTCATTTTTTAACCAAAAATTATTCGCAGCATTAACACAAACAAAAAAAAATTAAAAAATTCAAATTTTCCTATAACAAAATTATGGCGTTATTATATATGTTTATTTCTTTCTCGCATATTGAATATTTTTATGTAGTGGATGCTTCTTATTTACCTGCAAAAATTTGCAGAAGAAAACAGTTTTCGACATGTATGCATCATTTGTAGGCAGCATTTTATTATGTTTTTTAATAATTTCTTTTCAATAATTAAAAACTATAAAAACGCTTTCTTATAAAAAAAAGTTAGGGAAATATTTGACCGCATTTATAACATAACCTACATAATAGCACATGCATTAAAATTATGTAATACAGAATAAATAATAAAAATTAAAAATTGTAAAATATGTTAATTTGAACATTAATATAAATTTATCATGAAAACTCGATTTACTCACACTCCACTAAACATATAAAATGTCTGAGCCAAGTGAGCACCATAAAAATATTACTAAACTAAAATTTGATGAGAGTGAGGAGTAGTTTTCATTTTGGTTGCCATAAAAATCCATCGTACTTCGTTTTGTATTTTTTATTTATATTTATGGCAACCAAACCGTAACAAAAAAAAAATTAAGTATACACAATTTTACTATTTCGCCGCTCAAACACAGGGATCTTTGAATTTATCTCTTTCTGGTTTTCTGCAAAAAAAGCCGCAGTAATGGAATTCCGCCTGAACTGCGGAAATAAAAATTGACGCATTCGCTTCCGCACTCTAACGTGCGTTTATGCTTGCGCGGGGCATAAAGCATTTCACGAAATTTGATTGGTTTAGAGTGCGGAAGCGAGTGCGTAAATTTTTATTTCCGCAAGTATAACCACACAGTAAACCAATCAAATTTCGTGAAATGCTATATGCCTCGCCTACTAATTCCACACTCGAGTTGAAATATTTTTAACTTTGTGTAGTTTTAATACATTAAGTACGATTCTGCATAATTGTTTCCTCAATCGCTTCTGCAAGTATATATAAACACACAGTAACATGCGTTTATACTTGAGGAAGCGATTGAGGAAAAAATTCTTCAGAGTCGCTTAAAGCATTTCACGAAATTTGATTGGTTTAGAGTGTGAAAGCGAGTGCGTCAATTTTTATTTCCGCAAGTATAAACGCGTTTGCGTTAGATGCTGGGTAGAAAATATAGAATTATATACTATAGAATGAATGTAAAGATTTTCCCATATAAAATTTGATATATCATGTGTCACAAGCCAGAGCAGGATGGTTACATAAAAAATGCATATGGCGGGTCTCATATCTCAAAGAGAAAACCAAACCACTTTTTGATTTTGTACAAAGTGACAGCAAAATGTTGGGCTCTTAAAAATATTATAAAATAGTTAGTGGATAGTGTAGTAGTGCATCATTTGGTAATAAAAATTGGAAAATTTTAATTAATATGAAGTGTCTTGTGAAAAGCTACCACAACTCTCCTAAAAAATTATAGAATGGCATTTCTTACGATCAGTAAGTTTACCTAGTGTTTATATAAAATAAAATGTAAATTATATTATGAAGAAAGTGATTTGTGGTAAAATTATCCTTATTTTAAGTTATAAATCAGAAAAAACTAAGAAGCGAATTTTGGTTGTTGTTGTTGGGTTTTTTCCTTTTGTAAACATGTTTTATTACAGTGCTGCATTTTTCGTATTACTATGGTTCGAAAAGATGGTGTTGATTGTTTCATGTACTCCGTGCTTTTCTTTTCATAATACGAGTAACTTTCATTTTTGAATAGATTATTAGCTTTTACAGAAATTATAAGAAAAACATATTTTGTTTTTTTTTGGGATAGAAGATGTAAAAGATGTAGAAGATGCAAAATTTAAAAATGTGTAAAAATTCAATTATTTGCTTCAAATATTTTTAAAATAACTATTTTATGCCGCACACAAAAGAGAATCGGTAAATATTTTTAAGAAATGAGTTATTCCCTTGTTGGTAAACGAGCCAACAACGAAATTTGACGGCAATGCAAACAATATTAAGTTAAATAGGACCAATAACTATTTGGATATTCACAGGTTTAAATCTATAATATACTGTATTTAAGGAAAAAACAATTAATTTGTTTTACTGGATGAATAAAAATATAATTCAATTTACATAGATTTTGTAATTTTAACTATCTATCTTCATTTCATTCGGTTGAAAAAAATTCTTAATATGGCCCTGTTGGTTTATACGCTTTCTCTATTTCTCTCCGAATTAGTGACGCTTGACCGTTGCATTCATTCATTCTATATAATCTATTCCTATGTAGAAAGTTGAAAAAAATTAAAGCAAAGGAAAATTTCAAATGTCAAATATTTGTGCTACAAAAGTTATGGCTGGACTATAGATGGAATAAAAAGAATAAAAAAAATAACGTAAGAGAGCGAAAGAGAGGATTTACATGCAATCGACTATACCGAGAATAATGAATATAAAAAGAATAACAGAAATTGCGTTCAATTTTTTTTCATTTTTGCTGTCACTTAAAAAGAATAACCGAGCGATAATTTTCGTCCAAGAATAAAAAACTTAATAACTACAACAACAAAACCCAAATAAATTTTAGTGCGTTGAATATAATATGCATGTTTATTTTTTTATATAAGGGGATTTTATATTATTCGTGTGTTTTATCTTTTCTATTTATGAAATATTCATATATACATATGCTAATATGAATATAATATCAGAAATAATTTTCAATACACTGTAGAATTGTATTTTTCTAAACCTAACCTAAAAAAATAATTTATCGAATTGTGATGATTTAAATCGCATATAAACAATTTTTATAATTTTAAAAACATATATTTGTTGATATAAATACGTTTATACTGAAACATATTGTAGTTTCATTCATAATTGTAGGAAACATATTACAAAAATATATGAATGAACTTAATATTTCAAGTCATCTATGGCCGTAACGTCAAATTGGAATAATAAATGTTTGTCTTCGTTTTTTACGTTATTTTTTTATTCTATTTATTCTATCTATAGTTCAGCCTTTATTCTTTTTAAGTGACAGCAAAAATGAAAAAAAATTAAACGCAATTTCTGTTATTTCTTTTATATTCATTATTCTCAGTATAGTCGAATGCATGGAAATCCTCTCTTTCGCTCTCTTACGTTATTTTTGTTATTCTTTTTATTCCATCTATAGTTCCCACTTTATTCCACAATTCGGATTCAGTTTTAGAACAAAATACTACCAACAAAAGGAAACAAATAGTTTCTTTCATTTTAGTACATCAACACGCTGCATCGCTGCATGCAAAAAAGCAAAAATTACCGTCAAACCGAATTATTTCATTTTCTGGTGTGGCCTCACATCGGCAAACAGTGACATTTTGTTATAAGTTTTATTGTGAATAAATTAAATTTTCTACAACACATTTTCCATTTTGTTCTGTTGTCCATAAATCTAAATTTAAATAAATTACAAGTAATTAGTGTGTATTGTTGCTTCGCATATAAAATAGATTATTTTAAAAAAGTTTAATTAAAAAAATAGTTTCTTAAAAGTAGAACGCAATCTCAGAAACGAAAAAATTTTGTACACGAAAAAATGGAGCAAATAATAAAAAATTTACTTGTTGCTGATAATGATGTTATAACAAAGGTAAGTTTAATGATTCCGTTTGTATAGTTTATGAACAAGTTTTTTTTGTTCATTCTAAATAAAATTTCGCACTAAGTCGTTAAGTTGATCAAATTATTTTATAATTTGGTTATCCATTTTCCGGCATTTTCGGAAGTAAAAATATTCTTTAATTTGTGGCGAATCAAATTTTTTTGTTGGTTATAATTCAGAGCACGTGCTCCCCACCTCTTCTCATATATTCGTTTAGTTTTCCAAATGAAACATTTATTTTTAGATAATGAATGATACATATAAATATTTTATTATATTGAATTTTTTTTTATAGTCTTCTATTTTCTATAATGTAATCGAAAATATATATGTACATAGCTATTTTAATTATTATCTAAATTCTAAAATAATTTTAATGCATGGACTGGAATTAATGATGGTACGAAATGTGTATTTTATTAGTACATTTCCGGTTCATTAAAATAATGCCACATGGGGCAGAAAATTAATAAAATTTGAATTTGTCATATGAATTAAACGATGATTCAATTGCCAAATGCAAATATGTATAAATAATTTCTTTAAATTTTGCGCGTGATTCATCATGTGTTTACATTAGCAAAACGGAATAGTAGAGGCTGCTCTAACGGAGGTACACAAATAATTACGAGCTAGTCATATTTCTCAAAACTAAAAGTACTTGCAGTTTTCAGATTGTTTGGAAAACGTCTTTAAAGGCAATGACACGCTTGTTTATAAATAATATGCGCGGAAATGAGGTAAAATAAATAAATAAGCAATTTCCTTTTCCAAATCTTAAAATTTGACGGAGTCTTAAATCGCACTCAGACGTAAAATCAGATAGTTGGTTTTATTTATAATAGGGCCAATACTTAAATGGTACAATACTTAAATGGTCAAATTTAAAAGTTCTAAATGTATACAAATAGATTTTGATTTTTCGTTTTTTTATTTTTATTTATCTTAGGCCCATTGCACACGAGCTATGTTTGTTTTTTTAGCTTGTGTGAGCTATGTTTTCATTCTGGCAGTTTCGAGTTTTGATTTCCAAAACTCAAATAAGAAAAACTTTGTTAGTAAATTTAAGGGTCAATCCAATCCGTGCAACAATATATTAAAATGTTTTATATTCGCTTTGGAGATATGATAGCTATGTTTATACCCTACTGGTTACATTTAAATAAACCTATGTATACGAGCGAGTAAAGCTAGGCCCCACGAGATCGGTTTCAGTTACTTCGGCTTTCAAAGTAAAACGTGAAGTTGTAATCTCTAAGCATTGCTCATTACGTCCAAAAAGATGGCTCAAGTGTGCAATGGATCTTAACAGTGGACGATCCAATTTGGTTGAATCAAATTACAAAATTGATGTGTTGTTGATGATGTGTAGTAAAGTTGTTTGAAAAAAAAAAAAAGTTGGACGTGTTGCCAACGAAATTGGATGGTGCGTAGTAATGTTGGACGATATTTAGTCATTCATGTAAAACTTTGCGTAGAAAAAAAAACTAAAACAAAAATTGTAAAATTGGATACGACAAATTGGATCATCTATAGCGCTCTTTATAAAAATCTCAAGGCTAAGATCTATAAAAAGCAGTCAAATCATGACAAAATTGTTCATTCCCCCTCTATATTTCATGTTTTTGGTCTCGTGATCTGGGTATTAGGAGCAACACCGTTTTTAACTAAATTTTTAATTAAGTTCCCAACTCCTAGGAGTTATAAAATCTTTCTTTTCGTAATCAGTATACAAATAATATAGCTAGAGAAAAAAGTACGAATATTTAAAATGAATCTCAAGCCGAAAGTACGAAAAAAATCCAATGTCAAAACCTCCATCTAAATCCAAACCATCATAAGAACAAAAAATTTGTCTCGTAAATATTAATCTTTTGGTTCATATATAAATATTTCAGTTTTACTCATATAGTAGCAAAAAAATATGTATAACTACGAGGGCGGATTGAAAATGAAACTACCTAGCGCTAGATGGCAGCACAAACACAAACATTTTTCGTTTTTTTAGAAATTGCGATCTGTCAAACGTCAGCTGTAAAATTTCACCCAAATTCATCGATTAGTTTATTTGTTGTAGTCGTTTGAAGTAAGCAACTTTTGTGTTTCTTGAAAAATGGAAAAAAACGAATTTCGTGCAGTGCATCTCGTGCAATTTCGTGCATCTCGTATAACCAAAGAGTATCTAATGTTATAAAGAGTAAAACAGGACCTAAAACAGGAAATATTTTCATCAAAAACTGCGTGGGTTACGCAATTTAGCTTAATTTTTATCGTTTTCTATCAATAGACACGAGTATGATAATATTCGATTCAAATAAAATCAAAAATAGTTGTGTAAGTGTATTGTATCGGCGATTTTCACCGAATGTAAATAGTGTTGGTTTCTACGAGAATTGTCAAATCGATTGTTATGAGTTTTGATAGCAAACTGCGATTCACGTTTTGTTCATCAAATGTCAGCTACTTTGTTGGAATAACCCATTTAAATTGCATAATCCACGAATTTGTTGATGAAAATTTTTCCTCTGTTTCGTTACTTAATTACATACTCTTTGGTATAATCCATTTAAAATTGTATAACCCTAGCATTTTTTGATAAACATTTTTCCTGTTTCATTACTCTTTCTAATATCATATTCGTTCGAAATGTCAGGCAACAAAAACTTGACCGGATTCAGCTGTCAGGTTACAAAAAATTGACCGGATTCAGCTGTCAGGGCAACATTTTGACATTACAAATTCGTTTACAAAAGAAATCTTGCTCGGAAAAGTTGCCCGGGTTAACTTTAAAAAATCGCGATATTTTGTCAGATTTTTATAAAAAATTTAGGCATACATATATACAAAAGTAAACGTCACAACATAAATATCAAAATAAAGACAGCGCGCAATTGTACAATTCAATTTTAAATTTAGTTTTGCTTTTAATAGATTTATTAAAATTGTAAGGATAATTTGTAATTTTGTTTGTGCGACGAATTTTAAAACTATCTTGTGTACTAAAATGTTGTGTACGAGAATGTGCCAAATTATATAATTTCTTATGTTTTTAATTGAAAATTATTGATATTGAGTGGTAAATAAATTAATAAAATTGAGAAATAGGAGACACTATACTGAACATTTTAATTCTTTGCTTTATAATTTTTTATTATACCGATGCCAACAAGCTGAAATGATAAACCCGGCATTTATAATAAACAATTTTTTGTTTAATACACTAATGCAAAAGTCGGGTAAATTTTTTTCATGTTCGTTTACATAATTGTGAGAATAAAGAAACAGTGAATAAATTAACATTACGTTCATTCCGATTATTTTAGTCTTATTTTGGACCAATACTAGATTAGATGATCGATTTGGTCGAATCGAAATATGAATCGGTTTTGGTCATTTATAATATTAACATAGTTCTGCTTAATTGTGTAAGTGTGAAATTACTCGACTATTCGAAGTTGGCTAGTTTCCCTAATTAAACAGAAAGTAATCACCAATATGTAGGTACTTACTACCAAATTGTATCACTAGTTAGATGTCATTATCAAAATTTAAGAAAAATGAACGAGACTTCTACAAGAATTACTTCTAGTTCTTAGATTATTTCAAAATATTTTTATTATAATTTTATCTTAAATACGTATTTTATTTTTGGTAATAAAACAAAAATTTAAAGTATGTTCATGTTCATGAATGTTTTAAATACTAATATAAACCATTTTAATTTGAGATATAAATTTTATTTTTATACAAAAAACGTTATTTTTCTAAAATTTTTAAATATATATTTTATCAAAGTCCTTAAATTTATATTATGCTAATTACGTTTATGACGGCTGCTAGGTTGTTTGTCTTATGTCCGAACATTTTATCGGTTGTCCTTTGTTTGGCACAACTTCGAAAATTATACGATAGATCGGGAAATTGTTCGTTATTTTCGAGAAAAATTGAATCATAATGTTTTTAATATTTGTATTAAAAAAAACCAAAGTATTACTAACGATTTTAGCAACAACAAATTTAAATAGTTTTGTAATTACAGAAACACGAGTGCCTGTGTTTCTATAATTAAAAAACTATTTAAATTTATTGTTTCTAAAATCGTTAGTAATACTTTGGTTTTTTAAAATACAAATATTAAAAACATTATGGTTATACAAAAGTTATCCAATAATAAAATTCATTATAGAAATATGTAGATACATCTGTAGAAAATTGGGAAAATTGTTTACAGTGTTTTTTGATACACTATTAAAAGTAGTAAGACTTTAATTTAAATTTCGCGCGGAAAAACATTCGTCGGAATATTTTTTTTTTCTATGTTGGTATGACTGTCAGTGACATCTGTGCCAAATGTCACATCAAAATAATCATTAGTGTTTAGTATACGCTTGTCTTTCTGAAGTACAAAAAGTGCATTCGGCGATTTTTACAATAAGTGAAATTATTCAACAAAGAAGTTCCATTACATTTTGTGTTGAATCAATTTTGTGGTACTGAAACGTTCAGAATGTTGCAAAAGGCCTTCGGTGATAATTGTATGTTGCGAGCAAGTGTTTTTGATTGGTACAAATTGTTCAAAGAGGGTCGAGAACGTGTTGACGACAAACCACGTCTAGGACGGCCATCAACATCAACTGATGATCAACACGTTAATAAAATCAAGGAATTGGTGCTCCAGAATCGACGATTAACAGTCAGAGACCTTACTGGCATCGTTGAAATATCGGAAGGATCAGTGAAAACCATTTTGAAAGATCATTTGGGCCTAAGAAAAGTGAAAGCACGATTGGTTCCAAAATCACTCTATTTTTTGGAAAAACAGCGTCGCGTGACGTCTATGAAACAATGCTTTCCGACTATGTCATGAAACGATGTTATGAAACGTATTATAACTGGCGATGAGTCTTGGATCTACGCTTTCGACCCGGAAACAGACGATCAATCGACCGGCCCAACTGTCAACAAGGAATACTATTTGAGTGTTATGCGTCGTTTGCGCGAAGCTATTCGTAAAAAGAGGCCGGAATTATGGGTCGATAACTGTTGGTTTTTGCACCACGATAATGCACCTTCTCATACTGCATTGGTTTTCTGTGATTTTTTCGCCAAAAATTCCACCCATATCGTTCCGCAACCACCGTATTCGCCTGATTTAGCTCCGTGCGACTTCTGGCTGTTCAGCAAACTCAAACGACCGCTCCGGGGAATCCGTTTTGAGTCAATTGAAGACATTAAACGTGAATCGCTACGCGCATTGGAGGCTATTCCGGAAATTGACTGTAACAACTGTTTCGAGGATTGGAAAAAACGTTGGCATACATAAGTGTATTGAGGCCGGGGAGGATTACTTTGAGGGGGACGAAATAGATTTGGAGAAATAAATAAAGAATTTTAAAATTATGAAAAAAGTCTTACTATTTTTTGCCCACAGTATTAAGTTGTAATTTGTGAAAAAAAGTTTCAAGGTATAAAGCAAATTTAATTTTATTTCAAATAATTAAAATTTTGTTTTTTCTTTTTCTGATTTATATTACATATATTAATTTTACATAAAATACCAGTTTCGAGCATTCGTTCTTTGTCAACTTTAACTATTCTCGAAATGCAAACCATCGAAAATACAACAAAAAAAAAAAAATTTTGAATTACATATTTTGTTCTATTAAAGAAGTAGACTATAGTTATAGTATAGTTTTACATTTTAGGATGAACCTTGAATCACTTACGATCTGCATTTTTCGCGGTCGTCCATTCTAATGTTGTACAAGTAAATATCGCTTGGTACAGCTTCGCTTATGGACAAGATTAAATGGTTTTATCTATCCTGTCAGTGTAATTTATATCAATATTATTGCTGCACGCGAAAATAGAACTACAAACAAAATTATACCATAAAGCACGTACGCTATTGAAATTTTATCTTTTTTGACACGTGAAGTTAGGGAAAAAATAATGTATCATGGATAATTATGTAATTTTCTTATACCTGGTAAACTAATAGCGCTATTCCATTCAAAATCGCAAGATTTTGTACAAAATTAAAAAGAGACGAAAATAAACCATTTCTTTTTGTGAGAATAGTATTTCCGATTATTTTTGTTTTTGTTGAGTTGCTATAATTTTTTCTTGAAAAATATCAAGCTGAGTATTTTTTATGGTAGCAAATATAAAAATCAAAAATAAAAATCCCCCACTCTCTCTTTAATTTATATTTTGTAAATTTTTATGGTGTACAGACATTCTAGACGTGACTTTAGAAGATCAATTTTTTATGATGCCGTGATTTTAGAGTAGAACTTAATAAATAGATTCGTGTGGTGGTAATTTGTACTGTATAGTACATATATACAGTATGCACCGCAACACAACAATATAAAAAAAATTTAATTTCGATTAAAAGATTTATTAAATAATAATAATAAAATTAATAATTAAAAATGATAAAATTGAATTGATAAAATTTAAAAATCATCAAATGATGGCTTCCATCGGTGCGGCGGAAGCGATTTAAATAAATATAGGATGCTAATGATTTAATCTCGTCAAAGGATACTTTAACACGCCATAAAATGTATCCAACAATGTATCCAATTCAGGATATTTACCCGAAATATTATAAAGGAGATTACGAATTATTTTATAGCATATATCTTTGTTCGGCTGATTAACGAACCCAATCTAAGAATAAAATAAAAGAAAATTTAATTAGTAGGAATAGGGAGGAACTAGGAAGTAATTTAATTTTCTACCTCAAATATCTTTAATGTTACGGTCCTTATGAATTCCCAGTCAGACTGTTTTCTCGATAAAATCATATTACAAAATGTTTGCAACAAATAATATGTCATCGGCTGAAATTTCAGTTGTAACACCATTGAGTTCACAGTTAAACAGTGAAAATTGTCAGGAAACCCAACTGTCAAGCAATAGCAAAAAATCCATAATGTGCGCTTATCTAAAGTTGAAAATGGTAAATCGACTAAATATTGCCATGTGCCAAGACGCCGCGGATTGTACATATAGTGGCAAGTTCGTAATATAAACGAGTTATATTCAACAGTTACATACGAGTTCCACATCATTCGTCTTATTCGGTTGGTGTCTGAAAATAAACAAAATTAATATTTTATTTGAATGCCAAACCAGAATAAATTAGAGACACTTACGTGAATAATTCGCGGGTATCGTGGGTATCCGTGGGGATCTTTTACTTTCCATAATGAGTTTCCATTCAGCTTAATATTATTGCGCAAAGTTTCCAAATCAGCTAATAAATTCCTAATCATTACTCGAACTTTTTGAAAATTTCTTAATTCAAATAAAACATGATTTGACGTTATATATGGCGTGTTTACTTCTGTATCAATAAATTGTTCTTCGAAGGCTGTGGCCAGCTACATTTCAGGATTGTTTTAAATTTGATTTAATTCTAGCTCGTTGAAAGGATTTATGTTTAATTTAACATGATCGGCTAATTTATTGTACGTCTGTGCAGTTGCATGATATTCAATTGCTTCCTTTGATTCTAAATCGGGAAACAAAACCTTGGGTGTCAAAACAACATGCGACGATGTTGTATTTTTGAATATGGGAGCAGTAGGCTTAAAATGTATTTCATTTACTTTTGGCATATTACTGGGAGCGAAAGTTACATCTGGCACAGATACATTTATCACAGAATTAATAACGCAAACCTGACTTTCAACCTCCCCACTTTTAGTAACCCGGGCAACTACTTCATCAGCATCCATTGGATTATGCGATGCAACAGCACATTCCACACTTTCTTTTGAAACTACAAACGACGAAGTCGACTGAAAATTGACGCTGCTAAAGATTCGCCAATCGAATCGATTTCATGCTGGGCTTATTTTTTCTTTTTCTGTAAATAAATCGTTGTTGATTATACTTCATTGAATAAACACAAAGAACATTCTTATCGTAAAATTGGGTTAGTATTTTTAAAGTTTAGAAGTTCTGGTTTAAAAAAAACTAATAAAAAACTAATTGTAATGTCAAAAACGTAACCGAATTAATAAAATTCGATATTAAAAATAATAAACAATAAAATTTGTGATTCTCAGTATAATGCGGAACAGCTGATTTTGATGTTAGAAGCGCAAATTGTTAAGATCAATCGATTTAAACTTAATTTTAATTTAATATTTACTGTTAAAACGGTCACAAATCAACTATATTATAAGTTACACAAATATTTAGTTTATAATTATTAAAAAATACGTTTTATTTTAATAAAATTACCTTCAGTTTAGGTTTCCCCATTGTAGCTATTTTGATTTATTATTTATGTAACATAAATTTTTTGATTGTTTTAGGTTATGAGGAACTTGTCAAAATTTTCCCCTCACATGTTTTATAGTAGAGTACTTTTTACGTATTTGTCCAAATTAAAGAAACTAAATAAAACAAAACTATTCCCGCCATTTTAAAAATAATATTTATTTTTTTTAATAATTTATAGAATGTAAAATACATCATCAACTATTAACCATTACGGGTTTTCACTGTATTTAAATAATTTTTAGGTTATGTTTGTATCGCAGTAAAACAAATTCCCCTACATGTTCTACTATAAAAAAAAATTGTGTCTCAGTCACCCTCATGTAGATATTTTATTCTTGTCTCTTTTTAATTTTGTACAAAATCTTGTGATTTTGAATGGAATAGCGCTATAATTGAAGCTATTCTTTACATTAATCGATAATTACCTATATAGTTCAATCTATAATTATGTTTTTAATAGTGTTAATTTTTATTCATTTTGTCATAATATTGCTCCTATAATTGCTTTGTTGAAAAGTCAAAAAACAACGAGCCAAAAATTTCCAATAACCCCTGCATTGCACAAAAGTAAAAATTACTGTTTGCTAATACACGTAGCGATTTAATAATTGGATTCCTCTACCTTGCAGTGAGATATTTGGCAAAGTATTAATTAATCAAACTCTTTACAATTAACTTAATTCGTTTATTAAAAACAACATATGAAATCATTCTAAAGTTTTTCGAAACCGTAGCAATGCAACCCAAAACAAAATTCCATAACTATACGACACAGAAATGTCGTCCTACCATGGTACACTGTTCGGGCAAGTTCTGAATAATGTAGCAGAGCCCGTTAGTGTACTAGAGATACAAAATACTGACCGATCTTCTATTTGAAATAGGGTTAGATTGAAAATAAAACTACAAACAAAATGGTAAAGGCCATGTGTGGTAAAGCGGAATTTACCCGGTAAATAATAATGTCATTAATTACCTAAAATATTACATAAAACAGTGCTATTTCTATTACATTTTTTTAATTTTTCAACCTTACCCGGTTTGACTTACTACGGTTAGGTATAATAAGCGCTGTACCGGACGTGATTGTATAAAAAGTGAAGCTTCTGAAAGTAAATTTATCAAATAAAATATATTTGATTTTACAATTTCAACATTAATAAATACTGCTGCAAATTTTTTTTGGTCCATTTGATTTTAATTTCTCTAACTACAAATAATGAGAAATTAATGTAAAATAATAAAACAAGAAGTACTCTTGCCCAAGCTTTGTAATTATTTTCATGACATTTTTGAGCTTTCGTTGTGTTCCCAGATGTATATTTGCATAAAATAATTATGGACTGTTGACTGCTGAATAACTTTATTTAATGTCATTCACACGGATTTATTTTGTTATTTTTATTTACGATAAAAACATGCATGAAACAGAACATCATCATTAAAAAAATACATTAAGTGTTACACATAATTATAATAGTAATAAAACAATTTTAGTAATTTTTCTCTTCACTTTCAACGATCATTTCATCCGGTCTCTCGCACAAAAACCATCTGGGTGTTTGAATAGTGGATCGTTCAGTTCCGTTTGAGCATAATTTTGATCAAAATACGCTGCTTGACTCCTCCGACACATTTTATTTATTTATATATCAATTATATACAAATTCACAAATATGATATCCACCACACAAGAAATATATATTCAGGGGTCAGCGCTCGAATTGTTAGCCACTTCACGTTGCTGTAGGAACGAAGCGGCTAATGACAGCGTGCTCATTTCTTGACAAGCGTCAGTCTGTTATGTTGCTAAGGAAGCATATCGTTTTACCTCGCGGTTAAAAAAAGTAATCGAAATGGAATTCAATCGCAACAGCGTTATTGCTTTGTATTTGGCTGGAAAATCGCAACCAGTGATTGTTAAGGAGCTTCGACATTTACATGTGAACAAAATGTTTCTGCCGGACCATTAACGTTACAATGATACTGGTAGCAACAAAAAACTCCATGGAGATGGACATTCAAAAACAGCAACATCGCCAGAAATGATTATATGAAGGCCGGAATTTAACGTAATCCACGACAAAGCACAGTTGAATTGACGAAACATCTCAATGTCTGGCACAAAAGGCAGTTCGCCTAGCAAGAGCAAAGGTGTTAAACACTTGCACATTGGTGGCGAGCTTGATAATTTGGTCTTTTCTGATGAAATTTTTTCTACGGTTCAGCAATATAATATGTAAACAGACAAAGCAATCGTGTTTGCTTGGAGTGCAAATCAAAAGACAATTTCGACCAGCGAATTGCTCTGCGATCAGTGATGGTTTGGATCGCGGCATTTACCACAGAACGCGCATCACTCGTTTTCATTGAACGGCCGTAAAAGTAAAAACAAATCTACCGTGAAAAGATTTTAAATGATGCTTTGTTATCTTGGGCACGTAAACAATTCGGTAGAAACCATTGGACGTTTTAACAAGATTCGGCACCATCCCAATAAAGTCCGTGAAAATCAACGTTGTTTTACAAGGAAAAATCCCCAGCTTCATTTTTTCACAAAAATGGCCATCATATTCCCCGGACTTAAATCCAATGGATTTGTATATGGTCCATTCTGGAGGCCAAAGTATTAACTAAAAAATATGAGACCAATACCATCAGACCACATTCGTGCAGCGTGTGAAGCCTTCTCGGACAGACGATGCTATTATCCGCGCTAAAGGTGGCTACATAGAACAATAACATTTTTTGTTAAATTTGAAATTTTTTACGATATAGTTTTCCGATATTTCCTTGTATTTTGTAAATAATATTATTTAGTGATAGTACATTTTGGTACAACATACTTGTCGCGAATAAAGCAAATACAACATTTTTATTGTGAACTTTTGATTTTTTTAGATAACATAATATAGCAAATATGACAAATAGTAGCTTTTCTGAAAGCCAAGAACTATGTTTCCATCAAAAAATATTTTTAAGAGTTAAATCATAAAAAAATACGTTGTTTACCATAGATTTCTTTTTTTTATAAATCAAGCGATAATGCGCGCAATGTACCAACAAATATAAACATGCCATTGGGATTGTCAGTATATCGATTTTGTCCCAAAATGTGGGGAACGAAATGAGTGTAACCGGAAAATATAGTAGTAGTATTTGTGTTTGGTTAGAGACATGTGCGTATTTTTGTTTTGCTTTACTGCACATGCATGTCACGTGTCATTGTTCTTGTTTATAAATATTAACCATTGTAAACGCCATATTTTTGTGATGTTTGCAAGACAGTGTTACTTTTTAAATTATTTATGTGTTTATGTATTTTTGATTTTTTTTTTATATTTTGTAAATTAATAATTAATTTTTACAAATTTAAAATAACTTTATTAGTAAAACTTGATAAATACAAATAAAATTAATTTATGATAAAAAATACAATAAATATTAAATAATGACAGTCCACAGCTCGAGAGCAGACGTAATGTGTTGAGAAAAGGAAATAAGTATCATAACAATTGAACCGATTCACCAGGTTCGCGTTATTTTGGTACTGTCCATCATAAAAATGGCACAAATACGAACAAAAGAAAAATACAAATAAAAAAACATAATTGTGTATTAAGGAGGAATTCCACTAGAAAAAATGTACTGTGAGTAAAATTAAAGAAAGTAAAAAATATATATTTAGTAGATGGGGGAATGAAACGAAAAATATTCTCAGTACAAAATTATTTAATTTTTTTTTTTGACTCCTATAAAAATTATCAAATCGAGAACTTTTTATAGGAGTCTCACTACCGCACATACATAAAACTTGTGTATGATGAGAAATATTCTTCTCATACTACAATAATTTTATGGTCAAAGTTTCTCCTTAAAAATTCGCTATAAAAAAGTAAAAATAAAAAACACATGGCGTTTTTTTAGTAGAGATTTTTTTTAATTTTTAGGGCAAATATACTAAAAAAAATAATTCCGATATGGGTATTAATAATATTTAATTTTTAGATAATTTTGAGATGTAAAACTAACCGAATTAATAGCAATATTAATTTTGTTATTGGTAATGTTTTTGTGTGCTGTGAATATTTCTCCTTAAAACTTTGCTATAAAAATAATTTAAAAAAAAACGTTGTCTTTGTCTGTTACATAGAGTTTCGGAATTTTTTCTCTTTTCCTTTTTCTTTACTATCAGTAAAATTTCAAGAATTTTTCTAGTGGAATAGAACCTTTATTCACGGTATACGTATTCGGTTTTTTTTCCTTCACCCATTTTAAATGAGTAACTCACGGGACAAAATCTATATACAGAAGTTTTTTACTCAACTCATTTTTATCTCTCGATTTATAAAAAAGAGAAATCTATGGTAAACTTATTTTTTATGGTTATAAATGGTACAGAAGCAAAAAAATTTCTTAAAAATAATAGAATTCTAAAAGTTTTGTTTAAATTTAAAATACTTTTTAACTAAATAGACATAATAATTATACATACCTTATTTAAATTTTAATGAAATTAGTACTTGAAAATAAAAATGATTATTTTTCAAGATATTGAAGTTTCTTTAATACAAAGTGCTGTGTTGGGAGGCCCCTCTTTTAAGGCCTATAACTTGATAGGGGAGCAAGAATGAAATAGAAATGAAATATGAAATTAAACATGCATTGTCATTCATTGTTTAAACAACTCTCTCGAAATGCTAAAATCAAATCAGTTCACACATTTAACGCATTAAAAACATTTATATAAGAGTGGTTCAACAATGAATTTTTAAAATTATTAACACAAAAAGGAATAAGCAAAATGCCAGTTCGCATTCTGAGGAGCGTAAATGCAAAATTTCCCAAGCAACTTAGGGCAATCGATTCTAAAGCACAAATATCCCTTCCAAACAACGCGAATTTTGCGCCTATTAGATAAATTTTTAAATAGAGCAACAATAGGCGGTTTACGTAAGGCTCCTGAACAACTCTTGACTCAGATTTGGGAATCGTCGTAAATCATAAATCAGGCATTGCTTTTGGATACTTTCTATCCAGAGGATACTTGATAATACGGATTCCATATCACAGGCCGATTTAAGTACTGACCTAACGTAAAGGATATTCAAGATTTTTATGGTAAAGGATCGCAAAACTCCCTTCCATTAAGCTTAATAAAACTAGTAGTAGTTTAGTCTACTAAGTAATATCATTTCTACCCGATTTAAATATGGGAATAATAAACGATGTTTTTGAAATATCAGGAAACACACCGCTCGAGAGGCTAACATTAAACAAATACAATAGAGGTTCCTACAAAGAGCGAGCGCATTTATTCAAGATCAAGGGTGCGATATTCTTGCAAATGTCTCATAGCTCTGCTGGGTTGTGTTGTTTATTCATCTTTAAAGGGTTAAGGGGTGTTCGTGATAGTTATGACGGCCGTTAGCCAATGCGATTTCTGTTGATTGATTAGGTAGTAAAAGCATACGAGATAGTTCGTCCGATGAAATTTGAAACATTTCGCAAATATCAGGAACATTATTTTAATGATCTCGATCTGTAAAATGTTTTTGTTCTGTTTTTTCATAGTTTTCCATCATTTATCGATTTCACATTTTAACGAAAAATTATAAATTTTCCCCAACTTTAGTAAAAAAAAATATTAAACTATTGCGGACCGAAGACACCTTCTGCGAACTGGGGATTGAGAACAACAGGCTTAGAGTATGTAGTTAAAATATTTGCATACATGGTGTATTTTATTTGTGTATTCGTATTATAAAAATAATCAGCTGATCAATTTCGTTTTATTTGAATATTTTCTTCTGTAAACAAGGAGTTTACATTTATTCTTATTTGTGAGCATGTATGTTCTAAAGTGTAAACATTGTGCATGATTTTGTTATAAAGAAAAATGAAAAAAAAAAACAATTTATTTTTATGAATTTTCCCTCGTGGCATCATTATCTTCTTGTATATGTGTAAATGTTTCGTTTGTTAAATCAATACTAAAAATATGCTATGAAAAATCATATTTTGGTAGTTAATGAACTACAATTTTCCTATTAAACAAATACATTACACAAATTTTTTGAATGTAGATGTGGATTTTTTTTGAAAATTAAAGAAATATTTATTTTAAGACATAAATTAAATTCTAATTCTTCATTAATTACACATAGTTAAAAATTTTGTTTATGAGTTCAACATTTTACCACTTAAATATCATTTTCGATTCTTTATATGTTTTTAATTCAAGACTCGAATTTGTTATTTTCAGGCAACACAAGATCTTCAAGAAGCATTTAAATCGCCGGAGTCAATTCCTGCGCTCTGTGATATTGTGGTATCTTCTAGTGATCCACAAATTAGACAATATTCGGCTGTATTATTAAGAAAACGTTTAGGAAAATTGCGAAATTGGCTCTTAGTGCCCGAGAATCAGCGGCAAGTGTAAGTATTTTAAAAGGTTAAATTTGTGCACGTCCATTCTAATGTTGTACAAATAAATATCGTTTGTATCAGCTTCGCTTTTGGACAATATTAAAATTTGTTTTATCTATCCTGTCAGTGTAATCCAAATTCGTAACCAAGGTTACCGCTGTTCGCGAAAATAAAACGACAAGATTTAGTATTTTTTTGAAAAAAATTTCTATGAAATAACATCCTTTGCATAATTTCAGAATAAAACAAGGAATGCTGAACGCCTTGATCAATGAACCCGAAAAATCCGTACGTAATTCAATTGCACAGTTTGTTGGCGTTCTCGTAAAACACGAATTTGCTAAGAATGATTCATGGATGACCGAAGTCTTGAAATTTATCTTTGATCATTGTCAATCAAGTGATGCAAAGTTAAGTGAATTGGGCTCATCGGTTTTCGCTGTATTGACCGATATTGCACCGGACCAGTTTATACCCCATATGGGAAGCATTTGCCAAATGTTTACCGCCGCCATGTTACATACTGAAGCATCCGGTAATATGGTAAATCCAGTTTTGTTCAATATTTTAATGGGTATGTCGCATTTGGTACCGTTTACTGTGGGTCACAATTCAGCCGAGAATACATATCAAGGATCAGTACCATATGTTATAAAAGCGTTACAAGGATTTGCCATACAGGATCCAGAGAAATTTGTTGAAGCTTTTGATATTCTAGACAATTTGGCTGATAATTCTATTAAAGTATTAACACCGCATATTCAACTATTGATTGAATTTTGTTTAGACATTGGACGCAATGTTAATTGTGAAGACAGTGTACGAGTTAAAGCAATCTCATTTGTTGGCTATTTGGTCCGTTTAAAAAAGAAATCAATTATAAAATTAAAGTTGGTCGAACCAATTATCCAAGTTTTATTTAATTTAATGGCAGCCGAATCTGAAATAGAAGATGAAGAAGAGGAATATTATGCCGATAATGCTGAGCTCACTAGCCCAATGTCGTGCGCTACTCAAACAATGGATTTATTAGCGTTACATGTTGCGCCTGAAAAATTAATTCCTCCATTATTAGCATTACTAGATCCAGCACTCAAGGGCAGCGATCCGCTACAAAAGAAGGCATCATATCTGTGCATGGCTGTAATAGCTGAAGGTTGCTCAGAAACAATTAGTTCAAAATATTTACGTCCACTCCTTGATTCAATTAAATCTGGAATAACCGATTCAAATGCAGTAGTACGAAATGCCGCTCTATTTGCTTTGGGACAGTTTTCGGAACATCTGCAACCCGAAATATCGCAATATGCGAATGAAATTTTGCCAATTTTATTTGAATTTTTACAACAAGTTTGTGTTCAAATTAAAAGTACTGGAAAGGAACCAAAACACATTGACCGATTGTTTTATGCAATGGAAACATTTTGCGAAAATTTGGAGGATGCATTGACTCCGCATTTACCATTACTGATGGAACGGTAAGTAAAGAAAACTTTTTATTGTCGTGTGTCGTTTGTTTTTCCAAAGACTCTGATTTATTCGTAGAAAAATCATTTTATTTATCGATTTTTCTACTGCAAAATCAGGGAGAGAAATGCTAAAACTTGCAAATTGCAATATATCAAGAGATTCTGGAATCCACGAATTTCTTTAAATTGGTCTATTAAGTTACAAATTCTAACAAGCTTCTACTGGTTTAATATGCACCAGATTTAAAAATTGTATTTGTATTTAATTACACAGATTATTTGATGCGCTTGACTGGAATAATTCCGTTCATTTGCGTGAATTAGCACTAAGTAGTGTACAATCAGCAGCAACAGCATCGAAAAGTGGAATGCTTCCATTCTTCCCACATTTGATTGAAGGATTGAAACAATACCTTATTAAGACTGACAACGAAGACATAATTACATTACGTCCAACAGCCATCGATACATTAGCTTCGTTAGCACGTACAATTGGAAAGGAACATTTTTTACCTCTTGCCGCTGACACTATGAATCTTGGTTTAACACTAATTGAGGATGCCGACGATCCCGATTTACGGCGCAGTTGCTACAATTTATTTGCTTCGATGAGCGAGGTTATTGGAATAGAAATTGGTTCGGCATTACCAAAAATTGTTGAAAAAATGTTGACAAGCGTTAAGAGTACTGAAGGTATATTACCCGAATATAAAGATGACGAGACAGGACTAGATATTTACGATAATCATACCGATGAAAATGATGATCAAGAATATGACATCGAAAATTCTGATGAAGAAGATGATGATGATGACATTGCTGGTTACAGTGTTGAAAATGCATATTTAGATGAAAAGGAAGAGGCTATTATTGCATTAAAAGAACTTGCGAATTACTCCGGTCCAGCATTTGCACCTTTTATTCAACCGTCATTTGAAGAAATTTATAAACTAATCAATTATCCAAACGAGGATATTCGTAAAGCTTCAATAGAGGCTCTTACACAGTTTGTCGTATCACTACATGAGCTACATAATCCAGAAGGGGTCAAGCAAACTTTATTAGTTTTGATTCCAAAATTCAGTGAAATTATTCGTACCGATGAAGAACGTACTGTTGTTATGGCTGCTTTAGATGGATACGGTGAAATTTTGGGTAAATTAAAAACCGAGGCACTTCAACTTGATTTACAATGTAACGCGGTATTTGGATGTATACTAGATGTGCTCAACGGCAAAGTTTCATGTCAATTTAGTGAGGTGGTCGATGAAGACGTGGAAGAAAGCGAATATGACGAAGCAATTATTGAAACTGCTGGCGATATTTTACCACGTTTTGGCAACGCACTACCTGCGCAAGAATTTCAATTGTATTTTGGTCGGGTATGGCAAGTTCTTGTCACTAAAATTGAAAAATCAAAAAAATCGGAGGATGCAAATTCACAACGAGCTTTTGCAATTGGTGTAATTTCTGAATGTTTTAAACCGTTGAAAGAATATTCAGCTACTTGGGTGCCTCAATTGCTGCCAATTTTGTTGGATGGAGTTAAGGATTCATGCGAACAAGTTCGAAATAATGCTGTATTTGGATTAGGCGAGATGGTTATAAATGCGGATGAAGCCACATTTGGGTAAGTTGTGAATGTATTTTCCTTATAGTTAACACAACTTATTGTGATTTTCACTATTTTAGGCACTATCCCATTATCCTAAGCGCACTTTCCGATGCAGTATCTAAGGAACAACATGCCGGAACACTCGATAATATATGTGGAGCTCTTGCTAGATTGATAATTACAAATAGCACGTTAGTGCCATTACAACAAGTTCTTCCCGTTTTTATTAAATACTTACCACTGCGTGAAGATTATGAAGAAAATTATGCCGTGTACCGTTCACTTCAGCATCTCTACACCAAAGGCGAAGATCAATTAAAGCCACACATCGATCAAATCATACAGTTGGGTCTACAAGTTTTGTTCCAGAAACAATACAATTCAGATGGTAATTTATTTATTTTTAGTTTAAATAATAGTGTTTGCCCCCTTTTATTCGACAATGGTGAAAATGTTCCCAATTGTTTTCTTCCTTACCAAAAGGGGCGCATAGCAACTGCATGAATTAATCATAAGCTGAGTTAAATAGCCAAAACAAGCTTATTTCATATATATGCTACAATATCATCTAATCTTTAAAAGTGATTGAACACTAAAATTTTTTCTATTTGTATATTTACAGAAGCACGTGATTTCATCTTTAACTTTTTAAAACAAATTCGACAAGATTTCCCAGATCAGTTTGCCAGTGTTGTCAGTAGTATAACCATTCCGGAATTTGCACAATTTGTTTCGTCCTTGTGATTATTTATTAGTTATTGATAAATCCAAAATTTCTTTCGCAAATCGTCTTATTTTGTAATTGTTTTGTGTTCTTCAATACAGACGACTCTGCTGCTAAACAAGACTGTCTTTTTTGCAAGCAAAAAAGAAAATGTTCCTAAAATAATTTGAATTTTTTGAGAAGCAAGAATTGTTATTTTTTTGTTATTCGTTTCGAAAGATATTATTTATTACGATAAACCCATTTTTCTTTATAAAAGAAAACTACAATCCACGACTTATGAACTCATTTGAATACTATTCATGTATATTTTTGTTTTCGAGTATTTGGAATCGATTATTTCCTGAAATTCGGCAGTTCAGTTTGACCAACTATTTTGGCATCTTTGTTTCCTTGTGCCTGACACCCTCTCTCCTCATTATGTACTAAATTACTACATATACGACATGAACTAAAGTTTCCCGGTGAACAAGAAATGCAAGCTCGTTTCCATGCTACAAATTCATGTTCAAATGAGTTAATAGTTTTAATTTATTATATTATAATATATTGCATGTATTATTGTTGTATGAATAATCGTATTTTTTATTACATTTATTAATTATTCTCTAACTAATTAAGATGGAAAATTAAAATAAAATATTTATATGATTTTTTTTTGTAAAATACAAAAGTAAAATATATTTTGATTTTATTTATCTAAAAAATTTAAATAGGTATATTGTTTTAAATTGTGTTAGTGAACTTGTGGTCAAAAGAGAGATAAGTAAATTTAAAATTTCCGGTAAATTCGTAAAATCTACATATATGTTTATTGTAATTCTGGTTAGTGGTTGTAAACCTATAGTTTTATTTAAGCGTTTAGGCTTGAAAGGACAAATCATATCAACTAGACACAGTCAGTCGACTGTTTTGCGTTGGATCTTTGAATGGTAAATCAAACTGGCTACAGATAGTTTCGAAAGATGTATGAAATTGTTTTGAAACCCTGATATCAATGGAATAACAAACAGCGTGCTTATACTGCAACCCAACATTTGATTTGCTTTTACTGGTTCTAATAATCAAACTAAACCTTGTACATAACTACATAGAAAACGTCGGAAATTCGTCAATCAAACCGTTTATCGAAGCACTTGGTTTCATACAATATCATTCTGAAGAAAATTATATTTTTGAACCATTCTGTTAAATCTCATAAACCTCTCTAATTTAATTAAATTAACTTAACTTCCGATCGCGACTAGAAATCAAGAAAGGGGACTTAAATGCATAACAAAATAGTTGATGTGTAAATTTCAACGAAAATGGATCACATTAAAACTGAGCTCTTCAAAGCTGATCCATTTAGCAGTTGGTGGCCATTCGTTATATCCGGCATTGTATTCGTAGTGACCATAGTGCGAACCTTTATGGGTGGACAAATGTGTCCATCCAGCAATCGCGTCACTAACTTAATTTGTATTGTTACCGGTTGTAGTGGTGGTATAGGGCTGGAAATTATGAAAGATATAGCACGTCGTGGTGCCCACGTTATAATGGCTTGTCGTGATGTTGAGAAGTCTGAGCAAATCAAAAAGTTCGTGTTAAAGAATAATCGAGACGCTAAAATTGATATACACTATTTGGATTTACGATCTTTCGACTGCGTTCGAAGATTTGTGAAAACGATAGAAGAAAAATACGATCGTGTTGACATTTTAATAAATAACGCCGGAATTACCGCTCATCCCGCCGAGCAAACTGTTGATGGATTTGAATGCCATTTGCAAGTGAATTATTTGGGACCATTTTTGTTATCTCATCTACTTTTGCCAATGTTGAAAAAGGCCGAGCAAGGCCGAATTATAAATGTGGCAGCTCATGCGTACGCAGCGGGAAAGATTAGTATTGAAGATCCGTTGAATATTGGCACTTGGTCAACTGAATTTCATGCTCGCGATTCATTCGCCCACTCAAAACTGGCTGTTGTCTTATCTACTCGACATTTTGCAAAAATTTTGAAGTTTGGCACTAAAATTACTATTAATTCATGCACACCAGGCTTGGTACGAGACACTGATCATTTAAGGCAGTAAGTTATAATCTGTATTCTCAAAATAAAATGTTTAATCTCTTACACAATTCCACCTTTTGCAGATCGCCAATAATGAGTGCGCTTTGTGCTAAAGTTATGACTTACCCATGGATGTGGATTTTTATGAAAAGCCCGGTACAAGGTGCACAGACACCAATTTACCTCGCCATTGAAAAGAATTTAGCTACCACAAACGGAGAATATTTTAAGTACATATACATTTTCTCAATTCCATTATTTCCTATGTTTGAAAATATTTTTCATCATTTTCAGTGACTGTAAAATATCGGAAGTTGTTAATTTGGCCAAAGAAGATGATTTAGCCGAGACACTTTACAACAAAACTATTGATGTACTAAAATTAAAATAAACCAGTATGCAATTTTTCCAGTGGAAAAAATAGCTCCAATTCCACACTAAATTCCGTACTACAAATTATCACACAGAAAACTCGATTTTGAGTAAAAATAATTTTCTTCCCCTTTCTGATTTGCAATTTTGTTTTGATGTTTTATTATAGCAATTCGTTTACTTTTGCAACAACAATTTACCCGGATTTTATGTAAACGATATGAAAAAAATTTGACCGACTTTTGTAGTAGCATTTGTGAAAAGAAAGACAAAAAATTGTTTATTATAAATGCCGGGTTTATCATTTCAGCTTGTTAGCATCGGTATAATAAAAAATTACTTTATAATATTTACTTTGATTCAGTACCCTACTTGGCACAATATGAAGCTGTGTCCCCGCCTCCAATACTGGTAATAGCACTCGCAGCTTGTTGCTACAACCACGCCATTCAAAAATGAATGTGTACCTTTTAAGAAATTTGCAAATTCGAAAACGCTCTTGGGACTCCATTCCAAACAATAATTTTAGCGCGTGCAATTGGTACAGCGAAAGCTTCTTGTGATTTTGGTCCAATATCAAAACCTGATGAGCCTGCTGGAATACCACCTTCGACGGTAGCAGTCCCTGCTTCTGCGTCTGCGGCAAATTTATTGCCAGTGACGAAATAGACCGGCAACTGTAACTGAACATTAGTTGTATTTGCCTTATTTAAGAGTTGTTGTACAATTTTGAAGCCTTCAGCATCAAATGTTGAATCACCAATTCTCTTTTAATTTGAAACTTTAATTAACATGAATGCCATTCCTCCCCCAATAAACATCTCATTAAACCTAAACCAAAAGATTATCGATGAGCTGAGTTTTGTCGTCAACTTTAGAACTCCCTAAAATAACCGAAAACGGAGGCGATGGATTCCAAAGCGCATGAAAAATATATCAATTCTTTGCTCAGGAAAGACCGGCAGTAAGTTTCAAATCCGTCGCCCATCATTGAACTGTGAGGCCGATGTCACCAACCAAATGCATAATTCTCATAACCATCGCTCAATTTACGTAAACTTTATATAAATTATTTAACTTTGGTTAGGATCCACTTTTATTTGTTCGCCTTGCTCATCTTCCTCGATATAAAAACGAACGGTTTTCAATAAAGAAATGGAGCCTAGGACTGGATCGCGACAAACTCAACTTCATTAACAACGCAATCGTGCAAAAATTGTACATCACAGCCGAGTAAATGTGTTAATTCATGGGCTACTGGTTCCATAGTGCATTCAAAAATGACCGAAATGAGACATCATAACCTGAAATACACAAAACTAATTAAACATCGAATTCTTTTTCGGAAACACGGGTAATATTCTTGGACACGTACAAGTGATGTTGCACCTTTATCCAACGCGTATTTAATGGTTCCCAATACAGCCACAATACGTTTATTACTTTGGATTTTTCCTTCCTTGGTTGGTTCAATCAACTGTAATGAACCACAAAAATAAAACTTATTTAATGCAAAACATGAATTTTGGCAGCGGTACATAATATACCACATCCATATAAAATTTATCAATAACAGTTTATTTTAATATTGATTAAATCAATAATTTCTTACCTGTGTATTAATTAATTTAAATAAACTATATTTTTAATTTTACACATTCCACATAAATATTAAAAGACTGTTATTAAATTAAACTACTTTGACCATAGAAATAGAGTATATAGAACATAGAATTATATACTATAGAATGAATGTAAAAATTTTCCCATATAAGATTTGCTGTTTCATGTGTCACAAGCCAGAGCAGGATGGTTATATAAAAAATGCATATGGCGGTCTCATATGTCAAAGATTCAACCCCCTCAAACCAGTTTTTTTTTTGTTTTAAATTACGCGTTTAATTTTGTGCTCTTAAAAAATCGTGAACATATTAATTAAAATAATTAAAAAATAATTAAAATATTATTAAAATAGTTAGTGGATTGTGTGTAGTGCATCATTTTAGTAATAAAAATTAGAAACATTTAATAAAATGAAGTGTCTCGTGAAAAACTGCTAATTACGCCTCAAAAATTACAAGATGAAATTTCGTACCATCAGTAAGTGTTTATAAAAAAATAAAATGTAAATTATGTTGAAAAGAAAGTGATTTGTGGTAAAATTATCCTTAATTTAAGTTATAAATCAGATAAAAATAAGAAAACAATTTTGGCTATTGGCGTGGGTTGATGCTTTTAATAAACATATGTTTTTACCAGTGCCGCATTTTTCTTATTTTATTTCATGTGCTAAGTGCTTTGCTTTTCATAATTTATTTTTATTTTGGAATATGTACTGTAAATACAATATTTTACAGAAATTATAATGTAAACATTTGTTTTTAGTTTACCAAAATATGGAGAATTGCAAAAGCAATGGTTGAAGCCTCATCAGATGATATTTCTATTGACCAAGAAATTTCAAAAGTAGACGAATCGAATATGTATGATGAAGATTTTCTTGGATACCCAATTATACTAAGTGAATTTTCAATTAATGTTATTGAATACATAGGAGGATTGAATTGTGAGGACTGTTGCAAATTAATATAACAATGTAATTCTTATAAATCATTAATCAATTTACAAAATAGGGGTGGTCTTTTAACTCCTTCGCCGTCAGTATTAAAAATTTGTAAATATTCCGAAGCAGTATTAAAACGGGAATTGGCTATTGCGGAGTACAAAAACATAATTCAACTACAATCTAGTTCTAAATTGTTTAAACAAATAATATAGTTATAACGTTCTTCACAACCTAATAAGTGTTAAATATTTTCAATGATGAAGATCAATATAGTCATTCTCAAGAACACGTTAATTTGTTAGAGCATTCTATCATAGAAAAATATTATGACATCCGGTTGAATTATTTTTGTAACCAAAGGTCATATAAATTAACAAAAAGAAACAAGTTTGTTTCTTTATTACATTTTAACGGAATGTGAAATAAATAAGCGTAGTGGTTTTATAATTACTAATTTTGATATACATAATATTATATTTAAATAAAAATAATTAATGTACTTTTATTACAGAAATAAAAATTTATTTAAATTTAAATAATTTTTTAATTTTAACTTCCTAGCTTCATTCCATTAGGTCGAAAAAAAATTCTAAACACGGCCCTGTTAATTTATATGCTTTCTCTTTTACCCTCCGAATTTGACTCACTTGACAGCTCATTACATTCATTCTATATAATCTATTTCTATGATAAAATTTGCTATTTCATGTGAAGCAAGTCAGAGCAGGATGGTTATATAAAAATGCATATGGTGGTCTCATATCTCAAAATATAAACCCCTCAAACCATTTTTTGTTTTTGTTTAAAGTGACGCCACTAATAACCATTATACAGATGAGTATTTATCATGGCACGCCGATGTGCATTAAATAAAATCGATAAATTTGTAGGGGAAAAGGTGTTTAACCAAAATGAAAAGATGAGCAATAATATTTACGTTGCTCGATATTTTCTCTTTCTGCCGTCCAGTATTTCCAATATGATCGAGTAGAATTTCATAACAAAAAATATTTTATTTCTTTGTACAGTATAAAACACAAATTATTCTTCAAAATTGGCTTTTCATTATTCTATGAAAGTAGTGTATGGTGGTGTTTACTGCAAGCAAAAAAAAAACAAACGAATACAATGAGCAAATCCAATCCATTTATTATTTTCGTCTGGAAATATCTCTCTCTACGCATCATTTATATTTAATAAAACAGAATGAAACGAAAACTCAAACGCACATATTATGTAGGTTGTTAGGTTAGGTTAGGTTTCAGTGGCTGCCATCGCACACTTAGGCCAGTTATGGCCCATTGTGATACCACAGGATCAGACATCATCAAACTCCTTAAACCCATTTAGTGCTATTAATATAGCGTAAAAAATCTTGCACATTGCAGCTTTCGAGATCAGAGAGGCTGTCCATGGTGTATTTGCCCAAGTGATCATGTCTTCTGCCAGCTAGCGCAGGGCATGAGCATAGAAAGTGAACAAGAGTCTCCTCCTCCTCCTCGCCCCTGCAGCTTCTGCAGAAATCATTTGAATCTAGACCCAGCCTTCTCGCATGATCTCCGAAGAGGCAGTGTCCGGTAAGTACCCTTACAATTCTACCTAAACCACGCTTCCCTAGTGTGATTAAGATCTTAGAGCGCTTCAAGTTCAGCACAGGCCATACTTGCTTCGCTATCCTACCGGTTGGACTCTCAAGCCACCTAGCATTCGCCAAGGCAACTGCTTTCCTATGGCTTGCCGTTTTCAGCATAGACATAGGTCTCCCTAAACATTCTCTCCCTGATTCCAGTTGGAGAGTTGTACCGTACCTTGCTAACTCGTCTGCCCTGCAATTCCCCTCAACGTCAGAGTGACTCGGAACCCAGACCAACTGGATATTGAAATGCTCACTCATCTCGTTAAGAGATGTGTGACAATTCAATGCCACCCGTGACGCCAGGGAAACTGAATCCAGCGAAAGAATGGCCGCCCGACTGTCCACATAAATAGTGATATCAATGCACGATATCACATTAAGCTTCAACCAGTTCATGACCTCTTCGATCGCTATAATTTCAGCCTGGTACACGCTGCAGTAATCAGGTAGACGAAAAGATAAATTGACATTTAATTCCCCACAGAACACACCCGCTCCCACTCTACCATCGAGCTTGGAGCCGTCGGTGAAGAAATTAACTGTCCCGGTCTCGATAAGGAGACCTCTGTTCCAATCCTCCCGAGAGGGGAGAATCACCTTAAAACATTTGTCGAAGCACAACATGGGTATTTTATAATCTAAATTCTCCAAGTCATGCCTCACCGAATTGACTATAGTTGAGTGCCCCTTTTGCAGGCACTTCCAACCAGAGGTCGCTGATAGTCGGGCGGCCGTATTAACCGCCATTTGCATACCGATAATATCCAATGGGAGAAGATGCAGTATGACCTCTAAGGCACTAGTGGGGGTGGTTTTCAGAGCCCCACTAATGAGCAAACAGGCTCCCCTCTGCCCCTTCGCCATCATGTTAGTATATGATGATTTCTCCAGAGCTGGCCACCACACACTCACACCATACAGCAGTATGGGCCTTACAACTGCCGTGTAAAGCCAGTGCACCAGCTCCGGTTTCAGGCCCCATTTCCTTCCAATGGCGTTTTTACAAGAGTAGAGTGCCACAGTGGCCTTCTTTACTCTTTCCATCGTGTTTGGCTTCCAGCTGAGCCTACTGTCCAGGAGAATCCCTAGGAATCTCGCCTTATCAGTAAGGACCAGCGTAGTACCATTCAGGCTCGGTGGAACCATTGCCGGAATTTTGTATCTCCTAGTGAAAAGGACCAGCTCTGTTTTTGATGGGTTAATCCCCAATCCACAACTGCTGGCCCAACCCGCAGTGATTGACAACGCATTTTGCATCATATCCCTGACTGTTCCCAGGTGCTTTCCCGAGACAGCTATCGCCACATCATCGGCATAAGCAACCACACCTATCCCTTCTCTCTCCAGTACCAATAGTAGTCCATTGATTACTAAGTTCCAGAGAAGGGGGGAGAGGACCCCTCCCTGAGGGGTTCCTCGAACGACCCGTCTTCTGACGGAAACTTCCCCCATCCCTGCTATGACTCTTCTGCTACCCAGCAGATGAGTAATTAGCCTGGTTATAGGGTCTACAATCTCAAGTGGCAGCAATCCTTCCAAAATTGCTTCCATCTTTACGTTATTGAATGCGCCCTCGATATCGAGAAACGCAACCAGCGAGAATTTCTGAAAATCCAGTGACTTCTCAATTCCCCGAACCAGGGTATGTAATGCCGTATCCACGGACTTACCCTTATGATATGCATGTTGCGACTGAGCCCAGTTACTGGGTCCAATTTTCGAACAAATATATACATCCAGCATCCTTTCCATGATTTTCAGCAGAAAAAATGACAAAGATATAGGTCTAAGGTCCTTAGGGTTGCTGTGCGAGCTTCTTCCCGCCTTCGGGATGAAGATCACCCTAGCCTCCCTCCATTTCTTGGGAGTGTACCCCAGCTTCAGTCACTCTTTGAAGATAACTTCCAGCCAGGGAAGCAAGATCTCCGAGTTCTTCTGAATTTCTGCTGGTACAATCCCATCCGGACCAGCTGACTTAAACGGCTTGAACCCATTAATGGCCCATTTTAGCTTTCGCGTGTTCAGAATAGCCTCTGTACACACCGGTTGGACCCCGCCGTGATCCCCTGACCCACGGTCATCCAGAGGATTCGCAGACGTCACGTCCTCACTTCCCGGGAAGTGTGTTTCCATCAAGAGATCAAGTGTCTCTTCACTAGAAACCGTCCATTCGCCATCCGTTTTTAACAGATAGCCTGGAACAGTTGGATTGGTAGACAGAATTAAGCGCGAAGTTTCCGAGACCCCTTCCATTCTCTCACAGAAGCGCCTCCACGAATTTCTTTGCGCCTTCCTTATTTCCCTTTTGTACACTCTGAGGCTTTCCTTATAGAAGTCCCAGTCTTGACTGTCTCTAGATCTTTTCGCTCTATTAAAGGCAGACCCACAGACCTTCCGGCACTCCGCAAGTGCCGGGTTCCACCAAACAGGTTTTCGCTTCCCCCTAAGCTTTGTTAAAGGGCAGGCTACCCTCATAGAGGTATTGCAAGCCCTAGTTAGAGTGTCCACCATTGAGTCCAGTTCACTTCCCGTGTCGGGAAATCCTGGAACTCTGGATGGAATGATGCCCTCCAATACCTCCCTATATACATGCCATACTGTCCTCCGGGGGTTTCTGAACACGTATTGGTTTGTAATGTTGAGATTAAGTTTAAACGTTAAGTATCGATGGTCGGAGGAGGAATGCTCCTTCGCCACCCTCCATTCTCTGATCATCGGTGAAATAAATTCGGAGACCAGAGTAATATCCATTACCTCCTGTCTATTACTAATAATAAAGGTGGGTTCCTGCCTATATTGCTAATAGTGAGGTTAGTTCTTAAGAGAAAATCAAAAAGTAACTCACCCCTGTCATTTATATTCGAGCTACCCCAGATGGTATGGTGTGCGTTGGCGTCGCACCCCAGGATAACTCCCACCTTCCTTCTATATGCGTCAGCAACCAGTGCCTCCAGTATGTCTGGCGGCACTGGCATCTCCCGGTCCATATACGCGGCTGCAAGCCAGAATCTTCTCCCCTCCGTCTCTATGCAGACCGCAGTAATGTCCCCATTACTATGTACGTTTATCTGCACAAACCTAATCATTGATAACAGTATTCACTTACCTTAATTGCGACAGCAGTGCTGCGTCGGTTATGCGGGCCCGACGGAGTCGACGGTATCCTCCGTCTCACTCCCTCCGCAGTCCCTAAAACAAAGGAGATCCACATCTCCCCCCTCGGAATCCGATGCATCCCTCACCCCCCTGCCAAGGTATAGTCGGTCCCTTAGTTCGCTAGTCAGCCCCTCACTCGGGTTCGCCACTAGCGGCAGTGTCTCCCCTGAAGAGATACTGCTCCTCGCGGTTCCCATAGCAGGCTGAACCTCCTCCACCCCCTTCTCGGGCTGTGTAGTAACTAATTTGACTCCGACCTCATCCTTTCTGAACACCTTAAGTGTCACAGAACCGAAGCCGAAGTTTATAACCCCTTTAGTTTTTGACAGGGGAGCCAGGGATTCCTTATTTATCACCATAATTGATGATCTGAAATTGCCCTTAGACTCCTCCTGCTTCAAAATCTTCCAATTTCCTGTCGGAAGATCCGGGTTGCAAACCTGGATAATCCTCAGGGATTCATCCAGGCTTGCCGGCTCCGTGGGGAGCCAGACCATTGCTCTTGGTCTGCTCGGTATTTCCTCCTTGGGAATTGCCTTGAGCTTAGCTCCTGGCCATACCTCGCCTACCTCCTCGATCGCCTTCCTATACAAGAAGGCCGACCGTTGATCCGCGCATGTGGTCAGCTTCAGCCGTCGCTGATACCAACCCGCGTCCCTGCAAACTGGCGGAGGTCCTGGATGTTGTCCAAGGACTCGGAGGAAAACGAGGTTCAGTGCATTAAACACCAACCTCCATTTTTCCCCGGTGATGCTCCCATCTTCGTGACTCTCGTCCCCGACGGCTAGCACCACCTCCCCCTCCTTCACAACGTCGCTGAAGAGCTTAGGCCCCTTCCTCAACTGTTCCGCCTGGAGCTTGGCCCGTTTTATTTCGGCATCCAAACTCCCCTGCTCTTCCTCTCAAGACCTCTGTCTTTTCGGCCCAAGATCTTCTTTCTTAGCCTTGCTAACATTGGCGACGCAGCTCTTCGCCCACTCCGCCCTCCGCCTCTGTTCCTCCGTCCACTGCTCCTCCGGGACTGTGGCCAGTCTATCCAAGGCACGGTAGGCCGAACGCCTTGACCGTTACCTTCGAACCGAAGGAGCAGTGACTTTCTCCTTCTTGCCGCTAACACTAGTTCCTGGTTTGCAAGCCTCGGAACCAGTTTTAGCCCCACCGACGGCTGGAGTCACAGACCTCCCCGTCTCCTCCAGCATTTGAGAAGTGCTGGCCACTTCTTTTTGTTTTTTAGTATTTTTATCCATAGTGTGTTCCCACGAGTATCGGAGAAATAGATGGTCCGCCCGTGTAGAGATCCGTATACACAGGTAAGGCTCAATACAACTGGAGGTCGCCAGGTATCCAGAGGGCTCCGTTCAAGACTGGGCTTTGTTAAATGGGCCCCCAGCCTAGTCGATCATCAGCACGGGTCGCGTAACACCTCAATCCAGCCCATTGGCTCGCCGAGCGCCTCGCCCCTCCGCGCCCCAGCCCTTCTCCCACATTCACCTACTCATTCCGCTATTCACATGGAATCCCAACCCGATAGAACCCATTTCATACAGGGGATTATCATTTATAGGGTTCCCTACTCACTACTTGAAGACCCGGGGCGCATTGAGACGTGACGCTCAGTTCACCGTGGTTTGTGGTCGTTGGTTTTATGGCACAACAGTTCGCCCTTCCATACTGGGTATCATCGGCACTCAGGATTTAGTGAACAGAGGTTAACCACTCCCCAGTTCCCTGAGACTTTCCTCCCAGCAGAGCTGCGGTTGGGGGCGGCTTATTTGATTCACCGCTAACCTACCTATCGATAGGCCGTCCACTATCCACCACCTGTGACCCCCCCGGTAGCTGCAGCCCGCCCCGAGCACATATTATGTATATACCATAGAATTATAAACTATAGAATGAATGTAAAGGTTTTTCCCATATAATATTTGCTATTTCATGTGTCACAAGCCAGAGCAGGATGGTTATATAAAAAATGCATATGGCAGTCTCATAACTCAAAATAAAAACCAGTCAAACAAGTTCTGGTTTTTGTTTAAAATGACGCATTTAATTTTATGCTCTTAAAAAATCTTGAAAATATTAATTAAAATAATAAAAAAAATAATTAAAATATTATAAAATAGTTAATGGATAGTGTGTAGTGCATCATTTGATAATAAAAATTAGAATCTTTTAATAAAATGAAGTGTTTTGTTAAAAACTACAAAAATAGGCCTATCAAATTTCAGGAAGGAATTTCGTGCCATCAGTAAGTGTTTATATAAAATAAAATGCAAATTATGTTAAGGAAAAAGTGATTTGTGGTAAAATTATTTTTAATTTAAGTTATAAATAAGAAAAAATAAGAAATCAATTTTGTTCGTTGGCGTTGGTTTTTATCATTTTGGCCGTGTGTTATTATGTTAAAAAAAATTTGTTAAAAAATTAATAAATAAAAAAAAATATGGTTAATTATTTTGAACGTGGTGGGTAATATTGCTGTGTGAATTAGTTAAAATTTTGACATTATCAAATATGGAACAAAATTTAGAAATTTATTTCATTATAATTTTAATATTCATTTTAATTCTTCAAAAAGATTGATTATCGATTGATTTAAGGAAATGTAAAAGAAAACCACGAGAGGTAAGTGTTTTAAAGTTCCCTTAATAATCCCAGTAATATTGCAGATGTATTTTCTGTATTCTAGCCATTAGAGTATTGTCGATTAAGGGTCCACTCTGATGATGTATCCGCTATTTTAAATATGGACAATAGAAAAACGCAGGAGCACTTACGAGTTACATCACACAGTTTTCGAAAAATTCTAAAATTTATGGCCCATAAAGATCATGGCTGGAAAACAGAGTACGAGCTTATGGTATTTTTGTACTGGATGGCAGCTGGATGTAGTTACCGAGTAGCCGGTGGCTTTATTGGAATCAGTCGGTAAGAAGAAATATATTTACAAAATAAAATGTTAATTTCCTCTGTACTAAACAATTTGCATTTCATAGCTACGTTAAATCAATAATCCACAAAATGCTGGAATTTTTTGCGCAACATATGCGCCATTTAATAAAACCCCCGTCGAACGAAGAAAGGTCTGAAATTGGAATGGAACTATGTAGACGCGCGAAGTCGCAAATATTTGAAAATGCTATAGGTGCCATTGACGGGTGCCACATTAGAATAAAATGCTCGGAGAATAAACATGACGAGTATATAAACTACAAATGTTTCTACTCAATCCAATTACAAGCCGTAGTCAACAGCAACTACGTTTTTAATGATGTATTCGTTGGTTTCCCTGGATCCGTACACGACACCCGAGTTTTTAAAAACAGCCCTTTATATGAAATGGCAAATTACACGAATAATCAGTCGTATTTACTTGGTGATAGTGGCTACCCGTGCCAATTAAAACCAGTCACGGTAATTACTCCTTATAAGAATGCTGTTGGCCAACAGAAAAAATTTAACACCGCACACAGCAGGGCTCGAAATGTTGTGGAGTGCGCATTTATGCGCAGACCGCTGAACGAATTTATTCTTTTGAGAGAGATTCAATCGAAGCAATTAATTTTCGCAATAGACTTTTAGAACAGTTAGTTTAATACATACGATTTAATTAATATTTATTATTCTGTTTATCACAAATTCATCACATTTCAGTCAATTTTATTTGTATTCATTAAAAAATAAAAATAATAAAAATAAAAATATTGTAAATTTATTAATCCGAATCCGAAGATTCTGAGGAAATTAGTAAAACGTCCACGTTTATGTTGGGATGTTGTATTTTTACAAGCTGGCCAAATACGCCCAGGAGCCCATTTATTTTTTTATCTAGCCGCCGATCTCGTTTTCGTAAATATTTTTCTTGTGCATTTATCACTGGTTTTGATTTTTTACACGATCCAGAATTACTTGAACTGTTCGACAAATTACTATCCCGAGATGTAGAAGGCGTGGAACTGAAAAATATCGAAGGCGTCGAACTGTGTGACGGGTGTGTTGAATCATTTGAAGTTGCAGATGGCATTGAACCTACTGAATCCAACACTTCTGTCGCGGTTTCCATTTCATCTTCAATTGGCCATCTATATACTCCACGATTATTGGAAAGCAAATATGAAGGATGATAATTATCTTTATTATGGGCATACTCATGAATAATTTCAAAATACGGCCAGTCCTCCCTATTTAATTTTTCCTCAGGAGCTTCATCCCCAGCACCGTCTCCCGTGTTTATTTTAAAAAATGTCTAAAATATAACAACTAAATTAATGAGGGAAGGCTATAAATATATTGTTTGTAGAGAACGTGATCCTTATATTTTTTCATGAGACCACTCCACTGTTGTTTGTAGTTTAGGTAGGTTTTGTCATGACCGAAATGACATTCTTCAACAACTTGTCTGGAAATTTAAATTGATAAGTAAATCGCAGAAGTCAATATAAAATAAAGATAAATTATACCTCCAACCGATACTGGCATTTGAGTTTTTCCCCGTGAATAAATGATCCAATCTTATTCGTGTTTGGAGCAGCTTCATTCTTTCGTCATACGTCCCTAATAAATAAGAATGTGTTACAAATTGTATTTAAACTAAATTTATATTATAATAATTACATGTAGAATACGGCTTTTCTACGTTTCTCTTCCCTTTTGTACAGCTCGGTAAAATCATTGTTTGTTGTATTGTACGTATACTTGAAAATATATTTTAAAATACACTGCAATGCCGTGTATGTAAACAGTTAAAATACAGGTTATGTTTTTTTTAACAACAGTTGTCAAAATTTATAGACGGTATCTACGGTGTAAATTTTTTGTTTTATTTTTTGTGGTGAATATAATAGAAAAATTTAATTCTTATGTCAAAATTTTAATTTTTAACAGATTTTTAACATATTCACACACGGCCTTTGAAACAAATGTTTTTACCGCAATTATCGTATTACTATGCTTTGAAAAGATGATGTGGATGGTTTTATGTGCTATGTGATTTTCTTTTCATAATTTATTTTTATTTTGGGATATGTACTGTAAATACAATTTTTTACAGAAATTATAATGTAAACATTTGTTTTTAGTTTACCAAAATATGGAGAATTGAAAAAGCAATGGTTGAAGCCTCATCAGATGATATTTCAACTGGCCAAGAAATTTCTAAAGTAGACGAATCTAATATGTATGATGAAGATTTTTTTTGATACCCAATTATACTAAGTGAATTTTCAATTAATGGGGGGATTTATAGTCCGATATTTATTTAGAAAATTGAATTGTGAGGACTGTTGCAAATTAATACAATAATGTAATTCTTATAAATCGATAATCGATTTACAAAATAGGGGTAGTTTAACTCCTTCGCCGTCAGTATTAAAAATCTGTAAATATTCCGAAGCAGTATTAAAACGGGAATTGGCTATTGCGGACTACAAAAACATAACGCAACTACAATCTAGTTCTAAATTGTTTAAAAAAATTTGTTATAACGTTCTTCACAACCTAATAAGTGTTAAATATTTTCAATGATGAAGATCAATATAGTCATTCTCAAGAACACGTTAATTTGTTAGAGCATTCTATCATAGAAAAATATTTTGACAGCCGGTTGAAATGTTTTTGTAACCAAAGGTCATATAAATTAACAAAAAGAAACAAGTTTGTTTCTTTATTACATTTTAAAGGAATGTGAAATAAATAAGCGTAGTGGTTTTATAATTACTAATTTTTATATACATAATATTATATTTAAATAAAAATAATTAATGCACTTTTATTAAAGAAATAAAAATTTATTTAAATTTAAATAATTTTTTAATTTTAACTTCCTAGCTTCATTCCCTTCGGTCGGAAAAAATTCTAAACACGGCCCTGTTAATTTATATGCTTTCTCGTTTACCCTCCGAATTTGACTCACTTGACAGCTCATTACATTCATTCTATATAATCTATTTCTATGCACTTGACAGCTCATTACATTCATTCTAAAGGGTGTTTTTTTAAGAGGTTGCCGATTTTTTTTTTGAATAAAACACATATAAAATTATGAAATGACCAAAATTTTTTTTTATTTGGTAGATAATTTTTTGGCATTTAACATTTAAACACAATTTCTGGCATATGGCTACCACGACTATTTTTCACAAATGTCATTCTGGAGGTCCAATTTTCCAGCACTTTTTCAAGCATTTGAGGGCGTATGTCAGCAATGACACGTTGAATATTGGTTTCCAAAGCGTCAATCGATTGAGGTTTATCCACATAAACCAATGACTTCACGTATCCCCACAAAAAGTAATCGAGTGGCGTCAAATCGCACGAACGCGGAGGCCAATTCACCGGACCATTTCTCGAAATAATGTTGTCGTTGAAAGTTTCTTTCAATAAGTCGATTGTTTCACGTGCTGTATGGCAAGTGGCACCATCTTGTTGAAACCACATTTCATTCATATCCATATCTTCAAGATTTGACAACAAAAACTCATTTAACATGGTTCTGTATCGATTTCCATTCACGGTAACGCGTCGTCCTTCCTCATTTTTAAAGAAATATGGACCGATGATCCCACCAGCCCATAGACCGCACCAAACAGTACATTTATCAGGATGCATTGGTAATTCTAGAACGGCGTGTGGATTATCTTTGCTCCAAATGCGACAATTTTGTTTGTTGACGTATCCATTTAACCAAAAATGCGCCTCATCACTGAAGAGAATTTTACGGTAAAAAAATGGATCTTCGTTCAATTGATTTAACGACCAATCACTGAATTCACGGCGCAAACGATGGTCGTGTGGCTTTAATTCTTGCACCAATTGAATTTTGTATGGCACCAAACCCAAATCTTTACGTAAAATTTTCCATAAAGTCGATGGACAAAGTCCAATTTGCTGAGCACGACGACGAATCGATAAATTGTCGTTTTCTTCGACACTGGCCTCAACGACAGCAATATTTTCTTCTGTACGAACTCTTCTCATTCTTGTCGGTGGCTTGGCATCCAAAAGAGTGAATGTAGACCGAAATTTGGTAATTACGTTCTTTATGGTGGTCTCTGACGGACGATTATGTGCACCATAAAATTCACGAAGTGCTCTATAAACATTTTTAATTGAACACTGATTTTGAAAATAAATTTCCACGATTTGAAAACGTTGTTCTGGAGTTAACCTATTCATAATGATTTGCCAAACAATACTGAGTAGAAATGCCACTTTGAGCTGTCAAAACAACTGTCATAAAATAAAACGACATCTATCGGAAAAACAAACCTCCTAAAAGAACACCCGTTATATACTCTATTCCTATGCGGTAAACACAAAAATGTACGTATTATCCGTCAAGTGCTATATTATGAAGGAAGAATACAAAACAATAATAATAAAACTAGCAAAAAAAATTTAAAATTTCGCCAATGAAAGAGAAAGAAATTTATTTTTCTCTAAAATCGATATTTTTGTGTCTTTGATATTTTGTAGTACGGAATTTAGTGTGGAATTGGAGCTGTTTTTTCCACACTGGAAAAATTGCATACTGGGGTAGTACATGAAACAATCAACATCATCTTTTCGAATCATAAATCATAATACGAAAAATGTGGCACTGGTAATAAAACATGTTTACAAAAAAAAACCCTAACAACAACAACAACAACAACCAAAATTCGATTCTTAGTTTTTTCTGATTTAAAACTTAAAATAAAAATATTTTTACCACAAATAACTTTCTTTTTAACATAATTTACATTTTATTTTATACAAACACTTGGTTTTCAAGTTTTCAACATACCGATGGTATGAAATTCTTTTTGTAATTTTCTAGGCGTGTTTTGGCAGCCATTCACTAGACACTTCATTTTAATTTGAGTTTTTATTAACAAATGATGCACTACTACACAATCCACTAACTATTTTGTAATATTTTAATTAATAATTTCAAGATTTTTTAACTGCGCAAAATTTTACTATCACGCTGAACAAAAACAAACACTAGTTTGGTTGGTTTTTTCTTTGAGATATGAGACCGCCATATGCATTTTTTATATAAACATCCTGCTCTGGCTTGTGACACATGAAATAACAAATTGTATATGGGAAAAATCTTTACATTCTACATTCATTTTAGTATATAATTCTATGATGTTTTCTGTTGTTTTGTACTTTTTGTTGTTTACTTTCAATTTCTACTTAGTTTGCGATTAGTTGGGGCTTTATTTTAATTTAATCTGTGATACTACATTATAGTGGTTTTGCCGATGTAGTGGTTCAAAAATTCTTCTGCAAAATTTTGTTAGGATATATGTTTTTTCTTGTCTGTCATGTGCAACAAGTCAATGTTATATCTCTTTCATTTTGCAGAAGAAAAGTTTTGGTCGCATGTAAATAGGGTATAATAGGATTTCGTCTGCAAGTTTTTGCAGCTAAATAAGAAGCATCCGCTATATAAAATTACTCAATATGCGAGAATAAATAAACATATATAGTAATGTAATAATGTTTTTATAGGAAAATTATTAATTTATTTTTAACTAATTCAAATGCGAAATTTACATTTTTATCTATTGCGTCTGGTTTTATTATGAATCTTTAAACATTTATAAATATAAAAAAAATCGTTATTTTTAAAAAGGTTGCCATAAAGATAGAATATATTTTATGACAATATTTTCATTTTTATAGTGGTTTTGGCGATGTAGTGACTCAAAAATTCTTATGCAAATTTTGGTTGGATATATTTATTTTCTTGTCTTTCATCTGCAAAAAGTTAATGTTATATCTTTTTCATTTTGCAGAATAAAAATGTTGGTCGCATGTAAATGGGATATAAGGGTGTTTTTTCAGAGGTTCACAATTTTAAATTAAAATAGAACAAAGAAAAACATTTTGAATATCAGTGAAACTGGTTTTATTGGATAGATAATTTTATGCCATTAATGCTTGAATATGATTTCGGCCATGGGGCCGCCGCTATCGCCCTATCTCGCTAATAATTCGTCGAATGTTGTGTTCCAAGTGTTCAATCGTCTCTGGTTTATCGGCGTAGACAAGTGACTTAGCATATCCCCAAAGAAAATAATCTAGTGGAGTTAGATCGCACGATCTCGGTGGCCAATTAGCAGGACCATTACGTGAAATTAGTCTTTCATGAAATGTTTCTTTAGTAAATTAATTGTATCCCGCGCTGTGTGGCATGTGGCACCATCCTGTTGGAACCACATATCATCAAGATTTATGCCAGCCAATTGGGGAACAAAAAAGTTAGAAATCATGTCTCTATACCGTTCACCGTTATACAAGTTGTACAAGTTGAATTTTGTAAGCACGTAAACCAAAATCCTTAGATAAAATCTTCCATAAAGTGGATGGACACGTCTCCAGTTGCTGAGAACGACGTTGAATTTATTGATTTAGGTCTTCCTCAATGCTACGCTGTACAGCGTCTATCGCTTGTTCGGTACGCACTATTTGGCGCCTTACTGCATGCGTATTATCATTTACAGCATGCGAAAACGATCCATAGTTAACCGAGTTACTCGCTCTGATGGACGATTATTACGACCATAAAATGAACGTAATGCACGATGAGTTTGGCGAACAGAACCATTATTTTGATAAAAAATTTCAACAATTTACAAGCGTACTCTGGCGTGAGTCTTTTCATTATGCTGTCGTCAGCTGTCAAATCGGTTGTCAAACAAAACATTGTTGCCATCTTAAAGATGTGAAGCTTTATAAAAAAAAAACATAAAGAATTGTTGTTGTAAAAATCGTCTGTACTTTTTCTTGTACTATATGTGGCGAGGCAAAACAAATTTACGCACGAATCGTCTGTAGTTAGAGGGTGTTTCAATTGGTTTAAATGCCGCATAAAAAGTTAAAAGGTTAAAAATTTATTCGTGGTAATTTTTTTTCTAACTTTTTATCTGTTTCAATTGGTTAAAAAATTTTGACAATTGTATGGTTGCTATTTAACGTAATTATGAACGTGTAAATGGCAAAAAATTTATAATAACGAAAATTAATAATATTTCAAAATATATCTTTCAATTACGGTCAGTTTATAACTAATTACGATGTTTATCAAATTTTATTCAAGACAAACTTCCGTTTATAAACAAAGTTTGTGTCAGCCAAATGTTTCTTATATACAATTTTTATCAACTCGCGAAACAGATAAAAAGTTTGACATTTTCATTCACCTCAATTTTTAACTTTTTAACTTTTCATGCGGTATTTAAACCAATTGAAACACGCTTTTAATCATCACTTTTAATCGCTTTTAATCAGGTTTGCGTTGATTTTTTTCTGATTGCGAAAACAATAATGCCCGATTGTAGTCGATGCCAAATGATTAATCGCCTGATTAAACATAGTTTGAATTATATGAATGCCGATAATCCAGATAATTAATAGTTGATATATTTTGCAGCGTCTGTTTCAGTGACGAAATAAGAATAAATTGTATTAAACTGGGAGCAATTGTACTTATTTGTATTTTTTAAATAATGTAACGTGACCAGAGGTCATGTTAACATAAAATTTAACTATCCAGCTGTCCAGGCGGTCATCGTTCTTCGGCTCAGCTCAGGGTTGGGGTGGGTAGTTCTGGACAACTGAATAATCTGGATGGGACCGCCTGGACAGCTGGATAGTTAAATTTTCTGTTAATAATATAAATATTTTTATTTCATATTTTTATTCAATTTAAAAACATCGCCAAATTACTTTTTTATTTCAATGTCACACATTTCTAGCCACATTTTACAAAAAAATTATAAAAATACAATAAAATAACAAAAACAATACATCAATAATGTAATAATTATTATAATCACTCAACATTTCCTCTTGAACCAGAGCAGCATTTTCAAGTCTTTTCTTTACCAAATCTTGAGAATTTTTGTAGCCATACCGATTATCAGATTTTATTAAGTTTCTGGTTTAGATTAATGCTGAACAAGTTTGTAATTGAAGTCGATGGCGCAATTTTGTTTTAATAATATTAAAATCGAATGTATCGAAAATATACATTCTACATTTGCAGAATAATGCGGAATAGATAAAAATCCCTGTGCGATACGACTTATATTTCTCGTACATATTCTCGTTTAGTTCTTTCTTGGTTGTAACTACTTCAGGCCAAAACTCTGCAATTGAACTATTTCTCAACTTTTTTAAGTCCTTATAAGCAGCTAACGGTCTGAATTCATTATTTATTTTTTCCGCAACTTTTATATCGTCATCTGGGGAAATTTTTAATATTAGAGGCACAATACTGTTAGTTTCTCCTGAAACTACATGATTATGTGCAACTATGGGCATCAAATTTTTTCTCGAGTTATCAGAGAAGCTTATATAAAAATTTTTAACGTTCGTTTTAAAAAAAATAAATAAATTATTTTCTGGCAAGTTTCTTTGCACGTATAAAAGTTCGGCCTGCGTACCACAATAAACTCGATCTGAAGGTAAATGGGTTTCGTTTAAGTTTAACAGAGAATTACATGTTTTAACCAGGACATCTTTTTTAATAAAATTTCGACTGAATTGGTCGAATAAAAATTTCATTCGAGGTATTATAATATGCACTCTGGCATCCTCGCATTGCATATCCACGTTAACTAAAATAATTATGCTTAACGCATATTATAGAAATAAAAAATAAAGCGTTATTAATTTGCTTTTCAAATGGTTCAGTATAAATTCGATATTCTCGTTGCCATATAACCATTATCGAAATTGCTTAGTTAAAAATAATATAGAAGGGTATCCCATTGTTCGATGATACGGTCAATTGCAGCCTAAAAATATGAAAAATAAACAATTTTATAGCATAATTGTAAATATAAATAAAGTTGATCTGTCATGGATTCGTCACGGCTTTGTGAAGCGTGGATTTTGTCGTGGTCGTGTTGGCCGGGGGTCGCTTGGTGGATGGTAGTGGTTTCATGGTAGGAGGATTCATGCCGTCTGTTGGGATCGTTTCGGAGGTGATTTAAGGTGTTGCAGTTTGTTTGGTTTTTTCTGTAGAGGAGCGAGTATCGAGTGCTCCTGGATGGGCATTGCACAATTCTCTTGGTACATTTTACTACGATTGTTTGTAGAGGTGGTTTCTCCCACGGTTTGATTTCGGAGATTTTCGGAGAGAGCTATGTTGGTGATGTTCTTTCATCCAATTATTCAGCGTTTGTGTAATAAATTGTTATATTTTTTATTTTGGTTTGATTAGCGATTTGGAGTTGTCGGTGTTTCATGTGTTTCTTGGTAATTGGGCTAATTTATTTGGTTTTGGTGATGATTAAAGGGAATCTTTGAAGCCGTAATGCTTTCTAATTCAAAATAGAATTTTGGTTTAAAGTCGAAGGTGCAGACAGGATAGGAATCATAATGGCTGTCGGGTTTGCTTGTGGGTTTGATGTTTCAACAGAGGCTTGACTTTTTGAAGTTGTGGAAGGCTTGGAGACTGGCTGCAGAGTGGATTTGGAGTGCAGTTGAATGTTGCTGTGTTTAGATAGATTTTCGGGGATCGTGACGTTTCTTTAATTAAATTATTTTGTAGGTTGTTTGGGAGGGGGACTGTGAATTGGTGGGGTTTTTGGTTGGCTTGTTCTGGGTTGGATGGGTGATTGTCCTGGTTGTTCATTTTATAATTTATTATTTATTTAACACTGTTGTAAATTTGTTGATATATACAATGGTTGACGACCATATATTGTTTTTGAATGGCTTATTTTGATGTTTACTTAATCATTTATTTTGTAATCCAGGCGTTGAACAGTCGATTGGATAGTTTCGTTTAATTCTGGTTCAGTTTGTGTGGGTGTTGGGATTCTAGAACTGTTTTGGTTTAATTTGTTTTAGGAGAGGCAAGTTGGTCTAGTTAATACTGTTCATAATATTGCATTTGTTTTGTTCAAGTAAAATTTGACTCATAGTAATGACGTTTTGTTTCAGGAAAATTACTGCAACTTAATTGCTTATAAATTTTTAATTATAATTTTAAATTTTTTTAGGATGCTGATTGCTAAATATTTATATCCAAAAAGAATCAAAAATAATTGTTCTGTCTTGTACTAACCTTCTTACATTATATTTTCGACTAACAATTTACTAACTGTTGACTACTTAGGTGTCTGTAACAGGGTTTTTTCGGCCATATTTATCATGCCTATCCTACCCTTCCATCTTGTTAAATGTAATAAAGATGTATGGCGGGCCCGCCGTCATCCGGGAGTCTCGCTAAATTCATTGTAATTAATCAATCATGTATATATATGTACATGTGTGTATATGTAATAATATGTATGTGTATGTATGTTTATATTTTTTTTATATACTATTCAATTAACTATGGTTTCAGGAAATTCTATTGTAAGTTGTGGAGTTGCAGGAGGAGAGAATTAAATTAATAAATTTTTATATGATTTAGAAAGCAGGAACAGATTAATTTAGTATTAGATTTCAGGAAACCTGCAGATGCTTGTGAAATAATATTTCTTTGTATTTTTAATTGCTGATTGTGTAAATTACAATTATATTGTCATTGTGTTACTAACTGTTGACTTTATCTAGGTGTATGTGACCGAGCCGATTCAATCAATCAATTTTGTTTAGGAAGCCGGAAAATATTAATATAAAATAAAATCTCAGAAAATTTCCAGATACATACTCGTATGAAATAATAACATTTTTCCTTAGGTTTCTGAATTAACGAAGCAATTATTAATGACCAATACCATCGTTAACCACTTAACCTATTAAACCTTAATCCTTCCCCTAGTAGTTTAGTATTGTGTTGTCTTTGTGTTACTAACTATTGGCTATACCTAGGTGTCTGTAACCGGGCCGATTCTGTCCCACTTAATTAACCTATTCAATCCTTCGGTTTTGTTATATGTAAAAAAGAGTGTATGGTGGGCCCGGCGTCATCCGGGAGCTCCTGTGTAAGAACTTGGTCGTACATTCAGAATCAATCAATCAATCAATCAATCAATAATTGTAAAGATAAATAAAGTAATAAAATTGAAGTTAATTTACCTGGCGTGATAGCCAACGTGTCGAAGCATATTTAAGCATTTGTTGTACTTCACTGGCAAAATATTCCTGAAACTTTATAAAGTCCGTTTGTTTGCTAGCACTGTTACAAAAATAACGGTTTATTTCTCGTATGAGTTGATTAATTGAGTTAGGAAGCTGAGATGCGCAGACAACGAAATTGAATTAAGATTATGGCAAATGCACCCATTTACTACCAATTTTGGTACCAGCTCTTTCAATTTAGCTTGGTCGTCCTTTAGCTGGTCGAATATTCATTTTCTTCACTATTTATGGATCACTAATTTAATTTTTTATCAACAAATTTAAATGGACAGCGAAAGGTAAATTGTGCTCTGCTAGAAACAAGCTCAATGACATCTCGAATTTTTTCGCCTTGTTGTTAATTACAGTGGTTCCAACTTCAAAAATCTCATTTATTTTAGCACTTTTTCTTGCACTATTTATTGCACGTTTGTATAAATCACTCGAAGCATGTCTCTCAATGTGGGTTTTTCCACCAGCTATTTTAAAATTACATACACTACACATTTTTATCTGCGTTTTTGAACTCGACGGAACTTCCACTAACCACTCATAATCTCTTTTCCAACTTTCTTGCCAAGTAGCAATTTTTTGGTCTCAGCGATAGTTCTGATGCATTTAATCTTTCCGTAAGTTTATTAAAATTTCTAGTAAATAACAAGAAATTATCACAATGAAAATAAACTTACACGTTTAGCTGGTGGTCTTGAATATTATCCAATGATCCCGATGGTTTAGTTGTCGTTTCATTATTAACGATTTGGTTTGTTTGATGCTGGTGATTTGATATTTCTTGATTCCGAATGTTGACAACATCATTTTGCTCGATACTAATTTCGTTTTCATTAATTTGTAATGATGTCGAATTTTCTATTTTATTAGAGTCGGTCAAATTATTTGTTTTAATTAACCATCTATAATATAAATTTAGTATTTTATATAAATAATAAGTTTATATAAATAATAGTATTTTATTTTAAAATAGAATTTCTAATGAAATTCTTAAATTAGTTTTGTTACCAGTTCGTTTGTAACGAACACTTGTTGTACTTGTAAAAGTACTAATTTTGAAAAAATTGTCAGATTATGGGCTAACCACACTACCATCCAAACATATTAAATTCACATTATAGCTCTATTCCATTCAAAATCACAAGATTTTGTACAAAATTAAAAAGAGACAAGAATAAAATATCTACATGAGCGTGATTGAGACACAATTTTTTTTTTATAGTAGAATATGTAGGGGAGTTTTTTGACTGAGATACAAACATAAACTAATTAAATAAAGTGAAAAATCGTAATTTTTAATAATTGACAATGTATTTTACACCCTATAAATTATTAAAAAAAATAAATATTATTTTTAAAATGGCGGAAATAGTTTTGTTTTATTTTGACAAGTTCCTCTATAACCTAAAAAAATCAAAAAATTTATGTTACATAAATAATAATTCAAAATGGCTATAATGGAGACACCTAAACTGAAGGTAATTTTATTAAAATAAAATGTATTTTTTAATAATTATAACCTAAATATATATTTGTGTAACTTTTAATATCGTTGATTTCTTACCGTTTTAACAGTAAATATTATATTAAAATTAAGTTTAAATCTATTGCTCTTAACAATTTGCACTTCTGACATCAAAATAAGCTGTTCCGCATTACACTGGGAATCACAAATTTTATTGTTTATTATTTTTAATATCGAATTTTATGTTACGTTTTTGACATTCTCTTATGTTTTAATTTGAATTTATGTAATACTTATTAGTTTGTTTAAATCAGAACTTCTAAACTTTAAAAAATACTATCCCAATTTTATGATAAGAATGTTCTTTGTGTTTATTCAATGAAGTATATCAACAACGATTTATTTACAGAAAAAGAAAAAAAATTAAGCCCCCGCAATAATCGATTCGATTGTCGAATATTTAAGCAGCGTAATTTTTCAGTTGACTTCCTCGTTTGCGGTTTGAGTAGAAAGCGTGGAATGTGCTGTCGCATTCCATGTCCCATCCCAATGGATGCTGACGAAGTAGTTGAACTGGTTACTTAAAGTGGGGAGGTTGAAAATCAGCTTTGCATTAATTCTGTGACAAATATACCTGTTCCAGATGTAACTTTCGCTCCCAGTAATATGCCAAAAGTAAATTAAATAGATTTTAATCTGCTCCCATATTTGAAGATACAACGTCATCGCATGCTGTTTTAACACTCAAGGTTATGTTTCCCGATTTAAAATCAATGGCATATTCAATTGTATCATGCAACCGCACAGACGTACAATAAATTAGCCGATCATACTAAATTAAAGATAAATCCTTTCAACGAACTAGAACTAAATCAAAATTATAACAATCCTGAAATTCAGCTGGCAACAGCCCTCGAAGAACAATTTATTGAACAATTCTCAAGTTCAATGAACAGTCTGACTGGGATATTATTATATATTATTATTATTATTTTTTTCTTAGATTGAATTCATTAACCAGCCGACCAAAGTTATATGTTATAAAATAGTTCGTGATATCCTTTATAATATTTCGGATAAATATTCTGAATTGATATCCAACATTTTATCGCGTGTTAAAGTATCCTTTGTCGAGATTATTATTATTTAATAAAACTTTTAATTGAAATTAAATTTTTTTATTTTGTTGTTGTATTGCTGTGCATACTGTATTTTACAGTGCAATTTACCACTACACGAATCTATTTATAAAATTCTTCCTAAAGTCACATCGTCGTATGTCTGTACACCATAAAAATTTCACGTGTCACAAGGCAGAGCAGGAGGGTTACATAAAAAATGCATATGGCGGTCTCATATCTCAAAGAAAAAATCAAATGCCATCGTAAGGAAATGGGGTCTGTAAACCGGAGCTGGTGCACTGGCTTTACACGGCAGTAGTAAGGCCCGTACTACTGTATGGTGTGAGTGTGTGGCCAGCTCTGGAGAAATTATCATACAGGAACATGATGGCGAAGGTGCAGATGGCAGCCTGCTTGCTCGTGAGGCATTGAAAACGACCTCCACTAGTGCCTTAGAAGTTATGTCGTACCTTTCCTGTTGTATATTATCGGTAATCAAATGGCGGTTAATACGGTCGCCCGGCTATCAGGGATTTCGGAGTGGAAGTGCCTACAAAAAGAGCACTCAACTATAGACAATTCTGTGAGGGATGACCTGATGAATTTGGATTATGTAACACCCCTTTTGGGCTTTGGCAAGCGTTTTAAGGTGATTCTCCCCTCTAGGGAGGATTGGATGAATGGCCTCACTATGGAGACCGGGAGAGTTAAATTCTTCATCGATGGCCCCAAGCTCGATGGTAGCGTGGGAGCTGGTGTGGCCTGTGGGGAATTAAATGTAAGTGTTTCTTTTCGTCTACCTGATTACTGCAGCGTGTACCAGGCTGAAGTTATAGAGATTGAAGAGGTCATGAACTGGTTGAAGCACAGTGTAATAAACCTTGACTGATATCACTATCTGTGTGGACAGTCAAGCGGCCATTCTTTCGCTGGATTCAGTTTCTCTGCCGTCAAGAGTGGCGTTGGATTGTCACACATCTCTTAACGAGATGAGTGAACACTTCAATATCGAGTTGGTCTGGGTTCCGAGCCACTCTGACGTTGAGGGAAATTGCAGGACAGACGAATTAGCACGGTACGGTACGACTCTCCAACTGGTACCAGGGAGAGAATGTGTAGGAAGGCCTATGTTTGGGCTGAAAGCAGCAAGTGATAGGAAAGCAGTTGCCTTGACAATTGCTAGGTGGCTCGCCAGTCCGACTGGCAGGGTAGCGAAGCAATTTTGGCCTGAGCTGAGCTAGAAGCGATCGAAGATATTGATCACACTATAAAGAAGCGTTATTTAGGTATAATTGTAAGAGTACTTACCGAACACTGTCTTTTCGGAGATCATGTGAGAAGTCTGGGTCTGGTTGTAAATGACTTCTGCAGAAACTGCAAGGACGAGGAGGAGGAGGAGACTTTTGTTCACTTCCTATGCTCATGTTCTGTGCTAGCTGACAGAAAACATGATCACTTGGGCAAATCCACTATGGACAGCCTCTCTGATATCGAAAGCTGTAATGTACGAGATCTCTTACGTTATGTGAATATCACTAGATGGGTTTAAAGGGAGTTTGATGATGTCGGATCCTGTGGTAACACAATGGACCAAAACTGGCTTAAGTGTGCGATAGCAACCACTGAAACCTAACCTAACCTAACCTAACTGATTAGGATTGTAGGCTATACATACCATACATTCCTCCTGTGCCTCTCATCCATTTTAGCAAAATAAAATTGCCTTTTAATTTGCTCACTAACTTTTTCTTCCCCTAAATGACTCATGTTATCATGATACTTCCAAATAACCGACTTTATTCGTTCAGGTACCAATAATTGCAATTTGTCTCTATCCTTCCTATACACTATGCCTTCTCGAAGTTAGTATCCCTTTAACTTCCCATTTTCTACCCTTAACTTTATTTCCTGTATACCTTCGTCCTCTAATTGACATATAAATCTTTTCCGCAAACAAATCCTTTTCATTTGTTTCTAAATAGTATAATTGAATTCTACTTATAGCATCTACATACCTCATTTCCGTTCGGTCGAAAAAAATTCTAAATACGACCCTGTTAACTTATATGCTTTCTCTTTTACCCTCCGAATTTGACTCACTTGACAGCTCATTACATTCATTCTATATAATCTATTTCTATGACCAAAACTTACAGATTTCAGTACATTTATAATATTTCATTTGGCATTTCATATTTATGGTACAGTTTAGCCTGTGCAATGAAACCATTATGATAACATATAACTTAACCTAAACTTAATTCAAAATTATCGTGTTTACGTTTTACAGGACTGCCCGCATAAATAAAACCGTATTTTTAGGTAGTTTACATCGTCATATTTAGTCCACGGACTGTGCACTTTACAGGGTAATGGGACGAGCCCAAACGAGTAAGGAATGTAGCTGGATCAATGTCATGAAGAAAAGTGTACTACACATAAGCCTGGAAATGACTTAAATTGCATTTCAAATTTTTTGGCACCTTGAAAAATATTTTTTCATGTAAATGTAAATATGTATTTCTTCTAAAAATTACTCCTGATGATGACCTAACAAGTCGAAATTAATGGAGTAATTTTTTAAACATTTTGTAAAAAAAAAAAAAAGTTTTGTGCGAAATAATAAACAAGTGTTTTAATGTGTTTATTAAGTGTTAATGTGTTTCGCCAAGTACCAACGGCGTGAATAACTGATTTTCACTTAAATTTTTCTTGCTAGAATAATTGTGTTAGAAAGGCCGGGAAGAGAGAGATAATGCGACTACAACTTCACCAGACCAAAATGGCCAGACCAAAATTTCTGAATTAGGGTACTCTTAAATTAGGGTTTTATTTTAAAAATTAATCCAAAAAATTGGTTAAAAATGGACAACTATTAGATTAGTTTTAATAAGAAGTCCTTTCTTTTATAGGGTAAGAGTAAGTAAGTAAGTGAGGGTTTCGATGTGCGGTGTCTTCTCTGCAGTCCAAGTGGATTGACTTATTTTAATGAAGCTTCATTCTTGTGCATGTGGGGGTTTGGCGGAGGTTGGCCCACCGGATATGGCGGTTTATTTTATCTTGGCTTACGCTTTTTCGTTTTTTGATGGTTTTTGATGTTTGAGAGCGAAAGGAATTTGGATTGAATGTGTAATAGAGCTGGTCAGGATCATTTTCTAAAATTTAGGTGGAAGTGACAATTTTGATAGTAAACTGTTATTTCGCCATAGTTCAGCCGCTCTGCGTCCCAGTTGGGTTAACTGCTCAGGATAGAGCTTCATACTTGGAGGTTTTTGTTATGTTGGGGAAGGTGGCAACTTCCATTGAAGCTTTTTCGTTTTTGGTAGTATTTTGGTATACCATTTGCGATGGAGTCGGATAGGTCGATTCTAGGTTGAAGTTGTCGCAAGGCTGGTCCTGATTATTTCTGAGCTTGTTCTTGTTTGCATATGCTTTGGGAGATGCAGGATTTTCCTGGAACTTTTTTGTTTTGCATCTTAATTGGTGGAATTTGATCGGAAGTGAAGAATTTTTATACCAAACTGATTTTCACCAAAATTCCTTTATAGAAATAACCTTTTTTTTGCTATTTTGGAAACGAGCCGACAACTACGGTTTGAGATTGTGTGAATGCGCAGCATACACTCGAGATGGGGGGAGGGTCGGATGTTGGCTAGAACATCAATGAATCGTTTTTACTAAGCGACAAAAGACACGTTTTGTCTTGTTGCACATTTTATACTGCCGTTCATTAGCTAGACGCAATGTCAAGCTTAAGTCATAACATTACGTAACAAATCTTTGTATTGCGGATAAGAACGTGGCAGATTTCAAAAAATTATTTAATGTCGCATATCGTTCGGGGTGGCCAAGAGAGCTGACTGAATATTTTTAAATGCTTCGTAAATTTAAATGTACAAAAGCATAAAAATGTAAATATTGATCGATTTGGGATCGTATGAGAAAAGGGGTATAATACCCCAAAATACGTCTGGCCACCCTAATTAAAACACCTCAATTTGTTACAAATTCGTATACTCGTATATGCCAACATTGTCTGCATATAGAAAAAATAACACGACAACAGAAGAATTAATAAATTATATTCACTTGGATAATTAAGTACACCAGAGGAAACAAATAAATTAAATTAACAGTTTCTAGACAAGACGGTACTGAATCACATATAACATACCACAAATATTGTACCATTGAACACAACAAACTATTTACATAATCAGAATCACCAATTCGGCATTAAAAAAATAACAAATTTTTCACTTTATTTTATTTCGCTGTTTATCTTATATATGTAAAATCACATTAAAAAATAATTTATTAAAAATACTGATATTAAAATCATTAATTAAAATGGTAACTACTTATCGGATTACAAATTAAATATTCATTACTTTAAGTATTTAATTTTTCTAATTTAAATTTTTTTAATAGGTTGTCGTTTTACGGTTCATTTTCATCTCTCTAATTAAAACTTACTAGTAACAATAAGGCACATAAATTTAATCACAATTATTATTAGTTTATAATTAACAGTTTGTAAAAATAATCTTCAATTTAAAATATTTAAATATAAATTATTTTGTTTTAATTTGTACAGCCTCTCTCTTTTTTGTATTAGTTTTTTAGATTAATTACAAAATATTACTAACTATCATACAGGGTTATATTTAGTAAAAACTTAAATTAAACATTTACATTCTTTAAGTACAAAGACTACTATTAAATTAGAAATTAAAGCATACTACCAAACATGCGTTTACCGCGCGTCAATATTAAACTAACGCCCATGACGGTCAATAGAAAAAATATGAGACTAAAAAATGTCATTACGATGCGGCAGCGACTTCGAAATTTTTTTTCTTGTTTCATTTTGATGCGTAATTGTTCGGCCCGAGGTAAATCCAATGTAAAATCTGATTCTGGTCTTGATGAGGGCTGAAAAGTAAAATAAAATAAATAATTAATTGTTTGATTTATAATAATAAATTGATATTAAGAGAAATATAAGTTATAGAACAAATCTACTGCTTCCTTTGCCTCGATTATCAAATCCGTAACATAAAACAAGAAATACTATCAACACAATGGGCCAGTAAGCTAAGCGACTGAACGTGTTTTTTCCTGATTTGACAAATATAGTTTTTTTACCTCACGCTATAAAAGGTTATTTTTCGAAAGCTACATATTTACATACTTCCCGCGGAAACATGTTTTTCCGTTCTAGTGATGAAAAATCCCATAATATTAACTTTCGTCTCTGTTCGTCGTGTAAAATGTAACTTTAAAATAAATCGTGACTCAACAAAAGTAACTTGTGGAATTTGACTAAAATTATTTCATTCTGTGTATGTAAAACTTGAAGATGCCGATTTGGAGTATATACGAAATGAAAAAATAGCCTGGTATTGGAATTTTTGCATGGATAAACTTAAATCGGATAGTCTACTAGTTGGTTATCTTGATGCAACACAAAATAAGACTGTTCAAAATTTTGCTTTAGAACAAATATCTGAACTGCAAGCAATAAAATAAATTCGACATTAAGATAACGTTAATATAAAAAATGGTGGAATGAAGATGTTGTGGCCAACACCCGACTTTCTTCTACCACGAATGTATACATAGTTCTCGAATACACCACACGTGATTTCCAAAGCAACTCACCGGACTTTTGGTAAAACTGTCTTGCATAATCAAAAAAACATTATCTCGGGTTACATTTCAGTCAACCAAGAACCGTTGTTGGTTGAATATTTAATCTTTAAATTTATTTAAATCTTAAAATTCTTTGTCGTTTTTTGTCATTGTCGTTTTTTATCAACTTTTCAACATCATTGCATAAATAGAAATACGCTCCCATTGAAAATGCCACTTTCGGTACACAGATTTCCACCAAGTTTCGCAAGGATCTCCCAATTAATGGGAAAAGTTTAAGTATGATATTTTATTCTGAAATGTTGGTAACATAAATTTTTTTAAATAAAAATTCGACATTTTCGGTAAAATTTAAAAAATGATCTGAACTAATTTTGTTTAAAATTTAATTTAAATCTTTTTGGTTTTAAACGTTTTATCTTAAATGCTACATACTTTTCAAAATATTTGCAAGAAACCAAAAAGCTCGTACGCAAGTGGTCACTTCTGATAGCCCGATTTCGGTCAAACCTCACTAGGACCTCCAGATGTATGGCAAAAGCTTAAGTATGAAGTTCGATCCCATGCAATCAATCTGTATGGGCTGAATAGAAGCCACAATCACTTAGTCTGCTACAGACATACCACACCATACACCATAGATTTTATTAAAACCATTTGTTTTACTACGGCGATATAGCGAATGGAAAATTTGCAAAACATCGAGGTCATGATTTTTCATGATTACTATACTTTATTTTACTGCGTGAAAGAAGTAAAAGCAGTTTCAATGATTTTCAAGTTGCGGTAGACCAAATAAAACTGCTATCAGCCGAAAATGTTGCACTTAAACTAATGGAGTCTTAAATGTAATATTTGGAACAACAATTACATCGAAATACATGGCATGGCACGCAAAATGGTGGTGAGATACAAAAGGTTGTGTTTGATACGATCAACAATGGAATTTGTAGTGTGTTGTGTTGTGTACGGTACAATATTTCTACGGAAAACGGAATTCAAATGAAATTAAAATAAATTTTATTATATGAACTTTTTTTGCAATTAATAAAGACTTGCAATAATTCTTGTCAAGTTCAAAATAATTTTAATTTCCAATATTGTAATGTTAATCGTCTTTCTAATGTTAGTTGTTCAACAGATATCGTGTCGTTAATGAAAACAATACATTTTGGATTTTGCACCAAAATATTCAGTCTTCGTAAAAATAGTACAATTTTTTTTATCATTTGGCATCTCTTAGTTCCGAACCGCACATTATTTTTTTGTCAGAAATTCGGATCGACAGTAGTAGGTAAATTTTTTATAAATTAAACAACTATACTGCATTAGATGGTTGCAATAACTCATATACAGGGCGGGCCAAATACTTTTTTGTTGAACTAGCGGTTTTTTTGAGTATGGTAAGGGTTATGTCACTTCTGATTTGACAGAAAGTTAGTTTTATCCTTCCGCTGAACGAAAATGGTTGTGTATTCGCTTGAACAACGCTGGGAAATATTGAAACATTAATTCGAAAATTTTGGCAAAAAATCATCTTTTCGGATAAGGCGATTTCCATCTTGGCGGCTATGTAAACAAGCAGAATTGTCGCATTTGGGGCACGGAGAACTCGCACGTGATCGTAAAGATGCATTCTCAACGAATGACTGTTTGGTGCGGATTTTGGTCCGGTGGCATCATTGGCCATTTTTCTTTGAAAATGTGCAAGGAGCCGCCGTTGTCAATGGTGAGCGCTACCGCGCCATGATAAACAATTTTTTGTTCCCGGCACTTGAAGAGGAAGACATAGGCAACATTTGGTTTCAACAAGACGGCGCTCGGTGCCACACAGCACACGTTTCAATTGATCTTTTGCGCACTGTCTTCGAAGATCGAATTATCAGCCGAAACGCTGATGTGATTTGGCCGCCTCGGAGCTGTGATTTGACGCCGTTGGACTATTATCTTTGGGGTGCCGTCAAAGATAAGTGTTACGCCGATAAACCAGCAACGATTGACACTCACAAGAACAATATTCGCATTGTCATTGAAGATATAATGTCGCATACCATCGAAAATGTGCTCAAAAATTAGACCGACCGTATGGGGTACGTCAAGGCCAGCCGAGGCAGTCATATGAATGAAATAGTATTCCATAATTAATCGAAAGGATTGTTCTTTACAATGAAAAATTAAATTTGAAAACATATTGAGAACTTTTTGTTTTATTGCATTTTAAAAAAAAAAATTTATTTAGCCCACCCTATAGATCAGGCGCCTATATACATAATTGTTTGAAATACACTTATAGCAAAGATAGTTTCTTTTTTGCCCTCTGAGAGTTAAAGTTACTAAGGCAAATATGCAATTTTGCATAATTTGTATATCGATTGCCCGCATATACTAAAGATAATTTTATTCTCGAATTGGAGAGTTACTTAAATAACATTAAAATTAAACACATAATTATAGTTGGGAACATGAATTTAGATATTCTTTTTAGTGAAACCCAGGACTCTATGATGTCGTCATCAAAAGAAATCAAAAGACTCAAAAGAAACAATGACAGTTAGTGATCGATAGGCTAGACAAATCACAAAATAAAGAAATAGATGATTGATGATATATTCTGTATCCATATACCGAATCTTGCGTAGAAATTGAATGTAAATAAAATATATTGGAATTCACATTGATAATAAATTAACTTTCAAAAATTATATTAGTTTTGTGCAATCGTAGCCTGTTTAGTTTCAGATCTGTTTGCTCGAATTTTACTTAAACAAATATTTATTTTCCGCTTGTTCAATCTCGCCTTAGCTATGGAATAACGATTTGGGGTAGGATTTACTAATAAAATTTAAAACCTCCAATTATTTTATATTATTCGTGGACTGCTAAAATTATTTTATTATTGCAATCGTATAATACTAGACCAGAGTATTTATGATCTCAGACACAAATTATGCATTATGTCCTCTTCGTAAAACAAATATTACAGAAGATTTTATAAATACACTACCCCAATGCATTATTACAGAAAATAGGAATATTACAGAAAATTTTATAAATACACTACGTCAATGATTTTTAGTAAATTGCCAGATAATCTAAAATTTGCTTCCAAACTCAATCAATTTTTAAAATCAATCAAGCTGTGGTTGATGAAACTCGAAAACTCTGAATATCGTTGCTGGTTTATCGGCGTAACACTTATCTTTGACGGCACCCCAAAGATAATAGTCAAACGGCGTCAAATCACAGCTCCGAGGCGGCCAAATCACATCAGCGTTTCGGCTGATAATTCGATCTTCGAAGACAGTGCGCAAAAGATCAATTGAAACGTGTGCTGTGTGGCACGGAGCGCCGTCTTGTTGAAACCAAATGTTGCCTATGTCCTGAATATCTTTTTAAAGTAATGAAAAAGTTAGCTAAGTATAACTGCATAATAAATTGGTATTTAAAGCAGTCTCGACCCCATGTTTATTTTATTAGTTATTACAATATAATAATTGAACAAACTTTTATGAACCTACGATATTTGCAAAGCAAGTTAAAAAATACATAAAACCCCTCACTAAATTATTTGCATACGAGTAATATTGTTGTTTAATTGTTTGATGGCGGTTCCAAATATTGATTGTTTAGATGATCAGAGGATTCCCCTAATTTCGGTTTTCTAACTTCGGACTTATTATGTTGTTAACATAACTACTCTTATAATTGTGGTTTGTCATAATTTAAACCACCTATTTATTTTAATTTTACCCCTACCAATAAATAAATAATACAAAATGACAAAAAGAAAGGCAAGCCTTACAATGTAAACTAAATCAGCTTAAGGATTTTTTCTTGTTGAAAAATTTAGCAGAATATTCAGGGCAAACCAACGGAAATGCAGTAAAAAAATAAAGATGACGATTTCCGCGAAGTTGAGATTATAAGAAAAAGAAATTATTTACAAAACATTTCAATTAAAAAAGCTTACAAGTTTAGGCTGTTCCGAAACAGAAACTTATTTGAAGAAATTAAATTTTTATTTTGACAATATGTAGCGGCTAATGCACCAATACGCCATTAAGTTGTATATAGAATATAAAAATATTTTTTTTATTTTTTCGTGTGCAAATAAGTCAGTTGTACTAAGATGACGTCACTAATTAAATGAATTGCAAATAAGTTGCACTTTCGACAGTAGCCTAACTGTCAATGAGCAGCACGGTATACCTAGAGACTGCGTTTACCTAAAGTTTAGTTCCACTTAAATCAAACAAATTTTCTTTGCATCCGATGAAAGGTCTATGCATTCTTCGAACATTTCTGTTTAATTTTAGTTCGGAAAGGATATTTTTTCTGAGTTAATGTCATATATGCTAATTTAAAATATAAATACGGACTAAGAGATAACACATTTTTTCGACTGTTTAATAAGTAATCATTATTTTATTAGTGAAAAAACCCGTTTTGGGAAAAATTTTGGTAATTTTAAAGCACTTTCGAATAAAAGCATTTTCTGGTTTACGGATATTATTGGCACATATTAAATATCGTGTACCCTTCATTTCGGGATTCTCAATTGACGTGATATCAGCATCTGTCTGTAAAATATGAAGCTGCTGGATTTAATGATATCTTCAAATAAAAATTTTGGTAGTTTGAATCGAACCGCTGGTCTGGATTTTTAACACATTCCGATTACGAGGTTTTAGTAAATGTGGGATCTTTCCGAATTTTTAGGACGAGTAAATAAAACATAATTGTCGACTGCTATGAGTTTACATTTTCAAAGAAAACCGATGCTCTATACTCAGAAGAATAAATGAGTAAACTTCTAGTCGTTATCTGCTTTATGCAAAAATAATTTAGCGCCGTTTTACCAAGAAGGTTATGAGTAATTCTAAGCCTCATTCGAACGGGACATAACTCTTGTATACATTCAACTTGTTCAATTGAAATTTTGTTCCGCTGTATGTGATTGTCCGGTTTATAGAAAAGTATGTCATCTCTCTCAGAGTGCTAAAAAATGTTAAAATATAACTATATTTTTTTTTAAATAATGGTTTCTTATGAAAAGGGGGGGGGGAACTTCCTGTTGTAATCCAATGAAAGAATTTGGAAGATTTTTGAGGTGATTAGGATGGCGTTCAGTTTTCAAAAGACCCTCTATTTAAAAATAACCATAAATGCAATAAATTTCTCATTAGAGTTAATCGTAAACTGTTTCAAAGCATTGAGGGTATGGTGTGTACTACTTTCCATAAACTAACTTTATAGTTTAGTTTAGTAAATAGTTTCTTAGATCATAGTTTTATGACAATCCTTTTATCCTACTAATCCTAATTCTTAGGATTAGCAGAATAAAACATATACAAATGTAACAATTTTCTACACTTTCATAAGTGATATAATCAAGTCGAATATTGTGACGCTTACTTCGCAAAGAGCAAATGAATCAATTTCAGTCGCAATGTTTTATTTACGAATTTCAAAATCGATTTTGAGGTAGTTGTTACAAATTCAATTATCGAGTAAATATGAAGAGGTTAGAGGGAAATATTAACTAAAATACAATTTAAAGCAAACAATACATGCACTTATTATTTTACCAAACTCGGTCAGTTAATGGAACCCGATTCAACTTAAATATTCTATTTTGGGTTTTTATTCTGATACGATTTCAAAAAAAAATCTAAATAAAACAAGCATTCTAATTACAAAATAAAAAGTCGAACGAGTCTTTCAGTACTAGAAATAGTTATGTGCAAACAGTTAAACGTGTAGATATAGTGCAAGTGAAACTTATATGTGCTTCTGATGAAATGAGAAAATTTTGATGAAAATCTTTTATTATTACTATAAATTATTGGCAGTAATAGACTTGTGTTCTTTGACACTTATGAAGCTTGATAAGGCTTGAAGCTTGCTGTGCGCGCCCTTGCCAGATCCCAGATATTTTGGCAATGAAATCTAGGTCTGATATCTATTTGGAATATGTTTGTGTATGAACAAAATTGGTGATCATTTGTACATGCATACGTATTTTAATTTTACACAGAAACACTATAAATACAAATATGTGTAATTAATACTTAATAAAAGGCTATTGTGGGCATTGTACTATTTTCGATTAATGGGAGAACACTAATTTACGAACACTTCGAAATTTTAAAATCTGATTTGTACTAAAATATTTTTTCCAGAAGCATAACTTTTTTTTACAATTAACAAAATTTTATTAAATTATAAAAATTAAATTATTTGTGGTATTTAATATTTATTTTTACAAATTTAAACCACTATGGCTACGCATTTATTCGTCAATGCTTCCGCTATTTATACACAAAACATGTATTCAGTAAATTGTTACTATATAAATATCAAGCTACACGAACCTTTTTCTGGCGTCATTTCCCCTTACACTTTTCAAAATAGACCAGCATACAAAAAAAAAATAGACAGTGAAAATTATGTTGAAGACCAGTTCCTTAGTTTGGTTGGTACCATCGATATAAACTTTACAAAATGGTGTAATTTGTCAACTTTGATCTATGGCATTAATTCATCAAATTGGATGAACTATCTAAATGATTTCTTATGCCATATAATGGAAGCCATTTAATTGATCGATATTCTCATACATGCAACGGAGGACATACAGAAAAACATTGTTTTACAGCAAAATCTTGTAATTTCTGAACTTCAATAGTCTATAATTATATTAGATCCATTGAGAAAGTAATTTACCTTTGATTGTGCACATTACTACAGTTACGTTATATTATTAACGTTGTATTACGAAATCCATCAATAATCTGAAGGCACGATCAAGGTATTAGCACTATAAAAAATAATAGGTGTTAATCTTAAAATTATCATTATGGTTAAAACTAATAATGAAAAAATTAGCAATTATGTAATATCGAAATTACATAACAATGTGCATTCAATAAATATCGGGCGATCTATATGCGAAGTTCAATCATAATCATTAATTTACTTAAGTGCATAAAGTTTTATTTTACATTAAAGATGTTCACTGGCAACAATATTGCTTATATGAATATTTATCACCCAAACTTAAAGACAACCTTGTTTATTATAAAAATTAGCAAGACAATAAAATCATTGACTCATTTCACAATGACCTTAAAACCGAACATGATTGATACTAAGTCATTATTTATCTATCGACATTCCATAATAAATTTTTTTATTGATTACAGCATAATGGCATGCATCTATCGACGTAATAGCTACATAAAATTAATTTCATTTAAAAATTTCATCACCACATTCAGAATTGATATTTTCAGATATGCATCTATACATTTACGTACGAAAAAATAATTTGATTCTTAACATGTAATTTCCACAGTTCACATACGATGTTACAATGGAATAATCGTATTTATCTCAGTTGTCGGTTAAATTAGCATACAACAAAATAAATAAATAAAAATCCATACCGGAACAATAAATCAATTGTTTACGTGTACAGCTAAAGTTACTACCAATTGTACACATAAAATAGTTTGGCACTTTATTACGATCTAATACGTTTGTTACAGTTCATATACACTAGCATAAGATAATACAGAGAATTTGATCATTTCCAACAACCAACTTGTCAAACTCAAATGTTTCTGTCTCGAATGGCTCGGATCTGATAAATCAATAAAACGTTCAAGATAGAAAATAAAGAGAATTTATAAAGATAATTGTTGGTAAAATAAACGCAGGTATTTCAGTATTAAGTTGCAAAATTTCTCATACACACTCAAATAAATCGTTAAGAAGCAATCTGCATTAATTATCTTAACAAAAATTACTTTTGAACATAAATATATTTGTGGTCGAAATTACCATTACGTTAGCCACTTTAGTTTTATAAATTCTAGTTCCCATCCTGTAATATTTTACTTGCTTAATTGCAAAATAATGCCAACCATTAATATACCCGCCGAAATCAAGATATACTCAGATTAAGTGAAAGTTATATTCATTACTAACTCAATGGTGAGCAACTCTTGCCTCATAAAACTAGCTCGTGCATCTCGGTTCTAACCGAGGTTTAGATTCTAATCTTGACAGATCTAGCGTTTATCTGAGATATTCTTAAATAGGAGATATATTTATGAGCTGTATTATAGTCACATTATCTATAAAAATTTTCCTGTAATTCAGTTCAAAACTAGTAATATTGTGTTCACCGTATTAGTCGAAAATTAAATAAATTATTACGTCTAAAGAATTACTGTACTAATATTTTGATTGGGGGCAGGACTACCTGAATAATGTAAATATTTGATTGTTGTAGTCCCAGTATTATTTTACTTTTAAAACGGTAAATGGGGAGGTCATTACAGTCATAAAACTTAAGACCAAAATAAAAAGTCAACCAGCTTTATGAAATCTAAATTCAATTAAATTTATTTATAATATCCTTTATTATTATATTTGTTAACATATAAAATATTTATGATTTATTTTCAACTCAGCAAATCGATTTTCGAACGATTCGGATAGTAAATTATAGTTACATTCACGCCACGAATATTACCAACAAGGATATTTCTTACTTACCCGCATCGTTTTTCCAATTAGAATTCTAATAATGAATATGGATGTAATAAATATTCGCAAAATTTTCTTATCAACTTAAACCATCTGTCATAACAACAAATAAGATAAATGATTGAAGTGGTGTTAATAAAACGAAACACAAAATTTGCCCGATAAGTGTTTACGCAAAAAATTGTGTATGCAACCAATTCGATGTTTTGTATTTATGTTAATCAAGGATAGATGGCATTTTGCTGCGTGGATATGAGAAGCGGGAATTACGCGAAATTCTACGTAATTAACTTTGTTATAGTCATTGTTATGTGCCTATTAATTTTTTTTGTATGGAATGGCAATGGTAATGGCTTTCAGGTTCGCTAACATGATATTGCTACCTATCAATATCACTATCACTATATGTTACCAACATAATACAACCTGAATGCTTGACATTTGATTTGAGAACAAAAGTCTTATTGCATATAACACGAAATGTTATAAATAAAAATAAGCGTTTATGATCTGCATGGTTAATACGAGTTAATTTGTTAACTGTTTAGTTTAATATTAATTCTTAATTAGCCTTCTGTATGAAAATTGTGATACCTAAATATATCGACATAAAACACCGATGGAAAACATCACATTTAGCTCAACAGTATTGCCGTATGTATTATAATGTATCGGTTGCGTTCAGTATTCAACATGTTAATCTTACGTAACATGTTGCCAACAGTTGGCGAATAAAACGACACAAACTCTTACAACCACTATTCTTACCGTGCACTGGTTTTTTTCTATTCTCCTATCAGAATTTTTTTATTTGACTAACATGGACTCTCGATATTTCGGTATATTCCGAGTGCATCAAAAATATACTACAGTGTCATCTGTTAGAAGGTAATTATTTTGTATTCAGCTTACGTAACATAACAAAACATAAGCTGACTACTAAAACAATTAACTGGCGCACGACTAACCGACCGTTAGCCATGTAACAGCTGTCAATAGTCAAATTAAATTTCTTGGAAAAAGTAGTTTGGTTAGTTTTATGCTTATGAATAAAATGGTCATGACGAAAGCTAAACTAAAATTAATTTAGCAATTTCAGGATGACAAAGGGATTTTTTATTAACAGATTACGACCTGTGATGAAATGGAACACATCTCTGACCCCGTGTCGGAGTGCAAAACTCAAGGGCCGACCTATCTTCCATGCCAGTTTGGGCTGGCATGGAGCTATGCAATGTGCAGATGGTGATAACAGACTTATAACCATACGTCCTCGAATTGTCTGACACTGGTGTAAAACTAAGGACGGAAAAAGCAAACCGCGAAAGAGTTAGGAGTACCTTGGATCCAGAACAGATTGCAGGGATAATAAAAAAACGCTATTGACATTTTATTGTTAAAAGTATCATAACTTTGTAGAATTTGTGAACGCACTCCCGAATAGTCTATTCTACTCTCACAGATAAAAATTAATCTAAATTGTATTTATTTTTCTGAATTACAACAAGAGGATCCCATGGTATTTGAAGTGTTTTATTTCACATAGCCGGTTCGCATACTGCGTGCTCAATCAGACAGTACTTGCCTCGCTAGATAATTCTTAAGTGCGAATAGATTAAGTAGGTAGTGTGTATAAGTTTGGGCACAGCCAGCCCACTTAGATTCTCATTGTTTTTAGTGAGGGCTAATCAAATTTTGTTTGTAAAGTTTCTTTGTTTTTAGTAAGACGTCAGTGGGTCGGAAATGCTCATTATTTTAATTGTATATTGGATGCATGAGCAAAACCGATATGATAAACAACAAATACAGTTTTGAAAATCTAGTAGGTAACACAATTTAAAATTCCCCACATTGTTGCTCAGGATTTATTTGACTCCTTTTATTGCACTTATATCCCAAGTGTTATATTTATTGTTTTAAAATATTTAACATAGCTAATATTATGTTAACTTTTTAATTCTCCATTTTAACCAATATCCCACAATATAATATATTGAAATAATATAATCATTATAATATAATATATTGAATTATATTATAATTATTTGAGTGCATGTTTGTGTGATAATGAATATATAGTGATGTTTTCGTATTGATAGATAGATAGATTTATTGATAGATTGACATAACAATTTTAGTAGAGGAAAAGCACATATGGAAGCATAATAAATGAACATCAACAAAAAAAAATACTTCCATTAGGCATAAAAACCTCAGATTTTTTCAAAAAAGAAATCCACTCCATGCTAATATCCTCCATGTTGAGCTCAAGCTCATTTGTTACGGAGGATACTGCAAGAAGTGAATACTTACAAACTACGTACAAAAACAATATAAATAAATATAAAAATATTATAATAAAAAGTGTAATATAATAAAAATAGTACTAAACATGTATTGTCATTCAAGCGCACCACGCTAAATAACTCGTTTTAAAAGATCTAAGCGACGCTGATCTCTTAATATCTAATGGAATAGAATTCCAAAGAGAAATACCGCTAACAGAAAACGAAGTATTAAGAGACCTACACAAGTTTATAGGGGGAAGTAAACGTAAATTTGAAGAATAAGACCTACTGAACAATAACTTATTAAATAAATAGGGAGGTTGCTTAGTCCTGAGAAGCTTAAAAATAAAAAGATAACGCAAAGTTCATAAAAATCAACTAAATTACAACCCAGAATCAAATTCAACAAGGGAGAAATGTGATCATATTTCCTAATACTAAAAACAAAACGAGTACAAGCATTGAAACATCTTTGGAGAACATTCATATTCTCCTGAAGCATACCAAACAAAACAACATAGAAATAGAAAATGTGGAAGAACGTGCGAGAGGAACATACGCTTTTTAAAATTACTATCAAAACCCAACAACTTTATACAAACAACTAAGCATTCAAAAAACTGTTTTCCTAACCTTAATTAAATGATCACCCCAAGAAAGAGTTTTATTGAAAATTAATCCTAAATTTCTAACTGTATTAGAGAATTGAATTAAAGAATCACCGAGAAAAATTCCAGGAAAAGAGGAAGTATCTATAGATTTTTTATAAATTATAATAGACTGAGATTTATTAACATTAAGAGCGAGCCGGTTAGATAGTGACCAATTATAAATTCTTACCAAAACTTCATTAATAAGTGAAATATTAGAGTTAATGCAATCATTATCTAAGCGACTTCTCCTATAAATTTGTACATCATCAGCAAAAATATGAAAAGAAGAATGACGAATCGAACATGCAACGTCATTAATGTACATTGAGAAAAGTAAAGGACCAAGAACCGACCCCTGAGGAACGCCAGAAGAGACAGGTAAGAAATCAGAAAACGAATTGTCAAAAAAGACTGCCTGAAAGCGACCCGAAATATAGTCTAAAATCAATTTAGCAGCAGAGAGAAAAAAATTAAAGTTCGAAATAAGCTTATTAAACAAAATTTGGTGATTAATTGAATCGAACGCTTTTGAAAAATCCAACAAAGTAAGGCAAGTCATTTCTCTTTTACTCATACTACGACGAATATCATCACAAACATTCAGTAAAGTGGTAGTATTCAGTGGTAGTACCGTGGAATCTTCTAAAACCCGATTGAAAAATACTAAGCAAATTAAAGCTATCAATGAGATTGAATTTGGTTTTTTACTACCAATTCAAACGCCTTGGACAGAACACTTAAAATACTAATAGGTCAGAAATGGGAAAGCTCAGAAGGATTGCTAATTTTAGGAACAGGAATAATTTTACTCAACTTCCACTGAGCGGGATAAAACGAGGTCGTTAAAATAAAATTAAAAATATGTAACAAGTATCTTGATACATTAGGAAAAATACACTTAACAAATTTTAAACTAACCATATCTAGACCAGTGGATTGCGATTTAACTTCCCAAATTGCAGAATGCAAATCGGCAATTGAAATATTTGCAAACGAAAAAGAATTTAGGGATTCTACGGATACTAAATCAATACTGGAAATATCATGGGTGGAACTAGAATTACTTAGGTAACGGTTAAAATCATTAGCTTTGAAATTTACCGTATTGGTCAAATGTGTTTATTTTTTGAATTGTACACAATCAGAGAAGTTCCTTTTCACTTTATTATGTTATATTTGTATAAAATTTGTTAATTTATTGTAACAGTACTGAAATTTGACCTTGAGAAACCCATTTTTTGCTGGTCGAAGTTGTATATAATTTGATGATCGTCATATAAAATATGTAGAGCTCAGTTAATGTGTATGTATGAATAGTAATTTCGTTCATTTTTCTTATCTATGTCATCCACTCTAATGACACACACACACATTTTGCTATGTATATTAAACGGTGATAATCAAATTAAAGACATCATAGCGGAAAATGGTAAAATTCCGAATGAAAACTAACTTAAAAATAAAGAACATTTTACCAAAATTAAAGATAAATAAAGAAAGTTCATGCTAAGTGAATGAAAATTTATTTTTCTGTCGCATTTACGAGCTATGAATAAATAAAGCCAAAAAAAACTCTTTTAACTGCGAACTCTTTTTAACTCTTTTTTTCGTTTTTGTGTTATTTGAGCCTGCATACACACAAGCCGTATTTTTTTTATTCGCCTTGGCCGGATCCATATACGCAATGCATATAGAAACAAAATAGCCTTGCGCACACCATGAACAAATAATTTTGTTTTTCGTAATTGTTCATACAATTATCCTCTACCAGTACTTTTACTTGCATAAATCAAATGCGCCCACCATAAAAAAGTATTTGGTCGATCTAGTTTATTTTGGGTGGGGATAAGCATGATCTAGAATTATAATAATTATGGGCATGTTTTATTGGTTTTTATCGTAATGTAAATGCGCGCGCATATGATCATTTTTATTTTATTAGTATACCGACGACAGAATTTATATCACGCGACTTCGGTTTGTTTGAGCCATGTTTGTTGATTGATTTTTTGTTCGCGACATTTTCTTTACTATGGCATAAGCCAAAATCTACTTAAATATAAGTCCTGCTAACTCCACACATATGAAATAAACAATAACTAACTAAAGATGTTTGGTATTTTTTTGCCATAGTAATTTTTTTTTAAAAAACTAAGTATAAATGTGTAGATGCAGAAACGAACAAAAATGAAAAAAAAATAATTCAAATTTACATTGCATTGTTAGTGTATCAAACACACTCTTTGGTAGTTTTTTTTATACAGGCATCTGTCAGTGAGCGTTAGAGCAGGACTTATATTTAAGTAGATTTTGCATAAGCGTCTCTCTTTTGTGTGTTTAGAAATTATATTGTGTTACTTCCCCGAAATACAAATGATCATATAAATAAATAATTGATTATGACCAGGGAAGGCGTGACTTTCCTCCCTTTAATACCTGTAATGTATTTACAAGATATACAATCCCGAGGTGTGGTTGATGATTATATTTATGACAGTATCATAAATTTTAATTTAATAACCTACATCTAATTATTTGCTTAAAAGATCTTTATTATTTAAAATCTTTGAGGCTCAACTATACTTTAAAAACGATGTTTACTAAAAATTATTTTTCATAAAATATTACCAACTGCCAAATTCTTTCATTAGGACTAAATTAAATGTATAATTGAGGTATTAATACATGATTATCGAAATACAATGCTTAGTTGGTTTAACCGGGTGACTGACACGAAGTGTTACCAACTTCAGACTGTCATTGCTGTCAAGCCAGTGATGACAGAGCGCTCAAATTTACACTTATGACAGATTTACAAGCGTACAAAAGCATTTTAGTGAGAAATAATCAGAAAAAAAGTTATCCGCAATGGAATTCAAGCGTAATAGTGTGATTGCTCTATATTTGGCTGGAAAATCACAGCCGGCAGATTGTTAACCAGTTAAAACATCTGCATGTGAATAAAATATTTGTGTATCGCACCATAAATCGTTATAACGATACTGGCAGCATTGCAAAACGCCATGGTGGTGGTCCGAAACGCACTGCAACATCGCCGGGTATCATTCGGAAGGTGAAGGCCAAATTGGTTCTGAATCCGCGCCGTAGCGGTAGAGAAATGGCTCGTGAGGCGAACATTTCGCTCGAACGGATGCAGCACATATTGAAAGATCATCTTAGACTAAAGGCCTTGAAATTCCATAAAACGCATGGTCTCACCGATGCTAAAAAAAAGTTAGAGTGGAAAGAGCAAAGGAGTTGTTACGCTTGCATGAAAGTGGCGATTTGCCGAATTTGGTTTTTCTCCGATGAGTCACCGTTCGTTATTGAGCAATATGTGAACAAGCAAAACGACCGGATCTACTTGCCCGGCCGTTCTACTGATAATTCGAAACCAACCTCCGCCGATGGTGATGGTTTGGGCCGCCGTAACGGCCGAAAGCCGTTCACCGCTCGTTTTTTTTTGGACCGTGGCATCAAGATAAATGCTCAAATTTATCGGGATCATGTGTTGAAGGGAGCGTTGAAGCCTTGGACACAAAAACATTTCGGCTGCAGAGCCTGGACATTTCATCAGCGGTTTATTTCTACTGTCAAATGACCGTCAAATTCACCGGATGCAAACCCGCTAGATTTCTCGGTTTTGGGTATTTCGAAGAGCAAGGTTGTGACAAAAAATACCAAAGTGTCGATCATCTCAAGCAAGCGCTTCGCCGGGAATAGGCCAAAATACCACAGAACCACTTTCCTGCTGTATGCAATAGCTTTGTCGGCCGTTTGAAGGCCATAATCGCGGCTAAGGGTGGCCAAATCGAAAACAGCTAAAGCAAATCGAAAATTTAAATATTTAAACATTTTTTACTTTGATTCAATAAAATTCATCATAAAATAAAAATTCTGTGGCGTTTTGGTAACACTTCGTTTCAGCCACCCTGTAGTTAGGTTTCACAGTTGATCGTTTTTTACAAACGTACAAATCAATTTTTCTCCGATCGTAGGAAAAAATATATCTTTCCGTTATTTTTTCGAAACGAAAAGCTTATGATTCCAGTATGTTGTATTTGTTGCTAAGCAACAAGTAATAATAGTACGGGAATATATTCCCGGCCTAGGCCAGAAAAAATATTCTCATACTATTATTACTTGTTTCTTAGCAACAAATACAACATACATACATTATAAATCAAATAGGTACACAAACTTGACAACTTTTGAAAAAAAAAAAACAAAATGGTATTTATGTCTTATGATGTCGTGGCTAACTAAGCAATCATTTTATATTATTTTCGATGTTTTACTTTGTTTTGATTTCTTAGTATGATAATTAATGAATAATACTAAAAAATATTTTGGGTTTATATTCGTTTTAAAGTCCGATCGGAGAAAAAATAGTATGTACAATTCGGAGGAAAAGTGCATTCCCGGACTCCCGTGGTTGCCGGACTCGGCTATCGCCTCGTCCGCCAATTTCCACTATCGTCCGGGAATGCAGTACTTTTGCTCTTAATTATACAATATACTATTTCTTAATATTTTATCTCCAAGCCGCGAAAAATTGTTGTACTAGGGCGTTAAGGAGCATAAAATCGAGGTATTAATACTCAATTATCACATTTGGTTTTGAAATGAATTAGATTATTAAAAGATTTAGTTTAAAAATATTTAAAATTTCGATTATGATCGATTGAAAAATTACATCAAACAATTAGTTTTTGTTATTACGCCGCAATGATGATGAACTTTGAATTTCTTTTACTCTCCCTATGATTAATGTTATTTAATTTATTATTATATGCAATGCAGAAATAATGAAAAATAAGTAGTTCATTTTACATATACGGACAATATAGTAGATGAATTATCGAAAATTCTGGTACCCGTATTTATTAAAGAAACAAACAAGTTTGGATAAATTATTTGGGCATTTAAATATCGATACCATAAAATAAACAAATTGTCCATAATCGCTATCGATACGAAAATGAAATTTGTTTTCTGAGTACCATACAGTCTTAACGTAAATAATAAAAGGCGATTAAAAATTAAATGTATATTTATTTAATATTTATATTACTTATGATTATATTAACACATAAGAATTCTAGCGAAAATTGTAAATGCAACATTTTTGATCAAGCGGTCTCTTTATTTGCAGTTTTATTAATTAAATATTAAATGAACTCATTTCAAAAGCCTTTGGCAATATAATGTTGCTTTCGATATTCTTTCTAGTTGAATTCAAGTGTGTTTATTTCTGTTATTAAGAAGACATGAATGTGGTATTATAAATCCGAGTGATTTTAGTGATTGGTGATTAGTAACGCAGCTAAATATATGACAATTCTGAATTAAAATGTAATAATTGATGATAGACTAAGAATAGTAAGGTCATTTTATGTATATATATGCTGTCAAATCCTTACAAACATATACATATCTCTCGGGTTAATTGGTGTAGGTTCGGGTGTTAGTGCAGCCGTGGATGCATTTGCACGTTAGATACATATGTTGAAATTTAGATATCCTATTCGTAATCACAACTAACAAATTAATAAATTAATAGATCTTATCCACAGTCAACGTATATGTGTAAATAATTAACAAATCGTATAAATAATTTACTAATAAAGTAGTTAGATAATGACTTTGCTGCGTGGTGCCTTAGTGGAATTAAATTAAATTGGACATATTTGAAATAGCTATCGCAAACTCAACCTGATTGTTTTTCAGAAAAACGCAGCTAGTATGCATGTGCTCAAGAAATTCAGTTACTGTATTGTTTGGTAAAATTTGTGAACATTTAGAGATGGATGTACTTAGCATGAAGTATGTTACAGGAAACCAGCCTAACAGTTGCTGCGCTGTAAACGTTTTATCTTATCTTTATCTTATTTTATATTACACAATATATAATTATTTGTATCAACTGATATTTTTCGTTAACAATCAATTTCTTACTAAACGAGTAAAACGCAAAAGCTTCTACAACCCAAATTTATTTATTGTTTTTTGTTTGTTTATTTTTATTTAATTTTTTTTTAATCATTAGGGTCTATTCAACCATACATAAAACTGTTCTGTACAGGACAAAATGAAGTAAAGACGAATAGAAAACACGGATTGGTACACCACTATGTGAACCGGCACCCGCACTATGTACAGTTTAAGTTTCTCTATATACAATGTTAAAAAAGCTTTCTACCCGCCTATAATGCCAGTCCGTTCGTTGGCCTTTATCAATCATACACTGTTAGCAATAAAAACTTAAATTTTTGTATGTAAAAGAGACGTCGATAAATATAGTCCATCGCTAAAAAAATTCGAAAAGCGGTCGGGAAGTTTAGTTACGGAGCCTCAAAGTTCAACTTTTTTTTGTTTATTAGCCACTAGCCCAAAAAATTTGGTGCCATCTGGCCCGGCCCCTCCCAATTTCTTCACAGAATCACCTGAAAAACTCGAAGTACATCTCTTGAATCCGTGTATTCATACCCAGTTACATCCTTAATCATATAACCCCGTTTGGCAAGCATATCGGCCCTTTCATTATCTTCAATCTGTAGGTGTGATGATATCCATTGAAGACTGACCTCACTCCTACAAGGTTGAAGGTAGTCATACAACATTTTTACATATACATTGAACTCGTGGTTCTCCAACTCCGACTAATTAATTCCAAACTATTCCGAGTGTCAGAGAATAGTACTCCGCTCCTCCTAACTTGTGTCATTGTCAACTTCATTCCTTCCAAAACCCCTATCAACTCTGCATTCATTATACAGTTACTGCCATGTAATCTTACCATTTTATCTTTCCTCGTTGAAGGAATAAAAATTCCTACACCCAATCGATCATCATTTACACTAGCATCTGAATACACTTCCATATGTGCAAAATTACTTATTCGCATTTTACAAAACTCACTCTTAACCGATAACTCATTCAACATCGCTTTTGTTGTATCATCAAAATGCAAACACACAATTAGATTACTCGGAGGGACTTTTGGATTTACCGGATGTATCTTGAAAATTATATTTATATTCTCCAAGATCACTCGTAATGGAATCGATTGATCGTTGTAGAGGAAAGACGGGTTTTTGTCTCTCCTTTAAATAAATTAATATTTTAATTCAAATCAGTTTAAATTAACTAATAAATTAATAATATACATAAATGTGTTGATAAATAAATAAATAACAATGTGAATAATAATTTGTGTGAGTTTAGTTATTGAAGTGAAAAGTTATACATATTGTATGGTTGTATAATATGTGTATCGTGCGCTTGCAATAGTGTAGAGTATATACATAACAATTTTTGTTTATATGTATGTATTTTGATACCGTTGCTTGAATGCATCATATGCATTGCATGCAAACCTTCATTGTGTAGAACTTTTTTGATTCCAAAGGATGCATAAGATAAGTGTATTTTTCATTTTTTCATTGTTTTAATACATATTTTAATACATATTAACACATATTTGTTCCATTTTGAAGTAACGGGTGATTTTTTAAGAGCTTGAGAACTTTTTTTAAAAAAAAAACGCATAAAATTTGCAAAATCTCATCGGTTCTTTATTTGAAACGTTAGATTGGTCCATGACATTTACTTTTTGAAGATAATTTCATTTAAATGTTGACCGCGGCTGCGTCTTAGGTGGTCCATTCGGAAAGTCCAATTTTGGGCAACTTTTTCAAGCATTTCGGCCGGAATAGCCCGAATTTCTTCGGAAATGTTGTCTTCCAAAACTGGAATAGTTGCTGGCTTATTTCTGTAGACTTTAGACTTGACGTAGCCCCACAAAAAATAGTCTAAAGGCGTCAAATCGCATGATCTTGGTGCCCAACTTACCGGGCCATTTCTTGAGATGAATTGTTCTCCGAAGTTTTCCCTCAAAATGGCCATAGAATCGCGAGCTGTGTGGCATGTAGCGCCATCTTGTTGAAACCACATGTCAACTAAGTTCAGTTCTTCCATTTTTGGCAACAAAAAGTTTGTTAGCATCGAACGATAGCGATCGCCATTCACCGTAACGTTGCGTCCAACAGCATCTTTGAAAAAATACGGTCCAATGATTCCACCAGCGTACAAACCACACCAAACAGTGCATTTTTCGGGATGCATGGGCAGTTCTTGAACGGCTTCTGGTTGCTCTTCACTCCAAATGCGGCAATTTTGCTTATTTACGTAGCCATTCAACCAGAAATGAGCCTCATCGCTGAACAAAATTTGTCGATAAAAAAGCGGATTTTCTGCCAACTTTTCTAGGGCCCATTCACTGAAAATTCGACGTTGTGGCAGATCGTTCGGCTTCAGTTCTTGCAGGAGCTGTATTTTATACGGTTTTACACCAAGATCTTTGCGTAAAATCTTCCATGTCGTCGAATAACACAAACCCAATTGCTGCGAACGGCGACGAATCGACATTTCACGGTCTTCAGCAACACTCTCAGAAACAGACGCAATATTCTCTTCTGTACGCACTGTACGCATTCGTGTGGTTGGTTTAATGTCCAATAAAGTAAACTGAGTGCGAAACTTGGTCACAATCGCATTAATTGTTTGCTCACTTGGTCGATTATGTAGACCATAAATCGGACGTAAATCGCGAAACACTTTTCGAACCGAACACTGATTTTTGTAATATAATTCAATTATTTGCAAGCGTTGCTCGTTAGTAAGTCTATTCATTATGAAATGTCAAAGCATACTGAGCATCTTTCTCTTTGACACCTTGTCTGAAATCCCGCGTGATCTGTCAAATACTAATGCATGAAAATCCTAACCACAAAAAAATCACCCTTTATATAAACATATTTTATAGTGGATCCAGAATCTACTTAATAAAAGTCCTGCTAACTCCATACATATGAAATAAACAATAACTAACTAAAGATGTATTGTAATTATTTTTCCATAGTAATTTTTTTTTAAAACTAAGTATAAATGTGTAGGTGCAGAAACGAACAAAAATGAAAAAAAAAATCAAATTTACATTGCATTGTTAGTGTATCCAACACACTCTTTGGTAATTTTTTTATATAGGTATCCGTCAATGAGCGTTAGAGCAGGACTTATATTTAAGTAGGTTTTGGTGGATCATATAGTGGGTTATTCGAGTATTGTCTATACGCGAGAAAAGGTTTTTTATGTCTGTTGATCTGTTTAGTTATGGTACTATTCCACTAGGAAACAGACAAATTTTACAAAAATTTTGCAGAAAACATGACAAAGACAAGAACTAAAATTTGCATTAGTGCGACTGAGATAAAACATTTTTATTTTATGGTATAAACAGTTGGGGAAATTTTGACATCATCGAAAACTAACCTATAAAGTATTTAAAAGATATAAAAAATCTTTATTTTTGATGTTTGACAATAATTTTATATCCCAAAAATTACTAAAAAAAATTATTATTATTTTTTCGATGAAAAAACATATGCATTTTAATTATTTTGAATAATTTACGAAACTATCGAAAAATTGGTTTACTATAAATCATGTGAGGGGAAATTTTTGACAAGTTCATATTAACCTAAAAAACTCATTCAGCAGCCGAAAAAAAATCAAACAAAAATCGAAGTGTCAGATTTTTTAACCCAAAAAAATATAGTAAAAGTCAGTTCAGTCTTATATTTGTATCAAAATAGTTGTATAAAACTGTGTATCGATTATTGAAACCGGATAATAACAGCAGTGATGTGGAAGTGGATGATTTGGATTGTGAAGAAAAGGATAATACGATTACATTAATCATTTGAGTGCTATCGAACGGACATTGAAATTTTGATAATGTTGAATGATGCCGATCTTATACAATTTGTCTCAGCTAACCGAAAATAACAGAATCATTCCGACTGTGTAAGCAAATGTACCAAATTGGTATTTTATATTTTTACTTTCAGTGCGAGAACAATTAAAAGATTTAACGAAACAGTTCGATAAATTAGAAAATGATTGCAAAATGTTGGGCAAATTGCACACAATTGAATGAGGATAAATGTAAGTACATACCTCCAATATGTCGTTGATTCAGTGAAATGATGTTTTATGTTATCTATATTTTTATAGTGATTGTGAAGGCAACAAACGGGCCACGATGTTGTTGGATGTCGACGTCAGACAAGACAAAATTGAAGGCTGGAACTAAGGTAGCTTTAGATATAAAGTGCTCGTTTAATAAGTGAAGTGTTTAATTACACTCGTGATCATCAACCGTGCATTATATTACTGGATGAAATGAAATTGATGCAATTGGAAATCGTTGTTTTTCCGAAGCTACATCAGTCGATCGTAAAATTCAACGTACTCTAATGGAATTGCTTAATCAAATGGATGGTTTCGATTCGTTGGATTAGGTTAAAATGATTATGGCTACAAATCGTCCGGTTACGCTAGATCCGGCATTATTACGTCCCGGACGGTTAGATCGTAAAATAAATGTAAGTACATACCTCCAATGTGTCAGTGATTCAGTGAAACGATGTTTCATGTTACTTATATTTTTATAGTTATTGTGAAAACAACAAATTGGCCACGATATGTTGTTGGATATCGACGTCAGTTAGACAAGGCAAAATTGAAGGCTGGAACTAGGGTAGCTCTAGATATGAAGTGCTCGGTTAATAAGTAAAATGTTTAACTACACTCGTGATCATCAGCCGTGCATTATATTAATGGATGAAATGGAATTAATGCAATTGGAGGTTGTCGTTTTTCGGAAGGTACATCAGCCGATCGTAAAATTCAACCGTACTCTAATGGAATTGCTTAATCAAATGGTTTCGATTTTCGATTCGTTGGATTAGGTTAAAATGATTATGGCTGCAAACCGTCCGGATACGCTAGATCCGGCATTATTACGTCCCGGACGTTTAGATCGTAAAATCGAAATTCTGCTTCCTAATGAACAGTCACGTTCGGAAATTTTAAAAATGCATGAAATTTATTATGAAACCATTGTTAAATGGTCGGATAGTTATTTAACAAATGTTTCGAATGGCGGACTTTAAATAAACAAATTCAAATAAATTTTAATAAATAAATTTTAATTTTAATGATAAATTTTAATAAAATATTTCTCATCTGAAAATCCTGTGTTTTTAATATTTTGTGTACGCAATATGATACCTAGGTAGGTTGTTTTTTTATAGTCGAAGGAACTATTTTGGCCTATTTACCTAGTTCAGCAGTCGGTATTATTTTTAAATTTTGAATTAAAAATTTTTTAATAGAAATATAACCTAAAAAAATTAAATGCAAAGTGAAATTTCATGAAGGCGAAAAAATATTATTTAAAATGTAGTGTGAATTCCTCCAATATTTTTTTCAATTTTTTCCAAAAAAAAATAAAATTTTATTGTGTCGACACACCAAGCACAAAAAATTTATGTTTCTACCATAAACAAATCAAAAAAATAAAAGTTTGCTGAGAGTGGGGATTTCTTTTCATTTTGGTTGCCATAAAAAATACTTTGTTTGATATTTTTTATTTATAATTATGGCAACCAACTCAACAACAACAAAACATTTTAGAAAAAAACAAAATACTGATGTACGGGTCACACACAGAGAAAATCTATATTTTTATCTCGTTCTAGTTTTCTGCAAAATAAAACGCTGTGTAGTGGAATAGACCCATTCGGAATTCCATTACTGCGGCTTTTTTTTATGCAGAAAACCAGAAAGAGATAAAATCAAAAATCCGTATGTGTGTGAGCGGTGAAACAGTAAAATTTTGTATACTTAAATTTGTTGTTGTTGTTGCGTTTTGGTTGCCATAAATATAAATAAAAAATACAAAATGAAGTATTTTTTATGGCAACCAAAATGAAAAATACTCCCCACTCTCAGCAAATTTTAGTTTAGTAATATTTTTATGGTGAGCACTTGGCTCAGACGTTTTATATGTTTGGTGGAGTGTGATATAAATCGCGTTTTCATGATAAATTTATATTAATGTTCACATTAAAATATTTTATAATTTTTAATTTTTATTATTTACTCTGTATTACATAATTTTAATGCATGCGATATTATTTAGGTTATGTTATAAATGCGGTGCAAATATTCCCCTAACTTTTTTTTATAGTAAAGCGTTTTTATAGTTTTTAATTATTGAAAGGAAATAATTAAAAAACATAATAAAATGATGCCTACAAATAATATTTAGAATTTTTAGTAATTTGGAGATAGATGTAAAATTAATTGAACAATAATTTTCATCTTTTAACTAATTTATTGGTTACAATTTAGTAGTTGTCAAATATTCCCCTTAAAATTTCGCTATAAAATAAAAATTATCTGTCTTTGTCGGATTTTTGATTTTATCTCTTTCTGTTTTTCTGCAAAAAAAAAAAGCCGCAGTAATGGAATTCCGCCTTTACACTCGCTAACAATTTTTGTTGTTGTTTTGCTATGGAGAGTATTCGTGTTTGGTGATCGACGATTATTTTTCGTTTTTTTCAGATTATCGTAATTTTGCAACCTATCTGTTGTTTTATATATGTACATAAATATTTACTCGAACATAATTTCTATTGTGGAATGGTTTTTCAATGTGTGTGTATGATGAGCGCCAAAATTTACTTAAATATTTTAATAGTTTTTGTGAGCGCAAAATAATGAATATGTATACTTACAGAATCTAGTTAAATATAAGTCCTGCTCTAACGATCATTGACAGATACCTATATAAACAAAACTGCCAAAGAGTGTGTTGGATACACTAACAATGCAATGTCAATTTGATTTTTTTTTAAATTTTTTTGTCGTTTCTGCACCTACACATTTATACTTAGTTTTTAGAAAAAAATTACTATAGAAAAAAAAATACCAATACATCTTTAGCTAGTTATTGTTTATTTCATATGTGTGGAGTTAGCAGGACTTATATTTAAGTAGATTTTGATACATATAATAATTGATGAACTTGTGCCTATATATGTGTTTTCGGACGTCTCGCAATGTATGGATTTTGTATATACATATGTATGTAAAGCGTAGACACGGGGAAGAGCTTTCATTGTGCGTTTATACTTGCGGAAATTGGTGCGGCGCTGAATGAATATATACCTGTGGGAGCGAGTGTGATATATTGGTGCCGTGCTTGTTTCCGCAGGTATAAACTCACAGTCATACGGGTGATATGGGTTTTTTGAAGATTTTTCTTATGATTTTATTAGTTTGCTTTTTGTAGGTGCGGTGTAGAGATAGATTTGCATTCTCCTGAGCGTGAAATTTAGTTGTCTTTGGTTTTGGATAGTTGATTTTTAATTTTGGGGTAGTTTTCGTTTAGAGATTTACCATTTTCAGCGGTGATGCCTTTGGTTTGGTGATCTCGTATAAAGTGTATATAGAATGGTTGTTGTATGCATGAAGAGTGGTTTCGTTCGTTTTTCTTCTCGACGTCATCCACTCTACGTGCATATACACGAATTTTGTTCTGTATATTGTACGGTGATCATCAGATTAGGGACTTCATAATGGGGAATGGTGAAGTTCTGAATGAGGATTGAATCAAGAAGGTGAAAGCAGTTTGTCGGGATTGAGGGTGGATGGGCAGAGTTTATACTGGGGTGACTGGGGGTTTATTTCTCCTCCGCATGTGCAGAATGTGGATGGGTAGGATCGTGGAACTATGGCATTTATGTGGGGGTGTTTTTTCGTGTCTACGTTGTTTGGGCCTGCATGCATACAAACCGTGTGTTTTATTTTTCTTCTACTTGCCGTATTTTTATTTCAGAGATCGACTAATTTTGGTGTTGTTCCTCTATCCGGTTATTCAGCTTCTGAGTAATAAATTATTATTGTTAAATTAAATTAATTATAAATTGGGCTAATAAAAGCTAGATTTAATTTTGCATGATATGAGTAATTGGATCTTAATTGGGAAGGATTGATCGTCTTAGAAGAAAGACGCGGTTTAGTCTTTCGTAAAAATTAACATTTAATGTGATAAAAAAAGTGTTATAAATATTAAAATATACATAAAGTGTTAATAATTAATTTAAAAGTGAATTATAATAAAATTTGTATATTTTTAGTGAAGTGAAACTAACATAAATAAAATAAATTGTATGCTATGTAGTGCGCAGCAATGGTGAATGCATCACATCCATTTTTATGTAGGAATACATATATGTTTACCGTGTATTCCAAAGGGTTCATAAGAGAAGTGTTTTTATTATTTTAATACATATTTGATTAAATTTTCCATATATGTAAATTTTAATTTTATTTATATAAATATGTTTTACAATGAAAAATTTATGTGTGAATGAGTTTTTTTTCAATTATGTTGTTCTTCTTGTTGCTCTCGCTAACGATTTTTGTTGTTGTTGCTTTTGCTAGGGAGAATATGCATTTGACGATCATTTTTCGTTTTTTTTTCTGTTTTTGATGGAGATTATGGATTTTTATTTCTTGTATATGCATGCTATTTATTACATATACATACATGCCCCAAGTATAACAAAACTGAAAAGTTGAATCGGTAAGACACTGTTTTCCGGTTTTTGGTATAAAAACTCGGAAATGATGATTTTTTGTTATTGTAGTTTATTAATAAACACATATCGATTTTCCTTGTTGAGTTGAGGTGAGACGCCATTACGGTTGTTTGTGTGTACGTTCTATGTATATAAAATTTTCATTAAGTTTATATTTTTAACGTTTTGGATCTAAATCTGTGAGGTAAATATTAATGATTTATATTTTAAATTATTAAAAGTTTTAATTTTTTTTTGTTAAATGTGAGGTTATGCGTTCCCATTATTTGTTTACATAGGCTGCCAGCGAATATCAGGGTAATCGTTTACCATTTTTAAATAATTATTTACACTTAAACAAAGCTTAGCTTTACTAACCTACAACCTACAATTTCAATTTATTTTTTATTTCAACAACTAGAAAATGTCGAAACGATACCCAACAAAGGCGAATAAAATTGGAACAGCAAAGAAAACTTCAAAAGTCAAAGCCGACACTCAACCCGAATTTTTGAATCCTTTAATGTTTATTGAGGAGCATCTAGAATCAACCGAAAATCAATTTTCCATCTCTTTAGGGGAGAATTTCGATTAATTAAATTTAATTTGTCTGTAATTTACAACTGTGATTGTATTAATTTAAGATATTTCCGATTTTTCATAATTTATGTTTAATATTTTAATATGGAACTGTGTGTGTTTTCACACAGTGCATTTAAAAATCAAATATAATAAATAATTATTTGTTATAAATGAAACATTTACTGAAATGAATTATTTTTTGTTTTTATTTAAAAATTCAAAATTTAAAATATGCCGCTAAAATCGAAAATAAGCTCCACCCACTTTTTTACCGGAAAAGTATTACATAACCTAATTTTTTCTTTTCATCATTTCCGAGTTTTGGCGACAACATTCATAGTAAATCTTAGATAATATCGGACATTCGTGCTGAAAAAAGTCGGTGATCATTTCAGCTAGATGTCAGAAAAATTCAAAAAATTTCGGATATAAAAATACTTGGGGCGTATTATGAAGGATAAAAATAAAATTTAAGGGAATGCAGTGTTGTGTTTTAGCGTCATAATGATCAAAAATGAAAATGATCATTGAAATTACGATGTGTATGCGCCCGTGTGTGTGTTTTAAATTATGTTACTATGTGAATGTAGTGTGTGTGTGTGTGTGTGTGTGTGTGTGTGTGCGTGTCAACCTTATCTGTTAAGGATGCAGGCATTCAGATATAATCGGTCATTTGATTGTTGATATTTCAGGATTATGGTAACATACCTAGGATCGCCGTTATGGCTGGCCTGTACGCCTCTATCATATCATATCATATCATATTCTCCAAGATCACTCGTGATATTTCTGTCTTTTTATAATCCGTCCCCTTTGTAATCTATCTTTTATTTCATTCACTAATTTATTGTCCTAAGTATTATTGAAATATTTCTTTATCTCGTGTCTTCATATAATCTAAAAATTTAATTTATTTTTTCATTGATGAGGGTTTTCAACTCTTTATTAATATTCGTAGATTTAGAGGAGAACTATCCTTACTTTTGAGATAACCCAAAAGAAAGAAGAAGGCGAATGGTATCAAATGGCGCGATCTTGGTGTTCAATTAACTTCGCTGTTATGCAAGCTAATGCGCACGGGAGTTTCTCGTGCAATAAAAATTTCCGGCATTAAAAAGTTGGCAATCCTGGTAGGATAGCGTGTACAAGTCACAGTAGTAACATTGTAGGCATCATTTATGAAAAAACCCCGTTTAATCATTCCTCCTGCCCAAAAACTACAGTAAACAGTGACTCTGGGGATGCATTGGTTCCTCGACAATCTGTCTTGGGTTTTCATCGAACAAAATGCGAAAATTTTATGGTTTTCTTATCCGCTGATATGAAAATGGACTCGTCACTGGAAACGATTTTCTTTGAAAAATCTCCATCAACTTATGCCACCGAAACAATTTCTTTTTTCATTTTGATTTTATTCACCACATTAGTGATGGACTCTTATTTACGTAGTAAAATAAAGTATACTTCTCATGAAAATGTTCGACCTTTCAAGGTTTTGCAGATTTTCACCTTTCGGCGATATGCCGTCAAAAGAGTGAAGTCAAAAAAGTGAATTTAAAAAGTTCTCTGTGTGTGTCTGTGTGTATGTGATGCTGTCTGTGTGTATGTATTCTCTCTACAGCCCAGATGGTTTGTCTGATCGGAATGAAACTTTATACATAAGATGTTTCCCTAAATTGGGAGGTCTACCGGAAGTTGCAGCTTCCATAGAGATATTTTCTCGTTTTGAAAATATTTTGAAAATTGTATGTTCTATGAGAAAAACGACTATAAACTAAAGGATTCTAACCTAAATTTACTACAATTTAGTCCACATCTATTTTTCAAAATTTAAGCGGAACTGATGACTTTTGACAAAAAACTGTTTTTCATCAAAAATTCGGCCTCTGTACAGCCCAGGCGAACTGATTGATCGATTGAAACTTCATAATTAAATATTTTTCAGAAAATTGGAGGTTCTAGTGAAGTGTGCCGGCCATCCAAAATCCGGCCACCGGAAAATATTTACAAAAAAACAGAAAAGCTTCCATAGGAGATATTTTTGAAAAAATATCATTTATGAGAAAACCGACTATGAACTAAGACATTCTAAATTAAATTTGCTACCCTATATCGGTCCAGATGAGTTTTTCAAAATTTAAGCGGAAATGACGATTTTGACAAAAACTGGGTTTTAACAAAAATTAGGCCTCTTGTACAGCCCACACGGATTGACTGATCGGGACGAACCTTCACACTTAGCTTTTTCCATAAAAAATTCTAGAGATGATTGGCTGAAACCGGTTTACCGGAAGTGGAGCTTCTACAGGAGCTTTTTGTTTTTGCCAATATATTGAAAAGTAGATACAATTTTTGGAAAAAACGATTAAAATTAAATGATTGTAAATTAAATTTCATACAAAATTAGTTCACTTCACTTTTTTAAATTTTACCGGATAAAAATAACTTAATTTCACCAAAATTAGGCTTCAGTCCAGGCGGATTGATTATTAAGGATGCAATTTCATACTATATCTTTTTCCATAAATTGGAAGATCATTGCGAATTGGTGCTGAAAAGTATAACAGTTACAAAAAGATAAAGAATTAAACGATGGAAATAAATTCAAAGATTAAATTTTCCACAAGAATTGACCTTGCTGGTTTTCTCAAATTTAAGCAGGAATAATGATTTTTAATTTTACAAAACAATTTTTTATCAAAAATTCGGTAGGTTAAATTTTTCGCTGGAGAAATGAAGTGTGGTGTATTCGAGATCTATCAAAGCATTTGATCGGAAACATCTATCGACTTTCTTTTACCACGATAAATGTATGCATAGACCTCGAATACACCACACATAATTTTTAAAACGAAAAATTTCACTTATCTTACTTTGGTAAAACTGTCTTATATACTCAAAAATCATTAGTCTTGCTTAAATTTCAGGAAATCGAGATAAACATTCATAAGCGTTAACACTTGTTGAAAATTTAATCTTTTAAATGATCTAACTTGCATCTTAAAATTGTTTGTCGTTTGTTGTAAACGCTAAACTTTACAAACATCATTGCTGCCACTTTCGGTAAACAGACTTCCACCAAATTTCGCAAGGATCTCCCAATTAAAGAGAAAAGTTCAAGTATGAAATTTAATTCTTAATAGTCAATCCACCTGAGCTGTATATATATATTAATGTTGAATTTCTGTGAAATAATTTTTTTTATCAAAACTTGTGATTTCCGGTAAAATTTAAAAATGATCTGATCATATTTTGCTTGAAATTTAATTTACAATCTTTCCGCTTTTAATAGTTTTTTCGTAAATGCTACTTACTTTTTACAAAAACGAAAAAGCTCCTATGCCGAAGGTGGCAGTCCCGATGAAAAAATTTCGACCAAAAATCAGTGGGATCTCCCAATTTGCGGAATAATAAATTCTATCTCGATCAATCAATCCGTTTGGGCAGTATCGAGGATGGATTTTTGTTCGTCATTTTCGCTTAAATTTTGGGAAATTGAGTTGTAGGGTATTGTTGCAAATTTATATTAAAATCGTTTATTTTTCTCGTAAATGACATACTGTTCTAAATAAAGGGTGTTTTTTGAGAGATTCTCATCTTTAGGTTGGCAACACTGTTTTGTTTGACAACCGATTTGACAGCTAACATTTGCTTTGTCATTAGTTTGATTTGCTATTTCTTAATGAATAGACTCACGCCAGAGCAACGCTTGTAAATTATTGAATTTTTTTTATCAAAAGAATGGTTCTGTTCGCCGAACTCATCGTGAATTACGTCCGTGTTACGGTCGTTATAATCGTCCATTAGAGTGGGTGATTCGGTTAATTATGGATCGTTTTCGCACCACGTATACTCTAAATAATAATACGCATCCAGTAAAACGTCAAACAGTGCATACGGAGCGTTAGACGTTGTACAGCATTCAGGAAGACCCGAATCAATCTATTAGACGTCGTTCTCAGCAACTGGAGATGTATCCATCCACTTTATGGAAGAGTTTATCTAAAGATCTTGATTTACGTGCTCACAAAATTCAACTTGCATATGAATTAAAGCCATCCGGCCATCACACACGCCGCCAATTTGGCCATTGGGCTGAAACACAAATTAATATTGATGTTGATTTTCCAAACAAAATATTGTTTAGCGATGAAGCTCTCTTTTGGTTGAATGGGTACGTTAATAAACAGAATTGTCGAATTTGGAGTGACGATACTCCACAAGCCTTTGCCAATACACCATAACATCCAGAGAAAATCAATGTTTGGTGCGTTTTATGGGCCGGCGGAATTATTGGTTCATATGTCTTCAAAAACAATGATGTGCGGAATGTTACAGTCAACAGTGAACGGTATAGAAACATGATTTCTAACTTTTTTGTATCTCGATTGGCTGACATAAATGTTGCTGATATGTGGATCCAACAGGATGGTGCCACATGCCACACAGCGCGGGATACAATTAATTTACTCAAAAGCGGCCTTTACACTATCAGTAATAATGTCATTACTCAAAAGATCATTACCTAAAAATATCATATTTGCATTGCAATTTTATAATTTTTTATTCTTAAACAACTCACCTTACTTCATTAGGTATAATGTGTCGGATTTAAATGGAAAGAAATTTGGTGGAAATACGATTTTTTTAAGTAATGATGTTTTGAGTAATGACATTATTACTGATAGTGTAACGGCCGCAAAAGAAACATTTGATGAAAGACTAATTTCACGTAACGGTCCGGTTAATTGGCTATCGAGATCGTGTGATCTAACTCCATTAGATTATTTTGTTAGGGGATATGTGAAGTCACTTGTCTACGCCGATAAACTAGAGACGATTGAACACTTGGAACACAACATTCGGCCGTAACAATGTTATTTTTGTTGTTGGTTCTCTACACCGCTACACCGTCGGATTGACTGATTGGGGTGACGTTTAATACTTAAGTTTTACCAGAAATTAGGATATCCCAGTGATTTTTGGCCGAAATCGGTCTTCCGATCCACCGGAAATAAGGGGTGTTTTTTAGAGTTTCACAATTTTAAATTAAAATAGAACAAAGAAAAACATTTTGAATATCAGTGAAACTAGCTTTACTGGCGCATTGCATGGCGTAATCTGCAAGTCCAATTTTCGATCACTCTTCGCAGCAATCAGCCGTATCTCGCTAATAACTTTATCACCTTTTGGGAAAATATTACTCACCGCAGTTGGTCACTTCAGCTAAAATATATTAATGAAAGTGATGTCATCTTTAGTTCGAAGTACTCGAAAGTCTTTCTTGCATAATATTCTAACGTCGATTTAGAATGTAACCAAACCATTGCTTATCCAAGTGCGTATGGCATTTATTAAATGTCGATAAGAAACTGATTTCGTAATATGCATTAGGCCATTGAGAAAAGATTCTGATCTGGCAAACTACAACTTCGAAAAAGGAATCTCGATTCCAAAGAATGATATATGTATATACATCAGTGTCAGGAAAATAAAATAAAGTTGTAACATTTTTTGGTGATGCGGTAATTTATTGTTTCACAATGAATCTGTTTCATTTATTGTACAGATTATTTGTTTTGCGTCAAAAACCAAATAATATTTGATTTGACGTTAATCTTTGATTTATGTATTTAATTTATAATCATAATACGTAATATAGTCTTAATTTTTAGCTTTCAAAAACAACATACCAATTATAAAAATGTTTTTGCATAATGGCACAAAAACAAATTGGCCGAACGAAAGCTCATGCACCAGAGACTGTATTCTCTGTATTTGCAAAAGTCCACACGCTTTTATTTTATTAATTGAATAATTTCAATTAATAAAATAAAAGATTTTCAACGAAAATCGATGAAACGAACCCGAACTTATTTGCATACCTATAATGTGTCAATTTAATTAAATTATGGCATTACAACTATTACACAATTACTATTAAGTATTTTAGTTATAATGGCATGTTATTTAATTTTTATAAAATAGATGGTATTTTCTAGCGACGTGTATTTTTATTTTACAAGTCTTATTCAATAATTTTCTTATATCCATTCATAATAGATAAAAGAATATATTACTGAAACTCTTGTTTACATCGTTCTTCGCATCTTCTCAATGAAGTATCAAAAATAATTCTAAAACATCTGGGGGTCGAATTTGTTCAAAATCCGAGAATTGACGAAAAAATAACCGCAAGTATATAGTAGTGGTATGTGTGTTTGTGTTAAAGCGAATGGCGTCATTTAAAATTTTTGGATATGGCATTTCTAGATAACATTTCCATTTATAATTTAAAATTTGTAAATGCAAATAATCTTTAAATAAAATTAAATTTATTTAATTATTTTAATATTAATACTTTAGTTTAAAAAAATTAAAATCGTAATATGTGTAGTTAAAAAATTTTGTTTCTTAACACATTGACGCACACTTTCTAAATGTGAGTACTACTCAGGAACACACATTCGATAACTTTTGTAATTGCAATGATATTTCGTCGGAATGGAATGTATTGTTGAGAATTGAAAAATATGTCGAGTTACTCTTTAAAAACTGAAAGTTGTTTGTGCGAACGTGTTAAAAATGAAAAAGTTGTTTGTCTGCTATATCAGTCATTTGCGCAAACGTGTTAACTCGCCTTTTCAAAAGCAACGGAGATGTCAAAAAAGTGAGAGAACAAAACGACATAAGCACCAAAAAACCTAACCGATTTGTACCGATTCATGATTGTTGATGCTTACATTCGCAGAAACCAAAGAAATATAACCACAGAAAAATTACACACACGAATATAAAATTATATACTATACTCCTTATACATTTACGAAACATCATATCTCATGTCTCGGATTTTGAACAAAATCGACCCCCGAAGGATCGGATGAGAATAGTTTTCGAAAACTGTTTGTAGTTCAATCAATAACGATTGATTTTATTATATTATGTTATAAATCGCTTTTAATACTCAAATTGTTTATGTTTTGATATAGACATTTACAATTCCAATATTAAATTTATTAAGTAATGAAATTAAGAATGATACTTATGGAAAATTTGTAACTAGCTATTTATTATTTAATATTTTAACTATCGACTGAATTTTAAATAAAACACCGTTGTTAAAACAAAACATTCAAAATACGTAAATAATATACTCTTAAATTTAGCCGAAAGTTGCCAGCCGAAAGTGGAAAACATCGATAATGCAGATTGTGTCTCAACTGCTTCAGCATAAAGTAACTAACCTACAAAATCAGCGGAAAACATGCGTACATTCGTAACAAACAACATGAAAAAATTAAAACCGACATTAATCTATTAGTTTCATATGCATATAATATGATATAATAATGTATATGGCCAAATTTCAAAAATTTGTAAAAACTTAACGTTAAGTGTTGTCTGGAAAAAGTCTCATTTGAATCGGTTCGCTGATGGTTGTCGCTGAAAAATTTTGCAGGTCAAGTTTCATGTTGGGAGTTTAAATGGAACCTTTTCCAGAGATAACCCTACAAACGTTAAGCTTTTACAAATTTTTTGAAGCTTGTATCTCACTCTCCTCAATTTTCCCGAACGCACAGCATGAAGCTTGCCCTGGAAATATTTTCAGCGATAACCAGGTCCGGTTAAGTTCAGTTCCGTACCATGTACTGTTTTGTGATATACAATTTTGTTACATCCTGTGTTGAAATGTGCCATAATGAGCGGCTTTGATATTTTTCAATGGTGGTTTAATTTTAATAGCACAACTAAATAATCATTTTGCTATACATTTAACCCGTTTTGTAAAACTTAAAATTTTATCAAATGGCGTTGGACTTAACTTTGGAAAATTAACTGAGTATTTAAAACATACGCCAGAAGTTCATTTTTGAATATTGAAATAAAGCTAGCAGGTGCCTAATTCTCTAAAAACCAAGATAAATTGCCAAGTGTAAAAGTGATAAGTTTTACACACGAAAAAAGTTAGCGTAGAAGTCTAGATTTATATTGGATATCGTGATGTTTTAGTAAATTCGCATTCTCTAAATTTTTTCAAGATAAAATGTAAAGTGGCAAAATAAATTTATGTCAAAAAGTATGACAAATAATTTATCGCTGTCGTTTGGATATTATTAATAATTAATTGGAATTTTGGATATTTTAGCTTATAGTTTGATTTTAGAATTAAATAAGCTCAAGCTCTAACAATTTAATTAACTGCGATAGTTTACGTAAAAAGTAATAAAATTATTTCGATTTAGAATGTAAATTTGTGAACTTATCAAAATGGACTGTTATCGGTGGAATTAAAATATTATTTCAGTAAAGTCAAACATTCGAATATTTTTAAGGAGACTTAAGGGTAGAATACCCTAAATCAAGATGGTCTGTGAATGACTGCAAAAGCCTTTTTAGTTGCTCAATGTACAAACATAAAAGTCAAGTGTTTCAAGTATCTAATTCGACAACATCTAAGGGATCAGTTCTCCACATATCAAGCATAACTTTCAACTTGTTGTGCACTCGTAATATTTTACTTGATCATTACACACACTTGCATACAATTAAGAAAACCGATGAGTACCATAAATACGACGGCCTATAGCAAATCTAAATTAGTTAAAAAATTTCAGAAAGTGAATATGTTTAATATTTCATTTAGAGGCACTAGTAGCTCTTAATAATCTTTAAGATCTTACAATGATTTAATTCTAGACTATTTAATAGGCCCGTGTTTGAGAAATTGATAATTAGGATAAATTTAGAACAATAATGAATGAGTACAAAATTTAATTATATTATGCAATAAAACTAACTTTTAACTAGCACTAAGGTCAAACACGATGTCTATTTCATAAAATCGATTTCTAAAGAAACAGTTATTTGATCCAACACCTCCTACTCGTTGCCGATCCTTAAGATTAACAAATACATTTTACAAAGATTAAACATTAACTAAAGAGAAAAACAAATGGTAAAATTATAACGTCCCTCCAGAACTAGACCTAAATCAAATCACTAGAAATGGTTTCAATTAATAAATTTTCGGGGCTATTGCGAGGACTAGTCTCAGGCAAACAAAAAATTATTGGATGAGAAACTCGTGTAGTTCGAAAATCTCGTTGTGACTAACTAAATTTGATGGTTAAATGAGCTTTGGTGTTCAAAACGCATAGTTTTTTGTAGTTTACTCGAAATTCTACATTTCTAGTACGGCAATCCCGGGATTACAGAAAATATTCCAGATTCCAAGATCCGACTATTATACTTAGATATTATTAACTCGCACGAGCGGAAAGTGCTAAATAGGGACATTCGTCTTCAACAATGCAATACACTGAAATTAAAATCTGCTTAACACAGATTTGAATGATGTGATTTTGTACTTAGAATAAAGAATAACCTTTACAGAGTTCAGCGTATACAAAATTAATCAACATTCAACGGATGGATTGTAAATAAGGCTTAGATTGTATACGTCTTTACCATACGAAGTAAAGAAATTTTTGACTGTTGTAATGTTGTTTTCAAACATTTGACTTGTTTTATATGTTTATCAAACCGTATCTTGTTTTTTATATCACATAACTCCCGACTCGGGCTATTTTTTAATATGATTTTTGCGGCTATGTGTGATTCTAGATGGCTTTGATGTATATGCAAGAATTTACATTTCTAGAGATTGTATTTTTTGAGTTATTAAGGATGTAAATTAATTAAAATTTCGATTTGACGTTTAATGTTATTTTGTTCGCGATGATGTCAATATTTTTACCTTGGGCAAAAAAAAAATGTTAGAGAATACGATTTAAAAATGCCATATTGTAAAATTACCCATAACAACTTGAACTATTGCTTGTGAATAGATGCTATTTAGAGTAACTTGTATCCATAAAATTAATGTTGAAATTTAAACGGGTACGGTAGTTATAGGCCCGCAAAGTCTAAATATGAATCTTCATAAATTATAAGAGTGTGTTAAGTTTTGACATTTATTTATCGTAACCGTTTTAAATTTTATCTTGGAGTGCAATTAGAGAATGCGAATATTGTAAAAAGGCAAGAAAAATTATCGTTTACACGTTTACAAATTATCTTACTGCTTAGAGAATTAGAGCACAGATATAAAAAACTTTTATTAGGCACATTCTTTTCGCGCAATGCTTAATTGAGGACATCGACTTCTCAATTTTTGATGAGATTGAAAGAATGCGGTAATCAGTTCTTCAAATGTATCAATTTTTCAAAGGTATCTATATTTAATAATCAGGTGTGACTTGATCAGGTGTGACTTGATCGACTAAATTGACTAAACTAATTGCAGACCAAATATAAAAACAGATGTCAGTAAAATAAAATTTTCAATCTCTCTTTATTGGTTAATTTATACGAAATCAAATAATTAAAATCATTATAAAGTAACCTCGTAAATTACTTTTCATCGGGCTCGTAGTAGACAATAGCAGAAGCTTCAACATTTAGTTCAGTCAATTTAGTTAGCCACTGAAAGCACACAGCATTAATATAGGAAATGTCCAAAATTGCTAATGTAAATAGGTTGACTAAACGTTTCTAATATATTTAAAAGTCTCAAAATAATCATGCAAAGGGGTTCCCACAAGGAAGGCAAGGAGTCCGAATAGATCTAAATCAGTTTGACAGAGGGTTTGATCCCAAATTTTGGCTACTTGGGTAATCTTACGATATATCAAGAGTAGAAGTAGAAGTTTCCTTAGTGCACACGTTGATTTATTCTTTGTTTCACTGTGTCTTACTATTTAACAGGTAAAATCATTTCAAGTAGTGTGTGTGTTCTTTCGATTTTTCTACAGTCCATGCTTTACTCTACAGCAAAGATTTTGGGGTATCTAGATAAGTTCGTTTTAACGTCGTTTTAACAACTAAAATTTATTCAACGTTTTTCAAATACTTGTCATCGAAAATTCTAAAAATATGTATTTAATATACAAATTATAGTAAAAGAAAAACACTAACAAATTAATTTTCAGATCGAAACAGCTAGGAGGTAGACAAGTAACTTCAATTATAACATAGTTTAAACGGAGAATTCGGCTCAAAACCCGGCCTAATTTCTGACAACTATTTATTTCTAGCAATGTCTTTTAATCAAAATTCCTTATGTAAGTGAAAATTCGGCTTTTCGAATATACTTGACTAATTTGTAAATAACAGAAAACGGATTTACATTTCATTATAAAATGTTAAAATTTGATTTTCGTTAGACTAATAAAAATTTAAATAAATTAAGACAAAATTAAAATATATTAAATTTTTTGGAAAATAAAGAACCAATCGTAAGTTTTTTCTAGTTATCACCAGGAATAGAAGCCGACAATCGTCCAATATTAGAGCCACCTCTAACATATTCTGCCATTCACAGCGACCAATTCAAAAAATAAAACTTTTCTAAGAATACCTGTTATCCTAGAACAGTTGTTCCTTTTGTGGATACCTTAACAAATAAATAAATGGAGGGGCGAATATGTTGTGGCCAACACCCGACTTTCTTTTACCACGAATGTATACATACATTTCGAATACACCACTCTCAATTTCTAAAGCGAGATTAAACTCACCGGGCTTCTATGGTAAAACTGCATTGTTTAATCAAAACCAAAATCAAAATCAAAAACATTCCTGCTAAATTTCCGAAAAGCCATAAGATCAATCCTTGTTGGTGGTAAATTTAATCTTCAAATTTATTTAAATCATTTAATTCTTTGTATTTTTTTGTAAATACTAAACTTTTCAATATCATTGCAAAAATTAAAAAGGCCCCATTGAAGCTGCCACTTCCGATACACAGATTTCCAAATTTTGCAAGGATCAGTTAATCCGCCTGGACTGAAGAGATGCCGAATTTTGGTGAAATAAAGTTGTTTTTAACAAAACTTGTAATTTCCGGTAAAACTGACAAAATGATCTGAACTACTTTTGTTTGAAATTTAATTTATAATTTTTTTATTTTTAATCGTTTTTTCGTAATAGTTTATAGCATACTTTTCAAAATGTTTGCAAGAAACGAAAACTCTCCTATGGAAGCTATCACTTTCGGTGCTATGTCGGCCAAAAATTACTGGAATCAATCCGTCTAGGCTGTATAGGGACCAAATTTTACGGAAAAACAGTTTATTTTGGAAAAAAAGTAATCGTTTACGCTTAAATTTTGGAAAACTGATCTGCGCTGATATTGGTGCAAAATAAATTTAGAATCTTTTAGTTCTTAATCGTTTTTTCTTGTAAATGATTTTTTTTTCAAAATTTTTCAAAAAACGTAAATGCTTCTATGCAGGCTGCTACTTCCGGTGAACGGATTTCAGCCAAAAATTTCTGGAATCTCACAATTTATGAAAAGCTTAAGTATGAAGGTTGTTCACCACGATTAGGCTAGTCTGAGCTGTTTGAGAGGACACAGACATTTAGTCTGCACATCCAGACATATAGGTTTTTAAAAACTACTTTCTTGAAATTCTGCAAAAATCTCGAGGGCGAAAATGTTCACGATTTGGTACTATACTTTATTTTAGTATGTACAAAAATGTAAAATTTATATTTTGTTTCCGTTTACGCCTTATTCCGTAACGGAACTGACGACTTTTGACAAAACAACCTAGACGGATTGATTGATCGGGATGAAACTTTATACCTTCATTAAACATTTAACCATTAAATGGTTAAAAACAAAAAGGTTGCAAATTAAATTTCAAACAAAATTAGTTCAGTACATTTTGTAAATTTGACCGGAAATGACGAGTTCTGATAAAATAAACTTTATTTCACCACAATTCGGCATCTATACAGTCCAGGCGGATTGAATATGTGTAATAAAACTTCATACTTGAACTTTTTCTATTAATTGGGAGATCCTTGCGAAATTTGGTGGAGATCTGTGTATTAGAAGTGGCAGCTTCAATGAGAGCTGTTTAAATTTTTGTAATAATGGTGAGAATTTAGTAATTACAAAAAACGATAAAAAATTTAAAGATTTAAATAAATTTAAAGATTAAATTTTTAACCAACAAGGGTTAACCTTGTTGGTATTCTAAAATTTAAGCAGGCATAACGGTTCCTGATTATACAAAACAGTTTTACCAAAAGGTAAGTTAAATTTTTCACTTTAGAAATCAAGAGTGGTATATGCGAGATCTTCGTATACATTTGTGGTAAAAGAAAGTCAGGTGTTGGCCACAACACCTTCACCCTCCATTTTAAAAAAAGGAAGATCGTTTGAAGTGTGAGAATTCTTCTTTGCATATCCTTAGACTTGCTTCTCTATATCTTATGTTATAGGCAATCAGCTCATTGGTGGAAAGTACAATTAATATTTTTGAATATATCTCAAAATTTCTAAGGTACATGGCTAAAATAACAAGCTTTTACCATTTTGGATGTTTTCGAACAATGTAAAAAACCCGATGTGCCTAATCAATGTTTGAGTTTTACGTTTAATTTTTTCTTTTTATATTTTTTAATTACCAGACCAAACGGTTTTTTGATTTAGCCTTGCATATTTTATGAAAAATCAAGATTTTTATGATGAAAATGCCACTCTAATTTTATTATACAAGTTTTAATTAGTTAATTAATGAGTTTCATTTCAATTTCACTCTCTCTTGAATTACCTCTTACAAAACATTTAAACTGAATTCTAATTTATATATAAAGAGAGTATTGATCATTCCTACATTTGAAAAAGCGGGAGCTTATTCAAACTACTTATATTTTTTTAAATTACTATGGCAGCCTCTATAATATTGACAGCTTCACAAAAAATCGAAACAAATAATTATTTCGAAATTTAAACATATCTACAATTTAATATAGAAATTTCTAAATTTCTTTATGCTAAAACATCAATTACGCAACACCGTGCACCAGCACACTTGAATCAAATATGTACATAAAACGTTTATATTATCAAAATTTTAACAAGATATAATTATTACAAGCCAAATGAACACGAAGAAAAAATTTGCACTAGCACAAATTGAGATCAAAATTACATAAGACAACAACAACAAAAATAAACTAAGCATTATATCACAAAAAATTCGATTTCATTTCATATGTATTTTTTACTTCTTATTTACTTATTTGATGTAATAATTAAAAAACTAACCTACATTCTTAATTTTCACATTATTTTAGTTTTATTTGTGTTATTTTGTGATACTTACTATAATACTCGTACTAATAGCGTGTAGGATGTACAGAGTAATCTGTATGTACGGATACAAATAAACATGATCTTATTTCCTAAAACATTAATTGATACAATACAGTTGTTTGGTTTTTGTCGACTGGGTCCACTTCTTTCTGCCCACTACTCACTATTCGCTACACAATTTTCCGATATCAATATGTTATTTTGAAATCAGATACATAAAATTTTGAATAATTTGAATTAAAATCTTAGAGGACGAAAAATATCATCTCTTAGACATTCATTTCATGAAGGTTCAAAGTAATTTATTCTGTAGGAAGTCATTTTCGTACATGAAATAATAAATAAGCCAATGTGAAGGGATAGTGGCAATATAAATCATGGTATTCATGCATATACGAGTAGATACTGTAAATAACGTAACATATTGATGTATAGATGAAAAAATATCCCACTGGAATTTCGGCAGTAAACTCAGTGGTGTATTATTAGGTTACTTATTTGCACTTTGTTAAAGTTAGCAGAAAACTGCCAGCTGAAAGTGAAAAAATCGATAATGCAGATAAAGTCTTGATTACTTCAGTTGAAAGCTAAAAAATATATATTAAACTAATACATCCCAGCCGGTAATTTTTCCAGATCAAGCTTCATGTTGGGAGTTTGAGAAAACTTTTACCAAACTTCAAAAATTTGTTAAAACTTAACGTTTAAAGTGTTATGTCACGAAAAGGTCTCATTTGATTCGGTTCGTCAATGGATATCGCTGGAAAATTTTACAGCGATAACAATCGGCAACACAATTCTAATGAGACCTTGTCCAGACGAAACGGTTCGGTCAGAGGAAACACACACACAAACGTTAAATTTTTACAAATTTTTGAAGTTTGCACGCATATTTCATTCCCCTCAATTTTTCCGAACTCCCAACATGAAACTTACTTAACCTGGAAAATTTTCCGGCGATAACCATCGGCGAACCTATTCAAATGCGACCATCTTGAACTGTTAGTGACATCTGTTTTTATATTTGGTCTGAATTAGTCAATTTAATTGATTAAGTCACGCCTCAGATTGGAATAGTAAATATAGATACCTTTGAATAATTGATACCTTTGGAGAACTGATTTCCGTATTCTTTCTGTCACATCAGAACTTGAGAAGTCGGTATCCTCATGAAGCATTACGATATACCTATTTAAATAATTACCGTGATGTGAAACTACTGTCTCTTTCACGCCTGTTAGACGATTCTACATTTACGTGCTTTGGGTAATTTTATTTTCTTCAAATTAATGACTGGTGAATTTTTTATACCATAATAAGGCTTTTTACGACCAGACCTTTACACCGAACCCATCACTGGTTCGCTGACACTCCAAGAATTGAATTTATTTAAATCAGAATTTTGTGTGTTGTTATAGCCTTGTAGCTTTATTATAAAACACGATACAACTTTTCAAATAATTATCGTCAAATAATTCATCATTTTTGTATTGGGCAAAGATTGCGCCTAATAAAAGTTTTTTTATTTCTGCTAGATTTGTTTCAAAATTCAAATATGAAACATTTGACGTATGCTTACTGAGTATTTAAGTTATTTTCCAAAGTGAGATCCAAAGCCATTTGATAAAATTTTAAGTTAACAAAACGGGTTAAAGGCAGAGCAAAATGATTATTTAGTTGTGTTACTAAAGGGAATGGAGCTTAATTTGCACCATTGAAAAATATCGAAGCCGCTCATTATGGCACATTTCAAAACAGGAGGATGTAACAAAATTGGACATCACAAAACAGTACATGGTACGGAATTGGACTCAGGACTGATTAAAACAAATAACTAATAACTACATCTATTGTATGTGTTTATTTCTGTTATTTAGCTGTCATGAACGTTATATTCAATATTCGAGTATTTTCAATGATTGATAATGCATTAGGCAGTAGATATAAGACAATACTGAGTCCAAATTTATTAATTGACGATGCACTAAGAATAGTTAGACCATCATATGTATAAACACGCTGGCGCATCTTTACGAACATGTGTCCCTCGGGTTAGATAATGTACGGTTGGGTGTAGTGCAGCAGCTTTATTAAGTAATTATAGTAAATAATTGATCAATTATTCCAGTCGTTTCCGACTGTGGACGATAGATGTTACATATGATGAAAATTAAATATCCTACTCCTAATCACAACTAACACAAATTAATAGATTAACTAATGCTTTCCTTATATTGTCTTTAATGTGAGGATGCAAGCAGGGCTTTGGCCCGTATAATTCTGAAGTGCGTCTCTTTGTTCAAATATACTTTTGATTCGACTAGTATCGCGATTATGGTTGGCCTGTACGTCTTTTATTATATAATATCATATTAACAAAAATATTATTAAATTTATTTCAACCAATAATTTAAAAATTATTTAGTGTATAAAACAAATTTATGTTTGAAATTTACGTTTTAAAATTTTTCCTGGTTACCTAGGAGTATCTTTGATTTTCGCTTGAATTTGATTTATCCCGATTGGCACCGCGCGAAGTTATTAAGAACCAATTGAAATAGATTTTGTGCGTTGGCCACAACCAACACACTCCTCCATTTCTTTACTTTAATTTTATCTATTCTACACATACGGCTGCTTCATGTCTTTACTGTGGGTGACAAGAATTATCGTCACTATATTGGTTACAAAAATGTTCCTAATGAATTATCTGTGTATCCTACTTATTTGTGATTTTACTGTCGTTTACATACTAGAATAAAGAATAGTAATCACGAAAATTTTGAACCTCGAGATTTTAGTAGATTTATCATTCGCTATATCCCCGTACCCCAAAGAGTAATTTTCAATAAGTTCTGCATATGTAATGCATGCAGACTAAAAGTTTGTGGCATTATCCGTTTGACAGAGCGCTTAATATTGGCGGGACATCACACTTAATGAAAAAGCTTTGGTGGTTCTAAGTTGGTTCTAGTCTAAGAGACCAGAGTTTTTGATTTGGGCAATTTAGTTTTTTTCAAATATTTTGAAACATAAACATTCTAAAATAAATTTGCAATAAAATTGGTTCATTTAATTTCCCCAAAACTAAAGAACATACCTATGCGGTATATAATAAAAGGTTAGCTACAAAATTACAACTCACGTATTATCATAAAATCGCTTTTCTAAGTAATGGGTTATCCCCATGACTGTTGTTTTCATATGTATTTAATCTGCAGCATCTTCAGACTATAATGTGTTGTTACGAAATAAATTTTTGCCAAAATAGATTTCAAATTTAACGGGCTTAAGCTGATTATAAAATGTTACATATAAGGGCTTAAAACATATGTGTAGTACAGAAGTTTTTATAAAGTAGTCCTATTTATTTTTTATTGTTTATTATGCATTTAAAAAAGTATAATAATCGTAGCACTAAACTAAATGCAACGTCCCTGTAATAATCAACTTTCATACATTCCATGTGATAATCTTCATGGCCAAAATGAAATTGTATCCAATTTTCACAACCTTTACTATATATAACATAATATTATGTACGAACTCGCATATAAATAAAAATAGTAATGCAAAACCCACAAAATAAAAATTAAATAACCCAAAATTATTTAATAACTTTCAATAAAAATTCCACACACTTATACAAAAACTGCGCGTCAATCAGAAAGTGTTGTAGTTATAGTTTATAAATATAGTGTATATAATTGATTCGATTATCAAAATAACCTTGATGGGATTATAATTTTTTGTTTATCTTCAGATTTTTTTGTGTTTTATTTATATTTTGGCAATTAATATAATATGACAAGGATAACAATTTCATTATCATAATATATTAATATACGTTTGCATGCAGTCTTCACACCGTTAAATTCCCCCAACTCCTACAATCAATTAACATTATATATATGAAAATCAAAAAGTATTCGAAATATTTCCAAGGCCATGTTTAATCAAGTATATAGCGAATTGCATGCACATAAACTCATTTATTAAGAAACGTCCCGGATCATCCTAATTATATCTAGTTGCCTACTTTGCCATTTACTCATATACCAACGATAATAATCCACGCATTAGTATAAAGCTCAGAGGTTGGTCACCTAGTGTTACATAATTTCAAAATCAATTACATTTATTTATCAAGTCTAATGCTATTATTATTATTTTTGCACTAAACCATAAAACAACAAAAACTATACAAAACAAACTTGAAATTTTATAAATTAATTGATTGCGAAATTTTATAAAAACGAAAACAAAAAATAATCAACAAAATAACATTTATATTGCAATTAAAATTTCAAAAAAAAAAACTGAAATAAAAACAACGAACGACCTTTAAGGACGGTTAATACCATCTGGTGGTGTTTTACATTTTTTGCCGTAAGTTGTTTTGATTTTCTTTAATTTTTATAACGCGATATATCGTTGGTGGAGTGCCACGAGTAATTCTTTTATAGCAAATTTATCAACCGAACCACTGATTTCCGCTGGATGTTGAAAAGTAGATTACATACTCACATGGGTAACTTTATACGATATATACTACGAGTACATATACAAAATAACAACTTAAAGGTATGTATTCAGTTTAGTATTAACGAAAATTAGGCCAAATAATTATACGGAGATTAATATATTCAGTCATGGTCGAAAATAAATTCTTTTGTATGAATATTACAAATATAAAAATATTAAAGAAATTGAAATTTCTTACAGGATAGTAAAGTGAAATTTTGTTCATTTAAATTGATCAACTTTCACTCTTTCAACTTGCCATATGCAACGTACATCATTGACTCACATCATCAAGAATTAAATTAAAAACGTATCCTGGTTTACCACACAAAGCAAAGCTTAAAAAATAACATCAAATGAACTGGTGACGCTAATGGTAATTTGTTTGTAATGTCAGGTTGGATTTTCATATCAAAATTTGTTTTTACCGGATAAAAAAAAGTTCTAGCTGTTTTGACCTTACTAACAGAACAATCAAATTGAACAAAAACTGCAGTGCATGAAATTAACAAGGCTTTGACAGAATGTGCTAATCAGGTTCGAAGTAACCTATGAGTTTCTCTTTATTGGCGATTTCCATCGAGTGTAGATAGCGTTGGTTTCTACGTTACAAAGGGGACGATGATTGTCAAATCCATAGTTATGATTGCTATGAAGCAAAGCAAACTGCGATTTGTGTTTTGTTTGCCAGATGAAAGCTACCTTGTTGAAAATCGCGAATAACTTTTGTCTTTTTTTTTAAGATGCATTAGTTTATTATCGTACCTTGGAGGATAACGGTTTAGTTTAGTGGCAGCGGTGGGGACAAATAAATCTGTTCCATTATATAGTAGTGTGTGGAATTTTTATGCATTTACATCAGTGCTGTTGCTGTTTAATTCGTCATTCCAGTTGATATTTTTAAAATATAGATCCAAGTTCATTGTGCTCGCTTTTCTGTAGTTGTAATATGGCCTTTCCTTCAGGTGGCTTTTGATAGTACTCTCGCTCTTCAAAACTATTTCGAACGCTTTATGGTTAATATCGTAGGTGACAAATGGCGATAATGATAATGATTCGTATATATTAAACAAATCAGGCGAATTAGTAAAAATCAGTATATCGATTTTATCCCGTGAGTTACTCATTTAAAATGAGTGAAGCAAAAAATATCGATACGTATACACTGTATAATACACAATTATGTCTTTGTATTTGTATTTTTCTTTTGTTCGTATTTGTGTCATTTTTATGATGATCAGTACCAAAATATCGCGACCCGGGTGAATCGGTTTAATTGGTATGGTGCTTATTTCCTTTTCTCAAAGGAATTTATGAATTTTAAATTAAATTTATTTATAAAACTTAAACATATAACATATAACATATAAACATATAAAATTAATTTATTATAAAAAAAATATTAAATATAAAATACATTAGCATGTTAAATAATGACACTCCACAGCTCGTGAGCAGATGTAATGTGTTGAGAAAAGGAAATAAGCACCATAACAATTCAACCGATTCACCCGGATCGCGTTATTTTGGTACTGTCCATCATAAAAATGACACAAATACGAACAAAAGAAAAATACAAATACAGTGTATACGTATTCGATATTTTTTGCTTTACTCATTTTAAATGAGTAACTCACGGGACAAAATCGATATACTGGTAATTTCTGTATTTAAGTAGGCCAATATGTTGGTTTATTGCCAAAGTGAAATTCACAGTGTTTTTCTCTCATATGAAATAGTATGATATGTTATTATTTTTATTTCTAATCGTTTTTAAAACATGTTTTTTTGGATTTTTGTGCAACATTTGTTTCATGTAACAAATTAGGATTTTTTGGGATGTAAGTACCAACATATTTTCAGATTATTTGTATCACAAAAACATTACTGTTTGTGATAACTGCCTGCATAGTCATTATTAAATGATTTTATTGGCTGTTATTTCCATTGTACTTAGTTATTAGAGTAATTAAATAATTATTATTTATTATCAAGCAAAATTAACGAAAATTATTACATGTATTCCATTTTTATTTTTAGATAGAATACTATTGAATGGTATAATTTAATTATAAATATGTTGTGTGGCACAAATTTGTATAAGCACGTCGTACATACTATTGTATATACCTGAATTGTAAAAAGAATATGATAAATTAATTTTTTTGTCGGATATTCTCTGGGCATGAAATAAATATTTTGTTACTTTGGCTTAATGTTTTAAGCGGTTGTATTTTTGTCTTTAGAATAGTGATGCAATCTAGTAAATATAAGAAAGTTGTATATCAAAAATTATAACCGACGTTACTAACTTAACTGAATTATCGACCCTTCTAGCAGAAGAAGAACCAGATGGGCTATCCTCTGGATAATATCAAATTTTGGAGTAAGCATTTAGGATTAGGTACAATTTTACATGGAAAATTTGATTAAATTTTTGTTTTGAACCAAATATTTTGATTTTCAAGCTACTTGGCTCATAGTATGCGCACTTGATTACTTACTAGGTCGATTGACGAATAAAATACAACTAGAGAATTCAATTTATTGGTTCGTGTGTTGGTTTGGACTGGGTTTATTTATGATTTACGTTCATTTCATTGTAAACATATAATCGCAGACTACATCATCGTAAATATTTAACTGGATAGCCATATTATCATACAAGCGATTAGATGAGGAATTTATGAATTTGCTTGGAAATTTTGGTAGAGATTTATCGTTTAATTCAATAATTTTTTGAGTTTAAATAAATTATTTTAAGGGCAGATAATCAATATGTTCTGTTGTTTTACTACCTTTATAGTAGCTAAGCTCTTATTGAATCTGGCGAACATGTGAATTTTAGGAAAGGTTTATTGGTTAGAATCCGCTTTAAATAATTTTTTGAGTTAGTGAGGACATATAAATAATATTTCAATACTACAGTTGTTTTTCTAGAACGTATTGGTTACATGTGGGAATTTGTAAGATTTATGGCTGAGATTTTGTGATATATATCTTATATGATTATAAACTGAAAATTATGTTTATGGTCTCCTAGGCAAACATTTTTGGGATTTTATTTCCAAACTGGTAAACTTAGCGCTGACGAAATTTTCGTTGTTGTATTATAAGTATTTAAAGTTCTATCGTAAAACAAAGACAACGTGATTTGATGTGATAAAAGACGAACCCTATTGCCGATCATAGGTATGTGTAGCACATTTCTGGGATAAGGGTAAACCAATATCAAAAACATATTTGAAAGTGAATCGGACTCCAGAATTATGCGAGCCCTGCCTGCATAGTCACATTAAAGGTAACATAAGAAAAGAATTAGCTAATCATAGAAACGTTTAGGCGCCACGCAGCATAGTAATTAATTAACTACTTTGTTAATAAATTATATATATGCCATTTGTTAATTATTTACACATACAAAGGTTTTGTAATCTTATGAACGATAGGTTAATTTATTAGTTTGAGTTAGTTTTGATTAGGTATAGGATATCTGAATTTCTTCATAATGTATAACAGTAACAATTATAATAAATTAATAAATTAATGTGTATTTAATATTTGCACATAAGCATATATTACTAAATAAATAAATAAATAAATAACTTAAATTAATCAATTACATCATCACCATCTAGCCCGAGGTATACTTGTATAATGACCTAACAATTCTTAGTCAATAATCAATTGTTAAATATGAATTCAGTATTGTTATATTTCCAACTACCTTACGCATAATACAAAATTCATGTCAGCTAAATACCAGAAATAAACACACTTGTATTCAATTGGAAAGAACATAGACTAAAACATTCTTTTGAGGTATTTACAAGTTCATCTGAAGTATATTTTCGAGCAAGCTTATTGAAAAACTTGTACATGTATATATTATTGATAAAATTGCAAATTTTACATAAGGAGACAGTTGGATCAAAATGTTGGAACTACAGCCTCCTCTCGAGCTCTTTTGTGTTGATATAATAAAAATATACATGTACAGGTTTTTCAATAGGCTCGCTCGAAATTTGTTAGGTTATAGCAGCCATGCTGTTAAAACAGCATGTCTTATTTGTTGTGAATTGTTCAGTATTGTACGTGTGGACAATTTTTCACTCAAAATTCCTATAAGTAATATTTTAACAGTACGATTTCCAATACATGCTTATTTTTGTTAATTGGTAAAAACTTCACTCTCATTGGTCCATGGGTAAAATTTCTGAGCCCTCAATACACAACAAATTGGTTCTGTACAGGCAAATGCTAAAACCAGTATATGGACCTTTGATATCCAACTTTGGGATTGTGCCAAGAATACCAATGCACAAATGATACAATGCTTCTAAAGTAAAGTGCTGCGTGGGGTTGTGAATGCCCTATGGTACATTAGGAACGACAATCTTCATAGAGACTTAAAGATGGGACACGTCACCGATGAAATAAACGGAATGAAAATCTTGATACCCGTCGTCTTTAGGACACCATACGAATGGAGTGAAAAGACTCCAAAGGCAAAAACCGCTGGAGCTGGGCAGTGAAACTAATTAAGATAGATAAATTACTAGATGATCTCTGAATCAGTTGTAACATTGAATAAAAAAAATTATATTCGACAACAATGAAATCGACCTGTAGGTTGTAATTGTAGTACTATCTCCCGATTTCGAAATTTGTATAAATATCGGCTTCCTGAAAAAATATCACCGAAAAATTGTGATTTATGAGCTAATAAAGAATTGGAGCAAATTTATTTGAATATTTATTATGAATTTTCAGAACCGTTAGCTGTTGCGGATATTTACATATGTTTGGTTTAACACAACTAATTGTAGCTTAGTTTCTTTTGAATATATTGTTATTATATTAGTTTGTTTTGCAACTGGTATTATCTAAACAGCTTATAAAGGGTGTTTTTTTAAGAGGTTGCCGATTTTTTTTTTGAATAAAACACATATAAAATTATGAAATGACCAAAATTTTTTTTTATTTGGTAGATAATTTTTTGGCATTTAACATTTAAACACAATTTCTGGCATATGGCTACCACGACTATTTTTCACAAATGTCATTCTGGAGGTCCAATTTTCCAGCACTTTTTCAAGCATTTGAGGGCGTATGTCAGCAATGACACGTTGAATATTGGTTTCCAAAGCGTCAATCGATTGAGGTTTATCCACATAAACCAATGACTTTACGTATCCCCACAAAAAGTAATCGAGTGGCGTCAAATCGCACGAACGCGGAGGCCAATTCACCGGACCACTTCTCGAAATAATGTTGTCGTTGAAAGTTTCTTTCAATAAGTCGATTGTTTCACGTGCTGTATGGCAAGTGGCACCATCTTGTTGAAACCACATTTCATTCATATCCATATCTTCAAGATTTGACAACAAAAACTCATTTAACATGGTTCTGTATCGATTTCCATTCACGGTAACGCGTCGTCCTTCCTCATTTTTAAAGAAATATGGACCGATGATCCCACCAGCCCATAGACCGCACCAAACAGTACATTTATCAGGATGCATTGGTAATTCTAGAACGGCGTGTGGATTATCTTTGCTCCAAATGCGACAATTTTGTTTGTTGACGTATCCATTTAACCAAAAATGCGCCTCATCACTGAAGAGAATTTTACGGTAAAAAAATGGATCTTCGTTCAATTGATTTAACGACCAATCACTGAATTCACGGCGCAAACGATGGTCGTGTGGCTTTAATTCTTGCACCAATTGAATTTTGTATGGCACCAAACCCAAATCTTTACGTAAAATTTTCCATAAAGTCGATGGACAAAGTCCAATTTGCTGAGCACGACGACGAATCGATAAATTGTCGTTTACTTCGACACTGGCCTCAACGACAGCAATATTTTCTTCTGTACGAACTCTTCTCATTCTTGTCGGTGGCTTGGCATCCAAAAGAGTGAATGTAGACCGAAATTTGGTAATTACGTTCTTTATGGTGGTCTCTGACGGACGATTATGTGCACCATAAAATTCACGAAGTGCTCTATAAACATTTTTAATTGAACACTGATTTTGAAAATAAATTTCCACGATTTGAAAACGTTGTTCTGGAGTTAACCTATTCATAATGATTTGCCAAACAATACTGAGTAGAAATGCCACTTTGAGCTGTCAAAACAACTGTCATAAAATAAAACGACATCTATCGGAAAAACAAACCTCCTAAAAAAACACCCGTTACAATTTGATTGATTGGACTGTAAGACCAAGTACTGCACAAGTATCCCGGATAACGCGGGGATTTATACCTACAGCCTGTTTATAAATTTTTTTGGGACGGAACGACCCGCTTTCAGACACCTAGCGATTATACGGCACAACATAATTCTAATCTACTTCTAATCTTCTAAAGGAAAGATAAAGGCTTGATAGGTTTAATGGATAACGATGGTGTTGGTTTTCAACAATTGCTTCTCTAAATCAGCAAAAATATTCTTATTGAAATTTAATTCTAAATTAATACTTTCCAGCTTCCTAAACAAAATTGATTGATTAGATCGGTTTCAGACACCTAAAGTCGATATTAGTAACACAATAACAACAAATTATAATCTACACAATCAATAATTAATATTTCAAACAAATATTATTTCACAAACATCTGTATATTTCCTGAAATTTAACTCTAAATTAATATTTTCCGACTTCCTCCTTACAATGGAATTTCCTGAAACCATATAGTTATTTGAATTATATTAAAAATTACTCTAAACTCCATTAGTATTTAACCGTTGAATTGGCAACCACGAAATATCTTTCAAAAAATTGAAAAAAATATGTGAGGCATCCCAAAGGCACTGGTTCTCGGAAAACTATCAATGTTCAAATAAATTTAGCTTATTTCGTAAAAAATATCAAACATTTTATTAATTTCGATCACCAAAGAATATTCGTTTAACTATCAAGTATAATTATATACTGCACATATTATGCCATGCTCAATGGAGATTTACCACTCCTAAGCCAATTACTGTCAAATATGGTATGCGGAATTGGATTGGCATTCTAACATAATGCTCAATGGAACGAGACCTTCTCTCAGCAAATGATGGTCAAATTCGGTGTGCAAAGCCGAATTCGACGAAATTTTGGAATTCGGCTATAATAAATGGAACCAGGTCGTTTCCTAACCGATAGCTTTCCAATTTAGTTTGCCGAGCTAGGCTAGGATTCTAATAAAAAAGGTCAGCTTGTATTGAGATTTTAACTTGTCTTTTTGATGAAGTTCTACAGTTCGACAATTTTAAATGGAACTTGGCCATATTCAAAAAAAAAAAAAATTATTATCAAATCAGATATTCAGAATTGGGTGGGGATTTACAAATGGATTTTAGAGAAGTTCTGGAGTTCGGTCGTGCTAGGCAATTTCCTAACTAATTATGTTCGGTATGTTGAGCTGAATCGAGATTCCAACATAAACCCCGGATGAAGTTTTGTATTTTTCTATTGGAATTCCGTTGGATTATTCTTGTTTTGGTCTGCAACCTGCAAATGCATCAACACAATTGTTGTAGTGATCGATGAAGAAAAGAGGATTGATTCTGATAAGGTGACAATTGTTCCTGACTTTTTTATTAGAACAAAATGTTGTCACATAAAATTTCCGATTCTAGTGAAATGACTTATGATTTTTACAGCAGTTTGCAAAGTAGTTATAGTTGCATTGCTAAGTTTTATTCAACTTTTCACATATTTCGCCAAATACACAGCTATTACGTGAAAATTGTCAAAAAACTGCAAATTCACAATAATTCATTATCCAAATTTTATAAAATTTTTATATTTAATTTTTTATTTAATAATTCAGTTTTGAATTTTGTAATTTCCATTTAATTCGTCAAATCAATTCAATTTTATAAGAAAATTAAGTAGGTGACAATTTTGCACTATTTGTCACAAATTTTTTCGTGATATTTTGAAAAGATAATCACATCACCAACGCTTTTTAGAACGCACAACTAAATTGTCATTTTATTACAGTTACAATTTTAGTACAAAGTCACAAACAAATTTTGTCACTTGATCAGAATCTAGGCTCATGTTCCGAACAATGCAGGTTAATCTGGAAACTAACTAACAGCTCTAGAGGAGATCAGCAATTAAAATAAGTGTTGATTGTTTATAACATCATTAAATTCGCAAATACATAGTTTTTACAATTCAGTTCCGATTCAGAAATCAAAAAACACTATGATTAAACATTGGAAAAATTCTTGTAATGTGGATGAAAAAACTAGGAAAATGTTAAAATTCGGTGATTCCAAAATTATATGGTTTTCAAAAAATTCACAAACCTGGTATTCCATATAGACCAATTATTAGTTCAATTAATGGCCCAACACATAGTTTATCGTCATTTTTGGGTAATATTTTAAAATTTAGTGTTGGTAATGCTAGTTCTAATATTATAAATTCGGAAGATTTTAAACAAAAAATTCAGAATGTCGCGCTTCCACAAAATTACCTCTTAGTTTCTTTGGATGTTACGTCTTCATTCACTAATGTTGATAATTGTGAAATAATACTGGAGGAGTATAAAACAAAATTCAAAAACTAAATTGACTAAAGTTCAATTTATGTCGACATTACAAATTGTTTTGACTAATTCTGATTTTTCTTTCGGCAATAAAATTTATAAACAAACTTTTGATTCTCCTATGGGTTCTCCAATTAGTCCCATAATCTCAAATTTAATGATTCGTTTAAATTCCAAAAAATTCGTTTAAATTCTTTGGATTTTCAACCTTTATTTTATTTTCGTTATGTAGACGATATTATTACAACAATCCCTGAAGCCAAAATTGAAGTTTTTCTGGAGGTTTTTAACTCTAAAGAATCAAATTTACTGTTGAAAAACAAATTGATCACAAAATTGCATTTTTAGATTTACTTTTAATTCATGAACCGGATGGAATTTTTTTTTTGATTGGTACCATAAAAATACTTGGTCTGGTCGTTATCTAAATTTTACTTCTTGGCTTCCTATCTCTTACAAAATTAATACAATAAAATTTTTGACTCAAAACATTCAAAAATTATCCGATACTAAATTTCATTACAATAACTTTAAACTGGAAAACACTTTGATAAATAATTATTTTCCTAAAAAATTAATAAATAAAATGATTTGGAAACAGAGATGTTATTACTAAAATTAGAGAATAAATCCTGAAATTGAAAGTACAAATTATTTATCATTACCTTACATAAAAAATCTTATTATCTAGAATCTTATATAGAAAAATTAAAACATTTATTTAAAAATTATAATTTCAAAATTATTGGTCGTTCAGCCAGTTTAAATGATATTTTGTTTTCAAAATTAAAAGATCCGATCCCATTAAAGAAAGAGTCCAATCTTGTATATCAAATAAAATGTAATGACTGTAAAACGTAATTTACACGGGACAAACAAAACATTTTTTACGACGACGTTGTTTCAACATATACGTGGTGCCACGGGAGGTTCAAATCAAACAAGTGTACTTTCGGAGCATATTAGAGATACCAACCATAACATTATATTGGAAGATGTAAACATTTTAGAAAAACAACCAAATTTCAGGAAAAGTTCTACCGTGTGACTGACACGAAGTGTTACCAACTTCAGACTGTCATTGCTGTCAAACCAGTGATGACAGAGCGAAATTTACACTAATAACACTTCATTTCATTGTTTACAAGCGTACAAAAGCATTTTAGTGGGAAATATTCAGAAAAAAAGTTATCCGCAATGGAATTCAAGCGTAATAGTGTGATTGCTTTATATTTGGCTGGAAAACCACAGTCGCAGATTATTAACCAGTTGAAACATCTGCATGTGAATAAAATGTTCGTGTATCGCACCATAAATCGTTATAACGATACTGACAGCATTGCAAAACGCTATGGTGGTGGACCGAAACGCACTGCAACATCGCCGAATATCATTCGGAAGGTGAAGGCCAAATTGGTTCGGAATCCACGCCGTAGCGGCAGAAAAATGGCTCGTGAGGCGAACATTTCCCTCGAACGGATGCAGCACACAATAAAATATCATTTTGGACTAAAGACTTTGAAATTCCATAAATGATGCTCAAAAAAAAGTTAGAATGGAAAGAGCAAAGGAGTTGTTACGCTTGCACGAAAGTGGCGATTTGCCGAATTTGGTTTTCTCCGATGAGCCACCGTTCGTTATTGAGCAATATATGAACAAACAAAACGACCGGATTTAGTTACCCGGCCGTTCTACTGAAAATTTGGACCAACGGATTGCCACTCGAAACCAAGCGCCGCCGATGGTGATGGTTTGAGCCGCCGTAACGGCCGAAAGCCGTTCACCGCTCGTTTATTTTGCACTATGGCATCAAGATAAATGCTCAAATTTATCGGGATCATGTGTTGGAGGCTCGCGTTGAAGCCTTGGGCACAAAAACATTTCAGCCGAAGAGCCTGGACATTTCAACAGGACTCGGCGCCAAGTCATAAAGCGCGCGTCAATCAAGATTGGCTGAAAAACAACGTTCCGCGGTTCATTTCCACTGCCCAATGGCCACCAAATTCACCGGATGCAAATCCGCTAGATTTCTCGGTTTGGGGTATTTTGAAGAGCAAGGTTGGGACAATACCAAAATGTCGATCATCTCAAGCAAGCGCTTCGCCGGGAATGGGCCAAAATACCGCAGAGCCACTTTCGTGCTGCATGCAATAGCTTTGTCTGCCGTTTGAAGGCCATAATCGCGGCTAAGGGTGGCCAAATCAAAAACTGCTAATGCAATTCGAAAATTTAAATATAGTCAATAAAATTCATCAAAAAATAAGAATTCTGTGGCGTTTTGTATTATGCTATATATAAAATCCTTATATTGGCAACGATCTATTTTTATACGTTGATTTTTTGATTTTACACATTTCCAATATTATTTAACATGAAAACAATTATTTTCAATTTACGCTTTTTGAAGTCAAATTTTATTTTGTAAAGTGTTTTTCTGTAGATACGATGTCACAATTTGTCGCCTAGCTAAAATAAAAAATATATTTTTTCTTGTAGCTAACGATATCTACAGAAAAATAGCTATATTTTAGATAGCCTTGATTTCGTCTTTATTTAGTATAAAAAATATTTTTTTTTGTAAATTTGTTTTATTATTCTTTTGAGAATGGAACCGAAAAGGTTCCGAAAGCTAAAGAATTAATAAAGAGAGTTATACAAATTTGAGCTAAATACTATTAACTATAATTTACATAGTTTCGAAACTAATAATTTAAAATATTATATATGTATGAAAACTATCGTTACATTGAAATAAACCAGTGAAATCCAAATTATCCACAATCACGCCAAATTTGCAAGATTTTGGACAAAGACTTAGCAGTTAAATATACTTACAAATTCACAAACATCAAATTTAAACCAAAAACTAACTAAACTGTATTTCTCAAACCCCAATAAACTTTCGTCAAGGCACAATTTTGGAGACTTTTCTTTCAATTGAGGAGACTTAAAGTCCTTTTAAACAAGCTGTCAATTGCAACCAATAGTTATAATTTCGCTGAAAAAATGCATGCTTCACGCAATGAGTTTAATTAATAGCGGTTTTATTGAGGTCAATAGAAAATTTACATTTTACAAGTTGGACGTTAGCGGAAATTCTTTTAATAATGCCCACAATTCCATCTGGAATAATTGGTACTAAGCGCATATTTGGTTATTAGAAGCGGATTAAGAATAAATACAGATATTATGCAATTCTATATCCGAATAATAGAAATACAAAATATGTATGTATGTATTGCAAAAAAGTAATTTAAAATAACATGACATAAAAATCGTAAATACTCGTACTTTCACTTAATATAATAAAGCTCTTGGTCTTTTCTGAAACCCATCATAATTTTGAATAACAAACAACAGGAAATTTTTATGTTATAAATTATAACTAAAAACTTATGAAATTAATTTTTTCTATTTTTATGTTCAAGGTTGAAATTCTTTAACAAAATAAACATAATAATTAAGTAAATATAAGTGATAGTGAATGGAGTTGGAAGGAAAGCACGTGTTTCATATAAAACGAGTAAACGAATAAGCGCGCTTTGTGCACACGAGATAAAATACATTTAAATTAATGTTCATCATTAACTTAAATTACACCGTCATTAATATTATGTGTAATATTGTAAAGAAACACAATAAAACGGTACAGTGGTCGCTCAAAACAAATATATTGCATACTGGATGAAATTAAAAAATTAAAACCTGTTGGGGCTCAACACCACAAACCGTCAAGAGGTTGATAATATTTGTTGCAGAAAAGATCTACAGATTTTGGTTTATAATGTATGTTAATTGTTAATTTATTAATCACGCGTTTGTAATTTATTAAATGTTTTAAAATAAATATTAAACAGTAGTATTATGAAATACATACAAATTTATTTCTATTAAATAATAATAAAATAAAATATAGCAACCTACTTTATCTCTCATTCCAATCGAGTCTCGTATATAATATTATGTGCAAATATAGCATAATGCTGTATTAAAATAAAGGTATGCGAAAAGTTATTCACTTTACTATTTTTTTAATATATTTTTAATAAGAAATAAATCTAAAATTTGTGAAAAATCTTGTTTTTTTGCGTACGATACAACCAACAAAAATTAAATATGAAGCAAATATAGTAATGGCAAAAAAAGTTGGTATTTAGCTCATATGTTGCAATAAAATCTCTAAGCATGAAACGTGTTAATTATACTCTTATGGTACTATGTAGTAATCATTATTAACTTGTATACAACTATATTGTATGTTCAAAATTATATGGAGCTTTAAATTAATGGTACGTTCAATTTTGCTCTAATACAGAAAATGCATCATTTAAATAAATTATAGCAAGAAAATGCATCTGTAGGTGTGGACGTACAAATTTATTAAAAAAATTTTATTAAACACCAATCCATCATTTAAGGTTTCGCAAATGTTTTGCCTACCTCAAAAATCAATGCGAAACAAAATAATTTCTATACAAATTCAAACATGTTCAATAAAACCATAATTATGAGCACAATTTGCATAAATCGTCGAACCAAAATTGCAAACACAAAATTATGATTCAAGTATATGGTTTTACGTAAACTTTCATAAATAAATTTATCTATTACATAATGTGGGCTCGCCTGATGATATCTTTTATATGTACTTACAATTTTTAAAACGGCATACGAGTGGGACGATTTTGTTATTAAACGCTCGATGTGTTCAATTATCATTTTAATTATAATTATTTAATGTTTTTTGCACAGTATGCTCCAATAAGCCCAGGCGAAAAACTTGTTTGCCGAATTTTTTCTGTAAAGCTTGCACAATTAATTTGAGGCTTATTTTAATTTTCTAACTAGACATAAATAGTATAAGAAACAACTTTCTTTACTGTTCTTATCAAAATCTTACGGTTCACAACCACCACCAACTAGCTCCAATTCAACGTCCTATCTGTATGGGACTATATTCCACCACCACCAACTAGCTCCAATTCAATATCCTATTATGTGTGGGACAGAAATACTTAAGAGTTTCACTTCTCTAGAAAAATAAGTTACTCGAGATGTGCATAACAAGGTGCTAATGAAGTAAATATTACTTTTAATTCATGATAAAAGGTTCTGTCTCCAGGGAAAACGTTTTGATAGAACTTTAAAATGTTACTGTTACGTTATTATTGGAGTCACCAAAAGTACACCAAAATGCTGAGATACGTCGTATGTTGGATGATTCAAACCTAGTAAGACGGCTGCGAAGGAAGAAACCGCATGATCTACTAGATCCAATCAGGATCGACTAAAAATATAATAAAATTGTAAAGGGGACTAGCCAAAGGGCTACAACCCTCCAAACAAGAATATAAATTATGAAAGATAAATTACTAGATGATTTATAAATCAGTTGTAATAAATAAATATATAAAATAAAAAAAATAAAAAAAAAAAAGAATTATTGGAGTGGTTATACATTTTATTTTCATGAAGCAACACGTAATATATGTACGAGTATATGTCAACATTACATGCCATTTTCATTAAAGTTCGAACAAGGGCAAAAAATCAGTAGTACTGAATTTCTGAGGAACATAGCTCTGAATCTGACTCCACCAATTTAGTAACTAAAGAGCAAATTTCAAGGAAAATTCTGCAGTCCTGCAAATTTTGGTTAATGCGGATAAATGAAAATACTAGATTACTGAAAATCAGATTCTAGTATCAATAAGGTCTTGCAAACCTATATCATAATTGTCAATAATTTGGATTTTACTGGTTTATTTCAACGTAGAGACACTTTCTAAGTTTCTAAAATTAACACGTTTACTTTCGTTTCGAATTGGATGCTTTTAGAAACAATAATGAACAACCTATATTTTGAAACGATGTAATTAATCAGCAATTTTGGTTTGCTTAGCAGTGCCACTGGTGTTAGTTTTAAGGACGGCACTTTGCAATTAAGCGGAATTGTTCGCTCTCCCGGCCTTCATCTATCCCTGCTGTTGAAGACCCGCATTGCTCGTTTAATATTTTTTTTAAATAAGTCCACAAATTTGGCTTGAGAATTATTAATACAAAAATACAAAATAAAGAAATCCGCTTTGGATTTGAAAATTAAAAATATAAAAGTAAAGCAAAAACAAACAAAACAAATAAATAACAATAATAAAATCACTGGGGGCATAAAATTGCCTTAATCTATACTTTTAAAATTATCTTTAGTTAAGCGGGTGTATAAACTATAAAGAACAATACCCAGTCAACTATAGAGGATGCGAAGTAGCAGTATAACTGCAAATATTAAGAAATAAACTACGCAAATCAACTCAAAAATAAAGGTTATAAGAGAAAGGATTCCAACTACAACTAGAATGCCACCACAATCACAGCCCATAGGACCAGATAGGTCATTCTACTCGCAGATAACGCAGCAGATAACTAATTCTGCTAAAGATAATCCACTGCAAAGAATTTTTCGAAGTATAGAAATGATAAATGTACGCCTAACAAAGCAAGAATGTTGTCTAGAAGCAACATAGTTATAAGGGATTCGATAGAAAGGAAGCTACGAATGAGCTTACATCAATGCTATACTAATCAAATAAACAAATCACTTAGAATTATTCTTTGGAACGCGAATGGATTACCACAGCATGTTCATGAGCTAAAACTTTTTCTAAACTTACTAAAAATAGATACATATATGTTTTGTATCGGAAACCCATTTAACAGAAATTTCATTTATTAAAATACGTGACTATGAGTACTAGATAAGTTGCCTAAATTAACAAACAATAAAACCAATTGGGAAAATTGGTGGAAGAGCGAACAAATCTCGGCGAACCAATTAGAACGGAGACACAACTGGAAGATGAACTAGAAACATTGAATAGTAATATCCAACAAGCAGCCTGGGAACGTTCAGCTATTTATCATATCAACACCACAAGAAAACACAACTACCCTCTTCAGGTCAGAGAACTAGTTAAAGAGAATCGGGAAGCTCGTAGAATCTGGCAACAGACTCGTGCTCCGCAACACAAAAATATTCTCAATTTTATGTGCAACAAATTAAAACAACTGATAAAGGAAATAAAGAACGAAAGCGTAGATAAACGACTTCGAGGTTTTTCTGAACTAAAGGAATACGATTACTCACTTTGGAAAGCAACGAAGAGGCTAAAAAGAACCAAAATGCATGTGCCACCTATCAAAAACGATGACGGATCCTGGGCTAAAAGCAACAAACAGAAAGCCTCTCTATTTGCTGCTTATTTTGGAAGACACCTTTCAACCGTTGCCGAGACAAACAGCAAATGAAAATACAACTGTCGTATACAAATAAGATGATCTTAACATAAGACATGTGACCTTATTGGAACTTAAAACTAGAATTAATAATAACTTAAGTATCAGAAAAGCTCCAGGTTATAACTTAATTACTGGGCTGATTGTGAAAGCTATTCCCGAGAACGGTTTAGATAAATTAGTTCAAATAATTAATGCAGCCTTCAGATTGAATTATATCCCACGTCAATGCAATATATCAAAAATATTTAAAGAACTGTTGCTGAAGAGACTCAAACCTATAATAGAAGATAGCTGTTTAGTTCCACCATACCAATTTGGGTTTAGAGAAAACTACGCTACAGTTGAAGTTCACAGAATAATGGATGTAATTGAGTATGCACTTGAGAATAAGAAGATATGCTAATGTATTTCTTAGATGTAGCTCAAGCTTTCGACAAAGTTTAGCGTGCCTCATCAATTTTATGAAATTCTTAAATCTTACATAGCAGATCGGCACTTTAGGGATACATTTGAAAACGAATACTATGAACTAAAAATAATATCAGTAGGTATACCACAAGGTAGCGTAGACCTATTACGTTCATTCTTTATACGAGAGACTTAACGAATATTCAAGGTACTACATACAGTAGTAACATTTCCAGACGATACAGCTATCCTGGCAGTTGGAAAAATATTTCGGAACCAATAAGCAAACTTCAAATGCGCAGTTTTCACTGTGAGCAACTGGACTAAAGCATGGCGCATCTTATTAAATTAGGCCAAATCAGGACATGTCAACTTTACAAACCAAAATGGAAACTGTATTCCCGTGTTTCTTAACTCAAACCAAATTCCATATGCAAATACAACTAAATACCTTGGTATGATCCTCGATACTAAGCTAAGAACACGTCAGGAAAGAACACATCAAAAATAAAAAAGAAGAATTAAACATCAAATATCGCAAAATGTATTAATTAGCTCATGGGTAGAAACACAACAAATAGCTTTTATACAGGCAAATGCAAATATTTTTTCTGGATGAGCCTATGTGTAAATAAAAATTTATTTATTGTTTTATTTTGCAGGAAAAGGGCAGGAATTTTCATCATCAAATTAGGATCAGTGATGAAAAGGAACACAACTATGAACTCCTATCGGAATGCAGAACTCATGGGCCGCCGGATCTTCCAAATAGTACTATAAGAGGCAGCCATGGAGCTATGCAATGTACAGATGATTCTACGAAAATCGGACCTATAGCCAGCCGTACGTCCGCGAATTGCCTGGCGACGGCGTAAAAGTAAGTAAGGGCGGGTAAAGGGAAAGCGTAAAAGCTTTGAGAGAACCTCGGCCCCAGAACAGATTGCAAAGATAATAAAAGAAAAGATTAGTTAAGACAAAAAAAAATATACTTTATAAACGACATTTCTTTTATGACCCAGTACTATATATATTTCTACAATGATTAGCAATCATTGTAGAAATATATATCGTCCTGAAGACGGACAGGAAATCCTTATTTACGCATATGTTCATCCAGAAAAAATATTTAACAAAACATAATGCAGCCTAATATCCACAACTTAATGGAGTGCTACTTTAAGGAAATAGTCCTAAATCAGTTGTCAAAATGGAATATAACATCTTTTCTGAGACCTTAACACAGAATGCGCGTTGTTAATTAAACGGCTGTCCAAATTTTATTTCTCTGAAATCAACATTTATTGAATATTTGACCCTTTTAGAATTCAAGTTTCTGACTCAATAAAAACGATTTTAACTGAGTCTCACTAAATTTAGATCTGGTGTTCAGACTATGAAACTATCCTTCGCGTCCAATCCAAGAGTCCTAAATTGAATTGCGAATATCTACTCAAAACTATATTTACCAGTTATAGCGGAGTGGGACACATTTCACTTTTAATGAGCGAGTCAAACATTTGTTTCATAAATGTCGTCCGACTTTTTGCGAATTGGGATTAACCTTATCGACAACACTTAACCCTATCTTCACTACCAACATAGAAAAAGGGTTTTCCGCGCGAAAAGTCTTACTACTTTTTGCCCACAGTAGATATAACACCATCTCTTGATGTAACCAAAACAAATTTTAGCTAATTTATATTTTTTTTGTACCTTTAAAATCCATACAACGAAACACGTGTTTCCGCGTGAATGGATCGTAATGTGTGTATATTTATTACCTAGACTTTGGATTAACCACTTACACCAACAACGTCTATGTTTTTTTATTTCACAGGTTAACACACAACATTTTATTTAAAATATTAAGCCATTATTCAAAGGTTTTAACCGAAATCCCGATTAAATACCACACAAATGACTGCACTGGTACTGTGATACTTGCTCTAATTTAATCCTGATACCGGTAGACGGGAGATCTGACAGTATTACCACAGACCATCAAAGGAGATGTTTCATTGTGTGCAACTAACTATTTACAGAAAAAGAAGACACAGTTTAAATTTTTTCGTTTATAAAGGATACAATATCTCTTTTAGGTTGTCTCTGGTATTACCTTACAAATGGCAAAATGTTCACAAACGCTGGAAACGATATTTTCTAATTTAATGAAAACAAAAGGAAATATTAAAGTACGTCTGCCGAGGTAGAGTACGCCTGTCGAGGTTACGTCATCTTCAATACTTTCATTCAACCAATAGCTGAACCGTTAAATGAACCAGCAATAGACGTCACAGTCGATTTTAATATACGGGTAGTGCAACCAAGGATATGACTCTTAGCCAGTAGCATTTCATTACTATATAAAATAATTAGAACAGATGATGTTTATGCAACACAAAGAATCTCCAGTAAGTCATTTAATTGAATGAAATTTTCAAACGCCTTTATCAGCAATCATGTTTTTTGTTTGCAACAATCTGACTGTTTTGTTTACTGACAACAGTGGGGCTACGATTTAGAAATAACGGTCGAGTTTGATTTAGATAACAATCGTTTCAATATTCCTAAAAAGTACAGTTTCTTCTCCATTACCACAGAAGTAATGCTGGATCAAATTTTTTTTAAAATAATTAATTTGCTTTCCTTACCAATGGATAAACAAAAACTGGAGATTACATCAATCCTAAGAGTACCTGGTTGTGGGAAACCTACATGGATTCTAAATTTACACCTTATTGTAAAGGATCTGGTTCTCAGTTTACAAAACATCAGTTACATAAAATGCAAAGTTGTATCTCAATGTAAAGATACTGTGATAAACTATGACGATGTTAAAACCAATTATCACACTATTGCCTCATACCTTTTAAACCGCCTTAAATATGAGACTGTGACTACGAAATGTTTTCCGATTAGGAAATTTATAGTAATACTTTTGAAGTTGGTATGTTGGCGTTTTGTTTCGATTTGTTTTTCCATGACAATCTTCTATCTAGATGTAGACCTAGGTATTCAATGCCTTAGCATTGGGATAGATTAATGTTATTTAGCTTGACCGGAGGACAAGTTTGCTTAAGGAGAGTGAATGTAATGAGTGCCGATTTCAGTAAACTGATTGGACGATACAAGTCTACTTTTGTTTCGTCTTTACCAGGCAAAATTTTTAAAATTTCTGGAAAATTGTTTGTTTTAATTACAGCATTGAAAATGTTAATTAATTGGATACGAATATCGGGGAGTTCTACAAGTATTTTTCTACTAATTAGATCTTCATGACCAATTGCCTTTAGGAGGTTTAAATGTCCGCTAATCATTGTTTATATTTCGCGTCATTTATATTTAAATGGTTAAAATTCTGAAGCTACGTCTTCTTCAGGCAGCAATTCCGGCTGTCCATTATTCTCATTCGGAGCAAATACCTGAACAAAATATTGCGAATATATTTGTTTTAACTACAATGCTTCTTGCTCAATTTCCATCGGTGAAGCGATCCGATGGCAACGTTGCGTAGCCCGTATCAGATTTCTTGAAGCTTTCCACAGCCTTCAGTAGTTTGTTACTTCTGTCGCTCGCTACTGATTTTAACCATATTTGCCAAACAATTAATATTTCGATGTCGGTCCAATTCTAGAAGACTGAAAAACTGCAGACTGTTTTGTTGTATAGAATGGTACTCAAATCCATCTGCACTTAAGGAATCGAATTGTGGACTCAGCTTGTGCTTTACATAGTTATAATAAAATTAAATTTAATTAATTAAAATTAATTAAATAAACACACCTCGGTACAAACATAACACAAACATACACCGTGTTATCAACATCGAAACACTAGCAGATACAAATACAGCAGTACACCAAAAATACCCCACAAAGTGAGAATGGGAAATGCCAATTAATTGACCATATAGCTTTGCTAGGGGTTCCAATTTTAAGATGAATCGAATTATTGATTTTTAATTTTGTCTTTAATTTTAATAAACTGGGTAAACTCTAAAATCGGAACAATTATAGGTACATTTGGCCGTAATTGGAAAAACATTCCCTGATGGCTGGATATGGCAATGCCCTGATGGCTGGATTCCCTGATGGCTGGATTATGGAGGCGGCCTAGATATCGACGCCTTAAAATAAAAGATCCTTTAGATTTCTCTGTTTAATTATCTAGAAACATTTAAATACATCTTGTGAGTTTCCTAAGATGGGAAAGCTTCAAGAATAAAGCCAAAGGGAGTTTAAGAAAAAAATGTTTTTTTTAAGTACAGGTCGACAGACATAATGTATACTATGCACACATTGCACTTGTTTAACACTGCGACCTTTAAAAAACAACGGCAACAGAAAAATAATTTTTGCCTAATGATACATTTTTGATTTTTTCGTACCCTATGCTTATCATCCTCAAACAATTTTATCTTAGAATTTTTCATTTACATTTCATGTAGCACACCAAAACATTATATTCAATGTAGCTACATCCACCTAAACAGATTGAATCCTTTTCATGATCACGTATTTAATTTTTATATAGCTAAACGAAAACGAATCTCGATCGTGTACACATTTATTTTAAATAGTATATGTATATAGGAGTATATATGTATAGATATAATACGAGTGTGTAATGGTATTCTGCCGTGCTAAACATAATTTCCATAACTACATTTTTGACCAAATTGAGTTATTGATGCTAATCGAGAGCTATTTATATTCTCTATATGTTAAATAAAAAAATATAATTAAAACGGAACTAGTAAATGCGTAATTTTATAATATAAAATTTGGTATAGCTGCAAATATTGGCATTATCTAAGCAAGAACAACTTAACTACTCAATTTGAAATATAAACGCCTTAACTGCTCTACACTTAAGGTTATTTTACCTCAAACATGTTAGTTAAGTCGAATTTATTTAGCAGCATTAACGGAAATTACACTTAAGGTTATTAATATATTTCAGTGAAAGTGACTTATGTGTTATTATTATTTTTCTGATTTAAGCATTATTAACTTAACTACTGAAAATTTTACCTTATCTAAATAAAAAATAAATCGTATCTAAAACAAAAGGCCTTATCTGTGGTAGTTTGAATCAAAAACACTTTATCTGTAAAAAAAATACACCGACGACGGATTTAACAACATTATATTAAATAATTATAATTATTTATTTTTGAGAAAAACTAATAAAAATAATATTTAAATATATTTTTATAAATTTGTTTGCTGTTTATAAGCATAAATTCGAGTAAACAGGTAATCCCCCTTATTTCTTTTTTCCTTTACCTCTACGTTTCAATTTTATTTCAGTATTATTTGTGATGTTGTCTGGTTCGGACATACGAAAATTTAAATAAGTGTAAATTATCTAAAAATAGAACAAGTTGGTTCAATTTTCCATTAATCCTACTATGGATACAATTGATTTGTTATTCGCAGAGTATGAGGAAGACGAGAACGATTGTCATATCGTTGAGCCCGATGGCGAAATTATTATAGTTTCAAGTAATAGCGAAAGCTCAACAAATAATGATTATAAAATACCGTTATTAATAAAAAGTGAATCAAACTATATTAATACAAATTATAATGAAAACTTGCACTGCGATAGTCCACCATTATTTGATTCTGAAGAAGCTAAGAATGAAGATTTATGTGTACTTAAACCGTCAACGCCAAGTAAAATCTACGTACGCGATCACTGTCAAGGCAACGAATTATATGAAATTGAATATTTAGAACAAGATGAAGAAAATCTAGCTGAGAGCCAACTTAACTCAGACACATCTTCTTCAACAACCCAGACAAGTGGAAAGTGATAATGAGTTGTATATTTTCATATTTGAAAATGTATTTATTACCAAATTTAATTTATTTATCATTACTTTTAGATATAATAAAAAGTGACCCGCTTTTAATAAAAAATTATACTGATTGTATTGAAACAAATTATAAGGATGGACTAATAATTCAGTGCGATCAAGTATCGGATGACTCATTTCAAATTGAATATTTAGAAGAAAATGAAAACAATCAGGCTCAAAACCAGCATAACTCCCAGTCATCTTTTTTATCTAACGAAATATGTAGTAAATGATATGTTTAATGAATAGTTTACAATTTTAGATTTTGTTTATAAACATTTTGATTTGTTTTACTAGATATAACCAAAATTAAGACATCTTTAACTAAAGCGGGTAATCCAAGACACAGAAGAGTGTTTTGTATAAAGAAAAGCGAAAGAACTAATTTATTAAAAATGAAACGAAGAAATGATCACCAACTAAAGCCACCATGCGCATCGTCCTGCAAAAAACTTTGCACTACTAAAATATCGAAAATCGGTCGTCAAAAGATAAACGATATGTTTTGGGTAATGACTTGGTGTGAGCAAGGAAATTTTATAAAAAATATGACATCGAAAAGCCCCGTTTCTAGAAAAACGGTTAGTTCAACAAAAAGGCAATACACGTTGAAATATTCGCTACATAACGAGCACCAGAAAGTACAAGATGTATGTCAAACTTTTTTTCTGGCTAGTCTGGGGTACAATAAAAACAACAACACCATTTTAAAACGTATCCAATGTGAGAAGAATGTACCTACGGTAGAAAAACGAGGAAAATATGCAAGAGAGGTGCTTATAAGGAAATTATTAAAAAGCACGTAGAATCATTCAATCCGACCATATCGCACTACCGCCGTGAACACTCGCCAAAAAAAAAACCACGCCCATATCTAAAAGATATGGTTAGAGTAAAATTTAAACGAGGCCATAGTAATTTATTTTATAGTCCAGAATATGACGACGATTTTATTCAACTCTCGTTTTTAAAATCCTCAGTAGAAAAGAATGGTTTACTGCTGCCGGAGAAAAGGAAACATTCTAAAGGAGTTACTGCAAAACACCATGAGCAAATTATTAAAGAAATATTGCCATTATTGCCGAAAAACCGGCATGATTTTTGGAATAATCTCGCTATTAGCGATCCGGTGAACGACATCCAGTAAATTATTGTCCGTTGTTTATAAGTGAAATGAATTTTTATTTATTACATATTTTAAATTTTTATATTTGTTTATTATTTAATTTTTATTGTGATATTTTGATATGGTGAATTTATTTGAAATTTAATAAAAATATAAATTAAAATTTATATTGTTTTAATTTAATTATAAGTAAAAATCACAAAATTAATTTAAGCCCTTCTTAAATTACCAGAATGATATTTGTGTATTCTGAAAAAATAAAGCAACCATAAATCAACTGAAAATACCAGAATATGCAACAATTAGCTTATAATTCTTGAGTTAATTTCAGTTTCATATTGGAGGAAAACTAAACATAAATGCCTTTAATGGTAGATAAGGTAGAAATATCTACTAATGAAAAATCAAAAACACTTGCGTTACGAAATATAAACGCCTTGACGGTTAATAAGTCATTATTGATTAGTATGGGTGGATTTTTTTATACAGATATTTTAACATAAGAAACAATTTTGTCGTTTTCGTCTAAAACATATATATATATATATAATTCATTTTGTGGTACAAATTGATTAAAAATAGTGCAACAGTCAATAAATTGTCTTCATAAATCAATTAAAGTGGTTTATTTTGATTTGATTTCATAAAATTGTTTTAAAACTTTAACTTCGATTTTCTCAAAACTCAATTTTTGTAGTTATGTAAAACATGTTTAGTACGGCAGTATTCATTTCATTATGTATAAATCATACGTAATGAAGCATTGTTTATTTTTTTCGTTTGTTACTTTTTACTTATAGTAAACACACCATACTCGTACACTACATACTTTCATAGTAGAATAAAAATAAAAAACAAATTTTGAAGAAAATTTTGGTGATATACTGTACAACCAAATATAATATTTTTTATTTGTACGTGTGCGTATTGAAAAAATATATTGAGCTAGAAATGTGTATGTTGAGCAAATACACCAAATTGGGGTTTGGTTTTTAGCTAAGCATTTCTATAAACAGCCGCTAGAGATATTTTTCCATTAGTACCGACATCGAGAAATTGATTTATCACAGAATTTTCCTTTTGTTTAGGTCTCTGATTGTGATTTCCTGTGTCGGTAGGTTTGCTAAACGATAAAGTATATAAATTAATGTTGTATTTCAATTCAACTTTAAACCACAAAATATTATGTTACAAGTATGTTAATAGGTTAAACGTTCACATAAACAGTGGTATGTCGAATACAAGCACAAACTTCCGAAAATGTTCAGTCATCTGGGGTCAACAATCGTATATATATATTATAAACATATACGACTTTACATATTTACGATCAATTCATCTTTATGACTAAGAGACTACATATAAGTATAATACTATACAGTTTCGTATCTAATATTTTACATTTGTATTGTTATGTGCAATAATTACCATTGCACCGGACATTTAAATTTCCGTTTAAATTTTTTTATTGCAATGTAATCGAAATGTCTGTAGATGTACACAAACGATATTACATAATTTGATTAAAATTTATAATCATACATACGGTAGTGAATTTGGGTCATGGAAGGATGTTTAACTTTTTTCTTTTAAAAATAAAATGTTAAAAAATCATCTCATACAGCTCAGTTAGTTTTAATTTTAAATAAAACCATTTGAAAAATTTGGTTAATTTTATGTTAAATTATATATATACATTATATTACAATATATATGCATGTATATTATATATTTACCAGTTTGTTTTTTAAACTTTTTATCTTATAAACTACTATTCAACTACTTTGGAACTAAAATCTACACCTGACTTGTGTTGCAATTTTCTTTATACTCGACTCGTATTCAGTTTTGCTTTCTTTAAAAATCTCTAATAAAGCATTTTGTAACTCAGTTCAATGATTCATAAATTTTAAATGTTTAACAAAAGTAACAAAATTAGAAAAATAAAAATTAGATTTAACGTCCGGATAATTGAAATGTATTACATAATATAGGTTAAACAATTATTGTTTAATTAAAATTTATTCATTTTTATTAAAATTTTATTTTATATTTTATTTATGATTTAATTCAAAATACTTTAATAAAACGAATTAATTGTTGATGGCTGCTTAATAATATTTTATGGTTATTCAAGTCGATACTAGGTGTTGTGATGATGATCTTACATTATTATGATTGAATTAAATATCGTGTCAAGAATGTCAAGTTGCCCAGTTTTGCTGGAAATTTTTTACTTTATTCCATACACAACAAATTACTGGCAGGTATGGCGAATTTTAAATAACAAAACAAGAGGAAATAAAATGATTATTGCATAGTTGATTGGTTCTCATCAATTTATCTGTACAGAAATTATGTAATATTTCCTTGTGCTTATATATGAGTACAAACTGCGCATACAGAGATTATGACGGATGTCTTGATTATGTTTGATATAAAAAGGTGTAATCTTCATTAATTTTAAATTATTTTGAATTATAAATTTTTGCGAAATGTCATGTAAATTGAAAACAAATAAAATAATCTGGTGGCCAGATAATAACATAAAGGAGATACAGACCACGAAAAAAAAGTTCGACGTTGTCGTCTGCAACAATGAAATTAATTTGGCATAATAAATAATTATAATAGTTTACACTTTAATAAAATTCGCTAATACATTTTTTAAAGACACTTGTAACCCCAAAAAAGACAACAATATCTTTAAAGTGGTAAAACCGAGATTTGGTTTAATAAACATATGTCTTAACCATAAAAATTAAAAGGCACCTGGCTTAAAAATCATCAATAATCAGCATTGGAGTATCATCAGACATCTATTTATGACACTTCAAATATCTTTAAAAGCCCAAAATATCATAAGAAAAAACCAGGGAGGTATTTAATATTGAAAATCAAAAAAAAAAAATAGATCAATATTGAATTATGAAGGGGTTTAACAACTTCGTATATAATAAATCTGTCGAGGAATTATATTCAAATATGTGTATTTAAGATACCTACCTGATCTAGAGATTAAATGTGGGCCTACGAGCTAAGCACAACTGTTAATACTGAAAAAAGAGTGAAACCCAATGTAGGGTAGTAACGCGTGGCCCATCTAGCGTTTGCAGTTTCAACTACCGGTTTTTTCGAGTGTGGCAACACTTACGTTATTCATGTTATGACAGAAAATTAGTTTAATGTTTGACATTTGCACTTGAACAATTGGGAAATATTGAAAACTTATTTTCAAATTGGTGAGTGTTCTACCAAAACTGTAAGAAATTTACGTGGAAAATTCAACAGAAATGAAATACCCACAAGGCAATTTGTGGATCAATTTGTGAAGCGAGTTCGTGAAACTAGATTTTTATTGGATAAAGCAATACGTGCACGTGTATTTACAGCACGTACAGTCGAGAACATTGCAGCTGTTGGAACATCAGCATCCATCAACATCAACTCGACATCGTGCTCAAGAATCGAACATTTCACGCAGTTATGTTATGAGAATTTTGCATAAAAACCTCGGTATGAAGGCGTATAAAATTCAATTACGCAAATTTCAAACGCAACGTTTTCGGTTTTCTATTTGGGCTGTGAAACGCTTGGAAGGAATTGAGCATTGTTTACCGAAAAATCATCTTTTCTGAAGAAGTTCATTTTGATCTCGGAGTGTACGTCAAGAAGCAAAATTGTCGTATTTGGGGTTCAAAAAATCTACTGACTGTTTGGTGTGAATTTTGGACCGGCGGCATCATTGGTCCATTTTTTCGAAAATGAGCAAGGAGCTGCCCTTACAGTCAATCGGGAGCGTTACCAAGTCATGATAAACGAGTTTTTGTTACCTGGAATTCAAGAGGAGGACACACACGATATTTGTTTTAACAGACGGCGCAACTTGTCACACAGCAAACGCAACAATCGGTCTTTTGCACACTGTCTTCGGGGATCGAATAATCAGCAGTAACGGAGATATAATTGGCCACTGCGCAGCTGCGATTTGACTACGTTGCACTTTTTGTTTGTGGGGAGCTGTTAAGATTAAGGCTAACCATCCAGAGACTATCCAAGACTTAAAAGATCAAATTGAAGTTGCCATTGATGAGATAGGAGCCCATACAATCGAAAATGTTCTAAAAAATTGGGTTGACCTTGAGTTGAGTTGAGTCCTCCATTCGACTGTAAAGCCAGCCGTGGACGTCATTAGAATGAAATTGTATTCCATACTTAATGGAAATGTATACTCTTTCTAATAAAACAAACCGCTTTGAAAAATATTCGTTCGTCTTTGAGTTAGAGCCAAATTAAATTGCAAACGTTAGATGGGCCATCCTTTAAATATAGGGTAGTATTTAAAAGCATAATATAGGATTGTAAACTCTGCGCTCAGGAAAATCAAGATCAAAGCTTAGTACTGTGAGTAAGGCAGCCAGACAAAAGTCTTAAATCTAAGAAATATAATTCGAATGTTAGGCTTAAATAAAATTTATAAGAGGACTTAACGCATACCAGACCAAAAGTGATAAAAACGTAGAACATGACTTAAATTAAGTAACATTCCAATTTACCTCGGCCCTATACGAGGATAAACAAACGATCTAGAAGTACAAAATAAAAGGGGATACGTAATGGCGTATACAGTTGCTTTCTCTTCTGCACGTATATCGTTTAGTATAAATGGTGACCCGCAATGCAAATGACTGGCACGAATGATACGGTGGAAATCCTTGGTCAACGCGAATGTGATATTATCATCATTTCGATACTTTGTTTCTCGTGCCGAAAGAGAAGCGTTTATGAAAACCTTCCATTGAAGTACTCTGTGTCGAAGTAACTGCTGTAACCCTCTCTTAAACCAGTAGTCTGAATTTTCTAATATGTATTGTATTGTTTTCAAAGCTTAGAAAATTGCCTTTCAAAGTGTGTGCCAACAAATAACGTAATAAACAATTACCAAAATTAGATCTGAAATTTAATAAAAAATTAAACATTTTAAGGTTTTTGAAAAAATATTTCGGTTTCACTGACGTTAAAATTTCCCTAAGGCTATAGATATTTCTTAATATTATAGGATTCCTTTGCTTTTCTGAAACCTATAATTTGCAATGGATGTGGTTATAACGTTATGTAAAAGAAATAAAACCTCAAATAAATTTGATCGTATGATTCGTTTAGGGGTAGTGAAAGAGGCCGCTTTCACTGAATGGGCCTCCCACCGGTATGCGCGGCCAAACCATCATTCTAACTAAATGAAGTAACAGTAAAAGATACTCACTCGTTACCACACATGTATAAACAAAATGTTAGGTCAATTGATCGGTACTAGATACTAGCTTTGATCGGAGCATTGCCGTCCGGCAGATCGAGTTGAACGCTTCAAGCCGACCTAAAATGGCATTTATTGTACCGAGAAGAGGCCTCTTTCAGTACAAACGTATGTCAGCACACGGAATTATTGATAAAGATATAGCCAAACGTTTGCGAAATCTCTCGGTTAGTTTAGATGAATGCCGATTTGATCTCGACTTGAACAGGGATTTCTATAGTTGTGGCTAAGAAGACTGCCGGTATTCTGAAGTACTTGGAAGGTAATTGGAATGGCCCGTTGGCATTGGTATTGATGGTTTATCCCCTGTTTATTACAGATTTCTTCAAAGTGATCGTTTTTTATTAATATTTTTGGTTTATTTCTATTCTATTTATCATCTTTCCCAGAATGTTTGTATCAAGAAAAATGGGGCAGTTTAAGTGATGGTGCATGAAGAGTTGGTCAGACAATATTTATTTTTTTGTAAGGATGAAACAATAAAATGAACCGAACGAAACACAAAACGATGTATCTTGAAAGAAATCGAAAAAATCAAAAAGACGAAGAGGGAAAAGAAGAGAACTCGTAGTGTAAGATTTTGTATGTTGAATGGGTTATTAGTTTTCTTGCCAGTTTAAATGAAAGAAAATTTCAATTTGTTCGTTAAAACTTCAACAATTAAAAATCTAATGTTTGTACTTATGTATTAGGTGTGCAAGTAGAAGCTCGGCTCTGAAGTTGGTTACATTAAAATATACTTGATCGCATCCAACTCACCCGCCATTTTGGATATATGTAGCTTAGTCATTGTTTTTTTATGACATAAGTTTCAGTCCTTTAAAAGTTGTTGTTCCGTGTGGATTATATATATTTTAAGATTTTAAGTGATGGATGTCGATAAGAAACATTTACGTCATTGCATTATATTCTGTTTTCATATGGCAAAAATTTCTGGTCAAGCTAGGGAATTGATTACTTCGACTTTGAGTGAAAATTCTGTGACTCATTCAACAGTAAAAAATGGCTTGCAAGATTTCGTAATGGCAATTTTAGTCTTGAGTTTATACGTTGATAGTGTATTCCAGATGTGATCTGACGTAGGCGCCATATAGGATTTTAATTGTTTGAATGTGTTGCATATCTCTCGTCCACCGCTTAATGAAACTAAGCGTTGAATTTGAATTAAAGGCACTCTTCTATGCGCTTGGAAAACACATATTTAGAACGAAAGTAGCTCCAAGCCTTTCATTTCGAATACTTTTTGTAAAAGTGTAACAGTGTTTACTTTCTGATAGAATGACGTGATTTTGCACTTATTAATGTGGACCATGAAAAGGTTGGATTCACACCAAGTTGCTAGATTGTTGACCTTTTCTTATAGTTTATTAGTGTTGTCGATATTTCCCAGTCCAATATATTGAATTCGATCACTTAAATATGATTTAAACAAAGCTACAAATTGGTTGGTGAAGTGTAAATAATCGCTCTAAAGCTTTGCAATAGCTGATGGAATCGAAGGCTTTGCCAAAATCTTAGTACATGACATCAACTTGCGTACGTTTTCCAATTTCCTTGATCGTGTTACTTGTTAATTCGATGAGGTTTGTTGATAACGATCTTTCTGATATAAACCAATGTTGATTATTTGAAATATACGGTTGCATACTACTGATTCAGACAATTTTGGAATTGTAGATATTGATGTTATACCTCTACAACAAATCACATCATGTTGTGCTCCAGATTTGAAGAGTGGTCCCGTTATGATTGTTTTCCACTTTTGGGGAAATTTTGCCGGTGTTAATGACTGATTATTATAGCAAGCATAACGGATTAATCGCATAATTTTTCAAATTTGTAAAATGTTTTAACAGTGAAGCTGGAATGCCATCAGGTTCACACCCGTCTCCGAAAATTACCACAGCATGACGGATATGTTCATTTGAAATATCGGGCATAATTACAGATACCGTGCTATCGTCATTATTTACGTTTTCATACTAAGGAATGGCTTCCTGCTTATATATTGATTGTAAGAAACATCAGAAATTAACATTAAGAAACATATTAACATATTTACATCATCAACATCAAACAACCGTTACTTCGATTAGTAAAAATTTGAGACTCGTTCAGCAGCAGTATTCACCTTCCAGCAACCCTGGACCTGATTAGGATTCAATGGACCAATCACACATTAATCCGAAATTATAAAAACTAATTATGTAACTTCAATAATGAGGCGACCAAATCCCTGAATGGGATGAAGCGCCAGTAAAATAAATAAATAAATGTCATACGTTTCAAAATATTTGCAAAAAACGAAAAAGGCCCTATAGGGAAGCTGTTGCTTCCGGTGGATAGATTTTGTCCAAACATCACTGTGATCTCTCAATTTATGGAAAAAAGATAAGTATGAAGTTTCACTCTGATCAATTAATCCGTCTGGGCTGTACAGTTCACCCTGATCAGTCGCTTCGTCAATCAAAACGACTTTTCACCAAATTATGTTCCAATTTATCTCAGCATGGTAAAAAGATTTGATAAAGTTCTATGCTGCGTGAAATGCTTTATGACCCGTCTTCTAGTTCCATACTTGAGTTGAAATATTTTTTACTTTGTATGGAGAAAAAGCAAAATTCATGAATTTATTTTTATTTTTTAGGTGTCATATCTTGAATCTGGTTTTCCTACCTACTTCCTTTCCATAAAAGGGTATAACAAACATTCATCGATGAGTATAAAAGTATGTTTGGCGCTACTCGGGAATATAAAATGAGGTAGTTACACAAAAAATTCGTTAAACATCTTACTTTACGAAACATCTTATTTTACGAAAAATTTTAAACACTAGAATAATATGGATTTAGACTGCGTACATGGCATCGGGAGTTAGTTCGGAAAAAGTATCATGGTATCGTACTGAATGTATCAAAACAACAACAAAGTTCAAAATATTTCAACTTGAGTGTGGAACTAGTCAGTAGACGGGGCAAAAAGCATTTCACGAAATTTGGTTCGTTTTAAGTGCGGGAACGAGTGTGATGGTTTTTATTTCCGATGTCAAGATTTAGATTTTGTGCATCTATTTCGTAGTAAATATTTACTACGTGAAATTCGTGTTGCTCATGTCATTACAATAATAATTTGATATGAATCTAATTGACAAGATACTCAAGTTTAAGGAATGAAGTGCAATTTATTTACTCAATATGTAATATTTTACGTCTGGGAATAGTAACAGTTTTAAAGTATACAGACACCTAAATCCCTTTTATTTTTATGGACGATTGAGAGTAATTCGCGTTTTATTCTATCTTGATTTTTTTTCTAAATTTCTCGGTAGTCCATGGATTTTGTTCAGTAATTTTCTTAAAAAATTGTCTTAAATTAAATTTATGGAACTTTCCGGGTGGCTATGTCAATGACATTTTTATACATTTATTGACCACAAAGCTTCTATTTTGATAATTTGCCGGACTGTCAGTGCCCGTCGGATGGTTGCTTGTTTTTAACCTTACAAAAATTAAGATTTTTTCCTTCGTTTAATTTATGGTTCTTTTTCGGTATGTCAATTGACAATTTTTTCTTTTTCATTTTTCATAATTTACTATATTTAAACACTTATTAATAACCAACGTTTTTTCTGTACTAATTTTTTATATATATTTTTAAATAAACTAAAATCTCTTCTTCAGTAATTTTACGGTTTTGTGCTGTAATTTGATTCTACTTTTATATAATTTGTACGAAAATTTTAAAAATCGTTTTTCTCAGCTGAGCTTAGTAGTTTAATTTTTAGTTATCCAGCAACTGGAAAACCTGAAATGTTTTACAATGAAATAGCAGAATATTGAAATAATGACTGAATAACGAACCAATAAAAATAATAATAATAAAATAATATTTTAATCAACTTTTTAGGGAGATCAAATTGTTACATATTAACTTATTTAGTTGTGCCATCTACTCAGTATTAATATTATTATTCTTGCAGAATTCACTTAACTGTTTTTTATTCTTTTCGATGGTTGCTTTATTGTGCACTTTTATCTCGATTTTATATAATTTATTTTAAATAAATGAGAGTTTATTCTTTTCTTTTTGTGATAATTTATAATATTTTATTAATTTTACTACAAGTACTAGTTTCGAGCATTCGCTCTTTGTCAACTTTAACTATTCTCGCTCAGAATAGTTAAAGTTAACAAAAATGAAATGCTCGAAACTAGTTCTACTTATTATAAAACTAATAAAATAATATGAATTATCACAAAAATAAAAGAACAAATTCTCATTTATTTAAAATAAAATATATATTTTTCTATTTTCCGGTTCAATTTAATTAAAGGGTTGATTAGAATTAAAGGGCTATCTATAAAATTATTTAGGTAGAATTTTAGAAATTTGTTAGGTATTTATTTTTAATTTTATTATCTTACAGATTCCTGAGTAGCTATTTTATTTTGTTCTACTTAGGATAAAATTATTGAGTATTATTTTATTTAGCTATTAAACAAGTTATCATTTATTATATTACCTCACAGATTCTTGTTATCTGGTTTACTCATTAATATTTATGTAATATGTTTTAATTGATCCGTGATAATTTCATTAATTCTGTTTTATTGGCTGTATTCGGATCCATTCAATGGATCCGAACACAGCCAATAAAAGCAAAATCAATTAATATTTATATTTATACAGAATACTAGAAATTGTTTTATCTCTATTTATGTGTTACTAAGAAATTAAATTATGTCGCCTTAATTATGTCGCCTTAAATTCGAACTATTGGCTTTATAAGGTGTCAGTAACCGATCAATGTCTTTCATAACTAACACTCCTCTTTAGGTTCCATTAGATCTTGCCTAATAAGCTTGGTCGTCCTAATCAATCAATTAATATGTACGAGTAATATTTTAAGTCTGGTTATTATCCTTCGGCCTATTTGATATTTATAACCCTGCGGAGTTCTTTCCCCTTTCATCTGTGTTGAAAAAAGTAAAATGTGAATTAACCGCCCTATAATTTTAAATTAGGGTAAAATGGCAAAACATTACATGGTAATTTTTAACTTATTAAGCATAGAACGCACTCATTTACTCCAAAAAAATCGTCCAAATTTTATTTTATTTTTGTTTGATTATAGTGAAATATTGTATTTTATATCCATAGAAGCGGGGATCTAACAACATGTCGGAAATATGGGAGCCGGCGGCTTCACTAGTAGGGATGAGCAATAGGGTAAATAGTAGTAGTTTAAGAAATTTACATAAAATATTACTAATGTATTTTAAAGGTTCTAAACAATAATTGACGTTTGAAATATATTTTTGTTGAAGAGTAAAACTTTTATTTTTTTAAACAGACTACAACATGTTACACTCCGTACCATTTCATTTGAAAAACTAATTCTAATAATTTTCTTTCAAAATGATGGAGTTATTAGTTATACTACTGTGGAGATGTCCACTATTATGACAAAAGCAATTATATTTAAACACTTAAGTACCGAAATCTCTGCTAATATGGAGTGCCGGTTATATGGCGGATTATCGTGCAGAACTCGATTTGATGCAATGATCTACTTAACGAATTATCCATTAAAATAGCCATCACCTAAAAAAATTCAGATTTAATTAACGATTAGTTTGTGCCATCTCAAAAGAGAAAACATTAATACCAATGAATAGACACTAAGTCGGCAGATAATATCAAGAGACTGATGGCTGAAATAATATGTAATTATTTTAAATATTACGAAACGGCAAATTAATAATAATAATAAAGGTAAAACCTCCATATTAGTATTGTCTGTAATTCCAGTTTATTTATTCACATGCATTTTAACATAAATGATCTGCCGACCCCATAAAATTAAATAAATCACTTAAAATTCTAAACATATTGATCGTAAAGTATTTCTGTTTTATATAATAAAAAATTACATATAAGTGTGTGATACTTACATAAGCAATTACAGCCTGAGTTGATTTATTTTTAGTATTCCGATTCCCACGTATCTTTTTGATAATAGCTTGTGGTGGTCGATTTTTACCGTAGTACATTTCCCATATGCTCGGTTTATTGCGATGCCATTCCATGATCATGTTTTTATCATGTTCGTGATTTTTCGCTGTATTGATCATATTTTTATCACTACTAATAATAAGATTAGCACTATGAATTTTATTATTATTACTATGAATACCATCGTTTTCGTTACTACTACTATTACTATTTATGTTGTCATGATCACTCATGATCAAGTCATCGTTGTTGGTATTGTGCACATCTACGTCAATATTATGACCAATCGTTGGAAATTTGGTTTGGAAATGAAAATTTGGATCGTTTACACTACGAATGGATAGTTGTCGTTTAATTTTACCGTAGTCACCGCCACTCGTCGATCGATAAACATGGTTTGTATTAAAAATAATATTATTGTATTCGTTGTAATTATAGTTATGGTGTCGTTGGTTCTCGAGTGCATTTTTGATCGCCAACATTTTGGTGTTTTTCGATAGATTATCACATAGTTTTCGAATTTCCACATCATTATTTTTATTTATAATTTTAATGTATTCATTCAAATCGTTTTTTAACAATTTAATATCATTTTCCACATTCGAGCCTTCACTCACAAGCAAATTGTTTAGTTTAAAACATATTTCTTCGAGAATTTCTCGCGTGTGTTGTAAATTTATCATTGGCAGCTCGTTATGATCGAATGCTAAATTATAGGGTCCGTTATTATTACTATCATTTCTATTCTTATTATCGGCACTGTGATTATTACTATTATCATTTTGTATTAGAAATGATTCTAAATTTATGTCAATCAGCGAGTCATCATAATCAATAGGCCACACTGGACGTGGTATTTGCCCATCAACACCTTCCATAATGGTTGGTAATTTATCAATCATTTTAATGGAATTACCATAATTACCAGTTACCGTAGCATTGCCATTACTATTATTAATACTAGTATTATTCATTAATATATTGCAATTATAGTGATCGGTAACTGGTTCGCTATATATGTGATCGTCGAATGAACTTGTTGAATATAAATTAGAACCATAATAACCAGATGAACCACTTTTATCAGTTGAATAAAAATTGCCATTAACATGATTACTATTACTAGTATTATTATGTGTGTTGCTTTGATTATTATGGTTTACACTATTATTAATATTAACACAATTTCCGCTTTTCTTCTTGTTTCCCATAATCGCTAGCGTATGATTATAACATCGATCAAAACCGGAATCACCATTTGAACTTGACGTTTTAGTCGATCTGCAAAGATAAATGCTAATTAAATATTTAATTGAAAAATGTTGTTTAACTATTTATTCTGCATATAATATAGGCCGATTATTATGTTGTTTTTATTGTCGTCTACACTCTAAATGTCCACAACAACAAACAAAATTATTAGAAGGTGATTCATTAGATTTACAATAAATTAGGCGTGAACGACCTTTAAAAGCTTATAAATTCCAATCAAATTGCTGTAGGTCAGTTTATTTAAATCGTGCATTTTTTGTTTTGGTCTGCTGTACAGTTTTCCATTTCGTCAACTATTTTTGGTTCATGGTAATAAAAATTAAATTTGGAAACGCGCTACAATTTAATTATGTATTTTAACATGTTGTTTGCCATGTCTAAACAGGCAGATGGCAAGCGTTATTAATGAGAAACCCAGATACTTTTTATTATAAGTATATAATTTGAACATTAATATTATGACAACGTGGCGATAAAACTATGAAAAATGTGGATTATCAACGATTTTGTAATGGTGAATGTTTCTGCAGTTGATATTAGAATTCGATTCACGTAATAACGTAAGTGGCTTTGGTCATGCAATATGGTCATGTTTATTCCAACATTACAGTTATACCTACATGTTTTGTGAACGTATATATGAATTTATGGTAAAGGCAACTGTTATTTACGATACTCAAGCAATTCTGCTTATAAATTACTTGGAAAAAGGCGAAACAACAACGGTGTCATACTATGCATTGTTAATATAGACTAGTTGAACCCACAAATGTTTAAAATTGTTTACAGCGACTATTTCCTGATTCCTAAACTAAAAGTTTGAGGAGCCGTAGCAGAGAGACAATGCGACAACAACTTCACACAGCAACGTCAAGTAACCGTTGCTTAAGAAAGTACAAATTTGGGGGCCGGGTGGATAAAAGTAATTATAAAAATGGAGTCCTGGGACCTAGTTAGGACTCAATGAGCCAATCATTCATTAATTAGAAATTAAATTCATTACATAATCTTAGAAGTAAGGCAGCCAAATCTCTCAAAGGGATGTAGCCCAAGCAAAATAAAAAATAAAATAAACTAAAAGTTTCAATCAAAGCTTGAATCGGTGAAAAAGTAAGTCGTCTTTAAAGAATAAAAATGTTGAAAAATAAAACTGATTTTGACAATAAACATACTTGTTGGGATCAAAACATACCAGACCGCCATGTAATGAATATTCCCTCTTGCATCCTGCACGTATGTGCCAGCCCGAAAAATTTTTTTATACACACATTTATACATTTTTGCACTAAAAACATCAAAAGGCCTTCAAATATATAACGGGGATGGGGCATTTATTTTATCTGTGGCCCGATTCAGATACGAGTAACTCGATTTCTCTCAAAAATCGCACAACTTCAAAGCATAGATCTCTGTTCATGGAGATTGTCAGATCTAGCGGATGATTTTAAAAGACTCGTCCTACGAATCTAATAAAATCACCCGTTAGATCTGACAATCTCCGTGAACATAGATTTATGTTTGAAGTTGTACAAATTTTGAAAAAAATCTAGTTACTCGTATATGAATCTGGCCCCAGATAAATGCCTCATCCCCGTTATATATTATTGAGAGTACGGATGAAATTCAGAAATATCCGTTAGATCTGACAATCTCCGTGAACAGAGATTTATGTTTGAAGTTGTGCGATTTTTGAGAAAAATCAAGTTACTCGGATATGAATCTGGCCCCAGATAAATGCCTCTTTCCTGTTACATATTAATTGGAGTAGGGATGAAGTTCAGAAATAGTCCTACGAATCTAACAAAATCATCCGTTAGATCTGACAATCTCCGTGAACACAGATTTATTCTTTGAAGTTGTGCGATTTTTGAGAAAAATCGAGTTACTCGTATTTATATGGATCTGGCCCCAGATAAATGCCTCATCTCCGTTTTATATTAATAGGAGTATGGATGAATTTCAGAAATAGTCCTACGAATCTAATAAAATCATCCATTAGATCTGATAATCTCCGTGAACAGATTCATGCTTTGATGTAGTGCGACTTTTGAGAAAAATCGAGTTACTCGTATATGAATCTGGTGCCAGATAAATGCCTAATCCCTGTTGTAGATTAATGGGAGTACGGATGAAGTTCAGAAATAGTCCTACAAATCTAATAAAATCATCCGTTAGATCTGACAATCTCCGTGAACAGAGATTTATGCTTTGAAGTAGTGCGAGTTTTGAGAATAATCTAGTTACTCGTATGTATATGAATCTGTCCCCAGATAAACGCCTCATCCTCGTTATATATTAATGGAAGTATGGGTGAAGTTCAGTAATAGTCCTACAACTCTAATAAAATCATCCGTTAGATCTGACAATCTCCGTGAACAGAGGTTTTTGCTTTGAAGTCGTGCGATTTTTGAGAAAAATCGAGTTACTCGTATGTATATGAATCTGGCCCCAGACAAAATGCCTCATCCCCGTTATATATTAATGGAGGTATGGGTGAAGTTCAGAAATAGTCCTACGACTCTAGTAAAATCATCCATTAGATTTGACAATCTCCGTGAACAGAGGTTTATGCTTTGAAGTCGTGCGAGTTTTGAGAATAATCGAATTACTTTTATGTATATGAATCTGGCCCCAAATAAACGCCTCATCCCCGTTATATATTAATGGAAGTATGGGTGAAGTTCCGAATTAGTCCTACAAATCTAATAAAATCGTCCGTTAGGTCTGACAATCTCCGTGAACAGAGATTCATCCTTTGAAGTAATGCGATTTTTGAGAAAAATCGAGTTACTCGTATATGAATCTGGACACAGATAAATGCCTAATCCCCGTTGTAGATTAATCTACATCCTACAAATCTAGTAAAATAATCCACATAAATGCTTCATCCCCGTTATATATTAATGGAAGTACGGATGAAGTTCAGAAATAGTCCTACGACTTTAATAGAATCATCCGTTAGATTTGACAATCTCCGTGAACAGAGATTTATGCTTTGAAGTTGTGCGATTTTTGAGAAAAATCGAGTTACTCGTATATGAATCTGGTCCAAGATAAATGCCTCATCCCCGTTATATATTAATGGGAGTACGGATGAAGTTCAGAAATAGTCCTACGAATCTAATAGAGCCATTCGTTAGATCTGACAATCTCCGTGAACAGAGATTTATGCTTAGTAGTGCGACTTTTGAGAAAAATCGAGTTACTCGTATGTCTATGAATCTGGCCTCAGATAATTGCCTCATCCCTGTTATATATTAATGGAAGTATGGATGTAGTTCAGAAATAATCCTACGACTTTAATAAAATCATCCGTTAGATTTCACAATCTCCGTGAACAGAGATTTATGCTTTGAAGTTGTGCGATTTTTGAGAAAAATCGAGTTACTCTTATATGAATCTGGCCCCAGATAAATGCCTCATCCCCGTTGTAGATTAATAGGAGTATGGATGAAGTTCAGAAATAGTCCTGCGAATCTACTAAATTCATCCGTTAGATCTGACAATCTCCGTGAACAGAGATTTATACTTAGGAGTAGTGCGTCTTTTGAGAAAAATCGAGTTACTCGTATGTCTATGAATCTGGCCCCAGATAAATGCCTCATCCCCATTATATATTAATGGGAGTACGGATGAAGTTCAGAAATAGTCCTACGAATCTAATAAAATCATTCGTTAGATCTGACAATCTCCGTGAACAGAGATTTATGTTTGAAGTTGTGTGATTTTTGAGAAAAATCGAGTTACTCGGATATGAATCTGGCCCAGATAAATGCCTCTTTCCTGTTACGTATTAATTGGAGTACGGATGAAGTTCAGAAATAGTCCTACGAATCTAACAAAATCATCCGTTAGATCTGACAATCTCCGTGAACAGATTCATGCTTTGATGTAGTGCGACTTTTGAGAAAAATCGAGTTACTCGTATTTATATGGATCTGCCCCAGATAAATGCCTCATCCCCGTTTTATATTAATAGGAGTACGGATGAATTTCAGAAATAGTCCTAACGAATCTAATAAAATCATCCATTAGATCTGATAATCTCCGTGAACAGATTCATGCTTTGATGTAGTGCGACTTTTGAGAAAAATCGAGTTACTCGTATATGAATCTGGTGCCGGTAAATGCCTAATCCTCGTTGTAGATTAATAGGAGTATGGATGTAGTTCAGAAATAGTCCTACGACTCTAATAAAATCATCCATTAGATCTGACAATCTCCGTGAACAGAGATTTATGCTTTGAAGTAGTGCGAGTTTTGAGAATAATCGAGTTACTCGTATGTATATGAATCTGGCCCCAGATAAACGCCTCATCCCCGTTATATATTAATGGAAGTATGGATGAAGTTCAGAAATAGTCCTACAAATCTAATAAAATCATCCGTTAGATCTGACAATCTCCGTGAACAGAGATTTATGTTTTGAAGTCGTGCGATTTTTGAGAAAAATCGAGTTACTCGTATATGAATCTGTCCCCAGATAAATGCCTAATCCCCGTTGTAGGTTAATGGGAGTACAGATGACGTTCAGAAATAGTCCTACAAATCTAATAAAATCCTCTATTAGATCTGACAATCTCTGTGAACAGAGATTTACGTTTTAAAGTAGTGCGATTCTTGAGAAAAATTGAAGTTACCCGTATGTATATGAATCTGGCCCCAGATAAATGCCTCATCCCCGTTTTATATTAATAGGAGTATGGATGAATTTCAGAAATAGTCCTAACGAATCTAATAAAATCATCCATTAGATCTGATAATCTCCGTGAACAGATTCATGCTTTGATGTAGTGCGACTTTTGAGAAAAATCGAGTTACTCGTATATGAATCTGGTGCCGGTAAATGCCTAATCCTCGTTGTAGATTAATAGGAGTATGGATGTAGTTCAGAAATAGTCCTACGACTCTAATAAAATCATCCATTAGATCTGACAATCTCCGTGAACAGAGATTTATGCTTTGAAGTAGTGCGAGTTTTGAGAATAATCGAGTTACTCGTATGTATATGAATCTGGCCCCAGATAAATGCCTCATCCCCGTTATATATTAATGGAAGTACGGATGAAGATCAGAAATAATCCTACGACTGCAATAAAATCATCCGTTAGATTTGACAATCTCCGTGAACAGAGATTTGTGCTTTGAAGTTGTGCGATAGTTGAGAAAAATCGAGTTACTCATATATGAATCTGGCCCCTGATAAATGCCTCATCCTCGTTATATATTAATGGAAGTACGAATGAAGTTCAGAAATAGTCCTACGAATCTAATAAAATCATTGGAATTTATATTGGAAATAATAATAATATAACATTACTTACAATTTTAGATTCCGGAATCGGCCCTTAGCTTTTATTTAATGGATTATTAATTTTTATAGTCTACTAAAATGTGGTGGCACGAATTGCGAAATACATATAAAAAATAGTATTATTTAAATTAACTATGAAACCATTCTTTTAATTCCTGAACAATTTTAAACGAGCCCGAAAGCAATTGTTTAATAGGAAAATTGCTTGAACCAGTTTCCAGACATTTATTTTAGTTTTCGGGATAGAGTATGATTTGAAGGTAAATTATTATTATTTTTCGAGCTAAAAGGCCTTTTGGTGATTTTAGTGCGGACACCCATCTTTTTATAAAAAGTCTGTTTTCGTGCTGGTATTCGGGCTATCTTCACATACGTGCATCCTGCCCCTGGTGGGATTCGAATTCAGCACAACCCGATCCAAATGCCACGGCTACTATCACTGCGCCACAAGTTTGCTTCGTTGAGGTTATTAACTTAGAACGACATTTACGAGTATGTATACTCTACGCACGGTATTACGAATACGATCAGTAGTAGAAAATAGTAAATTGTGTAGTTTTGCAGAAATTAGGACATCGTAAAAATCACCAACTCCAAATTGTATATCAGCGAATAGATCGAATAGACAGCGCTGTGCAATGCAAAACAAATAGATGCTCTTTTGTTTCGCATAAAACTAAAATAATATATAATCAATATTATTTTGAAATTTTACAAATATTTCAATCAGTGAAATTCGCGTTTGATTAATAAGTTTGAATTAATTTGCTTGGTTTTTAATGAACACAATTCTATAAAAAACATTTATAAATTCACTTAAGATAAAATAAACAAGACTATGTATCATAAAAATCGGTTACACACTAAATTATACTGTACAAACTTTTAACAATTTAAGTTGAGTGTTACACAAAATTGCCAACAGATTAAATCTTTCTTTAGAACGAAGTTGAACGTTTATTTCAGTTAATACGCGATTGTCGAAAATAATTAATAAAAAATTTAAAAATTTAAATTTTAATAAAAAAAAGCGCAAAGAAGAATTGACAAAAAAGGAAAAATTTACTCCGTGCGGTATGCCAGTATGGCTGGACTCTCACTTCCCGAAGAAAATATGATCATTGCAACTTCCTTGATGCAGCAAATCCATAATGGGATATAGAGCCCTTGAAAAAGTATGACACTAACGATAAATAAATTAATAATGAATGAATTATGTTTACAGTGATGACAACCTAGATGGTAAGTTCGTGGCGACTAATGCCCTAATGTGTCAAAAATTGTTTACTAGACTACCAAATTTAGAAGTATCTTTGTTTTCTAATTCTACGAATGCTATTTTTGTTTTACTGACTCGAATTAAGTAACATTCAAATATTTCCTTATTCGATTAATATTCGGCGGTATCATGACAACATCAAACCAAAACTTTTAGAGTAAGCCCATAGTAAAATTTATTTTTAAAGCTTAATAAGTTCAGCAGGAGGATTCGTAACAAAAAACGGAATAGACACATCTGTAGAGCCTATTGCCATTATTCTAAAATAAATCATGCAATAACGCGATAGTAGTACTTATCGTTTTCTTACATGCAATGAGCGAAGTGTACTATTGCGGATGTGGGATGAAGATTAAATAAAACTAATATTAGTTTACGAGTATGATTCATACATTCATTCATTCGAGATTGTCATTTCTACTAAATTTAGTTTACTTGAAAATACTAATTAATATTTAATTTTCAAAAATACAACAATTGAAAATTTGTCGATGGATGAAGTTTTCCGAACAGCAAAATCGAAACTTTATTTATTTTCGTACATACTAAATTTTGTATTTTCTATAATGGCATTCCTATTAGCCTTCAACAATTGTTTTAATCGGGAGTTACATAAATATCTATATATTTATCTTAAAAGCACGATTCGAACATTTTATGCTTTTTAGGGGGTGACATTTACGAAAATCGATTTATGAGATAAATGAGAAACATATTTCGCAATTATATTACTCTCTATTATAACTTTCCCCTTAAAATACTTATCTCAAGGTAGATTGATAACCGAATGCAATGTTTTAATTTGATAAAACTTTGGATGCATTTTGGTTTCAATTTTTGTAAAACCCTTTCAACAACCTGTTTTTCACATCTTTTGAGGATAGGGTGAATTATTGAGTTGCGACCTTATTTTATATTCTTGTTGTTGGTTGTAGAATGAACTAATTGACATTCCTCTAGTACACCCTAATTTAACTGCTCAACAGAAATAGTTACATGTTACTAGGATACATATCTTGGTACTAGGCAGTGGAGAATACGCATGCCTAATCGGCATCAATTTCTATAAGTTTGCGTAGATCGCACTAATTAATTTCTCTTCCACAAAGAAATTTCAATAAAATTTATTCATGTCTATAGGCTATATACGCATGAGTAACAAACAACCGATATTTTTACGTAACCCACAAATTAAGATACAATTGTTTATTTTCATGCATACGTATAACGTACTGTAAGATTTAAAAAATAAATTCAATTAAAAAGAAATTAATAAATATGATCTCACTGTAAAATAATTTAATCTCATTTGGTTTGTTGGTTGATCTATGGATTAGAAATATTGTAAATTCTCGTACAAAGAATGTCTTGTTAGACATGCTAAATCACTTTCGTTAGATTTTAAAATTATAATAAATATTTTAGTGGACATTATGTGGCCTATCACTCCTTTCAAATAGTGGTAACCCTATAAAAATCTGTATGAAGGCATTCTGTACAACAAAAAAAACTCCATTTAAAAATGCTTTGTGTTCTATTTTACGCGTATCATAGCATCTAGCTAATAAAACACACACACAGTAGTGAAACCGTTAGTGAAATTGTAGTTTGACATTAAATCCTCAGTTATTGACATGTGCTACAATTTTTACATAACAAAAAGTAAGATCTTTACTGAAACACGTTTTTGATGACGCTATCCTCGATTTTAATAAACAAATGTATTTACTTTTTCATAAACATACCGTTTGTGTTAAATTTGGGTGTACGGTTGTACACATTTGCATTTTATCAAATATACTTTTAGGTGCTAATAAATTTAAATATAAAAAAATGTTTGTTCTTATTACATACAATTGTTGAAATATAATAAATCACTTTCTTTTGTTAAACGAAATCGAGAGTGATCTTGATTTTAAACGTGTGATTTTTTATAAATAATTGTTTTCACATTGATTGTTTGTGTTTCTGTTGTATAAGATTGGAATGTTTTTGGTTAAATCAAATTATATTAGAAATGATTCACATGTAAATGATTCACATAAAAAAAAAATTGTACAAAAAATGTAAAACTTATTAAATAACCAAATTGACAGTTTATTAAAGTTATTGCGTTCTTGACTTTCGTAGTATTATAACTAATTTAAGATAATCCATAAATTTAACAGCCTCATAATTTTCAGTTGCGTAATTTTTAGTAGTAAATTAGTAAATTACTGCAACTGGAAGCAAGAACGAATGTGGTACGCGTGTGTTATAGTAATTTAACCATCAATTTAGTACTGATAGTGTCAATGAAGGTCTGCCAGGTTTAATAAGGCTTATTCAGATTGTCAGATTTGAGAAATGTTTTGACTATTCATGAGGCTCAAGACTTAACGTTCAAGGGAGTTATTCTTGTACGACTGTCTCAGAAGAAAAATATTATGTTTTAGAGCTTTCACCGATTGATTGATTGACAAATCTGCGGGAGCTTATCAATAAGTAAACTTTATAATTTTATAACCTATGTTGTTACAGCTGAAGAGATAGGTATATCATTTAGATTTCACACCAGCAAATTCGGATGAGATGCTTGTTCCCTGCATAGCTGAACCGCATCTTTTGTAATTCGTCTTTGATAGTTAGTATGCTAAGGTCCTTGCATATATTTTTGTTTTTTACGAACCAGGGTGCTCCTGTAATCATTCTGAGAATTTTTGACTGTGTTCATTGAACAATGTCAATAGTCGAATTTGAGGTTGATTGTCATAATTGAGAACCATACGACCAAATTGGTTTAATCATTGTGTTATACACAGGAGAAGTTTGTATTCTAGGTCAATGGTTGAATATTTCCCCATCAACCAGTGCATTTTATCAATTTGTAATTTGATATGATCTCGTTTCATTTCAATATGTTTGCTCGCCTAGATATTTTGCTCCATTTGATTGAGGGATTTGTATTCCGTTCATTGTGACAGGCGGACGAGTAAGCTTATTTAATGTGAATGTTACGTGGGTCGATTTCTCTTCATTGACCTTTATTTTCCATTTCTTTAGCCATATTTCGATATCATAAATATGTTGTTGTATAGTTTCGGACGACGTTTGTGGATTTTTATGGCTACATACAATTGCCGTATCATCTGCGAAAGTAGATGCCATAATTTGCGAAAACGTTGGTAGATCTGGTGGAAAATAAATATGACGTTGGGCCAAGCACACTACCTTGTGGTACTCCAGTCAAAATGTTTTTCTCGCCTGATTTAAAGGTATTGTATTTAACATTATATCTGCGATTTGACAAATACGACTTCATAAGTTGATACATTTCTGGCAATTTAAGATTAGTTTTAAGCTGACCCTCGTGCCAACTTTATCGAATGCTTGGGCAACATCCAAGGAGACGGCGGAGCAGTATTTTTTTTCGTATGCTGATCTTATTTGAGTAGCTTCTCGGTGCACTGGCTCTCGGGTTCGAATCGGGATTTTTTTAATTAAATTTGATCTGCAATAATAAACTTTACTAGTGGTTTCTTTATCTTAAAATTCCTCATAGGTCTGATTGCTACATTTTATGTTTGAACCACCGATAATCCAAGGTTTGGAGTGAATACACTTTAATCATGATCAGCAAAGGCTTTAGCATTTTCCTCGTCATTTCTAGCTCATTCACCGTTAGAAAGACGAATTGGTGGGTTTGGTTGCTGCGAGGCAGTTTAAGGTATTTAGTGGCCTTTCATACTGAATAGTTTGTGTCCGAATGGGGAGATAATTCCTTAAGATAGGTTTGCATATAATACATCTTGTTTTTTTGTAGTAGCGATCGATGGATTTGCCAGATAAATCTTAAGAGACGTTTCTCTGTTAACATTTTTTCTATTTCAGCGAATGTTATGGTGTCTTGTATGTTTGCCCTTTGATTTAGGCGAAGCTGAAATAGCTGGTTTGACCCGTAAATCATTAAAATTTTCCATATCAATGTTTATATCGTTAGCCGTTTGCAGTGTAGACGTCAGGTGTTTGTTAGATCAACTCAGTACTACATTACTGACCGGAGAGTGGTCAGAAATAATTTTAAAAGTGGTTTAGCTTGGATTATTTCTCGGTGTATTTTACTACTTGTGACTGCAAACAAAATCAAGAACGTCAGGGATTTTTCGAAGATCAGTAGGCCAATAAGTTGGACGGCCACACGACGCGACATCGTAGTGGTTTTCTTAAATTAATTCATTAATTGACGCTCCCTTGGAGTAGTCAATCTTGAACCCCAGACATTAAAGTCGCCGGTGGCCGTAAAACATTCACAAAATTTATAAATTTTTTTTGTAGATATCTGCTGAAACGTTAGTATTTCGAGGACAGTATATTGAAGTGAGCTTTCTTTGTCGAGGTCCACACATACAGAGGTTATGTATTTATGTATCCATATGTATTTATGTAGGTAGCCTTCGAAGCCGGTCTGCAATACATAAATAATATTATCACATGTTGAGATAAAGGATATATAATTTTATTTTATAATTTGTATTATATTTTTTAATTTTTTAATTAAATATATTTTTTATTTTTTAATTTAAATTAATTTGACACAAAGTCTAGAATAAAAGTAAGAGTTTTAAAAAAAAATAGTGTAATAAAGTTCAATTTTCGTTTTTTATACATAATAAAAAACTGATAAAAGATCGCAAAAACTAAAATAAAAATGGATCAATACCATCTTTATAACAAATAAATTTCATACATAAGGTTCTTCTATAAATTGAAATATCAAGTGAAATTTAGAGAAAATCGGTAGATTCGAGCTCTAAGGCAGTTTTTATTTTGTGTAAATATTTTGAAAAGTACTTATCGCACTTACGAAAAACAAACGTGAATTTGGGAACCGACTGACTTTGAAAGAATTCCTTTTCTCCTTAGCTAAAGAGAATAATGAAAACTAAATTATGTCAAAAATTTGAAAGTCGATGTCATTCTTTTAATTAATTTTGACTTATAAGCGTCTAAATGATGGATTTATTAATCGGGGTGTAATCTTCTTCCATAAATCGGGTCATTTTTTGGAAATATTTTCAAAAGTACATCATTTACAAGAAATACGAGTATGATCTAAACGATTCTAAATTAATTTTACAACAATACTGGGCCGAATCAATTTTCCAAAATTTAAGGGGAAATGACGATTATTTGTTTGTTTGTTTATTACGTAACGATTTATTCGTGAAATTCGATAAAAGCTCATTAATTCATCAGACGGATTGATTGATGTTCGGCTTGGAAAGCTGATCAATACTAATAATTTTATGAATCCATCGATCGGGAACTGTTTGGTGGACTATCATCGAGGAATGGTCTCTAGTTCTTTTCGTTTAGTCATCCTTTCGCACGATTGGAAGTGTACGGGTCTGGAAAGGTGGTCAATACTAATAATTTTATAAACTCAACGATCGGACTCGTTTTTTGACTTGGTCACTAGTTGTTTTTGTTTGGTGCAATAAATGATTAAGTAGGGATGACTTAATCATTTATTGCAAAAATGTGTTAAAAACTCATCCTTCCATCAGATTTCGACTATTCGGGTCTGGACAGTTTACCTATTCCACTAGTTCTATAAGTCCAACGATCGAAATCGTTTGATCAATCGTTTAACGATTCATCAATACGTAACGATTTATAGCGAAAGTTCGTTACAAACTCATCCTTCCATCAAATTCGGACTGTACTGGTATGAACAGTTGACAGTCTGTTAATATTTTATAAATTCTACGACCAAGATTGTTTGGGTGACAGTCATCAATAAAATGAAAATAACTAGAGACTAATCCACAATGACAGTTGATCAAACGATTCCGATCATTGAATTTATAAAATTATTGGTATTGTTCAACTTAGCACGACCGAACAGGGGCCAAAGGGACCAGGGATGACCAAACGAAATCAACTCGTGGCCAATCCTTAATGACCGATGACCAAACGATTCCGATCGTTGGATTTATGAAAATATTTGTTTTTATATGTAGTTTCTACATATTGTTCAAAATGTCGTTGTGCATTTAATTATTACCAAGTTATGAACAACCAAAAAATTTAATTGGTTTCATATTTATATCTTCCACTTTATAAGAAATTCTATGAAAAACATATATTTTTATCCATTGGTATATTCCAATTGGATTTATTGTTACTTTTGTAAAATGAAATTCCCAAGGATGCGACAAACCTGATTTTATTGAATTAATACGATTTTGATTTAGTTTTTTCGATATAAAAAATGAGCCATAGATAACCAACCAACAAAATTTGTTGCCTAATCCTCAGCTAATTATTACCCAACGAAATTTGATGAAATCCATTTGTTGCAATGAGGTGCTAGCCAGGAACTTGTTTTTCAAATTTTAATTATTTATTTACCGGTTAAAATAAAAGTCGTAAGTGACCAAACGATGAAAAATAGTGACCAATCCTGACCAAACGATTCTAATCATTATTTTTAGCAAATCCTTTGAATGATGTGCTAAAAAGGCGGAGCCATAATTTTGGCTTCGTCTAAGCATTTTTAAAATCGATATCGTCAGAAGAACTAAACTTACGAACGAAAAAACCTTACTTGTACTTGAGAATAAAACGATTTTTTTATGTTTATGATGAAGCGAAGTTTTAACTATTCTTAAACCTGATTTACTTGAAACAAACCCAACAAATTCTCTGATTACGTAGAGCTTATTCTAATACATTTAAAATAGGTGTGTTTAAGTATATAGAATGTTGGCAAACAAGGATGCACAACAGTTTAGTCAGTAGTTTGTAAACAAACAAAAAGTTTCGCAAAACATATTTGTCGAGTATTTTTCATTTGCAAATTAATTTTACAAAACCGTTCGAAATCCAAAAATTCGTAACATCGTAATATTATTGTGTGGTTTAGAAAAGAGAGTAAATTAATGTTTTGAATAAAAAGCATACATACACATTATTGATATACATAAATACCTGGAAAGATGATGAAATTAATAATGTTCATTCAAGGATAATTAGTTTTTCTCGAACAACACCTGGAAACATAAAACTTTGAGTACTACAAAATATTGAAACTGATTTTTTTAAACTCATACGTTCATACTACTCATTACTAAAGAAAAGCTGCCCGAATTACTTTCAATACTGCAGTATATGGTGGATAGAACACTTTCAATGAAATTTTGAAAATCTTAAGTGCTTTTCAACCATTGTTATATTCCTCACGTTTGTAGTTCCAAGTTATTTTATTCGATTAGTGTAATTTATGGATTTTAAAGAATATTCAAAATTCTATGATCAATGAATTAAGTGTGATCAGGGCAAAGTACAAAAAACGCCTAAATTTACTTCATGTTTCTATAATTTTGGATTTCGAGGAAGTTATATTATACTTACGGTTTACGTATATTCGAATTTTCCGTATCCGCGGATATTAGAGGAGAATTTTGAAAATATCCGACGGATATCGGATTATCGAAAAATGAACCAATTTTGTTAAAGTTCAATACTTTATTTACATAATACTGTGGACAAAAAATAGTAAGACTTTGTTCATAATTTTAAAATTCTTTATATATTTCTCCAAATCTATTTCGTCTCCCTCAAAGTAATCCCCCCCGGCCTCAATACACTTGTGCCAACGTTTTTTCTAATCCTCGAAACAGTTGTTAAAGTCATTTTCCGGAATAGCCTCCAATGCGCGTAGCGATTCACGTTTAATGTCTTCAATTGACTCAACACGGTTTCCCAGGAGCGGTCGTTTGAGTTTTCTGAACAGCCAGAAGTCACACGGAGCTAGTTCAGGCGAATACGGTGGTTGCGGAACGATATGGGTGAAACTTTTGGCGAAAAAATCACGTAAAACCAATGCAGTATGAGAAGGTGCATTATCGTGGTGCAAAAACCAAGAGTTGTCGACCCATAATTCCGGCCTCTTTTTAATAGGAATAGCTTCGCGCAAACGACGTATAACACTCAAATAGTGTTCCCTGTTGACAGTTTGGCTGGTCGGAAGGAATTCGGAGTGCACCACACCTCGATAATCCAAGAAAACTATCAACATCACCTTGATTTTCGACTTGCTTTGACGTGGTCTTTTCGGCTTCGGCTCACCTTTGGCACGATATTCGGCCGATTGATCGTCTGTTTCCTAGTCTTAAGCATAGATCCAAGACTCATCGCCAGTTGTAATACGTTTCATGACATCCTGGTAGTCGGACAGCATTGTTTCACAGACGTCAACGCGACGCTGTTTTTCAAAAAATTTAGTGATTTTGGAACCAATCGTGCTTTCAATTTTCCTTCCGATATTTCAACGATGCCAGTAAGGTCTCTGACTGCTAATCGTCGATTCTCGAGCACCAATTCCTTGATTTTATTAACGTGTTGATCATCAGTTGATGTTGATCGCCGTCCTAGATGTGGTTCGTCGTCAACACGTTCTCGACCCTCTTTGAACAATTTGTACCAATCAAAAACACTTGCTCGTGACATACAATTATCACCGAAGGCCTATTGCAACATTCTGAACGTTTCCGCACCACAAAATTGATTCCGCACACAAAATTTAATGGAACTTCTTTGTTGAATAATTTCACTCATTGTAAAAATCGCCGAATGCACTTTTTGTACTTCAGAAAGACAAGCGTATACTAAACACTAATGATTATTTTGATGTGATATTTGACACAGATGTCACTGACAGTCATACCAACATAGAAAAAAAATATTTCGACGAATGGTTTTCCGCGCGAAATTTAAATTAAAAAGTCTTACTACTTTTTGCCCACAGTAGTATTTAAATAATAAAAATTAAGTCTTATGAAGAGTAACACTTTCGCTATACATTTGATTGAATATTGTAAATATAAATTTAAAATTCAATTTAAGTTCAGAATTTATATAATGATATTTTAAAACTCCCGAGAGAAGCGCAAACGAACGGGCTCTACTTTTAGTTCAAACATTTTCTCGATCTGAAACTTTTAAACATTTGACGTTGGGTTGTAGTTCGTAGTGATACAGTAAATCAATGCTTGGTGTTCTTTTACCAGTTTTCTTAGAGATGTTAGACTCTTGTTTTAAAGTGCTCGTAATGAGCGATATTCGTTTCTCAATATTTTTAAAGGTCGCTGCTTTTGAGATGTATGCATTTAATACGTCGATTAAGTTAAATTAATCCCTAAATAATTGACAACTTAATTAATAATTGATTTCATTCACACTTATTAAACAAATTAAAATAACATCAAACCCTAAAAAGATTCAAGTATATTTTTGAGTTCAGAGCAAACATAAATAACGTTAATACAGTGTTTTTTATACAAAAAACCACTGACTACCAAGCAACTGGTCAAGATTAGCCTAATACTTAAAATTTAGAGATTTGATAGAAAATCTAATCTAAATCTTAAGTGATTATAGCGCTTAAAGTTTAGCGATTGATGAGCGAGACTTTTGTTTTTTCGTATGATACTTCAAATTTTTGATTTGAAAATTTGGTTAATTAATTAACCATGGTATAATATTCGGTACAATCATTGTCAATGACTAAAACCTTGATTTGTTAATATTGCGTCGTACAACCAAACACTAAATTGTGGTAGCTTTGCAGTATGACCGCAAGATACTTTGAAATATTTAATCAAGATTTGCATTTGTAGTCTGAACTCAAAAATATACTTGAATCTTAATGACAAGTAAACTAGGTTAGGTAATACTAGATTACTAATCCCTAATCTGAACAGACTATAAAAGATACTATAATATTATTACCTATTTAGAGAAACACTCTGTCACCCTGTCATTATGTAACAGACTAAAAGCTTTTCTTTATGTTTATTCAAACCAGCAATATCACTGAAAATGTTGCTAAATTCCTGGAAAATACTTTGAATGTCTCTGGAATGTACCTAAGACCCATTTAAAAATAATATTTTTAAGTCTCATGGCACACCCTGTCACACTCATTAGAATGTCAAGCAACTATATGCCTAAGTATACTCATTTGAGTCTAAGCGAGGCGCTCATTCAAAAATAATATTGTTTAATATTATGAAACATACTCTCAGGCTCATTAGGCTCATGGATCTGTCTATGGACATCGCTTTGGGCGATGAGCAGCCCAGGATTCAAAGCTGAAAGAAAATCATTCATTATACTAGTAAAAATTTTATAATAAAAATTCGTCTGAATGTTTGCTTTTACCGAGGCTATTACGATAAGTTTGCTGTTGTTGTGTTTTTTGTATTAGTTTGGATAAAATTGCAATAGTCACAACCAAATTTTATCGATCTGTTCGCAATAAAGAAGCTGTTGAGGCTGGACGACAGAGTGTCTACCACGATCCATCTGTGCCCACTCCTGATGCCAAATTTTTTATGTTTTACTAATGAGATGTCAATGAAAAAGGTTTTGTCTGTTAACTCGACAAGTTAAAAGTTTCGTCTAAATGAGAGAAATTTAAATAAACCAAAGCAATATTTGCCCCGATGAAATAATAAATGTTTGGTTAATTGTTTTCTATACAGCTATCGATCGTGACTATTCTTCTTAACCTATCTTAGTAACGATCTAAAGTTCAAATGAGTTTTAATACACATAAGAATACACTGATTCATTAAGAACAATTAACCTTCCGAAAAATGAGGAAGCTGAATATAACTTCTATTAAAAAACCATAGAAAAATTGAAATTACAACAATTTCTTCTTGGTTATTTTGTAGACATTTTATTTCCTCAAATCTTCCACGAACAAAACAATCACAGAAAATTGATTGCAATGAATGATCTGAGTATTCCTCTGTTCCTTGGGCAAACACATCAAAAATGTTCATTATAAAATATTTCAACTTTCTTGCTATCATTGAAAAGCGACAGATTATAATCCTATATACCGAGACCTCGCGATCGATAATTTGACTAATTTCACACCGCTAAATACCTCTATCCATATATTCGAATGATAATTACTCTTAAAAATTACCAAATCCCATCATTTCCGTGAGTGTACATCGCATTAAGCAATTTGATATGATATGATATGGTAAGAATGCTAACCATAATGGTGATCCTATAGGTATGTATAGCAAATTTCTGGAGAAAGCGTGATACACTGTCAAAATAATAATTGAAAAACGAATGGTACTCCAGAATTATGCTTTCCAGGCCCTGCCACCATCCTTACATTAAAGGTAATATAAGGAAAGGATTAGTTAATCACAGAAACAAAGTCATTATTTGCCATTAGTGGGTGCCACGAAGCAAAGTCATTATCTAACTAGTTTGTTAAAAAATTATATATATGATTGGTTAATTATTTACAATATGGATATGGTGGATAAGACATGTTAATTTATTAATTTGTTACTTGTAATTAGCAATAGGATATTTAAATTTATCACATATGTATCTATTGTCCTCAGTCATGAGTTGAGTGAGTCATTTTACAGTAAAAAAGTGGTTTGCAAGATTTCGTGATGGCAATTTTAGTTGAGGACGATCCACGTCCAGGTGCAGTAAAACAATTTGAAGATGATGAACTTAAAGTTTTACTGGATGAAAATCCGTGCCAAACTCAAAAAGAGCTTGCAGAACAGTTAGAAGTTACTCACCAATCAATATCACTTCGATTGCATGCAATGGGAAAAATACAAAAGGAAGGAAAATGGGTTCCTTATAATATAAACTGACCGAACAAGACAAAAACCGAAGAGTTGACATCTGCATGAATTTACTTTCTCGGTACAAGAGAAAGAATTCTTGCACAAAATCATTACGGTTAATGATAAGTGGATTTTATACGATAATACTAAACGCAGAAAACCATGGGTTGATCCAGGTCAACCATCAACATCAGTTGCAAATTGAAATATTCATGCCAATAATATTCATGCCAAGAAAGTGTTGCTGAGTGTCTGCTGGGATTGGAAAGAAGTCATTTACTACAAGCAATTGATCAAATTAAGTGATGCTCAGTGAGGGAAAAAGATCATTTACGGGCCAAGGAAGACGGAAGATTGATATTGCTGCATGACAACGCTCGTCCACATACAGCAAAATCAACCGAGGAACTCCTCTTCTCCTTAGGCTGGGAAATTTCAAGGCATGCGGTCTCCAGACTTGGCTACCTCTGATTACAACTTATTCAGATCGGTGCCATCATATTTGAAAGACCGGAGGTACACAAAATCTCATGCAAAAGGTCGGTCTTCACATGCAAAAATGGCTTCATGACTATTTTGCTTCGAAACGACCAAGTTTCTGTCGCGAAGGCGACAGTCTACCTGATAAATGGCAATAGATAATAATGGCAAATATTTCGATAATTAATCTACAAAGATTGTTGTTACTATTGTTACTATTGTTAGTATTATTACCATTATATTTTCAATAATTGAATTTGACTAAAAAAGCAGTTTTCTCTTGCACACCTAATAAATATGATAATCTTACAATTCTTAGTGTATCATCAATTATTAAATTTTAATTCAGTATTGTCATATATTTAGCTGCCTTACTAATTACCAATCATTGAAATCACTCGGATTAATAATACAACATTCATGTCTTCTTAATAACATAAACAAACATTCTTGAATTCAACTAGAAAAAATATCGAAAACAACATTCTATTGCAAGAGGCCTTTGAAATGAGTACATTTAATTAATAATAACGTACGTATAAATTGAAAAAGCGTAGAAATCTCTAGGATTAGCCCTTATAACAAACAGCAAACCGGTGCTAACTCAAAAAATTGAATGAGTTTACTTTTAACTATATTAATGAGATTTTCAATCATTTCTGTTCAAGTTTTTGTTGAATTACACTGTAAGACTGGCATTGAATGCACGCTCGCGTAAAGTTTAAAATATCAAATTTTGTTAAGTTCGTCACACCGGTATAATATGAATAGTATATAAATTTGTATAATTATAAAGCGTTTAATATAATTATTTTTACAATATACAAATATAATTTTATAAAATTATTTAATAGAATTTTAGGAAATTATTTAATGTCCGAATTTTGTAATAATTTAATTTTTTGTTATAATTTTGACATTGATTGTATAATTTTATCTTCCATAATTTGTCCAGTTTCGGTTGCTGTCCGAATACTGATATAAATTTGACACGACACATTTAAAATTTAATTGATTAAAAGCATATTAACTTAAAGTACATAGCTAATATATGTTTATATTAAAAATAAAATGAAACCAAGCACGACCAGTTTTAATGAATCTCCGTGTCCCGTAAACAGCATTATTCGTTCAATTTAAAATTACGGCGATGGTTATTCAAGCATAAGTAAAGTTTCATAAATAAAATAAAATTTTAAATAGTGCGTAAACTTCCATAAAGATCAGCAAATATATGCCTAATAAAAAGTACGATTGGGGTTCAGAACTGAAACTATTAATATTTCTGGTACAGATAAATCACAATCCGATATTTGTGATATAGTTCACAATATACTTGACTTATTGGATGGTTTTGAATTCTTCAGTTCCCCCTGAACCAATAATTATTATCGTATTTTAAAAATTGATCTGTAATAATTTTATTTATTACTGATTGACCCGTCATTATTTAAAATATCTATATATGAAATGTAAATATTATAAGCTGACATTTGCTTGCAAAAATCATTCTGAACTAATTTGGTTGCGTTCAGAACACTGTGAAAATTATTACAGTGAAAATAGTTAACACAGTATTCGGACAGGTCTTTGAATGATTTTTGCATCGCTAGATTTATCCACTACTCACCAACATATAAAACATATTAAATCATTGGTTATTTTCTTGAAAACAAAACTAAAGCAAAAAAAAATTATTTACATGTTTTCAAGAAAATGCGCTGTGTATCAAGAAAATAATTTTATTACATTTTTTATATGTTGGAACTCCGTGGATAAATTTAGCGTTGCAAAAATTATTTAAAATTCTATTGAATAATTTTATAAAATTATATTTGTGTATTATACAACAGTTATATTTATAATTATGCAAATTTATTATTTATATTATACAAAAACAGAAATTCGGAATTCCAATTCGGAATAAAGAAAATATATTTTGACATCCAGTGGAGATCACCAAAATGAAAAATCTGCTTTATGATTTATATAAAGCAAATATTTTTTTGATTTATTTTTACATATCTTTGCTTTATACAATGGAATTGTTGCTATAACTGTACTGTGTCAAGAAAACACGCCATACAGCAAATTTACCATGCGATGCTTTATCCAATGGAGTTGTTGTTGTAACGGTGCCAAGAAAATACGCCATAAGAAAGAAAGGAAAATTGATCGCATAAACAAATTGTATACAGTTTGTAAATGTTTATACATATACAACTTCTACCAATGAAAAATGCGTTTCTCAAGAACAAATTTCAGTACTCTTATGTTAATAAATTTCATGCAAATATAATATACTATAATTTAAATAAGAAGGAACTTCGCTTTTTTTGTAAGAATTGGATAAATAAACACACATTAATACTAAAACACCACAATATTCACTATCCCACTGTGCCGCAAAATGAAATAAATAAAGCATAATCAAAATTTATTTCATTATTTTTATTTATTTAAAATTCTGCTGAATTTTGTTTTTTCACTGTTCCCGTCGACGGTCAAACATGCATTGTTTCACTTGTATTGAACGACGTAAGCACATTAAGACCAAATCATCTACGATCTTATATAAATAACGCTAAATGTTATTTCCATGACTTGTAAACTTGGTAGAAATTAATTTAGGTTTTATCGATTTTTTATTTCTAGTTTCAGTAGCCTTTAATTCTTCAGTTCATCATTCTTTTTGATTTGCACATTTCACTTTCGTCGCCCACAAGTTCTAGTTAAACTACTACACTTTAAGAATTATAGTAATCCCTGGCGAGGAAATTTTCTTGTTAAGACGCTGCCTCTTAGTTTTAGCATTTAATTGATGAGTTTAATCCATAAAAGTAAACGAATCTATGTCATCTTAACAACTTAAACCGACTCTTACTTGAATACACCCGATAATAATACAATTGCCGCAAAAATTAGTTTACATAACTGTGTTATACTAATGTCATCCAGCGACATTCAAACAAGGGTTGTATAGATTAAATCAGATATAATTCTACCGCATAAATATCCAGAAGTTGTAGGTATTATAAGACCTGTATAATAGGCGTTGTCGGAAATAGCTCATGGTAACTTTTGAGTAACTTGCTGACAAAAACTTACCAGATCTATGTCCGAACATGTATAGTAATTTTCTTTTAGTTATTTTTCAATTTCTGTCTTTCTGTCAATTTGTAATAAATTAGTAGTGTCAAAAAAATTGAAAAACATACTTTCAAAGTATAAACTGTTAAAAAAATACAACCAAATGTTGTATCTGTTAAAATACGTCATTGAATATTGTTGAATTTAAATATTCACACCGAAATGGAATCTTACTTTTTGTATAGACAGAATAACTTGAGTAACTCTGTTACCAACATCACAATAATTAAAATTACCCAAAAGTTACCATGTGCTATTTCCGAAAACGCCTAATATAACGGAAAACAAGAAGAATTGAAAGTAATCTTCGATCAACCATGTATTGTACAACGAATGACACTGAGGATTGGCGACATTATCAATTGAAAACGTAACTGAAAAAATAATTGACTAAAACAGCATTACATAAGTAGTTAATTATATAATATGTATTCAAATTTTTTAAAATATTTTCTCCAAATTCGAATGAACGAATATTTGCTACTAAAAGCAAGGTTTAACCTATGGTCCAGTTAATGACTTATTCAAAACTTATTTTGGATAGAGCGACTTATTTGAAAGATTACAATAAGTCTCAAGCATAGACTTATTTTATAATTGTTTAACATATTTAAGAAAGTTCCTCTCAAGTTGGAAGAAAATGTGAACGTTTGAAATAAAACTTGTAATTATCTAAAACAAATGTAAACAATGTAAAACATCGACCGCAAACGTTGATAACTAATAACGAAACCGAATCAGTAATAAATACACACAATATTACCGGTCGGGAAAAGCAACTCGGTAATTAAGAAAATACGAAAAGTCACAATATTTTCAGTTATTTTAGACATGTAAATAATTAAATAACAGGTGTTTTTGAAGGAGTGCGATGCAACTGTTAAATTCGCAACTCGTTAGCCTAGTAACCAATAAATAGCAGGAGAGCTCGTATTTTCAAACTGTTAGTGATAACGCGCACCATGCACTTATTTGGTTATCGAACCAAACCCTTATACCTAAATTTGTTACGATACATTGTGCATACTATACCTCATATATATATATATATATATATATATATATATATATATATATATATATATATATATATATATATATATATATATATATATATATATATATATATATATATATATATATATATATATAGTTACATATATATATATATATATATATATATATATATATATATATATATATATATATATATATATATATATATATATATAACATACATATATATATATATATATATATATATATATATATATATATATATATATATATATATGTATGTTATATATATATATATATATATACATAAAACAGTTACAATTCATATTCACCTGAAAATCAATTTGTTTAAATTATCCCATTAAAATTAAATTTTCAAAAATTAAACCATACATTCACCAACAATTAGGTATCGAGCTATTCCGAAATAGATAATAAAATATTAAGTAAAGTCATACTTTACCTACTTTATTTTCAAACACAATCGAATTATTGCAATGATTCATTTACTTAATAAAAACAATCGATTTATTGTTAGCCAATAATTATCAAATTCACCATTGGCATAATACCAGATTTTCAAGTATATAACTAAATGATTGTAAATTATAATTAAAGACAAGGAATTTGTTGTATTGTATATATATATAAACTACTGGAACCGCACGGCATACGACAACAAAAAATTCATAAATCATAGTCATCATCATATACAAGATTTATCTTGAATGAATATTGTGTAGAAACCAAAAATTACAAAATTATTAGACATAAATTCCAAAAAAATATTTACAAAATCGAATTTCATCATTTTTCAAAATTTTTTAGAATGTCTTATTATAATCATTTTAAAATTTACTTTGTAAAATAACAGCATGATTTTTTATATTACATGCATACGCCCAGAACTTCTGGCCGAATTGCAAAACAGTAAACTCTCATTTTAGGTTAAGTTTCCGTTCGTACTTGATCTTGTTTGATCGTTAAACACAAACAAATTAATTTAACTCAATCATAAAATATTTGCGTTTGTGGGTTGTTGTTGTTTTTTAAGAAATCCGAATATCTGTTCATGTGTTAAAATCATCAATCATCTTGTAATCGTGATTGATCATATAACACTGCAACAACAATTGTATCAAAAGACAAAAAATATCTAACAATAGTGAAAGTGTTAAATTAAACAAAAATTTCTACAGATACGAGCTCCCAAAAATCGCAGACTTTTCATAATTTTTGTTTTTCCATTTCAAGGTTGAACAATTGTTTTTTTTTACTTACCCTTTAACACCGTGATGGTTTTTAATTAATACTCGTGGTAATAATATCGAATTATCGCCACTTAAATTAATTTTTGTATCCATTTTGTTACGATCAGTGGGAGCTGACTTTGAAGCGCCATGATTGTGCACCTCATCATCTTCATCATCGCCTTCACCATCGTCACAATTACAAGTTGTACGTGGCACGTTTGGGGTTGGACATTTTTCGGGCAATACAAAATAATTTCCAATCCTTTCGAGATACATATTATTTGAGGGTAGCGAAAACGATGATGAAGTTGAAGAGGAAGATGTGGTGTTCGGTTTTGAACTTGGTGATGATTTATCATAATCACCTTCCCATAGTGACATGATTAACTATGGGCGCATTAACGTGATTTTTTTCATTGTCGAATGGAACACATTAAATATCTGGAAATACAAATAATACAATTAAATTTAATTGTTAGTATTTTTAAGGTTTGTCATATAGACGAGTATTAACAAGATTTCTCTCATTAGATCATCGTCATAATGTATTTATTATGATCGTGCTTTAACATAATATGCTAATATTATACCAATAGAATTATTTAAGCGACCAAAACAACAACACAACAAATCTTTGCATTACATACAATAAAATAAAATAAAAATCAAACGAAAACGTTAAAATAATTATTTTCACTTTCACTAAAATTATAAGATAAAAATTTGCGCGATCTTAAATACACAAATATGTATGCAGTGCTCGATGGAGCGTGCTTAAGTACTTCTAGAATATCTGTAATAATTTTAATATGTAATCCACTCAACGGCCGCCAAAAATGTGTCTCGCAAGTGTCGTGTACGGAACATAAAACATGATGGGAACAGATGTACGCGATCGTAAGCGGAAATTATGTGGAATTACACAATATTATGTTAATGTACTACGAAGAGATGATCGTTAAGTTTTCTTTTCTTACATTATTTGTTTTATTTCTGTTTCACAAAAATGAGTTCAAGCGATCTGACCTGTTAAGCATGTCCATAAAGCCGCATGCATCATCTTACAAACAATTAATGTATATAATAGTAGTTTGCATGTTGTTAACTCATAACGCGATTGTGATGTAACAAATTTTACTTAACTGTAACTATTTCATTTGTTTTGTACATATTTCTACTTTTTACGGTTATTTTACTCTCTAGTCTAAGACACAACCTTTCCCGGTAAATAGTTGGTATATGTGTACATGAATGAATTGTTGTACGTAGACTAGTATTTATAAATTGCGCTTGGTGTTGTTTGTTGTTGTTGTATAGTTAATCGACCTAGTTTTCCGATTTCTTTTAATATACAAAACTATAAAGTTTGCACAAGTTTAAACAAAAATATCAAGAATGATGAATGCAAATTACCTATAGCTAAGTGTTTGATTGAAAGTTACTGTTTCTTTATATTTATTTAATTGACATTTTTTTTAATAATTGTGCAATTAAGTATACAAACGTACCGAACCGCAACAAGTTAAAAATTATCCTTTTTTGTAGTATAGTGGGTCATTTTAACCCAAAATCACTTTTATATACACTTTCAATTAATTTATTTTTATTTAAACACTATTATTTCTATAATTTTGAATTTTATACACGAGCACACCACACATGCACAAATTCACTATAAAATAAAATAAAAATCCCGGCGCGATTCACTTAATTTTAGAATACTAACTGTAGTGTAACGAAAAGGCGGTTTATTCTATTTTTTTAAAATTTCATAAAGGTTCAATGTGCACGATGCAGCGTGCACTAGTCAACTGATCAAACTTCCATTTAACGTGCTTGCTTCGATCATATACATATTTTCTTTTGTTTATTTATCTTTTTTTTCGAAAGTTCATACAACTCTCTGTTGTTTTCTGTATGTTTCTTTATTTTTATTTTTATGCTTTGATGTTATTTTGTAGCAGCATAATTCATATCTCATTCTCATTTTTTGAAAACGAGTCTCTTTCAAATGTAACACCTATAGAACAATGATTAAATGGCATGCGCGCTACGAACTGGGCATAACCTTTACCAGCAAATATCAGTTGGTTTTTGGTCATTACTCATCCCTTTTTTAAATGGTAGTTTGCTGGATGAAAACTTTATTTCTTGAGAGCTTCGACAAAAGCAATTATTGATTTACCTTGCTCTCGTAATTGGTTAGTTCCATCCCAAATAGGTATTTTTAGAACCCATTTCAAGATTTTTATAGTGCAAAATTAGTTCCATCACAGATATTTGGGAAATGGCTTATTTCATTTGAAATAACTTATTTCCGGAACCACATCCGTCTTAATATTGCGATCCTGGTTTTTATACACAAACAGAGTTTTTTTTGAAGGCTTAGTTCTATTCAAACCTGTCATTTTCTTGGCCACATCTAGAAATTACGGTAGAATTCCATTTTTATTATATACATCAAATTTAAACTCAATCTGTTTAGACATCATCTTTCTTAAAGATCGGAAACCGAGCTGGAATTTTTATTTTAACTTCATTGTTATTATACAAACTGATTATCACAATCGAATATTTGTCGAATAGTTCAATTGAAATTAGGCATTTTCCAGAACCAAAATTTTAATAACAAGAATAGGAAAAAGGTAGAAGAAGAACAGGAAAAATCGGTATATCGAAACGAATGTACTCAAAAGTAAAGGTCTACGTGGTTTAGTTAATGCCCAATGGTAAATAAGAAACGACAACTTTCGAAGGAACCTAAAGTTGGGGTTCGTCGCTCAAGGAATAGAGAAACAAAGGGGGAATTACATTCTACATACTTTTAAGCGAGCATTTTCGTGTATTGAATCAAGTTAGAACTTTTGTAGATTAACCGTAACGGAGTTTCGAATTATAACCCTTCAAATGTGACCGTAAATTTCCAGATGGGTTTAAAACAGTTGTAAATAAATAATAATGCAATATAATACAATCAAAAAATAAAGTTACAGATGAGAAACGAAAGTTTGCATAAGCAGTTAACTCTTCGTAAAATTATTATCTTAGGAAAGCTATTAGTGATTCCTATAACATACTACACAGAGTGGAGTGCGCTCATTTTAACTACACTCACTTTCCTCCAAACAACGTAGCAATTGAATGGCTTGAGCACATGCGTACTACTTGCTACTGCATTCGATTATCACCTGCCTATTTCAAAAATGCGTTCAACAAAGACATGACACCATGACCTAACTGACTTAGGCCCGATTTTATGAACAAAGATGTCAGATAAATTTTTATTTGTCTGTAATACAAGAAAATGTGGAAAATTAAATAATCTGATATTAATTTAGTTTTGATCGTAAATTGGAAAATTGTATGTGATATTTTTTGATTGTTTAAGATGGAAGAATCATTGTCATCGTCTTCGTCGGGAAATAAACAATGATTTTATTTTATTTTCGGCAGCTGTAACTAATACTTCATAGTACTAATTCCAATAATAAATTTCGATGCATATGTTGCCATATTAAAAATGTATTCTATATTTATAAATAATAAAATATATTTGTTTGTATTTATGTATTTGTGTATACCTTATTAATTTACGCTTTATTTATTTATTTTTTGACATTTGTTAACGGATCAAACTTAAAAAGGTGCAATAGCCCAGAAATTATTGTCTTACAATTTACAGTTCTTTTTTTCTTTCCTTCTAAGTTCACCAACATCTGCTTTAATTTCTTTTTTTAGTATTAATATACGATAGAAAGGTTGATATATTTTGTCATTATATATTTTGTCGTTCAAAACCAGTTTGTTGCTGTTCAACTGTTGTAGTTGTTGTTCAACTTCTTGCTTAATTTAAATTCACTTCATTAAAGCTACAGGCACAATTAAACAAATAAATTACAATTTTCTTAAGCAAAATATACCAAAACTACTATTTTTTGATTTTTAAGTAAACCAATAAACAAATTAAAAATTTCAATAGATTCAGTATTTTCAGTATTTTCACCACAATCGTATTTTTCAGCTTAAAATTAAACCATTTACGAGAAAAATAATTGAAATGCTCAAATTGCGGGACGTAGAAAAAATATTGACGGTTGTGCTGCAATATTATTTTCTCTTTCTTTTACCACTCCGTAAAACCACCATACCATTTTTGTTAGATAATGAAGTAATCGTAAAATATTAGACTGAATGATCACGGCTCCGTCTGCAAATATACTCAATACCACTCAATCGTACAACTGCTATCCATCATGATATCAATCAATCACTCGCTTGTAATTTTACGCAACTCTTTAATCAATAAAAGAGCGGCAAAACACTTACTAAACATTGAGTAAATTCAAACTGGGATAACCAATGAATTTTCAATCAATTCCATTCTCCGCTCTAGTAAAAGTAAACTAATACAATTTCACAACAAAACCACAGCAACGGTCCCTGTAGGACCCACCAAACGTGTAAACAATTTACAATTTACTATTTAAGTTCAACACTAAATGGACCTCAAAAGAGCATCTCCATTCACCAAACCAACAACCACTCGGCCAAACAACTCCATCACATACCACTCCCAGTACACCCAAAAACTACAACCATCCTTCCTTACACTACCAACCATAAAACCAAGCAATTTATACGTAAATAAATGAAAATAATTTCTCGAACAAAACAATAAAACTAATATATTACGACCAAATCATATACAAAAAATCAAGTACGGCATTCAACGGCATTATTTAATCTAAAAGATACTCGTACATACACATCTAAAAGAACATACTAAAAAAATACTTATTTCCCTTTCTTTCAACACAAATTAAACATAGTAGCTCCGACAAAGTTTTCGGCTACTAACGAAATAGTTTCGTCATATACATTTATCAAAGCCAATGCGACGAATTCGTTTGTTTACAATTAATTTAATTTTTAAATTTACGGAGAAATTGTTTGAAGGCACTGGTTCAAAGTTAAATTTCGTACAACGGAAACCGATTCAATAGAAATGATTCCAAAATTAAGAGTTTGTCTCTGTCCCGATTTCATTTGTATTATTAACGAATATTCTTCGTTATCCTATTTTTTTGTTTAAACACTATCAAGCAATATCAAAACTGGTAATCGATGTGAATTTTTTGAATAATTTTTTATGATAAAGTGCATTCGGCGATTTTTACAATGAGTGAAATTATTCAACAAAGAAGTTCCATTAAATTTTGTGTACGGAATCGATTTTGTGTTTTTGATTGGTACAAATTGTTCAAAGAGGGTCGAGAACGTGTTGACGACGAACCACGTCTAGGACGGCCATCAACATCAATTGATGATCAACACGTTAATAAAATCAAGGAATTGGTGCTCGAGAATCGACGATTGATAGTCAGATACCTTACTGGCATCGTTGAAATATCGGAAGGATCAGTGAAAACGATTGGTTTCAAAATCACTAAATTTTTTTGAAAAAACGCGTCGCGTTGACGTCTGTGAAACAATGCTGTCCGACTACCAGGATGTCATGAAACGTATTATAACTGGCGATGAGTCTTGGATCTTTGCTTACGACCCGGAAACAGACGATCAATCAGTTGAATATCGTGCCAAAGGTGAGCCGAAGCCGAAAAAACCACGTCAAAGCAAGTCAATAATCAAGGTGATGTTGACAGTTTTCTTGGATTATCGAGGTGTGGTGCACTCCGAATTCCTTCCGACCAGCCAAACTGTCAACAAGGAACACTATTTGAGTGTTATGCGTGGTTTGCGCAAAGCTATTCGTAAAAAGAGGCTGGAATTATGGGTCGATAACTCTTGGTTTTTGCACCACGATAATGCACCTTCACGTTTTACGTGATTTTTACGCCAAAAATTTCACCCATATCGTTCCGCAATCACCGTATTCGCCTGATTTAGCTCCGTGTGACTTCTGGCTGTTCAGAAAACTCAATCGACCGCTCCTGGGAAACCGTTTTGAGTCAATTGAAGACATTAAACGTGAATCGCTACGCGCATTGGAGGCTATTCCAGAAATTGACTTTAACAACTGTTTCGAGGATTAGAAAAAACGTTGGCACAAGTGTATTGAGCCCGGGGGGGATTACTTTGAGGGGGACGAAATAGATTTGGAGAAATAAATAAAGAATTTTAAAATTATGAACAAATTCTTACTATTTTTTGCCCACAGTATTAAATCGTACTATATACAGGGTGCTTTTTATATTCCAGTGGCCCTATCCTTGTTTTCCCCGGAAATAGGGAATTGGGAATTAGTGACGTTTTTCTTGCAGTTGGGAATTTTTTATTCCCCAAAGTGTATTCTGGCGTTTGGGAATTTATTTTATTGGGAACAAATAATACGTGTTTTAGTTTATAAATAACTAGGTAAAAAAAATTCACAAAAATATTATCCCCTGTCTGCCAGAATGTACATTTGGGAACGGGAAGTAAATATTTGGGAATTACTGCAATTTGTATAATATATTCCCAATATTCCCATATATTCCCAATTCCACGGGAGAACCGAATAGGGCGACAGGTCGATGTTGTTTTAATAACTTTTAAATTAAATACAATTTTATAGTTTATATTTTATTGATTGATTATATCGTCTCTAACATTATGTATGGAATATAATGTCGCACAAGTGGCATGCCGTGGCACAAAGCCGAGCTCTTTTAAGCACATTTTTCATAACGTTTTCGCAGACTTCTGGTGTTATTTCAGCAATTTCGTTTCTAATATTTTCCTTAAGCATCGAGGTTGTAGTTAGTTTATTGATGTACACCTTTCCCTTCAAGCAGGAAATCGTGGGGACCACGATTATCTCCCAGAGTATGCAAATTTTCAAAATTATTCGTTACACTTTCTCGACATGTAATTATGTTGCGGCGTTAGATGCTCCATAATAAATTGTTATCGATCACTCCCAAATGCGAACTGACAAATGTCATCCAAAATAAAATAGCGGCCAAACAAAATCGACCTGCAACATAAAAAGCACTCTGTATACTTTGTCCTTATTTTTGATAATTTAATCGATGATGACGTTTCAATTTAATTATTGGAAATCTACATGGTTTATTTTCATAATTGTATTTTTATCTAGCAATCATCTTTTAAGTACTACCAATAAACACAGATAACAAAATCAAAACTTTTCAAAATAAAATAATAAAAATAAAAATAAAATAATAACAAATTGAAGCAGTCAAAAAGAAAAAAATAAGTTATTAATTTAAAAAGTAGGTCTTCAGGTTGTTTTTGTATCTGCCCTTTGATAAGTTAAAATCAAACTTGTGCTCTGAAATGTTGAAAGATTTACCCAGTCTATTCATTGGGCTGTTATCTTCATAGTACCTGGAATGATATTCAAGGTCCAATAGTCGGTGATTAGGAAGCCTCATTCTCGGAACATGATATAAAAATTTTCGGTGATATATATGACGAATCTATCTACATCAGGCATCTGGTCTTATAGTTGCGGTACATTCTCGTGGAACGGTATATTATTGTCACATTTCCAAACGGGTTTCATTAATGAAAACAAGAAAAACTTTTTTTGCAAACTTTCTTTCTTCTCTCTCGATGTAAACATAATAGTTCCAGAGTGTATTCTTGGGCATACATGGCTTAATCTTTGAGATAAGCGAAAAGGTTGCAGACTCCTAATGCTTGTTCCTCTTGGAATCTAACATACGCGTCATATAGCGTAAATAATGTAGATAAATCGTACAATCACACATCAATCATTTGAGAAAGCCGAACATTCAAGTGGCTCTAACAATTGTATTGTCGATGTGCCTGATGAACGTCATATTTGCAACCGATCAACCACTGACCAGAGCTTCACCATGACGATGATTATTTAAAATTGTTGGAAGTACAATATTAGCATACATCAATCGAGTCTATATATACTTTCAGCAACCATATGACAGTATCAACCGTGAGAACCTTTGGGTGGCGCTCATATATCTATAGGAATACCAGAGAAACTCGTTTATATTTATATATATGTAAATTCCAGGTCTATATGTAGATTAGTATAGTCGAAAGGACTGTATCAGATTCCAGAAATAATATATAGTGCAGAAATAATATATAGTGTGCAACAGGGTGATGTACTCGCGCCTGTGCTGTTCGATTTAAGCGCTCGAATAATTAGTAAGATAAAGCAATATCAAAACTTCGCGCTGCATATTTAATAAGCCTGGTGCAATTCTTGGATATGCAGATAATATCGTCTTCTAAATTTTTTGGTCCAAATAAAGATAAGGAAAACGAATATCAGTTTCGTATGAACCAAAAGATAATGCGACTTCTCGGAGACAATGATATCGTTGGATTCATTAAATTCAATCGAATTAGATGACAGGGTCACGTTGCAATATCCCCACAACAAAGAATGATTGTAGAGGAAGGCTCCAACTGCGCTGGTCAGGCGACCTCGAATAAGGCCTACGGATCGAGACGGATGGGGGATTACCATGCATGCGGCAAAATCCCTTAATAGGATGTGACAGCTAGAGAGAGACAGAGAGAGGGGGGATTGTAATTCTTTTAGTGATGGTAATCTCATTTTCGAAAATATTTTTTGCTTGTAAAGCTTGTAAATTTACCATCAGCAGGCCGTTCATCAATAAAATTTCTAGGACCACAGTACTGGCAAATAACATTGAAAGAGCCACAACTGTGTACAACATTTTCGTTCTGAACGAAATTCAATGCTTCAATACGAATATAATAGCTTTCGCTTTCATGGTCTTATCTGTGTGCTTCAGCATCTAGAGCACGACGGGCTTGTCGTTCTTGTTCATTTTCTCGATAAATTCTATAGCGCTGAGCTTCAGCTTTAATATCTCAAATAATTTGCAATTGTTGTGAATGAATTACAATGAATTATTGACAAATAGTTTCGCTCCTGTATGCTGATCAGCGTTCTCAACGTTCTCTCTTCCTTCTTTGAGCAGCAGCCTATTCTAGACGCCAGTTTTTTGGTTCTATCTTCAGAAGGTTCTATTTGCAATCAACACAGAATAAAATTAAAATTTTTTGTGTGCTAGTGGTACTTTGTTAAATTTAAAACCTTATTAAATTGTAAATTAAGTAAAAAATAGAACTATACGAAACTGTAATTTTTTTTCTAATCCATGCAATCATTTCTGGGGTCGAGGCACTCCCTGCTCTTTCGTGGTTTATTTTTTTCGTCTTACTTTACGCATTTTCTGCCAACTCGAAGACATACGGCTATAGGACCGGTTTAAGTTACCATCTGCGCATTGCATAGCTCCATGCCAGCCTTTAGTACTGGACATGGAAGATGGGTCGGCCCATGAGTTTTGCGCGCCGATAGAGGGTCGAAACTGTGTTCCTTTTAATCACAGATCGTAAAAAATTCCAGTAAATTAAATTCATTTAAATTAAATTTAGTCAATTTAATTTTTAAATTTGACTAATTAACTTAATAACTGTAAAACTAAATTTTATGCCGATATGATTAGATGATCGCCCTTGTACTTAGTGTTAATCTGTGGTGCTATTAGGACATTCAAAATTTAATTTATGATTTAATTCAAATAGCGCCGAGTATGAATTTGTGGTCGCAGTGCTCACGAGCGCTGAGCGCTCCCGTTCACTTAGTGTATATATAATAATGAAATTAAATTATATATCATACGAGTAATTATATATTTTATTACACAAGTTGTCAAATTACGAACGTAATATTAATGTTTTACTTTCAAAGGCAGTTGAAATTTGGAAACAGGTCAAACATTTTATAAAATTTTCTAAATTCGATACTAAAGAAAAATTTAGATAAACAAATACTATTTATTGGTAAATAAAGAATTGCTTTGGAATATAATATAATATACTAATATAGTGAACGATAAGAATTGTTTTTATTTCAACATAATAAACATAAAGGGCAGGTCACACGGTATAATATATAAGCACTGTCATTCGTTATACCTACGGTATGATCTATTTCATGCACCTTCATTCGACGGTCCTCCAATACCATTTAATGAACTCTTTGGTTACTGTTTTTGGACGATCAGTCCTGAACTCAACATTTGTGCTAGTTCCACCTTGTTTAAAATCGAAAATCGATCAAGATTTCAATTCATTGCCTTACCATTTATAATTAATAGTATGAACATATTTGGATTAAAACGCATTTTTATTATTTTTGTATAAGATGAAAGCGCATTATTCTTTTTCCAATGCTTCATGCCGTTTGTTTCTTTCGAACGGTTTTTGTAAAATAAAAACATATTAAACCTTGATGGTAAAGTCTTACACTAACAACTGGTGGCCATAAAATTAACAGGTAAATCGCAACAATAAATAATTTAATTCAAATACATTCAAATATTTAAGCACAAATATATTCTGCGCGATTACTCAACATGTCAAAACAAAAAAAAAAACAATTATTATTGTCCAAACTGTGATAATTTATTTATAAAATTTCCCTAAAAATATATTTCCTAATACCGGTAATGCGCTGCTGCTACATTTTAGCTTTGCTGATCGAAGCCAATCAGGTGTGATATACACTAATATAAAAATACTAATTTGGTTGGGGTAAAAATCACTTTAACATAACGAACAAGTAATACTTTTGTTTCCATTAATTATTTTAATATTTTAAGACAAGTTCCTTATAAAAAATGTAAAGCAAATTCGATACAGGTGAGTGATGTTTAATCAATTATTAATTGAAATGATATTTTTGTATGTTTAATTCAGTTGAATTACGATTTTTATTGATTCATTCCAAGGCAATTACTAATTATTAAATCAACTTGTATTACGTGTTTAAATTTTGTATTGACATTATTTTAATGTACGATTGTATGTGCTAGCATATAACCTTCATATCGCAAAGCGGATCTAAAATAGGACGATCAGCTGGATGATCATTTGCTATACCTATTAAGTGATAGCATAAAGCTTTAATTTGTGTGTATCGAAAACAATGATCGTTATGGAATTTGGTTCAGTGATGAAGTCCTCCAACCTATTGTTGTGAATTCTTTATATGCATCGAACAAAACGTATAAACATAATAAATTACCTTCACACCGAAATGGATCAGTAACGACACAAATTTCTTATAAAAATATGACTTTGAATATCGCGTTATCTATTATTCGTTCACCAAGCGTATTCACTTAATTATAATTAAACCCTTCCCGCCTGTAAATAGGCGTACAATTGTTTACGACAACAATTTTAATTTTATTTATATATAAGTAAGATGCAGGCAACCAAGAATTAAGAAATCATAAAGAACTCTGACCTAGAACTAAATTAATGCTTAAGTAAATATGGATATGTTTATAAATATAATTGTCGGACGAAAAAATGTTGGCAACTTCTAAAATCGCATGTCAACCAAAAATTTAATAAAAATAAGATTAAGATGAAGTTCATAACTATTAAATTAGGTCTCTTTAACGTCTATACTAAATTTGCCATTTAAAAAATGCAAATTTCACTGTACGTGTTTACATTTTTTTGTGTTTCTTTGGTTTTACGGTATTCGCGACTTAAAAATTTAAAATTATTTTAAGATACAACCAAAACACACAAAAAATAATAGTAATAAATAAAAACTTGAATTTCGGGTGTGTGTAGCAAAATTACAACAGAAAATAGTACTTGCTTAGTATCATGTGCATAATAAAGTATCGCGAATTTGCAGAGATCGCATATAATTCGTAAGACGAATATCGCGTTTTCATCAAATATTCTCTCGCTTGTACCATATAAAAAATGAACAAAAATTTTTTTTATTGCATTTCTTGCACTCCTACAGAGGGTCATAGTTGTGTTCCTTTTGATCAAAGATCGTAACCTGTTGATGAAAATTCTCTTTACTTCCTGCCCTTATCGGAATTCGAACCCGGTACCTCCCGATCCAAACATCAAAGCTTTAACCATTAAAAACCAATTTAAGCGATTGTTAAAAATGTTATTTCAGGATTACCGAGATCTAAGAAATTTAAGCTGTTATCACAAAATAGAACCCAAATCAAGATGAATTATTTTTCCGAACTATTAATTTAGCTATTCCGCACTTGTTATTTTTAGTTTAATTATTTTAATAAAAATACATAAAAACGATTATTACGTTTAACTTTTATTTTATTTATTTACTAGATGGCCCGGTGAACTTTGTACCAGCTAAAATTAATTTGATTGTAACTCTTCATAAGCGATTATGAATCCCAAGCAACCTTCCAACTCCAATTCATTGAGATCGGCAATAATGGCCGCACTTTGTGCGGTTTGAGTTTCGTTTGGTGATTAAATAAAGCTCGTTCGTAAATCAAATGAATTCAATGTTTTTGGTTTACATAGAAAAAAATGAGTTAAACTTTCAATGCAAAGCTTTGTGGTAGACTACGTTTTTCGTTTTGTTTTCCGGCGCGTAAATGAACAAAGATGAAGAAACCTGAAACACGGAAACTCCAAGTTATTTCCGCAAACTTCCAACGACTGGCCTTATGGTTTGTAAATGGTCATCGCGAATGACAGACGCACGGGGAATTGAACTCCACCGGCAAAACCGGAATGAAAACATTTTCTCCTTTGTACTTTCTCTTGATAATCGTCGCCTCGATTTTTCACAGCCACTTTTGTTCCTTTACACAGACGAGGTTGATTGATGTTACGCAACATGATGATGACAGAGTCTACTTTCAATTGCAAATTGTGAGGGTAGTCCGGCCAATTCCAGCGAATTCAAGAATTCTATGGGATAATTGACTACTTCATCCTGGTTGATAACTGTGTCAACCGATTTGAAGGAAAACCAACTGTTAGTGGGCAATGTGATGAATCCGTTCGAGATGTTAACTGCGAGTTTTCCATTACCAATGTCCAACAATTGCTTCGAAAACACATCTGCAGGTCGATCTTGTTGCAAACACATTCGCTTGTTAGTTGCCATCGGAGGGCCTATCCATGCCGCCACAAATTTGATGATTTCAAGCACGCGTTTAGTTCGTCAGCTGCAGTTGAACGTGTAATAACAGGAAGAGTCTGGCGAAAATCACCGGACAACAGAATCATATTTCCACCAAAAATGTTAAGATTGCCACGAAGATGCCTGGGCCATCGTGCATTCGCCCCGAACAAACTTCAATAAATCGACAAGGAGCTATCGTACAGAAATTTCCACGGTACCATTTTCAAGATTACTAAATTCTCTATTGGCTAATTTGGATATGGGAATGAATGCAAGTTCGTTACCGCATATTTTTTTCTTTTAGACAATTTTTATTTTACTCAAATAGTCAAAAAACCCAAATAAAATAAAACATGTCAGTATGTACATAATACTATTGAAAATAAACAATGAATGACACTAATATGAAATTTTAACGTACTAGATTAACGGGCGTAAGGCGATAAGGTCTTTATTTTTTCCTTGCTTATATAAACTGGCGTTATATAGGCTTATTCCAGATCAAATGACTTTAATGTATTAACTCCTATACGACTTAAATTAAATTTTTTGAATGCCTCATTTGCATTTAAACTTGTTTTATATTCTAGTATACTTCAAAATATTCTTTAGAATATTTTAACCACTCCTCTTCCCGCCAAATAAATTTTTCCCCATTTTCATTGACATTTTTCCACATAATTTTCTTCTTGATAGCGGGAACAAAATTAATAATTGACCGTTTTATTTACATTTGAAACTTAGATCGGCTTCAATATGGTGTGCACCTTTGACACATCGATTTTAAGGAAACAGTAAGGAAACAGTAATTCGTATAATGACAGCGAATTATGAATATTATAAATTATTAATATTTTTTTATGTATCTTTACGGTCGTTGTATTTCTCACAAAATAATTAGTATATTTTACCCAGAGTCAAATCAGCGTGTAAATATTTTTCACTAGTAGTAGTATAATGGCCTTCGCGTATAATGGCTCTCGTAAGCCGGGAAACTCAATGTGTTTATTAACTGCATTCATTTTTTCACATTAGATCTTGTTTTTTTTCGTTACAGCCCCACGATGATCCACAAATAACGGAATTAGCGAATATAACTTCTTTTTTATCACACTTTTCAAAAAACTTTCGGTTTCGCCAAAACAATATCGAAAACATCACTGGGACACATTAATCAAATGGTTTTTAATTTCTATGTAATAATATGCCGAGTAGTTTCGATGGAATCGATTGATCGTCGTAGAGGAAAGACGTGTTTTGTCTCTCCTTTAAATAAATTAATATTTTAATTCAAATCAGTTTAAATTAACTAATAAATTAATAATATACATAAATGTGTTGATAAATAAATAATAATGTGAATAATAATTTGGGTGAGTTTAGTTATTGAAGTGAAAAGTTATGCATATTGTATGGTTGTATAATATGTGTATCGTGCGCTTGCAATAGTGTAGAGTATATACATAACAATTTTTGTTTATATGCATGTATTTTGATACCGTTGCTTGAATGCATCATATGCATTGCATGCAAACCTTCATTGTGTAGAACTTTTTTGATTCCAAAGGATGCATAAGATAAGTGTATTTTTCATTTTTTCATTGTTTTAATACATATTACCACATATTTGTTCCAATTTGAAGTATATAAACATATTTTATAGTGGATCCAGAATCTACTTAATAAAAGTCCTGCTAACTCCACACATATGAAATAAACAATAACTAACTAAAGATGTATTGTAATTATTTTTCCATAGTAATTTTTTTTTAAAACTAAGTATAAATGTGTAGGTGCAGAAACGAACAAAAATGAAAAAAAAAATCAAATTTACATTGCATTGTTAGTGTATCCAACACACTCTTTGGTAGTTTTTTTTTATATAGGTATCCGTCAATGAGCGTTAGAGCAGGACTTATATTTAAGTAGATTTTGGTGGATCATATAGTGGGTTATTCGAGTATTGTCTATACGCGAGAAAAGGTTTTTTATGTCTGTTGATCTGTTTAGTTGTACACTCGCTAACATTTTTTGTTGTTGTTTTGCTATGGAGAGTATGCATGTTTGGTGATCGACGATTATTTTTCGTTTTTTCTGATATCGTAATTTTGCAACCTATCTTTTGTTTTATATATGTATTTACATAAATATTTACTCGAACATAATTTCTATTGTGGAATGGTTTTTCAATGTGTGTATATGATGAGCGCCAAAATTTACTTAAATATTTTAGTAGTTTTTGTGAGCGCACAATAATGCATATGTATACATATAATAAGCGATGAACCTGTGCCTAGATATGTGTTTTCGGACGTCTCGCAATGTATGGACTTTGTATATACATATGTATATAAAGCGTAGACACGGGAAAGAGCTTTCATTGTACGTTTATACTTGCGAAAATTGGTGCGGCGCTGAATGAATATATACCTGTGGGAGCGAGTGTGATATATTGGTGCCGTGCTGGTTTCCGCAGGAATAAACGCACAGTTATACGGGTGATATGGGTTTTTTGGAGATTTTTCTTATGATTTTATTAGTTTGCTTTTTGTAGGTGCGGTGTAGAGATAGATTTGAATTCTCCTGAGCGTGAAATTTAGTTATCTTTGGTTTTGGATAGTTGATTTTTAATTTTTGGGGTAATTTTCGTTTAGAGATTTACCATTTTCAGCGGTGATGTCTTTGGTTTGGTGATCTCGTATAAAGTGTATATGGAATGGTTGTCGTATGCATGAAGAGTGGTTTCGTTGGTTTTTCTTCTCGACGTCATCCACTCTACGTGCATATACACGAATTTTGTTCTGTATATTGTACGATGATCATCAGATTAGTGACTTCATAATGGGGAATGGTGAAGTTCTGATTGAGGATTAAATCAAGAAGGTGAAAGCAGTTTGTCGGGAGTGAGGGTGGATGGGCAGAGTTTATACTCGGGTGACTAGGGGTTTGTTTCTCCTCCGCATGTGCAGGATGTGGATGGGTAGGGTCGTGGGGCTATGGCATTTGGGGTGTTTTTTCGTGTCTACGTTGTTTGGGCCTGCATGCATACAAACCGTGTGTTTTATTTTTCTTCTACTTGCCGTATTTTTATTTCAGAGATTGACTAATTTTGGTGTTGTTCCTCTATCCGGTTATTCAGCTTCTGCGTAATAAATTATTATTGTTAAATTAAATTAATTATAAATTGGGCTAATAAAAGCTAGATTTAATTTTGCATGATATGAGTAATTGGATCTTAATTATAGTAATATTGCTTTCTCGAGTTGGGTGGAGGAAATGGTTAATCACTCATAATAATTAGGTTTTAGGAAATTTACCATTTAACAATTTTTTTTTACGATCTTGATTGCTGATTGTTTGTTTCCAGAGGGCGGAGTTATTGTACCGACTTGTGCTTTACTAACTGGTGGAGGGGACTGCTTGGGTGTCTGTGACCGGGTCGAGTATGTCATGTCTGATGACCTTTATTTATTTATTTATTTATTTACAATAATTATAATCCTCAGGATAAAAATCCCTAATGATTATTACAACGTCAAAATTAAAAACTAAAATTACTCAATAAAAAATAAATTAATCACAAGTCGATTGCATAAAATCACAAAATTTACATTATTATATCTGTATTACATAAAGTTATGGAAATCTCATTAAAACTAACGAAGATTAAGTCAATTCAAACAAAGAAACTTTAAAGTTATGTTTCAGTTTATTTTTGAAACAAGCTTTAGTCATTCCGAAATCAAAAATATCACAGAAATCGTTAAATTTCGCTACCATAAAATTAATTGATTTGTGTACTGAGTAATTGGAACGATGAAAATCTGGTAACAATGAAAACCTTGTTCTAAGTTGTCTCATTGGAGAATAATATATGTCAAAACGTCAATTGAAACAGACGTATTTTTTACTTTTTTGTGATATAAAAATTATATTAAATAAAATTAAAATATTAATTTAAATAATTCAATAACAATAATAATAATATAATATTTAATAATAATTTAATTCAATTACGACAAAATAATAATATTTAATAAACAATTCTATTCAAGTACGACAAATTCGTCCAGTCAAAAGTCTTACCTTTTCAAAAATATTATTAAACTGAGTTCATGTTAAGTACTATGTCTGCAACCTGTAATACTTGCTCTTCCAACATCCAAGGGATTCTGGTAATACGAATGTAAGTTTATCCGATGTCATGATCCAGCTTAAGCGTATGGAAAGAAAACTTTCAGCATTGGAAGACTTGAAGAAAATTGTAACATCGTTAAAGCATGAAAATGATGATATTAAGTCGAGAGTGTGTCTTTTGGAGGAACAATTGTTAAAGCAGGCCTCAATAATACATCAACTAGAAGCTGATATGGATAAACCGATTCAACAACAAAATATTTCCAGCATTGTTATCAGTGGTTTACCATCTAACCATGAAGACATTCGTGGTCTAATCACTTGTGCTATCCAAAAAATCGGGGTTGATATGAGTGGTGATGACATTGTATCTCTTGAGAAAATTCACAAAAAAATTATCACAACTTCAGTACATCAAAACAAATCAAAGGTTATGCTAAAAGATTTCTTTATTGTAAAACTAAGCTCTACTGAGCTTAAAAACAATATATTGACACACATTAGAAAACACAAATCACTTTCAACAGAAGATTTGGGTGTCTTTTTACCAATAAATCACCCTGTACAGCGCATCTACATAATGCATCAATTGTCAGCGTTCCAGTCCAGATTATACCGAGAAGCTAAAAATATAAAAACACTCTATAAGTACAATTATTTGTGGTGTAAAGCTGGACAATTATACTTACGGAAATCGGCGGAGTCTGATGTTCATCGAATTTCTTCGTTCAATGACATTTTTCGGATTAAAAATATTCACTATCCTATTGAATCCAATACATCTGCTTGATCTACCTGGGAATCTGCAATTATATAGTTTGTTAAGTATTAAAATGCATTTACCTGTACAAGCTCAATGTGTATCCTCTGTTGTGTTATTATCCCATCTTACAAAGATTCCATCACTACTACTGTCTATAGTATTGTTTATTTACATTTTGTTGACAGTTTTTATTTTGATTTTGATTTTGTGTTTAATTTCTTTAAAGTTAGTAACATTCATTCTTAATACTGTAGATAGTAAGCATGATGGAAGTTGTTTTTTAGTGCGTTGCGCATCTTCAAACTTTCTCAATTCTTTGAATTATTTTAATCTATATGTGTGCTTATACTCTATTATCATTAAGTGTGTACTATATTCAATACTTTATTCTATGATTATTGCTCAAATTGAATATATTATATCGATTCACTTTATCATTATCATCATTAAGTGTGTACTATATTTAACAGCTTATTTTACGATTATCGCTCATTATTATCGTTGTATGCAATATATTTTTGATTATCGTCTCTTACAATGTTAATTCGGTATAGTATATTACATCAAAACATTCGAAGTTTAAGAGCAAACTTTAATTTATTTAGTACGTTTATAGCCAGTCTGAAAACACAACCAGATTTAATTTTTGTTTCGGAAATTTGGATTTATTCTAATGAAAGTACCGAATTCTATTTGCCTAATTACAATTTTAATGCATGCTGTAACGATAATTACCGTGCCGGTGGTGTTGGTGTATTTATAAATAAAAATCTATAAACTGGATCATGTTATAATTGTAATTGGAGTTCAGCTGATGTTCTTCGGTTGGACATTCAACTAGATAAAACTGTTTGGACTTTTCTATGTTTCTACCGTTTTTGCGATAGCGACGTTAATGTTTTTTGTAACGACTTGGACAACTTGCTCGAAACAATCAACAATAACAATATAGTTATCTTGGGTGATCTCAATATCAACTTGTTCAATGTTAGCAGTTTTAACTACCAAACATTGCTTGCATCATATGGATTCGTCAGTATTTCTAATAATCCAACCAGGAATTTATCATGTCTAGATCATGTGTTTGTTAAATCCAGTAATACATACAATTTTACGACTGATAACTTACCAATTCAATTTTCGGATCATAATTTAATTACACTATATATCTGGGCGGCTTCAAATAGCCAAGTAAAATGCAATAGTGAGTATTTCTCGAAAGTAAATTATGGCAAGCTTAGGGATCGCCTCTTAGCTGAAAACTGGGACCTTGTTTATAGTGAAAAGGATTGTAACATAGCATTCAACAATTTCTTGAAAATTTTCAATTCTCATATTGATTTCTGCAAAGATAGAATTACTTCTCAAAATAACAAGAAATTAAAACCTTGGATGAATTCATATCTTCTAGGCCAAATCAATAAACTTAAAAAATTTTCTAAGAAACTAAGAATGCATCCAAATAACGCTCGGTTAGCTAATTATGTCGAAAAACTTTCTAAATACGTGAATAATAATGTTAAACGGGTTAAAAGGTTATATTACAAAGATAAGTTTGAATCAGTAGGAAACAATTCTAAGCTTATGTGGAAGGAAATCGATATCATTTTGGGCAGAAATTCATACACGAACCAATTAACGCAAATTTATAAAAATAAATCTGACCATGTTCTCTCGGATAAGCGACTCATTTGTGATGAATTTAATAATTTTTTTATCAATGTCTCAACTGAATTAACTTCCGATCTTATTCAAAATAGTACTTATAACAGTGAAGAGTACAAACGGCATATTTTGGGAAACCGGGATAACTATTGCACTTCTTGCTACTTCGATGAAATCAATTCTTTTGAGATTCTACTCGAAATTAAGAAATTAAAAAACAAATACTCTAAAGGTTTCGACGGTATCGACAATGTGATTATTAAAAATTGTACTTGGTATCTGGTTGACGTATTGAAGTTTCTTTTTAATTTAAGTTTCAAGAGCGGAACTTTTCCAGATACTTTAAAAACAGCTGTTGTTATTCCAGTTTTTAAAAAGGGTGATGCTTTACAACTTAATAATTACAGGCCAATTTCGCTATTGAGTCCATTTTCCAAATTATTTGAAAAATTAATAAAACGAAGATTGGTTTCGTATCTTGGTAAAATTAAATTTCTCAATGACCACCAATTTAGTTTTACAGCTGGAAAATCTACTGAAGAAGCTCTCCTGCTAAGGAAATCTTAGTAATATATACCTAGCTATTAACGACTCTAAGAAATGCTCAGCTGTTTTTATGGACATTTCGAAAGCATTTGACACTGTTAACCACGATATACTACTTACAAAATTATCAAGTATCGGAATAAGAGGCAGGTTGTTAGATTGGTTTACCAGCTACCTGCGTAACCGAAGTCAAATTGTTAGAGTTAATAAGGTGAATAGCTGTCCAGGCCATCTTAAATGTGGTGTTCCTCAAGGCTCAGTTCTGGGACCTTTGTTGTTTTTAATTTATTTTAATTCCGTTTTTGAAATTAATCTTACTGGCTGCGCTACAGCGTTCGCAGATGATTTGGCATTAACCTATGCGTCCAACGATTACATTGAAATTCAACGTTTTATTGAAAGTGACTTATGCATTCTACGTAAATGGTTTTTCTATCACCGACTTGTAGCTAGTGATAAGTCTAGAGTTATGCATTTTAGGCGTCCTGACACAACATTTGATCAAATCTTTATCAAGTATCATGTACACTCATGTGATAAGAACCTATGTTCTGAGCAGTGCTTTGATCTACTTTGCGTGAATGAGTTTAAATATCTAGGTGTTACAATTGATTCTCAGCTTAATTGGACGTCCCACCTAAATAATATCAGGAAAATTGTGATTACTGCCGTGTATAAATTTTATAATCTTCGACCTTTGTGTCCTTCTTATGTTTTGCGAAGGTTATATCATGCTCTTGTAGAATCAATCATAATGTATGGGATTACTAGTTGGGGTGGAATTTACTTTGCTAATATTGTCGATCTTTTTATAGCGCAAAAAAGAATTGTTAAATTAATTTACGCTCGTCCGACAGTTACACCCACAATTCCGCTTTTTCGTGAGTTGAATTTGTTGCCTCTGAGGTATCTATATGTGTTTAAAGTATTGAAAATGTTTTTTGTTCGCAGCAATAGTTACCATAGTCGCATATATCACGCGTATAATACGAGAAATCCAAACAATTTTGTCGGGCTTCGTTGTAATAATGAAAAATTTAGAAGATTTTATTTATACATGGCACCGTATTGGTTCCATCTCTTACCGAATCACATTAAAATGCTTCCATTGGAGCGGAAACACAAATTTCTGAGAGAAATTCGGATTTGGCTGCTTGGCATCGATGATATCGAGCAATATTTTTAGTAATGAAATTAACTGTTTATATGATATCCAAATGATTCGTAGAGTAAACTTAGAATAATAACAAATCTAAACTGAGCTTGTATATGGTATATGTGGAAATTGTATTATAAATAATAAATATTATTTTTATGTCAATTATAAATTCTCTTTGCTCCACTACAGACATAATGTCTAAAGGAGCTGTACTTTAGTTCAAATTTTAAATTGTATATTTATATTTTTCACTTTTTATTACCTTTTGTAATTTGAAATAAAGATAATAATAATAATAATAATAATAAATATTCAAACGCGAAAGTATAAATGGACAATCAATCCTTGCTTCCAAAACATCAGCCACAAATAAAGCCGCAGTAAAACAACGTCTGATTGACAAGGGTTCTAAATTTAAAACGAAACATCTCGTATTGTAACTAGGTATATTAAGAAGATTATCTAAATAAGTCAGTCGTCTGTCCATGTTAAAGAGATTTTCCTGTCCTTCCATCTTGTTATGTGAGGGGGGGGGGGTGTACGGTGGGCCCGGCGTATCCAGGATCTCAGCTTGGTCTTGGCCGTACATTCTGATCAATCAATCAAACAAATAATTGATTGTTTTTATTTACAGTTATTTTAATATTTTAATATTTTTTCGTTCCTTACTTTAAACAATTCTATAAATTGAAATTTTGTCGAAAGTTCTGACTTAAAACAATAAAGTTGTTGACAAATACAATTCAATTCATTTTTATTATTATTAAAAAAAAAATTAAACATACCAGAAGGTCAGGAAAGATTGTGATTGCAACATTCTTGATCAGGGGTCTATTTAATTACTTACGCTTTGAGCATAAACTTAATACAATCAATATGTTAACGATCCAAAGACTTTTTGCTATGGAATGTTGTTTTTCGACGATCTCTTCTGGTTGAATTCAGGTTATGTTTTAGTGAAGTTGTGTGAACGTTAGATATAAATTAACCCTGCTTTTAGTTGGATGAATTTAAATATAGGTAGCTGAATGACAATACCGAATTTAATTTTTTTTTACAATATCAACGGAATATTTAGGTCATCATATGTATGATAATACTGCCGAGTCATTATAATAAAAAGGTTTATTTGAAAGTTTATAACAAATAAAGGTTTATTTGAAAGTTTAATAAACTAATTTCTATTTTTAATGGAGTAGGGCTTTCTTGGTTTACAAAATAATTATGTTAGAAGAAGAATTACTAATTTTATAGTATTATTCGAGCTATTTCTTAATTTAAGCAATGGGCTTGATGGGTTGAATATCAAGGGGTAAAAATCATTGAATAATGCGATTTTTGCTTTATGTTAGCAATCTTTATTTTCTGTGTACGAACGTGAAGTCCCTCGGTTAGATGGTGTTGGATGGGAAGATAGGGAAGAATAAGGTTCCAAGCATTATATGATGAGATGACCCGTAGATGTGAATTAAATTCACATTAGTCTATTATGACTGATGCCGAATACATATGATGAATATTAGTATCCTTTACCTCCACCACAACTAACCTAAATTAATAAACTAACAAACTCTAATCTAGGGTGTGAATATAATTGAGACTAACATTTTAATATATTTAAGTAGTTAGAAAATGACTTTGCTGCGGTTTCGCCCTAGTTGTTTCTGTGACTAACGTCCTTTCCTATTCAACCTTATCTGTTAAGGATGCAGGCAGGGCCTGCATCATAAGTACCAGATAAGGCCAGATATAATCGGTCATTTGATTGTTGATATTACAGGATTATGGTAACATACCTAGGATTGCCGTTATGGCTGGCCTGTACGCCTCTATCATATCATATCATATCATAATAATATGCCGAGTAGTTTCGGTCTATCTCTAGGCAAAGATCTAGGCATCCAGATTTTGTTTTCCATGGTTCCGACTATTTTGGGTTATTTTCCGTGAATATTTATTTAAAGATAAAGATAGAGCCTTGTTTTCCAAATTCGTTTTGATATTAGAGATAACGATTTCATAACTTCTATTTCTGAGGTGGAGGAGGGGGGTTAAGGCGACTTAAGTGGTTTTGCCTTGTGTCCACTGATATTTTTAAGAATTTATTGGATCAAAAAAGTTAAAAATTTATATTGGAGACGTTAATTTATGAAAAATATTTCAAAAAACAATTCAATTAGTGAATAATTTTTGGGACCTGGTTGGTCCTTGTTTGTATGGGGCGGAAAAAATGTAGAGATATCTAACGGAACACTCCTTAGAAATGTGAGGTTATGCTAAAAACTTAAATAGAAAAAAACTTGGGTCATTTGATGATGGTTTAGAGCTCGCGACTTCAGCGTGAATTTCCATAAAAACGGGTTTTTTTTAAATTTTCACTTTCAAACGAACAGAAAAATTATTTAAAATTTTTTCTCAGCCTAAATGAAAATTGTGGTGAATAGAGGTGATAATTACCTTTCCCAAACATCAAAGACATCAAAAATCGTTTAACAAATAACGATTTTATTGCCAATTTCTGAAGCTATGAGTTTTTGTTAGTATAATAAACGGTTTTTTTTAATCCTGGAATTTATATTCAAAATTACAAAAAAATAAATAAACAAATAAAAATGAGGTATAACGACTAAACAAAGGAATGTTTTATGATGTCGTAGAAACCGTTTGAGTCAGAAGGACTTAACATAGTTGTGTTTTATGATGTCATCATCATAAAACGCAACTGTATTAAGTCCTTTTGATTCATTCGTTTCATTAGTTATTGTATTTAACCCCCCTACCGCATCAATTATGGCCTGGCTATGGCCAATATATTTCATTGTATCATATAATATAATATATAAACAAAAGATATGCAAATTAATTTCAGTTTAAATTCAAATCTCTCGAGACAGCTATATTAATATTTTAAAAAAAGTGTATTACGGTCCACTACAAAAATTTATCTTCTTGGCCATGAGTACTGTCAAATTATAACGCACCTACCAATGCCTTGACCATGATGACCAGTGAAGACGACAAGCGCTTTCTCTTGTCGCAGCGTGAGAAAAGGCGTCTCGGATATTTGGCTGGAGCCAGACAATATGAAATTGAAAAAGAAAAGCGGAAATCGGAATGTATGGTGGCAGAAAATAACCGTAAATGAAGATATCTTGAAGAAAAACGTAAATCAATTCCAATAGACTCACAAGCATTATTTTCGTTAAGGACATGAGCTTCGATAATATTGGTTTGCCCATGCTAAGCGCAGAAGGAGCCCCTAGAGGAAGCAAATGTTTCATTACTCCCAGAATATTGTCAGCTTTAGATAAGTGGACGATTACTAATCGTCTAGCAATGCATTTAATCAGTGCCGATACCAAAAGTCTTGGGCATTCTATAGATGAACTCGTTTTGAATCGAACAACACTGAGGCGTCTTCGTGAAACAAATAGCGTAGAAATAGCCGCATCAGTTAAATTGACTTTTAAGTTTACAACAGGCGTAGTACATTGGGATGGAAAATTATTTCTGGAGTTATCTGGAACGGAGACCGTTGATTATTTCTCATATATATGGAGAACAATTATCAACTATAGTTTGGAAATGGCGGATGCTGTTTTCCAAAGCTTAATCGATTGGAGAGTAGCTGACGATGTCGTGGCGGCTTACTTCGATACAACATGTTCAAATACTGGAAGATTAAATGGAGCAGCTATTATTTTAGAGCAGAAACTGGAACGAAGTTTATTATATCTTCCTTGTTGACATCACATATGTGAAATTACATTGCGCGCTGCAATTGAATCAAAAATGGGCAATACATCAAGAGTAAATGTTCCGTTATTTGTGAGATTCAAGAATGACTGGAATTCCTTGAATAAGGATAATTTCAAAGCATAGGCATAGATGATCCCAACGTTCATATAAATGATGTGAAAGAGGAATTAGAGGGTATTTGTAAGAATGAATTGGCAAAAGTACATGCTCGGGATGATTACAAAGAATTATTGGAAATCACTCTAATTTTTTTGGCCATGTAAATAGGAGTAAAAATTAAAATTTTTGATTAGTTGACATTGTGAATTGTAGACAACATTTTAAAAAAGGAGTAAGATATTTTAAAATTTGAAAAAGTAACAGTGTGTTAAACTGAGTTAAATGCCGCACAAGGATTTCATTGGAATAATAAGCAAGCGACTATTCATCCATTTGTAATTTACCAAAATTTGGATGGCAAATTACTTCACCACACCTCATTATAATATTGATTGTCTTCACCACGATACTGTAGCGGTTCACTTATTCATTGAAAAATTGATGCAGTTCTTGAAAACTAAAATATCCAGTTTATCTAAAATTTATTATATTATCGATGGGGCAGTCACGCATTACAAAAATAAGAAAAATTTTAAGAACATCTTAAAACACAAAGAGGATTTTGGAGTTGATTGTGAATGGCATTTCCATGCAACAGCTCATGGAAAAGATCCATGTGATGGAGTAGGAGGTATCATCAAAAGAATGGCATCCAGAGCTAGTCTCACAATGGAATACAGCAGTACAATAACCAATGCAGATGAATTATTTAAATGGGCTAAAACGTTGAAGACAGATATCAATTTTGGATTTTGTTCAGACGCAGAACATAAATCCAAGCAAATCAAACTTGCAACTAGGTTAGAAAATTTAAAAACAGTAAAAGGAACTCACGGTTTCCATGCAGTTATTCCAACAGAGGATGGCTATTTGAAATGTAAAACATTTTCTAATTCTGACGATTATGTTAAATTTAAACTGTAATTTGAATAAGATTTAATGTTAAACAATAAAATAAAATTATCAAAAGAATTTGGGTTTGAAATTTTAAATATATGTAATTAAATTTGAATAATAAATATTAACAATAGATTTACCACACCAGTCAAAATGACTGGTTTTAAAATTTCTATATATATATATATATATATATATATATATATATATATATATATATATATATATATATATATATATATATATATATATATATATATATATATATATATATATATATATATATATATATATATATATATATATATATATATAAGAACATAATATATATATATATATATATATATATATATATATATATATATATATATATATATATATATATATATATATATATATATATATACATATATATATATATATATACATATATATATACATATATATATATATATATATATATATATATATATATATATATATATATATATATATATATATATATATATATATATACATATACATATATATATATATATATATATATATATATATATATATATATATATATATATATATATATATAATTCTCGTTGTAAATCCACCATCATCAGGTTTACGTCTACGATGCTCAGGGAATATTTCTTTACCAAGTTTTGTGCATTTTTTATCGTTTATTCATGGTGATCCTGAATTTAAGGATCAAGGATAAGGATTTATTTCAAACCGGCTTTTATCTATGTTAAGGTCTAGAAGTTCGGCTGAAATAACTAGATCAATTTGATTTGATTGGAGTTTCTTCCTATCCTAATTTCACCATTCGGCAGTAGTAGTATGATATTTTACTGATCCAAAAATGTTAATGTTTGTCAATAAATCCACCAGCACTAATAATTTTAACCGGCACACTCTAGCTTGTGCGATCATGTCTGTGAATGTAAGATCGTCCAGGTAGCAACTCATCTTGAATTTCGACTTAGCATTGCTCGTAATTGTGACAAATAGTTCGTTCATACATGTAACATGAGCTACTTGGAAAAGATGATGGAAGGATGCAAGGTTGTCCCAGCTCCCCTCCTGTTACATCGTTGTCATGCCATCTCGTAGATGCATGTCTGAATCACGTCTTAACTCAAACTCGCTTTTTGCGTGCATGCCAACAGCCAATTGATGAAAAATCTTTCTTGTCAACATAATATGATTTAGTGAATTATTGTAAACCATCAATCTGTAGGCATAGAAATCAGAATACAAAGAACTGTTTACCTATAATGTAAACCTACTTACTTAAACCTACTGGATATTGTAAAGCATTATACTGTTACAAATTTCGAGTGTTTGATACGGATTCATACTGGATACTGCAAATAAAATTTTCAATGATTTAAGTTCCAAAACTTTATTTTTCATACACCTTTAATACCCGCAGCAATTAACTACTTTCACTTGTTCATTTACTCAGTAATCCACTTTGACTGGTCACTTTAATTATTCACTACTGTTTCCACACTATTTACTGTTCGCGAATATTCCAAGTCATCATTTCCCCTGTCTTGGTGATTAACGCTCGTTGTTAATTCCAGTATTTTCTATGATGACGATTATCGCCGCCGTTTACAATTGCTTTCTTTAACTCTATATTCCCTTCCACTTGGAATGCCATTCTAAAATTCAATTCCCAATCAGTATTGGAGGAATACTAGATCCGGCAACATCGATGATGTTAAGAATAATAATCGCCTCAATAAAATTATGGACTCTGATAAGATTCGAACTCACGACCTTTGGTGTTAATAGTACTTGGTGATGTACTACCACCAAATGATATACTTGAGTAGAGGAGAATTCGTAACTATATAATCTATGCGTTTCATATAAATATATAAATTGCACGGAATTGTTTCTGTTTTTAATTACAATATCTCTTTTGCCATGTTCTTGACCAGTAATTATTACAGTCACTTCATTGTAATTTGGGAGATTAAGTGTCTGGGTTCCATAGAAGAACTTTGGTCAGCATCATTTTGTGTATTTTAGGCTTATTTTTGTAAATCTCCAACAAAATAAAACTGAAGATACCTTGGTTCTTCGTTATGTAATGAATTTATTATATGATATGTTCACCTTGAACTTTAAGCGTTGGCTGAAGAGAGATATAATGCGACAATAACTTCGCCAACAACGTCAAGCAAACATTGCTTGAGTTAGTACAAATTTGGGTGACCGCATGGAAACAACTTAAAGGTAATTGTATAAATGGAAGAAAACGAGATCATCCCTCGAAATGTCAGTAGCACCATCCAGTAGCAGCATGCATCTTCTAGCAGCCATCACACCTGGCTAGGACTCAATGAACGTATCATTATCTGAAATTAAATTGATTAATGTCTTAACAGGCTAAGTTAGGCAAATCTCTCACTCTGGGACCGTAGTAAAATAAAAATAAATACATATCTTCAAGGAAGCAAACCGTGCGGGACTCTGCAAGCGTATCTTAAATCAATCAGCAAGGATGGAGGAGCTCTCAATTTTTAATTTATGGGGGGGGGGGGGTTACCAAGGGGTACCAATGAGTTTTAAGGTTTTCTTTATAACTTCATAACTGCGAAGCTTTCTTCAGAGAAATTGGTACAATGTATTTTATTAAAAATATTGTCCATCGTTAGCAACGACTCTTTCCCAACTTACAGGCATCATACGGATTCCAAGTCGATAAAAATTTCGCTTCTTTTGAAGCGATCTAAGAATCAACCAAATTTATGACTCCTTCGTAAGCAGTGAAGTGCTGGTCGGTCAGGCCATGAGCCATCGACCGAAACAAGTGGTTATCGGAAGAAGCAATGTCTGGTGAATACGGCGGGTGGGATAGGACATCTCATTGAAGCGCTCCAAAGTTTCCTTGACGACACTTGCAACATATGGCCGAGCGTTCTCGTGCTGAAAAATCACTTTGTCATGTCTTTTAGCATATTGTAGGCGTTTGAGCTTCAATGCTCGGCTTAATTGCATCAATTGTTGTTGGTAACATTCTGCAGTGATGGTTTCGTGAAACTGGAGTAGCTCATAGTAGATCACTTTGAACTGATCCCACCAGATGCACAGCATTAGCTTCTTGCCATCCGGTTTGTGGGTTCAAGTTGTTGCATGACTGGGCTTACCCCTCGATTTTCTACGCTTTGGGTTGTCGTAGTGGATCCACTTTTCGTCCCTCGTCACGATTCGATGCAAAAACCCCTTCCTATTTTGTATTTGGATCAGTTGTTCGCACGTGAAAAAACAGCGTTCGACGTCTCTTGTGTTGAGCCCATACGGAACCCAATTTCTTTGTTTTTGCACCATATCTATGGTATTGATATGGTTTTGAACCGCTTGTTGAGTTTGGCTCGAATATTGGTCCAATAGCGCCTCCAACTCAGCGTCTTCAAACTTTACTGGTCTCCTTTTGCGTTCTTTCTCACTGGTGGCAAAATCGCCATCGCGGAACCAGTAATCACATGCTTTTATTGATGAAGCATGTGTCCCATATGCCCATATGCTTCATACAGCAATCACTGTCAATCTGTAGCAATTTTCTTTTCTTCTTTTCTTTCTTTCTTTTGTGCTCTAACCAGATGTCAACCTTTTCACAAAGGTTGACAGAAATATAGTTACAAGATGCGATTTAATACTAGTTACGCCATCTTTTGTAAATCCCTCAAAACTTATTTATACCCTCAACATATTTCTCTGTTGAACGGCATAGTAAAACAATTGAATTTTCACATTCATAGAATTTTTTCATTTTTTTGTATTATTACAATTTATTTTCACATTATTTACTTTCAAAGGTACATTAAATTTATTTCCATTTTAATTAATTAATTTATTTATTACTTATGAACTAAGAAAACGATTAAAAGTAATGATATGTTTCTGTTCCATTCTTATCAATTATAGGAAAATTACATTTAAGAGTGTTTGTGGTTTAAAAAGTTAAAATTATTCTTTCGTTTCTCTCCTCCAATTGAAATGAGATAAAGTAATTAATTATACGTAAATTGTAACACAGAAATTATTTATATAATATAATATTTATTAAGAAAAATGACAGAAAAAAGATAAAAAGTTTAATTAATGAATGGAATATAATAAGGAAAGTGTCACGATCATAGATATAGGATATAAAAAAACGTAATTAATAAACTATTGAATTCAGCTTATTATGTAAAAATGGCTCGCAATTTAAATTCCTTTCAATTCTGTATAAATTTTACTCAATCATACCCATGCACACCCTATTCCATATATAAATCGTCATTTAACCATTACACCACGCCATCTACGTTCCACTAGTTAAAACAATAAAATTATAACACTTTTATATTGTTCATTTCTGATTTGCTTTTTTATAACATATTTTATACTTCTAATTACAACTAATTTATTATTAATAATATTATATTTAATAAAATATCAGTGCATTAATTATATAACAGTGGATTTTTACTATTATAATATATATAATTTAAAAAAAATTATTTAAATTATAGATTTCTTTGGTTTGTGTCTTTGATCAAAATGTTAATAAATAAAATTAAATATGTTCGGAAATGTTTGGCTTAAAAAATGTGTTATATAAAAAATGTTTGTAATAAAATTAATTCGTTGTTATTTTATATAGATTTTTAAATTCATGTTTTGGTTTTGTTAAATTTATTTATAATTTTAATTTAATTAAAATTACATAACTTTTATTAGCTATTGTTGCAATTATTTTTAGTAAAGTGAGATTTTAAAAATAGTAATATTTTAAAATAAGGAAGTGATTTGCTTTTTGTCTTAATATAAATTTATTATGTGTACGATTTTATTAAAAATAAATAGAATAGGATCTATAGGATAAAAGATTTATTCGTTTAATTTTTATTTATTATAATTATTTATAATTTTTTTTTCATGTTTTTATTTTTATTTTTATATTTATGTTTTTTACAATATCACAGCCTTTTATCACAAAAATGCATTTAAAAACATTAAAAAAATTGTTTGGTTTGTTATTTTTATGAAAATTATAATAACTATAGAATAAATATTATGTATTATTATTTAGAGTAACTGGACATTTTGTAACAGTAGAAATAATTAAGGGAAGCAATACGAGTTACATAATTATGTATGTTGGTATTCAAATAATTATAAAATTGCAGAAAACGGCAATCCCATATTTTGTACAACTTTTTCTTTTAGATTTCTACATTTATCTCAGTGTTTAAACCGGAATATGGTTTCACTCTTCGTTCTACGTTTTGTTTCTGTGCGTCCACACGAAGAATTGCGGAATCAAACTTCATTTCTTTCCCCTTCACCTATAAAGTGGGAACTATAGATGGAATAAAAAGAATAAAAAAAATAACGTAAGAGAGCGAAGGAGAGGATTTCCATGCATTCGACTATACTGAGAATAATGAATATAAAAGAAATAACAGAAATTACGTTTAATTTTTTTTCATTTTTGCTGTCACTTAAAAAGAATAACAGAGCGAAAATTTTCGTTCAAGAATAAAAAACTTAATAACTACAATAACAAAACCCAAACAAATTTTAGTGCGTCGAATGTAATATGCATATTTACTTTTTTATGTAAGGGAATTTTATTCGTGTGTTTTATCTTTTCTATTTATAAAATATTCATGTATACATATGCTAATATGAATATAATATCAGAAATAATTTGCAATACACTGTAGAATTGTATTTTTCTAAACCTAACCTAAAAAAATACTTTACAATTTTTATAATTTTAAAAACATATATTTGTTGATATTAATACGTTTATACTCAAAAATATTGTAGTTTCATTCATAATTGTAGGAAATATATCACAAAAATATAGAATGAACTTAATATTTCAAGTCATCTATGGCCGTAATGTCAAATTGGAATAATAATTTTTTGTCTTCGTTTCTTACGTTATTTTTTTTATTCTTTTTAGTCTATCTATAGTCCAGCCATAAAACCGTTTTTTTGCGCCGCAATAAAACCGATTCTATAAGTAAGGGGGAAAGAAACGAAGTTTGATACCGGTATCATGATATCCCATGTGGACGAATAAGGCTCTCAGAAAGAGGAGTGGTATTTTATATTCTTGCGTTCTTTTCTCTTAACTAGTGTTTTAAGTTACACCATTTCGCTCTTGCTTATTGTATGTATATTGTATTTATATTCATTTTTTTGTTCTGCGTCTCGGGGGAGTGTGATGATCGAGTGATATTATTTCTTTTTTCGTTTTATTTTTACACAAACTAAAGGCCCCATTATGGTTGCATTCGTTCAAACAATTTTTTTCGACCAATTATCCCTTGTGATGAAATGAAAAAATCGTCATTTTGGAGCACTATGATTGGTCGAAAAAAATTGTTTGAACGAACGAACGAACGCAACCATAAAGGCGTCTTAAATAATTTTTTTCCTGTATTCTTGATCTTATTGTTTTTTTATAAGTTTAGAACTTTACAAGCAAATATTTGGTTGCAAACTGTTGAGCTGAATTGATGGCTGTTTTAGAATTGTTTTTTATACAAGTTATCAAATATATTAGAAAAACTATTATCATTGGTAGAAAACAAGTTGATCCCGTTAGAAAATATTTTTCTTTAAATAATGAGACAAATTCACAGATTTGTAATATTCCATTAACCAATTGTTAATATCCGACGTCATATTAAAATTATTCATCCTAAAATTTATGTTCAGTGCCAAATGCAGCTAATTAAAAATCAAAAAAAAATCTGTGAGAATCAATTTCGGATTAAATCAAATAAATAAGCAATAAAACAAGCATGTGTCGAAATGATTACGAGGACTCGTTGCATATTCAGCTTGATGAATTCACGAGGATTTAAACAAATTGTTGGACCCATCGCAAATAAGCTTTGGATATTAAAATCCCCCATTTCATCAACTGCAATAAATTATCTAATATCACTGTGTTTATAATAGAGGAATTATTAGAAAGTACAATATTACTTCAATAGATACCGCTCCATGTACCGCTCCATGATTTAACATTTTTTAGATTTTACTATATTACCATAGAAAAATAAGTTTACCATAGATTTCTCATTTTTATAAATCGAGAGATAAAAATGAGTTGCGTAAAAAACTTCTGATAATTCCAATGTCATGATTGTGTTTGTGATTTTACATTGCGCGCAATGTCAAGTCACAAACACAATCATGACATTGGAATTATCAAAAGATGTTTACGCAACTCATTTTTATCTCTCGGTTTATAAAAATGAGAAATCTATGGTAAACTCCTTTCTTACCATAGATTTCTCATTTTTATAAACATTCTGACAACAAAAGTCTTAAAACAATTGCAGAAATTGCAATTGTTTTAAGACTTTTGTTGTCAGAATGTTGTCAGAATGTTGTGATTTGTGAGAATCATGTTTACGATACTGATGCGATTGCGACTGATTACGACTGATTACGAAAAGTATGTATCCTATTCCTTATCCCAATATTTGTGCGTCTGACCTTAGCAATATGGACTGTGAATGTAAAGTTTTGCTAAGTGTTTCAAATATAAAAATTATCACCGCGACTAGAAGAAAACGTTCTTTAGAAGAAACCTCTTTGCAAGATCTTCGAAGTAGCCCAGATGAGAATAACACAAATATGCAAACAGTTTCGCCGTTTATTGAAGACTATCATTTGTTTTTGGAAGGAAATTTACCCGGACCAAATTTGAAAGTTTATTCAAACCGGCTACGGAATATTTGCTTTAACAGTAATAAAGAAAATCAAGAAATTTAAGAAGAACATTTGCATTATGTTTCAAAAGAGGTTTTAATAAATTCTCCTCGTTCTAAAACAGAGAAATTAGAACCATTAGAAAATATAGTCACCGAAAAAATAAATGAATTATTCAGCAGTAAAAATGATCAATTCAGAACATTTATATTGTCCCAGCTGCGCCATAAACCTAAATCTCACTTGCAAAACGAAGAGCGAGATCTGTTTTTAAAATCTTATTGTAAATCTCCTGCACTTTACAAATATCTTCTTGAGTTGGAATTTGTATTGCCAGCAGTATCAACCATTCGCAGGTGGCATTCCAATATTCCATTGGAACATATTAGTCCATCGGGACTAATGAAGAGTGTTATTGATTTGCTCCGCGTTAAAAGCGCTCAATTATTCAAAATGAACAAAAATGTATTTTACTATTCGACGAAATGGCTTTAAAGATGGAATTAGAAGTTATATCGTCAGAAGACATAATATATGGATTTTTGGATCACGGGCATCTAGGTTGAAAAGATGTTATTGCAACTCATGCTCTTATTCTTATGGTTCGTAGTTTAAATAGCAACTGGAAACAATCTTTAGGTATCTATATAGGAAATGTCAGTGGGAAATATTTGCATAAAATTATTTGTTATTGTATTTCAGAAATAACACGTTTGGGTTTTGATGTATGTGCCGTAAATTGTGACCAAGGTAGTAACTACGGAAGTGTTTATAATATTTTAGGTGCTTCGATTTCAAAGCCTTACTTTGTCTTTAATGAAAAAAATATGTTTCTTCTATATGATGTGCCCCACTTGATCAAAAGTATTAGAAACAGATTAATTAACGCAGATATTTTAACGCAATTCGGCAGAGTTTCTTGGAAAATTTTAGAAAAAATATTCAATTTTGATGAGGGCACAATCAAAATTTTTTATAAATTGACGAGGGAGCATATAAAGCCAAATGCTTTTCAAAAATTGTCCGTTAAATTAGCTACCCAAGTATTCAGCAAAGGAGTTTCTATGGGTATTTTTGCAGCAATCGCTAATGATTTTTTCACTGAAGCTGCAAAAATACTGCTATTTCAACAGATACATTTATTGAATGGCTCAATAAGCTTTTTGATAATCTAAATAGTGTTAGCAGGTTTGCATCCAATCCAGATAAAAATGCAATATCCGAAGAGCTAGTAGATATTCTTGATAATTTGAAAAATGCGTCACAACAAATATATTTTTAGAAATCTGAAGGGAAAATGAAGTTTCCGTATTGTTCAAGCCTTCAACAAACCATTAATAGTGTGCTAAATTTATGGTATTACGTTTCTAGAGGTCCTGAACAGCATTTTCTAATAACACCCCCCTTTAAATCAAGATCCGATTGAAAATAAAATTTCAATGATTCGCACAAATAGAGCAGCTATGCAAAAAATCCTTCGGCCTATCGAGTATGTAGAAATCTCAAAATAATTTGTTTCCAAAATTTAAAGTCATTTAACCTCCAAAATTTAAAGACGATATGAATATTCCAATTCGATTAATTTATTCGAACACATTGGTAACCCGTGAACTAAATGATGACGATATTGGTTTGGAGACTGAAGCCGCGATTGAAGACGACGAGGAAAATGATATAGAAGACATTCTCGAAATTGTTAAGTGTGTAGCTTTAAAAAACTGTGCGAATGCATATGTCGCTAGATGGTTTGCGCATAAATTTATTTTTAAAAATAAAAATTATTTGGAGAGTGTAAAAATTATTTGGAGAAAAAACGGCAAACTGATTAATTTACGTGCTTACAAATGAAAATCATCTAAACAATGCTTGCCTTGCGTAAGTTTGACTATACCGTCAGATATGTTTGAAAACGATTTAAAGGAAATTTTTCAAAACGGCATTTTTAAAACTGCACAAGTTAGAATGAAATAAAATTATTTTATTTCAATTATAAATCTAGAATTATCTTTTCATTAATTTCTGGAATATGGCCAACAGGTACGGTTGTTTATTAACGGAACACGATGAAATTTGACATAATTATATTTTGTCTTGAACATATCTATTTCTTGGTCGATTAAGATCAAATTTCAAATGTTCCTATGGTATAGTTGAATTTATAAATGATTTTGAATAAAATTTATGAAATGAAATTGATTATGACAAATTTCTTCTACATGTTTTATATAAAAACTTTAGTAGGTATTTATTGTAAGGAAGGTACGAGTATTTACCTTCATTGGAATTACAAATTATTTGAAGACTTAGTATGCATATAATATATCCCTTAGCCTAAATTTTTATATAGAGCTACGAAGTTCGATTAATTCGATTCAAAGATATTAGTTTCAAGATATGTAGCGTTATTAACGTAAGTCACCACTACAATTTTTGTTTGAGGGTTTTTCCTATTTATGCTCCTGCCCAAGATAGTACATTTTTAATAAATCACAACAATTTTATGTTTATCGCACCTACATAATATAGTGTATAGCATACGTTTACGTCAAAATATGGTATATCGAAGCTCAGGTATATATTTATACATATGAAACCTGGTTTATATATTATGTTAAAAACGGTTTTAATATACGAGTAGTTTTATTAATTTGATGTTACTTAGAAACAGTGGGCAAAGTGCAACGGAAATATCTACGAATATTTCAGCAGCAACGAACATTAATATTTACTGCGTTTCAAACTTATAATAATTAATTGTTATTGATGCATCCCAAAATTATTCAGTTTTTACCAATTTCCCTTAACCGAACAAAGCTAAATTCCCATCTTTCGATATTTTCCGTTTAAGCATTATTTTGTATTATATTAAGTTAAAATTTATTTAGATATGTATGTTTGTATTAAAAGAAATCTAAACAAACGATAAATGTCGTTATGAAAAATGTCGTTTTGTACCTATGTCGTTTTAAAACATGCAATTTTGAAAAATGCCGTTTTGTACCTATGTCGTTTTGAAATATGCAATTTTAGAAATTGCCGGTGAAAAAATGCCATTTTGTAAAATGCCGTTTTGCAAAAGGCCGTTTAGAAAAATGTCGTTTTGTACCTTATGCCGTTTTGAAAAATGCTATTTTGTACCTTATGCGGTTCTGAAATATGCAGTTTTGAGAAATACCGTTTTTAAAAATGCCGTTTTAAAATATGCAATTTCGATCGGGACCCATTTTTACGGGTAAACAAAAATCAGTACAGTTGTGGCGGAATAGCATTGTCATTATCTGTACTTAATTGTTCGCGTACGCACCTTGATGATTTTTATCCAAGGTTTTTATCTTGTGAATTTGGGGATTTATCGGATGATTTAGTAACATATTTATCTGTGGATTATGACCAGAATACCAAGCAGTAAAGGAAAAATTACTCACGGAGAAAGATTTGACTTGTAGTAAAGTAAATATTACACACAACATGTGTAATGGCGAAAAATCCGGTAAAACAAACTGAGTTAAATATAAATAAAATAACACGTGGTTTAGGTAATACAAAAATAACAGTTATTGTAAAGTTAGCAGTAATACTAAATATAATAAACCAGTTTATAATAGTAGCAACAATTATAATAATAGGCAAACTTGTTCAAAATGTGGTCAAGTACATAAAACTAAGTGTCCAGCAACATTTTCTAAATGTAATTTCTGTAAAAAAATCGGGTATTACGAAAAAATGCGTTTTAAGAAAAACGCAGTTAGAATTGTTCATGTTGATGATAATGAACATGAATCAGATAATTTGTTTATAGAAATCATCAATAAATCGAATCTTAAAATTAATTTTTTAATTAATATTAACATAAATAATACTGTTATTAAAGCACAGATAGATACAGGCACGCAAGCTAATGTCATGTCGATGAATACTTTTAATAGTTTGAATTTAAATAGAAGAGATATAGAAAGATCAATCACTAAACATACGCCATTTGTTAATGAAACGGTTGATACTATCGGAAAATGTAATATAAAGTGTCAAATTAATAACATTCATTTGACTATTGATCATAATATTTGCCCAGTAATTGAACCATCGCGAATATTTCCTTTTAAATTAAAAAACCATTTAAATCAGGAGTTAGACCATATGGTTAATATTTAAAGTAATTAAGAAAGTTACTAAACCTACGGATTGGGTCAATAGCATAGTAGTGGTAGAAAAACCGAATGGTAGATTACGGATATGTTTAGATCCGAGATATTTGAATGTCGCGGTTAAAAGGTCTGTCTCACTATGCTATCTCAACAATCGAATAAATTAGGAGTAAATTAAATAAATCTACCATGTTTCAACACTTAATGCCAACTTGGGCTTTCGGATGCTTTCTTTGGATGAAGGAAGTAGTGGCTGTAAGTAGGTTCAATCAAGTCGAGGTTAAATATTTAGGTCACATTTTTGATAGCAATTGTATGAGAGCAGATGTTTCTAAAATAAAGCCTATTAAGGAAATGACAAGTCCGGCAATGTTAAGGAACTTCAAGGTTTTTGGTGGCAATGATCAATTTTCTAGGCTCTTTTATTCCCAACTTAACTGATAAAACTGAAGTTTTAAATCAACTATAAAAAAAGATAATAATTTAATTTGGGATAAAAATCTTACGAAAATATTAATCGTTTAAAATCAGTTATAACCGAGTCTCTTATTTTAGCGCATTTAGATTCAAATGAACAAGTTGTATTATCCGTGGATGCAAGCTGCATCCACAATAACTAAACTATTTACATTGGACCAACTAAGACATAACATTTTATGTTAGAAAAATTGGAGAAATTATTTAAAAGATATGAAAAATCTTCATTTTGAATGTTTAACTAACTACTAAAACTACTAAAAAATATAATATTATTTTTGGGACGAGAGAATCATGTGATTTTATTGTTTTTTTAATTTTCTAAAATATATAAAAAATGCTCTACAAAATTAAAGCTGTAAACTATTTAAAAAAAATGAAAAATCTTTATTTTTACTGTTTGGCAATGATTAATATATCCTTAAGATTACTAATAAATTAAATAATATTTTTGGGATTGGCAGAATCATGTTATTTCATTTCTATATTCAATTTTCGAAAATAAATAAAGAGTGCTCTGCTATAAAATATATAACCATATTTTGAACAAAAAAAAAAATTCTTTTCATACACAAGAATTTAGCATATTTCTTTATCTAAAATAATTTGTTTGACTGAATCAATTTTTACACGTACATACGGAATCGATAATATACGTGCTTGCAATGAGAGTTTTGCACTCCGACAGGGGGTCATAGATGTGTTCTATTTCATCATAGATCTGTTGATGAAAATTCCCTTTGCATCCTGCCCCTATCGGTATTCGAACCCTGTACCTCCCGATCCAAACGCCAAAGCTTTAACAACTGTGCATTGTGCAATATGGTCGATGTTTGCGATGTTAAAAATATTTTTGAAATACAATTAAAACGGAGTGGGGATGGTTTTTTAAAATACTAAACTTTATATTTTATATGAAAAATGTATGGCAACACAACAATAATTTGCTCAGCAAACTATATTTTTGTCTCGTTTTAGTTTTACTGTCATAATATTTTTTTCCCATAGAATAGGTCCATTATGGAATCAAACTTGATATGAGTGGGAATGTGATTTATAAATTTTTCGTACTCTTACTTCATAGCGATATTAAAACAGAATGATAGTCACTCCACAAAAAGAATTATACATTTATAAAGAGAGATCACAGACGTAAAACAAACAAAATTATTATGGCGAAAGAGAACGAAAAAACTGGAAAGAACGATAAATGAACGAACAATTTAAACTTTGATTTATTTACCAAACGATTTCTTTAAAATTAAACGCTAAACAATTGCACTACTGTGTCAGGTAATAAATGATCGGAACTTTTAATACTTTACTTTAACTATGGTTTAGTATTGAGCAATTATCTTTGGACTCGGAAAACCAATTGACTTGTTCTAGTTTTTTTGAAAGTAACGCTAAATTAATTGTCTAATAATCTAAATTTTCCTATTTAGTAATTGACCCGCCATTCATATTTGATGTGTGAACGCTGTCTTAGGATCTTTGTCATCGGAATCCTTTCATAACCCTTTTAGTTGTTTTAAAAATGTGACCTTTCAAAAAGGCTTAATGGTCTAGGAAGTATGAGGTTTCTAAAAGAACATTGCAAAGCAGGATATTATATGGATCAGTTTATTTCTTAACCGAGTACTATGAAATTTTGTACAAGGTTTAAGAGGAACTCGAAAATTAAGCTTTTGCATATTGGCCTAGATGAGACCTATATCTTAAAACAAGAAGGTGGGTTTTATTGGGTTTAAACCCATTTTTTCTGGTGTAATGGTGTCTCAAAAACAGCAGGATAGAGTTCAGGAATGCGATTTGACACACAGAGTGTCGCTGATTTTAATTAAATTTAGGTAAAAGCGAGAACATATAAAAGAGTTGACTCTCGCTCACACTTTTATTTTCAACCATGTTTAGCACATAGTGAGAAAGTAGGACGAGAGTAGTTTTTGGTCGATTTTATAATATTTAAATAAAAAAATACTATGTGAGGGCCTTAGAATTAGAATTTTATTGTTTTGAATTTAAAATATGAAAAAACAAATGTATATTTGTTCTATAAATAAGGTTTTTGGTAAAATTAGTTCTATTATATGTATGGTATGTATATTTTTTCTATAAAAAATCTTTTACGAATATATATGGAATCCGTACCATCCATGACACATACCAATACAATATTTTAGATTTTACGATATTTTTAGTTTTATAAAATGAATGATTTAATTTTGTATTTACGTATTTTCCTATCCTATATTTTCATCTTTTTCATTTTTCTTCCTTTTCCTCCATAATAATCCATAACAACTACATACTAATTTTTAATCAAAGGAAATGTGTTTTGATTATAAAAAATAAATTGGTTTAACATTTTACACTCATTTTTTGTCAATATTTTTTATTTTGACATATTTATATTTCAATTTATTATTTTGAGAGTTGCTTAATGTTCTCGCCTTCTACTATTGTCGATTTGTTCTAAATCGAAAATTAACTGTCGAACAAAATTGAATCGAAAGAAAGTTTAATCAATGTAACCGAAGAGAAAGTAGTAAGCGTTCAAATCAGTGGGGAAACTATAAAGAATGACAGGTAGGTTTTTGATAGAATCAGTGGGGAAACTGAAGTTCTTTTATTCGGTACCCATTTCAGCGAAAGAAGAACACGAACAATAGAAGAAATTTCGATAAATCGTTTAGAAAACAAGTACTGTATAATGGTAACTCGCTGTAAACGGTGAGGCGTCTTTTCTGAATGAATCTGTTCGTCAGCAGCTTATACTAATTCAAAATTTTGAAACAAAGTTTTGTATAACTTAAATTTTTGTAAATCTCAACAACTGTTGCTCATAACTTTGATGAAGGATATTTTTAGTACACGATAATATTTATGGTTATTAACTTCATTTCTAATCATTAATATCAACATTAAATGTGCTGCTTGGTGTTTGTCTTAAGGATAAAGAATGAAAATCACAAAGTAGCAGCAAGCACAACTTTAAATCCTACGTAAATCATCGCATACATAGAAAATAAAACGAATAGTTTGAACATAAGTACACACATTTTATATAAAAAAAACAGCTATTTCTTAATTATAATTGAGTGTTTTATGAAAAAATTGGTTTGTACGGAAATTTTGGGGATACTTCATTTCACGGTGTATTTTATCCTTTTTGCGTTAGGCTTTTTTTGCGAAAAAATAATAATTAATTTTTGGATTTTCGAATATCACATTTATCATATCACACTACCGCACAATAAACTTAATAATTAAATAAATTATAAAATTAAATAATGATATAAACTATATAACTCAATAAATAATTTCTATTAATCAATTAAATACAGGGTATCCGCCGAGAAGGTATACTACTTTGTTTGTTTATGATTTTTGATTAAATGAAAGAGAATGTATCTTATATTGATAAATGTTTTATTTAATGTCGGCAATTATGTATGGAATACAATATCAGATAAATGTCCGCCTCTGTAAGCCTCACAAATGCGAGCCCCTTTGAGCACATTTTTCATTACATTCTCACACATTTCACGCGGTATTTCATTAATTTCATCGCGAATATTTTGTTTGAGTTGCTCAAGCGTTTCTGGTTTGTTTGGATAAGCCTTGCTTTTTAGATATCCCCACAAAAAGAAGTCCGGAGCAGTCAAATCAGGCGACCGTGGAGGCCAATCAACATCACCATTTTTTGAAATAACTTGTTGTATTGTAATCTTGGCTGTATGCGATGTGGCACCGTCTTGTTGATACCACATGTTAATCAAGCCCAAAGTATGCAGTTGTGGCGTTAAAAAGTTTTCAATCATATCACGATATCGCTCCCCATTCATAGTTACCGTTACGCCGTTTTCATTTTCAAAGAAGTAAGGTCCAATGATTCCTCCTGACCAAATTGCACATCAGACTGTCACTTTTAATGGATGTAAAGGTGACTGATGAATAATGTGAGGGTTTTCCATTGCCCAGAACCGACTATTCTGTTTATTCACATATCCATTTAAATGAAAATGTGCCTCGTCACTCATTATGATTTTTTCATCAAAATCGGGGTTGTCATGGGCGAGCTGTAACATCCTATTGGCAAATGTACGGCGCCGTAAATGGTCTTGTGGAAGAATTTGCCACGTGTCTACTTCACGACTGTCAAGTATGAACTGTCAATACTAATATTCGCCTAAATGGCGGCAAAACAAAGTAGTATACCTTCCCGGTGGACACCCTGTAGTATAAATAATAAACGTAACAAGGCATAAAACAAAAGGTTTAAAAAGAACTTACAAAGCAATAAGGATAATGAGTATCGTAATCCAGGCCACAAAACCGTGAATGAAATTAATCACGAAATTAAAATTATTATATAAATAAAATAAAATTTGGCTTTCAATTTTTAATTATCGCGGGCTTCATGTTCGTCCAGCGTTGATTGGTACTGCCTGTAAACATTGTTAAAATATTCACGTGGACTAATAACATCATTCATTCGGTTAAAACAACAGGAGTGTGTTCGTAAGCTCTACGTGTGCTTAAAAATGATTTTGTTACAAAAGTCAATGAATTTGCAGATGTCTGGCGAAGCCAAATAATAAAACGTGTAACAGGAAATCAATTCCATTTCCCGTTAATTTGGAAATAATTATTAAACTATCCGTAAACTTGGAGTATTAAAATTATAATTTTTAAATAAATATCGTTTATAATTTTATACAAAATATTTATATCAAACTCATTATTCACATAAAAATGTTCATTATTTTATTTGGGTAGTGAAGTTAACGAATTTCGTTTCCAATTGATTGTAGCATATTTACGTATTTTGACAGCCAGGAAAGCAGCCTCGAATAGGGTTGAGAATGACATTTGTAACAAAACAATGTTAAGGAGGTTAAAAAATGTTAAGGTCCAAATGCCGAAGTTTCACCACTTGTCCGGTAAATTTATCAAGCAAATAATTACAAATTTTTGATTTTTCAGTTGTGCCTTGTTTAAGTGTAATTCGATGATCGAAACTTCGCTCGTTTCGGCGGGTCTTCTGCAAGCACCGCATTTCGTATAATTGCGAATTTTTGATCATCGAATATAATATTTGATTATGCAACTTGTCGAATTTGTTGCAGCGGGAGATAAAACTCAGATACAAAAACTACTCGTACAATGAATTAACCAAGTTTGCATTGAAAACTGTTGTTTTGTTTCATTTTCATAAGCCAAATATTCGTTTATTGTTTTAATATTTTTTATATAAATTTTAGAACCGCCCAGTAAATCCGTGAGTTGTGCAACGAGCAAATTTTTCACACAACCCACTATAATAACAAATCTCTCAAACACCGTTAAGCCTAAGCTGTTTAGTGAGAATCGTAAAATACGTAATTTTATAAATGTAAAAATCGCAGTTTTTCTTGTAAAAAATGAATGGTACAATATCCCAGCCCAGATTTAATATGGTACATATAGATGCAAAACACACTTCATTTTCTGTATTCATAGGTATTGCTAAAATATATAATATAAGATAGAATCCACTGGACAATAATGTAAACCATATTTTATTAAAATTGATAAATCTGATTTATCTTTTTTCTACTGATCTCATATGAATTATTTAGATTGTTAGCAACCCAGCAAAATGGGACCCAAAGCATTGGGAACAATAAGTTCAGATTTCTAGTGATTATATGAATCCCTCTATGTTAAGACAAACATGAATATTTACAAATACATTTTGCTTACCAAATTACATACAAAGGCGTATCTGATTCCTAATAATTGATAATTCTACATGTTTCAGTGGGCTTCAATTACCATGAGCCAACGATTGTACATCCATTTTTGCTAGGTGCCGACATCGAAATTTTGATATTTGATTATGTTTTATCAATTCCAGTACCTAATACAAATAATATAATTAAAAATGTATAATATTATAATTAATTACTAAGCTTAATAAATCTCACTTTACCTGTTAAAAATATAAATAATTTTAATTAAATTTAAATTACTGACATTTGTATGTTTTAATAAACTTGGGATTTGTTATAAATATTAAAATATTTTTTGATATGTAATGATTTTGTGATCATTTATGTTTTGGTACATACTTAAATAAAATAAATAAATTTTAAAATTGTCTATTAAAATATTAAAATTTATATGATAAATGTGTATATTAACTATTTCTAAAGTTTATAATCAATTTTACAATTATGTACTATCTAGAAAACGAACAACCAAAAAAATAGTTTTTCTAAATTGTACATTTAATTTTTATTTATTTTTATTAAAGATGAAATAAATAAAAATTAGCTTTAGTAAATTTATTTTATATGTAATTGTTTCAATAATTTATGAAATAAGGAAGAATTTGGGTTTAACTTTTAAGTATAGAATTTAAAATTATTATTATATTTGTTTTAATGAATTATATTTCAAAATTGTTTGTTTGTTTGTATTAAAACAAAATATTTTATTTTGAATTAATTCGTGTCAATGCTCCTTTTAATAATTTAGTTTTAATAAATTTAAAAATTTGGTCTTTTGTTTTCCGCGTGCAACTAGACTGATTTTCCTCGATTATTGTTCACTAAAAATGTCCTCAAATTTTGTTCGCTAAATGTCCTCGTGTGGTGTTCGCTAAATGTCCTCGAATGATATTCCATAAAGTAAGCTACACTAATTTATTATTTTGATTTTGTAATTTTAGAAATAAGTTTTAATAAGTAAGTTTGTAGCCAGTTAATGAGTACCTGTTAAATTTAAAAAGTCTAATAAATAATTTTTATTAGTTAATTAAAAAAAAAGTAAAACTAATAGTGCGTTATTACATTTGATCTGTGTTAATTCTGTTCAAACCGTTCACCCATTTCCTTGACCACAGCTCTCATGAAAACAGTAGTAGTCTCTTGTATTGTACTAGTTTGTCAACCTAACATATAATTTCATCACAAGAATAATGAGCATTGCAAGGGATTGTCCCTTGCGAGCCTTAGCCAATCATTTTCCGCAATAATAATATAAATAATATAAACAATTTTCTCCAAATAAAAGAAAACACATTGTAACATTGTAAAACTGCATCTTTTAATTTTTAATAATGTTTATCTTTTTAAATAAATCTTCTGGTGCTTCCACAAGGGAGCAGTAGTACTGAGAGTTAATTTTTGTTGTACCGTCTGAAGTGTACTGTATGTCAACTATGGGTTTATTTTTTAATTCAACCCGAGCAGGTGGTGCGTTATTAAAAAATACGCTGTATTTTTTTATTCCACCTGAGTAATTTTACTCTACACACTTTCGTAGCTCTAATGGAAATAATGAAATTTTAAAATGCTATAAATAAAATAATGGTCGTCCTGTAGGTAATCCAATAGGTTTAATAGGTAATCTATTAGAGCTAGGAAATACAATTACCTGATGTTTGGTAACTAAGATCACCAGCTACAATTATAGTGAAGAAATTCGCACCTTAGGCATTTAGTTCTTAAAATAAATGAAAGTGAAACTCAATTTCGTTTAACTCAAATTCTAACTAACATTTAGCCTTCATCAGATTAATAGCACTTTTAGTTTCTAAGATATTGGTAAAACGGTTAAACGAGTGTAACAAGTTTTATAACGACTGAACGGTAACTAATTTCGAAAATCCGTTGTAGTATTTTGTACTTGGAATTTTATGCGCTTTCATCCCTTCAATATAATAATACTGTCAGTCGCGACAGATTAAGTAATAAACACTAGATTATGAACACGAAACATATAAAGCATATTCTTTTGTAGATGATTTGTGAAACCAAGTTTTAAAAATAGTCCCGTCTAGCCAATAAATCTCCAAAGAGAATATCATGAAAAAGTCTTCAGAATTCCCAAATAATGGCGAAGAGCAATCCGTTTTAGAGGTTTAAAGCTCTTACATGTCACATTTAATGTGGTATCATAATAGGCCACTATTGGCCTAAGTGTGCGATAGCAACCACTTTAACCTAACCTAACCTACATATCACATTTCAATTTTTTTGTTAGCTTAAAAAACCATGAAGTAGTTATTGAATTATTTTAGATGTGATCATCAGAAGGTCGCGAAGATTTAAACCAGAATTTAATTATTAATCACAGATATTCAGATCAATTTAAAGCATACTTACAAATATTAATAATTATAATAACACATAGGGTCTATTTTTTAATGTAACTCGAGCAAGCAGGCGGGTATTGTTCACCGAGCACCGGTTGTGCAGTGCCAAATGATCCAGCGTGCATAGAGTAATAATTTGTTTTTTACTTTGCTTACTCTTCGTATACTGGTATTATGTTCAGAGTAAAATTTGAAGAACCGAGTATGCACGGTGTAAGCACAGTTCACAAATAAAAACACAGTGTGCCGAGTAAAATTACTCAGGTTGAATAAAAAAACACAGAGTATTTTATGACAGCGCACTGCTTGCTCAGGTTGAATTAAAAAATAGGCCCATAGTCTTCCATAATTTCCAAATAAATTTCAATAAAAACATAAAAGGCTGTAACCAATAGTTCTATGTTATGTTTATGTTCAAAATCAGACAGCTGCATCTGTATTTTTTTGCTAAATATTTTAACGAAATTTATCAAGCATCTGTACCTGTACACTGGTCGTCTAAAAATTGCGGACTCTTGAATTATTAATGGCATGACAATGCCAGACCCCACGTTGCAAACGATGTCAATAATTATTTGAATGGGGTGGAAATTGATTGAACTGTTTGGCCCGCTCGCAGTCCTGACCTTAATCCCATTTAGATCCCCCCTTAGATTATCTACAATCAGCTCTGCAGGAAGAAAGGAAAATGTTACCTCAGGAGTACATGGCAAACCTGGTGCACAGTATGCCAAAAAGAATGCTAGATGTGATCAGAGCTCGTGGAAGAAATTCTCGAATTGTTGACTTTTATTTAAATAAACATGAAGATATATCAATATCCGCTTTTCGGTAATTTTGTTATTTCATTTGTTTTGATCTTGTTCCGTTAGTGCCATTTGGTGCATATTATATTATTTCGTACAACCATAACTCGAATAATGCGAATAGTTACCGTAAACACAAACATTTACTGAACAAATGTAGTGTCCGGAATTTTTTAACGAACAGTGTACTTCCACCACAGCCTTAATCTACCATCAGTTTTACTAGTAATAACCTGAACATTTATGCCGAAATTATTAGAATGCAGCGCATATTATAAGAGCTATTAATAAATATAGCTTCCCTAAAAGAATACCTATGGTTAACATACAATCTTACTTGCTCACTTGACGAAAACAAATTAATTAGCAAAATAATTTTCTGAAAGAAGAAACGTTTGATCATAGAACTTTATAAGGATACAACTTCTTTCGATTGATTTATAAAATAGCTACAACAACTAAGTTACAAACGACTAAAAGTTGAATTGTGAATTCGTTTGTTGATATTTGTTATTTGTACTCGTATATTTGGCCATAATGGATGTCTTCTACAATAAACTTGCGGCATTTTGAAATTTATAAAACGCCACACCTTAAGTCACTTCCTCGGTTTAAAATAAATAAAATTTAACAGAATGAAAAAAATAAAAAAATTTTAAAACGTTGAAATTGTAAAAATTTGTGTTAAATAATTATTGTGGCACTCTAATTTTTTTATCCAGTATTAGTACATTTTTGTTTCTTTTAAATGCAATGTTATGGCCAAGGGAAAGAGAAGATCCCTGCCTTTCGTCACGGCAATAATGTGGACGGAGCCATTTTATTGAAAATTAAAGGGCTGAATATACGAGTATGTGATTTACATTATTTATCACATGCCTCACGTTCGTATCCGGTTTTATGTTATTTCTCCTAATACATTGAATTTAAAATATTTTAAGGTTAGGAAAAACTATGAAATAACCCTTACCAAGAAATTATTGTGATCGATTTATTTAAATAAAAAAACAAAAATTGTTTCCTGAATCCTTTCCTACTTGGGAAATACAAAGCCGTAAATCTCTAGTTCCACATCGAGGTCACTCTGGGAAAAAATCAGGGCTTAAAATGTGGGGTTACTAACAAAAGCGGCTGGCACCAGATAGATCATTTCTGAAGATTATCTACCATAATAAACTTTGTAAAATACAATTAGACAATCAATGTTACGTCTGTGCTCTAAAGTATCGAGGGAGGATGTAATGGACGCATAGAAGTAATTTTTCATTTATTGACCAAATACATGAAAATATTTTATTGCGATTTTTCTGACTTTTGTAGTTACTTCTTCTATTTGGAAATTTAGCATAAATTTTACATATCATTTTGTTTTGTTTGTTAACCGTTTGCTAGCTGCAACTCTACATATCGAAAAAGTTGCAATATTCTATAAATCCGTATTACTATAACCTTTTTGCCGCTTAATCAATACGTAATGAATTCACCGATGTAACCGAAAGGAGTAATTGATGTAAAATAACTAACAAATTTGACGGCGGCACTCGAGTGACGTTTGTTTTACACAAACTCTTGTTATGATTAAAATTGGCGTTGTAAAGAATAAAGTGAATTTTATATTATTCACATTCAAAAATAAGAATGTACGTGAAAAAATTAAATTAGTACAATTGGTGGTATTCTTTTGTAGACCTTAAAACCAACATCCTTATTGGGCATATCGTAAACAAACCGTTTGTTTCGACTGTACGTATTTAGATAAATCACCAACATTTAGGGGCTTCTAATAAAAAGCAAAACAAATCGTAAACAAATAAATGATACAGTGAAAAACATCGAAAACCTCAAATGGCTTTAAATTATATTTCAATTATCAATTTGATATGTACACCTCTATCCATCGGTAAAAACATAAATATTTGAAAACTATTTCACAAAATAATAATTGCGTTTTAATTTGGTGCTGTACAATCATAGAACAAAGCTTACATTTATTGAGCCGAGTTACATTTTGTGAATATCATTTTAGTACACATCGAAAATTTTATGAAAATCAGCAATATTTTGCATATCTTATGATAAATAAATAAGCTAATTAAAATCCATTACCCGTAAATATTTTTGAAGTTTTTCATTGAAACAATAATTCATTTGTGGTTTGTTATTCGTGTGAAAAACAATTTATAAGGTTTTAACACAAACAGCAAACAAATTTTGACTATGGTTTTAATATGTATCTTCAAACAACAAAATGATCTTTACGTGACCTATTGAAAATACCAATTGAAGTAAACTGCAAATTTTGTTCTTCATTATATTTTAAAATGAAATTTTTCACAATGATTTATCACTAGTTATCCATGCAAAATGGATGATCAATTTCAATACAATTGTTTTCAACATATCTAACTTCTAGGTTATTAATATTTTTTAATTTAACCTGCACCGTTTTGTAGGTTTTTTTTGTAAGCTATGAATAGAATTAATTTTGATCAGATGAATGAAATAATTAACAAAACCTGAAAATATTTTAAAAAATTGTGCTAAAAGTGGTTTTGGCGTTTCAACTTGCACATATCGACTAGAAGAAGCGAATTAAATTTTTTTGTAACAATTAACATCACTTTTCACGTCGAAAACAGTGTTTTAAAGCAAATCTATAAATGTATTAACTACTAGTACGTATATCCTACTGAGGGTGAATTCGGGTTCCGTGAAAATATCAAAAGGATTTTTTTCATTAGCAATCTAATAGCTTTCTTTACTCAGCCGTAATTTTAAATTCCTCTGTTCTAAATCAAAATATCTTGTGAGAAAATGAAACACACTAGAATACCAAATTTTCCCCCTTGATCACTTAATCGATATTTTAAAACAAGATTAGCGAAAGCAAAGATCACCATCGGAACTAAATGTATAATTTGGTTAACCCCACAATTAGAAAGCGAGGGCAAATGCTAAGAAGGTACAAATTTTTCATCTACGGCTTATGATTATAATCAGACCAGCACGCCATTTGATATGTTTATGATATTTAAATTCGAAATTAATTAAAAATAAAATACTTTATAATTTTATAAGCATTTTGTAGATTAGTACATTAACACTAAAAGTATTTGTTGTAAATATAATTAAATTTAATTTAATTGTTTGTTTAAAACTATATCACATAATAAATATATTATGTATTTATATCTAATATAAATTTTTAATAAATATAATTTCAAAATCAAAAATAATTTTTTTAATTTTTGTTTCTCAAAAAATTGAGAAAATATAAATAATTTTTTTTTTAATTTAATCTAATATTTTTTAAACTATATTTTTATATAATTAATAATTATGCTATATACATTACAATTTAATTTGATATGTATCTGATTTATTAATAAATTTAATTTAAAATTATTATTTATTTTAATCACATTTATGATATGTATGTTTTAGCTTTGGTTGTTTTTTAATTACGTAAATAAAATTAAATAAAAAAATTAATTTGATATTAATTAATTTTTTAATTAATTCGTGATATGTTTGGATTTCGATTTTTAATTTACTTTTTTATTAAATTATTGCTTTGTTTTTCTTTTGTTCCTTAAAATAAATTAAATGTACTAGTAATGACGCTTATTCTTCAGGCCATCCAAGATCCTCACCTATTAGTTCGTAAAATTTTTGATTATGTTCTGAGAAGAATTTTCGCAATTTCGATATCGTAATAGGATTAACACGGGGGTGTTTACGGCCCTTGGTTTCACGCAAACATTTATCTGTAGTGTCATTTCGCAGACAATAGAATCCTTTCGTTTCGTTAAAATAAAAATTATGGTTACCTAAACGATGTTCGATGCCAAGAAATGTTTCGATTTTACGCAATTGGGATAGGGGATCATCGATTAATTGATCACCGTTTACGATCAGCAATTGTTCACGTGAAAATACTTCCAGCCATCGATGCAGATGTAAATGATACATAGATATTGCTAACGGGCGGTAATATTCGTTCACCGTACCATTTGGAAGAACCGCTAACTCCTCGAATGTTCTATAATAAAGCGGTTAAATACATTAAAGAAAGGCAAAAAACATGTTGGTGTATAAATACTTACTTCGAAATTGATGAAACAGTTTGTTGTGGTGGTATCGCTGCAGTTGCCGCATGGCTTCTTAATTGTGTGTAATCTGATATCGCCCTTGTTACTGGTTCACGGACAATCAATAAAAGTTTAACACTTGAATTCATTGCACGTACACGTTCAGGAACCTGATGTATATACAGAAGAGAGCATGAAAAATAGAAATTAAATTTGTTATATAATACAGAATGGTGTATGTATTATATTATCCTCAAAAATAATAATAGACAATAGAGGTGGAACAGACAAATAATAAAAATTTAATTTGAAATAATAAAAATGTTCGCGTGTATATAGTGAATTTTACAATAGGTTAACTTTAACAATGATTTCCAAACAATAATACGTAGAAGGCTTAAACATATAAAATAGGTCGAAGAAACGGAAATGTATGGAATGCTTGTAGCCTTATCAAATTTTTAAAAAGTTTTTTGTTCGTCAATAATGGGGTTGAAACGAATTCTTGTATGATTTGAAAGATAAAATCAATAGCTTTCGTTGGAACAGCATTTTAAATAATTTTTTGAAGTAAAACTTCTTTACACACGCTTGACTTGGGGAGTAAGCTGGTGAATGCGTCACGAGAGCGTTACGAAAAGTGTGATCGGGCGAGCTGAACGAAAGTTGAGAGAGATATAAGATATATTTTTGTTTTTTTTGTGTGTTGTTTATTTAAAGTGAAATTGCGTGTGCCATTTATTTTTGTCATTGTTTTTCCACCAACAATAACAAAACAACACAAATTTATTATAAATAGAATCAGACCAATAAAGCCAAATATGGATGAAAGTGGTATGACAATTACGTTGTTTATGAACGTAATTTTAGTTGATAATATTTTATTTTAATAATTTGTTAAAAAAGCAACCTGATAAAATTTGTATAAAAAAATGGACAAACAAAATTTTTTTTGTTTGTATCACACTGTAGGAGCAAGAGAGAGGTATAAGTTTTAATATATGTATTATACCTATCACTGGTAAGTCAGTTAATTCTCTTTTATCATTCACTCACGGTCATATATGACCGATTAAAATTTTCACAATTATATTCAATACTACCCCAACAGGAACATAATTTTTCTTTTTCATTTTTCTATTACATATTCTATTTCTCTGTATTTCTATTTTATTATATTTTATATTTTTGGAAATATAACCGTGTTTTGCTAGTTCCTCTGCACCTCCCTAGCTGATCGGGAAACGATTGCGAGATCTGAAAGATAACGGGGAAATAAAATATAGGGGGCAAGATCAAGAAATAGTAACACCAGTACGGCGGTTTTTTTTCTTCGAAAAATGTGATATTGTCTCTTAGGAATTTGTATACGTACAACGTGCGAAGGATAATATATTTTTGTATTATATGACATTTATTTTCTTTGTGTTAGTATACTGTTAGCATCGGAAGAGTCGAATCGGTTGAAATTTGTTCAAATTTTTGGTGCATATTATGTGATAGCAGACATTTTCACTTGCTGCACATGGCATGGTGCGTTGAAACCTGTTTAATGAATGTTATAGTAAATAAAATATTAATAAATTAAATAAAATTAATTTTTTATCTATGCAAATATACGGTATATACAACATATTCTTAGCAAAAGATTTAATATGAATGTAAATTTATTATTGATGAATAAATATTTATCTTATTAAATTGACATTTTTTTTTCAAATAAAATTGACTTCCGATTTCTAAAAATTAAATGATTTTAATCTGAAAAACAAACAACAACTAACACGTACTTGCCCACCTACACATAAATATTTATCAATAAAATAACTTACCGATTATTTTTCTCCCATTTACCATTGTGCTGAGACAAACAGAAAAATATATCTAACGATAGGAAGCCTGACAGAACTGGAGGACGTCATTAATGCCATTTTTCATGTCAGATCTAAAGAGGTTTCTTCCATTAGTTCATTCGCAATTATCGTTGGTGGTTCATACTTGTAGTATCGTATCGATTCGGTTTCCAACTCATATCTTTTCCACAAATTTTTCTATATATAATTTTTCCAACGTTATGTCATGTTTTGAATATTTTGAATGTAATGGTTTTTCATGGATAATTTGTGGATTTTCTTCGCACCAGAATCGACAGTTTTGTTTATTTACCGCATCACTCAGATGTAAGTGAGCCTCATCGGAGAAGATGATTTTCTTAAAAAAATCGTTATCGTTTTTAAGTTGTTCCAAGGCAATGCTAAATTCACGACGTTTATGGTGGTTCAATGGCTTCAGTTCTTGAGTGAGAACAATTTTATACGGATGTAAACCCAAATCCTTTCTCAAAATCCGCCAGGTTGTGGTTTGAGACAGTCCCAATTCTTGAGAACGTCTTGGAATCGACAAATTGCGATCTTCAGCAACACTTGCCTGAACGGCAGCAATATTTGCATTACTTCGAGCGAATCTTTGTCTTATTGGCACTTCAACATTATGTAAAGAAAATGTACGCTCAAAATTTTCAATAATTCGACGAATAGCGAGCACACTTGGACGATTATTACGACTATAAAATGGCAAAAGCGCACGAAAAGTTGCAATTGAAGAACGATTATTTTGATAATAAAACTGAATAATTTGTAAACGTTGTTCTTGCGTATATCTCACCATGATGAAATTGTAAACATTACTGAATACAATGAAACAAAAAATGACAGATCATGACATATTACAAATGGCCGAAACGTCACTGAAAAATCATATCATTCCTATTGGAAAACCCTATATTATATATTCATTTTCGCTGGTAAACCTTTGATGATTTTCTTCATTGATTGCTATATTTCCGTTAATGATAGAACATAATTTTCATATGTTCAACCCAAAATAGATTTTTGCCATTACTGAAATGAGATGAAATTCTATGTTCAGACTATTCAATATTGTAGACAACGGATTATTTGCAATTCTAAACGAAAGTACAGTTAACCAATCTCCACCGAAAAATGCCCCTGTTTTAAGTTTTCTTAATATTGTAGCTATTCATATTATTCTTCATAAAACCTAACATTACTGGGTCAAATTACAAATTTGAAGGACATCTATTAACTACGCTTTCTTGTGCTTTCAGATAAGCTATGTACGATTTTCACTCAATAATATGTTACTCTTTACAACCAAGGGGTCATTTAGTACGTCATATTGTTCAATTGCAATTATGTTGTTATCTTCTAGATGGCTGACAATTTTGTTGGATGTTATTGACGTTATTATTTTATATATCGTTGGTATAGGCATGAGATAAGTATAAATTTTGTTCGGTTTTCAAAGCTGGAATTTGTTTTTGGTAACATATACCATTATCCCATGGTTAAGACGGTTGATGTGTGTTCTTAATTTCCCATTATATTGTTTAATTTTATAGCCATTTCTGTATGTAAATTATCAAATTATTTTTTAACATAAATTTTGAATTTTATCGAGACCCGTAGATTTACAATTTAGAGTCATAGTTCATTACCTCATATATTGTTCCAAATTATTTTAGAGCTATCATTAGAGGGTGTTGGTCCTCATTGTTCATCTGAATTTCGCCATCGTTTGATAATATGTTCGGTAAAACGATTTCTCATTGATCTCAAAAATAGCGTTTTGGATTTATCTTTTGTTAGAAATTAAAAATATTCTTAATCTATTGGCTTACATCGTTAGTGAAATTTGTTCATTTCTGTATGTTTGTATTACCAGATTCGCAATTCTTTTAATACGATTACTCGTTGTTATCATTTGGCTTTGAGTCAAATGGCCAATATTTTTCCTTAACATTTTCATTTAGTTCTCTTTTCGACTTCACCAAGGTCGGAATGTATTTATTCCTTTCGTTGTGTTAGTTAGGTTGTTCGTCACATAAATCTATTCAAATTTATCTTTAATATGTGTAAGAATATGATTTTAATCCATATTCTGCTCACCTAATTCTATAATAGCTAGTTCTCGTTTAATTTTTTCCATTTAAGTTGCAGTTATGCTATTATTGACGAATAACAATATTTTCTGGCCAAGAAAATTTAGCATAGTCTTATGTCGTATTTCTGAATACCAGTTAATAATACGTTGTTGTAATAGACCAATTCAGTTTCTGATCTGGTCATTAAACAGTAATTTAGGGCGGTGAAATTGTTCATTTCGTTTGTCCACATCGTCTGGATCGCTCGCCTATTTCTTAAGTTGTACATATAATTGAGCTGCTCCTAGCATGGAAAACAGACGCTGTTTGAAGCCGCTCCCAATATGAGAATAGACGCTTCGTGTATAATGATAATTAAATTCAGCCATTCATATCAAGGAAAGCCAATGCTGCCAGTAGTCAGTCGCCTCTAACATAAAGAATAGACGCTATGATTACATATTAAACATTTGGTATAAACATAGTACACTGCAGCATTAAAACGCCATTATTATAACCACTATAATTTATTTCCAAATACTTCACCCCAAAAGAAAAATAAATTTGTCCAAGTCATCTTATTTTTATATATCAACTAGTTGTACCCTGAATACTTTACCGGTCGTGAGAGTTTAAATTAAAGATTATTCTTGTTTCTTGTATTTCATCAAATTAAAATGAAAATGAAAAAATGAAATTAAAAAGATTTCAATTATCTAAAAATTAATTGATTTATTCCAATGATCTTTGGTATACAACATTTTTGTTGTTCCTTCAGGTGTGATGTAACGAAACTCCTATTAACGTGTGTGTTGAATTTTCGTTTCGTTAACAGAATCACCCTATGTTCCTTTATAGTAGCGACTGCAGCATATTTGCCGGCTAGGTTTCGGTGGTGGGTCAGGTTCTTGTCGCTAAACATAGAGAGCTTGAGATGTTGCTAAAATAAATGTAACTGCAACCCCCAAATTGACCTTATATGGGAAGGAAAGTTTATCAAACAATCGCAAAAAGAAACTTTTCTAACTAAGTTTTGGTCACAGCCATTTTAAAGTGGTTAAGATTTATCACCACTAATGCACGCCTCCCTCCTCGGTGGCAGAGTCTGATGCATAATATGTTCGATATGCCCCTGTATTTCACTTTGTTTACCCGCACTACACGATCACGAACACTATGCACTCGTTATCTTAAATTACCGAACATTTCTCGCTATGATAAAATTCCAAGAAGCCAGATAATTAAATGAATATTAAGTTAATCAAAATTACGACAGTTGAAAGAGAATCCCATAAAGTATAACACATGGCGAAGAAACAACAAAAGCATAAGATTGGCTTCGAAACGTATTGGTTTTGATATTAATTATTAATTACGATATACATAAGTGAATGAACATTTTTATTTAAGAAAACATATGTAAACTAAAGTTATTCGGGATCCGCGGTCCTTTAACACATTCGCGGAACAATTCCTTTAACACAAATAAGAAAAACAAGAATACAAATCAATGAAACAAATGTTCACCAACAACAAAATCAGTTTTTAATAAAATTAAATAATTTCTGTTACCTTTCCGCGACAACTTAAAACATATAATTTATTAATGTGGAAGTACACAATATCAGCCACACAAAACGATTTTCTATTTAGAGGCACCATTAAAAACTCTTTAATTAATTTTAATTATCCACTACACTGGTTTACTGTATCTTTACCTTTTGTGTCCGCTTCAAGTACAAAAATTAAATGACTGAAATTGAATGATTAAAATTTGTTTTTGATTTCTATTCCGAAAAATTTGTTTTCCTTCTTAGTTTTGCTTTGTTGGTAATACGAAAAGAAATCACATAAACAAAATACTAACTAGATGATCACCACCACCTATCAAATTTTAAGATAAATTATAATTATGCGTTATCAACAAACAATAAGTTATGGGCAGATGTTTAACTACGAGCTCACAAAATGCAATAACAAATTAATATTCGATAACAACTGTATTGTACCCAACAACTAGAAAATTTAACTATCTGGTCCTCCTGGAACTACTATCTGGTTCTCCTCGAACGCACCGTGTGAGACGCTTGGATATTCCAAATTTAAACCACAAACTTGAAGTGACTGATCTTGTGATTTGGTAATATAATGGTAATAATAAAAGTTAGGCGTATCGGAAATTATATTCTTTTAAAATTAAATGTCATATCTGATGGAATTAATGGAATGCGTGCGAGATTAAAACTTACTCACCTTTGTATTTGCCAGTTAACCCATTAGTGCATAAAGTGTAATTTTTGGCGGAAAGTGATATCCTATCCGCCTGCTTAAAATTGTTCAAATAACATATAAATCATCAATATTTCAAAACATTTATTTCATGTGTTAGACCATGTCCGTTATATCGCACGGTATGCATTATACCTTATATGAATAATTTATACTTCATGGTAGCTAATAAAGCAACCTTTGGGATGAAGCCCAACCTGACATTTCTGGCAAATAAATGTTGGTTTTTTTTTGCAGTAAGCACATCTTCTTTCGGTGTCGTTGTATGAGATTAAGTGATTCTTTCCGTCGTATCTTGTGAAAGAGTTCGGTTGAGCTGAAACTTTGTCTCGAAAAGATTTTGTCCCATATGACTTTAGCAGTGTTGTTGCCAAATTTCTTCTAAACACTAATAGACTTTGACAACACACGGCATTGGGCTTTAGTTTACGCATAAGCAGCCATGCATTGACGGATGTATGTACGGTACGGACGTATCAAACAAATACACAAAAATCGGCCACCATCATTTTCTTTGGCGCATTCTCGTTCGGTAGGCTGCTATTCTATTTCGCTAAAATTGGCGGGTCAATTTTATCAATAGCTCCCATTCCTTTGTTGTAGCTGGCAATAAGTTGTGGTTGAATAATAGGAACCTTTGATTTTGCAACTCGGCACCATCGACTGGTGTATGTGGTTTCATGTGCTTAATAATTTGAAGCTGCAATAACGACTTTGTTATCTGTTTAAATTAGTTAAATACCCACATAAATCATCCCTGAAATAAAAGTTATTTAATACTTATCTGATTGTTTACCGCATCACTTTGACATAATTAATTGTAAATGTCAAATTGAAGAGCGATTATAGTTACACCTAATTTAGTAGTACCATCTGCGAGAATCTCGAATAATATCGATATTTTTAGTTCAGTGGTGTTTCGAGCGTACAACTTGCAATATTTTTCTTTTTCTTTCTTGTTCTTATTCCATTTTGTATTCATTATGTTTTTTGACGTCTGTGAAACAAGTAAAAATAAATTGTATTCAAGTGAAAGAAAATAAAGTTTGTCTAGTCGCACCACACCTCATAAACCAATTTGTATATAAAATCAACTATTTGAAAATTTTTTGGTCCTTCGAGCCGGATGCGCATTCCATTTTGTAAGTAAGCAACTATCCAGGATTTCATCAGAGGAAATAAATATTCACTATCCAGTGAATTTATTACCAACCATATATATAAGCTGAGTGAAACCAGTTGATGAGTAGCATTATCCAGTTGTTGAAATCTACCATTGAATTCGAGACACGTGATCCGGACAACCTTTGCCACCATTTTGTGATTTATCAAGCGGGAATCCATAAAACCAGATAACCTGTTTTTGTTCTTCTAATTAACGTTATTTTTATTAGCGCGTATCTTATTAACGGTTAAGAATATATTTCAAGTTTTTACAATTTTACTCGTGTTTAAACCAGTTTCACAAAATATTAGTACCAATTAGTATCAGCCTTAAGAGTGCAGTGAATAAGAGTGTAGTGAAAATCCGATCAACGTTTCGTTAATTCCGATTAAGGTTTATATTTAACATGGATGCCTTGATGAAACGTAAGAGTGTGATTAAAGGCCAATTTACCAAATTTGTTAATTTTATCGCGACTAAAGGTGCAGGTGCTACCTATGATGAATTATCAGTCCGCTTAACCAAAACTCATGACATTTATAAACAGTTTGTCTCGATCGAAGATGATATTTTTAAGTTGGATGATAAAGTCGTTTCAGAAATGGACGCCATTGACGAATTGTACTTTTCACTCGTTTCCAAAACACTAGCTCTCATTAGGGAAAAGTCGGTAACACCCGCTTCACCAATTAAACGTGATGATGCCGATACTTCTGAAAATATTACCCAGTCAGAGTTTCGTTCAGATTTTAAATTACCGCGATTGAATCTTCCATTTTTTGACGGGGATGTGAAACAATGGCACTCATTTTACGACATATTTATTTCAACGGTACATGAGAATACAAACGTATCGCCAGCACAAAAATTTAAATACCTTCTAGGTCAATTACGTGGAGCCGCATATAGATCAATTTGCCATTTTCGGGTCGATGATGCTAACTATATAGAAGCACTAAAACGTTTGGCTAAAAATACGACAAAAAGAAAGGCATAGTTGAATGCTACATTCGTGAATTTCTTTCATCATCGAAGTTTAATAAACCATCGTCCACAAATGTCACAAGGCTCTATGATACCATAGATGAGACGGCTCGAGGGTTAAAATCGCTCGGAGAAAAGGCAGTTCAACGTGATCCGCGGATAATACTTTTAGCATGCGATAAGCTGGATGATGACACGAAGCAGCTGTGGAAGTACGAGATCGCGGAAGATGACTATCCCACAATCGAACAATTTTTAGAATCCCTAACCAAACGCACGAATTCACTAGAGAATACCGTTCCAAGACGAAACTTAAGTTCAAATCCATCATCACATCCAAAATCATTTCATTCAATAGGGCAGCCACCCTCCTGTCTTCTTTGTAAAAATGAATCCCATTATTTGTATCTTTGTCCCAAATTTCAAGCGATGCCTATTAATCTACGTCGAGACTTCATCACAGAATCAAAGCGTTGTTTCAATTGTTTGAGTGATCAGCACACCGTTACAAGTTGTAAAAACAAAAGGCACTGTAATAAATGTTGAAGGCGACATAATACATTACTCCATTATGTACCCATTACGCCTAACATTCATTAAAGTCGACACAACCAAACTCTAAGATGAATATCCAATTGAACTTCACGGTTTCATCTCCCAGTACCGCTACTGAAACCGATACATCAAGTGCACCACATTCAACTCTAACCATGTTTCAATTCCAAGATGTAGTTGAACGGAATAATCAAACCGAAGAGTACTCCAGTTCAACAAACCCTAATATTCCTATGTTACCAACCGCCAGATTCTCTATCCAAGATAAATATGGCAATTGGGTAACTTGTCGGGGCTTATTGGATTCAGGTTCAACGCATAATTTTATATCAGAACGCCTGTTAAACCAGCTGAAGATCCCTCGAAGTAAATTCGACATTACCATTAACACAATAAACCAATCACAAGCTGGTAGTTCAAGAGGTAAGTCAGCCATCAAACTTAGATCATTAGTCGATCACAGTTACCAAATGGATCTAGAGGTTTTTATTTTGCCATCAATATCATCAAAATTACCGTCGGAGTTAATTGATAAGCCATTATTTCAATTAGATGAAAATATAACACTCGTTGATCCAGATTTTAATGTTCCCGCAACAGTCGACATTTTATTGGGGTGTGAACCATTCTTCCGGGGTTTGTTGGATGGTAAAATTCATAAAGGTTTGAAGTATCCTTGTGTTCAAAATTCCAAATTCGGATGGCTACTTGGAGGAATCATATCTAATTCAAAGACATCCATTTCCATTCCAAACGCAAATATTATCAGATCGTCTCATGCTGACTCAACCGAAATTCTTCACCGTATAGAAACTGCAATCGAGCGTTTTTGGAAGGTTGAAGAAATTATTCCTGCTAAATCTTTAACAGAAGAAGATCAAAAATGTATTGACAGATTTCATGCAACTATTAAATGAATTACAAGGAAATAAAGTAATGGTTCAAATGCCGTTTAAATTCGATGCACCCGGAGTTGGGGATAGTTATTCGCAAGCTCTGTGACAGTATTATTCCTTGGAGAACCGATTAAACCAAGATCAAAAATTAAAGGCAGCCTACGCCGAATTTCTGTATGAGTATCTGAAGTTGGAACATATACATAGATCTGTTGGCAGATGTTAAATTTTCCAGATGGTTATTTACAAAAGATGACCGTGTGGAACTACACGGCCTTCAGATGCATCAAAGAATGCTTATGCTGCCGTGATATACCCTCGAGTAGTTTCAAGTAATGAAAATATTAAAACAAACCTAATAATGGCCAAAACACGAGTTACACCCATCAAAGCACTAACAATTCCGAAACTGGAACTAAACGGCGCTACGTTACTTGTCCGACTGTTGAAGTTAACCTTAGAATCTCTTAAGTTAACGAGAGAACCATTAATTTATTTATATACTGATTCAACTATCGTATTACATTGTATGTCAAAACCACCGAAGGTGCTAAAACCATTTCAAGCAAATCGTGTTGCGGAAATTATGTGCGCCACCAATCCTTCACAATGGCATTTTGTGCCAAGCAATGACAACCCAGCCGATAAATCAACCAGAGGTATAATTCCGGAAAATTTAATTAATGATGAAATTTGGTTTAAAGGTCCATTGTTTTTGCATAAAGCCCCACTAGTGCTTCCAAGCTCACCTACAATAAACGTTTTGGAAATTGTTTCCACTTTTGTTTCAACCTCTCAACGTCATGAAGTTGTAACAGGACTGATTACTAAATTCTCAAATTTACGTACTTTAATTCACGTCTTGGCGTTTATTATACGATATGAAAGGAACCTGCAATCGCGAAAAATAAATCGTAGTTCTGGGAAAAATTTATCCTTAAATGAGGTGTTAAATGCTGAATATTATCTATTTAAAGTTACTCAATATGAAACATATAACAATGAAATCAATTTGTTATTAAATTATAAATCAATACCAAAACATTCTAAAATATTTTCTTTATTTCCATATATCGACAACAATGGGTTGCTACGAATGGGAGGACGTTTGGAGAATGCCAACCTTAATTATGACGCCAAACATCCAATTATATTACCTCACAACCACATCATTACTGAGCAAATAGTTCGGAAAATTCACCACAAGAATATGCACGCCAGTCATAAGTTGGTCCTAACCTTGGTAAAACAACGATATGCAATACCAAGAGCTAAACATTTAATTCGACGAGTCATTCACCTATGCATCACCTGTCGTCGATTCAACACCAAACCAGAGCAGCAACTAATGGGTCAACTTCCTTGCTGCCGAGTCAACCAGTCAGCTAGACCTTTCATTGAAGTTGGGATTGATCTAGCTGGTCCCTTTATGCTTAAAACCCATAAACGCCGTGGAGCTACATCCTATAAATCGTATCTCGTTATATTTGTGTGTATGGCAACTAGGGCCACGTCGCTATAAATAGTTACAGATATGACTACGGATACATTTATTTCATCCCTAAAACGATTCAGTGCCGTACGAGGATTGCCACAACATATTTACTGTGATAATGGGACTAATTTAGTTGGAGCAAAACGCGAGCTCCAATATTTCTACAACCTATTTATGACCGCAGCCCAACAAAATCAAATTGAAGCATGGTGTACGGACAATCACATCAAGTGGCATTTTATCCCCCCTGCAACCCCTACATTTGGTGGGCTGTGGGAAGCCACAGTCAAATCATATAAATACCATTTACGTCGCGTGATTGGAGAGGTCTTATGTACATACGAAGAGTTCCTGACCATTATCCAACAAATAGAGGCATTATTAAATTCAAGGCCACTGGGAGACCTTCAGGATGATAAATGGTTTTCCCTTACCCCTTCACATTTTTTAATTATGCAGCCGATGACCATGTTACCGGAACCCAACTTTGAACACTTAAAGATGTCGCACCTAAGTCGATGGCAATTGATTCAACAATTGATCCAAGGATTTTGGAAGCAATGGTCCCAAGAATATGTCACATCCCTGAACAGATTTTATAAGTGGCATAAGGAGAATCATCAACTTACCAAAGATCTCGTATTACTGTGAGACCAGAATCTGCCACCCACCAAATGGCCACTCGCTAGAATTTGTGAAACCCATCCCGGGAAAGATCAGCTCATCCGTACTGTATCCTTAAAATTACCTAATGGAACCATTCTAAAACGCCCAATATGTAAGGTTACCTTACTACCTGGATTTGACTCTGATGAGTCAACGGCGGCGGTATGTTTAAATTAGTTAAATACCCAAATAAATCATCCCAGAAATAAAAGTTATTTAATACTTATATGATTGTTTACCGCATCACTTTGACATAATTAATTGTAAATGTTGTTACGGTTATCGAATCTTTACGAAGCAACGTGAAAGAATTTTGGTCCACCCTAGTATATCATTTATGACTTTGTTTTGTACGATTGGTCTAGTTATTTACTTTCTTTTATTACCATTTTATTTACTCAAAATTGAAGATCATAAACTCATAAATCTGATAGTAATCTGCGTGGAAAATAAATAAAGTGATCGATTAGCTTTATGTGTGAGTACAGCGATATGATATACATTTTTGCAATTCGATTGTATTCTTGTTTTTGGTTATCTACTAGAGTTCTGTACATAACAACAATTAGCAATGTATATAATGGGAGCAAGTATATAACTACCTAATCACGTACATAATATTGTTCTTGGTTTGTAAATGATGAAAAATTCCTGAAATCACAAATTCACTCTATGGAGCCATAAGTCATGTTTTAATTTTATGATTTTTATGTTTTGAATATGTAGCCTTGATTAAAACAAACATTTTGAGACACTTAATTTTTTTTGGTTCTTGTTGTTGTTAAAGATACAGGGTGTCAAAATTTGAGAAAAATGATAATCATGGTATTGTATTTATCGCAATAAAAAAAATAATTGTCCGATAATTATGATTTTGAGCTCATGTTAAAGGTAAGTTAATAAGAATTTCTAAAAAAATATAAAAATAGTATATTGTTTAAATCCTTCTTCTCTAAATTTCCCGCCAAAATGTTCTTTTTAAATTTTCTCAAAAACCTATTTTTTTTTTTTTTTTTTTTTTCTAGAATTCGATAATTAATGTTTTACAACATATCAAAAAACTAGAATATCGTTATTTTTTGTTTTCTTGCAAAAATCGTTTTAGTAAGAGACGTATTTCATTTTTATATGGAAAGCTATATAGATATTTCTCATTCTTTTGAAATTGTTTACAAAAGTAGTAGTTCACTTAATTTGTGTGTTTTGTATTTTATTTATTGTACAATTTTGCGTCATATTTAAGTATGAGTCACAGAATTATGAGGTGCCACCCCCTGGTTTATATCGTTTGGTTAGTCGTAGTACCATAAATTCCTTTTCTTTTTTTTCGGTTTCTTTATAAAAGACTAAATAAAATGTTTTTTTTTTTTTTTTTTTTTTTTTTTTATTGGTAACTATGCGATCTGTTTTGGGGCTCAAGGCTCACCCTGCTCTTCCGCGGTTATGCTTTTAACGTCCTTACTTTACGCCTTGCGGCCAACTCGAGGACGTACGGCTATAGGACCGATTTTAAGACCATCTGCACATTGCAAGCTCCATGCCAGCCTATACCAGCATGGAAGATGGGTCGGCCCATGAGTTTTGCACACCGACAGGGGGTCATAGATGTGTTACATTTCACCACAGATCGAAATCTGTTGATGAAATTTCACTTTGCATCCTGCCCCTATCGGGATTCGAACCCGGTACCTCCCGATCCAAACGCCAAAGCTTTAACCACTGTGCCATTTGGTCGGTATGTTGTTTCCCCCTTTTTTATTGAGGGTGGATTATTTTTACTTGACGCAGGCGTACCTGTTAAACGATGAGTAATTCTTTTGAAAACAAAAAAAGAACATTGTTGATATAAATAGGAGAAAAATTAAAATTTTTGATTAGTTGACATTGTGAATTGTAGACAACATTTTAAATAAGAAGTAAGATTTTTTAAAATTTGAAAAAGTAACAGTGTGTTAAACTGAGTGTAAGTTTAAGTGGATAAATAAGTACTAGTTCGCTAAATTTGATAATGGATAAATTTCGAAAGTGTTGTAAACCATATCACGATTCAAGGTGTTCGAGTAAACTAAAACGAGTTACGGATTATGTTAAGCAATTTATGCCACAATCAGTTGAGAATCAAGATAATTTGTATCTCTGTTCAACGTGCTATATAAATATTACCTGCAAACGACGAAAAATAGAATCACAGTTGTCACCAGTTGCGGGACCATCAACAACATCACCTCTAACACCGCAAATAGCCGATAACGATAATAGCAGTGATAGTGAAGTGTTATTTAAAAAATGTGTCCGTTTTGGAAAAAATGAATGAAGTGTTACCCTTTCTTGGAAAGTCTCCTATATACCTGAGTTTCATTAGAAGCCAGGCCAAAACATCAGCAGCAAAAAGTAATAGATTTAGCTTCAATAACACCATCAACATCTTTGGTTCCGGGAATCGTGTCGCTTTCGAATCAGTCAACCGAAGCTCAACTATATGATGAGATAAGAATGGTTCACTAAGCCGTCCAGCAGCTAAAGTAGGAAAGCGAATAAGTGATGAGCTGAAGCAAGTAGTATGATGATGTTAGTCGGATAATGCCAGGCAAAAACGATTGTTTAACAGTCGATAAAGTTAAAGTTCAAAAGCGGCTAATGATGTGTACATTGAAAGAGTGCTACGAAGGATATAAGACGATGTATCAGGATGACGAATCAAAAAAAACTGGTTTTTCTAAATTTTCACTACTTCATCCAAAATACTGTGTACAACCAGGTAGTAGTGGAACGCACACAGTCTGCGTGTGTACCATACATCAAAATGTAAAATTAATTATTTATGGCATCAAAATGGAAACTATTACCAACGGAAAGATAGCGCACTACCTGCATTGTATTTCAAATATTTTATATGATGAGCCTACACCAACATGTTACCTTCTACAATGCGAAACCTGCCCAGGACTGGATAACTTTAAAGAATATTTGAAAAATGCATTTCGGGAACATGGCTGCGAGGATGCTGAGTTAAAATTTAGTCAGTGGGTTTCTACCGATAGGTGCAATCCCTTTCTCAACCGTTGGATGAATTTCTGGATTATTTAATGAATAAGCTGAAGAATCTGTCACCTCATTGCTTCATTTCACTTCAGCAGTCCAACTTCTTAAACAATAAAAATTGTAGCTGAAGTCTACGGAGGTGATAGTTTTATGTGATTTTGCAGAAAATTATGCATTTATAATGCAAAATGCCGCACAAGGATTTCATTGGAATAATAAGCAAGCGACTATTCATCCATTTGTAATTTACCAAAATTTGGATGGCAAATTACTTCACCACACCTTCATTATAATATCGGATTGTCTTCACCACGATACTGTAGCGGTTCACTTATTCATTGAAAAATTGATGCAACTAAAATATCCAGTTTATCTAAAATTTATTATATTACCGATGGGGCAGTCACGCATTATAAAAATAAGAAAAATTTTAAGAACATCTTAAAACACAAAGAGGATTTTGGAGTTGATTGTGCATGGTATTTCCATGCAACAGCTCATGGAAAAGGTCCATGTGATGAAGTAGGAGGTACCATCAAAAGAATGGCATCCAGAGCTAGTCTCACAATGGAATACAGCAGTACAATAACCAATGCAGATGAATTATTTAAATGGGCTAAAACGTTGAAGACAGATATCAATTTTGGATTTTGTTCAGACGCAGAACATAAATCCAAGCAAATTAAACTTGCAACTAGGTTTGAAAATTTAAAAACAGTAAAAGGAACTCACGGTTTTATTCCAACAGAAAATGGCTGTTTGAAATGTAAAAAATTTTCTAATTCTGACGATTATGTTAAATTTAAATTGTTATTTGAATAAGATTTAATGTTAAACAATAAAATAAAATTATCAAAAGAATTTGGGTTTGAAATTTTAAATAGATGTAATTAATTTTGAATAATAAATATTAACACTAGATTTACCACACCAGTCAAAATGACTGGTTTTAAAATTTATATTTTCAATTTACTACTTCACCTTATTTTTTTTACTACTTATTATGTTCAATTAACTAATAAATATAGTTATAATTAATATAATACATTACAATTAACTTAATTGAAGTAATTTATCATATTTTTAAAATACATTAAGACCGGAAACCCCACTAACCATTTTTTCTAAAACCAGTCATTTTGACTGGTGTCGGTAGAAATAGGTATGGTCAAATTGTCATTATATCTAGTGTTAATAATTTAACTGAACTATCCTTTTTACAAACAATTTCAAAACACTGAGAAATATCCACTGAAATACAGTTTTTCCATATAAAAATGAAATGCTTCTCTTACTAAAACGAATTTTGCAAGAAAACAAAAAATAACGGTATTCTAGTTTTTTGATATGTTGTAAAATATTAATTATCGAATTCTAGAAAAAAAAAAAAAAAAAATAGGTTTTCGAGAAAATTTAAAAAGAACATTTTGGCGGGAAATTTAGAGAAGAAGGATTTAAACAATATACTATTTTTATATTTTTTTAGAAATCCTTATTAACTTACCTTTAACATGAGCCCAAAATCATAATTATCGGACAATTATTTTTCTTTTTATTGACATATAAACAACATCATGATTATCGTTTTTCTCAAAATTTGACACCCTGTATCTTTAACAACAACAACAACAAAAAATATTAAAGTATTTCAAATTTTTTTTTTCAATCAAGACTACACATTCAAAACATAAAAATCATAAAATTAAAACATGACTTACAAAAATTTGTGATTTCAGGAATTTTTCATCAAATACATAATTATTTAATATTTTTGTTCGAGGCATACAAATAAAATTATTATTTAGTTGCCTTTTGTGCGAGATCATCATATCAAAAAAAAAAAACAAACCAAAAATATCAAATATTATTGTGGTTATCAATTACAAATTTATAATTGTGAATGAAAACAAAGAATTTTGAGCTGGATCAAAAGAAAAAGAATCTTTCGACTAAGAAAGAAGATTGTTTTTTTGGGCCTGTGAATGCTCAACTGTATCGGTTTACTCGTAAACCTCCCGTATTGTGTTTTGCGGTATTTTGCAAGGGATTTAATAACGAAAGTGTATATACTGAAAGATTAGGTGTGTATCTTGTGATTAGAGTATTTTGAATATGGGTATTTTTACAGCTGTTTTGGACTCAACGAAAATTGGTACTGCATATATGCGTAGCGGCCTCAAGGTTATTTCAACACAACGATCCGCGAGGCCAACAGGATTACTCAGTGTTGTGTTTAATTTATGGTATTTACTGTAATTCTCCTAAATGTTGAAAAAAAATTCTCTAAAGTTTCAGTATAGTTTCTCTAAAGTTAAATTTGTGTTAAATTAAATTGATGCATGTTAAATAAGTTTATTAGTATTTTTGTTAATTTAAGATTTATGTAAGTGAAAAAATCAAAATCAAATTAATATAAAAGTGAGTTACAAGGGGATATGAAAAAGTGTTAGGGCCGTTTTTCTTGTAGCTTTAATTTCAGCATTACGAATCGCTTATATCAACCGAGAGTACTCTTCGGCAGTCTATATGGTGAGTTTTATTTGATCTAAATTTTTATTGCCTTAACTTTAAATTTGATTACATAATATTTTTTCTATTCACTTGAAATTTGTCGTTTAATCAAATAATTATAATTAGAAATATAACGGTAATTTTAGTATTTTCACTATAAACCATGTCTTCAATACTTTTATCGATTCTTAAATAAATGATGGTTTAAATTTAAAAATGGAATAAATTGCGTTTCGATTGGTTAATGGTGATGTGATTAAAGATTGGGTGGAGTGAGTTGCTGGGTTATTTTTTTTTGCAAGACGAGTATGTTTTTTGTCAACACGAAAGTTTTTGTTGTACTTCGATAATGTATGACGACAAAGAACTTTTCACTATCCGATTGTTGTCTACCCGCTTCGAACGTGTTGGTCGTCATACCGGGGTTCGTAACAAAATAGCAACAAATGGTAACAAATTGAAGAGCGATTATAGTTACACCTAATTTAGTAGTACCATCGGCGAGAATCTCGAATAATATCGATATTTTTAGTTCAGTGGTGTTTCCCGCTTCGAACGTGTTGGTCGTCATACCGGGGTTCGTAACAAAATGGCAACAAATGGTAACAAATTGAAGAGCGATTATAGTTACACCTAATTTAGTAGTACCATCTGCGAGAATCTCGAATAATATCGATATTTTTAGTTCAGTGGTGTTTCGAGCACACACCTTGCAATATTTTTCTTTTTCCGTTTTGTTCTTATTCCATTTTGTACTCATTATGTTTTTTGACGTCTGTGAAATAAGTAAAAATAAATTGTATCCAAGTGAAAGAAAATAAAGTTTGTCTAGTCGCACCACACCTGATAAACCAATTTGTATATAAAATCAACTATTTGATCAGTTATCCTTCTATTGTGCAACCGTGGCCTGTTCGCTTGATTTAAAAACTATAGTTCCTCGAGTTTGTCGATTCCAGTATTTTTTAGCTGGAAGCGGACAACTATCAAAATTATCAAAAAATATTTTGAACCCTTTTTGCGGTGGAACTTCTGCCATTTTTAATACTTCAAGCACGACTTCTCCTCCTAATCCAAACTATCTCGAAGGTGATATTTCTGTTTTTCAAGTATATATATATAAAAACCTAACCATCCGTTAGAGGCACAAATCGCCCAATTTTTGTAGCCAAATCGTATAGGCTGGCCTTTTATATATTGAAAATTTTTCATCCATCCCTCCAAATTTTCGAAAATTATAATTCAACGAATTTATTATTGGACGCAATTTATATAGTTTGTCACTTTGGTTATATTTTGAATTATCGTTCAAGTGTAAGTTACGTATAATCATTTCAAATCTGTTTAGCCGAATACTATCGGCAAGTATTGAAGGTGCATCAGGTTCTTTTGACCAATACATTCGTTTATTTGGATATTTAGCGTAACCCGATAACATGAAACCTCCTAAGGATGTTATTATTTCATCATGAGACACATTTATGGCAGCAGTTTTTAACAACTATATAAATTGGTCACTATGACACTATGTTAGTTATAACATTTTCATCGAAAAACAAATTAAAAAAATCGTTTGGGTTTGACAAATTTACCAGTTCATCTGGAGGTTTCACTTCTTCACAGTTGGTAGCTAAATTCAAAGACAATTCAGCGTCCAACCATTTCGTTTTTTCATAAGTTGTAGGTCGTTTTGATAAGAATGCGAAATTGGTATATCTTCTTCATCCTCCCAGTCACTCATGAATGCTCAGTTCACAAACTGTTTTCAATAGACCGTGTCCAAGATGGTTGATATCCCCTTCGTGCTCATCATCTGAACGGTCACTATCTTCATCGGTTTCTATATTTTGTTCCTCTGGAGGTATCAACTAGATTGATGCATTTCTCTCTGTTTTATTGTCTTCCAGAAGATCAAGTAGCTCGTGTAACGGCAGTTTACTAAAATGTAAAATTTTCTTTCAGTAATATGTTTTGATGCATAATGTCCGTTATAAAGAACAACAAACAAATTCACAATCGGGCTCAAAATCCAAGTTGTATATTTTTTATATACTTGTCCCAAATTTATTATTGATATTTTCCCAATCACATTATAAATTAAACTTGTTGAAAAATTGTTATTGTATACTGAAATTTTAAGTTTCTTTACCTTAATTCGCCGGAGTAAAAACTTTTTGGATCCATTGCACAAATAAAATTGAATTTTAAAAAAATAAAAAATACCGCTACGAATGACAGAGTGATAAGAAATGGAAAATGTTGTTAATTAACAATATGAAGTCAGGTGCAAGATTGATATTCGGCAGCGGAGTACACAGGAAAAAATTAAAAATAAGATGTCCGATTAAACGGACGTTATGCACTAATGGGTATAAGTGTTCTAATTAAAATTGTCATTAATTTTTTAACTATAAGTTGGGCACCATTGCCAAGTTTTGGTTTTAATTGAAGAATATGTGGTGATACTCCAAGTAAATCTAATGAATTTAAAAATTCTGTGAAATTTATCACTTCGTCATGATCAATTGATCATTGACACAATCAATTGATTTGTATGCAAATGTTTCACCAACAATTTTATTTTGAATGCCAGTATTTATATCATTAACATCCTTGTTTTTTGGTGCCAATATTGCTCGTTCACTTAACCAATTATGATTTATGAATTGTTGTACAATTTCGGTACACGCTTTCAATTAATTCTTCTTTTGATTCTTTTAAAATAGAAACATTTTGTGGAAATATAATTAAATCAGTTGTAATATCAATTTAAATTTTTCCATTTCCAATGTCTAATAATTGTTTTGAAAATGTTACAGGTAATTCATTGTTTTGCAATTGAACAGGCATTTTGTTGTTAAGTTTAATTTTTATCGTTTCTCCGTAAATTAGATGATTTTAGACACGCATTTAATTCTTTAGCTGGAGTTGATCGTGTTATAACAGGTAGTGTCTGTCTAAAATCAACTGATAATAATATTGCTGAATATCTGTTGATTATTGCGTAAATCTTGTAATGTTTTAACTAATGCTTCTAATGATTTTTTATGTGCCATAATTCGTCCCAGATTATTATTTTGCATTGTTGCAATGCTTTTATTATTGATGTTTTGGTATTTTTGATGTTTTTGATATGTTACATGTTGGTGTTGTATTATTGGAGAATTGTATTACAAAGATGGTTTTGTAGTCGATCCATTTTTTGGAAATGTTCTTGCAAATATTAATTTAATAAATTTATATGATCTCATTTACTAAACGATTGAGCGCTGTCAATCCTGCAATTAATTGTCGCTGCAATTGATAAATAAATATCTTCAATAAAATTAATGTTTGATTATACATATCTGTATAATTTAATGTATTTGAACGTAGACGATGTATACGATGAATAATTAGGTACCAAAATTCACCATCTCGACTTGCGAAAAACAAGGCAGTAACGTATTGTCAGCATTATAGGCCTAGATAGTAGGTAGGTGTCAAAATTGATACTGCCTCCCTCCATCACCCCTTGCGAAAATCAAAAGTGATTTATGTAATCAGTACCTCCGAAATTGACTCCAACATTGGCGTTGATAGTATAGGTGGGCACCAAAAAAGACGCAGCTCTCCATCTCGAATTTAGAAAAACAAAAGTTGGTAACATAATCAATATCGCAAAAACCTCGAAAATAACACTAATATCGGCATTATCGGCGTAGATAGTAGTTAGGTACTAAAACAACACGGTCACTCCTTCCTTCGTAACGATTTACGAAGCACAAAAGTCAGTAACGTAATCAGTACCTCGAAAAATGGCATGATTGGAGAAAACCAAAATCACGGGCCGAATTATTGTTGAAAAACAGTTTCTTGTCGCTTAAATTTTGAAAAACCGATTTGGATCGGTCGGTATTTTTTTTTTATTTTTTATTTGGCACTAGCTCCAAAAATTTGGTGCCATATGGCCCGTTTCAAAATTTACAAATTTAATATTTACATTTTTTACCATCATAATTTAATTTTAATTTCTTTTCATACACCTAGTACACATCGATCCCGTTTCACACTTCTATCTGATTTGTTCTAATAAATTCATACACATTCTTATATACGTCCATTCCCATTCGTAATAATTCAGTCAAACTACATTCAAAGAATGAATGCAAAATTGAAAAAGGCTATCGGTAGAGCGAAAAGGAAAAGTTGGCGGGACTATATATCAAAAATGACACATAGAACCACAACTAAGGATGTATGGGATAATTTTTTTTGAGTGAGAGGATATAGAGCGCAAGGCAGAAATGCAGTGTTAGATGACAGAGAGAATGGAGGTGACTTTTACAAATGATTACGGACGTACGTAACAATTTGAGTGATAGGTATGAAGTTTAGCTACCTGATAATGAAAATGAATTTATGAGCGATATGTGTAAGGAGTTTGAATGGGAAGAGATCCGAGGGGTTTTAGAAAGATCCAAATCTACTACCCCCGGAACCAACAGAGTGAGTTATAAAATGATTAGTAGATTAGAATTCGAAGCCAAGGAATCGAACTCTTCGAATTCTCAATCAAGTATGGAGGAGTATTCAGATACCGGAAAAATGGAAGGAAAGCAGAGTGGTACCTATTCCTAAAAGGGATCGGGATAGGAATCTGGCAACAAATTGCAGGGGAATATGTATGTTGAATGTATTTGTTAAAATTGTGAATGGTATGATGAAAGGTCGTATAGATAGATTTGTGAATGAGGGAAATTTGTTGCCGGAAACCAACTTAGGGTTCCGTCATAACCACTCTGCTAATTAGTGTGTAGAAAAGTTTGTGTGGGAAGTACAAAAGGAAAATAAGTATATTGTGGCGGTATTTTTGGATATAGAAAGGGCATATGATTACGTGGTTCCAGGGAAACTTTATCAGATCCTTTTGGCCTTGGGGTTTCCTTGGAAATTTTGCAAATGGGTGTATGAGTTCATGAATGAGAGAAAGTTAGTTTTATGTGGTAGAGGGTATAGGTTGGAAGGAGCGGTGACTATCGGCCTCCCCCAAGGCAGTAAAATCTGACCGACTCTCTTCAATCTGTATACGAGCTCGATACATAGGTGTAACTCCTCGGGCAAAGTCATTTTGCAATTTGCAGATGACTTTATCCTGATGGGCAAGAGGAGTACCATCGAGGAGGCCTTGAGTCAGGCTCAAGAATGTGTGAATCAGGTAACCGAATGTTTGAGTGAACTGAATTTGAGAGTAAATTCGAGTAAATGTTGTAGTATGGCTTTTAGAATGAATCGGATGGTTGATGTGCGAACATATAATGAGAGAATTGAGTGTGTGAAATTTACTAGGTATTTGGGAATCTGGATTGACAGAAGAATGAGTTTCAAAGTGCATATGGAAAAATTGGCCGATAATTGTAAGAGTAGATTGAACGTGATTAAAAGGGTGAGCAAACCGAAACGGGGAGCGCATCCGGGTGTGACTGATATGTTACGAAAGGCGCTAGTGTCAACTAAAATTGCGTATGGAATGAGTATATATGGTGATGGGTCCAAGGTTGGGTTTAAAAAGTTGATGCTTGTGGAGAATGCGTGTGCTAGAGTGGTATTGAGAGCGATCAGTTCGACACCAATACACGCTCTGTGGTCTGAATTGGGTGATTCGCCTCTTAATTTTAAGAGGGAATGGATCACCGTGCGAGAGACTGTGCAAATGTTAACTAAGGACAATAAATTAGTGAATGAAATGAAAGAGAGATTGCAAAGAGGGACAGTTTACAAAAAGACAGCAAGATCGCTGGTAATCTTGGAAAATATTAACATATTCTCCAAGATTCGTCCGGCAAATCTGAAAGTTCCTCCGAGCAATCTAATAGTGCGGTTGAAGTTTGATGACACAACAAAAGCAATGATGAATGAGTTATCGGTTAAGAGCGAATTTTGCAAAATGCGAATGAATTATGTTGCACATGTGGAAGTGTATACAGATGCTAGTGTAAATGATGATCGCGTAGGTGTGGGAATTTATATTCCTTCAATGAGGAAAGAGAAAATGGTAAGAGTGCATGACAGTATCTGTATAATGAATGCAGAATTGATAGCGATTATGGAAGGGATCAAGTTGGCAATGACATAAGGGAGAAGGAGCATAGTGTTATTCTCTGACTCCCGGATTGGGTTGGAATTAATTAGTAAGGGTGGGGGAACTCATGGCAATGTGTATGTGGAAATGCTATATAAGTATCTTCAATCCTTTGGGAGGGAGGTCATCCTTCAATGGATACCTTCACACCTACAGATTGAAGGTAATGAAAGAGCCGACATGCTTGCGAAACGGGGTTGTTTGATTGAGGATTTAAATGAATATGAATTCATGGATGCCAGAGACGTACTTCGCATGTTTCAGATGAATCTGTGGAGAAAATGGGAGAGAGAGTTTGTTGAAAAATGTCAGGTGTAAGGTAAGAAGTACTTTGAGTTGGTTAGGTCTCCTTTGAGGCAACCGTTCTTTAAGGTGCTCAAAGGAGATACTAGAATGTTACGAACTATGGAACGAGTGAGATTGAATCATGGAAATTGGAAAGAATGTTTGAAGAAACGCAATTTGGTTGTGTGTGAATTATGTGAAAGCTGTTTGGTTGTGGAGGACATCGAACATTTGATTCTGAAATGTTCTGCATTTAACCAGAGCAGACAAATGTTCGATGTTCTATTGAGTGAGACCGGTCGGTATTGTTGCAAAATTAACTTAGAATCTTTTTGTTCTCAGTAGTTTCTCTTGCAAATGATTTACTTTTCAATATAATTCCAAAAATCGAAAAGCTCCTATGGAAGCTGCCACTTCCGGTGAACCGTTTTCGGCTAAAAACTACAGAATCACTCCTCACGGCCCATAGAATATATATGTAAACATTTATTGAAATCGGTGCAGTAGTTCTTGGGTTTATCGATCGAGAATGCTTCTATGGAAGCTGTCCTGTAACTTCCAGTATACTATTTTAAACTAAAAACACTTCTCATGACCCATAGAACATATACACAAATTTTTATCAAAATCGGTGTAGCAGTTCTTGAGTTTTAATGTTACAAACACACACGTCATTTTTATATATATAGAGATTATAATTCCGCAAGTCAAGCAATATATTTATTAAACAGCACATATAAATTTTGTAAACATCACAATTTAGCCGACATTATCACAATACAAAGATTGAATTAGCTTAGTTAGAATTCTTTAATGATAAATATCAATATTTCTCAATTTGATGAACAATATGTCAAAGTATTATAAAAGTATTATAATGTCAGTATTATAATACTACTCGTCAAAACCATCCCCTCAGTTAAACATTCAGGAAGTCTTAATAGATGATAAAACTTGGCGATAAGCCAATTTCAAAGATGCCATCATAGTCAGGTTCATTACCGGTTTATTTACAGAAGAAAAGTGTTAACATATTTTAAATTTATTTATTACATAATGATGTGAGCTGATCATTATTATTTACATCACGATTAGATTCAACATGTCCAACTTAGAGGACACATCTAATAAATATCATAATAGATGCCAAAATATGACCGTAAGCCACATAAAATGCCTATAGAATTTAACATTAATATATCACGACTGTGTCATCATATTCATGATCTCTACATATCACTGGTAACCAAACACGTACCTCCTAGTATAACCCCTTCTTCTACATGTGTTAAATAAATAAATTGAAAAAATTAAATAGTTTAGATATTTCACAGACATTTATTTTGCGTCATATTATCTTCCTATAGTATTCACTCACCTACAAAAGGATAAACCAATATCCAGATATTTACAAAAAACAGTACGCAACCCAAAAATTGGGATATTTTAAATTTTGTGGTATAATTTAGTGAATGCGTTTTTTAATATGGAACGTATTTTTATTATTGATTAGCTTCCATATCATCCTTCAGAATCAGTGTTGTCAAAAAAATTTCATGTAAAATAAATAAAAATTCTTTTAAAAAATAAAAAAACTTCATTTTTTGATTTTGCTAATTTTTAACCTCGTCGGGCATAAATATTTGATTATTATAAAAAAATCACTCTTGATTACGTTTTATTTACAAAACGTTAAAAAAATAAATACTGGCTGCTTTCCACAATGAAACATACCATTTCAATAAAAAAGGAAGGAGTCTCTTTAACATTTCTCATTTACACTAAAGCTTTTTAAGTCATATTGTTTGGATTTAGTAAGAGAAACGCTACATAAGCAGTTGTGATTGCTAAAATCCTTATGTTTTAAGCCAAATATAACTGTTTTATAAATCTTTTGATTTTAAACGCAAAATTACGTTCATATATTAGGGTTGCCATCCATTCTATTTTCGGTAGCACAATCCTACAGTCGTTGTAACATGGCCTCCATTCTAGTTTTAAGCTTAAATGTCGTATTTCCTCACGACTTTCCTCACTGATATAAAAAATCATTTCCAATTGAGTTGAAAGTTGTATTGACTTGCTTGACACAAATAATACAAAACTACAGTTTTAAAATTAAATCGTTATATTTTAAACTGAATTCAGAAAATAAATTACAGCAGTACTGATTTTTTAAACAATTGATTAGAAGTGTTTGTTAGTTACGATTGCAATCACAAAACAGTAGCTTTCGGTCCAATGGTTATAGGTACTAGTTTCTAACGTGCGCTCATCTTAAGTATTGTAAACTTATTAGTATGGCAATCGGTAAATTACATATTATTGGTAAAATCTGTCTAAGTTGACCGCCAAAAAACCGAGCTTCATGGTCAACTTATATAGGTGGTTTGAATGTGCCCATACATATACAACCATTTTTGTGACGCGGTTCCATATACTACACAATATTGTTATGTACTCCGAATTTCTATTTGACAATGTCAATTATAAAGTATTCAAAATGTCAGATGACGAACAGTAGAAATTTATGTGTGGGTTTGATTTGAATTTTTGCAACTGAATCGCCTAGAAAATGTAAACTAAGATATTGTCGAATAAAATTCCTTGTTACTTAGCCACACTGCCGCCATTATGTGAATTTAAATAATGCAGCTGTTATGAAAAGCAAAACAATACACTCTCTATCAGGATTGCGCCAGCACATGATTGAAGAGAAAAAATTAAAAAATTGCGTAAAGCTTTTCTCAAGCATGCTTGCAAAACAATCTTTAATAAAATCCAGCAACAAATAAATGAACCAAAACATAGGTGCTCGACTGTGCGATTTACCCGTTTTTTGAATTTATAGTTACTCGTTAAGATGAAACCGGTCATTTGTTCTATCGGTTTGCTATTTCAATCTAGTAACTGGCAAATAGGTTAACAAACCGGTTGGGCCGTCGTAAAAACGGCCCGGTTTTTGCGGTAGTTTGATCAAATAAAAATGTTTTTTCCACGACTTTCCAGCATGCGCTTGAAACAATGTTTTGTCCGAATATCGAGTAACCCTTTACCGAAAGATCATTTCATGTACTTTAGTTAATTTGTTATAACCGTTTACAATTGTATAGTTCCTTGTGTGGCTGTTTAGTGAGCGATTTACACTACAGTTCCTCGAATTTCAAGTTGAACAGAAAATAAAATATGTTCCCAATGAATGATCAATGTATTTTATCTGTGCCTGTTTTTAAGGAAAAACTACTAGATAAAATATCAAATATGAAAATAAAACACCTATAATTGTCCGCAAATATCATTTTCATTAGTTAAATTGAAACGCTACCATCGTTCAAAATTCAAGTTATCAAAAATAGTTAATTATTGTTAACAAATTATAGTATTCTACTACAGTAATGGCTGTTCATTTGGATAATGTATGATTCTCACCAAAATTTCACCCGAGACTTCTTCCTCGTGAATGACAGCCATCATTTTATGCTCGTTGAATAATATACTATATATTTTATATTTCTACCCCAGATTACTTCATATATTATAAAAATAATAAAAATGTTGGTTATCTCTAATATTTTCCCAACCATAAAACAATCAAAGTGAGCGCGAAATAGAAGGTGTTGTCTGCAGAGTCCAGCTATAAAAGCCAATAATGAATATAATGTTTTGCATAAAACACTCAAACATGCTGATTAAAAGCCACTTAAAGGACACTGCATCACAGCATCAAGAATATCCATCTGTTGCCATTTTCTGCTTTTTCTATATAATAATGCCATCAGACAATATCTTGAAGAACCAAATATCAGTTTGGCTTTGATGGGAAAATCTGGTCCAACTGTGTAAATACACTAACACATTTATTACCCAAATTTGGTCATCGGGTACGACAATAAGGTTAGATCATCAGACTTAAAACAATAGCTTTCTTAATGAAAACATTAAGATGCTGGATATTACAAATATTCAAGGTGTACCAGGATGTGGTAAATTAACCTGGATTATAAACAATCTTAAACTGGGCAGCGATCTTGTTCTATGTGCTACTAAAAAAGGACTTGCTGATATTAAATTAAAGATGGCAGCTCGTTGCGAGCATGAAAACATTGATGTTATTAACATTGTTTGATGAGTACATGATGGCGCATGGTAGTATTTGAGGTTATCATATAGTACTTGAGGTTATCATATATTACTTTATCACTCATATACTCTGATTGAGTTATACCGTACGTCAATATGCAATTTCTGGTGCAAGCGCCTTCATAACAAACAATGAATACTTAAATGTGACGTATAGATGACCGGCTGATGTTTGGTCTAATGGAATACTACCCTAAGATCAGTAGTATAAACACCGTAAAAATTATTAACTTGTCCCAACATTGTCGTTGATAACTGTGTTAGATAACGCGTTCTTCCTAACTTTTACCAAAACAGGCAAACAATTAATCTCAAAATACCAAAAATCAGTAAAATCATAACGATCCATGAAGCTCAAGGGTTAACTTCGCCAAATGCAATCTTCTGTATAAAAATCAACTCAACCAGTTGAGCTATTCGATAGTGTGCCTGCCATTGTTGCAATATCATGACCACACAATCATCTAAATATTTTTCACGAAGGGCTAATGATAGACTACACCCACTATTAATGGAGACTCGTATCTATACTACTGCTCTAATGGTAAAACAAGCCAAAATATCAAAGAAAAGTGTGATTTATGAGAAATGTGCAATTTACTATCAAAAAGTAAACAAAATGGCATCAAAAGCATCACAGTTTTATAACTTCGTCATAAAATCAAATTACGTTGTTTACAGATGCGCCTAGTTCTCTAAACACAAGATCAAAGCTATCGGATAGCGGCGTGCTGATAGCAGTATACATTCTAAACTCTGGAGTGGTCCAGTAACCTTAGCCTCGTCAAGAGTCGAACAAATTGGAGTAAAAATAAAAATCAACCAAATAATGATTATTTGCAACTTGCACCAATGCGATTGATGAAGTTATTAATATAACCAACTCAACAGATTTAGTTCTTGTACCTGGTGATTTTAATTTTCCACTTCCCGATACTTTTAACATTTCTGAATTAGTATCACCTTTTGTCATAAATAATATCTATCACAAATTTTTAGATATTTTGTGTGACAACTAATTTAATGGTGAGCTCTGAACAACTACAACTAATCAAATACAACTTTAAACGAACAATCCGTGTACACATAGGTTAGAGGTACTTAGAATCAATCAAAAGAGAAATAACCCTCAATTCTAATTATGTAAATGATAATGTCGATATATTTAATGACATCATGCAAGGCTACAAATTTTATGTAAATATATGCTTTAAACCACAAATGGCTCACCCTCAGTGGTTCATTGATAGATTAGTCAACTTAACAAATTGAAGGTTATCCTGCTAATAAGAGTTACAACAATACCAGCTTCTTAAACACCAAAGATGTAGCTGACATGTTGTGTCATTTTTCCACTCAGTCTCTAGACCAAGCGTTACTAGTGGATTATACGAACAAATCAGTAATAACTGCGTATCAATAACTCCTCCTGTTATTTTTGAGGATAACATTTTATCGGCTTTAAAGGATTTGGGAGACGATTGTGGTCCTAACAATATACTCTCATCTATTCTGAAGGAGTCAGTTAACATTTTAACAACTCTATTACTTTATTTGCCTATTCAATCACTCCTTAAGCCCGGCGTATGTCCCACATCAACTTCATCAGCAATTCCAAAATCGTTTCAATTAGTTATATGCAACAACTGTTACTTTACTGTATATATCAGTAAATCAGCATGAATTTATGCCTGGCAGATCGTCATCGACTAATCTGGCTGAATTCGCCGGTAAAATAATTAATAAGATATATTAATGTAGCGTACACGGATTTCAGTAAAACATTTTTGTTCTATCTGTCATCATAGAGCATTCCAGAGTTTATTAGCATTTGGGTTTTCACTCCATTACATACCATAAATTGGTTCAAGCCTTGCATGAAAACTGTCTAGAGTTTGTAATAATGGGAAATGAGAAATCAAGTTACGTTTAGTGTTACACATCGGAATGAAAGAATTATACATCGGGGCCTGGATTTATATTGTCTTCATAGAACCGAAATAATAGAAAACTCAGACGCGCTCATATTTGCTGATGACGTAAAAATTTATCTTACGGTTAATGGAATGCTTGAGTGGTGTGATCGAAACACTATCAAATATCATGCACTTTCAACGTAAAAGGAATCCGTTAATTACTTTGTACAAAGTACAAGGAGTCGATGAGATTATGGAGTTTGGTATAACATTTGTCAAAAATGCCAGTTTCAATAGGCATATTGAAAATATTACACAATATTGAAAATATCAGTAAACTCTTTATCGCTTACGTTCGATACCTATTATGCTGTACACATAAAAAGAATTAAAAGTGTTCAAAATAAGTTTCTTTTTGTTAAAGAAAAGTAGCTGGGATCACAACCAACATTTACCATTCCATCAAAAAGTGGCTCGGTTATCTAAATTATTAATTTACTTTAATTTATCAAAAGACAACTTCATAAAATTGCTAAAGACTTTTTTAAATGTTAATTCGAAATTTTGATTTTTTCTTGTTTTAATTTTGTATTTTTATTAAGTGTTTGTTTTAAATTGAATATTGTGTCTTAAATAAAATTATAGTGAAAATTCTTATCCATCAATTTTCCCCAAATTTTTCTCGTAGTCTCAGTATGATCTAAGCTATTAGATAAGCAATCAAAAGTATTGGTTATTAGTGGAAGTTTTTGAGATATTGGCCGAAAACTGAAAATAACTTATATGGCCGCAGAAAATCAAAAATTATAGTGAAAATTCTAATCAATAAGTTTTCACCAAATTTTCCTCGTAGTCTCAGTATGACCTAAGTTATTAGAAAAACAATCGGAAGTATTGGTTACTAGTGGAAATTTTTGAGATATTGGCCAAAAACTGAAAATAATTTATATGGCCGCAGAAAATCAAAAAATTATAGTGAAAATTCGAATCAATAAGTGTTCCCCAAATTTTCCTCGTAGTCTCAGTATGACCTAAGTTATTAGATAAACGCCGAAAGTATTGGTTACTAGTGGAAGTTTTTGAGATATTGGCCAAACACAGAAAATAACTAATATGGCCGCAGAAAATCAAAAATTATAGTGAAAATTCTAATCAATAAGTTTTCACCAAACTTTCCTCGTAGTCTCAGTATGACCTAAGTTATTAGAAAAACAATCGGAAGTATTGGTTACTAGTGGAAGTTTTTGAGATATTGGCCAAAAACTGAAAATAATTTATATGGCCGCAGAAAATCAAAAAATTATAGTGAAAATTCTAATCAATAAATTTTCCCCAAATTTTCCTCATGGTCTCAGTATGACCTAAGCTATTAGAAAAACAACCGAAAGTATTGGTTACTAGTGGAAGTTTTTGAGATATTGGCCAAAAACTGCCAAAATAAATTAATACAAAATTTTAAATTTTCAAAAGGATTGTCCAGCATGAACAAATCCTAGAATTTTGTCCAAACTTACTTTAAAATCCCCGATCAATACTATTATCCAAGTTTCATCGTCATTCTTTTAGAATGGCGGAAAGACGGAATATTGTTAAATTTCAAGATTTCATTTACCGAGTTCCTTTACTTCGGAGATCAATCAATTTGTCATTTTAAGTGTCACTTTTAATATTTTATTCCGCAGTGATTAGATTTAGTGGAAAAAGAGTTACAAAATAAATAAAAAAATTGCGCTGGTAATTATATAACAAAATAAATTCTCTTTTGTGATGGTGTTGCCACTTGCGGCGAGTAGCGAAATCTGTTATTTTCCGCTTACAAATTTCCGCTATCTTATACAGCATGAAAAATACTCGGTTAAACGTTCTTTATTCTACTTTCGAATTTTTATTTGTTTGCATTTTGTTAGATACAGCATCTTTATATTTAAAAAATGTGGGTATTTTTGGGAACATTTGGTTTATTAAATTAATCCAGGTGAATTTTGCACAATTAATTCAGATAATAGTTTGATTTACTTAAATTTGATTAGATAACTAACAGAATTGACGAAATTTTCATAAAATGTATAATTAATAATAATTTAAATTGATTGAATTCAACCCGTAGTAGTAAAAATTGTAGCCGAGATCAATTACAGAAAAGATAACCAGTAAATTAATTTTATTTGTTGAAAATGCCAGGATGCATTGACATGGTATTAACGGTATTAAACATATGGACTGGATAATTATGCAGTATTCTTAATTGTGTGATGCGGATCATGTATTTTGTATGTGACTTTTGAAGTTTTCCATAGAATGGGTTTATTTTCTCATCTACAACCGTACACAATTTTCTTTAAATTTATCCTGTTGTAATTCTCTTCTTTTCTTCCATAATATAGGCAAACATTTTATAATATTCAGAGGTTCATTGGTATTCTATCATCAAATAAAAATCCCACTTTAACGATTCGATTAAATTATTCTGTAAACAATACAACCATTAAGTTATATTACCATAAAATAAATGTATATTACATACAATAAACAACATAAGTCAAATAAATAAGATTTGCTAGATTATTTTTATTGTAATGTGTACGGAACAAGCCAATCTGTAATAAAATCATAAAAATAATTGTTAAAGTTCTTCTGAACCAAAGACCAACATTTTCGTTTATTAAGATGAACTAAAAATTATGTAATGGTTACCATTTTACTTTCGGTTTTATATTGAGTTGCTATTCGGTCTGTGGACCATGATAAACCGAGCAAATTTTACGGTTCTGGAGATATGGCATACATCTTAATTTTATTATCGATCGCTTTGGCTTGCTTTGAACTATGCATAAACAACATAATATGTATATACATACACATGCAGGATATTACCAGCACATATTTTCGTACTATAAAACTTATCACACACAATCATAAAAATAGAAAATTGAACAAAAATTTAATTTAATTTAAATTTTCAATTCGTTTCAGATCAGAACAAATTATTCTTTCTATGTTTATTGTATACGACTTTATACATAGTAATTATACATAGTAATTTTACTTTTTTGTTGCTCTACCGTCGCGTACCGCTGTTGGGTTTTCATCTCTCGCGCGCTCCTTGTCGTCAGTATATTATATGAATTGTATAGCATAAAAATTGAAGCAAAGGAAAATACTAAAAGAAAAACCTCATCATTTTAAAATGTAAGAAATTTTCCTTTTATTTTTCACATCAGCTTCACAGTTTTGTGCCATCATTTCTATACACAAATATATAGTCTCTTATACATACTAAAAACTAGAAAACATGAAAACCTTCTATAATGTATGTACCGTCTATTTATACTAAGTTAAAAGAAAAATAAATTTCTGTATATCTCTTTCTACTCTGGTATCTGGAAAGCTGGTATTTCTTGTATTTTGTACGTACTACGAATACGTACATACTGTAGACACAAGAAAACCCAAAAAATTTTCTGTTATATTTCAAGTCAATCATGATGCTCTTTCTTGTAGTAAAAGAAACACAAAGTAAAACCGGTTACGTAAGAATTTTCCAGTATATTTCTTGTTATGTTATATATGTGAAAAAATTATCTTGACACACACACAACAAACAGAAATAAAAAGGAGATGGAAAACTTTAAAATACAAAAATTACTGTATGTCACGTACTAAATTTAGCAAAGAACATCCATTTGATAGAAGAGGCGATATTTCATAAAATTAAATATGCGAGTTGGAGGTTGAATGAGGTAGTTAGAACAACCGGTTTAATTGTCTGTCTATTCATTGAAATATATTTATTTTCTGTTTCCTTGTTATAAAATGGTTTATCTAAATATCTATATGATTATTTCATAAACTGTGATGATACCATTGGGCAGCATGTCGAATAAATGAAATATATGGATTGGTAATTTTACTGTGGGAACCGATTTTTTTTTGTTTGCTGATCCATCTATTTATTTATCTTTAGTCTGTTAGGACTAATCACTGAAATCCAATCGGTAGTGGTCTGCTTTGGGGACCGAAAGGTTTCAAACGACATTGAAATGACACAAATTTAATGCATATTAGCAACTGGTTGGAATTAATCTAAAGTATGCTAAAATAAATAAGGTGTTCATAGTATCGAAAAACAAAGTTAAAATCTAAGCAAGAATAAGTTCGTAATTTTTGTTAGTATTTTATACAGGCTGTTTTAAATATCAGGCTTTTATCTCAGAAACGGTCCAAGATAGGAGAAAATAACTTATCATGAAAGTTGTTCAGTGTCTAATTGAGTACAATGGTGACCTTGAATGAGCTTGTATCTAATTAGTTTAGGAGTTTAGGAGATATCGAAATTTTTACAGATTTACTATTCACTATAAAGCCGAAGTAAAAAAAAGCATATTTTAAAAAGTGTGTCTGTGTGTGTGTGTGTGTGTGTGTGTGTGTGTGTGTGTGTGTGTGTGTGTAACTTAAATATAACAGATTCTAAAAAAATGTGCAGCAATACCGGTTCACCTAAGTTTTTCAGAATTAAGCAGAAATGACGATTTTTAACAAAAAACTGTTTTTCAACATAAATTCGGCCCCTCTATAGCCCAGATGAATTGATTGATTGGAATGAGACTTTATGCTTAAGGTTTTTGGGAGATTCCAGTGATTTTTGACCGAAATCGGTAACAGGAAGGGGCAGCTTCTATAAGAGCCTTTTCATTTTACTTACTTTTACGTAATAAAATAAAGTATAGTACATAATCATGTAAAATTATCACCTCAATATTTTTGCAGATTTACCTTTCGCTATACAGCCGAAATCAAAAATTTAGTTTTTATAAAATCTCAGTGTGAGTGTAATACTATGGGCAAAAATTGTAAGACATTGTTCCTAATTTTAAAATTCATTATTTATTTCTCCAAATCCATTTCGTCCCTCTCAAAGTAATACCCCCCGGCCTCAATACACTTGTGCCAACGTTTTTTCCAATCCTCGAAACAGTCGAAAATTGACTTTTACATTTCCGGAATAGCCTCGGAACAGGCGCGAAGCGATTCACGTTTAATGTCTTCGATTGACTCAAATCGATTTCCCCGGAGCGGTGGTTTGAGTTTGCTGAACAGCCAGAAGTAACACAGAGCCAAATCAGGCGACTACGGTGGTTGCGGAACGATATGGGTGGAATTTTTTCCAGTGATTTTTGGCCACAAACGGTCTACCGGAAATGGCAACTTCCATAGAGCTTTTTCGGTTTTTTGCAAATATTTTGAAAGGTATATCTAACTTATTTTTTCAACAACAGCTTTAGATCAATTTTCCAAAATTTAAGCGGGAATTATGATTTTTGACAAAAATGTTTTCAACAAAAATTCGGACCATTCGGACCTAGTATCCAAAAATACGGACAAAGTAAAATACTTATAAATACTTACGTATTATTGTCCATTAACTATTATTTTATAATGGTATAAACGCATATTCAACACAACTGTCATTTTTTTGTAAATTTCCAGTTGTAAATGAAGTACGGAACAATCGAAAAATTGTGTACTAAAATATTTCAATGTTTCGTCCGTTAAGGAATTATTAAGTTTTTTGATGAACTTTGTTACTCTACATAAAACCAAGAGTTGTTCAGATTTGTTGAGAACAAACATAAATAAACGTTATTCAATAATATAATGCAAAATATGAACTTAGTATATGCTCTTTAGGATTCTATTCAGTGAATACGAAGCACAAATATTTTAATTGTCAATATAAATTGTCAACAAAATCAAAATATAATTTATCTCGGTCTAGAGCATCATATTCAAAAAAACGTAGCTACTTTCATATCAGCAACTCTAAATAGACTTGCAACAAACACATCACAGCATTAATCGAACACCATTGTTCACCATGCCACTCAGTGGCGACCGCTTTATGAATTAACATAATTTAGATCTATATCTGATCAATTAATTTTTTCTTTTCTTTATAAAACAACATAATATACATATTATATATAATATATTTATATATTATCTATAGCTCAACAAAAGTAAATGTTGCTAAAATAAAAACAAATCGATGCTGTAAAAAAGTATTCTGTTTATTCCATTTATGTTCTTTTATTACATTCCGTTCGGAATGTTCTTAGGTCACGTGATCAATATTGTCTTCCTTATATTCTTTCTGAAGAATGAATTAACGAAAACACCCAATGTCAAGCCCTATTTTTGAGATAGGATAGGATCAAATTATGATAAATTTACGGTGATCGGCTATTTTAAACGTTTGTACAAGTTATTTTATTGCCGGTCCTAGTGAAGTTCACATTTTTTTAATGTATCTTAAGATAGTCTAAACAAATTTCTAACAGTGATAAGTTCTAATAAGGTTCAGTTATGATGATATTAACTGTGGTAAACACACTAATACGTTCCATGAATGAATTGAGTTCTCACGAACATGTGCGGATGGCTCAGTCAAAATCATAGTTGTGCGGTGGTACAAGCTCTAAATATGATGATCTTTACTTTCAAAGCTACGCTGCCTATTGTAAAAATGTTCATGGGTTTATCGTTCATACATTGATATCGGTTTCAATATTTTCTATCTTCTAGTGAAAAAGGTCCCACCCATATAATGAATTTCATATACATATAATTTCAACATTTAGCATTTTTAATTTTACTCAATTTTTTCTCAATTTGAACTTTTTAAATTTTCGCAAATTGGAATTTACTCAATTGGCATTCCAAAATAAGCCGCGAACCCGATTTGTTTCAAAAATAGGTTGTATTGGATCTAGTACTACGTGAAACAACTATGACAAGAGCTACAACCGATTTTGATCTATACAACTTTTGAAAACAAAACCCAGTGTTCTTCTAATTTAAAAAAAAATTAATTATTGATTTCAATCATAGTATAAAACTTCATAAAAATGATTAATAAATGTTTGATATTGATCCAGTAGTGCCATATAATGGTTTAATATTTACGGCAGTGTTATTTAAGTTTATATCATCGAACTTATTTTTTTATTTTTGAATTTGTCTATATTTCATCAGATACAAATTTTAATATTTGGTTATGTCAGAAATAACATTATATACACTTTTAAAACTAATTATAAGCGGGAAACATTATCGTTGGATTTAGAAGCTTGTCCTAAACAGTTCGTGATTCAAAATAGTCCTCCATGGATCACACTTTCATGGAATCGCGAAAATACTAAAATTTTAATGAACCATTTATTACCTTCTGGAATTACATTGCTACAGTAGTGTTATGTATTTGAATCTATAGCTATATAGCATTACTAAAACAACAAAACAATTATTAAAAGAGATATTTTAAGAATTATACTCTTAAAATATTCTGGATAAATTCCAAACCTATTAAATTATTATCTCAACATTTTATAATTATCCGCCATTTTGCTACGTCATTTCCATCACTGAATACAAAATATATAATTCAATAACAGTAATAATCCTAATCTGATAAGAAAAGAACAAAACAAAATGAAAATTTATTTCCATTTAATTGTCATAAATTAAATTTTTCCTCCTCAAACTTTTATTTTACTTCTTGACTGTTTTCAAGAAGTTAAGAAAATGAAAATTCTTAAAAATTGTCTAAGACGAAAAATAAAAAATATAAGACATACAGAAGACTTTTAGAAGAGCAGAACGGGATGGCATAAAAGTTTATATTTTTCTTAATGTTGCCAAAAATAACCGATTTTCATTCTTACAAAGATGAAATGGTTACGGTAGAATGAGTAAAAAGCATATCTACATTCGTTAAAGTCAACGATATTGTCTCGTGTTATATGACTATGACTATTTAGGGATTGTTATTATACTCTAGTATCAATGTATAATATGCTAGATACGAGTACATAATAATATAAACATGTTTTGTCTTACCTCCGGCGTTACAAAGTAGCTAGGACTTTTCTCGATTGTTATTTGGCCACGAAACGAATGCGGCATTTTTTTACGATACCATTCTAATCCCTTGATATAATTTTCATCGCGATCAAAAAAATGAACTTCGCCGGCCGCTTTTTGAATTCTCGGATGAAGATATAGCATTTCAAGCAGGGCACGTGTTCCACATTTTCGTACACCGATTATAAGAGCCTGCAATATTAATGTAAGTATAAAATACAGTAAAAAAAACTACTTTGATATTTTAATTACCTGTGGTAGTCGTCGACTTGTTTTTGGAAAGTGCACCCGATTTGCAAATACCAGCGGATGATTGATATTAAATCCATTGTTTATACTATTACTGCTTAACGAATTAGAAACACGATTAGTTAGAATTGATATACGATTTTCGGATATTGCTGAAGCCGCCTGCAATAAAAACGAATATAACTATAATAACTTGATTTATTTTGGTATCGTGTTTTAGTACTTACTTGAATGCTATATACAGCGTTATCATATAATACGTGGAATGTTAGAAAAAGTGATATTAGCATAACGGAGAGAAATACAGCTGCCAATTTAGGACGTGATACACCTACAACTAAGACACAATCAGAATGTGATGAATCGGGCCCAGCAGGCCTCATTGCTGTTTTGGGCAACCATCTGAAATGACAAAAGTTAAATTATGAGGATTTTTCCTATGTTATGTAAATACCTTAAGGACATAAAAATCGGGAAATGGAAAATTAGGCAACATAAAACGTTTCAGTTTAAACAAAACACGTCGTTCTTCACTTGTCTTCAAAAACGTGAACGAAAATGTGCACCTTTAGTAAAATTAACTTTTATGACGAAAACTTCCCGCGATTTTAATTGGTAGTTGTAAAATATTACAATACGCAATAAATAACACAATATTTTATCACACATAAATGTTAAAGGTTCTTTAAACAATATGTTTCTCATACAATTCCACTGCGGATTTCTTATATTTCTCATCAATGATGGCCACGATTCCGCGGAATAATCCTCTTTTCGTTCCTTCTATTATGCTATTATTTCTAAGACACCTCGATTATAATAGAAAGAAAGCAATTGTGCAGCTACTTGATTTAAAATTTAAACTTTCTATTTATATGCTCTATAGCAAGTTTAAATTTAAAATCAAGTAGCATTAGAAATAATAGCCGCAGGGAAAAAAAATAAATAGAAGATTTTCGCGGAATCGACGACAATATTCTTACAACCCAAATTTGCTAATCGCCTTTTATAATCATAATAATGTTGTTTTGATGAGAATGTTAGTAAAATATCGTAAACATCAGGTCCTGGTTATCTAATTTTTGTCTGTCTACGATAGACAGACAGTTTTGAGGAAATTTTAATGAAGAATGACTTATACATTTTTGAAATTTCTATTTTATTTGTCGAGTATATCCCATCAAAAAACACTGTTTAGTCAAAACACGAAATTCATTTTTTCCTTTGTTGAAAATAACAAACGTAGCGTCTCTAAAACAACTGTAACACTAATGGTCGGATTGTCATACAATTTTGACACATAACGTTTAGGTTGGTACGGTTGGTATGATAGATGCGCCATCTATGTGTTAGCCTCGAACTTACTGAGTGACAATATTATAAAACATTAAAAATAATTACAAAAGACTGATTTTAAAATTAAAACAAATTTATCACACTTTTTATTGATTAAAAGTCTGTTAGACAAATTGTGTGTTGCATATACATCTCTGATGCAAAAACGAGGTTCAAGAACTAAAAGTAAAATTATAACATAGTCTACATACATTTCTAAAAGCATAGGGCAATTTTTAAATAGTATTCGTATAAATTGTGATTTGATTTAAATTTTTTTCCTTGTGTAGTAGTAATTCAGACGGATTATCTGATTGGGATGATACACCACATAGTTAAGCCTTTGTCCAGTCCAGTATTTTCCACAAAATAAATAGGCCATAAATATGTAGGTATTGTTCCATTGATGACAAATCAATTAGTAAGTAATGCATCCTAGCAGTTAACTAATTTCACAGTAACGAACAATAGAAGTAAGAAAAAGTAATTGAATCGGATCCAACAATTTAGGTATCCGCACTTATTAAAGAAACTAATCATTGTTTGGGCATTTAAATATCGATAACCAAAAAGTATATTTTTCTTAGTTCCATACCGTTGTAAACAATAAGAGGAAGTATCTGGTTTACTACCCATTTATGTACCATTTTGTTAAATTAATTTTTTATTTTAAAATATCTGGTTTTGCGCATACATAACATAATCCTAGGCCAGTCATACTATTTTTTGTTCTTTTTAATCCCTACAATCTGTTCTGGGGCCGAAGCACTCCCAACTCTTCGCGCGGTTTGTTCGAACACGTACGGCTATAGGTCCGATTTACGTTACCATCTGCGCATTGCATAGCTCTATACCAGCCTATAGTACTGGACATGGAAGAAGGGTCGGCCCATGAGTTTTGCACACCGATAGGGGATCGTGGTTGTGTTCCTTTTTATCACAGCTCGTAATCTGTTGATGAAAATTTCTTTTTGCGTCCTCTGCCCTTCTCGGGTACGCCAAAGCTTTAACCACTGTGCCATTTGGTCGGTGACAAACCATTCATACTATATCCGATTCTTACTACGTATTTCTCCACCCACACAGTTACGGTACGTCATCTGAGATTTCCTGTTACCCTGTAAACCCACATGAAAGATGAGCCGATACTGAGAATAGCAATCATTTGAAGGGTAGTAGCAGAGACGACCTAAAAGAATTATTTAATCCTTTGTAACCGAAATTTTTTTAATCGCGTATACATTTTCCGTGAATACTCGTAGTTGCACTATCAAAACTAATTTGGTTTCTTGCGTATATCAGTTTATCGAAAAATCACAGTTGCAACGATGGTGGTAACAGTTTAGTATAATAGATCAACGATCGTAATTTGACAAAAATCGCCGAATTATATTTAGATTTCTGTAATTTTTCGCTGAATCTAATATCTAACAAACCATTTCAAGGTAATCGTTCAGAAAGTGATCAAGTTTCTTTTGACCATTTAAACCAAATTCTGTTCAGCATGGTTTATATTCAGAAATTCTCCAAATTTCAGTCAGTTTTCCAATCAGTTAACAATGGTCTAGTCATATTCAGCATAGCCAAATTTCCGAACTTATCGAACAGTCCACGACAATAGTTTTTGCTACTCAAATATATAAAAAAATCAATACTAAGGTTAACTCACTCAAAAATTATAAATTATATGGTTCACTACGGTTCACTATGGTATGGTTATATGGTAGGATGGTTATATGGTTCACTACGGTTCACTATGGTATGGTTATATTCTAGTATGGTTATATGGTTCACTGGTTCATATGTAGTGACACTATTCTGGTTTTCTTTGGTAATAGGGAATTGGCACTATTTTTATAGCATTTTTGTCTGAATTGTATTTTTGTTTACTGATGGAACTAGATTAATGTAAATATTTTAAAAATAAAGTTGAATTGGAAACTTTTCAAGCAAACAATTCAAACAAAAATACTATGTTCATATTTTTCCTAATTCCGTATTCCCAGTGAAAACTAGAATAGTGCCACTGCAGCAACAAAACAACAGATACAATTTTATTTTCAAAATAGTAATCCATGAAAACTACTTTGTTTTATGTGTGTGATGTTATTGAGCTTAAATAGACGTGCTTTCAATAAATTGATTTCTCGTAGGTGGACGAAAAGAGCGAATCCAGTAATAAGAAATTAAATACAAGAAAGCTCGTCTAAACCGATATTAGCTGTACTTTGTTGCGAAATAAAATATTAGAGGCTATGTAGCTTTGATTATCTGTTAATTTGTAATAGCAAAAATTGTTAAGCATAGTTAAATTGTTTATCAGTAGTAATTGAGTCTGTTCACTGCGCAACAAAATGTTATAAAAATTTACTTTTTCAACGACTGCCATGAAAAATAGGATTTTGTACCGGGTGACTGACACGAAGTTTTACCAACTTCAGGCTGTCATTGCTGTCAAACCAGTGATGACAGAGCGCTCAAATTTACACTAATGACAGTTCATTCCATTGTTTACAAGCGTACAAAAGCATTTTAGTGGGAAATATTCAGAAAAAAAGTTATCCGCAATGGAATTCAAGCGTAATAGTGTGATTGCTCTATATTTGGCTGGAAAACCACAGCCGCAGATTGTTAACCAGTTAAAACATCTGTATGTGAATAAAATGTTTGTGTATCGCACCATAAATCGTTATAACGATACTGGCAGCATTGCAAAACGCCATGGTGGTGGACCGAAACGCACTGCAACATCGCCGGATATCATTTGGAAGGTGAAGGCCAAATTGGCTCGGAATCCGCGCCGTAGCGCCAGAAAAATGGCTCGTGAGGCGAACATTTTGCTCGAACGGATGCAGCACATACTGAAAGAACATCTTGGACTAAAGGCCTTGAAATTTCATAAAACGCATGGTCTCACCGATGCTCAAAAAAAAGTTAGAGTGGAAAGGGCAAAGGAGTTGTTACGCTTGCACGAAAGTGGCGATTTGCCGAATTTGGTTTTCTCCGGTGAGTCACCGTTCGTTATTGAGCAATATGTGAACAAGCAAAACGACCGGACTTACTTGCTCGGCCGTTCTACTAAAAATGTGGACCAACGGATTGCAACTCGAAACCAAGCGCCGCCGATGGTGATGGTTTGGGCCGCCATAACGGCCGAAAGCCGTTCACCGCTCTTTTTTTGAACCGTGGCATCAAGATAAATGCTCAAATTTATCGGGATCATATGTTGGAGGGAGCGTTGAAGCCTTTGGCACAAAAACATTTCGGCCGCAGAGCCTGGACATTTCAACAGGACTCGGCACCGAGTCATAAAGCGCGCGTCAATCAAGATTGGCTGAGAAACAACGTTCCGCGGTTCATTTCCACCGCTCAATGGCCACCAAATTCACCGGATGAAAATCCGCTAGGTTTCTCGGTTTGGGGTATTTTGAAGAGCAAGGTTGGGACAAAAAATACCAAAGTGTCGATCATCTAAGCACTTCGCCGGGAATGGGCCAAAATACCGCAAATCCACTTTCGTGCTGCATGCAATAGCTTTGTCGGCCGTTTGAAGGCCATAATCGCGGCTAAGGGTGGCCAAATCGAAAACTATTAATGCAATTCGAAAATTTAAACATTTGTGAACATTTTTTACTTTGATTCAATAAAATTCGTCAAAAAATAAAAATTCTGTGGCGTTTTGTTTTGGTAACACTTCGTGTCAGCCACCCTGTAAATGAATTTTGAATCAAGTATTTACGCTCGTCTATATTTGCGTTAAATTAACAAAACAATTTTAAATGCTTCAATACTGTTAGCTTGTTATGTATTGAATAACTAGTTTTGTTTTAGTTACAACTGTGGCAAATTTTGAAAAATAAGTAAAATAAATTTTCAAATATAATTGTTTATGTAATATTTATTGCAGTGTGTGCATTTCGAACACAAATAAGCTGCTGGTTGTTGCTCTCGCGTAGTTGTTCCAAAACAAACGCTTCGCTCGAGCAACAAACTAATATGTTGCGCTCTACAAATAAGGGCATAACAGTTCTGTATTTAAATAAAACGCAGAATAATTGAGATATTGGGCTAAAATTTATTCCAGGTGCAGTACACATGTTATATTTAACTATGAAATTCGATCTCGTTCATATGACCACCGCGAGCACGTTTGCAGCGATCAACCCTTTGGAGTCAATTTTACACCACTCTTTAACACATATCGGGTGGAACGTTGGCATATTATCTTTAACGTTTTATTGGGTTTTTATTAATGAACAAATTATTATTTGGTATAAGAATTATTAAATATTATGTAGAAACAATATGTAAAACACAAATTATCGAATAAAAAGTTCGATGTGTTTCAAAATGACTCACAAAAAATATCTAACTGTAATTAAAAATTAAAATATTTGGTAAACAATTAACACACGACTGGTTGATAAATTGGTTTCACACTCTACAATTTTCCCACATCTAAAACCATATCATGATCGAGGAGCAAACAAGACACTTGTACCGCCCTAATAATGACTATTTGATTCTTGGGTAATTTTTGAGCATCTACTTTATCGGTTGTAGACAACAACTGAACTCTATAAACAACAACTTCGTACCGATTGTCGTGGCGTCTTTCAATTGATTGATTGATTGATTGATTTTGAATGTACGACCAAGTTCTTAGGCTTGAGTTCCCGGATGACGCCGGGTCCACCGTACACCCTTTTTTACACATAACAAAACCGAAGGATTGGATAGGTTAGTTAAGTGGGACAGAATCGGCCCGGTTACAGACACCTAGGTATAGCCGATAGTTAGTAACACAAAGACAACACAATTCTAATCTACTAGATGAAGGATAAAGGCTTAATAGGTTAATGGATAACGATGGTATTGGTCTTCAACAATTGCTTCTTTAATTTCACATGCATCTGGAATTTTCCTGAAATTTAATTCTATTAATACTTTTCGGCTTCCTAACCAAAATTGGTTGACTCGACCCGTTACAGACACCTATGTAAAGTCGTTAGTAATAAAATGACAACACAATTCTAAACTAGACAATCAGCAATTACAATGAAGCATTAATTCACAAGCATCTGTAAATTTCCTGAAATTTAATTCTAAATTCATATTTTCCGGCTTCCTAAATAATTGAAACATTTATTAATTTAATCATTCTGCAACTCCGCAACTTACAGTCGAATTTCCTGAAACCAAAGTTATTTGAACTATATTCAAAATAACTCTAAAATTCATTAGTATATTTAGGACAATATATATATACAATATAATAAAATTATACTTGAATGAAATAAATGTAAAGTAACGATTAGTATTAACTAAATTAATTTGGTTCTCATAAAACAAATAAAATAAATCGAATCCAGGAAAGGCACGCACGGCCTTCCTAACTTCTAAGTCTGTTGATTTGATGGATTTATTTATAAAAAAATATTTATGAAAGTCACTTGTCCTTGTCATCCCTAATCTAATACAAATATGTTTATTTATAAAAATAGAAAATGACCAAACGAAAACTGGTTCCAAAAACAGCTAATCTGGAATCTGTAAGGTAATGTATTAATAATGAATGTTTTTCACAGCTTTAGAATCCCCAATACCTAAACAAATTCAACCAAAATTAAATAAAACTATTAAAGTAATCAGGAATCTGTAAGATAACAGAATTAATAATAAGTAGCTAGCACATCTGTAGGATCCATGATAATCAAATAACCCAATTATATGGTTCAATGCTTTAATTATAAAATAAATAAATCAGAAAAAAATTACATACATACATATATATATACATACACACACACATACACACACACATATACATACACACACACATATATATATCTACAACAGCATTAAATAAATTATAAATTATATAATCGACATACGTCGATAATTATTTGTCCAACCTAGAACAAGTTAACCAAAACCTTTACCAATTTACAGTCTTCCAAATAATCTAGAAAAAAATTTAATTAAAAAGTGCATGATCCCGAAAAACTATCTACATATAGCAAATTTGACTGCATTTCAAATGTACTCCGTAGCTTCCATGTAATTCCAAATATTCAAATATTCGCAGAAATAGCAAAGTTATAAAGTTAAGCCAACAATTCCAATTCGATCACAGCCGCCTACCTCTACATGTCCTAAACTAGAGTTCCAAAATTCGTTAAATTATTATTTTCACGTTCAAAACAAGAATAATAAGAAATTTAAGAAATTTAATTTAATTTTACACTAAAACCTAAAATTCAAATTAATAAATTATTAATTTATACTTCTACAAGGATCTGTATATATGAATGCGATAATACGTTTTCCGCGGAACCAATCTACCGTGTAAATCGGAGGATGGGTGTATATGAATGAATGAATTCATCTGTCAAGGAGAAAACGAAAAGTACAGAATAACCACGATCATGCTTGTTTAGTTTCTATCCAATTTCGTCATATATTTATCCCCTCAAAATTTTGTTTTATGTATTTTATTTGTCTACTTCCTGTTTCTGTCCTAGTTGAAACGTGGAAGGGATAAATTATAAAACACCAAGCACGATCATAATAATCTATTCTCAGTTCTCACTCACGCAACAAGCGCAAAAACAAAAAATAGAACTGTATGTATATATATATGTATATATATATATATATATATGTAGAAATGTATGTATATATATATGTATGTATATATATTAATATACTAAACCAAAACATATAAATGAAATGGTATTTTATTTTACGCTCCTCTCTTAACACGTTTACGCAAATAGAAACAGTTAAATACATATTTTATATAATTAAAATTTATTTCAGAAAAATATGAAAAATATGAATTAAAATAATGAAAAACACTTATCTTAGGCATCCATTGGAATCAAAAAAGTCATACATATTGAAGATTTACATACACTGCGTACGTTGCGTTCAAGCAACGGTATCAAAATACATATAAACGAAAATTGTTATGTACATATTCTATACCATCACAAGCGCACCGTACACAGATTAAAATAAATATACAATATGTACAACTATTCACTTCACTTATTAAATTCACGCAAATTATTATTGAAATTATTATTTATTAAAATTATCAACTATATCAATATTATACTTTTTATTAGTTAATTAAAATACATTTAAAATAAATTATTTATTTATTTAAAGGAGAGACAAAAACACGTCCTTCCTCTACGACGATCAATCGCCCCATAAACAACAACTTCGTACCGATTGTCGTGGCGTCTTTTAATGTTAAAAAAAACGTTCAGACCAATTTACAATTAAATTTACTTAACAAAACCCTAAATTCCATGCAAAAAATTTACACAAGGATTCGTTTGGATTTTAAATTGTGATGCAACTGATATATACTAGCGAAAAGAATTTTTATTTCAAATAGCTTTAATTAACAAATTTATTAAGGAATTGGGATAGCATTCGTTCTTATTGAGACCACGAATACTTAACTATGGATTACCATTTTTACGGCAAGAATTAATAAGATTCCAAAGGGCAACGAATCACAAGAATACGAGTGTTTGTAAAATTGTTCGTTCAGCTGGCCAGCAACAATGTTTACCAAACGTCATAAAACATTCACCCATGGAACCAACCCATCCACAAATACAAAACTTTTGGATCTTGCGAAATGACCTTACTACACGTTCTATTAAATTAAAGTTGGTTTACAGTAGTTGCACAATTTCCTAAATATTAAATAAATTACATTCGTTGGAAATCGATTACACTGTGTATATTTGTATGTACATCGGTAATTCGCATCTTGTGAATAAGGTAACCACGTAACTACAAAAGGATAATATTCGTAAGGGTTTGTAAAATGACTAATTTTGGAAATATTTAATCTAATAATTCTTAAAAAAAACGTTTTTTTTAAATTCATGGTATATATCATTTATCTGGGGCCTAACTATTGAATTCGACATTCATTTTCGAAGGCTATCGTGTTCCTATAGTAGGCAAAAGAAGAAAAAAGAAAAATGTATGAAATTTCAACTATTATTTTCTCTTTTGTTTCCACGCTTGTTATAGGAAAACGATAGCCGACGAAAATTAACTTCGAATTCAATAGTAAGACCCCTGATGATCGAAAATTTTCGAGTCTAGACGAGTTGCCTGAAATAGCCTCTCAAGCAACAATTCTCGTATAATCTAGAATTTTCGATCGTCTATAGTTTTATGATTTGATTATAAATAAATCATTATTTCTTAATAAACACATTAAAACACTTGTTTATTATTTCGCACAAAACTTTTTTTTTTTTTTTTTCAAAATATTTAAAAAATTACTCGATTAATTTCGACTTGTTAGGTCATCATCAGGAGTATCTACTCTCCTGATGATGACCTAACAAGTCGAAATTAATCGAGTAATTTTTTAAACATTTTGAAAAAAAAAAAAAAAGTTTTGTGCGAAATAATAAACAAGTGTTTTAATGTGTTTATTAAGTGTTAATGTGTTTCGCCAAGTACCAACGGCGCATAGTGTTAAAAGTATAAATCATTATTTAATGCAATTGGTTTAAGAAAAATGACTTACGGCCGTCCAAATCCTAAAAATGTGAAAAAGTATGAAAAATGCAAATAAAACTAAAGATTATTTGGAAATTAACTTTGTTTTAAAAATTCCCTGGTTTATGCCCTTTCCAATAATATACTGTATGCCATAGACATCACTCATTTTTCGGTCAAAATAAGAGATTCTATTTTGCCGGTGTCAGGGTTAAGAAAATACCTTTTAAATTAAACCCATAAGCGATTTTTCTTAAACCAATTGTTTTAAATAATGATTTATTTAGAACCAAATCACATTGTAGAATACAATAAAAGTTATTTTATGCCTTTACTACTACAAACAAAAAAGTTATGACGATTTAAAGGCGAGATTTTGGGTAATTAAAAAAGCTTAAAAGTAGTATATCTCAGTTACCGTGGCACTTAGGACATTAGTTCCATAGGATGAAAGCTTCCAAATAACCCCCCTCTAATCGGCAAAAAATTGTTGTCGGTCTATGCGCTAAATACTCTGTATAATGAATAACTTTACAAAAATTTAGAGACTAACACTAAACGAATGGAAATCAACACATACCAAATTAACAAATAGGAAATTAGAATATATTCCGATTGGACTGGATTCGCAACAAATTACATATTCTGATAACGCTAAGTACTTCAGCATGACACTAGAAAAAAACTCAGAAAAATACACTGGCTTATTGGAATAAACTCCGAACTGACAACGCACAACAAACTGCTGTTATATAAACAAATCCTAAAACCTATCTGGACGTATGGTTGGTAGTAAAAAACCAAATTCAATCTCATATTGATTGCTTTAATTTGCTTAGTATTTTTCAATCGGGTTTTAGAAGATTCCACGGTACTACCACTGCTTTACTGAATGTTTATGATGATATTCGTCGTAGTATGAGTAAAAGAGAAATGACTTGCCTTACTTTGTTAGATTTTTCTAAAGCGTTCGATTCAATTAATCTGCTGCTAAATAAATTTTAGACTATATTTCGGGTCGCTTTCAGGCAGTCTTTTTTGACAATTCATTTTCTGACTTCTTACCTGTCACTTCTGGCGTTCCTCAGGGGTCGGTTCTTGGTCCTTTACTATTCTCAATGTACATTAATGACGTTGCATGTTCGATTCGCCATTCTTTCTTTCATATTTTTGCTGATGATGTACAAATTTATAGGAGTAGTCGCTTAGATAATGATTTCATTAACTCTAATATTTCTCTTATTAATGAAGATTTGGTAACAATTTATAATTGGTCACTATCTAACCGGCTCGCTCTTAATGCTAATAAATCTCAGTCTATTATAATTTATAAAAAATCTATAGATACTTCCTTTTTTCCTGGAATTTTTCTAGGTGATCCTTTAATTCCATTCTCTAATACAGTTAGAAATTTAGGATTAATTTTCAATAAAACTCTAATTTCGGGTGATCATTTGATTAAGGTTAGCAAAACGGTTTTTGGAATGCTTAGTTGTTTGTATAAAGTTGTTGGGTTTTCTGATAGTAATTTTAAAAAGCGTATGTTCCTCTCGCACCTTCTTCCACATTTTCTATTTGGGGATGTTGTTTTGTTTGGTATGCTTCAGGAGAATATGAATGTTCTCCAAAGATGTTTCAATGCTTGTACTCGTTTTGTTTTTAGTATTAGGAAATATGATCACATTTCTCCCTTTTTGAACTTGATTCTGGGTTGTAATTTAGTTGATTTTTATGAACTTCGCGTTTGTCTTTTTATTTTTAAGCTTCTCAGGACTAAGCAACCTCCCTATTTATTTAATAAGTTATTGTTCAGTAGGTCTTATTCTTCAAATTTACGTTTACTTCCCCCTATAAACTTGTGTAGGTCTCTTAATACTTCGTTTTCTGTTAGCGGTATTTCTCTTTGGAATTCTATTCCATTAGATATTAAGAGATCAGCGTCGCTTAGATCTTTTAAAACGAGTTATTTAGCGTGGTGCGCTTGTATGACAATACATGTTTAGTACTACTTTTATTATAATATTTTTATATTTATTTATATTGTTTTTGTACGTAGTTTGTAAGCATTCACTTCTTGCAGTATCCTCCGTAACAAATGAGCTTGAGCTCAACATGGAGGGTATTAGCATGGAGTGGATTTGTTTTTTGAAAAAATCTGAGGTTTTTATGCCTAATGAAAGTATTTTTTGGTTGTTGATGTTCATTTATTATGCTTCCATATGTGCTTTTCCTCTACTAAAATTGTTATGTCAATTTATCAATAAATAAATAAATAAATAAAATAAATAAATTTGGTATTCAGCTTTGGGGCTGCGCAAAGAAAACTACAGTTAAGATAAAACAAACATTTCAAAACAAAATATTACGTAGCATTGTGAATGCTCCTTGGTACATTAGAAATGACAATCTTCATCGAGACTTAAACATGGAATACGTCAGCGATGAAACACAAAAATTTCCAAGGAGTCATGTACCGCGACTGCGCAGAATAACAACGACGAGCTACAGAACCTACAGGACCGCACCAACGGGCCGAAGCGCTTAAAAAGAACAAAGCCTTTAGAATTAATGGTTCCCTGAGTAGCTAAAATCAAAGGACAGTCAGAGCTGGGATGAACCGATAGATTTCATCCCACAAAAATAAATTACTAAACTAACAAAACAATTACTAGATAATCAATGAGATTAGTTGTAATATAATAAAGAAATAAATAATTCTTAAAATAAAAAAATAAAAAATACATTTTAAATTATTTACACGTTCCGTTCAGTCTGATATGCAATCGACCAATATATGTTGCTATGGTTATATACTGTTTCGTGCTACAGGGTCCAAGCTATCCAAAAAGTATACCAAATTTTAGGAAAAAAGAACCTTCTCGGAGTTAAGACAAGCCATATTTGCTAATTTTCCTTCTTATTTACTAAGCTGATAATTACATCTATTAAGTCATAACACAGCAAGGTTCTTTTTTCCTAAGATTTGTTACTTTTTGGAAAGCTTGGATCCTATAACATCTAACAATAGAGGATACTTGCGTGTCAGATTGTTGAGAATTCAGTGACATAATGTCTATTGCACGGACATTTAGTTTGATTTTGAGTTCAATTTTAGAAAAAAATGAAAAAAACTACAACAACTCTACACAATATTAAGGCTACTACTATTTTCATTTACGAGATATAAAATTTATTTTGTTTACGACTACATATTTTATAAAATACATACTGATTTACTTTCGTTTCTTGAACTCTGGTCTTTCCAAACAAAACTCAAACAGCACTTGCCTTGTTTAAGCGAAAAGGATAGGAAAAACAAAAAATTAAAATTTTAAAAATCTCGCAGGTATTGAAGTGCAATCTAAAATTCCTCGCATTTGCTAAGCCGTTTATTATTTTTTTTTCAAAATTTATATCCTAATCAAGTAAAACCATAAAAAAATTCTGACTCTAAATGTTTTTTATTTTTTCATTTAAGTTAAGCCGACTGCACAAGTATGAGTAAAAATTTATAAATTTTGATCCGCTATGATCCGCAATCAAAACGCTAAAAAAATGTGTTCCTCTGCGAGTTTAAAATTTGCCCATTAAAAATGAAAAATGGGCAAATTTTTTGCTATTGTTTACAAGTTTACATTTTTATGTGCATAATTATTTAAATAAACAATATTAAATTATGGTTAAAAGTAAGTATTCAAATATGTATTTTATTAAAACAAAATATTTATTTGATGAAAGTGAGGTTATAATGCAAATGTTTGTGTTTTGAAACGACAATGCCAAATCTAACCACGAAAATATATTATGTAAATGTGACATTGATTGGACGTTGAATTCATCAGCCCTACGTGTGTATGTGAACTCAAATGATACCGAATATTTAAAATTGTCGAAAATGCGGCAATTCGGGAAATAAATAAATTTAATTTACATAACTTGATATCTGTATATTTCATACTTTATTTTATAATTATATAATGGTATTATATTTTATAATTATATAAGTAGTTACACTTAATTGCGAAATTTAAATATAATAAAATTTTATTGAAATAGTGATTTAATGTAAAATAATAATGATATGTGGCTTTATTTAAAATTAATTCTTAATCATATTTTGATAAAAAAAATTATTTATAACATGAAAATACTATATTGTATCCTTCAACAAAATAACGAAAACGTCAAAACAAATTAGACGAAATTTATTGAGCAAAAACTATTAGTTACTAACTTCAGTGGGTGCGGGTTAAATCTCAGTTGTACAGAAGCCTTTAGTGCAAATAACTTATAATACTATAAGGGAAATCGTGTCAATTTTCATAAAATGCCAACGGCAGTATGATTTCGTTAAATATTAGTTTCAAAGAAGATTTATAGATGGCATACCAAACGTTTTTAACGAGATCAATAGATGGCGCGCGAAGAAATTGTTTCTTATTTCTTTTTCACAAAATATTATAACATGATAGTTGTCGTTACTGATAATATTGTTGTTACTTCAAACTAACTAAGTTAATTCATTTTAATGAAATGACATAATTTAAAAAAATCAAATTTTGTTTTATTTATTTATTATTATATATAAATCTAAGCCCATTTACTTCAATAATTTCCAATTTCGATTATAAAATTAAATTTTATTTTAGATTTTAAATTTTGGTTTCGTTAATAATTCGTTGAATATAAAAAACTGTAGTTAAAAAATGTAAACATTTCGTTCAACTACTACTAGTGCCATCTACTAATCTTCTCCGGAATTATATCATGTTGGCACATGATATCGACGCGATTTCCCTTATAGTTATTATAAGTTATTTACTTTAGTGAGTATAAAATACGAGCCACACATAAATTTATTTAAAATTAAAATTTTATTTGTTGTTTATTAGTTTATTTGTATTTCTATTGTTTCTTCTTCATTCTAGAGTATTGCCGCATTGCATGAACCGGAAAATTCACTACTAACAGTGATTAATAGTTATCACAAGTAACAGTAAATCATTATTTTTAATTTGATTTTCCGAAATTGTATCTAGTAGCCTTCTCTTAAATATCTCGGAAACAGACCAAGATAGGGAACAGTTTCTTATAATGAAAATGCTTCAATATCGAGGAAACGTTTAACGGTGATCGTGAATGATCTTCAAACTCATTAGTTAAATGCTATACTTTAGAGTCTTTGAAGAAGCAGTTAAAAATATTTTTTGTCATACAAAAGTTTTCTTTTTATGCTTCAGCGGTATGAGCAAAATTTGATCTACATTAAAGTAAAACAATTTATCCAAATTCTAACACTGTTTCGATGTAACGAGAAATAAAAATAAATAAAATCAATTCGTTATTGACTTAGCTATACCAAAATTAAAGTTTTGTTTAATAAGTCAATGAAGAATTGATTTTAATAATTTGTATTCCTGGTTACAACAAAACAGTGTTAGAACTTAGAGAAAATTGTTTTGCTGTAGTCTAGATCAATTTTTGCTCATATCTCTGACATACTACGAAGAATTTTATACCAACAACGAGTATTTATTTATTTATTTTTGACTGCTTACTCAAAAGAATAGGTTCAAATTTTAAAAAACCTAACTTTCGTCAATATCTACGAGTACCTCATTCAAGAACACCACAAAACGGCCCCCGACAATGTACAGTTTTCGGGTTAAAAGCCTGTCATTTATTAGAGAACTTACCCAGTATATCACAAATAAAAACACACAAATCATTCATTGGGAACAAATTTTTGTTCGCAGAATTCAAGCATAATATTTATATCCAAAAAATTAGTATTCTGATTTCGGAATCTCGTTTAGTTAACTTTAGTTAATTCGTATTTGATACTTATTTTGTGAGCGTTTCACATTGGGATTCCTGAAACGGACTTTTGTCTGTCTCTGTTTTCTTAGTTATCTATATTCTAAACAAAATAAATATACTTTCGAGTTTCTACACTAAACAAGTGAGGAAATATTGTGTTGTTGTTATTTTAAGACACATTTAGGACATAGATTAGCAACGTTCAATATTAGCAATTATTTGTTCATAAGAGGCCGAATTCCCTTATATTAAGGAACACTATTTTTCAGCAAACCCGGTGTTATCGTGGAATATTATTCAGTCCTTGGTCTTACAATACGATCAATCAACAACACGATGGAGTATTTTTCATCGTCAGATACTTGTTAATTGAACTTGTTAATTCAATTACGCACGCATAATAAATTAATAATTATACGTCTAACTACCCCATTACTGTCCACTATTTATAGCTCAACTTATTTAAAAGTAAAATTAAGTGTTTGTTAATCAGCTTAGAATATGTTATTATATAAATTCTTGAGTACAGAAACTGATTTTGGTGAAAATGGAAACATCTTCTACGGACGAACTTCACATTACGCCCGACCTCAGAAACATTACGTTGAATATTCGAATGTTTACAAATAATACCATTATACAAAATGACCATTTAATCTATTGTATCCACTTAAAAATGCAGAACATTAGAAATTTATGTGAAAACATTAAAGCGATTGTGATGATGGTTTGCTACGAACCTCCATTCTACTAAAAATGTGTTATACAATTTTATTGTTAGTATTCGCTTTTTTATGTAATACGCTAGTATATTATAACGGCGTACACCATCATCTTCTAAACACTGTTAACTTAACATCCAAAAAATGAAGAAACGTATAAATCTTTTAGTGAATCTCGTTTTATATTGTACAATATACGATAATTTATTACATTTCAACTAATTTTATAATTACAGCATGGCATGAAAAATCCTTTTTCCATTTTACCAATAACAATATTGAACATTTTTTTCCTTCCACCAAATACATACACTCACACAAAAAACTTTCGAATAAACGAACGTGACGGAAAGACATTTTTGCTACGTTTTGCTGGCTCTATATGTTCATATTATGGTTCGCCATATATAAGGTGGCTGATTATATATGTAATACATATAAGTTTATTATAGCCATTTCTTGTCTCCGTTAGTATTTTGTATTTTGGTAGATTTTTATATAAACCATGCCCGGAGTGCGGGAGCCAAATTTTTAATGGAATACTTTATATTATAATATTAATGGTATTTTATGTACGAGTACATATAGATTTTTTTATTGGAAAAATATAAAATGTACAACTCAACAAATTATAATGAATATAAAAAATTTTATGGTTGTTAATCGTTTTAAAAAAGGGAAATCTACAAACATCGCAAACACAAAAGGAAACATTTTATTGCTACATCAAAAAGTGTACCATAAGTAAAGTAAAGTACCAAAGTAAATATTAATGTAATTCAATTTCATTAGAACATGCGAATACAAATATATACCTTTGTTATATATAAATGTAACATAAGTCCAGTTCCTCCTTCTGTAAGTCTAAGCTCGAAAAGAAGGAATGTCTACGAAAAATGCACAAAGAAAACTGCAGGTCGTCACTATAATAATCCGTTTATATAACCACCCGTTTTTTTAAAATAACGTAAACAATTTCAGCAAATTATTTCTCTATTATGATTTTCACCTCATCGTACGGTTCACCTCTCGTCATCTCACCTCAAAGTTTCACCCAAATCATAATTTGGTATTATGATTTTCACCTATTTTGAGGTATTTTTTTTAATGTTGGTATTTTAAAATGTTTTGACATTTCACGTTGAGATTTTGGGTGTTTGTTTTTTTTTGTGATAAATAGTGTGTATGAAAATATTATTGTTTTATCTTCTGGAATAATCATGATAAGCAATATTGACTTACTTTTTGACGACGACATCGATGAGGACCGCAGGCTAATGTCAGTAAGATCAGAAAATCTCTGAGGAATAAATCTGATCCATTCACTCTTCCCGATTGCAAGTATGTAATTTATTTAATAATTATATGTGTATATCCAATATTTTAATATTATGAAATATTATTCTAGATTCATTAGCTTTTTTCGGATAAATAGGATGCTCTTAAATATCTGCTTGATTTACTGAATGGAAAGTTCAAACAATCTATTCGAACCTCCAGCATTCCACCAATATTAAAATTGTGCGCGGCGTTTTTAGATCGAAATTTTTTAGATCGAAAAGTTATCAACAAAGTATTGGAGATGACTTTAATATTGGAATGGCTCAACCTACAGTTTGTTTGGTTTTACAAGAAGTAAGTAGTAAATTTATTTGAAGAACATGTTTGCCATAAGTGGATTACACTTCCAGACGAAGCTGAAAAATTGGAGTGTAAGGTTTTTTTCAAGAGGAAAAATAACCGGGTGGTGTAATGGCCTGCGTCGATGGGACCCATATCAAAATAATTGCGCCTATAGTAAAACTGAACGACATTTATACTATAACCGAAAGGGGTATTATAGTTTAAACACAATGATTGTACTCGTAAGTAATTTGGAATAAATTAATTTGTTATATATAAATTTCATATTATGTACTCGTACATATACACGATTTATATGACGTTTGTTATTTTCCAGATATGTGATCATAATCTACGCATACGAAGTGTTGATACGAGATATGCTGGGGCTACCCACGATTCAATTGTGTGGAATCACAGTACTATAAATACTATGATGGCTGAAAAATATCAAAATGGGAAACGTAGTGGTTTTGGTGGTACTAGCACTGGAAGAGTCGTTAATATTGACACTGAAGAAACGGTGCTTGAGGAAATAGAGCGAGATCCAAGCGAGAAACGACTCTTCCAGTGCTAGTACCACCAATACCACTGCCAGGTAATCTTCCTTCCGAGTAAAAACCATGGACTCTAAATACGCGATAATCCGGATGACGCGCGTTGGGGTATCTTTCCCTATAAAGGGCTGCAGCTGCATTTGCGTTACTTCTGCATTCACCATAAATATAATGCATGTTTGCGTATTCTTGTGACGTCTACTGATTACGTGGAATTTTGATACATAAAAATCCGCCCAAATACAAGCCAGAAAAACGGAATAAACACACGCGATGTCGAACAAGTCGAGTGACGCATTAAATTAATGTTTAATAATGTTAATGTTTAATTATTTACTGTTTAATACATTTTATGAACAAAAGATGGGTAGCGCAGAGCACGCTTAGGTAGCAAAAATCAAGTTTATAAATCCCTTATAATCAGGTACAGTTTAAGACAATAAATAATCCAATTTTTTAAATTTTGCTATTTAATCGAATTTACTCCTTCTGCATATTAATAGCAATAACCTCGTATTTACATTAGCTAAAAGGATGTATTATACCATTTTAGAATCTGCATTAAACACGCATGTTTTAAAATAGTTGCCCACTTAGGTTCTCTTACATTTTTTTTTCACCAAAGACGCTCAAACTTTTATAAAAAAAATATTTACCACATTTCATGCTGAAAATTAAAGTTTAGATTTTCTTTCCAAAAAAAGTGCAACAGCTACTCATACTATTTACTGCATATCTATTAGTATAGTCCATTAAGGATATTATAACACCAAAAAACCGATGGATTTAATTTATTTGTAGCCGTGGTGATCTGAAACGTAAAGTAATATGAAAAAAATGGACTTTTTTTTTTAAGTGATATATCTTAGGTATTACTTGCGATATATTTTTGTTGTATTTTATTTTGAGCGCCCAATAGCTCTACTATAAGGTGCTTCAGGCTTATCCATTCATTCTGGGGCACCCTGTATAACAAAATATATTAATATATTTCCTCTATAATAATTAAGCGTCTTTTTAGTTTTAATTTTTCATACAGCATTTTTTGTGTCTGTAGATCATTTTTGATCTGCAGATTTAATTGTTCTTCGTAATAATTTAAATTTTTTGGCCTTAAGTTCATATGTTTTTTAAAGTTACTGCAAATACATACATTTCCTTCAATTTTATGGAGAATATCAACTATTTCATTTTGTTTAGTTTTTGTGCTTGAAGGAGCTGACTACGATCTCTATCGGTTGATTTTGATATAGATTGTTTCGGATTCCGTGCATTGCAAATAATATTTGGTGGTTCATCTGTGTTAATTCTGTGTTGTTTTGAACTTGATTTTGGTGGATTACGGCGTTATTATCTAGTACGGTTGATCTTTCAGTGGCGAGAGTATACCGCTTGGAGCACCAGATGTTGATAAATGAAGTAGGGCATCAACCTCTTCCATTGGGGTAAGCGGTTGTTGCGCGTTCGGGCCACCACCTGTTTCTTTATTTTCTTTATTATTTTTGGCAAATTTTAGCTTTAAATTTCTTTTATAATCTTTCCAAACCCATGTAATAATTCAAACATTATTAAAATATACAATAATCACTAACCTATTACAACCTACCCTTCTCCACTCCAAACTTTCTTTCATTGGGGGCCCCAGGGCATTAAGCATGACTGTTACGTTTTTCCAATAATCCGCGACATCCGCTTTTGATTGACCAAATTTGGGAAATCCTTTTGCAATATCCGGATTTTTATTCATCTCTTCGAGCAACTTGGCGAATTGCTGGCTATTTGTTAATTTTTTTTGTCGTAAAAATAAACATTTTAATTTTGAAAATGAAATAAATCATCTTTGGAATAATAATACACCAAATATAAATAAAATAAAATAAAAACCAAACAAAATAGAAAAAACTTACAAGCTTTTGATTTCCATTGTGTTATTTTTATACCAATCACCAAGATTTTGTAGGTGGGCCAATTTGACAGTTTAATCACCTCACCACGACAATTGTAATACCAAAATATTGATGTGATCACTTCACCTCACATTTTTAAAGTATGGTGAGGTGACTTGAGAAACATAATAGGGGCATTAATGCCATAAAATAAATGAAAGCATGCATGTGATGTGTCATGGAAAAGCCTTTCCAAAGCCTTGAAAAACATTTTTCTCAAAATTGTTTAGTTCCATAACTATATTATAACAACAGTAGCCTTTGATTATATTTTTCTCGCTAAGTTTTTCTTTTCGGAAAATAGGCAGAGGATTAGACCGCCATCATGTAAGGGTTGCAAATTATTTTAAAAACCTACTACTTACGGGACAAGAAAAACCGAAGGGCATAAAAAAATGACTTGCCGACAAATACGTGGGCTGGTAAAGCCGCCAGTAATTTCACGACAACTATTAAGCATCTGAATAGTGAATTCCAGTTAAATGTGTCCCAAAACGCGATCTGTCGGGCTTTAAAAGATGTTGGGCACCTGAATTACACAAAAATAAAACAGGAACCAAAATGTTTGCCACGGCACAAAGCTGCACGACTTGAATTCGTTAAGACAAATATGAGACGGAACTGGTCAAAGGTAATTGAAAAAAAAATAGTTCTATATTTATTTAATATTTATTTATAACTAACCATTATCAATAGGTGATTTTTTCCGATAAAACAATATTTAATCTGAATGGGCCAGATTGTATTCAGTACTAGTGGAGGGATCTTAGAAAGGAACCAATGTACTTCTCAAAGCAAAATTTTGGTGGTGGAAGTCTAATGATATGAAGGGTTTTCTGTTCTGCGGGTACGCTCATTTGAACCTTTCCACCAACGAACAATAATTTCGCAAAGTACAATGATAACTTAGAAGATCACCTCTTACCTTTTCTGTACATTCATCAAGAGGAAAACTGGATTTCCAGCAAGATAACTCTCCAATCCATAAGAGCCAAAATACCAAATCTTGGCTTGTGGTACATTACATACCAATTTTAGATAGGTCCGCTTGGTATCCAGATGTAAATCCCACAGAAAAACTTTGGGGATTATTAGTTAGAAAGGTTTACAAGGGTAACAGACAATTCCAGACGACCAATAAGTTAAAGTTGACAATTGAAAATGTCTGGAACGAATTATCGCACGGAATCATTGATTCATTATTTGGAAGTATGACTTACAGGATTTCGGCGTTGGGCGAGAACAAAGGAAAGTCGACGGGATATTAATTTTTTTGATTTTTATTTATTTTATTGAAGTCTGAACGCCTAATAAAAAGTGATTATATAATTATGGCACATACAAAAGTGAATATATATATATATATAATACAAGTTTTTATAGAGTACCAATATACTCGAACAGATATTTTTTGCGGTTGAACCATAAAATGGTACAACTTCTCAAACTAGACCAACCCCTTCCGGGTTATGATGTATTGCAAAAAACATTTCATTTTTGCAAAGGACTTTTTCCTCAGAAAAGTTACGTTTTCACTTTCAGCCCATTCCATTATGTGGTCTAAAGAAATCTAATAATTTCTATATAATGATCCTCCACGCTATTGATCAGCTCGTCTCTGTAGTCTGAACTAGTATAGGAACCATGCGCAAATTTTAGCAAAAAAAGCTAGAAATAATTTATTTTCGTTTAAATAAAAATATATGATTCCAACCAAAACTGCTATATAAATTTCGGACTTGCAACTAACATAAAATCTCAATAAATTTAGATTAAATTTTATCAGACATATGAAAAAATTTCATTATTTTGAAATAAAATAGTTTTTATTTATTTATTTATTTTATCTAGTTTTTGCAAACAAGAATGCACCTTAGGAAATAGTAATACATTACATAACACATACGAGTAGCACCAATCGGCACCACAGCATTAAGTTTGTTAATTAATGTATACAAATATTTATATAATATAAAGGGTGTTTTTTAGAGGTTCACAATTTGAAATTAAAATAGAACAAAGAAAAACATTTTGAATATTCGTGAAACTAGCTTTATTGGATAGATAATTTTATACCATTAACGCTTGAATATGATTTCGGCCATGTGGCCCACGCGGCTGGCACGTACATAGCCTAATCTGGAGATCCAATTTTCGATCACTCTTCGCAGCAATTGCGGCAGTATCTAGCTAATAACTCGCCGAATGTTGTGTTCCAAGTGTTCAATCGTCTCTAGTTTATCGGTGTAGACAAGTGACTTTAACATATCCCCAAAGAAAATAATCTAATGGAATTATGTAGATCACACGATCTCGGTGGCCAATTAACAGGACCATTACGTGAAATTAGTCTTTCATCAAACGTTTATTTGAGTAAATTAATTGTATCGCGAGCTGTGTAGGAAATGGCACCGTCCTGTTGGAACCACAAATCAGAAAGATTTATGCCAGCCAATTGGAGTTCAAAAAAGTTAGAAATCATGTCTCTGCCATGTCACCGTTCACCGTTGACTGTAACATTCTCCCCATCGTCGTTTTTGAAGACATATGGACCAATGATTCCGCCGGCCCTTAAGGTCGGATGGCTTTAATTCCTGCCCAAGTTGAATTTTGTAAGCACGTAAACCAAGATCCTTAGATAAAACCTTCCATTAAGTGGATGGACACATCTGCAGTTGCTGAGAACGACGTCGAATTGATTTGGGTCTTCCTCAATGCTATGAAGTACAGCGTCTATCGCTTGTTCGGTACGCACTATTTGACGTCTTACTGGATGAGTATTATCATTTAGAGTATAAGTGATGCGAAAACGATCCATAGTTAACCGTATTACCCGCTCGGATGGACGATTATGACGACCGTAAAATGGACGTATTGCACGATGAGTTTGGCAAACAGAACCATTATTTTGATAAAAAATTTCAACCATTTGCAAGCGTTGCTTTGGCGTGAGTTTATTCATTATGAAGTGGCGAATCAAACTAATGACGAAGCAAATGTCAGCTGTCAAATTGATTGTCAAACAAAACAGTGTTGCCAACTTAAAGATGTGAACCTCTAAAAAACACCAGTTAGTTGTCCAAAACCAAAATATAATGATTTAACTAAAATGTTGGCTAGCTACTAGAAAAAACCCGAACATATTAGCCACCTTTGGGAGGTATTTATTACCCTTGTATAAAAATCTGGCCTCTGCCTAGATTTCTGTACTTAGGTGAGAATTTGGTTTACCACTGGTGAGCTCCAAATATTCACTGAGAATTAAACCAACTGTTGTTATGCGTTTATAATTCAATTCTATATTATTACCTCAATAAACCGGGCTTTTTATACATGAAAATTGCTTACGCTTAAAATCAACAATATTTATATACAACAAAAACACACAATACAATATACAAACAATTAAAAACTGTTGAATTTGCTACAATATACAATAGTATCCACCCGTGTCGATACTGTGTTATCAACCGCTTGGAATATTGTATTATTGCGCATGTTGACATTGATTCAACATATTCCCGGGCTTTACTGATGTCACCCATCTGTTAAATTATGCTTTCGTTGGCTCTCGCTAGAGGAGACGGCGGACGGTGGTTTGCAATTCATCTTCCTCTTAATTTGTTTGCAACCCAGATGACTCCTATTACTACAGCACTCCAAAATAAAATGTGGATCATTGCGTAATGGTGGATATGATAAGCACTCTGATGATGGAAGGTAATCTGTTCATCATTTTTCATTGATTCAAGCTGATCATCCAATCCGGTCGTTTCTGGAGTGGTTTGTAAATTCAATTGATCCACTTCGTTCGCTTTATTTTTGACCACAGCACTGAATTCTCGTAGGTTGTTAGCCCTATGCATTAAATGAGTTGCGTGCTGAGCAAATTTATTGATATTGTGTTTAGCTGTTCCTACAGCAATTATTTGAACGTCAGAGTCTCTGAGCACCCAGCCGGATTCGATTTACACTATACCGGAACCTACGATGGTGTAAGATTGGATTCTAGACCCACATATGACATCGATTGTGATTTCGTTGGGTATCACATATATCCACTGATTGGCAGCGTGAAGTTTGATCCAATGATTACTAGCTTTTGTTGACCTAGTGCCGCATACGGTGTCCAATTCGTTCTTTCGTTGTAATATCGCTACCTCATATGCCGTTTGATTTGAAGGAGTGTTGATAATTTGTGATACTTCGCATAAGAGATGTACAGGCTTAAATACCTGACATTTATGTACGTCTTCTCTGGTTAATAATGCGAAGGGTTCATGCCGATTGTCCATTGCTATATAGTCAGTGGAGCTAATGATTTGTGACTGAGTGCCTCCATGGATGATGTTGGGAATTGGGACTGCATATATTAGTGTATAGTCCCACACGAACGACAATGGTAAAGTGATTTCAATTATTACATTTTTTTGAGTTACTCGTCTGCGGATTTGCATGCTTTCACACATATGGTAGAGGTCGTGAATGTCGTGTCCTGGAAGAGTAATGGTCACCGGCACGTGTTGTCGAATGAATTGTAGCTCTTCTTCCAACTGACTTTGGGTAAGTATGGATGGATGCAGGACGTCTTGATGAGCATGATAAATCATGTTGAGTAATCCTTGTTGCTTGTCCTGGAGGCTCTTTAGAACTAGCATCATTTCAAAAATGGTCATTAGCGTTGATCGCACTCTGTCTTCATACGTTCTATACGTTCTACTGCAACATTTCCTGCCGCAAACGATGTTGGTCTTTAATTAAGTTGTTAATAGATGCCGTGGTGAGGTTTGTATTATATTTTACCAAATTGATGGTGTTATCCACAATAGTTGTTTGATTTTTGATGAGAGTCAAGAGATAATTTTCGTCATTGTTAATTTGTTCAAAATAGGATTCATACTTGTCAGCTTCTCACTGGGTGAGTACTCCAAATAGGTCCCCTAGTACAAGGACCACTGAGTCACCGAGGCCTCGCTTCATTCGTTTACGATCCTTATTACTTTCAAATAATAGCTCGTTGTCTGCTATCAAATAATTATATTGAAATAAGAGTTGCTGAAGAATGATGTCGCATTTTAAACTGGACAGCTCCTTACAAACTGATTGTAACTCCATGTGGTCTCTTTTAAAGTTGTCAATTTCCTCCCAGTAGGAAGATAAATTGTATTGAACAACTAATGACCATTTTGTCGCCATAATCTCTTACTTGCCTAATTCCTCGAAATGTATCCCAATGGAATGATTGAACGGCCTTATTTCGATGTTGGTGCTCACGAAACCAAATAGGCAGCACACTGAAAGGATGGCTAGTGCCATGTGGTTTATTTTTCCTGTCGTTTTGGTTCGACGGTGAGGTTGCCGGTTACCTGGATACCGGCTTGTTGTTTTGAGTTGTAATTGCACTGGCCTTCCCGGTGGTTGTTTCCTTGGGCGATGCAAAAGCCTTCGGCGTGAGTGTCTGTGATCCGTCTCAATTTCCATCGGGTTGGGGGTAGTTGATCATCCTTCACCAATACTAGATCGTTTATTGCCAAATTTGGCTGGGAGGTTTTCCACTTGCTCCGTTGTTGAAGTTGGTGAATTTATTCAGAAGACCATCGCTTCCAAAAGTCTTACACCATTTTTGTATGTTTACAGATTCCTGCTTCACTACCGCCAATGCCTGAAATGTTCACATGTGTTTTTCTCCTTTTGATGTTTAGAAGATTGGCAGCTCTCGATGATATTAATATAACTTGGGACCCTGAATCAATTAACGCCCTCATTGTGGTGAGATGTCCAGTGTCCATTGCTACTCTAACTATTGCTGTTGGTAGTAATACAGGTCCTTGTTGTTTAACAACTAGAGTTTGCGTTGTCCTCGTGTTTGTCGATGCCTTGTTGTTACCATGCAGAGTGTGGTGATGTCCTTTGCACACAATGCATCATATTGCGGATCTGCATGGGTTACTCCTTGGATGTCGCTTTAAACAACGTACACAAGTAGTTGTTTCGCTGACCAACTTACTTCTGTCTAACGTTGGCATTAGCTTGAACTGATTGCAGTCTTGCAGCCGATGCTTTCCTTGGCATCCCTTTACTACACGCTGGCCGTCTACGGTTGGGTTGTAGCGTGTACCCATTTCAGTGGTACCATTGGTTGCGGTTGTGCGTATACCACCTTGGTGGACCCCATAGCCTCTAGCGATTGGAATATTCTTTCTATGAAGCTGAAGCATTCATTGATTCGGTTAGTTTCTCTTGGACTCTCTAATGATGTTTCGTAGAGCCTAGTGGTTTCCGGGTCTAGCTTTTTGCCTAGAATGAACATCACTAGGGCTTCAAAAGGAGAGTGTAATATTAACTTGTTTGTGTTGTGTAATATTTCAACGGTAGTATCATGCAAATTACGAATTGCTGCCGCTGATGGTGCATGTATTGTTGGTAAAGTTAATAATGAGTCGAAATACTTATTTGCTAATAATCTGGGGTTGTTGTATCTTCCTTGCAGTATTTCCCAGGCCTTGTTGTAATTGTCACCAGTTGTTGAGAGGTGACTGATCAACTGGACTGCTCCCTTTTGTAGATTTGCCTTCAAGTACGTCATTTTGATTGTGTCCGATAGCTTATTGTTGTGGATGAGCTCGGTGAAAATATCGTTGAAGGAGCTCCAATGCTCATAATCGCCATGAAATGTTGGTAGCTCTATCTTGGGCAATTGTACCTTGGCTTCTCCAGCCTGGTTCGAAGTCTCTTCTTTCCGGTTGCGCTGCCATCGCAATGTTGTTGAGTCTACTCTATCCTTGAGAGCCTCATAGTAGTTATTTTGGAAGTAGGGAGCTGTTTGCTCTTGCTCTTCCATTTCTACTAAGAGCTCTATGTGCAAATCGTCAATTGTCCCCATTTCTTGGGATAATTGTGCCATTTTTAGCTTTATGAACTCCATTGGAATCTTGTTGTCGTCCAATGCTTCTTCAATCGATTCTAATTTTCTGTGCATCCTCCTCATCAGGACATCTTGCTTCTTGAGTAGCTTCTGGTTGTTGTGTGCCACTCCTTTACTGGAATTTTCAGACTGATGCTGGTAGTCCTTACTTGATGATTCAGATGATTGATTAGCTTTGTTGGTTGATGAAGTTTCATCTCCTTGGTCGTTGTTATTTGACTCCTTGTCGGCAAAGTTGAATTTGGAAGATGCGTCTGGGGCTGGCGTTGGTGGCAAGGATGATGACTTTAAGCGTTGACGCATATCTTCAACATATTTTGTAAATCCTTCCCATACTATTTGCCTGTCTTTATAGTATGGGTGTTTTGGATCTAGTTCAGGCTGGAACTCTCTTATTTGTTGTCCACATCGACGTATTCGTTGTACGTCTTTTTGAGAGTTGACATTTTCGCCTCAAGATATTTTTAGTTTTCCGAGCTACACCATCTTTTTTATAGTTCGAGATGATGTGCTCCAACTCTACTGCCTTGTCATTTTGCTGCTGCAATAACCGCTCCATGTCTATGTTTTTATTGACAAGGGTGTTGAACTGTTGTTGTATGGTGTAAATTGATTTATTTGCCGGTTGTTGATTGGCCGTTGAATTTCGATACCTGTTGTTGTGAGTTCGATGCTTCGACGTATCTTGGCCTGTAGAAATATGTTTGTGGAACGTGTTGGCTGCCGGTTGTTGTGGTAGCTCGAATTCTCAATGTAAAATTCCTTTACAAAGTGAGTTTTATTGTCGGCTGGTTGTTCTGGAGGCTCGAAGGACCATGTAAAAATCCGGCCTCTGCCTAGATTTCTGTACTTAGGTGAGTATTTGGTTTACCACTGGTGAGCTCCAATTATTCACTGAGAATTAAACCAACTGTTGTTATGCGTTTATAATTCAGTTCTATATTATTACCGCGATAAACCGGGCTGTTTATACATGAAAATTGCTTACGCTTAAAATCAACAATATTTATATACAACAAAAACACACAATACAATATACAAACAATTAAATACTGTTGAATTTGCTACAATATACAATATTTCACCCGTGTCGATACTGTGTCAACGACCGCTTGGAATATTGTATTATTGCGCATGTTGACATTGATTCAACAACCCTAAAATTGGTAATAACTTATATAGCAGCAGTTTTTTGAAATTCTACATGATAGGTCTATATTTCGCAAATTGCCAATTCTGAATCTTAATCCAAGTTAAGTTAGAGTGGCTGTCCTGAAGGACTGATCATATAAATCGCAATCTAGCTAACATCAACCAAACTTATAATAACTTGTAAAGATTAGTGAGTAGAGCATAGTACGGACAGATTCTAGAAATTCGTTCAATACATATCTATCCAGTCTTATAAATCAAGCTTCCTTATAATTGGTTTTGATACAACAGAGTTCCGTCCCGCATGATCATATATTAGAACTTCCACCAAAAAGTGTGTTAGAATGCCAGTTCAATCTTAAAACCAAATTTTGTAATCATTTGTTATGAAGTACAGAAATTCCAAAAAACAGTTAAACTTCAAATTGAGTTTAGACTCCTTATCAAATGCTTCAAACCAAGTTTAATCATTTAAAATATTCAAAAATTCCCAAGACCAAGTTTCCGTAGAACCTCATATATGCCGATATTTTAAGTGCGCTGAAATTTAAACTGTCTGTAACCTCATGGCTTGATCCTGGCTGTAACGATGGTCGCACACTATATTAGCGGTGTAGCTTTGTAGTCAGAAATCAGAGGTTCTGTTTACCACATTAGCTGCCATGGTACAAAATATTGAACTTAAGTGTGCAAAAATAGTTAAAACAAACACAATAGAAACTGTTAAATCTGATTAATAATCTATCAAATGTTAACTTTGACTTTTGTCTAACAAGACGTGTTATTTTTATTCGTTTTTAAATTATTGGAAGGTTTTAAATGTATTTAATTTATTTTGCATACTATTATATAACTATAAATAAATAGTAAATAGCCATCAATGTTTTTGTGCTTACGAAGATCACAAAAAAGCTCGCATAACTATTGAAGATGATGAAGAGAAACAAGGCGTTCTAACTTTACTGCTCAACTTGGTAATAATCAAAGATTGCTGCAATACCACGGATCTACCACAATAAATCTCAAAAAGAAATTGAGAACTGATATATTCAAATCTTAAGAGGCGGGGGGGAGGGGCAAAATTCATTATAAATGAGCTTTCACACTCAAAATAAGTTGTGTAGTCCTCAAAATTCTTGTGAAACAAGTAAACTAGATTAAAAAAAATGAAATAAATAAATAAACAAAGTAAAAAGCAAAGTCATGCTATAACAATCTGATTCACTTTTAACCGACAAATAAAGTTTCACACATTTTCTTTTTAACACATTTCATCGCCGCTTGCAACCACACAGAAAAAAACGATTACCATGCTGACCGATGGAACGGAAGCCATTTCAAAAGTAAATTGTCGAAACAAAATGTTCGTAGCAAAATCGATCTTAAGAAAATATTTGGAAACACAAATTAGTTTATGAAAAAACCCAGGAAAATTCATTAAAACTTTAATGAAAATGAAATAAACAAAAGAAAAAGTGGAAGTTAAAAAAATTGTAACATGCTATACTTTACATGATCCCTTTATAAAGAAGGTGATGATGATGATTCCCTCTTGCTGCTCCACGTGAATTAAAACAACGGTTTACCGAACTCACCGTTTGGGGTCCATTTCAGCCCCAATACATGTGTTAAATCTCCACGATTGGATTTATCCAGTTACTTATAGTAAGTGATGGAAAATTTGATTCGATAGATATTCGTAGGTGATAAAAGCTACGGGTGGTTCCTTATGACCAAGACACCCGTACGCGGTTCACAACTACACAAAGGTAACGAGTATCGGTTCGAGTCATACTGGTTGGCATTCGAAGTTGATTTATACCTTCTCACTTTGCCGGTACTTCGATACCACAAAAAAAACTGACAGCCAACACAGCTTCGCATTCAGCACAAACAGGAAAAAAAATCAATTAATTGTTCACAATATCGCTTTTTGTTTCTTTTTTGTTGTTGGTTCGATTTGGTTACACAAACTTTATTAATTTTCAATATGGATTAACCAACCACTCGTTCTAACATAGTGTTACAGTTGTATATTGGGCATTTTATTTTTCGTTCATCCGCATTCACAATTCGTTGCAATATAGCAAACATAGTATCCTCTTCTTGCAAGGCGCTACCAAATGTTATTCTACCAACTTATAATTTTGCTGGTTTTGTTGTTATCCTAAGATAATAATAAAGGGTGTTTTTTTAAGAGGTTGCCGATTTTTTTTTTGAATAAAACACATATAAAATTATGAAATGACCAAAATTTTTTTTTATTTGGTAGATAATTTTTTGGCATTTAACATTTAAACACAATTTCTGGCATATGGCTACCACGACTATTTTTCACAAATGTCATTCTGGAGGTCCAATTTTCCAGCACTTTTTCAAGCATTTGAGGGCGTATGTCAGCAATGACACGTTGAATATTGGTTTCCAAAGCGTCAATCGATTGAGGTTTATCCACATAAACCAATGACTTCACGTATCCCCACAAAAAGTAATCGAGTGGCGTCAAATCGCACGAACGCGGAGGCCAATTCACCGGACCATTTCTCGAAATAATGTTGTCGTTGAAAGTTTCTTTCAATAAGTCGATTGTTTCACGTGCTGTATGGCAAGTGGCACCATCTTGTTGAAACCACATTTCATTCATATCCATATCTTCAAGATTTGACAACAAAAACTCATTTAACATGGTTCTGTATCGATTTCCATTCACGGTAACGCGTCGTCCTTCCTCATTTTTAAAGAAATATGGACCGATGATCCCACCAGCCCATAGACCGCACCAAACAGTACATTTATCAGGATGCATTGGTAATTCTAGAACGGCGTGTGGATTATCTTTGCTCCAAATGCGACAATTTTGTTTGTTGACGTATCCATTTAACCAAAAATGCGCCTCATCACTGAAGAGAATTTTACGGTAAAAAAATGGATCTTCGTTCAATTGATTTAACGACCAATCACTGAATTCACGGCGCAAACGATGGTCGTGTGGCTTTAATTCTTGCACCAATTGAATTTTGTATGGCACCAAACCCAAATCTTTACGTAAAATTTTCCATAAAGTCGATGGACAAAGTCCAATTTGCTGAGCACGACGACGAATCGATAAATTGTCGTTTTCTTCGACACTGGCCTCAACGGCAGCAATATTTTCTTCTGTACGAACTCTTCTCATTCTTGTCGGTGGCTTGGCATCCAAAAGAGTGAATGTAGACCGAAATTTGGTAATTACGTTCTTTATGGTGGTCTCTGACGGACGATTATGTGCACCATAAAATTCACGAAGTGCTCTATAAACATTTTTAATTGAACACTGATTTTGAAAATAAATTTCCACGATTTGAAAACGTTGTTCTGGAGTTAACCTATTCATAATGATTTGCCAAACAATACTGAGTAGAAATGCCACTTTGAGCTGTCAAAACAACTGTCATAAAATAAAACGACATCTATCGGAAAAACAAACCTCCTAAAAAAACACCCGTTATAATTATTTCGGTTGAGTTTAATGACATGCATTTTTATGTTCTCTATTGTATCTATATTTATTCGGATGTGGTTATTACAACCCATTTACTAATCTTCTTGGTAGTAGTACTTTACTACTGTAGTTAAATGCGGAATTTGGTGGTATATAGAACTACGATTTATTTCTATTTGTTTTAATTGATGTAAAGATGACGATTTTCCTATATTAATAAAAATACTTTCAAAGTTATGAAGTGATTTCGTTTTCTAGGTGTTGGTGGTGAATTGATTTGCGAGGATCATGTGTGAATTTCATTTAGTTGCAACACGATAGGTTTTTAGGGTGTCTTATATATGTGTTGGCTGGCATAGGGGCACATAACAACAGCGTCATGTGATAATTTTTATCTAACCACATATTTAAAATTAAGAACTACATAAAATTATACGCTAAGAATGTTTATTTTTTCACAACAAATACAAGATTTTTATTTTTATAATAAATTTTAACAAAATAAGTAATTGATACTATACTTAAACACACTTTTAATATAATCTATTTATATACAATATAAACTTATTTATTTTAACATTATTTTTGTATTACAATATTAAGTTTTCTTAAATTTTGTAATTAAATGTATTGTTTTTAAGTTCAATCCGGCTCATCACGAAACCAAAACTTAACTCTAGCTCAAACTCAAACTAAATGAGTTTGAAAATGTTTACCTATTGTTTAAGTTAAGTATTTGGTGTAGTATTTTAAGTACGAACTTATACTTTATGTAATAATTAAGATAATTTGTAACTGGTCGAACATAGCTGGAAGCAATAATCAATGATTCTTACGTATCATACTCGTAGATACAAATCAAAATTATTTTTATATTAAATTTAAAAACCAAATAGACAAACAATTAATGCTATATATAATAATTTAATTTCTTATCTTAATACTGAAGCAAAGCAAGACAAATAAGAAAATAAAAATACATAAATATTTATTCTTAAATAAGATATTAGATTAATTCCACTTAATTAATTCACTAGCCAAGAAAATTTTAATAATGAATTAAATTTTTAAATCACTATAGAATATATTTATGTACCAGGAGATACGAAGAAACCAGGAAATACGACTACAGATATTACATATAAGAAGAACAACTATTAAAAGATTCAGAAAAAATAAGAAATTTAAAATCCTAGAATAAAACGAAATTACAAAAACAAGAACTTTTAATTCTAATCCTTTTTGTCCAAGGATTCGGTTTATAACGTTTTCCTCCTTAATAAACCACAGAAAGATAAAAACTAGATTCTACATATATAAAACATATATATATATATATATATATATATATATATATATATATATATATATATATATATATATATATATATATATATATATATATATATATATATATATATATATATATATATATATATATATATATATATATATATATATATATATATATATATATATATATATATATATATATATATATATATATATATATATATATATATATATATATATATATATATATATATGTATATATATATATGTATATATATATATATATATATATATATATTCGTTTATTAATTGAATAATTAGAAAAGTTTCGTTTACGATATTATAAGTACATGGTACTAAATGAGCATATAGAGAAAAGATTTTTTCTATTTTCACGAGTAAAGCTGATATGAAAAGATTTTTTGTTTTTACAAACTGGGTCACCGAAGACTATAAATACCAACTACATGCTATACTCGGTACACGTATATACTCGTATTATGTAATATTCAGAAGAAAGTCAAAATGAAAATTGTCAAAAAAAAAAATTACATACATTTTTTGTCGCTTTTAGAGATGAATAAAATTTCCATATTATTTGTAAAATAATGGGTTATGTTATATTTTATGAGCATAAGGCATAACAGTGTATTCGGTTGGAATGTAGGCTATTTTATAATACAATATTAACGTGAGTAATTGAGCTTTGACACATTTAACTTTGTTTGTTTTCTACGTTTTATGAAATAAAATTGACCAAATTGTAAAATCCCTTATGACAATATTCCCTTCCTAAATTAGAAAACAACTTAACTAAAATAATATTTTATTTGGAAGCCTGGCGGTTAAGTCTTTAGTAAATATATCGGAGCAAAGTAACTGGAGCAGAATAACAATGAAGATACACACATTGAACAAGTGGTGCAGTGCTTAAAGCAGTGATTTGGAATACTCGGTTCTAATCCTACGAAGATGCAAAAGAAGGGCGGAATCGATTAGTTTACACGTTAGTTAGTTTAAATGATGATCGCATCACGTATACTTGCGTCAACAAAACAAAGATAAAAGACATATTAGATTTGAAATGTAAAACTAATTCTAATTTTTATTACATTAGGGTTTATGTTGTACCTGACGAGACAATGGATTTTGATTGTCTAGTTGGGCGCGAATTTCAAGGACACCAAAGTGAGTTGTAATATTTTAATCGTTTTCGGTAATGATTCGATAACAATTTGTCCAAATATTGAAGTCGAACGGTGTCGTCCGTTCCAATGACTAAATCTGTATCATGAAATTTAAAATATAGAATATTCTTCAGAATTAGAAATTGAAAAGACAATTGACTTTAAGGTTGGACCTATATATTCTGACGTTGGGAAAAATAATGGTATCAAACAAAATTGTATTGAATTGCTAAATAAGTTCAATAACCGGCCGAATTAACTTATTCCGGATACGCCACATGAACTTAATATTGGCTGATTTATGCGTCAAAGTCGAAAAGTTCTTATTGGTTTGTGTTAAATAAAGTGACGATAAAGGAACGGTTACCATTACCGATTATAGACGTAGTAAAAAGGTAAAAAGTAGTTTTCGTTATTAGACCTTAAAAACGGATTCCCACACATAGTGGCAAATGTGATACTATTCAATATGCGGATTTTGTGACCCCGAATTGTCATTGAATATCTGAAAATGCCTTTTGGCATGACTACGAACGTAGCTTCAACGTTTCCGCATAAGTATACGTACTAGGGATACATATTAAAATTTTAACTGATCGTGACCGATACCATCTTTACTACTAGCCTATTAACTAAAACGATGACGTAACGCTACGTTGACGGTTGTCAGTCTCTATTAATCGATCGAATTAGGAGTATGTTCATTTTCATTGTGATTTGCCTTAGAAGTGGATTTTACTTGTCTCTTCTGTTTTAATGTACTCAATTTTCAACGAAGAAAATCGAATAGTTATTTGTGTTATTGTATTAAAAACAATAGTAAAAGAGAAGTCGTCAACATAAAGTTAGTTATTTATTTATTTAAAGAAATCTATTCTGTGATTTACATGTATGATTTCAGAATTTAATTCAAACAAAAATATTAAAAAATCAATTAAAAAACTTTAAAGCACAAAACTATAAATCAAATTTTAATTTAACAATTAAAAATTTAAAAAATAATTCTTTAGGACATTTTTGAACTTGTCCTTTGATAAATTAAAGTCAAATAGGTCATCGATGATGTTGAAAGATTTAGACGACTTATTAATGGGGTTATTTTCTCCATAGTTTGTGGAACGGTGTTCTAGTGCTAAAATCTCATGGTTTCGAAATGTTCTGCAAGGCACATGAATAGATATGTTTTCCAACACGTATGCAGAATCAAATTGACCAAGCAAAACGTTACCAATGAAAGCCGCACCTAAGAGAAGTCGTATATTTTCAAGCGTGCTTATTTTGTAATCCCTGCACCTTGTTGAGTACGGGGGTAACCGAGCCACATTTTCATGGAATGATACATTGTGGTCGTAATTCCAGTCTCTTTTCTTTAACAAGAAACTTCTTTTGAATGCTTTCAATTCTTTTAATGTGTACAGCATAGTATGGATTCCAGACCGGTACAGCGTATTCCAGTTGAGAACGCACGTAAGCGAAATAGAGTGAACATAAGGTTTGAATAGGTTTGAATATCTTTAAATTCATCTGTCCATCTTTTAACAAATCAAAACATGGCATTCGTTTTCGCAATACAATTTTCAATATGCCTATTGAAACTGGCATTTTCGACAACTGTATCACCTAGATCTATGATCTCATTGACTTTTTACAATACTTCGTTGTTGAATTTGTAGGAAGTAATTAGCGGAGTTCTCTTACGATGAAAAGACATGATTTTGCATTTCTTAATATTTAAGTAAAGCGAGTTTCAATCACACTACTCATTTAATCTATCGATGTCTTAAGTTTCTTCGTATCTAGCAATCCATTAACAGTTCGAAAAATTTGCACGTCATCAGTAAATATGAGCACGTTTGAGTTTTTGATTATCTCGGTTATTTTATCTATGAAAACAATAAATTTCCACGGCCTGATGTGAGATCTTTGGGGAACCCCAGACTTAACTTTAATAACGTTTGATTTCTCATTTCCCATTATTACAAATTGTCGACGGTTTGATGGATAAGACTTGAACCAATTTATGTAATCGAGTGAAAACCCAAATTAGAATAAACTCCGGAGTGCTTTTTGATGGTAGATGGAATCAAATGCTTTACTGAAATCCGTGTACGCTACATCAATTTGATGATGGTTTTCTATCTCTTCTAATTATTTTACTGGTGAATTCAACCAGATTAGTTGATGTGGATCGGCCAGGCATAAACCAATGGTGGTTTATTAATATATATGACGTGCAATTGTGGATTTAGAGTTGTTGGATAAAACTAATTCAAAAAATTTTGGAATTGATGATGTAGTTGATAGTCCTCTGTAGCATGTAACGTCGTCTCGTTGGCCCGATTTAAAAATTGGTGTAATTTTTTAAATTTTCCAATTTTTGAGAAACACCCCGGTACTTAAGGAGTGGTTGACTAGGTTACATAATTGAGTTAAGTCATTAACAAAAAAATAATGTTGTCACAGGCCAGTAGTAAAAGATGGCATTGCCGTAACCAAAACCATCTTTACTACTGGCCTATTAACTAAAACGCCTGACACTATTTTGACGGTTTAAAAAAATAATCAGTGATTTGCTTTAAATTTGGTTTTTTTTTTTGTTGTCTTTGCAATCTGTTCTCGGGCCGACGATCTCCCAACTCTTTCGCGGCTCGGTTTTCCCAGCCTTACTTTTATGCCGTTGTCAGACAATTCGAGGACGTACGGCTATAGGTCCGATTTTCCTACAACCATCTGCACATTGCATAGCTCCATACCAGCCTATAGTACTGGCATGGAAGATGGGTCGGCCCATGAGTTCTGCACTCCGACAGTGGATCCTTGTTGTGTTCCTTTTCATCATAGATCGTAATCTGATGATGAACATTTTTTTTGCATCCTGTAGGGACAGGAGTGTGTGTGTGTGTGTGTGTGTGTGTGTGTGAAAATGACTCCGTCCTTTTTATTAAAATAAAATACATTTGCTTGGTTACAAAATGAAAGAATTATTTATCGAAAGTATGCTCTATCTGTAGCTACAACTTTCCCCATCTTTCAGGCAATTTACGGATACCCTCTTTGAAGAAATCCTGGTCTTTGAAGGCGATCCAATCAATAAGCCAATTTTGGATCGCGCGAGAACTCAACCGCTGTTCAGAAATGGGCGACTGTGTTACGATCTCCCAGCATACATGGTGTCGATGCTATGCTTTTCAAGAAAGAATCAGATGAAAACGAAAACACTATTAGCCTACCTGTCGTAAAAATTGAGTAAAGCACAAAAGTTATTCGGTTACAGAACTCGAGTGCTTAGCGGCTATATTAGAAATCAAAAAAATTCAACCTTATGTGGAAAGGCACGACTTTACACTCATTACCGGCCATGCGAGCCTGAAGTGGTTAATATAGGCCAGGAGGATTTACATGGTAGTTTGGTGAAATGGAACCATAAACCTCAGGGATATGATTTTAAGATCGAGCATCAACGTTTCAACGATAATGTCGATCCTGCTATGTTTTCACATACATTGCGATGAAATTTCTGAGGTCGAAAAAGTTTTCCAAAGGTTGACTGTTCAAATTTTCAATCTTCTGGTTTTTATGACTATGATTACAGTAGTCTTCGTAATACTAACCCTGATAACTTACCTGGTTTTAAAGTTTTTGAGGATCACATCTTAATTCGAATCAAACCTCAAAAAAATTGTGAACTATCTGATCGACTTCGTCACTATGGATACTTTAGATTCCTCATAGTTTGAGAAATAAACTTATCGCGAAAAGTCTTGATAAGCCTTTGCCATCGCATGACGGAATTGCTATGCTATTATCTTAGAGCCAATTCATATAATTGTTTTTGAACAGGAATGACTAAGCCAATTCGAAAATATAGAGATTGTATTGTGTGTAAAACCATTAAGGCTCCCAATCATTCAACAAAGCCATCAAGGTAAGATCAGATATGTTTCATGTAGAAATACCTTAGAAAGGTATCTATGTTGATTTGTTAGGTCCCTACCCAAGATCAAGCCATGGTAAAAATGTAATTGTAATCGCGCTTAACCATCAAACAAGATTTGTTGTATTTAAAGCTTTGACTAAGGGAAGTGCAAAGCAAGTTAAAGAATGTCTAAGAGATACAATTTATTGTGTTTTTTGTAAAATAAACCAAACACTCTGATAATGCGGTACAATTTAAGAGTCACGAATATAAACAATTTCTTAAGGATTTTGGTATAAACAAAAGATCGTATATATCTGAAAAACGTCCTTGGCTAAACACCTCATGTAATTGGCGCCGTTCTACGCAATGAAGTGCACGAGACAGTGGGACATTCATCGCCCTTTCTGTTATTTGGCCACTATAAGGTTAATCACGGGAGCGATAACAAATTGTTAAAGCAACTAGGTGATGCTTCTGAAGGAGAAATCCGATTACTTCTGCTACTTCGCCTTTCATTTCTTCACGAAACCATGAAGAAAAACATAGAAGTAGCATATGATAAAAGCGCACAGAGGTATAACCTTAAAACTTGTCCTACAAATTATGTAGGCAAACAGATTTCGTTAGAACTCAACCGTAAAGTGAAGCACACAAAAATAATATTCTGCACTAAATTTGCACCACAATTTGTCAAAGGGGTTGTGTTAATTATGAAATTAAGGTTATGAATAACAAGATCATGGGCGTCTTTCACACCAAGGATATACTTATATACTATATAGGGAACATACATTTGTATAAACTTATTTCGTACCATACACGTTCCCTCTCAAAATGTTCCATTACCTATCGAAGCTGAACGTTTGTTCCATGGTAATAGCAGGCCGAAGAAGCTGCCCATAACTAAGATAGATAACTGAGACACTTCTAAATTGGTACATTTCTTTAGGTGATTTAGTTATGCAACCAAATTTAAAATTTGATAATTCTATTTAGAAGTATGATATTATCACCAGCTAACGTGTGAGAACGGATTATTCGAATTAAAGCACACAGTAGCTACTGAGTTTAAGTATTGGAGAGTATATATAGGCGTTTCCAATAGGAATGATATGATTTTTAAGTGACGTTTCGGCCATTTGTAATATGTCATGATCTGTCATTTTTGTCAGTAATGTTTACAATTTCATCATGATGAGATATACGCAAGAACAACGTTTACAAATTGCAATTACAAACGATAACGATTTTTTTTACGAAAATCATCTTCTCCGATGAGGCTCACTTTCATCTGAGTGGTGCGGTAAATAAACAAAACTGTCGATTCTGGTGCGAAGAAAATCCACAAATTATTCATGAAAAACCATTACATTCACCTAAATTGACAGTTTGGTGTGGTTATTGGTCTGGTGGAATCATCGGTCCGTATTTTTTTCTAAATGAAGCTGGTAACACCGTTACTGTCAATGAAGATCGGTACAGATCGATGATAACCAACTTTTTATTGCCGAAATTGGAAGAAGTTGATCTTGACAACATTTTGTTCCAACAAGACGGGGCTACGTACCACACAGCGATGTGCGACAATTGAATTATTGCGAGAAAAGTTTGGATCATATCACTCTTATTGGAAAACCCTATATTAGCATTATATTAGCGAGTAAGTTAAAGTTTAGGCTTCTGAGTGTAACGTGCATTTATCAATTAACAATAAATATTATTCTAACTATTAATGGACCTCCTTTTGCCATATTTCAAATAAGGCAACTTAGCAACACTCCATATTGGAAATCATATAATAAATGGGTTACATATGTATATTATATTTCTACGGATCATCAGCGTGTTATATGGAAATTATATAGCTTCTTATAGTGAATAAAAACATTTACTAGAAAAAGTTGTATCAATGTTGTGATAACAAAATCATTGTTGTTCAAATATTAAATAATTATGAAAAAAACGTTTAAATAATTTAGTTATATAAACTTAACTGGCAATTTATATAATTAGATTATTTAAGTTTTTTTTTAAAAACAATGAATGTATTTAATACTAAGTGGGTAGGAAAGCGTTTATGATGCAAATATTGTCGGTTTCATTCACAGTAATCCATAATAACACTAAAGGGTATTTTTTGGTGGATATGTATGGTGAGTTTTTCGTTCGTGCATACTCTTATTTATGTAAATATATGTGTTCCAAGCAAATTTTTCGAATTTCAATAAATAAGATGTAAATTGTTATTGTAAATTTTTAATTTTTTTTTAAATAATTGGTGATGACTAAGTGATTAGTGTACAGTGTAGAGGTCGGTGATTAGGAAATCAACACGTACCTGGTTTTTTTGGTTTCAATTTCAACGGTGACAATGAACCTTTCTATTTTTCCAACTGATCCCTATCAAATATTAAAAAACGGGTTGGCCATCGTGAAACCAGTAACAAAATGTTAAAAAATTGATGCAATAAATCCTTTTCTAGTTTAGATAGCAAAAGCTAAATAGTGGAACTTACTCAACCACATTCTTACATGGTGAAACTACAAAATAATTAGTAATCAATTTATTGGGATAAGTTACAAAATAGTCATTTTCTGACTTTATAGAGATACATGATACTGGTAGATACAAGCAACAAATCTAATTTTATAGATTATTTTATCTTATTAAAATTCTAATTTTATAGATGATATAATTTACCGAGAATTAGCAATTAAAACACGATTATTAGAGATGTAGGGCAATCAGTTAACCATGACACCGTTACAAAAATAAGATGCCACGAATCTCTTTAACATGACACGGTAATTTATTTACCTCTTGCCAATAATTAAACATTACCAATCCAATGATAAAAATAAAGCGTGCTTAACTCATAAATAGTAACAATATTTTGTAAATTAAATCTTTTAGATTTGTTGTTTTACGAGTATTCTATGCGATACGAGATTAATTAAAAACCAGACGATTTTAATAACCATAAAACGATTTTCTACTAGAATAAATTGAACTTTCACCTAACTATTCTGACATGATAATAGTTATATAATAGTAGTATGCATTATGATGGTAAGTAATATGGTATGGTATGCTGAGCAGCAAACAGAATACAAAACTAATTAAAATCTGAAAAGAACACTTATACGAGTATGTAGAAGGAGAAAATAATTAATTTCCTTTTCGTTTTATACCGCAAGCCCGGCAAACAAAGTAATAATGTAACATACTTGTAATTAAAAGGGATATTTCAGTGATTTTAAAATGTATACTTAAAACTATTGTATAATTTATATACTTACAGAATATCTAATGGCAATTTAACCGAGCAATCCCGCAATTGATCGTATCTTTGCCGTTTTATTGGCATCAGTAGTTTTTTAAGTAGATTTTATTTAAATAAAATTTTTTTAATTTTCTTATTATGTATCCTTGCTGCTGCTGCTTATCGTACTCCTGTTTCTGATGATAATTATAATGATGGTGATGACTATGGTGCCGACGTAGTTGTTGTGTTTTATTTGTTATCGTTTCCGTTTCCGATGATTCCATTAGAGATGTCATAACATTTATATTTATTGGATAATATACAAGTTATATCTGGTATTGATAGACATATATACCATATATCGGCTAGATAAATTTTGAAACACAACACCAATACAACAACAACCAAAAAAGAGATACTAACCGAACAAAATTCAATTTTCCCAAATAAACGAAATAAATGAAAATAACCAAACTACTTTACTGTTGTAACCACCACGTACATCAATTTTTTATCTTTGCGCTCTCTTTCTTTGTATAGGTATTCTTTGTGCTAGGTATTTTAGGTATGTATACTGGATATGAACACACAGTCAAATTGAATGATTTGTTACAAAAAGGATATTACAAAATGTTAATGATTACAATCGAATATCCGTTTTCCTCTATAGCATTTTTTATTTCGCTTTATTTTTTTGGTATGGTTGGTGTTTTTCGATTTTCCGATTTCTCTAATTTAAACCAATTGGTTTAATCTCTTCCTGGTTGTCATTGCGTCGTTGTCACTAAAAGTAAAATAAAATAAAAATCAATTAATTAAATTAAATTTGTTACGGATTTTCAGTGAAAAAGGATTAAACTGGAAGTGGATGACGTGGCTTAGTACAACAAAGGGTAAACATAATGTATAGAATCATTCGAAAGAGACACTTGTACAATACAAAGATTGAAAAAGGTCATGTAACTATATAGTGCCTTTGTCTGTGTGCTCGGTGAAACGAGTTTAATTTAAAATTCAATTCTTATAATTTATTGACGCACAAAAAAGGTTGTTGTTTTGTATTTGTTTCCCTTTTGATTCTTTCTTTGTGTATCTGTGTAAGTATGAGTGCTTTTATATATTACGTTTTCAATTACACACTTGTTTGAGTTCTTAAAAACATTATGTTTTCTTTGAAAAGTTTTCTTTTTTAGTTTTGGTATGTATCTAAAGAAAACATTTTTTAGAGAAGTATCCAGAGGAATTTTTGCAATAACAAAACTGTAATAAGTACAAAATATTATTATTTTTTGATATTTTTTGAATTTTAACGGTTGCAGGACATTTTGAATAATTATATTCAAATGAGGTACGAATGCTACTGATATAACTGAACTATATAACTGAAAAACCTTAACTAAGTTAGGAAAATAACATAGGAAAAGGCGCGTCCCTTCCGAATACGCTAAAATTTGACATCAGTAAGTTTTTACTGATGTCAAATTTTAGCGTATTCGTTTAGTTTTCAGTAACAACTCAAAGAAAAGCATTTATTAAGAAAACTCGTTAACTCGGGCCAATATCTTCTATGATGATGTTTGTCAGATGTTCTGCTAAATCAGTAATACAAGAACTTAATATTCAATCCTGGAGTATAATATATTATTCTTCATAAATATTAATTTAGAATTACCTCACACCATATTATGAAATAGCGACATCTTAAATATATTTATTTTCAAATTACTAAATAAGTTTTAATTTTAATTATAAATGTAAATGGTACGCTGATTACGGCAGACAGACAATTGATTTAACTTTTTGAGTTGTATATTTTAAATGAATATATAAAGAGCATATGTTATAGAGATTTTGTATGGGGTTAGAGTGAAATGAACTCTTCCATATTCTATTCAAATTCATCCAACATCTAGTCCATCAAAATGGTGCCAAACATACGTACGATTAATTATGCACAGGTTGTCATTTCAGAGTTCTCATTTACAATTGTCGTGATTATCAAATCCAAATTTAAAATAAACAATTTTAAATTTTCAACAATTTAAAATTTAACAATTTTCGTCACTATGTGGTGGTGTATAAAATATTCAACTACTGTGTTAATTTTCGCACTATCGTGATATCAATGGTACGTCATATAATAGTGCTATAACAAACTTTGTGAATTGTAACAAAGCTATCTTTACAGCCATTTGTATAGTAAAGATGACTTTGATTGTAGTTTGTGCTAAATTTTTATACAGAAATTTTTATTTTTATGGTTTTGTGTGTGCGATGACTAAAATGTTGAAAAGCGGGTTAGAAGCGGACAAAACTATGTTTCTACAACATAGTAACGAATTTGAAATTTATTTCAAATCAAAATGCAGATCGTATCTCGATCAAATGTAAGGAAAAATCAAAGTAATTACAAAACATTTTTGAAAATACTTTAGGAATAAACGCGAAATTGAAGGACCCCCTAATATGCCTATAACAATACCAGCTCCTCAAACTCCAAAGATATAGCTGACATGTTCGCGATTTTTTTCTAATCAGACTATAAACCAAGCGTTACTAGTGGATTGTATGAACAACCCGCAGCAATAACAATGTCTCAATAACTCCTCCTGTTATTTTTGGGGATGACATTTTATCGGCTTTAAAGAGATTTGGAGACGGTTGTAGTTTTGGCAATATACCTTCTTCTATTCTGAAGGAGTACGCTATTCTGAAGGAGTTACCTATTCAACCATTCCTTAAGCACAAGCGTGTTTCCCCAAAAATTGGAAAATTTCCAAAATTACACCAATTTTTAAATCGGGCAAACGAGAAAACGTTACATGCTACAGAGGAATATTAACTACAACATCAATTCCAAAATTTTTTGAATTAGTTTTATCCAACAACTCTAAATCCACAATTGCACGTCATATATTAATAAACTAACATTGGTTTATGCCTGGCCGATCCACGTCAACTAATCTGGTTGAATTCACCAGTAAAATAATTAATGAGATATAAAACCATCATCAAATTGATATAGCGAACACTGATTTCAGTAAAGCATTTGATTCCATCTACCATCAAAAAGCACTCCGGAGTTTATTCTAATTTGGGTTTTCACTCGATTACATAAATTGGTTCAAGTCTTATCTATCAAACCGACGACAATTTGTAATAATGGGGGGAAATGAGAAATCAAACGTTATTAAAGTTAAGTCTGGGGTTCCCCAAGGATCTCACATTGGGCCGTGGATATTTATTGTTTTCATAGATAAAATAACCGAGATAATCAAGAACTCAAATGTGCTCATATTTGCTGATGATGTGAACATTTTTCGAGTTGTTAATGGAATGCTACATCGACAAATTTAGTAAGTGGTGTGATCGAAACTCGCTTTATTTAAATATTAAGAAATACAAAATCCAGAAATCCGTTAATTACTTTATACAAAGTCAACAACGAACTATTGCAAAGAGTCAATGAGATCATTGATTTAGGTGATACAGTTGTCGAAAATGCCAGTTTCAATAGGCATATTGAAAATTGTATTGCGAAAGCGAATGCCATGTTTGGATTTGTTAAAAGATGGACAGGTGAATTTAAAGATATTCAAACCTTATGTTCCTCTCTATTTCGCTTACATTCGATCACAACTGGAATACGTTTCATAGGTCTGGAATCCATACTATGGTGTACACATTAAAAGAGTTGAAAGCATACAAAAGAAGTTTCTTTCTTATTAAAGAAAAGTGACTGGGATTACGATCACAATTTACCATTCCATGAAAATGTGGCTCGGTTACCCCCGTACTCAACAAGGTGCAGGGATTACAAAATATGCACGATTGAAAATAGACGACTTCTCTTAGGCGCGGCTTTTATTGGTAACGTTTTGCTTGGTCACATTGATTCAGCTTACATTTTGGAATACATATCTATTCATGTGCCTTGCAGAACATTTCGAAACCATGAGTTTCTAGCACTAGAACATCATTCCACAAACTATGGAGAAAATAACCCCATTATTAGGTTGTCTAATTCATTCAACATCGTCGACGACCTATTTGATTTTAATTTATCAAAGGACAAGTTCAAAAATATCCTAAAGAATTATTTTTAAAATTGTTAATTGTTAAATTAAAATTTGATTTATATTTTTGTGTTTTAAAGTGGTTTATTTGAATTTTTATTTTTTAATATTTTTGTTTTAAATTAAATTATCTGAAATCATACAAATAAATCACAGAAAAAATTTCTTTAAATAAATTAATAATTGTAATGCCACGAATTGTCGTGAGGTTTTTGACAATTTTAATTTTAATTCCAAAGAATGGAAATGCAAAGGATTTTGTGGTAACATGTTTCATCCTATACGCGTGGGTTTGTCTAGAAATGGAACTAAAGTTCTGAGTGAGTATGCTAAACATTTTCATTATTTTTGCATTGATTGTGAGATGTTGCTGGGGCCAGCGATCATCGATAAATTGTATGCAAATAGTGCAGCTCTTAATGAGAGCCACACATTTGAGACCAATTCGACCAATAGTGCTAACAACCATCATTATGATGAATTTTGAGATCTTAATAACAATACTCATCCAAACAATAATAGCCTTCAATTCCCTTATTAGAAGTAGACATTAATCTCACGAGGAATATCACTGACGAAGTTGCACCTGGCATAGGAAACTCCTTTCTAACTATCACTAAAACACCATCCCAAACCCGCGTAAAAATTATCGAAATAAAAAGAGGAAGAAGAAACAATTAAAAACTACAACTATTTTACCCTCTGTTTCAATCTCCGCAACCAACCCTATTGCCTCATGTTTCAAGTGTTGTGAATTTACAATTTCAAACATTGGCGACCTTAAAATTATTCGCGTAACTCTTACGATTGGTTTGAAAAAGAATTGCATTCTAAACACACATACGTCTATTCCGTTTTCAAACTAACCTCATTACTATACCAAAGATAGAATGGGATTATTATTTATGTATTCGACGCACTTACAGTTTATGATGACTATTATTCTAGGTCACTTCAAATTTCCGCATGTCAATTGGATTCCAGTTGAGGATGATTCCCATAGCATTTCAGTTGATGTAACAGCGGTCTCCGAGTGTCTGTTTGTTGATGGCATTAACTCGTGTGACTTTTGTTTATCTGTACATTGTACAGTAGTTAATAGAAATTCTGCTTAATAATTTTCAATAAAATTAATATTGAATCAGCGAGTTGCTGTTATCTTTTGTCTCTATTAGGAATAATACAGTTTATAGATATTTACCTATCTTTATTAATTTTTTCGTATTCAGAATTCTAAAGTTAACAAACATATGAAAGTTTTAAACCATTGGTCAGTATCAACACAGTAACAAAGGAGTGCAGCCTATACTATCCATGCGAGAGGCGCCGAATAGGTTGTACAGTACTCACTCACGAGGCAAGGAAGGCCATTACAGCTAGTCAAATATTAAATGAAAAGTCGATAATTTAAACAAAAACTAATTGACCTGAAGCACACAGCTTAAATATTGGAATACATATGAAATTTAGTTTACGTTATAATACGGGAGAATAAACTTTTCAACTTATTTAAAACACAAAATGTTCCTTTAGGAATTTGTCTGTTTCCACCGAAAAATCAATTAGTACGAGTTACCCTAAGACCACAACCTATCTATGTTAAAAGTAGAAATCTAGGTCAAATTATTTCCTATATACGTACTTAATGTGTAAATGAAGGTAGCTCATATTTCGATTTTACTAAGTACATATACCAAGGCCAATATGGAGAATAAGAAAAATTCCTAACCACCTACACATAACGACGATTAAATAAAAAAAAACTCACCCACACTGTTCCTCGTTTGAAGCCATATTTGAACTTTTCGAAAAACGTTATACAATATGTATTAACAATTTTATGCCTACATATTGGCAAATGATGATGTTGACGATATGGATACAGCACGGAGCAATATTAAGATTTTCCTGTTTCTATAGTATTTTCCAGCATCATTCTTATTAATTTCTTTGTATATATTTTATTTTAAGTGTTTTATATTACATAAATCAATTTATTTTGAATATACACAGTAAATATAATATAAATATTATTTATTTTTGTATTTGTTATATATAATTGGAAAATTCATTTCTCTCTTACGTATCTAAAAATAATAACGTCGACTTTGTTTTTTGTATACTTATGGTACAAATCTACTTAAAAATACAATTTAATTTGAAAAATTTGTAGGAAAACAAAACCAAAAAGTAAAAAAAATTTAATTAGAGTTAGGTAATTACTTAGTGGTTTCTATATATGCATAGAACACGTGTACTGATTAATCAATAACAAGTTTTTCTCTTATACGGGTAATTTAATGATGCCATTTATCTTTAGCTCTGAAAGTCTGAACACTAAATACATAATATGGTTTCTATAAAAAATTGATTAATTTTCAAATTGCATTTATGCTAGCTACATTTTCATAATCTAATATTAATAAATTCGAAAAACACCCGCATACCACCCTCAAGTAGAAAACGAAAAGATGGATTGGAAAAATTGCTATATATTTTTACATTTCAACCAGAAGAGAAAGAGAGTGATAGACCGAAAAGTAAAAAATAAAAACAATGATATTGCCCAGACAATGTCTAGCTGACATACAAATATAAGTATCCTTGAATCCTTGACACAAATTTCATTTATTTATGAAAACTATTTTTTCAGTATGCAAATATTATTTTTTGTACCTGTTCATAAAGAAAGCCTTTCATATACAATACATATATATACAAGGTTTTTATCGATCATTTTTGATGAATATTATTCGTGGGAACTATTTCCTAAACTATCCTAAAAACAGAATTAGGATTATTTAGGAAAAACTTCACGTGTTTGGTCATGATAGTGAAGTATTTCCTAAACTTTCCTAAATATTAAAATCCGCCATTTTTGTTTCAATGTATGCGTAAAACTTCGTATAAACGAGTAAATTATAAATTAAGAAAAAATGCAAATAAGTACGGTGACTAAGTACTTGTAAAAGGTCAATTTGCATATCGTACGGTTTTTCCGAACAATTTTCCCAATTCCAGAAACACCGCTACCAAATACTAAGCGCACTATTGAGTTGTTCTGAATCAAAACTAACAGATAAACACCATTCCATCGAGAAATCTAGGGGCCCCGGGTGTTTTAGGAAATAAAACTTGTTAAGAAGTCAATTAGCATATCGTATGGTTTTTCCGAACAACTTTCCCAATTCTAGAAACACCGCTACCAAATACTAAGCACACTTTTGAGTAGTTCTGGATCAAAACTAAGAGATAAACACCATTCCATTGAAAAATCTAGGGGCCCCGGGTGGTTTAGGAAATTAAATTTGTAAAGATTTCAATTTGCATATCGTATGGTTTTTCCGAGCAATTTTCCCAATTCCAGAAACACCGCTACCAAATACTAAGCACACTTTTGAGTTGTTCTGAATCAAAACTAACAGATAAACACCATCCCATTGAAAAATCTAGGTGCCCCGGGTGGTTTAGGAAATTAAATTTGTAAAGAAGTCAATTTGTATATCGTATGGTTTTTCCGAGCAATTTTTCCAATTCCAGAAACACCGCTACCAAATACTAAGCACACTTTTGAGTTGTTCTGAATCAAAACTAACAGATAAACACCATTCCATTGAAAAATCTAGGGGCCCCGGGTGTTTTAGGAAATAAAACTTGTTAAGAAGTCAATTAGCATATCGTATGGTTTTTCCGAACAATTTTCCCAATTCTAGAAACACCGCTACCAAATACTAAGCACACTTTTGAGTAGTTCTGAATCAAAACTAACAGATAAACACCATTCCATGGAAAAATCTAGGGGCCCCGGGTGGTTTAAGAACGTAAATTTGTAAAGAGGTCAATTTGCATATCGTATGGTTTTTCCGAGCAATTTTCCCAATTCCAGAAACACCGCTACCAAAGACTAAGCACACTTTTGAGTTGTTCTGAATCAAAACTAACAGATAAACACCATTCCATTGAAAAATCTAGGGGCCCCGGGTGGTTTAGGAAATTAAATTTGTAAAGAGGTCAATTTGCATATCGTATGGTTTTTCCGAGCAATTTTTCCAATTCCAGAAACACCGCTACCAAATACTAAGCACACTTTTGAGTTGTTCTGAATCAAAACTAACAGATAAACACCATTCCATTTAAAAATCTAGGGGCCCCGGGTGTTTTAGGAAATAAAACTTGTTAAGAAGTCAATTAGCATATCGTATGGTTTTTCCGAACAATTTTCCCAATTCTAGAAACACCGCTACCAAATACTAAGCACACTTTTGTGTTGTTCTGAATCAAAACTAAGAGATAAACACCATTCCATAGAAAAATCTAGGGGCCCGGGTGGTTTAGGAAATTAAATTTGTAAAGAGGTCAATTTGCATATCGTATGGTTTTTCCGAGCAATTTTCCCAATTCCAGAAACACCGCTACCAAATACTAAGCACACTTTTGAGTTGTTCTGAATCAAAACTAAGAGATAAACACCATTCCATTGAAAAATCTAGGGGCCCCGGGTGTTTTAGGAAATAAAACTTGTTAAGAAGTCAATTAGCATATCGTATGGTTTTTCCGAACAACTTTCCCAATTCTAGAAACACCGCTACCAAATACTAAGCACACTTTTGAGTAGTTCTGGATCAAAACTAAGAGATAAACACCATTCCATTGAAAAATCTAGGGGCCCCGGGTGGTTTAGGAAATTAAATTTGTAAAGAGGTCAATTTGCATATCGTATGGTTTTTCCGAGCAATTTTCCCAATTCCAGAAACACCGCTACCAAATACTAATCACACTTTTGAGTTGTTCTGAATCAAAACTAACAGATAAACACCATTCCATTGAAAAATCTAGGGGCCCCGGGTGGTTTAGGAAATTAAATTTGTAAAGAAGTCAATTTGCATATCGTATGGTTTTTCCGAGCAATTTTTCCAATTCCAGAAACACCGCTACCAAATACTAAGCACACTTTTGAGTTGTTCTGAATCAAAACTAACAGATAAACACCATTCCATTGAAAAATCTAGGGGCCCCGGGTGTTTTAGGAAATAAAACTTGTTAAGAAGTCAATTAGCATATCGTATGGTTTTTCCGAACAATTTTCCCAATTCTAGAAACACCGCTACCAAATACTAAGCACACTTTTGAGTTGTTCTGAATCAAAACTAACAGAATAACACCATTCCATTGAAAAATCTAGGGGCCCCGGGTGGTTTAGGAAATTAAATTTGTAAAGAGGTCAATTTGCATATCGTATGGTTTTTCCGAACAATTTTCCCAATTCCAGAAACACCGCTACCAAATACTAAGCACACTTTTGAGTAGTTCTGAATCAAAACTAACAGATAAACACCATTCCATCGAGAAATCTAGGGGCCCCGGGTGGTTTAGGAAATTAAATTTGTAAACAGGTCAATTTGCATATCGTAAGGTTGAACACAGAGGTCGTGAGGTCGAGAGGTTGAAACACCCGGGGCCCCTAGATTTTTCAATGGAATGGTGTTTATCTCTTAGTTTTGATCCAGAACTACTCAAAAGTGTGCTTAGTATTTGGTAGCGGTGTTTCTAGAATTGGGAAAATTGTTCGGAAAAACCATACGATATGCTAATTGACTTCTTAACAAGTTTTATTTCCTAAAACACCCGGTGCCCCTAGATTTTTCAATGGAATGGTGTTTATCTGTTAGTTTTGATTCAGAACAACTCAAAAGTGTGCTTAGTATTTGGTAGCGGTGTTTCTGGAATTGGGAAAATTGCTCGGAAAAACCATACGATATGCAAATTGACCTCTTTACAAATTTAACTTCCTAAACCACCCGGAGCCCCTAGATTTTTCTATGGAATGGTGTTTATCTCTTAGTTTTGATCCAGAACTACTCAAAAGTGTGCTTAGTATTTGGTAGCGGTGTTTCTAGAATTGGGAAAATTGTTCGGAAAAACCATACGATATGCTAATTGACTTCTTAACAAGTTTTATTTCCTAAAACACCCGGTGCCCCTAGATTTTTCAATGGAATGGTGTTTATCTGTTAGTTTTGATTCAGAACAACTCAAAAGTGTGCTTAGTATTTGGTAGCGGTGTTTCTAGAATTTCGGAAAATTGTTCGGAAAAACCATACGATATGCTAATTGACTTCTTAACAAGTTTTATTTCCTAAAACACCCGGGGCCCCTAGATTTTTGAATGGAATGGTGTTTATCTGTTAGTTTTGATTCAGAACAACTCAAAAGTGTGCTTAGTATTTGGTAGCGGTGTTTCTGGAATTGGGAAAATTGCTCGGAAAAACCATACGATATGCTAATTGACTTCTTAACAAATTTGATTTCCTAAACCACCCGGGGCCCCTAGATTTCTCGATGGAATGGTGTTTATCTGTTAGTTTTGATTCAGAACAACTCAAAAGTGTGCTTAGTATTTGGTAGCGGTGTTTCTGGAATTGGGAAAATTGCTCGGAAAAACCATACGATATGCAAATTGACCTCTTTACAAATTTAATTTCCTAAACCACCCGGGGCCCCTAGATTTTTCAATGGAATGGTGTTTATCTGTTAGTTTTGATTCAGAACAACTCAAAAGTGTGCTTAGTATTTGGTAGCGGTGTTTCTGGAATTGGGAAAATTGCTCGGAAAAACCATACGATATGCAAATTGACCTCTTTACAAATTTAATTTCCTAAACCACCCGGGGCCCCTAGATTTTTCAATGGAATGGTGTTTATCTCTTAGTTTTGATCCAGAACTACTCAAAAGTGTGCTTAGTATTTGGTAGCGGTGTTTCTAGAATTGGGAAAATTGTTCGGAAAAACCATACGATATGCTAATTGACTTCTTAACAAGTTTAATTTTCTAAAACACCCGGGGCCCCTAGATTTTTCAATGGAATGGTGTTTATCTGTTAGTTTTGATTCAGAACAACTCAAAAGTGTGCTTAGTATTTGGTAGCGGTGTTTCTGGAATTGGGAAAATTGCTCGGAAAAACCATACGATATGCAAATTGACCTCTTTACAAATTTAATTTCCTAAACCACCCGGGGCCCCTAGATTTTTCTATGGAATGGTGTTTATCTCTTAGTTTTGATCCAGAATTACTCAAAAGTGTGCTTAGTATTTGGTAGCGGTGTTTCTAGAATTGGGAAAATTGTTCGGAAAAACCATACGATATGCTAATTGACTTCTTAACAAGTTTTATTTCCTAAAACACCCGGGGCCCCTAGATTTTTCAATGGAATGGTGTTTATCTCTTAGTTTTGATTCAGAACAACTCAAAAGTGTGCTTAGTATTTGGTAGCGGTGTTTCTAGAATTGGGAAAATTGTTCGGAAAAACCATACGATGTGCTAATTGACTTCTTAACAAGTTTTATTTCCTAAAACACCCGGGGCCCCTAGATTTTTCAATGGAATGGTGTTTATCTGTTAGTTTTGATTCAGAACAACTCAAAAGTGTGCTTAGTATTTGGTAGCGGTGTTTCTGGAATTGGAAAAATTGCTCGGAAAAACCATACGATATGCAAATTGACCTCTTTACAAATTTAATTTCCTAAACCACCCGGGGCCCCTAGATTTTTCTATGGAATGGTGTTTATCTCTTAGTTTTGATCCAGAACTACTCAAAAGTGTGCTTAGTATTTGGTAGCGGTGTTTCTGGAATTGGGAAAATTGCTCGGAAAAACCATGTGGTATGCAAATTGACTTCTTAACAAGTTTAATTTCCTAAAACACCGGGCCCCTAGATTTCTCGATGGAATGGTGTTTATCTGTTAGTTTTGATTCAGAACAACTCAAAAGTGTGCTTAGTATTTGGTAGCGGTGTTTCTGGAATTGGGAAAATTGCTCGGAAAAACCATACGATATGCAAATTGACCACTTTACAAATTTAATTTCCTAAACCACCCGGGGCCCCTAGATTTTTCAATGGAATGGTGTTTATCTGTTAGTTTTGATTCAGAACAACTCAAAAGTGTGCTTAGTATTTGGTAGCGGTGTTTCTAGAATTGGGAAAATTGTTCGGAAAAACAATCTTAACAAGTTTTATTATAATCACCGTACTTATTTGCATTTTTTCATAATTTATAATTTACTCGTTTATACGTAGTTTTACGCATACATTGAAACAAAAATGGCGGATTTTAATTTTTAGCAAAGTTTAGGAAATACTTCACTATCATTGAATATTTAGTTATACACAAAACACATTAGTTTTATAAGAGGGTTTAGGCGAGGAATTAATTTTTAGAAAAATACGAACAAAATTTTGTTCAGTTTTGTTATTCTATTCATCATGTGTTAAATATTGTTACGAATTCTACTTTACACAAGTATAACATTTGGTTAAGGTGCGGGTTTAGTTGAGGCGAGTATTATTCTTAACATGATTGATGTTGTCAGATCAAATATTACTCCAATACTGGTTGAGGTTTGGATTTTAGATTGACATTCTATGCGGAGTGGAATGAGAAGATGGAGAAAGATAACGAAAGCAATTGTAAACGGAGGCGATAATCATTATCGAAAATACTGGAATTAACAACGAACGTTAATCATCAAGACAGGGAAATGATGATGTGTAAATAGTCGCGATCACATCTACACGAAAGAGATTTACAATTGCATTATACACAGACATCGCCAGATGCAATATAAAGAATAATCTCGAACAGCGATATACAAGTATAAAAGCGCGAGCAATTTGACACGCAGACACAGAGTTGTATGTAATTACCAGTGAAACAGCGCAAGTCGAAAAGTAAAAGTTCAAAAATTAGTGAACAAGTAAAAGTGATGAATAGTGAAAGTGAACAGTAAAAAAATCAAATTAGTGAGTGAGCAGTATACACGATTCAAATAAATTAATTGCTGTAGAATTAAAGGTGTTGAGAAATAAAGTTTTTAACTTGAAAATCGCTGAGTTTTTATTTGTAAAATCAAGTACGAATCGAACGCCCGAAATTCTTTATAATATGTATAATATGATGTCCTACTTCAAAAATTATGCACAATACACAACATATAAACTTTAGTGTATTCCCTATGACACGTATAAATGCACTCCTTTAATACTTTTTGAATTTTTAAACAACCTATATATGTCATTTGAATTTGTTGCAATTAAAACCTACTGTATTTATAATTATAATATTATTAATGTATTATTATTTTATAAAATAATTTATATAATACATAAACAGACCACATTTATAAACTAACAATAGATGTCAGTGTATATAGTGTATAAAAGATCAGTTCAGTGGATCATCAAAGATGCTTCTTGTGAGTTTTTGATTTTCAGTTATTTTCTATATACTCGTTTTTAGTCAGCCTTCGTTTGTTTTCTGATGAATCTAGATGTAAAGAACAAACGTTTATAATATTAATAAAATAATTAATAAACAAAACAAGATTTATGTAAAATTAAAATGAAATTTGTGAATAGCTTTTATTTAAACGCAAAAACATAACTTGTATATTTATTTCATTGTAAAAAATATATCAAAAATACAGTCCACACTAACATAATATACAGATTTCTTAGAATTAACACAAATGCTAGTGTTTTATGTAGCTTCTCTATCTGAATTACCAACGAACATAATGTTTGCTTGCATTATATTCAAATGATGTTACTGATATTGAATTTTTGATTGATTTTTTTTTTGTAATCAAGTTATCATGCCAACGAAAACAAGGAAATATGGAACCAAGAAAACATTAATTCAACTAGATTACATTTGTTAAATGAACATGTTTTAACTAAAAATGTAATAAAACTGCAAAGAGATATAGCCAAAGGGCTAGAACCCTCCAAACGAGAATATACATTATGAAAGATAAATTACTAGATGATTCGTAAATCAGCTATCATAAATAAATAAACATTTAATAACTATTTACGTTTGTCATCATCTTGGTTGTAAAATTTAAGTTCACTCTTTTAGATTATTTTCATTTCTTTTTTGGGTGTTACCACACTGACTAAATTTTCAAATTGTTCACGTGATTTAAAATAAAAACAGAGAAGTCCTAATAATCTATTAATATTATCCAAATAATATTTGTAATCTCAATTTTCAAGCACTATTATATTAAATAAAAAACAATAATACAAGTGTACGAAAATTATAGTTTTAATACAAAACTGGATAGGGATCAACCACAAATTTTATCGACGAAAAATATCAACATAAAAAAAGTTGTTTAGGAGAAATTAGAGAGAGCAAAGGCTGCTACATTTATTTTGGTTTCAAAGTGAATTAAATCTATTCAAATCCAATTAAAATCAAGGGCCTGCCACAATTATTTTATGCATATTGTATTGATTTTTTTAATCACTACAATTTTGCTTGGTTCCTACCCTGTGTAGGAATTAGGCAATATAAAATATTCGAAAAATTCTGCTATTACATAGAATAAATTTTATTTGTAAAAAAATATTTTCTCATGAAACAATATTTTGCGAATAGTGGTTTATCGACCTTCCGGTGAAAGAGAGACCTGGAAGAATTTTTCTAGAAGCAATATCGATATTTGTTATAACTAAAATTTGCACGTGCTTCCTATACTGGCTAATTACTTAATGGCTAAATTTTAAAGCGTTTTATGTGCGTGCGAATTTATTTCAAAATTCACAGTTAGCATTTATTAATAATCGTATCTACATTAGGGTGAACCTTATTTTCGAAAGTTCCAATATCTAACAGGACATCCCCGAGAAATGTAAGGTTATGCTTAAAACTGAAACAGAAAAAATATTGGCTCTGTCGAAGGTGGTTACCGTGGTAAAAACGGTATTTTTTTCAATTTTTCACTTTCAAACCAACAGAAACATTATTTAGAAAATTTTCTTAGCCAAAATGAAAAATGTGGTGAATGAAGGAGTTAATTACCTTACCATAACATCAATCGAATCGGATATCGAAAATTGGTTAACAAATATCGAGATTATTGCAAAATTTCCAAAATACAAAAACAAGACAAATACTTTTAACACTAAATACACTAACACTTAATAAACACATTATATCACTTGTTTATTATTTCGCAAATTTTTTTTTTAAATAAATGTTTTAATTTTCTAGATATAACAATAATCAGGATTAATTCTTCTTTAGACTTCAACATTCATCGGAACCCACGTCGTTTATCGGAAACCCACCCAAGACGCTATTATCCCTAGTTCTTCAAACCATCACCAAAATATTAAAATGTCAGCTTTCCACTCACTTATAGATAGACTAATAAACATCCCTTTGACAAATTCAAATTATGACGTAGAGCTTAATATAATTTTACAAATAGCAACGAATAACGGATATGTAATTAAGACTATATTAAAATTATTAAATGAAAAGCTAAAGCGTAAAGCTCTAACGGGTATTTATCCACCAGATAATCCAACGCAGGAAACTTGGCGTCGCTTAGAGTATATACTAGAGTATGTACTAGAAAAACTAGTGAACCTCTAACCACCGGAAAAATGCAACGCAGGAAAATTGGCGCCGCTTAGAGTATATAGGAAAAACTAGCCAACGGATTAGCAACATCGTGTCTGATTATACCAATATTAGTTTTGCTTTTTATAATAATAACACAATAAAGAAAATGGGTTTTAACAATAAACCTAGAGTTGATCGCCTTGTCAGATCTAAAGAACATTTATCTGGTTCCAATCAATCAACATTCCATAATCATTTAACTTTAGAAAATCATACAAGCTTAAACAATTTAGACATATACAACGCAGAAGCAGACGTTAAGACACCTTAAAATCATACGAAATTCGAAAATCCATATTCCTTAACCAAAATATTCTTAACGAACAGAGAGAAATCCGTTTCTCACCAATTACGGATCCCGCCCTGTTCTATTCTCACGCTCTTAATAATATGACTAATACGTCGGGTAATTAAATGTACTTCAATATACCTTGAATTTTGTCACTCAGCCGATGACTAATCGCTTACCTGCTATTCCACCCCCCCCCCCCTTTTTATTAGTAATTTTTCCGTGTAAACAACAGATGGTTGGAACGATCAATAGATTAATTTTTATTGCCTATTTTTTGTTTCTCTTTCTTTTATTTCCTTTTGCTTACTTCTACTATATATAACTAAATTTTTATTTTTACAAATCAGTAGATACTCCTTATGATGATCTAACAAGTTGAAATCGATCAAGTAATTTTTAAACTTTTTGAACAAATTTTTTTAATTAAAATATTAAAATTTTTTTTTTTTGCTAAATAATAAACAAGTGATATAATGTGTTTATTAAGTGACAAGACAAATGATTACTATATTTTTTAAAATTATAAATGCATAATGTTTCTTCTATACAATGATATTAAGAATTTATTTTTATGATGAAAATAATAAAATAATAAATAATAAATAATCAATCTAAGATGATCTTCTACCCTTTAAGGATATTTTGGTATATGTTGAAAACTACTGTGTGTAGTCCTTTACGGCTTGTAGTAAATATTGCATGTCATCTTCATTTCTTGTCAATTTGTTACGTGTATTAAAATGTTGTATTAACTTAACATCACTTTCTGCGATATCATTTACGACTTTGATTTGACTGATAATCTTCATTCCGTGCTTAAAATTATCATTCAGAGGCCACACATCATTGTTAAGAAATCTGTGGAAATCTTGATCAGTTTAAAAAAATCGCCAGTGTTTGGTGTAACAAGCTAGTTGTTTCGTAATGAATGTTTTCACATCGTCAATTTTCAACTCGAGGCGCATATAAGACTCGGCCTCTACATCCCTCATCATATGCAATTGTTGCACCATTCTTCTTTTCTCTGCGCTAGAGACGTTTTCGTTGAAAAAAGAGAATGCTTTCGTTGGACAAATACCACAATTGACCACATATTTTATTACAGACACATCCAACTTTTCGTCATGTGTTTTGTAGATATAAATATCTCGTAAATAGTTCAAATCCAGCTTTGGTGCTTTAGTAGCTTTCGTGCAATGGAACCAAATTTTCACATAAAAACGTGCGACAAAAATGTAAATACCCCGTAAATTCTTCTGTTCTTGTGCTGTTAACTTAAATTCTTCACAAAAAATAAATAATTTTAATGCATAAATGGCTTTGGACATCCTGCGAGCATGATGAATAGGCCCTGGCGGATGGAAACGGACATTTTCATTTGGTACCATGCCCAAAAAAATTAGAGTGATTTCCAATAATTCTTTGTAATCATTCCGAGCATCATCCTTTGCCAATTCGTTCTTACAAAAATCGGCTATCACATCGTATCATCACAATTGTATATAAACTTTGGGATCATTTGTGCCTGCTTTGAAATTATTCTTACTCAAGGAATTCTAGTCATTCTTGAATCTCACAAATAACGGAACATTTACTCCTGATGTATTGCCCATTTCTGATTCAATTGCAGCGCGCAATGTAATTTCACATATGTGATGTCGACAAGGAAGTAAGATATACTACTGTGGGCAAAAAGTAGTAAGATTTTAATTTAAATTTCGCGCGGAAAACCATTCGTCGAAATATTTTGTTTTCTAAGTTGGTATGACTGTCAGTGACATCTGTGCCAAATGTCACATCAAAATAATCATTAGTGTTTAGTATACAATTGTCTTTCTGAAGTACAAAAAGTACATTCGGCGATTTTTACAATGAGTGAAATTATTCAACAAAGAAGTTCCATTAAATTTTGTGTGCGGAATCAATTTTGTGGTGCCGAAACGTTCAGAATGTTGCAAAAGGCCTTCGGTGATAATTGTATGTCGCGAGCAAGTGTTTTTGATTGGTACAAATTGTTCAAAGAGGGTCGAGAACGTGTTGACGATTGACCACGTCTAGGGCGGCCATCAACATCAACTGATGATCAACACGTTAATAAAATCAAGGAATTGGTGCTCGAGAATCGACGATTAACAGTCAGAGACCTTACTGGCATCGTTGAAATACCGAAAGAAAAAGTGAAAGCACGATTGGTTCCAAAATCACTCAATTTTTTGAAACACAGCATCGCGTTGATGTCTGTGAAACAATGCTTTCCGACTACCAGGATGTCATGAAACGTATTATAACTGGCGTTGAGTCTTGGATCAATGCTTGCAAGTCAAAAATCAAGGTGATATTTACAGTTTTCTTCGATTATCGAGGTGTGGTACACTGCGAATTCCTTCCGACCAGCCAAACTGTCAACAAGGAATACTATTTGAGTGTTATGCGTCGTTTGCGCGAAGCTATTCGTAAAAAGAGGCCGGAATATGGGTCGACAACTCTTGGTTTTTGCACCACGATAATGCACCTTCTCATACTGCATTGGTTTTACGTGATTTTTTCACCAAAAATTTCACCCATATCGTTCCACAACCACCGTATTCGCCTGATTTAGCTCCGTGTGACTTCTGGCTGTTCAGCAAACTCAAACGACCGCTCCGGGGAAACCGTTTTGAGTCAATTGAAGACATTAAACGTGAATCGCTACGCGCAACGTTGGCACAAGTGTATTGAGACAGGGGGGTATTACTTTGAGAGGGACGAAATAGATTTGGAGAAATAAATAAAGAATTTTAAAATTATGAACAAAGTCTTACTGTTTTTTGCCCACAGTATTAATAAACTTCGTTCTAGTTTCTGCTCTAAAATAATTGCTAATATTCTCTCAATCTTCCAGTATTTGAATAAGTTGTATTGAAGCAAGCCGCCACGACATCGTCAGCTACTCTCCACTCGATTAAGAGAAAACAGTCTCCACCATTTTCAAACCAGTTGCTCTTGATATTTTGGGAACGCCCAATAATTGTTCTCTATCTCTATGGGAAATAATTACCGGCAAACGATTCACGGTCTTCGTTCCAGATAACTCCGGAAGTAATTTTATATCCCAATGTACTACGCCTGTTATAAACTTGAAAGTCGATTTAACTGATGCTGCTATTTCTACTCTATTTCTTTCCTGAAGACGCCCCAGTGTTGTTCGATTCAAAACGAGTTCATCAATAGAATGCCCAAGACTTTCGGCAACAGTTCTGAGAAAATGCACTGCTGCACGATCAGTAATCTTATTTATAATTATCCAAAGCTGACAATATTCTAGGAGTAATTCATTTTTCATGTTTCAATATTTGCTTCCTAGGGACTTCTGCTGCGCTTAGCATGGGCAAATCAATATTTTCGAAGTTGTTATCAGATATCCTTTCGCTGTCACTCTCCGATGACGATAATAATGCTTGTGAGTCTATTGGAATTGATTTAAGTTTTTCGTGCGAGCTCGAATGCGTTCCGATTCTAGCTTTTATTTAATTTCATATTGACTAGCTCCAGTCAAATATTTGGGACACCCTTTCTTACGCTGTGACACCAGGTATCGCTTGTCGTCTTCACTGGCCATTAAGTACAAGGCATTGGTATGTGCTGCGATATCGAAAATATCATCCAGTTTACTATTAAAGGCTATTTTTAATTCACGGTTAAAAATACACTTTTGAAAGTTTATTTTTATTCTTTAGAAGATTTTTCCACTCATCATACAATTGCTCCAATTTTCCAATAGAATTTTGTTCCTTTTTCGCTGGAATTCGTGCATTTAACCAAAAAAATAGACAATTCATGGATTGTCAGAGCTGCACTTTTACGAATAGTTAATTTTACAGTACGGTGATTGTGCAAAAAGACACAACACTTGCTTTTTTGAGGGTAACTTAGCATCAATAATTTGACAGCACTCATGGCCAAGAAGATACATTTTTGTAATGGACCGTAAATTAGCTGCCATTTTATCAACTTTAGTAGCACTTTCTTAAAAATATTAATATAACTGTTAAACGGACTAGATTTAATTATTACAAATTTGTGTCCTTTTCTCGAGAGATTTGGATCTAAACTGAAATTAATTTGCATTTATTTTGTTTATATATTATATGATACAATGAAACATATTGGCCATAGCAGGTCATAATTAATACGGTAGGAGAATTTAAATACAATAACTAATGAGACGAATGAGTCATAAGGACTTAACAAAGTTGTGTTTTATTATAATGACATCATAAAACACAACTATGTTAAGTTCTTATGACTCATACGCTTTATTATAACATTATAAAACATTCCATTGTTTATTCGTTATACTCGTACCTCAGATTTAGTTAATTATTTTTGTTGTAATTTTCAATATAAATTCCAGGATTTAAAAATTGACAATAGACTCGATATTTGGTAATCGATTTTCGATATCTTTGATGTTTTGGAAAGGTAATTATATTTTCTATTCACTACAATTTTTATTTAGGCTGAGAAAAAATTTTAAATAATTTTTCTGTTAGTTTAAAAGTGAAAAATTGAAAAAATACCGTTTTTAACCGAACTTCGTGCTCAAGTCGCTATCTCTAAACCATCTTCGATTAACCCAATATTGTTTCTGTATAAGTTTTTAGTATAACCTTACATTTCTAGGGGATGCCCCGTTAGATATCTCTACATATTTTCCGCGTCATATAAACAAGGACCACCCAAATTTACATAAAAAATATTCTACGAAAATTATCACTCTAGTAGAATAGCAAGAATTAGGAAATAACGAGTTTTGATAAAAACAAATGTATTTCACCAAAATTCAGCATTTTTACAGTCCAGGCAGATCGACTATTCGAAATGAAACTTCATATTTAAATTGTCTCCATTAATTTAGGAATAAATATAAAGATTAAATTTTCAACAAGGGTTGGTTGGTTGACCTGGTTAGTTTTCTGAAATTTAAGCAGAAATAATGATTTTTGATTATTACAATACCGTATCAGCAAAAGTTCGGTAAGTTGAACTCGTCGCTTTAGAAATTAAGTGTGATGTGTTCGAGATCTATGTGATACATTCGTGGTACTTCAAAGAGATGTGGGTGTTGGTCACAACATATTCATTCCTCCAGTTTTTTGGAATGTTTGGATAAATTCCAGTAATATTCAACTTCGATGAAAATATGTTCACTACTAGATCAAACAAAAATTAGTCCACCATCAAAATGGTTTCAAATCAAACTTCTAAGATTAATCATTTTTCTTAAATTAGCTGGTTTAAGCCTAGTTAAAAAAGACGTGTTATTCGGAAGCCAGATAAAATCATTTTTTATTCACTAGGCGTAAACCAGCTAATCTAAGAAATAATATTAAACATAAAGCCTAAAAATCAAAACCAATACTGATAACATTTTTTACTATAAACACAGCGAATTATTTAATAGAGTTAAGTGAGTGGCGTTAATGTAGACCATTGATTATTGCCAATATTACGACGTTCACTTGTGACATAAAATGACATTTTACATAATATTGATCCATATTTTTATATCAAAATGTGCTGAAAACTCTGTTTCTCTTTCTGAGAGTATCTCCGCGGATAGTCCATTGAAAACTATTGTATGATTTAAAGAGACTGCTAGTTTTTGTGTGGACAATTTTTATTATCCAGGGAAGTGATATCCTAGGGTGAACGATATTTTATATTGTGAATATGAATATATAGACAAAATGAGACGTATGAACAGGAACAATCCAATATTTCAATATCATCATCATCATCATACGAAAGAAAGAAATTTAGCCACTACATCATGGAAATAAAACATATATTTTGGGGTGCATGTAAGCCATATTTTTAGGGGTTTTAAAATACAGTGCTGGGAAAAAAAAGTGGGACAAACGAATTTATTGCAAATTGGAGTCTTTTTTTGCTAAAATTACAAAACTTTTGAAAACAATTTGTTTATTGTTTCATTTTAAATACATGTATGACGTAATTTTTTGAAAAAAAAAAATTACCTGCAATTTAGGGGCAGAACCCCGAAAAATGCCAAAATATTCAAAATACGTTGATGGGTGTTAAAGTAATTTAATAAATTAAACACTTATTTTTTATTTTTTTGTTTGTGTTTTATTGATTTATAGAAGTTCAATTTTTAATATTAATATTTTGTTGGACCGCCTTTTGTTTTAATTACACCGGTACAACCCCGCAACTGATGTGCAAAAAAATTGGTCAAGCAATTATTTTATTTTACGCCTATCGTTCTCGGTCGTCATTAGGGTGCAGATGTTTTATTGCCTGTAATTTTTTTTTTGAGTATAAATGTTCATATTTTGTAAGGTTTAAGTTATTCTGTAAGTGATTCTAGTCAAATAAAGAATAAAGTGCAATTTTAGTTAAAAAAAATGGGACAAGTTAGTGAGCAGTGTAAAAGCAATATGTTGATTTTGGCGCGAGCAAATTTAACCATTCGTGAAATAGCTGAAAGATTAAACATTCCTAAAAGTACTGTAGCGAGGAATCTTAAAAAAATGCGAGAGATGGGCAGTACCAAAAGAAAGAAAGGCTCTGGAAGGCCCAGAAAGACAACTCCAGTGGAAGATCGTTTTATAATATTACAATGTCGTCGGAATCGTTTTAACTTCATCAGACATAAGACAGGATCTTGAGCGAGCAACGGGAAAAAAAATTTCAGCCAGCTTAGTGAGAAAGAGACTTGTTAAAGCTGGTTTGAGAGCACTTAAACCAGTCCAGAAGCCTGAGTTCACACTACTAGTGAAAAAAAAACGTTTGCTATGGGCCCAGGCGCATGTTTCTTGGACTCCAGAGATGTGGAATGAAGTGATTTTCTCCGATGAATCAAAATTCAAGCTACATGTTGGAGATGGAAGAATTCTCGTAAGGAAAAAACCGGGCGAGAGACTTAGCAACGAATGTCTTTTAAGACTTCCACCGAAAAATGAAGGAGTTATGGTCTGGGGATGCTTTTCTGGACATGAAACCGGTAGATTGTGCTTCCTTAGTTCCAGCGTGACAGCAGCTGTTTATCTGCAGGTCCTTCAGAACGAATTAGAGCCTTCTGTGTTAAAGTTCTTTGGCGAGACTTGCCCATTTATTTTTCAACAGGACAACGCTCCATGCCATACCGCCAAAGTGGTGAATTATTAATTTTGAATTGTAGATAGACAAACTGGCTTTCAGATAAACATAAATAATTTGTTAAAAACTTGTTTTTTTTTCTTATCTCTTCATTTAAAGGTAAAAAAGTACTTCGAAGAAAACAGTATCGATGTGTTGAACTGGCCCCCGTATAGTCCAGACTTAAATCCAATTGAAAATATTTGGTCTATAATGAAGCTAGAAGTAGCAAGGAAGCGCCCAGAATCGATTGAAGCTTTAAAAAGTTTGTTGATCACGATTTGGGAATCCATATCTCCTGCGACTTTGAGAAATTTATCAAATTCAATGAATCGGAGGTGTATCGCTGTAATAAAAGCAAGAGGCGGTCCAACAAAATATTAATATTAAAGATTGAACTTGTATAAATCAATAAAACACAAACAAAAAAATAAAAAATAAGTGTTTAATTTATTACATTACTTTAACACCCATCAACGTATTTTGAATATTTTGTCATTTTTCGGGGTTCTGCCCCTAAATTGCAGGTAAATTTTTTTTTTCAAAAAATTACGTCATACATGTATTTAAAATGAAACAATAAACAAATTGTTTTCAAAAGTTTTGTAATTTTAGCAAAAAAAGACTCCAATTTGCAATAAATTCGTTTGTCCCACTTTTTTTTCCCAGCACTGTATATGAATGGAAAATAACGTATCCTTGCAAACAAAAATATTACAAAACATCCCGAAACAAAAAATTAGAGTTTTATAGATTTATGGTTTTTTTAAAATAGTATTTTATCGTAGTTGTTGAGTTTATGATAAAAGTTTGTGATAAAAAATCGATATCATTTTTAACCTAATTTAATCGAGCATTCAACTATATTCGTACGTGTTAGTACTGTTTGTGTACGAAGGAGTATAGATAGATTCATAAACCATAAAGTGTTTCATATTTTAATAGTTCTAGAGCTCTGGGACAATTTATGTGCTGTTATACTTGACAATAGCGCGATTTACCATAAAAATCGGCAAATCGATCGATTTTATTGATTTTACAATTTTTAATACGTAATTTATGAAAATAAAAGAATTTTATACAAATTTTATGTGCGTAGGTTTTCATTATGCCGTTCATTTTATGACAGATTCTTTTTGGAAATTTGTTTATATTGTATTCTATATATATATGTATGTACGAGGGTGGTATATTAAGCGCACAGATAAAAAAATACAACTCCCATTACGTAATCCAATTTTAGGCTAATATTCCTACACAATCCAAAACAACACAGTTTTTTTGTTACGATCAATCAAAAATAATTTAACATTGCCTTATATTACCTCGCACCACATATCATTACCCTAACAAAATTAATCAAATTTAATTATGAAAAACATTTTTTATGGTTTCCCAATAACAACAAAAAATAATTCTTTGTTTACTTACGTCAAATATATAAAAATCAATTATTTTGCAGATATTTCATTTTAGATTTGTTTACTTTTGTTATTAATTAGTCCATTTGTTTTTATACTAATAATTAGATTGTAAAACGATATCAGATTAAATGCCAAATCAGACAAGAATTAGAAATTACAAACAAATCCGATAAATCTTGCATGCAAACAAGATATAACTGCTCAAACTACACTACAAAATATATATAATTCGTCTAAGTTTAGGTGATTGTTTCGTCTTTGTAAATATTAGAACTAGAATTACCTTGCCGACCGGTATTGTTTTTTCTGATTTTCATTTGTTCGTTATTGATATGCAAATGCTTTTTGGTAAAGAAACTGATAGACAAAGTGATCTTGGTGTGGTCGAGCTTGGTTTCAGCATCTCCTCTAATTCGTGGCGTCATTTTTTTGTTGTATTTATACGAAATTTGCAGAACCCATTTTTTTATAAATTTATACACTCTTCATCTTCTGTTTTCCATCAACAAGTTCATTGGAGTTCAGTAAATTAAAGGAATAACTTTATTTTCATGATAGGATAAAATGATTTTTATTTAACTTAAACAGGTTGCCAAAAAAATTTGAAAACAAAAAAAAGTTTGTATTCATTTTCCGAACATGGGAAATAATTTTTATGTATGCAAACAGGTAACCATTTTATTCTAGTTTTAAACAGGAAAAAGTAGTAAAAATTAAGTCTAGTGAATACGAGTTTTTTTTAATAAATAGTTTACCATGTTTTACGGCTTTTAATAATTAGAACAATTTGTCAGGAATAATTGTTACCTGGTAAAAGGCATGCTATTTTATTACTTTATTTTTCTTATCTAATTTTCAGTTCAAGCAAAAATATATATTCTGTTATTAATTGTAAATAACTTTAGTGAATTATGAAAGGCCTGAGGCTTATTTAGATGCACGAGTATGTCCTTTTTCCTACTAATTGATGATGTAAAGATAATTGGTGCTGGTTTTTGATTAGAAATTTACTAGGGAGATATGGAGAATCATCAAAGGAGATACGGCATCAAATAAGTCATACCCAACTTAACTGTGTTTTTGTGTTTTATGGCTAACCTGATGTAAGTTTATATTAAGGGCTCAAACCATCACCATTTTTTGAGGGTTTAGGATTTTGCTTAGGCGCGTTGGTAACAGAGTAATGGGTTCAAGTTTAGGCTTTAAAAATTTACTGGAAGCTATACGTCCTTGAACTCAATCATCATCCTCGTCAAGGTATTTCCCTAAATAAAACAAGAACTGAAACCAAAACCGAGTTCAAAAATTGTCAAAGTACAAGCTGTTGACCAGAGAAGATTCAGTGCAGTTTCAATTAGGGATACACATTTTTCGATATTTTTCTCTTCTCGATAAATCGAAAACAATTTTGTCTTGCTTCTAGAGTACTCGAAATTTTTCGATGTTAAATATTTTGTTCATTTTACGTATGAAAATCAAAAAGTAACCGTTTTATTTTAAGCTCTAGTTTAAATTTTATATAGATAATATATCTACAGTCAATTTAGAAAGACGAATGACTATTAATTTGTTAATTTGAAAAATTCTACCAATCAGCTAAAAGATGGCGTTAAACGATGGTATACAGATCATGGATGCGGGGCGTTATCTGTCGTTCTATACGGATACTTATGATTAACATATATTTTAGTTTGATGGTGCTACATCCCATTGAGGAATTGGCCTTATTCGAAGGATACATAATCAATTTTAACCAGTCCATTGCATTCTAACTAGGTCCAGGGCTGCTCGATGAGGCATATTGGCAAGCCGGGAGGAGAAGATTTTGTTTAATTCCATTTTTACAATTACATTATGCTGTTCCTATGCGCTCATCCAAATTTGTGTTAACCCATGCGACGACTGTTTGAAATGAAGTTGTTGTCGCGTTGTTTCCCTCAGCTAAGCACCGCCCCTATAGTTTAATATAGTATAATAGAGTTTTTGCGAAATCCAAGCTAGATGGAACTCAACCGTTTCTCAACCATATTTGATGAAATTTGGTTAAAACCACCATTTTGAATTAAATTATAATTTTATTTTCTGAAAAAGGTAGACTAGGCCAAAAATTACATTCCACATAAGTACTGATGAGATGATTGATTTTTTTTTTGATCTGACCAGATTTAATCTGTATATTTTATCTGTTCCAAAAATAAATCGAAAATTTAACATAAGTACAATGTGTAGAAGAACTAAAGAAGTAGATACACATACGACTTTTGTGTAGTCCCTGGTCTTGTTCGTACTGGATTTTCAAAATTGCCTTCACTCATACAGGTTGATAAAATTACTCAAAAATAGTTTTATGCCAAACACCTTTCAGTCACTAATGGTATTACGACTTTGGTTTGGAAAAGTGCAATTAAGAGAGATAACACAATATTTCAAATTTCATGTACATGTAGTTAGTAAACTAATATTGTGTACTAATAAAAATACTAAAACTTATTTAAAACTCTTATCAAATCACTTCAAATAGGTTTATAATAAAATATTTTTGATACATAAATGATATATTTGTTCACATAAAAATATAAGTTTTGTTATTGTATTTGATAAACAAAGATGAATTTCAAAAAAAGTATGGCAATATAGGGGTTTTGTTCAATTTCTGTAAACAATTTCTGATGATGGATAGATAAGATGATTACTTCCAATAAGAACTTTTTGTTTTTTCAATAGAGTATAAAGTAGCTAAGTAGTAAGTAGTAATGTAAATAAAATTTTGGTAGACAAAAACGCCCATCTGGGCCCACGATTAAAAACTTACTGTAAACATTTGAGTTCACTGGTTCTTAAAACTGTAACTGCAATAAAATGACTAAATTGTCTTTAGATGTGAGTTCTTAAAAGCGATGTTGATGAGATGACTTGCAAAACGTCACGAAAAATTTTGTGACAAATAATACAAAATTACCACCCATTTAATTTTCCGTGACTTTAAATTTTCTTATAAAATTAGAGTAAATACAATTTTTATACCATATTGAATTAAATAGAAATTACAAAGGTCATAACTAAATTATTAAATAAAAAATTAATGATAAAAAATGTATAAAATTTGTGTAATGGATTGTTTCGAGTAATCATATCGAATTACCTAAAGTATTAATTAATTATGTTAATTTAATTTAATCTCATTTAATTTTTAATTGTTTTGATATAACGTAAATTTGTAATCAATCTTAATAATTTAATTCAGATAAATTTGTAATTGATCTTAATAGCTTAGCTAATTACCTAAATGTATACACTGAAAAGCCTTATAAATGTTTAAAGGCCTTGAGAACACAACAAATGTGATTCGGTATGGTGATACGTTGTGTAGAATTTTGGCCACTATGCGTGGGTTTAGAATCATAGTTGTATAAAAAGAACAAAATCATTATTCATTTCGGTAATTTCATTCAGTTCAGTAATGTAACAAATAAAATTATAATTTAAAATTTATTTTAATAACAAGTCGGCATCCGTTTTATTTCATGGTCCTTCGAGCCGGATCCGAATTTGTCTATTGTTTTTGTGCATACTTCGAAGTGATGGTAAATTCGCGTGTACGTGTACCTGCATCTTATTTTATTTTACGTCGAATCGGACACCATTAGTTCACCGTGTGGAAGAGACACTGCGATATAGAAAAATCAAGTTTGCAGTAGTGATTGAAGCCATTTTGTGTACAAATCAAGCCGCCGCTGCTGAACTAATTTTCGGAATCATCGACTGCTGCATTATTCAACACCGGTATTATAGCGTTCGAGGAGCATATTTGGATCGGAGCTACAGCGAGACGTATTTCGAACGTTGCCGAACGAAAACCTTAAGTATCCAATTTTTATTATCTTGCTAATTTGTTAATTAACTGGGTTCAACTGGGTGCATGTGTGTATAAATCCGAATAGTTGGTACAAGTGTATAACATTTAAATTATGACGACTCTTGCCGTACAGTCTCGTGGTCGCATTCTTGGGTCATTAACGACGATTCGAAAGTTCACATCCACCATAACCAAAGATACCGCGTATTATGAAATTGAGGTTAGGTTGCAAAGGCTAGAGACATTGTGGAACGAATTTTACCAATACGAAGATCAAATTTCGTTGGCGCTCGCAACTAATGCCAGTCTTCCGTTGGAGTTAAAGCAAGAAAAATTTGAAATTAAGTTTTTTGAAGCTAAGGCCACATTGCTGAAGAGTCTTCAGGAGAGGAAACCACCCATCGATGCTACGAGTAATACGTCGTTGGATACCCTGCTAGACCAACAACGCGTATTCTTAGAAGGCTTAGCTGATCGGACGCAGCCTATCAACGATCGGTCAATGAATCAATCGTCAGATTCATTCAAACTACCTCGAGTCCGCATTGAGAAATTCACGGGAGAGTATGAAGCTTGGCCGGCATTCTACGATTTGTATACCTCGTCGTTGCATAATGTCGAAGGCATCTCAAAGGTGCACAAATTCCAAATCCTAAGGGGGTCACTTACGGGGCCGCCACTCGACATTATTAAAAACTTTTTGATAACAGACACAAATTATAGTGAGCCGTGGGAAAAATTAGTTATGCGGTACAATAGAAAACGACCAATCCTCAATGCGTATATTGATCGATTTATTAGCCAGCCCTCAGCAATCAATGGATCGTTAAAGTCTCTTCGTCAGATCATCGACGCATCTGATGAAATCATAAAGGGTATTAAGGCGTTAGGTGGAGCAGCAGAAAATAGAGATCCTTGGCTGATCCAAATATTATTGACGAAGGTGGATGAAGAGACACGTCTCGTACGGGCAAAGGACACCATCGGTGATGACTTTCCAACTATTCATAAATTTTTGGATTTTTTATACAATCAGTGCTACTCAAAAGAAAGTGCGGTATACGACAAGAAACCAGGAAATAAAGGTGTGAGTGTAGTAAAATCAATGTATGTTGCTAGAGAGAGTGTAAAATGTACTTGTTGCCAACGTTCACATTACCTCTATCGATGTCTTAAATTCAAGGGATTGCCAATTCAAAAAAGACGCCTTTTGGTCAACCAACTGGGAGTATGTTACAATTGCCTTCGAGAAGGTCACAGCGTCAGTACATGCCCCACGGAGTACTCGTGTCGCATATGCAAATTAAAGCACCATACATTTCTGCATTTGGAATCGGAATCCTTACCATCCAATTCGCATTCACCAATCAGTACCGTTATTCGAACTGACCAGGCAATAGGCACCAAGGCAACTCCGATTGAGGGTACATCGTCCAGCACAATAAATGACACTAACACAACGACCAAAACCAAAGTCAGCTCACCCAGTACAGCAATCACAACGAACACCGCGCTTAATGTCACCACAACTAGGTCCGCCTTATTACCAACCGCATTGGTGTACGTCCGCAATTCGGCTGGAAAAAACCAGTTAGCTCGCGCATTGCTAGACTTAGGATCGCAGTCAACGTTTATAACCGAAGGTCTAGTGGAAAAATTAAATATCCAACGATCAGCTTCAAACGTTCGAGTAAGCGGTATTTCCGGACTGAAGGGTGAAGTAACTAAGGGGTTAGTCAAACTAACGCTACAATCAAGACTCACTACGACAGATTGCTTTCACACGGAGGCGTTTATACTAACAAAAATGACAACTTTCATTCCGCAATCAAGGATAGGCACACGAGGCTTAGATGACGTGAATAAACAACGTCTGCAGTTAGCAGATCCTACCGATTATAGACCCAGTAAAATTGATATTCTGCTTGGTGCAGATATATTATTCGAATTACTGAAGGTGGATAAATTGAGAATCAACGATCATCTCATAGCGCAATCAACATCATTCGTATGGGTTATTGCTGGAAATTGGCCTAACCATTCGAGTCACTCAACATCATATTCCACAGTCATATAAGACAACGAGACCTATAGAGTACTGGAACAATTTTGGAAGTTGGAGGAGATCCCAATCGCATCAAGTATGTCTGACGTTCAATTGAGGTGCGAGAAGCACTACGTGGACAACTATCAACGGAGCTCGGAAGGCAGGTACGTCGTTAGGCTACCATTTGATGCGAATTCTGGAGAGTTAGGTCATTCACGCTCAGCCGCCGTCAATCGATTATTGTCGATGGAACGCAGGTTTAAAAAGGATCCTATCCTGAAGGAACAATACGTAACTTTTATGAACGAATATCTTCATTTGAGTCACATGGAAGAGATACCATCCGATGAGGTTGTATGCGATGACGCGAGGTGTTTTTACTTGCCACACCACGCCGTGATTAAGAGCGAAAGCACAAGTACGAAGTTGCGTGTGGTGTTTGACGGGTCGTGTAAGTCCGGGTCCGGAATATCACTTAACGATAAATTGTTGGTTGGGCCTATCATACAAAAGGATTTGACATCCGAACTAATGATGTTTAGAAAGCATGCTATTGCATTTTCCTCCGATGTCGAGAAAATGTTTAGGCAGGTTAAGATCAATCGTTTAGATCAAGATTTTCAACGCATAGTGTGGAGAAGCACTGCGTCTGAACCTATAAAAACCTTCAGATTAACCATCGTGACATATGGCACGTCGTGTGCGCCATCCCTGCTAAAGGCCAGACACCGCACCAAATTGCAGAAATCAACAGAGACACATATCCAATCGGGTCCATGATACTGAAGCGGTACTTTTACGTGGATGATTGCCTATCGAGAGCTGACTCAATAGAAGAAACAGAGTGTGCCGTTCGAGAAATATGTGAAGTTCTGAATCAAAATGGCCTTACGCTACGCAAATGGAGGTCCAACTCGCCCAATTTAATGAAAAATATTCCATTGGAGAACCGAGATGAAAAAAGTTTAAATTTAGATGATTGTTTTGGCACCGTCAAAACGGTGGGACTGCAATGGAATCCATCAAAGGACACATTTTCGTATAAGATATTTGGGGAGTTCAAACCGGTCGTATCCAAACGCGAGATGTTATCGCAAATCGCCCGAGTTTTTGATCCATTGGGCTGGATTTCTCCCGTTGTGATCGTGTTTAAGGTTAGCCTACAGAGACTATGGCTTCGTAAATTAAATTGGGACGATCCACTTCCCGAAGATCTAGCACGACAATGGCAAACGAACCAAACGTCGTTACGCGACTGAAGACGATTTGAAGCAAATAAAAGCACCACGATTTTTGAAGATACACCGTGGAACCACAGGTATACCAGGTATGATGGCTCCGAAAGCGCATATGGAGCGGTTATTTATGTTCGCGTCACCAATAGCATAGGAATGATAGATACCAGGCTAGTCATCTCCAAAACCAAGGTTGCACCGATAAAGCAGATATCGTTGCCAAGGTTAGAGTTGTGTGGTGCGGTTCTTTTGAGCAGATTGATGAAGTTTGCAAGGAATGCGTTAGAAATCGAGGATGTACCATGTTGGGCGTGGACAGATTCCGAGATAGTCTTGGCTTGGCTGTCCGACGTACCAAGGCGCTGGAAATGTTTCATCGGTAATCGAACGGCAGAGGTTTTGGAGGTCATTCCACGAATTAGATGGGGTCACGTTACATCGAAGGAAAACCCAGCAGATGTTGCATCAAGAGGTGTAACTCCTAAGCAACTCGTGAATTGCAGTCAATGGTGGAATGGGCCTCAGTGGTAATCCAAGCGAATTGAAGATTGGCCAAGGAGTGTGAAAACTAGTCATACTAATTTAGAGGAACGAACTATTTCAATGACAGCACAAGTTAAGATAAACTCAGCACACTTGCTCAAAGATCTTTTCATAAGGATTGAATATTTCTCCAAGATAAAACGAATACTGGCTAAGGTTTTGCGCGTTATCAAAATCTATCGATCGTTAGATACTGTTGAGCTGGTCAAAAAGGCGAAAAAGGCGTGTATAAGATGGGTTCAGTCGGAAGAATTTGATGATGAAATACATGACATCAATCGAGAAAGGGCGGTTAACAAGAAAAGCAAATTAATCTCATTATGTCCGTTTATCGATCTAGACGGCATCTTACGAGTCGGGGGAAGACTGGAAAACTCACAGGTATCATTCGACAAAAAACATCCGATAATACTACCAAAATCACACTTGTTAACCGACAAAATTATAAGAGAAACTCACATTCGGTATTTGCACCCAGGGCGAAACGTTACAAATTAGCATCCTGCGGCAAAAATATTGGATCCTCAATTATCGAAATGCAGTGCGACGTCAAATTAATAGCTGTGTGGTTTGTCGCAAACTAAGAGCGTCTACGTTACAACAATTAATGGGCAATTTACCGGCTTCTAGAATAACGCCCAGTCGTCCGTTTCTACACACTGGTGCAGATTATGCTGGTCCATTACACCTCAAATCCAGAACCGGAAGATCGATCGCATCCCGATCATTAATGGTTATATTTGTATATTTATATGTTTCGCCACGAAGGCTATTCATATTGAGCTCAGTCACGACATGACATCGGAAGCATTTATCTCAGCACTTCGTCGATTCATAGCTTGAAGAGGAGTCCCCAGTGAATTAACGTCTGATAACGGCACCAATTTTGTTGGGGCGAAAAGACACTTGGGAGAATTATATGATTTATATCAACAAAATACAAAATGTAAATCAATCCAAAATTTTCTATTGCAGAACGAAATCCGATTCACATTCAATCCTCCTAGCGCTCCTCATTTTGGAGGCCTGTGGGAGTCTGGAATAAAATCCATAAAACATCACCTCAATCGAGTGACAAAAGCAGTCGTTATGACGTCATGGGAAATGGAAACACTATTAGTCCAAATTGAAGGCCTTCTTAATTCCAGGCCTCTGTGTCCGTTGACCGATAATATTGATAGCCTCGACGCTTTAACGCCAGCGCATTTTTTGATCGGAGAAGCGATTACCACAATTCCCGAACCATCGTTACATATCGCGAGCAATCGATTGTCCAGATGGCAGAATGTTCAAGCCAGAATGCAGGGCTTTTGGAGACAGTGGCAGACAAATTACTTACACACGCTACAATAGCGGCGGAAATGGAACCCGGTCCAGGAGAACTTAAAAATTGGGGATTTAGTAATCATTAAAGATGAGAACTTACCACCGTCAAGGTGGTCAATGGGTCGCGTTATCATCCTACATCCAGGGAATGATGGTTTAGTACGGGTAGCATCGCTGAAGACGGCAACAGGCATTACAAAGAGACCAATAGTTAAACTGTGTAAACTATTAGCGTCTGAAGAATCTAATTAACCATCGTACTATATTAAAAACAGGAGTTTTTAATGGGCCGGAGAATGTTTCGAGTAATCATATCGAATTACCTAAAGTATTAATTAATTATCTTAATTTAATTTAATTTCATTTAATTTTTAATTGTTTTGATATAACGTAAATTTGTAATCAATCTTAATAATTTAATTCAGATAAATTTGTAATTGATCTTAATAGCTTAGCTAATTACCTAAATGTATACACTGAAAAGCCTTATAAATGTTTAAAGGCCTTGAGAACACAACAAATGTGATTCGGTATGGTGATACGTTGTGTAGAATTTAGGCCACCTATGCGTGGGTTTAGAATCATAGTTGTATAAAAAGAACAAAATCATTATTCATTTCGGTAATGTCATTCAGTTCAGTAATGTAACAAATAAAATTATAATTTAAAATTTATTTTAATAACAAGTCGGCATCCGTTTTATTTCAGGATTGTTGCGAATTTGCAATAACTTAGCAAAGCAACTGTAACTACTATAAACTATACTGTAAAAGTAATTTCATTAGAATCTGAAATTTTCTGTGGCAATATTTTGTTCCAATAAAAAAAGTCATGAAAAAGTGTCACTTTATCAGAATCTACCCCCTAGTCGTTCAACCGATAATATTGATATAGTGAGCAAAACTATTGCAAATAACTCATTTTTAATCAAATATTAATGACTTGTGGTTTCAACAGGACAGCACTACATGTCATGCAGCCATTGAAACAATTGGTTTATTGAGAAACAGATTTGGTGGATGATTCATTTCGCGAAGGGGGATCTTAGTTGGCCACCAAGAACGTGCGATCTAATAACATTAGATCATTTTTTGTCGGGCTATGTGCAAGTTAAGATTTATGAGAATAACCTACAATCAATCGAAGGTCTCAAAACCAGTATCGAACACGTCAATCGTGAGATAGAATTTCAATTATGTAGAATTGCATCGAACATTTCGACCAAAGAATCAACTTCTGCAAACGTGCTTGTGGTGGACATTTGTTAGATATTATTTTTCATCCATAAAAGGTCAACGATCTACACATCTAGGACATATATTTTACATACATCTTTTAAGAACCCACCCACTCTTATTAATATTTAATATTATTATTAATAGATAATACTCACAAAATAAAAATAAAGGCAGAAATAAGTTGATTGTGAAATACATACCAAGAATAATACCAATAATGTACACTGTTAAATTCAAAAATATTCCAAATGGATTTGTTTTGTAGTGAAATTGAAACATTTTTAGATAATCTTTATCATTTATACTAGAGAAGTCCCTGAATCCCTAATAGTGTCGTTGTAAAGATCACATAATTTTCTAACAATTTTAGATAAAAACGGTTCATGAACCGTTAAATTTAATTTAACACGTGATCATTAATACAATCAAACAAGAATATTCTTGTCCCGTGGTATTTCTCAATTAACGGTACGGTGGTACTCGTTTAGCGGATTAATTCCTATTGCAAGAGGTAAAATAGGCTTCTGTCTGTAATTTTGATCATTTTTGATCATTCATTCATATGATTGTTTTTGGGGTTTTCACATCTGTTACTTGATAAATAATTACCATGATAATTAATCATAATAAAATGTTTTTAAAATTTTTGTCTATTTGTCCGAAGTGCGGATCGTTGTCCGTATTTCACCACAAAACTACTACACCGATTTTGGTGTAACTTAAACAAGTTCGTCTCGTGGTTACGGAAGCAATCTACAGTTTGTTTTATGCTCGGTATCGTAATCGTTTTTTCGTTATAAGATAAAACATAAACAGATCAGTTATGGGCAACCAAAGCGTTTACTCGGGTCATTTTAGCGTTCTTTTCCAATTTATTTTTATGGAAATACAAAATAACAAATTCAAATGAAAATTGTCGAGTGTTGTGTAGAATAAATAGTAGATTATGTATCAAGGGAGTAAAATAGAAGTTTATTGCTCGAGTGAAGAGATTGCCGAGACCGAGGAATAAGAGTGGTAACTGAACAAGAGCAATAATCGACGTTTACTCCCGAGTTACATATGATATATTTTTACGGTTTCATTTTAATAAAAATATTTTGTTTTTTCTATTATTATTATCTCTGCAAACTGTTCTGGGGCCAAGGCTCTCCCAACTCATTCGTGGTTTGCTTTTTCCGCCCTTACTTTTACGCCAGTGTCGGCCAATTCGAGGACGTACGGTTACAAGACCGATTTTATCAACATCTGCATATTGCTTAGCTCCATGTCAGCCTTTACTGGAATAGAAGATGGGTCGACCCATGAATCTTGCACTCCCACAAAGGGTTATAGATGTGTTCTATTTCATCACAGATCGTAATCTGTTGATGAAAATCCCCTTTGCATCCTGCCCCTATCGGGATTCGAACCCGGTACCTCCCGATCCAAACGCCAAAGCTTTAACCACTTGCCATTTGGTCGATTATTATGTTTATCAACAAGTTTTTAGTAAAAACATTTTGCTTACATGAAATATACCGACCAGAAATTTTTATATGGCTATCAAGTTTCCATTTAAAATTCGTTTTTTGAAAAACAATTTTGTACGAAAATTATTCGTTTGTTATAATTAGGTATCTACTAATCCATTTACTTTAGACTCTAAGAAGTAAAATACACTGTTAGTTGCTTATGTTTGTTCTATGATATAATGATGAATTTTACTTTCGAGTTTTATACAAAGTACTGCGTTTTTTCCTAGGAGTAGAAAAACATATTGAGATAATTTACGTGGTGAAAAAATTTAGTGGACTGACCTAAATAGTGACCTATTTAGTCCACTTAACAATCATTTACAACGAAAAAATTATAGGCCAAATTTGGATCACATAACAAGATTTATGTACACCATCTATTGAATAATACTAAAAGTATTGCTAATGCTCTCATCACTGTTCGTATTTTCCTCATAAATAATTCCAGTAACATTTTCGCAATTAAATTCATTCATTTTAATTTTTTAAATTTAACTAATTTACTAACTGTAAAACTAAATTTTATGCCTATATGTTTAGTTAACATAAATGCCGCTACCGACATCTATTTCATGATGCAAAAACCCGTTAGGTCGGTGTAGTTTACATCATATTTTTCATCGGCCTAAGCTGGGTCAATCCACTCAAAAAAGTTACCCAACTTAGTTTGGGTAATTAGCGTTTACAACATGTTACCTATGCAGTATAGATCAAATAAAGTGTATAGTCCGTGGACTAAATATCATGCTGTGAACTACCTCATTGGTTTGATATTTTCATCGCTTTCTTAGATTATATTTATGTTTATGTCGTGTGTTCGTTAATAAAATAATTGTGTGATAATGAATGTATAGATCAATGAAATGTTCTACGTTGCGTCGCGTAATGAACAAAGGCACATAACAACCAAACAAACCGCAACGGTGGCTTTACCTGGCTTAAAGGCAAGCTATTAAATGGGCATTATGTGATATTCTCTTAAACATTTAGGACTATAGTTTGATAATCAAACGCAATACAAGTTTATTTAACAGGGCACTTACTATGTACGAACAAGAAGAAGGTAAAAATGTAATGGTGAAGAATGTTTTCTCGATTTGTTTGCCTTTCTACATCCTTTCTACAGGTCGGAACCAATCGGTGTAAACCAGCTCATAGAAGTTCGTATCGTGTTTTTACATGTTTTACAAATATTTCTTACCCTTGCCCCCAATTATAAGAAAACGAATAAGTACAAAAAAAACTTAACTTTATTGTAAAATGGGTTTTCCATCATTTTCTGACACGATTTATTGATTGCGCAAATAAAAGATATCGGAGCTTACTGGCGAAAAAATTTTAAATTTTACGTAAATCGTAATTTTTAGAATTAAGTAATTTTTAGTAATGTGGTTTTCCGGTTTTTGCTAATATTTAGCTTTAGGTTTAGGTTTCAGTGGTTGCTTACTCACACTTAAGCCAATTTTTAGGCCCATTGTGATACCACTCATTCACTCCACATCATTAACCCACCTACTTCACCTACTCACACAACTACAGTATACCACCTGCACATTGCAAGCTCCATGTCTACCTGTACATTGACATGGAAGGTGGGTCGGCGCGTGACACGGAATTCTGCACTCCATCAGAGGGTCTTAGTTGTATTTATTAGCATCACCGATCGTAATCGATGATGAAAATTCGATTTGCATCTAGCCTCTGATAGGATTCGAACCTAGCACCTCCCGGTCCAAGTGCCGAAGCTTTAACCACTGCACCACTTGTCCGGTTAATATTTAGCTTAATTGGTGTAGATTAAATTTGTTATTAACCTTTTTGCGTCTAGATGTCAAAACGTGTTGGTGACATTGATCGATAATACATTTTTATTCAAGTTGTTTGTATAAGAATCAATCTTTTTATACCAGAGGTATAAAAAGACCACCAGTAAGTCGATTTTTGTCAATTATGAGTTTGGGAGGAATGAGAGGAAAAGTCATGTTCAAACATTTTACTTAAAATGGAATCAGGTCTATGTAATAGCAGTAGCAAATTCTTAAAATAATCTTCATTATGATAATTGTTAAGTTAATGTTAAAAGTCACCGACCAAATGGCACAACGATTAAAGCTTTGACGTTTGGATCGGGAGGTACCGGGTTCGAATCCCGATAGGGGCAGGATGCAAAAGGAATTTTCATCAACAGATCGTAATCTGTGATGAAATGGAACACATCTAGACCCCCTATCGGAGTGCACAACTCATAGACCGATCCATCTCATCTTCCATGCCAGTATAGGCTAGCATGGAGCTATGCAAAGTGCAGATGGTGATAAAATTGGACCTATAACCGTATGTCCTTGAATTGGCTAATACTGGCGTAAAAGTAAGGACGGAACCGCGAAAGTGTTGGGAGAGCTTTGGCCTCAGAGCAGATTAGGGATAATAGAAATAAAACAAAAAACAAAAAAAATGTTAAACGTCGAATTTAATTTCATTTTGTAGTAAGAAATCTTTGTTGGATTTCATGACTTCTACAGTTCTATGGTGAAAGAAAATCGGGCAGGGTATACGATACTGGAAATATAAATTGAAATTGAAGCGAAAAAATTAGTACCAAATATTAAAAAACGAATTTTTTGGTTTAACCTACTCAATCTTCTAAAATTATTTATGCTCAATCTTCTAAAATTAATTATTTAATCTTTTCTAACCTATTTGGCAATACTCAACAAATATCATTCGCAGCCAATATCTTCACTTGAAATGGAAAAACGAAGAAGAAAATGAAAGAATTGATGAACCGACTTGTATCTGAAACACAATATTTCCAACTAAGTTTGCCAGAGTGTTTCATTAAACATGGTGACGTGTGTGAGAAGTGTTTTTATGACCAACCTGTGCGTCAATAAGCAAAAGCTTCTTCATGCCGGAGCTTTTGTTCAAGATAATTTGAACATGTTAGAAATACATAGAAATGTTAGAAATATACACAGATTCCAGAAGTCGTTATAAATATAAGGAAACCAAATTTTCACCAAATTATAATAAACTAAAGTGCTCAAATAAATGATGAGACTATTTGATTTAAAAGTAAAATCATATTAATGATTAAATTTGAATATGCTTGGATAGATACAACGAAAAGATGTCTTAAATGATAAGTGTTTATGGGATATTAATTTACGCCACAATTAAAAGGACTAGAATATGCATACATCACTATACCCGATCACAACAAAAATACTCGATCTACTTGTGCGAAAACACAAGCCACAATATTACAAAACTAAAACAACATGGCACCAATCGCACTCAATATGATACAAATTTAGCATAATGCCTTCAGACTAGGCTTTTACCTTTCTGTCATTATATAATATTACAAACAAAATTGATGTACATATACAGATTTTAAATTAAGCAAAATGACCATAATGCTAGATATAAATTACGTTAATTGAAAGTTAAAATGTACACTGAAAAAAATAATTCAATAAACTCAGTTTATTAAATAAATCGGAAGAATAATTCGTTGAACCAATGAATTTATTTATTGGTTATATAAAAATTACAATAAACGCGATTATAAGTTGATAACCAGCTCGTTGAACCAATTAATTGGTGTTAATATACTGATTTTCATCATTTTGTTGTAATTTAGGGAAATTAATCAAAGTTTTCAACGATTTGTAACCTCAGTTATTAAAAATAATACAACAAACAGCTATGCTGTAATAAAATATCTATAAAGAAATTTATAAATTAAATGTACAGAATTTATTTGTTTGAATCAATAAATTTGCTTTATTGAGGCAACGAATTGAACAATGAACCATCGAATGATCATTATACAAGCATGTATATGAATTGTCAACAGCATTAGGGAATAACTCATTTTAGTAACGATTAGGTGAAAGATGTTTCAGCACCTTGGAATAAATACTTTTTCACGTGCTACTTGTGTCTATTTATGTATACTCTATAACGCCGAATAGTCAGAACATAAGATTTTCGTAGTTATATATATATATATATATATATATATATATATATATATATATATATATATATATATATATATATATATATATATATATATATATATATATATATATATATATATATCTGTACTCCGGATGCATACGACACCATGTCCAATTTTTTCAGAAAATGAACTGTCCATATAATGTTTGATTATGTTTAATTCTCTTTCTAATGGAATATAACAGTATATGTAATCCTTAAAGTCACATAATTGTGTTATCATAATTGTATTATCACGTATATACGTGATTGCATTTTTAGAAGAGTTAGATTATAGTTTTCTCTTACGAATCCGTCTGTAGAGTTACTAACTTCAAAACCCAATTTTACTATGGGGTTACACTATTATCTTTAGAGAAAATTCGATTTCCTGAAAAAGTTTTTGACTTATCGTGCCATTGCTTGCGGTGTGAACTAACATCGTCGTAACGTGATCTTTTTGGGCTTGTGCGACTAATTGTGTGATCGCGTAAACATGCAGTTTAAGAGGATCATAAAAAATTTAGGAACAAACTATAACCAATAGCGTGGAAAATTCGATTCTGTTAAGCAAACAGTGAAACCCACAATTTATACTTTCCTTATTTTCCATTTTATTAACCGTATGACGATACGGTTTTCAGTTGTTGTGATCGCAGGACAGCCATAAAGCATTTATGTACCTCTAGAAACCATTTCTATGTTAAAATAGAAAACGTCTGATACATTAAATTCCCTTAGTTTGTTAAACATTAACATCATGTTAAAACTGTTGTCGAACAAAAATGGTACATATATAATGAAAAGTTTCAGACGGTTAAAATATAAAATAATGAATGCCTTAAATGCGCGTGAACATGCATTACAAGCTTGTTTTGCATTAATTTTTTATAACGTCACAACATTTTCATGTATTCTAGAAACAATTTCGTTGAATCACCGAATTATTGATTCAAAAACAAAAATTACAAAAAACATCAAAAATTACAAACTAAATAAATTTTTGAATTCCGTTAATTAAAAAATTATTGGAATATTAACATTTTAATAGTTTTATTAACTAATTCATAAGTTTAATAAATAACTTAAAGAAAATAATGTAATATTATTAGTTTATAAACATTTTCATTACGGATATAAAATTATTTATTTAGTTAACGAACATTTACATACACAAACATAAAAATCATGCTGTATCGTGTTGAAGAAAAGGAAGAGTTTAGTTGAGTGTTGATCGTAAAAGCAAAAGAGTGCCGTGTGTTATTAGTAGTGTGAAAAAAATTTGTGAAATTGAAAATTGTGTTGTGTTATACAGTGTTCCAGTGTTTGATCGAAGGTGATAATTAATTGTTATTATTTTTAATAAAACGATACCTATGCCTCAACCAGCGCACACTAAAGAGCTTAAGTTACCCGCTGTTTATACCATTTCGGTAAGTGCTACAATCACCACAATTGTATAGGCGTCTCGTCACAAATAAAAAACTTACATCTACAATTTTGGTGGTCGTACCGCTCTCCGAAGAGGTCCAAACGAAACACAATTTAAGCTCGCTGGTTTAGGCTTTAGCGTGGTTCGAAAATTGTAGAAAAACAACAAGAAATTTTCTAACCCCGCTAATGCTCATATATATATATATATATATATATATATATATATATATATATATATATATATATATATATATATAAATAGAATACAATAGAAAAACAGATACAGAATAAAATGGGGAATTCCCTTTATATAAAATTTAAGCAACTCAAATAAAAATTTTAACTACACAATTAATTCTGCAATGACAAACATTCAAGGACGACGCAAGGAATACGCAATACGTATTATATATATAATATGTAAATTATACAAATAAATATATATAAATTCTAGAAAAATCCACACATATTTATATATACATATATATATATATATATATATATATATATATATATATATAATATGGTAAGTCGAATTTTACAATTATTTTATAAACAATATATATATATATATATATATATATATATATATATATATATATATATATATATATATATATATATATATATATATATATATATATATATATATATATATATATATATATATATATATATATATATATATATATATATATATATATATATATATATATATATATATATATATATATATATATAATACGTATTAAGAATAGGAATTGCAGCGATATTATTTCAACTCCATTATAACAACGGTACATGTTATTCAGACTGCGTTTATACTTGCGGAAATTAGTGCGGCACTAGTACATCGCACTCGGTCCCGCAGTGAGTAGCTAGAAGTACTTGCGAGTAGTTTGCTATCGCCCACGGATCTCTACAATTATATATCATATAGGAATGAGGAGTTGAAATCTTTGCTGGATGCGTGGAGCATGGGACATGTGTACAATGAGTTTTTAGGTAACTACACAAACCTATTTAAAATTAACTTTGCTTTATTAAACTTTTTTATTCATTTTCAGCCGATAATGTCCGTTCTTGACCCAGATGTTGTAGGAGAACAACCTTGAGGAGTGGAGGGAGCGTATTGGATTATCAATAGTTGAAAATATTGGTTTACTTCGATGGATATATAGTTCAGCAAATACCATCGGCCCAAAGATCACCAACATCGTCAATAAGATATTTGCCATATATCCTAGACCATCTGGTCTCCAGGCCCTTCAGTAACCAGTTCAACAATTGTTTTATAGCATGTTAGTGCCAAAGATTCAAAACACAAGAATATTAACGTGTTGTTGAACGAAATAAATTAGTTCATAGTTTCAATATTTTTAAAATTTATATATTTATTTATTATTATTTATTTATATAAAATATTATCTTTAATTTATTTTAAAATAATTTATTTTCTAAGTTTGTATTGAAATATGTATAATCTAATATATTTTTTCTTTTAATAAGTAAAGTTTACGAATTTAATAAATCAAATATTTCTTAAAAACATGTTTGACAAAAATAAAGTGTTTTAATTTTCAGGACCTTCCCACGTCCTAGAAGCAAGTATTTCTATGTATATATTTATATAACTATTATATATAAATATATATATATATATATATATATATATATATATATATATATATATATATATATATATATATATATATATATATATATATATATATATATATTCAATAAATAAAATGATTTATATTATGATAAGTTTAATCAATTTAATTAACTAATTCGTTGTGACAATGTAAAATTTTCTTTAGAAATTATCATTCTTTAACTAATTTTCATAATGATTAAACTTTTTTAGTTAAATCAACGTATAAATTAATAAACAACTCACTGCGTTGGCTTATACATTTGTACATTGATTCAATAAAAAGATTTAAGAATGTGAAAATTTGTTACAGAATGATAATTTCAGTTCATTAAATTGATAAAATTATTCATAGTATCAATAACATGGTTTCATACAAATTAGTAAACAAATTGTTGGTTTTTAATAATTTTTGTTCGTTGATTAGATAAAATATTTACTAATCTATAAAAATATTATAAATTGATAATTTGGTTTAATATAATTAATTAATGCGTTCGTTATTTTTTTTTGTAACATTTTTATAAACAATTAATTAAATCAATAAATATTTTGTTATTCAATAAATGAAATTATAAACTAATAACTTTGAGTTTATATTACCAATAACGAAAGTTTACGGATCCAAACCGTAAATAAATTCATTGTCACAATCATTTTTTTTATTGTATATGCGTATGTTTTTTTTTCAGTGTACAATATGTCGAAGTTAAATTTTTTAAGATAAATATTTGAATATGATACAAAAATAATCACGATTTTCAAACTTAATTTTAGGTTGTTGAAAAACACAAGTTAACTGTGTTAACTGTTAATTTTAATTTTTAAATCAACTTTTTGTAACAATTTACATTTTTTTCAGATTCTCCGAACAATAGGGGAAAATTCATTTAACCCTAATCACCATAAGTAGAGTCTCGCAGACTCATTTTAAGACTATTCTGTAAAAAATGGTAGGCAAAATCAATTTTTATGAATATTAGGCTACATGTATTTTAATATTAATTATTCAAGATTTAAAATATTCCAGTAAAATTTTTTAACTAGGAATTGAAAACAATAGGTGGCCCAATTCTTAAAATATAAATTAAAACGCATGCGATGAGTCCCACAGACTCAGTATAAATTTTCGATATAAATCAAGGAAAACTTCATAATTTCATCATTATTTGAAATATTTTAGTACTATATTACGTAAAAGAGAGTAAAATCTATATTTTATTCGTGTTGTTAGTTTTGCTAAGTACGGGCCGTTTTAGAAGAAAGCGACGATGAAGGCCCTGAGAACAACTTTATGCTTCTTCCAGAGAGTTCTGATAGTGAAATAGATGTTGTTGAAGAAGAACAACTGCTATCTGATATCGAGAATGCTATAAATGAAACCGAATTGCATAACGAAAGCTTTTATTTTACGGCAAAAGATGGCACTTAGTGGAACCAAAGCCCATTTCCACAAGGAAGAACACCAGCCTGTAATACTATTAGAGGTGGTGTTAACAAAGTAAAACTTAAACCCGGACAACATATTGATTCGCCACTCGATGCTTTTTTGCTTTTCGTTAACGATGAAGTTATCAGAATAATCGTCAATTCCACCAATTTGTATGGTTACAAAAAACGCGGAGAACAATGGAAACGGACAGATGAAATCGAGATCCGTTGTTTCATTGGCTTATTGATTCATGCCGGCCTGAATAAACAAGGAATAGCAGATATGCGAGAGTTTTGGCATCCTCTATTTGGAAGTCCTCTTTTCAGAGCTAGCATGTCCTGCAACCGTTTCGAAGTTCTTTGTTATTATATTCGGTTTGATGACACCACAACTAGATCCGCTAGAAGAGTTCGGGATAAATTTGTCCACCGAGAAATTTGGGATATTATTAACACAAATTTATTGAAGCACTATATGCCTGGAGAAAATCTGACGGTCGATGAACAGTTAGTGCCGTTTCGGGGAAAGGTTTCATTCAGGCAGTATATTCCATCGAAACCGGATAAATACGGGATGCAAATCTGGTGGATCACCGATAGAAGTACGAGCTACCCGCTAAAAGGGATTCCGTATTTAGGAAAAGAGGGAAATGCGAGAGGAATTAATCTAGGGTCGAACGTGGTTCAACAACTATGTATACCATTTCATTATACGAATAGAAATATTACTTTCGATAATTTTTTACCAGCATGCAGTTGGCACAAGAATTGTTAAGCGTGGGATTGACATGTGTAGGTACGTTGCGCAAAAATAAAACATTTATTCCAGCAAATTTTCAACCACAGCGCCAAAGAGCTGTTGAATCGAATGAGTTTGGTTTTCGAAAAAATTTAACTTTAGTGAGTTATGCCCCAAAAAAAACCGGGCAGTCATTTTATTATTCTCGATGCATTTTGATGATCAAATTGATAAAGAAAATCATAATAAATCAAGCATTAATTTATATTATAATTCAACAAAAGGAGGAGTTGATACTTTGGACCAAATGTGTCACTCGTTTTCGTCAAGACGAAAAACAAATCGATGGCCTCTGGCTCAATTTTTTAATATTATTGATGTCATTGGTGTAGCGGCTAAAGTTATTTGGCTCAATTTATATCCCGCATGGCATGCCTCGAAGCCTAATGTTCGTCGAAAAATGTTTCTGCAAGAAATAGTAAAGGATTTGGTTTTGCCAAACATTCAGAGACGAAATGACTCGCCTCTATCGAATATAACGAAAGGTGTAATACAGCAAGTTTTATCTTGCGCTAGTGAGGATAATAATCAAGCTGAACAACGCGACAGGATCCCCAAAAAACGCAGACGCTATATGTGCCCACCAGCACTTGGACGGATGAATAAACAATTATGCAATACTTGCGCACAAAACATCTGTGGTAAACACTCTCAAAAAGTTATCACATGTCAGAACTGCATAAAAAAATAATTTTCTTTATTAAGTTGTGTATTATGAATTATTTTTATGTTGTAAGTTGAATAAATAAACATTGAAATTTTGTTAATTAATAATTTTCTGTAAAAACATCATATGAGTCCGAGAGATTCATCCCATGCGTTAACGTTACTGAAATCACCCATGTTGATTAGGGTTAAATGATTTAACTGCTTTAAACGCAGTGTTGTCCATGTCAAGACAACGGACAATAAACAATTCATTATCGATCTAATAGAAAATTTAACATTCCATTAACTATTTCAATATAAAATACTCGTACAATTCTCTTGAAGATTTTAATTCGACTTCAATACCCTTACATAACTACTTGCGCATATACATATTTTCATTTACACTTTTTACAGTGAAAGCAGACAAACGTTTTACAGTCGCATTTCGTTTTTTTGAAGATCGAAGTTGATTGTTAATCTCAAAAGGCAAATGAGTTCTTAGAATTACTTTCATCGTTTTTTATAAGTAAGAGGTAGTCATCAACATGATCAAACAACAATATTCTTGTCACCACAGAATATTGCAATTAACCGTGCCAGTGGTGTGTGGGGCTAAAGTGTATTCTTATATTAATCATATTTACATGAATGGTGTATTAAGTATATGCATTCAATTTTTCGAATAATAAATACACAATTTTTCTGAACTATGAAAACTTTATTTCCCTGATTTGAAGGATAAATGAAGTTATTTAAGAAGCGGTAACCATTGTAAGTGCCTGTTGTATAAAATGTTCAAGGTCGCGCTTTCATTAACAATCTACGGAAGAAAATCTGTTCTACTGCTGGTACTCAAAATGCTGTTTTAACTTCGCCAGGGTCGATTTTGTATTTTGCATGTACCTGAGATGTTCTCGAACAACCAATTTGCAAATAGTTGAAACAAAATACTGTGTGTTAATAAGTTTACGGGATGAATGCTTAAATCATTCTATTATGTATTTGAAAAAATTAACACCGATTTTGCTTTCAATTAGACGGAGATTGTTTTTTGTTTAAATTTCAACCCAACATCTTCTAAACTTAACCAACACTTTTTATAACTGGAATAGATAATGCGTGATTCAGCATAAAAGGGTTGTTGTAAAGGTTGCTATAAAACATTTAAAATGATTATTGTACGTTAAGTTCGCTTCATTGGATCTGCAGCAGAATGCAGTACGACTGTGCAGACTGAGCCCTTGGTGTACTATATAATCGAGCCTTTTGACAATAAATTAATAAAAATTAATTTCAATAAGCGTCCTTTCTATTTGTATACTATGTGATTTGATATCAATGAGTTGATTTAAAAAATATGGTTTACACAACAAGGAAATGTGCTAAAATGAGGTTTTTTAGTTAACACACACACATAACGAGCGTTGTTTTATCACAACGGATTTTTTGTAATCAGTTCAATTTCTGTGTGCACATTATAACACATTTTGGCACTACGGAAACCTTTCCGATTTTTTATTATGATAAAATAAACATTAAAACATAAAATTAGTGCGTATAAATTTTTGTTTATGTAGAAGCGTAAACTTTCAAGTTTGATTAATAATTTAAATTAAATTTTAATTATTAGCAAAACTCATTTTTGATTATTAGAGAGCTTTTCTAAAACATTCTCTTTCGACTTCCCAAATGATAACCTTAAAAATAAAGTTGCCTAATGAATGGTTCTATTAATAAAACAAAATCGAGTGAAATTTGTAATTGTGGATATTTACTTTGGTAATTAACGATTGTATAACTTTCTTGATTCATGCCAAGTTGCAAAAGCACGAAAAATTGAATAGCTATTCAATGGAATATTTTCTGTTTTAAAATAACCTTCAATCAATTTATTCCCATATATTAACATATACCTATATAAATAAATAAGTTGCTTCATTGTAGCAAATTTGGCCTACATTCAAAAAATTCTAAAATGTTTTTTATTAGGTTTATGTTGTCAATCAAATACAAATTACATAGTACTTATACAAAGCCAGGAAAAGTTGAAACAAATCGATCGTTGCAAAAATATTCAATTATTTAGCAAACATACTTCACATGTTGTAAACTTGGGTTTGCTACCTGTTCTCGTTTAACACAATTTTGATATTATACAACAAGAGTATTGACGACAGAATTGAGTACAGAATACAATGGGTGTTGAAGTCAATAATAATTATTCTTCTAGGGTAAAATTGCGAAATTTGTGGGGTAGCTTGCAGCAATTTTAAAAAATACGTTTTATAAAACTAAAAGACTTAATGTAATGACATAGTAATCGATATAAAATACTGTTATGAAATAGTCAATCGATTCTAAAAATTATGACTTTGAATTCAATTCTTCAATATTAGAGCGAATATGTTTTATCACTTTGGTTGACATAATTCTATAGACATTAATAATTAAAAAAATATTTATATAGTTTATTTTTTATTGGCGCTAAACCCTTTGAAGACCTTTGGCCGCCTCACTGAGGTTACACAATCCAAGTTATTATTCGGATTTATTGCGATCAATAACAAATTTAAGTAGTTTCAAAAATGTGTCTTAGGCTGTTTTCCAAACACCGACTTATTTGTGGACACCAACTTATTCAAATAAGTCACCTCGGGAGGAGACTTATTTGAATAAGTACGTCTATACAGAAGTGGCCTCAAAATTGTGTCTTGACTAAATGTAATGCATGCAGTTTTTATTTTCAAATCTAGTGGCAACGACCAACATATCAAGATATTTATTTTCTTCCATATAATAGAAATTGCGTTTTGTCTTTTGTTGTTACGTCACAAATAAGTAGGTACAATGAATTGGAATGACTTGACCGATTTATTCAAGATGACGTGAAATAAGTCAATAAGTTTGTAATAAGTCGGTGTTTGGAAAACACCCTTAGCTGTGCAGATCTTAGTAAACAGAAATGTAACATCAAAGGAAACTAATATAACATTCGATTTCAATTTAATGTCGTCTAAGTGTTTCAATTTATAAGAATTTTTTATGTTGTAGATGCTGTTGTGGAGTAAATTATTTAATATTGAGCATAAATATTTTGCAAGCGAGTAACAAGGTGAGCCAATGGACAATACGATGGGTCCAAAGAGATTGCCCTTTTTATGTATTTTTGGTGATCCAAAAAATCTATACCAAAAATTTTTATAAGATTCTTCAATTGTAAGTTCTTCCAATAAACTGAGGCTAAAAATTTCTTCACTCACTTCAATATAACATCGATTAGCAAGAAGCAAAGAGACTTACACATAGTGACAAATCAGGATTTCACACCTGAAAAATTATTTTTATAACCGATATTAGCTTTATATTTACAGAACAATTGATCGTTAAAGCGTCAGGTGCTGGTGAGATTTGGAAAGGAAGGTACGGGATTTAAATCCCGCCAAGAGGTAGATTGCAAAAGGGAATTAGCATCATATGATTATGATTGGCGATGCCTATAAACACGTCTACGACCCTCTCTTGTGCCCGAAACTCGGTGCCAATCCAAGGTTCATGTCAATTTACAGGTTGACATGGGGCTTGCAACGTGCAGATGGTATGCTTTAATTGTATGAGTATAGTGTGAGTAAATTGGATCTTGATTTGCTTTAGAAAGACATCAATGAAAAGTAAATGCAGCCTACTTGTTTATGCCCTAATTTAAATTATTTCTTTTCAAGAAAAAATGTTTGTCCGAATTTCAAATTTGATTCGATGAAACTAATGAAGTTGGTGATTTTGAATTTCAATGGGAATTTTAAAATTTCTCATTTCCTTGAGAATGAAGATTAAGGAGCGTGCAAATATTTTTTTTAAAGAGTGTACAATTAAGGGTCACTCTTATTAATAGTTAACTAAATTATTGTTTTTTCTTAAATTTTACATAAAATTAAATGCACCTAATATTCAAGTTCCGTTTTAGGGGATTCGTTCAGAACTACATAATTTAAAATTGCATTTTTCAAAACGGCATATTTCAAAACTGCATAACGTATAAAACAGCATTTTTCAAAACAGCATATTTCAAAACGGCATAATGTACGAAACGGCATAAAGTACAAAATTGCATTTTTCAAAACTGCAAATTTCAAAACGGTATAAGGGTTAAAACAGCATTTTTCAGAATTGCATTTTTCAAAACTGCATGTTTCAAAACGGCATAGGCACAAAACGGCATTTTTCAAAACAGCATTTTCCAAATTGATGTTTATCAAAACTGCATACTTCAAAACGGCATTTTTCAAAACTGCATATTTCAAAACGGCATAGGTACAAAACGGCATTTTTCAAAACGACATTTTTAAAACTTCACAAGATAGAATGAAATATTTTAATCGATTATCAATCTAGAATTATCTTTTCTTTAATTTCTGGAATATCAACAACAGGCACGGTTATTTATTAACGGAACACGGTGAACGATTCTTACATGCAATTCTAGGATAAAGCCAAATGAAAAGGAACTTGTCTATTTCTACTTGTCGCTTAAGATCAAATTTGACATGTTCCTACGGCAGAGTTGAATTTATAAATGATTTTGAATAAAATTTATGAAATGAAATTGATTATGACAAATTTCTTCTACATGTTTTATATAAAAAATTTAGTAGGTATGTTATAAGAAAGGTATTGAATTGACCTTAATTGGAATTACAAATTATTTGAAGATTTAGTATGCATATAGTATTTTCCTTCGCCTAAATTTTTATATAGAGCATCGAAGTACTAGTTAGTTACTACAATTGCATACTCCATATTGGAATACATCTCATGCAAGTATTTCTTAATTTATCGGGTTTATCGAGTTAAGTTCGATCAAAGATATTAGTTCCAAGGTATGTGGCGTTATTAACGTAAGTCACCACTACAATTTTTGTTTGGTTTTTTTCTATTTATGCTCCTGTCCAAGATAGTACATTTTGATACCGGTAATAATTTTAGGAGCATTTAAAAAACCGGTAGCTCAGTTCGAAGAGGTTTATTTGGTCATGATTCTTGTTCCTGGTACTCGGCATCAATAAATTAGAAAGTTAGCTAACCAATATTCACACAAACCAAAAACAATTTAGTGAATCATAATTTGAGAATCAAACAAAAAAAACAACAAAGTAAAAAATTAATTATTTAAAATAAACTAAAAAAAAAATAACACAAATTATGAATTTACTTCACAGTAGTTACAGTTACAAAACAAAATCACTTGAGATATACATATGTAAGTTACGAGATCGTAAATGTGCCAACATCGTTCCACGTGTCATATATTTTACATTCCATATATTCAAATTTCATTAAATTTCATTTGTAATCATTTGTAATTTTCCATAATCTTTTCCATAATCAGCATTTTCATAAAATAGAACACATTGTAAAGAAATATATTGTAACAAAAGTTTAGTTTTAAGTTGGATTTAAAATAAAACGGACATAGTCTGAATAAAAAATATTTGTTTATAAGATTAATGTGAGAATAATCTTAACTGGCGCCGAAACAGTTGTGTGAAAGTGAATAAAATTCGTATTGCTATAAACCGTGAGAACTATAGTAAAAGATAAGACAACTGAATACCACGAGAACTCAGAAAACCTTGTCATCGAATTAAATTAAACTGTCGTGAGTGTATATCGTACCAGAGTATGCCGCCCGCAAGAGTAAACGCATGCAACCAAAAAGGAGGAATACGTAACATCCGAGCACAAGTAGCCAACAGTGTACAATACCCGGTGTGCACTCTAAAGAACTCTGTGGAAACTCTAATCCTCAGACCAAAAACCACTATATAGGATTAATTCCTCAATTAAACGGAAAAGGAGATGAAATTAATAATTTTGTGAGTAAAATAACCAATTTAATACAACTAACTATAATAATAATAAAATATGATACGATAAGGGTAATAAATTATAGAACATAAAATAACCAATCAATATAATAATATAATCAAATATAATAATTAAATACAAAGTGAAAATTCAAAATAATTAAATAGTAACGTTAAATAACAAATATAATTAAAAATTTGGAAGTTCAAAATTTAAAATAATAAACAATCAATAAATATAAAAATGGAACAGCTTCAAGATGCGATTAGACAATTAACGGGAGCACTCAACGCGCAGATCGAGCTAAATAAAAACTAGAAAAAAGAATCGATCAGTTGGAAAATAAAAATGGGAATAACGTGATAACCAATAACATACTCGTGACACCAAAAATGGAACAAGATCTCAAGGACATCGGGAGACTCCCGGATTGTGTAAAAGAATTACAGACTTTTGAAGGAAATCCATTACACTATGTGTCATGGATTTACAGCGTTGAAAGTATTTTAAGGGATTACGAGATTGTAAAAGACAAACCCGTCTATAGGGCTATACTACAACATATTCGACAAAAAATCAGAGGAGCGGCGAACGCAGCCCTCCTATCATACAACATTTTGAACGAAAATTGGAGTGTCATTAAAGGCTGCTTGTCGCTTCGACAATTCAATCACGGTCCCAGTAAATCATATAAATGTAAGTGGAAATCAACAAATATATAAGCCAACGCCACTGCCAAGACTGTCGGTACAACAGAGAAACATGGCGTATAACCTGCAGTATCAACAAAAACCTCATCAGCAGTACCAACAACAATATCATCAACAACATAATTATCCAGTACTACCACGGTATCAGCCGCAATATCAACAACAACAGAACTATTTACAACAACAACGGAATTATTCAGCACCACCAGCAAGGCCAGTTCAACCGAAGCCACTAGTACCGATGTCCATCGACGAATCGGGCAACTCAAGGAGAGTCAATTATATGAATAGGCCAGATAATATCAACATAAAACCAAGAAGGGAAAGGAGCCCCGATACTCGACCAAACCAGCATAAACATCAACGGGTATTTCACATTGAGCAGCAGGATGGTGAAGAAGAATATGGAGAGTACATGGATAATTACAGCGATCTAGAGGATGAAGGAGACGCTGACGAAAGTATCGAGGTAAATTTTATAACGAATGCCTCTCAAGCATACCTTACCTAGAGTATCGCACAAAAAATAACAAGATCCTAAGATTCCTCGTCGACACTGGGGCGAACAAAAATTTTATAAGACCTGAAATCGCCAAAAATGCCAAACTAGTAGTCAAGCAATTCAACATCAGATCAGCAGGGGGAGACACTAGAATCCAACAAAAATTATCAACGCAGTTTTTTAAAGACTTCGGCAATGATATTCTACTGGACTTCTATATCCTACCTGGGCTGAAAACGTTCGACGGGATCATAGGCGACGACACTCTAAAAAATTTAGAAGCGCTGATCGACCGGAAAAACAACATCCTCACCATAAGACCGGATATCAAGATTCCTTTGAAGGCTAAAATTTCCATTCAGGTAAACACCATCGAAACAAAAAACGATCACCTAAATGATGAAACAAAGTCCAAGTTAAGAATGATGCTCAACAAGTACCTACCACTTTTCGGATCCATTGGAGACCAACCAACCATTGAAACGAACGTGAGAGCAGAGATCAAAACAACTACCGACGAATCCATATACACTTAATCGTATCCATACCCAATTAACATGAGGGCCGAGGTGGACCAACAAATAGAACAACTGCTCTACTTCTAACTCACCCATCTGGATTGTGCAGAAAAAAATGGACGCATCGGGAGTAAAAAAAATATCGGATGGTAATAGATTACAAAAGATTGAATGCACTCACCGTATCTGACACTTATCTGATACCAGATATCTCGAACACCATCGCAAATCTGGGAAACTCCAAATTTTTTACAACTGTAGACCTTACATCCGGATTCCATAACATCAAGATGATGGAAAAGGATATACCTAAGATGGCATTCTCGACAATGAATGGGAAATACAAATTTACAAGACTACCATTCAGACTGAAAACTGCGACAACATAATCGTATTTGGAGGCGAGAATGAAGACGAACATTTGAAAAACATCCACAAAATTCTAGATAAGTTATGGGAAGCAAACCTTCGAGTCAATCTAGACAAAACCATCTTCCTAAAACAGGAAACTGAATTCCTTGGCTATTTAGTAACAAACAAGGGAATAAGAACGGATCCAAAAAAGGTGTTGGCTGTGCAAAAACTGAGACCACCCGAAAATCTTAAGGAACTGAAAAGTTTCCTTGGTCTAACATCATACTATAGGCGATTTATCAAAGATTTCGCAAAGGTAGCAAAACCTTTGACAAATCTTACAAGGGGGAGAATGCACAAATAAAAGCTAGCCAGTCAAAGAAAATAAACATCAACTTAACAGACGTCGAACTGAAAGCATTCCAACATTTGAAACTGCTATTGTCATCGGCAGATCTACTGATATTTCCGGACTTCGACAAACCCTTTATATTAACAACAGATGCGTCAAAACATAGCATCGGAGCTGTACTCTCACAAGATGAGATGGACAAGGATCAACCCATAACATATATATCCAGATCGCTTAATAAGACCGAAGAAAACTACGCTACCAACGAGAAGGAGATGATTGCGATAGTTTGGGCCCTGGATAACTTAAGGAACTACCTCTATGGGGCAAAGAAAATTAGGATCCTAACTGATCATCAGCCACTAACCTTCGCCCTCAGCAACAGAAATAACAACAGTAAGTTGAAAAGATGGAAAGCCAGGCTAGAGGAGTACAACTATGAAATAGTATACAAACCCGGTATAACAAATAAAGTAGCTGACGCATTAACAAGGCTGAAATTGAAGATCAACGCACTTTCATCATCGAGTGATGAGACGTATAAACGTCTTCAGGAATCAACTAATTGTAACTGAAGGAAACGGAATTTATGCTTATGAAGAACCACACCAGAACTATCATAGACATTATATCTCCTTGTCAGAAGATCAAGCAAAGGAAGAACTCACCAAACATCTGAGGGAGAGACTACATCCAACATTTATAAATGGTATCAAAATTCCGGAAAAGTATCTTCAATTGCTTCAAGAAATCTACAGAGAACATCTATGCAACTACAAAATCTGCCATGAAGACAATAAATTCAGCATTATACAAGAAGAGCATAGAAGAGCGCATCGGAATGCAAACGAAAACAAGGAGCAAATACTAGAAAAGTATTATTTCCCGCAGATAGCCAGCCTAATAAAGGAATACACGCAGAACTGCGACATATGACAAAATAAATATGATCGCCACCCGAATAAACCGCAACTTCAAGAAACACCAATTCCATCATATCCAGCGGAAATTCTACACATCGACCTGATCGACATAAAAGGCGAGAAATTTAAAACGTGCATATGTAAATTTTCAAAATTTGTGAAATTATTCCGTATCAAAGACAGAACATCAGTACACATGAGGGACAAAATTATGAAAATCCTGCATTATTTCACAACACCTAAGATAATGGTAATGGACAACGAGGCAAGCTTCGTCAGCCCTATCATAGCGGACTACCTGAGAATACTAGAAATCCAAACTTACTTAACATCTACCAATAAAAGTGAAGTAAACGGAACCGAGGAAAGGGTTCACTCCACTATAATAGAAATAATTTGGTGTTTACAAATGGAATACAAGGATTTCACAACTAAAGAATTGATCAATATAGCAGTTGACAGATATAACAACTCCGTACACTCTGTTACTGGAAGGAAGCATAGCGACATATTTTTTGAACAAACTCAACGGATTAATTATCAAAATTTGTTACATTTTAAAGAAAAAGTAAATGAGGATTTAAAGCAACGAATTAGAAATAACCAAAGACTTAAGTTGCAAAGAGAAAACTTAAAAAAGAACGTGCCGAAAACATACGAAGTGGGAGAACCAGTATATACTGCTATCAAACAAATCCAAGAAAAAACTAAACCCAAATTTCGAAAGGAAATAGTCGCGAAGGATAACAAAGTGACCATAACAACAGTTTCCGGGAAAATGATTCATAAGTCCAATATCAAAAACTCACCTACTTAACCCATTTTATACATATCTTTCCAGCTGCTGCCTATGGATGATAACAACATCGCTGAGCATACACGAGTATGCTACACCAATAGTGTCTGCCAGACCAGGAAATGGAAACATAATTAGCGGAAATTTCAAAATTATTCATCAGATTGACCTGCACATCTATGTGAACATATTGAACGATATCAAATTAGAATTGAAGGGAATCGATTCCACGAGCGGCATGAAATCCCGATTAATATACCAAATCGACGAAACGGAAAAGTTGCTGAGAGAACTTCATGGCCAACCACCAAGAGCAAAAAGGTCAATCAGCTGGATCGTCTCTCCCTGGAAATGGATCGCTGGATCACCTGACGCAACTGATTGGGACCAGATCCTTAAAAGCCAGGATCGGATCATCAAAAACAACAATGAGCAGTATAAATAAACACTGCCATAGCAAATAAGATTCAAAAACTTCTTAACCAGCACAATGAAATACTACTACATCTGGAGGGCAACACAAATGAAACTTTTCAACAGTTGATGTTCAACCGATTACAAATAGTTAAAGAAGAGGTTAAGGAAATAGTAAGAGCCGCGCAACTTGCTAAGGGTGGAATAATCAACTCCAATTTACTAGACAAAGACGAAATTGCACGTCTAGTAACAGAAATCGAAACCTTACCCTACTCCAACGAAATCGAAACCATCGAGTATGCCGAACCCACAATGATCATCAAAAATTCATCAATCCTATACATTATTTCAATCCCGAATACAAGCAAAGAAGAGTTCCACCATATCAAAATAAGGTCCACTATAAACAATAACAAACAGATTCATTTGGAATACAACGAAATCCTGATCAACCAACACAATATATACGGGATTATTGATAAATGCCAAACAAGGAGGGATACCATTATTTGTGACCTCAGCCAGTTACAAGAATTGAAGGAAAATCATTGCATCAACCAACTACTGAAAGGGTTAAATGCAGGATGCGAATTTACATTTAACGAAAAGGAATCAATAGAACCCATAACCGACAACACGATTTTCCTGAACAACTTTCAAGGTGCAGTAACATGTAACAATTCAATCAGACATCTAAAAGGAAATTATCTGGTTCAATACCAAAACGAATCAATAGAAATAAAAGGATGGACCTTTACCAACAAGAAAACAAGAACATCTCAAATACTAATAATGTCACGGACAGTATTATCATAATTACTATAGTTGCAGTAATTATAGCTTTTATAATAAGATCAAGGAACCTCAAAGGGATAACCATATTCAAAACCAACGAAGGAACCAATCAACAGGCTGTACAGCTCGGGATGCAACCAGTCCAACTAAATTTTAATCCACGAGACGCGGATTTTTGAAGGGGGAAGAGTTACGAGATCGTAAATGTGCCAACATCGTTCCACGTGTCATATATTTTACATTCCATATATTCAAATTTCATTAAATTTCATTTGTAATCATTTGTAATTTTCCATAATCTTTTCCATAATCAGCATTTTCATAAAATAGAACACATGTAAAGAAATATATTGTAACAAAAGTTTAGTTTTAAGTTGGATTTAAAATAAAACGGACATAGTCCGAATAAAAAATATTTTTTTATAAGATTAATGTGAGAATAATCTTAACTTGTATATATATATATATATATATATATATATATATATATATATATATATATATATATATATATATATATATATATATATATATATATATATATATATATATATATATATATATATATAAAGTATTAATAAAATAATTATATAATTACAATTGAAATTCCTTTTTGTTTTAATTCAATATAAGTTATAGCGTGTTGGCCATTTTCCATTATGCAAAACTGCTTATTAAATTTCATCAGCTCCAGATTTATTAATGTTAGTCGATGTCGTAGATGAATATGGTTGATCAAAATATTGATGTTCGGTTGATTATTAGCACCAACAATCCAGACAGGGTATTCTCCCAATATTCCAAATTCATTAATAAATTCACTTTAATTTAGTTAAAATATGGTATTTCACTTTTTATCTTTTAGAATTGTTTTTATTTCAAATACTTTATATACTATATTTATATAAACTTATTTATTATTTATAACAAAAAAAATATCATAGTTTTATTCAATTTTTAAAATAATTATTTATGCTTTAATTCTTGCACATTATACGAAAAAAATTCACTAGCAAATCCACGAATATCCATACCAAAGATGTTAATATTTCTGATCTTTGTATATAACAAACATTAATTTTAATCAGTTAACACAGCACAAGAAAACTAAATAGATTTATTAATTATTGGAATTTTTAATGATAACGTGTCACTTCTTCCATACTCAACTGCAGATAACTAGATTACAATATGAATATTCATCATTAACTTAATTTAATAGACAATTTTGAAAATGCAAAGTAAATTTAAATAAAGCTTCTAACCTGATTCGAAATAAAAAAAATACAGTGGCAATATTTATATTGTAACAATTTTTAAGAAATCACAACAATTTTATGTTTATCGCACCTATATAATATGGTGTATAGCATACGTTCAGAATATCGTGTATACCTCATCGAGGCTCAGGTATTTATTTATACATATGACACCTGTGCCCTAATTCTCTAACAACCAAGATAAATTGCAAGTATAAAGAAAGTGATAAAGTGATAACTTTTACACACGAAAAAAAATGATCGTAGAAGTCTAGATTTATATTGGATATCGTGATGTTTTAGTAAATTCGCATTCTCTAAATTTTTTCCAAGATAAAGTGTAAAGTGGCAAGATAAATTTATGTCAAAAAGTATAACAAATAATTTACCGTGGAATAATCAAAAAATGAATGTATAAAAGGCTGTCATTTGGATATTATTAATAATTAATTGGAGATTTAGATATTTTAGCTTATAGTTTTATTTTCGAATTAAATAAGCTCAAGCTGTAACAATTTAATTGACTGCAATAGTTTACTTAAAAAGTAGTAAAATTATTTCGATATACATAGAATGTAAATTTGTGAACTTATCGAAATGAACTGTTATCGGTGGGATTAAAATATTCTTTCAGTAAAGTCAAACATTCGAATATTTTACTTGATCGTCTTAAGGAGTAGAATATCCTAAAACAAGATGGTCTGTGGATTACTGCAAAAACCTTTTTAGTTGCTCAATGTACAAATATAAAAGTCAAGTGTTTCAAGTATCTAATTTGACAACATCTAATGGATCAGTTCTCAACATATCAAGCAAAGGTTTCAACTTTTTGTGCACTCGTAATATTTTACTTGATTATACGCACACTTGCGTATACTTACGTACAATCTTTACTTCATTACGCACACTTGCATACAAGAAAGCCGATGAGTACAATAAATACGAATCTAAATTAGGTAAAAAATTTCAGAAAAGGAAATGTTTAATATTTCGTTTAGAGGCACTAGTAGCTCTCAACAATCATTAAGATCTTACAATGATTTAATTCTAGACTATTTAATAGGCCCGTGTTTGAGAAATTGATAATTAGGTCAAATCTAGAACAATAATGAATGAGTACAAAATTTAATTATATTATGCAGCAAAACTAACTTTTAACTACCACTAAGGTCAAACACGATGTCTATTTCATAAAATCAATTTCTAAAGAAACAGTTAATTGACACAAGTTTCACCTCCTACTCGTTGCCCATCGTAAGATTAACCCATACAATTTTCGGTGCTATTGAGGACTTAGTCTCAGTCACATAAACAAATTATTGGATGAGAAACTCGTGTAGTTCGAAAAACTCGTTGTGACTAATTAAATTTAATGGTTAAATGATCTTCGGTGTTCAAAACGCAATTGTTTTTTGTAGTTTACTCGAAATTCTACATTTCCAGTATGGCAATCCCGGGATTAAAGAAAATATTCCAGATTCCAAGATCCAACTATTATACTTAGATATTGTTAATTCGCACGAGCGGAAAGTGTTAAATAGGGCCATTCGTCTTCAACAATGAAATACACTGAAATTAAGATCTGCTTAACATAGATTTGATTGGATTTGAATGATTTGATTTTGTACTTAGAATAAAGAATAACCTTTACAGGATTTAGCGTATAAAATATTAATCAAAATTCAACCGATGAATTGTAAATAAGGCTTAGATTGTATACGTCTTTACCATACGAAGTAAAGCAATTTTTGACTGTTGTAATGTTCTTTCCAAACATTTGACTTGTTTTATATGTTTATCAAACCGTATCTTGTTTTTTATATTAAATAACTCCCGACTTCGGCTATTTTTCAATATGATTTTTGCGGCTATGTGTGTTTCTAGATGGCTTTGATGTATATGCAAGAATTTACACTTCTAGAGATTGTATTTTTTGAGTTATTAAGGATATAAATTAAATCAAATTTCGATTTGACGTTTAATGTTATCTAGTTCGCTTGATGTTAATATTTGTATCTTGGGTAAAAAATGCTTAGAGAATACGATTTAAAAATGCTGAGATAATTTATTGAATAAAATTTTCACCTGTAAAATTACCCATACCACAACCCTTAACAATTTGAACTATTGTTTGTGAATAGATGTTATTTAGAATAACTTGTATCCATAAAATTATTATTTAAATTTAAATGGGAACGGTAGTTATTGGCCCTCAAAGGCTAACTATGAATCCACATAACTCATATGAGTGTGTTAAGTTTTCAGATTTATTTATCGTAACCGTTTTAAATTTTATCCTGGAGTGCAATTGGAGAATGCGAATATGGTAAAAAGGCAAAATATCTTATCGTTTACACGTTTACAAATTATCTTACTGCTTCGAGAATTAGAGCACTGGTATAATACTGTGGGCAAAAAATAGTAAGACGTGGTTCATAATTTTAAAATTCTTTATTTATTTCTCCAAATTTATTTCGTCCCCCTTAAAGTAATCCCCCCCCCCCCTCCGAGCTCAATACAACCGGACAAGTGGTGCAGTGGTTAAAAGCTTCGGCACTTGGACCGGGAGGTACTGGGTTCGAATCCCACCAGAAGCTGGATGCAAAGCGAATTTTCGTCATCGATTACGATCGGTGATGTTAATAAACACAACTAAGACCCTCTGTTGGAGTGCAGAATTCAGCGCCGACCCACCGTTCATGTCAATGTACAGGTTGACATGGAGCTTGCAATGCGCAGGTGGTATACTGTAATAGTGTGAATGGGTGGTGTGTGCGTGAATGAAAAGGAGGGTATTAATTGACCTTCAAGGGACATTAAATCCACTAGACGATTAGTACTTTATTTAAAAAAAAAAATACACTTGTGCCAACGTTTTTTCCAATCCTCGAAACAGTTGTTAAAGTCACTTTCCAGAATAGCCACCAATGTGCGTAGCGATTCACGTTTAATGTCTTCAATTGACTCAAAACGGTTTCCCCGGAGTGGTCGTTTGAGTTTGCTAAACAGCCAAAAGTCACACGGAGCTAAATCATTCTCGAGCACCAATTCCTTGGTTTTAGTAACGATAACGTGTTCGTCGTCATCACGTTATCGACCCTCTTTGAACAATTTGTACCAATCAAAAACACTTGCTCGCAACATATAATTATCACCGAAGGCCTTTTAAAACATTCTGAACGTTTCGGCACCACAAAATTGATTCCGCACACAAAATTTAATGGAACTTCTTTGTTGAATAATTTCACCCATTGTAAAAATCGCCGAATGCACTTTTTGTACTTCAGAAAGACAAGCGTATACTAAACACTAATGATTATTTTGATGTGACATTTCGCACAGATGTCACTGACAGTCATACCAACAAAGAAAAACAAATATTTCGACGAATGGTTTTCCGCGCGAAATTTAAATTAAAAAGTCTTACTTAGCCCAAAGTAGTATATACAGGGTGTCCGCCTAGAAGGTATACTACTTTGGTTTGCCGCCATTTAGGCGAATATTAGTATTGACAGTTCATACTTGACAGTCGTGAAGTAGACACGTGGCAAATTTATCAAGTGACGATTGAGAAAGTGACGAGGCACATTTTCATTTAAATGGATATGTGAATAAACAGAATAGTCGGTTCTGGGCAATGAAAAACCCTCACATTATTCATCAGTCACCTTTACATCCATTAAAAGTGGCAGTCTGGTGTGCAATTTGGTCAGGAGGAATCATTGGACCTTACTTCTTTGAAAATGAAAACGGCGTAACGGTAACTGTGAATGGGGAGCGATATCGTGATATGATTGAAAACTTTTTAACGCCACAACTGCATACTTTGGGCTTGATTAACAAGTGGTATCAACAAGACGGTGCCACATCGCATACAGCCAGGATTACAATGGAATTACTGCGAGAACTCTTTCCACAACAAGTTATTTCAAAAAATGGTGATGTTGATTGGCCTCCACAGTCGCCTGATTTGACTGCTCCGGACTTCTTTTGTGGGGATATCTAAAAAGCAAGGCTTATGCGAACAAACCAGAAACGCTTGAGCAACTCAAACAAAATATTCGTGATGAAATTAATGAAATACCGCGTGAAATGTGTGAGAATGTAATGAAAAATGTGCTCAAAAGGGCTCGCATTTGTGAGGCTAACAGAGGCGGACATTTATCTGATATTGTATTCCATACATAATTGCCGACATTAAATAAAACATTTATCAATATAAGATCCATTTTCTTTCATTTAATCAAAAATCATAAACAAAACGGTTAAAAACGGTTTGTAATAGTTTTATTAATTTGATGTTGCTCGTACTTAGAAATAGTGGGCGAAGTGCAACGAAAATACCTACTAAAATGTATCGAATATTTCAACAGCAACGAACATTGCTGCCGCAACCCAAAACTATTTAGTTTTTACCAATTTCCCTTAACCGAACAAAGTTAAATTCCCATCTTTCGCTATTTGTCGTTTGCAGTCAGTTGTGCATTATATTTTTTGTACTCGAATATTATTTGGTTGTTCTGCTTAAAAAAATATAAAAAAATGGTACGTCTACAAAAAAGTTACCGATGAGATATTTAAAGGTTTAGGTTGTTAAAAACCTAGATATACTATTAAGGAAAAAAACATAAACTTAATTTTAATAAAAACCGAATACAGCAAATATGACTTTTTGAAGGCAATTGCTGGAAATATATAATTTTAGTATGTAATTAGTATTAAGTTAAAATTTATTTATATACATATGTACTATATGTATTAAAGAGAATCTAAATAAACGATAAATGTCGTTAGGAAAAATGTCGTTTTGTACCTTTTTAAAATATTGAATTTTGGAAAATGTTGTTTTGAACATACATATGTCGTTATGAAATATGCAAAAAAAAATGCCGTTTTGTACTTCTGTTGTTTCGAAAAATGCCGTTTTGAAAAGTTCATTTTTGAAAAATATCGTTTTGAAATATGCCGTTTTGCACCTATTTCGTTTTAAAAAGTGCCGTTTTAAAAAATACCATTTTGTGAAATGCCGTTTTGCAAAATGTTGTTTTAAAAAATACCGTTTAGAAAAATGCCGTTTTGTACCTATTTCGTTTTGTACCTAATGCCGTTTTAAAATATGCAATATCGACCGGGACCCCCGTTTTAGACCCCATATCCCCATTAGACTAATTGAACTAGTCAATTTTTTTCGTACGTGCTACGAGTATGAAAGCTGTGGAATGGTTTTGAATTTTATTTTTCGCTTGAAGGCCAGACCATGTGGCAAAAAGTGATAAAAATCACCGTTAAATTTCTGTCGCAATTTACTTAAACGAATAGTAACACTAAAAATAAAACGACAGAACATAATACACACACACATCCATATGCAAGAAAACTGTTCAGTTATATTATTACTAATTTTATGGCCATTTTTTCTTGTATTTTTGGATTAAAAATAGAAGCATAGAGAGAAAAAATAAAAATAATATTACAAACGGAAAAATCAGTTGCAAGAATATGATAAAACTTAAAAAAAAATCGAATAAATCAACAACAAACAGCAAAAAAATATTATGAATCGATATTTAGCACGCAATTTCTTACATTTTTATATACAAATAGTTTTACTAATAATAATCATAAGAGTTTCTATTTATTTTCAGTTTTCTAGGTTTTTCATTATATTAATCGTGATTTATTGATTGGATGATTAATTTATATGTATTATGAAATAGTTTTGAAGCTCCCTACCTACAACAACAAAATATATATTAAACTATGTTACGAATGTCCATGAAAATTTACTACCACCAGGTATCGCACATAGCGATATCGTGACTTTGGATTAGATATCATTCGTAAATTTATTATTATGTATTAAGCATTTATGTACATAGTACATGTATGTACGTACTTACTTGCATATAAACCTGTAGTTTATATTAATTCGAATGACCTTGAACTACTTTTGAATGTTGATTTTACAATGAAATTTATTGTGGTCAGGTTTGTTTATTTTTCAATGAAAATTATATCGGAGTAAAGTATGCATGCTGTTGGGTGGTTGTTTTCTGACAGCCTGATGTACATACATATATACACCTCAATGTCACTACTACATATGTACGTACATATGTTTATGAAATTTCAATAAAATCAATCAAAATAATTGAATGAACGCCATTTTGAATTGTTATTATTTATTAGGGAGATTAGTGTTAACATTTCATCATTGCTTAATAAACACATTAAAACACTTGTTTATTATTTCGCACAAATTTTTATTTTTTTTCTCCAAAAATGTTTAAAAAATTATTCGATTAATTTCGACTTGTTAGGTCATCATCAGGAGTATCTACTCTATGATGACCTAACAAGTCGAAATTAATCGAGTAATTTTTTAAACATTTTTGGAGAAAAAAAAAAAAATTTTGTGCGAAACAATAAACAAGTGTTTTAATGTGTTTATTAAGTGTTAATGTGTTTCGCCAAGTACCAACGGCGCATAGTGTTAAAAGTATTTCATCATTGCACATACATGACATTAAATGCTAAAGTAGAATTAATTTAAATGAAATGCCAATTATATTCCAGACCTATGATTACGCAGGGTCCCGAGTAATCATGCTCTGATTATACTTTTATTTTCCATCATTTGAAGCTATCTTCAAAACCAATGTAATTTATGAAAACTAAGTTATTTTAAACATAAGCCTCACTTATTTGAACGTCTCCACAAAAATGTACTAATGGTGCGGACGAATAGTCGAGTAAATCATTTTTTGATTTTAGAACAGATTCGATTATTTAGATTTATTATTTTATTCCTATGCAATATTACAACTGATTCAGATATCGTCTAGTAATTTATCTATCTTCAATTTATATCAGGGATAGAAATTCTCTATTTCCTTGATGACGTATTCCATCTTTAAGCCTCTTAGAAGGTTATTGTTCCTAATGTACAATGGTCCATTCACAATTCCACGCAGCACTTTATTTTACAAGCATTGTATCATTTGCGCATTCGTATTCTTGGCATAACCTACAAAGTTGCATGTTATTTGTTCATACTGGGTTTAGCATTTGCTCACAGAAGCAATATATTATAGCCAGTACATTTTTCTATATTTGATATTTAATTTTTCTTTTTGTAGGTATACAGGTACATCCAAAATGAATGTGAACGATTTCTATTTCAAATAACTCAAAGTATTAAAACAATGAAATATTCCAAACGAAATTTTATTTTAAATGGCAGTATCCATCATGCATGGTGTTGACAAAAGAACAACCGCTCCTCGTTTTAAGTTTTTTAGAGAAAAACTTTAGTTTTTCAGTAATTATTAAAAAATTTAAAAAGTGGGGTTCAACAGTTCAGAAGGTACACTAACTAACTATCAAAAAAAAAAATCCGCTAAAGATATGTAATAAACCAATTAAAAATACTAGGCGAAAATTGTCCTTGTCAAAACGCTAAATTTCAAATTTGCGAAAAATGGGAACCAAACCTAATCCACCGACGCAGAAACATTTGGCAAAATATTTTAAAACAAAGGTTGCAGTCAAACAATATACTCTAAGAGTTTATACTCGGACCGATTTTAAAATATATTCTGAATAGAATAGAATAGAATGGAACCGAAAAGGTTCCGAAAGCTAAAGAAATAATAAAGTTAGTTTTTAAAATTGAGCTAATTACTATTAACTTTAATTTTTAATTTATATTCTGTAGTGGAGAAATTTGATATTTGAAATTTGATATTTTAATGACTGGTTTTTGTTTTGGAACTAGTTGTTTCTTGATTCCTGAGTTTGGTTTTTTATTTCGGTTTAACAGCATTTTCTTTGTCTTTCTAATTCTCCTTGTTTGAACTGCATTTTTGAGTTCTTCATTTTCTTTTTTAAAATTGTAAATTCTTCAACTTAGCTGTAAATTTCTATATTACTCTTAATTGTTCACGGCGTTTTTTATTGTACTGAAAGATATTTTCAGTTGAAGATACTGGTGATCTTGATAATTTGGAGCTTCGTTCAAATCGGTTAAGCATGATTGGTATATCCCAAAATTATTTGGGTCGGTTTCCGAAGAGTGTGAATTTGGCAGCAAGACTGCTGTTTTTTGTTAAATTAAACCATTGGTGATTGGTCCCTGGCAGTACTTTGGTTCTGCCGAAGCAGCATCCTCCCGCGCGGCGCTAAGTGCTATTAAGATTTACCCAGATTTAGCCGGAGCCCTCTGATTTCGCTAAGTTGAGATTTTATGCTTATCACAACCGACAAATATGCATTACTTAACAAAAATGGAATATTTTACAGTGCAGGAGGTTACATTAGCTGTGTAAAACATGAGTATACAACCAAAAAACTTCAAGAATTATCATGAAATAATTTTTTTACATCAAAAATCTAGTATAAAATAAAATTAAGAGGACCAATTAACTAATCAATACGTGCGCGAAATAGGCAGAGACATTTTTAATTATGTACATCAAGAAACACACTGTTAAGTTTTCTTATCGGAGTATGTTCCCGCACTCCATATGCAAACAAACCACCCGTTTAATGCTATTTGTATACTGAGGGAAAAAACAACTATTATCATTGAAAAGCACAATGCGCAATAATGATTTTTGTAAATTCAAATGCAAATGTTTTTGATTTTCTTTTGTGTTCTAGTTCACACTACTGTACACACAAGCAATATTATCATAAATTACAGGACAGGATCCAGTAACAACGGTGAAATAACCTCATTGCACAATAATACATAAAAAAGGGTGTTGTGGATTGGCTGGTTCGGTCACGAAAGTGACCAGATACAAGCGGGGAAGAAGAGGATCAGAAATCAGCCACACGCCTATGTAATTTTTCTTCTTTCTGCGGTAGACGTTACCGTTTAGAGACTTGTGATAGTAGTTGAAGTACGAGTTGCGAGAAGTGTACTGTGTATTTGAGCCTTTCCGTGCAAACAAATGGTTTTAAACAATTTAACTAAACTTTAACTTAACAAATATTTTTAGAATTAATTTTTACTTTCACTAACGTTTAGTTTCGACTGAATAGGAATTTAAATGATTTTATGAACTGAATGTGATACATAAATTGTTCGAATTGAAATAAACAGATATTATTTATTCTATTAAGTAAAAAACTGTATAATTTTTTCTTGTCTTTAATTCTGATACAATTAGTTTTAAGTAATAAACTTCGCATGACTTCCACAAATTAATCTGGCATTTAAATTATTCAAAAATTTAACTTATGCTACATAATTGTGAAGCAGGAGGGGAATGGTCCCCTAAAACAAACTAATTGTTCTCCCGTATCATGCATGTCCTTTAGAGTACTATCTATGTAATGTTTTTGATATTCCGGTTTAAGACATTCTTTTTCTACACACCTTTGTGCTGTCAAATGTGCCGTTCCAGATGACATCCAGAATTATCATATTTTATCCATAATTTTGTTGATCATTCCTCCAAATTTATTTCTTTTATGTAGTAACATAAAGTATAATGATCATGAAAATTTTTGACATCCAGATTTACCATTCCAATTTTTGACATCCAGATTTACCATTGAAAATAACGAAAATAAACGTCTATGAACAAAACGATTCAAAATTAAATTTGCAACAATAACCATCCAGAACAGTTTTCCAAAATGTAAGCGGAAACGACGATTTTTGGCAAAAAAAAAATTCGGCCATTGTACAGACCACACGGATTTTCCATAAATTGAGAGATCCCAGTGATTTTGACCTAAATCGGCTCAGCGGAAGGGGCAGCTCCCGTAGGAGTTTTTGCGTTTTATGTAAATATTTTGAAAAGTATATCATTTACGATAAAAACGACTATGAAGAAAAAACTAGTTTATACCTATTGAGAACTGATTAAAAAATATAATCTTATATTGCTCAAATTAATTTTTTACATAAAGTGTTGTGCTGTGAAAAAATTTAATTTTAAAAACATAATAAACGACTGATAAAGTCGCCAATTGATCATTTTTGCCAAGGGAGGCCGCACGATTTGAGAATAGTATAGTAGTAAACTTCTGCCATTTTATTTGATGTAATGTTGCATAATTCAAATATGATAAAATTGAATTACAGTTTAAGTAAAATTAAAATGTTGGTTCTTTATAACTTTTTTACTATCAATACATAATTAAAAATTTAAAAATGATAAACGGAAATAACACAAAATGATGACCACAAAGGTAAACTAAAGTAAACAATTTTTTAAGCGGGTATAAAAACAAAAACATTTTGTTATTCATATTAGTTTGTATATGTAATACATAAAAACTCGAACGTTTATAATTAAAATGTCAATAAGCCATGTGGCTTATTCCCGCCGCGAATATGTAGAAATGTATTTCAATTATGCTTTATGTAATGGCAACGCCCGAGCTTTAGCAAGATAATGTCAGAGACGATATCCAAATCGTATCCAATTATTTTTATTTGACAGAAGATAATACAGCTTATAAAAATGATTTTGTTGGAAAGACACACTCTTCTAAAAAATATAGTTAAACAAAGGAACTATTGAATTTAATTTTTTTGGTGGGTGAGCATGCGATTTCACTATAAAACACTAAAAGTGGAATGACTTTTGCACCATCAACAATTCGAAAAGCTTTACTTGGCTGTTTTTGTTGGAAATGAGCTCCCCTATCAACCTGCTTCATTTGATCGCCCACTTCTGGGGCACCCTGAATGTTAGGATGACATTTAGTAAGTTTATAATTAATTTCAGTAAAAAATTTGAATATTGCGACATGATCTATTATTTCTCAATGTTTCTGTAGTTCTTGAGACATTGTTATTTTTTCAAAGAATTTTGAATTAAATTATAAAAATATATAAAATTATAAAGTTGTAATTCATTTACATATAATACTTTTCGATCAAAAACATAGTATTTATCGATTAAATTTAAATGGTTTTCTAAATATGCATGCAAGAAACTATTCAAAGCTCTTTTTTTAATAGATCATAAATTGAAGTGATATTCGCTTATTTTAGAAGTAGCTGAGCGTGCAGGGTTTTATTGTGTTGACAGTTTCGGTCTAAATAGTCTTTGACAAAAGTGGCTTAAAATCGAAATACGTTTTAGTAATTGAGCAGTAAGTGATATATGCGATGTTTTTTAATAAAGGCTTATTCAACATACATATCTAACATATATAGATACATCACACGTGTATTGATTTACATCCAGTTCCTACATATATTTCAAAATATTTTGAATCAGTTTTGAAGTAAATTTAAAAATATTAGTTTTTTCGATTTCGTACCACAACCCCAAATGTTACTATATATAATAAAAAAATAAAAAATTGGCAATCAATAGAAAAGTCATAATTTTCTTTAAACATTACTTTTTCTGGAAAATTAGACATGAATATATTCTAATTTGCTATTACCACGCTGTGTTGTATATCAATTTTGATAACCAAATTTGATAAAAATGTCATCCGCACAACAAATACGTTAATTTATCTAACCAATTTATTTAACAAAATAACAAATTAAAATTTACTCGACTAAGAATTTTTGAATATTGTTTTACCTGCTACATACTTCTATTTAAACCTATTGTTTGTTGTATATTTATATACTTTTGACATAACGCAATTAATCATAGAACCACCAAACCCAAGTTTTTATATTTGTACATTAATACTACGTGTACGAGGAGTATATACAAATAATAGTAGATTGGTCGGTTCGTTTTCGAAATGATAGTATACAATAATGAATTTAATTAAAACTAACTTTAATCGCACGAAACATACTATTTCGTAATATGTACTACTCAAACAAGATATTATTTATATATTCAACCCACGTGAAACACGAAGCTCTAGTTGATAAACCACATTGCAATCATATCAAATAAGGTGCATGAGTATTTTAAGAAAATCCCACTCAAAGCGATATTATGTACAACATGCTACGCAGACTGTAAAATTAAAGTGATAAAACAAAGAAAATGTTTCAACTATGAGTAAAACGATTTCTCGATGTGGAAAATTGTATTTTTTACCCAACAAACGAACAAAATCCCACACAAAAAACTGAATTTAGGTTACTCGGTCAATACGAATTTTCATGTTGTATTTTTGCCAGAAGTTCATCTCTTCGTTTTTGCAAATCATGATTTTTTATTTATTTATGTACATAGCACAGTAAAACAGCAAAATAATCATGAAATATGCACTACATTTTGGTTTTCGAACTTTAAAAATCAAGCAACTAATTCATGTACAAATAAATTTGCACCTCATCTTATTGATAATGGGGCGCGAATAATGGGTCTTGATGATAATTTAGATCTTTACAAAAACATATTATTATTTAAAATGGTGGTGGTTGTTGGTTTTTAATTTTCTGGTTTTTAATATCAAATAATATAATTTTAAGATGAAAAAATTAACAACACAGTTTACTTATACTTAAAACGAAAATCCACTTTAATGTTCATAACATTATAAATGGGTTTGCTTTTTATGTTGTTTGTGATAAAAACAAACCGAATAAAAACTTTTATTTCTCTATCCTTTCCATTCCAGTCGAGTACAGGGTGGTGCGAAAGTGAGACTCACGAGTATAATGTTAATTTGTTCGTTTTTGGAACACAAAGAACACTTAATGTGAAAATCATAATAGCATCTGTTATATTCAATTAGGGCTACGGCTTCAATTAGAATACACTATGTATATGACTTACGCTTATGTGCAAAAGTTTACATACAGAAAGGTATTTTTTTTACTAATGATCTGATTTTCTAGGACCAAAAATTCGGATCAAAATTTTTTGTTCTGTTTTAAAGTATACTACATACTACAACCATAAAAAACATTCAATTCTTTGTTTTAATTACCAACAGTAGCCCGTACAAAAATTAATTATTGTAATTTAATTTACATACACTGGTAATATAATGCATCGTTATTTTTGAATATATTGTAACGTCTTTGCAATATTTCAATCAGTCCTTGTTTTAATACGACATAATTTATTATATTGAATTCTACAGAAATGATAAGTTTGTTTCAAATAATGAGAACGAAATTCGCTACAAAAAAAATTTCAAAAACGGTAAATAAAAGTCGTTCTACAATAGGATATTTGATAATGTTGAAACTAAAAACAATGAGCGGAAAGTAAAGGTTGATCCGTTCGGAAATAAAATTTTAAAAGTAATTAATATTAGCATTGGGTAAACTTGCCATCGTACTACAATTACGAGTATGCTGAATAGAGTTGACTACAGAAGTCGTATTGCCAGGAGAAAACCATTCATAAATGACATAAAGGTAAGGAAAATACTAATATTTGTCAAAAATTATGAAAAGTGCAGTGACCATTTTTGGAATTCCGCGATAATGATGGTCGAACTCGGGTTTGGAGGAGGTGGCGTCACGGGAAGTTGGAGTTTATTGAGATTTGGTTGCTTGAATATTTTGAAGAACAATTTATGGGATAGTGCACGAAAATTGGGGCTGGAAGGGTAATTTGTCTTTCAACTAGACAACGGCCCTAAACATACAATACATCACCGATCGTGAGGGAATGGTTATTGTATAATGTTCCGAAACAGCTTAAATCACCTCCACGGTCCCCAGATATTTTTTTTATAAGAAATCTTTATTTCTGTAATATTACAACTAATCTCATTTATTATCTAGTAATTGTTTTATTATTTTAGTAGTCTATTCTTGTGGGATGAAACCTATCGATTCATCCCACTTCTGCCAGTCCTTTGATTTTAGCGACTCAAGGAACCACTAATTCTAATGGTTATTTTGCTCGGGATCCGTTCAGAACTGCATAAATTAAAACTGCATTTTTTAAAACGGCATATTTAAAAACTGCATAAGGTACGAAACGGCATAGAGTACAAAATTGCATTTTTCAAAATTGCATATTTCAACCTATGCCGTTTTGAAAAATACAATTTTGTGAAATTCCGTTTTGAAAAATGCAGTTTTGAAAAATGCCGTTTTGTACTTATGTCGTTTCGAAAAATGCCGTTTTGAAAAATGCCGTTTTGAAAATTGCCGTTTTGTACCTATGTCGTTTTGAAATATGCAATTTTGAAAAATGCCGTTTTCAAAAATGCAATTTTGCGAAATTCCGTTTTGAAAAATGCCGTTTTGAAAAATGCCGTTGTGAAAAATGCCATTTAGAAAAATGCCGTTTTGTACCTATGTCATTTTGTACCTTATGCCGTTTTGAAATATGCATGAAAAATGCTATTTTGTACCTTATGCCGTTTTGTACCTTATGCCGTTTTGAAAAATGCAGTTTCGAGAAATGCCGTTTTTTAAAATGCCGTTTTAAAATATGCAATTTTGACTGGGACCCGTTTTGCTCTAGTCGCAGGTTAGTCGCAGTATATGACTCTTTTCAAATTTTTGTATTTCATCGATGACGCATTCCATGTTAAGTCTCGATGGAGATTGTCATTTCTAATGTACCAAGGAGCATTCACAATGCTACGTAGTACTTTGTTTTGAAATGTTTGTAGGATCTTAACTGTAGTTTTCCTTGTGCAGCACCAAAGCTAAATACCATACGTCCATAGATAGGTTTTAGGATTTGTTTATATAACAGCAGTTTGTTGGGTGTTGTCAGTTCAGGGTTTCTTCCAATAAGCCAGTGCATTTTTCTGAATTTTAAATTCAGTTCTTGCCTTTTCTTTTTAACATGTGCCTTCCACCTAAGCTTAGAGTCTAGCGTCATGCTGAAGTACTTAGCATTATCAGAATACGGAATTTGTTGTGAACTCAGTCTAATCTGTATATATTCTAATTTCCTATTTGTAAAGTTGATTTCGATTCACTTAGTGTTATTCTCCATTTTTATTTTCGAGTTATTCGCTATATTAATAGCATTTTGTAGTTTCCTTGTGGACGCAACAATACTAGCATCAATGGTCATGTTGTGCCATCAAAAACGTTTCTATTCTAACTTCTACTATGTTTGGTAGATTTGTATATAGGAGGTATAATACAGGGCTCAGAACACGAATTGTGGAACCTCTGCCAATATTTTCTTTAGTTTTGAGTATTCCTCTTCCTGTCTTATCCGGAAGACAAGAATGGTCGTTGATATAAGACTAAAGCAATTTAAAATATTGTTTTGGCAAATCTCGTTGGAGTTTAAATTCCAGACCTCGGTGCCAAACCTTATCAAATGCTTGGGCTACGTCTAAGAATATTGCTGAACATATTTTCTTTTTTTCCAGTGCCTCCTCAATTGTATCCATGATCCTATGTACCGGTTCTATCGTTGAGTGCCTTCCTCGGAACCAAATTGATGTGCTGGTATAAGGTTTCTACTCTCTATAATTGACTTTAGTCTCTTGATAAACAGTCTTTCGAAGAAAATCTTTCATGTTGTTGTTAGCAAAGAAATAGGCCTATACGATGTTTTATCGTTTAGCGGTTTATTAGGCTTTGTAATCATATGATTTCTGCTATTTTCCACTGTCTCGGAACATAACTTAGTCTAAAGGTAGCATTGATTATGTGCTGTAGTTTCCATGGTGCTTTTTCGGATAGGGCTTTGATTATTTGCCCGTTATCAAGTCTAGAGGCTTCTTTATCTTTGAGGTTTTTTACTTCTTGTTTGATTTCTTTCAGAGTAACTGGCAGCATAGATATCTCGTTTATTTTGCTTATAAAATGTAAGTTGTAATATTTCTTGTTGATCAGGAATACTTTCCCAGGCTGCTTTTTGTACACTTTCAATGAGGTCTTCCAGTTATTCGTCTATCTTGTAAGCGTTCGAGATCTGTTCCTGTAGATTGACGCTTTCTTCGACTAGCTGCCGCAAATATTTTCAGTTTGTTTTGTTAATTGTTAGCCTTGGAGGACTTGCATTTCTTATTACCGTGTCACTTATTTCATTAAAACTGGAGAATGGTCTGACGATAGCCCTTCTTCATTTTTGACTGCTAAGTAATTTTCGGAGACACCTTTCGATATATAGAAATCCAGAAGGTCAGGAATTTTATTTGGATCCGTTGGTCAGTAGGTTGGCTTTCTACTGAAGTGAAACTCACATTTTAATGTCCTGCCTTCATCTCTTTGGGAGTAGTTCTATTAGATCCTCAGAATATATTTTTCGCATTAAAGTCGCCTCCAATACAAAATTACTAGCCAGAGATTTAAGAACTTTTATGTAGTCTTCTTTTTTTGGGTTATGTATATCTGGGTGGGCAGTAGATCGCTGATCTACATCCAGCAGAAAGAGCTAGAGGCGGCACAGCAATCTTTATTAAGGATAATATTACACACCACGAAGAATTAAAAATAAATTAGGATGCTATGCAAGTAGCTACTGTATCTATTGAAACCAAAAATCAAAGAACCTCGTATCCACGGATTTTGGCGTATGAGGTTCTGGTGAAATGGCTTCCTGAGATTAGGCATATATCAATTTATTTTGTTTTTAAAAATACTTCTAATTCTGAAATGCGTTGCAAAAGGTCATTTGTATTTCAGCCACCAATTCTTAAATATTGTGTCATTATTTTTTCTTGTTAAGTTTGTATGAACTAGGATGAAGGTAGTTAATGACTTCTCTAATTTTACTTGATGCATCCGTTATTCTTTTATCTTGACTCATCGATGTATTTTCCAGTGTTCCTAGTCTCTGTTCTTGTTTTTTTCAGTAACCCAAAGATTCTAGTCTTTGGTCCTGCGCACACAGATGTGATTTGATATCGTTTAGCTTCTGAAGTATTTCTTGCAGGACATGGTTTTCCTGATTCGGTGCTCTCTTGTTATTTTCGTTCTGCTTAGACATTTGTGCATATGTTGAGCTTTCTCTTACTTTGGCGCCATTTTTGTTTCGGGTAGGATTGCATCCTAGGTTGAGAACTCTTACTTGTTTGATTTCTCTTGTTATCTCTCATTCTTTGTAGCTCTTTGGCTACCTCGCACCCTCTATAAATTGCTGGGTGATGATTACCACAGTATATGCATTTCACTGATTCGTTCTTACTTTTGTTGCATTCTTTTGATGGATGTTTCCAAGCACACTTTACTCATCGAAGTATTTGCGTGTGTGGTAAAACGCCTGGCAGTTGTAGAATTATGTCATTCTACTAGTGTTCTTTTTTAATGTCTCAATCATAACGTTCATATTAAGTATTGCTTTGATTCCATATCAATGCTCTCAATGTTGTGAAATGTTAGCATGAAAAGAGGGAGGCCAACTTTGGTTGTATCTCTTTCACCATTTGCGTTTAAGTGACCTTTTTCTTTAGCATGTTCACAGCATTTAGGATTTTGAATCCTTTCTGGCTGAATGTTCCTCAATTATTTCTTCGCGTGGGCATGTATGATGTTGCCCTCTAGACTTTATTTGGTGGCTCAGCTTTGTTTTCATTGATGAATCATTCGATGTTTTGAGCGGTGATTGCATTTGATAACATTCTGTAGGTTTCTGGGTCAAGTGCATTCATTTTCCAAACGTTAGTATTCAGTACAGTGACTTATATTTATCGTTTGGAACTAGCTTCACTATTTTTTATTATTATTTCGTATTCACTATCATTAAGTATGTTAATGGATGGAGGTGGTATCTCTTTATGTATTGGTTGATCTTCCTGTATTGTTCCTTAGTTGATTATGTTGGGTATATTAACTGGTTGGAGTGGTCTCTCTTTCGGTAGCAGTGATACGTTATTATGTACGTCACTAGGTCCGTGGATGACTGATCAGGCCGTTGGGGTTGTGGTTTTCTTACGCTCTGTGATGGTTGTTCCACCTCAGGCGAAGATTCTGTTTTTCTTTTTATTTTGACGTTTAGTTTTAATTTACCTTCGTATAAAACTCGATTCATATGCACATTCTTGGTTCACGTTCTCCCTGAGTTCAGCATTTTCGTGCTCTTGCTGAGCAGCGGGATGCATTTATCTAGGTGGTGATCTAGAGATTTTTTAGCTTGGTATGTTTGGGTTTCGCAACGGTTGGCCAACCCCAGAATTCGTTGAGCGTGCCTTATGTGAGGGTGGATTGACCAACTGTGTAGTTGGCGTACCACCTGTATAAATTCCGGTTTGTTGTGTGTACAACACGTTGTACACTCACTACTTTAACGACTAGTTATTACAGCAACGACCAACCTAACCAATGAGGTTGGTAGTGGGTCAGTGAAGATAACATGATTTTCTAGGTTCTCGGTGTTCGGTTATGTCGCCGTTTCTAGTTCGTCAGAGCTTCATTGGTAGATTAGCAGTGAGCACCACGTGCAGGACTACGTGCAGGTGAGGTTGACATTTGGGCAGGTATATATACCTTCTAGACAAAATCCCTTTATCCACCTCCCAAGATATGTATCCCATAGCACCACTATGGGATGAGTTGTAGAGAAGAATTTGTCGTCACAGCATAATTAATATAGAAGGGCTTAAGCGGGCGCTTCAAACTGAATGGGCCAAAAATAAGCGACAACACAGACTTAATAAACACATTAAAACACTTGATTATTATTTCGCAAAAAACTTTTTTTTTTTTTTAATTTGTTCAAAATGTTTAAAAAATTACTCGATTAATTTCGGCTTGTTAGGTCATCATCAGGAGTATCTACTGATTGGTAAAAATAAAAATTTTCGTTATATATAGTAGAAATAAGCAAAAGAAAATAAAAGAAGGAGGGACACAAAATAGGCAATAAAAATTAATCTATTGATCGTTCTGATCGATCTGTTGTTTACACGGAAAAATTACTAATAAAAAAGGGGGGTGGAATAGCAGGTAAGCGATTAGTCATCGGTTGAGTAACAAAATTCAAGGTATATTAAAGTACATTTAATTACCCGACGTATTAGTCATATTATTAAGAGCGTGAGAATAGAACAGGGCGGGATCCGTAATTGGTGAGAAACGGATTTCTCTCTGTTCGTTAAGAATATTTTGGTTAAGGAATATGGATTTTCGAATTTCGTAAGATTTTAAGGTATCTAAACGTCTGCTTTTGGGTTGTATATGTAATATGTCTAAATTGTTTAAGCTAGCTGTATGTTTTTATAAGTTAAATGATTATGGAACGTTGATTGATTGCAACCAAATAAATGTTCTGTAGCTCTAACTCCAAAATTGCGCCCAGTCTGTCCAATATAGGAGAAACTACAATCATTGCAATTAATCCTATAAACACCAGACTTGAAAAGGCGACTAACTCTAGGTTTATTGTTAAAAACCATTTTCTTTATTGTGTTATTATTATCAAAAGCAAAACTAATATTGGTATAATCGGACACGATGTTGCTAATCCGTTGGCTTGTTTTTCCTATATACTCTAAGCGACGCCAATTTTCATGCGTTGGATTATCCGGTGGATAAATACCCGTTAGAGCTTTGCGCTTTAGCTTTTTATTTAATAACTTTAATATAGTCTTAGTTGCATATCCGTTATTCGTTCCTATTTGTAGAATTATATTAAGCTCTATGTCGTAATTTGAATTTGTCAAAGGGATGTTTATTAGTCTATCTATAAGTGAGTGGAAAGCTGACATTTTAATATTATGGAGATGGTTTGAAGAACTAGGGATAATAGCGTCTGTATACGTAGGTTTCCGATAAAATTTGAAGTCTAAAGAAGAATTAATCCTGGTTATTGTTATATCTAGAAAATTAATACATTTATTTTCTTCCCTTTCCAGCGTAAAATCAATGGTGGGATAATTTAACCAAGTAAGGAATGGGTTTAACAGTCTATCAGTTCCATTCCATAGACATAGTATGTCATCAACATATCTATACCAAAAGATTATATGAAGAGAATAAGGATTGTTGTTTGATAAAATCATTTGTTCGAAGAAATTCATGAAAATTTCAGCTAACAAAGGTGACAGAGGGGGGCCCATGGGTAGACCATCAGCGAATTTGAAAAATGTATTATCAAAGCAGAAATAGTTTTGTTTAATACAAGTCTCAAAGACCAACTTCAGTTCACGACGTAGGCCCTCATCTACAACATCTCTATCTAAGTAATTACAAACTATTTGAGATAAAGTTTTAATTGGAATTGAAGTGGAAAGACTGACAACGTCAAACGAAACTAGTTTTGAATGTAGTGGAATGTCGTCGTCTTGAATTTTGCTAATCAATTCTACCGAGTTCTTAACCGAGTAGGCCGAAAAAAATTAATATGATCATTGAAAAAGTTTATGAAACCCTTACATAGCTTGTGGGCAGGAGCATTGCAATACGTAACTATTGGTATAATCGGGATGCCCTCCTTATAGATTTTTGGTAAACCGTAAAGAATCGGAGCAGACGGATTCATGGCAGAGTACTTCCAACCAGTTCCATTAAACAACTGTTGGCATTGGTTGATACACTTACTGACAGAAGTCTTAAAAGACCTAGTTGGATCCCTACCAAGCACTATTGCTTTGCTTTCTGTAATAAAATCAGAAATGTTATTACAGTAATCGACTTTTTCGAGCACGGTAATTGTATTGCCTTTATCCGCTTTACATGCTATCAGGTCATGGTCACGTAGCACTAATCACTTTTAGTAATAAAATTTTTGATCCCTCGGAGAGGGATGTGGTCCTGATGGTATTCCTGCTTTAATTATTAAAAAATTCTGTAAATTTGGCAATTCCTCCAAGCATTTTGTTTAACCAGTCATTAAAATTGACAACTTTTCCACAAAAGTGGTATATAACTAGAGTAATGCCTATTTTCAAAAGCGAATCTAGAAATTTCCCATGGGCTCCCCTCTGTCACCTTTGTTAGCTGAAATTTTCATGAATATCTTCGAACAAATGATTTTATCAAACAGCAATCCTTATTTTCTTCATATAATCTTTTGGTATAGTTATGTTGATGACATACTATGCCTATGGAATGGAACTGAAAGACTGTTAAACTCATTCCTAACTTGGTTAAATCCTCAGTATTCCACCATTGATTTTACGCTGGAAAGGGAAGAAAATAAATGTATTAATTTTCTAGATATAACAATAACCAGGATTAATTCTTCTTTAGACTTCAAATTTTATCGGAAACCTACGTATACAGACGCTATTATCCCTAGTTCTTCAAACCATCTCCATAATATTAAAATGTCAGCTTTCCACTCACTTATAGATAGACTAATAAACATCCCTTTGACAAATTCAAATTACGACATAGAGCTTAATATAATTCTACAAATAGGAACGAATAACGGATATGCAACTAAGACTATATTAAAGTTATTAAATAAAAAGCTAAAGCGTAAAGCTCTAACGGGTATTTATCCACCGAATAATCCAACGCATGAAAATTGGCATCGCTTAGAGTATATAGGCAACGAATTAGCAACATCGCGTCCGATTATACCAATATTAGTTTTGCTTTTGATAATAATAATACAATAAAGAAAATGGTTTTTAACAATAAACCTAGAGTTGGTCGCCTTTCCAAGTCTGGTGTTTATAGGATTAATTGCAATGATTGTAGTTTCTCCTATATTGGACAGACTGGGCGCAATTTTGGAGTTAGAGCTAAAGAACATTTATTTGGTTGCAATCAATCAACATTCCATAATCATTTAACTTATAAAAACATACAGCTAGCTTAAACAATTTAGACATATTACATATAAAACCCAAAAGCAGACGTTTAGATACCTTAAAATCTTACGAAATTCGAAAATCCATATTCCTTAACCAAAATATTCTTAACGAACAGAGAGAAATCCGTTTCTCACCAATTACGGATCCCGCCCTGTTCTATTCTCACGCTCTTAATAATATGACTAATACGTCGGGTAATTAAATGTACTTTAATATACCTTGAATTTTGTTACTCAACCGATGACTAATCGCTTACCTGCTATTCCACCCCCCTTTTTATTAGTAATTTTTCCGTGTAAACAACAGATGGTTGGAACGATCAATAGATTAATTTTTATTTCCTATTTTTTGACCCTCCTTCTTTTATTTTATTTTGCTTATTTCTACTATATATAACTAAATTTTTATTTTTTCAAATCAGTAGATACTCCTGATGATGACATAACAAATCGAAATCGATCGAGTAATTCTTTAAACATTTTGAACAAAAATTAAAAAAATTTTTTTTGCGAAATAATAAACAAGTGTTATAATGTGTTTATTAAGTGTTAATGTGTTTCGCCAAGTTCCTACGGCGCATAGTGTTAAAAGTAAAAAAAACAATGATTACTACTATATTTAACTGGATGTAGGACTAGTTGGCAGTGCAAGAAAATAAGCACGATTTGCAAAAGACAAAATTTTTATTGCTTTTCTCCTATTAGGCCAAATCGACGCACCGGAAGTACTGAGTTCAGTTAAATTAAAGGCTCTCAGTAGATAGTTAAGGAGTACGACTTCATCCACTTAGATAGACGCAGAACCAACTGTGGCGATAATGAACCAGTAAAAAATCACCATTTGTTGTATTGTACAAATAAACCATTTGTTTTATATTTATTTTATTAAAGATAATTTTAAAAGTAGATTGCAATTGCATGTGCTTCAGTGGTTTTATTATTGTTACTAGTATTTTTATATTTTTAATTTTCAAATCCAAAACGGATTTATTTTATTGTTTACTTTAAGTCTAATTTGTCTAATATAAATGAATTAATAAATAAATAAAATGTTTGTTTTTTTGCACGACAATGAAAGTTTAAGTGCTAACAAGAGAAGCGAATTTTGCAATCATTCGAGTGAAAATGTTATTTTATGCATCAAATGCACACAAGATTCTTTTGCCTCTCTCTAATGCCCATACGGTAAAAGAAACAATCACATTTGCCTTAACTTTTCTGTTTAAAAACTCATGTGTTTGAATTTTTATTTTATGTGCGATCGGGTATGCGATTATCTTTTAACCTTACCTGGGGTGTAAAACAATTTTCTCTACTCCTGCAACCAAAACCAGATTTTTTTTGATTAAAAATCGAAAGTAAAATTCATCATTATATAATTTTTTTAGGCACTCCCAACTCTTTCGCGGTTCGCGTTTTCCATCCTTCCTTTTTCGCTGTTTCCCAGCCAATTCGAGGACATACGACTATACATCCGATTTTCGTAGAATCATCTGCACATTTTATAGCTCCATACCAGCCTATAGTACTGGCATGGAAGATAGGTCGGCCCGTGAGTTCTGCACTCCGAAAAGAGATCATAGTGTGTTCATTTCCATGACAGATCATAATCTTATGTGAAAAATCCCTTTGCATCCTGCTCTTAAAAGGATTCAAACCCGGTACCTCCTGATCCAAACGGCAAAGCTTTAACCATTGTGCCGTTTAGTCGGTATCATATCATAAAACGAACATAAGTAAACAATGATGTATTTTACTCCCTAGAGACAAAAGTAGTTGGGTTACTAGATATCTAATTATAAAATTCAAATAATTTTCGTATAAAATTGTTTTTCAAAAAATACTCGATCAGTAAAAATTTCTCGTCGGTATATTTTATGTTGGAAAAAGGCATTTACTACAAACTTCTTGATAAACTGAAACATAATATTTTTAATAAAATGAAACCGTAAAAAAATATTTTATGTAACTCGTGAGTAAACGCCGATTATTGCTCTTGTTCAGTTACCGCCCTTGGCTTGCGGCCTTGCGTGGACATTTCTTCACTCGAGCAATAATCTCCTATTTTAATCCCTTAGTACATAATATACAATAAACACATTACAGCCCGAGGGAACTACGTAAAAAATGGCAACTAAACACTTTTTTCGCAAAATCGATATAATTCATAAACCAGCGAATCAACTAAAACGAAATTATCGTATTATTATTAATATCATAGACGCCTTCAAAGTGGCCTACTCTTTACATATAAACAAATAAAACAGTGGTTTCAACCTGTGGTACACGTACCACAGGTGGGAGGATTTTGGGTTACCTCATAAATTAAAATTTTAAATAGTATTTCAGTCTATTTCACACTTTCGATTCCGATATATTTTTGTATTTAATTTTTTATTAAAAAAAATATTTTTCTTATTTTAAGTTATTAAATAGTATTTTAAATATACATATATTACGGTATATATAACACCATCTCTTGATGTAACCAACAAAAATTGTAGCTCGTTTATATTTTTTTTTGTATCTTCAAAATCCATACAACGAAACACGCGTTTTTGCGTGATGGACCGTAATGTGTTAAACACATAATCTACTATTAAGAGAGGCATGCTTATGTATTGCAATCGGAACAAAAGTTTTCTTGAAGGTAACAGAAAAAAATTATTTTACGTGCCGATTTAAGTTGAATGGCTAAAGGATCGGGTTCTATTTTGAAATGAAACTTCAGTGGCGAAAGTAGTGAGTCGATAACAAATGAAACCCTAATCGTAACGAAACGCTTTGCTTGCTATAAACAATTTTAATACAGGAAACAAATGAAGTGCTATGATCGATAATCAACTGTACAACATACTCCAAGTAGTACAATGTAGCGCTCAATTAAATATAGCGTTCAATTTTATCTTCAAATTGATGCACTTAATTCCATACTATTCTTATTTTTGCCGAGCGAAAAGGTTCCTTGAAAGATAAATTTCAGAGTACGGCTCGTATTGGTTTCGTATTGTACTTCGTTCACTTTTTGCTATTATCAATTTTGACAGTTTTGATTTTGCGTTTTTATTTGAATTTCCAGAACAATTTAAAACCATCTAATACAAAGCGAAACATCGTATAGTATAATCGTATATTAGCACGGGAAATTAAAAGAAACAGTTTTAATCCTCCATGTACCTCATTCGTTAATTCAGAACAAGGCCATGAAAGAACCGTCTTCGTGATTATCAGCAACGGCAGCTGGAGAATCGTGTACGTGTTTTTCAAAATAACTGTTTATACATTGAAATTGTTTTAAATAGTTAATTTTATAGTTTAAATCCATCTGGCAATGGAAATAATTCTGTTTAACCATTGCAGCAATCCTTCCTCCTTCTATAATGAATTTGGCGATAACTTTCAATAGCCATCAAGTATTGTAATCCGTGTACGAGTAATCAGGACGAGACGATTATGCCATATGAAGGTTATCAACTGCGCACACATGGTACACATGGTAATGCGCACACAAATGGTTATGGATTATCTAATTTCTTGACGTCTGCTGTTTATGAAAATTCGTAGACTGCATTATACTCAAGGTTAATACGGTGTTTATGGATAAGTCATAAACGTTCCAGTCGTTGTTATACTATAGTATTGCGATGGCGTGATGTGGGGTTTGAACGTTGATTATAAGGTCTTACTTATTGGCTAACAAAAGATTAATTAACGCTTGGTTACAGTACAGTAGAATGCAGAAATAAAAACACACATACATCTATCGAAGATAGGTTTATCGAACAACAGTAAGCATTACTTTTAGAAAGAAAACATTTACTTGCAAATCACTCCTGGCGAGGCCGCGCCATCAGCTTGCTTTTTGAAGAGCAAGCAGAGAGAACTTGTTTTTCCCTCTATTTATTTTTCCGAATTTTAAGCTTTCGTGGACGGCACGCACGTCACGCACTTCATGTGACGATTAATGAAATACGAAAACCAGACCAACTTAAATGGGAAAAGGGGTGTGTTTAATGAACTATATAGTTATTCATTCCATCCAAATTATCACTGAAATCTTGGGTCTTTTCTTTATGTTTTAAAATAAAATGCTCGTAATTCATTTCCTATCTGTACTTAAGCATATTTATTTTTTTATTTTAAACGTAGTTTAATTTAAAATGTCTAAAACTATTTTTCTCTAAGTTATATGGTTTTCAATTCAAACTAATTAGTATTTTTGTTTATATACGAGTAATATCATTGACACCAAAAAATAAAATTGTTAAATCATCCCCAACTAATTGATATAACCAGGGGATGCAGTTTTGTGGAATAAATCAATATATTACTGTGTTTAAACAATTATGGGTGTAGAAATGTGTTGTGATAAATTAAACGCATGATCAATAATTTATGTGCGTTAATTGAATATAAAAATTAATATTTATTATAATTATATTCTGTGTTGGTAGTATCTAATAATTATATTCGCATAAATTTTAATTTGCCAGATACATTTGTTACTGTAATTATACTGTTCCGGTTTAAAGTGAATACACATACCAGATGCAGTTAGGATTTGAAACTTGTGTAGTTATTTTGTTGGTAATTTCTAAAATTTTACAAAAGCAGGCTTATTACCACTTACAATCAAAGGAGATATTTCATTTGAACTAAAAAATTAAAACAAAATTTATTTCAGATAATTCCAATGTCATCGTTGTATCTGTGATTTTTCGTTAAACTTCATATACGCAAAAAATACGTATACGCAAAAAAAAAAATATCTTTGATTGTGTACAACTATTTACAGAAAATGTATTCGCAGTTTAAATTTTTATATTTACGTAGAATAAAATATCTCTTTTAGGTTGTCTCTGTTAATACTAAACTTATAATCGTACATGATTCTAATCTGATTGGCCACAGTAAATTAAACCAGTTAACCGATATTTATAAAACATTTCCATATTCGCAAAATTATGAGAAAATTGTGTATATTATATGCTGACATATGTATATATTTTATAAATTTGCATCAGAGCGAACATTTATTTTGTACACAAAGAAAATAAGCTTTGTATCAATATTACCCTCTAGTGAATTATATATCATAATTTAAAAAGCAAACAACTGGAAAATAAATCGCTTTGCATCGTTCCAATTCACTTAAATAATTTATCACTTAGGAGAAACAAACAGTTTTTTTATTACATGTATTGAGTGTCCTGCAGATACAAAAGAATGCTGCAAAAATTATCATACGTAAACATAGCAAAATAAACTGGATAAAATGGCACCTAACTAACGATCATAATATTATAAATTTAATTTTCATTCAATTTTAGTATATAAATAATATAAAACTACTGCACACCATTATTTTGTTCACCTCTCCATAAAACCAACCCCTCTATGTGCACCATTCATTCATTTGACTACGCTATGTTAGTGTCAAATTTCAATGATTTATTTACTATATAAATAAAAATGTTGTGTTTCAAAATATTATTTATCGCGGAATATTTTTATTTAATATATTTCGATTTATTTATTTATGTCATCTTCATGGAGTTTCATATTCAAACAATGAGAAATTTGTGAGAAATTTTTTTGGGTTGATTTTCGACAGCGAGGTTTTACCATGGTTTGGGGAAGTAGACGTTAGTGGCGGTGGCGGTAAACGTTGTACCATGGGTTTCGTTGACAAAATATAACTGTTTGTTGTGCTAAGCTGTATTTAGGATTGACGTGAAGTCATATGTCGTTGGCCTACCAAACGAAAATAGATTTATTGAAGGAAATCATTTTACATTCAAGTAATTTAAGTAAATTTATTTTATTTATTTATTTAAGTTAGATTATCTTTGGTACGTGAATTGAAAATCAACGACGCGGAATAATAATTCGCGTGAATTTTGTCCTAAAAAAATAGAATTTTTGTTGGACAAATTTCACTATTCTGCTCAATAATTAAATGTGTTAGTAAATATAATATACTAAATTCGGATTGACCGATTAAACCGATCGATTCGTTTTTACGTACTAGATTGAACTTTCTACAAATTATATTATACCTAATATTCTCGGAAACAAATAGAGAATGGCCACTAAAATAAAATTATGCATTACTTCACCAAAATGCATTACTTCACTTACGTTTATGTGTATTTATTCTTTCAATAATCGCATATATTCTTTCAATGACACAACACGTATACAAAAAGGGGTTCACACATTAGAATTGCAAGATAATTCATCAGATATTATCTAATTATTCATCGTATTTTCTTTCTATGTTCCACCTAAAATCAAAAGTAATTTTTAGATTAATGATTAGCAGTTTATATACTTAAATAATGTTCTCTATTCGAAATTTTAATTATAATTTTACTATTATTATTTTCTTAACAGTTTTATTTAACATATCACTTTTCAATTATTTAACATTTCCTATTTTTTTTAAATTTTCTCTAATTACTAGTGGTACTAAATTTTATGTATTAAGTGTGCAAATAGAAACTCCGCTTTTTTGGTCAACTTCACTTTATCGAAAATATAGTTGTTAAAAAGAATAATTTTCGAAATATTCGCCGTTACTATCTATGGTGTTTTGTCATTTATCAGGTAAATGACTTCGCCATAGAAACTTGGTGGTTTCGAAGCAAAATGGTCATTGAGCCATTTTTGCACATCTTCAACTTTCGTGAACCGCCGGTCTTTCAAATATGATGTCATCGATCTGAATAACTGATAGTCAGAAGGGGCCAAGTCTGGAGAATACGCCTCATGCTGTAAAACGTCCTAGCCTAAGGATATGATCAGTTCTAGGGTTGATTTTGCAGTATGCGGACGACCGTTGTCATGAATCAATATCACCTTCCACCTTCATTAGCCCGTAAATCGGAGACACATAGTAACACTTTCTTGGCATGAATATTAATTTTTTGCAAATGATGTTGATGGCTGGTCTGGATCAACCCATGGTTTTCTGCATTTTGTAATATCGTACAAAATCCACTTTCATCACCCATAATGATTTTGTGCAAACCATTCTTTCTTTTGTACCGAGAAAGCAAATTCATGCAGACGTGAACTCTTCGGTTTTTGTTTTCTTCGATCAGTTTATGAGGAACCCATTTTCCTTCCTTCTGTATTTTTGACGTGGATCGTCCTCAAGACTAAAATTATCATTACGAAATCTTACAAACCACTTTTTACTGTTGAATATATCACAAAATGTTGACTCAAAGTCGAATTAATCAATTCCATGGTTTGAGCAACAGTTTTTGTTTCGTTTAAAACAGAATATAATGCAAGGATGTAAATGTTGCTTATCGACATCCATCTCTTAAAATTGATGCACACGGGTCGACAGCTTGTAAATGACTGAAAATTATGTCATAAAACAGCAATGGCTAAGCAAAATATATCCAAAATGGCGGGCGATTTGGATGCGTTCAAGTATATTTTAATGCAACCAACTTCAGAGCCGAGTTTCTACTTGCACACCTATTATAACTAATTCTAATGATTGACTATTATCTTCTTTATATTAAAATCGAATGATGGGAATTCCCGTGGAAGTTGTACAAAAATTTCGTCATCTGTTCTCCAGGTTAAGATCGGCTGGAGCGGACGTCTGTCTTACAGCAAGCGGCTCGTAATATAAGTGTACGACTGGGTGCCCTGAGATATATCACCAGTCCGTGATGTGGGTTGAGTGGCGAGCCAAATATCTACCATCACTAAAGGCTTCAAGTTTTGAACTCTTTACAAAGGCATCGCTTTAATTTATCCGATTCATCACTACTCGTATAATGGCCTCGGAAAATGTACACAGGCAAACTATTAAAATGAAAACATGTAATTAGCCCGCGCTTTTTAAGATCTGGTATATTCAGAACTTTTCCAACCATGCGGAAATTTACACTTTGGATCCACAATACCACCAAAATGGCTACAGTTTTCACTACAGTGGTCATTAGAATGGGGGAGAATTTGGAGTCTGATTTCTCATAAATCTGCGAGTGCGGAAGCGTATCATCGATTTCCGCCCTGTCAACAAGCGGATGTACACGGTTAGATTTAAAACAAAAAAGTTCACAGCACTGTTCTTTATTGAGTTGGAAGAAATCTTCAGTAACAACCCGGACCATGATATCGAAATCATCGTGCGCGACATTAATGCAAAAATTGGTAGGAGCGCAGAAACACCACATCTTGGTCCATACAGCTTACATCATCTTAGTAACAATAGTAGTAATCTCCGCACTTACTATACTATATAATCTAGTCGTATGGAGTAGTTTTTTAACATAAGAAAATCACCTTGTGGATGTCACTAAACATTTATCTCCGGCCCAACGAACACCACGAGCCTCAATGAAGAATCCAGAAGCAACATTTAGGCGCGGAATACTTAATCGGTTTAATTTGGCGCTCGAGTAAGCAATAAGGAAAAGTGGTGAAAGTTCGCGTTGCAAGTAGATGATATCGTGCTTCTTGGCCGAAGACTAAATGATGCAAAAGAATAGTTTAAAACGGCTTAACCGGCACGCGAAACCAGTTAGTTTCAAAATTAACAACAACAAAATAAAACTATTATCAACACCTAGGTACATATCTAAGGCAAATCTAGGAGAAAACGAGTACAACTTTGACAACGTGGAAGACTTTAGATATCTCATTTCAATTATAACATCAACAAATGAGATCCAGGCAGTTATAAGAACCCGCATAGCAACCGGAAAGCGAGTTTTCTATCCACAGTCAGGTTGTTGCGATCAAAATATGATTTGCAGTCGTATAAACTAGTACTTTATAAAGGACTTATAAGTCCTGTGAGAAGCTTCGAAAGCGAGTGAATTGGACCTCTCGCTTTCGAAGCTTCTCACAGGACTTATAAGTGCTTTATAAAGTAAAGCTTACGAGATAAAGCATTTCCTTGAAGATATTACCGGATCCATTAAATCCAACCGACTTAGATGGCTGGGCCACGTTTAAAGACCCCCATCCAACCGTATGATAATAAAGCGTTTCAACAAGACCTACAAGTAATGGGATGTTGAAACTGGAGGGGGCGAGCGATGAACTAAGACAGTTGGAGGATCAGAAAATAAGAAAGCTATAGAGAGTGCCGTCACAAACCCCTTAATACCGCAATTTTGATCAAAATATATCATAGGACTCACCGAAGGACCCAATAAATGAGTTTTCTCGAAATTCTATCGAAATCGATTCCTGGCGAAATTAGAACCCATCGAAATCGACCCGTTGAAAATCCCCTTCACCATTTTTGATTGTGCAAACTGAAAAAAATTATATAATAGAACTCGGTCTCACCGAAGGATCTCTTGAATGAATTTTCTCGAAATCCGAACCTATCATAATCGATTTTTGGTACTCGGTAACGTCTCGCCAGCAACTCCTATAAAAATCGTGCGAGATGTAAAAAAATTAAAAAAAGGGACCCGGGCCCTACCAGACGACCACCTGAACGGATTTTTCAGAAATTAACACCCATCGCAATCAATTTGAATACTTGAAAACCTTTCACACCAATTTTTATAAAAATCGTGTGAGCGGAAAAAAATTAAAGAAAGGGATGTAACTATATGGCTTGTTTTTTGAACAGCGCACGCGGCGGCACACTTCAATGAGGACAGCTATCAGTCAGGATGAGGGGGGTTCCGAAAAACCGTTTGCGCCATTAGCCATGTTACAAAAAAACAATTGTGTGCCTGAAATGTTCAAATAGTAACATACCTATAATATGGAAGGTCGTTCACTACACCACTATAGTAATCATTTTCACCCCATTACAATTGGATCGCAACTACTCCATTTTGAGTGTAAACAATTTATACAGAAACGAACAAAAAATGCATGTGAATCGCAGCGCAAAAAGGATGGGGAATGGTTCACACCTGCGACAACGTGTACCACAACGAAACCAAAATTAATATTCATTCACAAGAATAATATAAAAACAAGAAAAAGAAATATGAATAAATAGAAACAAAACAAAAATAACCAAAGCAATACGTAATAGTTAATTGATAAAGAATACTATAGGTAAATAAACAATATATGAATGAATATGTTGATATTTATCCACACAAAATGAAATGAATAACAAAATGAAACAAAAGAAATGGAATGAAAAGAGACTAATCATCAACAATATTAGAAGGCACAATTTATATAATAATTAATACGGGAGTTTTTAAATTTGATACGTCATCAATACCGCAACTGATGAATGATGGTGTCCTCCAAATGTAGCGTATTTCCCTTTGTAATGAACGTTGTAATGAAATTTAATGTTCCCAGTATTGATATTCCTTATGTAAGGTTTTTCCCTTCGAGACTTTGTTGAAACGTCAATTGTTGAAATTCGTTTTGGATTTCACCGATGATCGAAATGATAAACTTGCGATCGTTTGGTAGTATCAACTTGCACTTGTTTTCATTCGATAACATTTCTCATCACGCAACTTATTGTTTAACACAGAGCAGGAACTTTATATATTTTAATTAAACTCCACATGAAAGTTTTGTAAAGTATGCCTTTCGGTTGCAACTAATTTACAATTTTATTGAACATGGTCGACATGTTTTAATTTATTCAAAACTTAGGTTTATGAACTGATTATTATATTTATTATTACTGGTTGTTCCAGTTGTTTGTCTATGTTAATTTAAAACACAGGGTAGTATAACAAAACATCGAAATCTGTTACAGGGACCCAGGATCCACTGTTCGATCCATTCCCCGAAATCTGGACCTATCACAATCGATGCCTTGAAAAATAAAGTCCTTATAATCAAGAACGGAACCCTGCTCCAACCTGATGACCCTCTAAACCGATTCCTACAAAATCAGGACTCATAGCAATCGATTCCTGGTAGGCCTGCGAAGTAGCGAAAAATTCGAGCGTCCATACAATCTTTTATTGTATATAATTAATCAGAAGAGAGAGAATAGCCAATTTTGACATTGAATTTTTAAATTTTTGGGATGTATACGCAAATGATTTCCTGATCCAAGTTATAATCGTACTAGGATTAAAGTTTTAGTTAATAAAATTTTTCTAATTTTCAACTCAGACCAAAACAAAAAATTTATTATTAATAAATGAAATGCAAAGTATCATGTAAAAGTAAACAAAAACAGGTATGTACATGAATAATCAAGTTTAAAGATATTCAAAATAAGGATACAAAATATAACGGAAGAGTTGTACAAAAAAAAAGCATTTTACCTATGATAACTATTTTCTAACCTGAAACAAAACAAATGAATAAACGGTATATTTACAACACAATGTCAGTTGATGAAGGTACACAACATAATGTATTCCCAATCTAGTAGAAGATATAAGAAGAGTGGAAGGTGTTATGTTACGTGTACGAGTGTATTATATACATTAAGTATGAGACTTTGCGATCGATAATTTGATTTTCCGGTTTTGTTTCTTTTTTTTACCATCCTTTTTCTAATTTTTCAGTACAATATTCATTTCTGATGCCTATCTCGCCGAGAGAGCAGGAGCTTTTATTATTATATTCATTTGTTATTTTTGTTGTTATAAATTCATTCGAATATATGATGTGGAGAGATCATATAATAATAACCAGGTTTTTCAGTACTTTTTGGTAATATAATGTAATTTTTATTTTCCCCACAACAACACCACCGAAAATAAAAATACGACGAAAATGAAGAAATGTTGATTAAAAAGTTTTCTTGTGTATATGTTGTGTATTAACAATTTTATATTTCGGTGTGCTTTCTGCGCTTTCCTAATTGAAATTTGAAAAAACACAGAATAAACAAAACACAGACAAGTAGCAACCTTTTATAATACGAGTACGCATAGTACATTGTACACGTTTTATAATATAAAGACAAAATTTGGTTTCAACATAATTATGTTAATTGCATTTAAATATTGATGTTGGTAGGTTGAAGGGATTAAACACAATAATTTAAATAATAAGGATTTATTTTTGACTATTCATATCTACATAAGTATATATATACTGTAAAAATACCGAAAATGTACTGATTCTATATACTCGTAATCGTAACATATAAAATATTTCCATAAACATAAACGAATAAAAATTTAAATTTATGATAGCTTTGTTTGATTCATCATACATGATGTATTAATGATCTGCCATTGTTCTCTGTCATACTCGTATAACATGAAAACATAATATATAACAATAATAACAAAAGGATAATTGAATTTTAATCAAAAGTGCCTCGTGCTGTTACATTGTATTTCAATGTATGATGTAGATAGGCACTCAGGTATCAAATATTAAAAGTTCAAATATGTAATGGTTGTATCGGAATATAGTACATGACTCTCCAATTATATATTTGGGATGGCGAAAGGTAATTATACGGAATAAAGCAAGGATGCTTCAAAACTTTATTGAGAGCCAGTTGTTTTATATCGCGGTGGAAATACCAAGAGTTTATTTGTTTTCTTTCGAACTAATAAAATAGTCAGCTGTTAATCGCTAATCAAGTCGATGATTATTATAATTTAAAATTGGTTGGAACCCAAAGGATCTCCCACATTCAATAAACACACAATGTTCTGATGATTCAAACCAATGATTCTATCGCAATACTTAAAAGTGATCTGCTGTTTCAGTCAAGTAAATGAGTTTGAGCCAAAGCAGGAACGACAACTGCCTGCCGCTGGAAATTTAGAGTAGGACATTTCCAATTTTGCATCATTAAAAGATGGACAGCTGGATACGAAGTGAACGCAATCGTTTTTTTCTTCATAGCAATCTTCACATAAGGTATAAGGTTTTCCAATAAGAGTGATATGATTCGCAATACTTCAATTGTTGCACTTGCTGTGTGGCACGTAGCCCCGTTTTATTGGAACCAAATGTTGTCAAGATCAACTTCTTCTAACTTCGGCCATAAAAAGATGGTTATCATCGATCTATAACGATCTAGATTGACAGTAACGGTGTTACCAGCTTTATTTCGAAAAAAATTCGGACCGATGATTCCACCAGACCAAAAACCACACCAAACTGTCAATTTAGGTGACTGTATTGGTTTTTCATGAATAATTTGTAGATTTTCTTCGCACCAGAATCGACAGTTTTGTTTATTTACCGCACCACTCAGATGAAAGTGAGCCTCATCGGAGAAGATGATTTTGTTGCAATTGGAGAACGACATGACCTATTAAAAATGACCGAAACGTCAATTAAAAATCATATCATCCCTATTGGAAAACCCTGTACATATAATAACTTAGCCAAAAGGCTTTTGAATTTTGTGTGTTACCTAAGAAAACTCTTCGAAACAAATTACAAAAAAAACTAAACATTACCTAAAATACATACGAATAAATATTAAAATGTAAAATTATATTTATAAAATTTTCGTAAACATTATTGATATTCATATTTACATATTTAAAAATAAAGTCTTCTTTACAAAGAATAATTTTTTAAAAATTTCTTGTGCAAATCCCATAAATGTCTAGACCAAATGGGTAATGGGTTCAGGCTTCTGAATCCTTAGATAATAAGATAGCAAAACCTCATTACGATATCATGGGGAATACTGGTAGAAATAATTTATTGAATCATTCTACCACGAAAAACGATTTCCACGAAGGAATTGTTTCAGGTTTCTGAAGAGATAGTAATCGCTGGAAATCTGGTGAATACGGTCGGTATTCAAGCAATTCATACTTTAATTCGTTCATTTCAGCTATCGTCAAGACGTGACATGTCAACACGTTCATTGTTGTGATGAAAAATAATGTTTTCCTTCTCTACAGCGGGTCTTTTTCACGAATTTTTTTATCCAACTGATTCAAAAGGTTGCAATAATATTCAGAATTAATGTTTTAACCTTTTTTAAGATAATCAATTGAGAACATCTCTTTTGCATCCCAAAAAACTGATGCCAAGGTCTTTTTTGCCGACCATACTGATTTCACCTGTTTTGGAGCTGAACAACCAGCTTCAGTCTACTGTAACCGTTGTTGTTTCAGTTTAGATTAATGGTAGTAGATCCAAGTCTCATTCATAGTTATACATTTACGCACAAAATCAGTTTTATTCTGCTTAAAACGCTTCAAATTACGCTGAAAAATTTGTTTTCGATTCAGTTTTTGTTGAATTATTAACGAATACGCCACCAGTTTTCCAAGCAGCTTTTTCATACGTAATTCTTCATATAAAATATGGAGTACTCGTTCGTCCGAGATGCCTATGGTATCAGCAATTTCACGCTTATTCAAACTTGGATCTTCACAAACAATATTATACACTTGCTCAATGATATCTGGTGTTGTTGCACTTTTTGGACGTCTACTACATGGTTTATCTTCAACGCTTGAACGGCCACGTTTAAACTCTAAGCTCCATTAATGTACAGTTGGAAATGAAGGAGCAGATTCCTTAAACATTTTTACCATTTTTGTATGAATTTCTGTTGCTGATAAATTTTCCAAAACAAGGAATTTTATCACTGCACGATGTTCGGCTTTTTTCATTGTAAACGAATACACTGACACGTCAACTTCTAATGGCTTGTAAACAAAGATAAATTGCCAGATCGAAATAAAAATTTGAAAAATGAAAATGAAATATTAAAATCGCGTATAAATTTTGATTCCTCTACTGGTTAATAGGTGTCACTTTCAATACTTTTCAACCAACCTGTATTTATTTATTTGTTTTTGGACTGTTTTTTTATTTCTGATACTTCTGTTTTATTTGAAAATGTAAACTTTTGTCAAAAAAATTTTCTACTTAATATTGCCCAAATCAATCAAAAAATCATTATTAAGATTTTTTGATTTGGGCAATGTGTAATGTAAAGGGTTTCATTTCGATAAATACTTTCTACATATCAAAAATTGTTAATTTAACTTAATATATAACTTAACTTATCAAATTTTTACTTAGCATTGGTAAATAATGTATAATACTCCTATTATGTTAAGTTTACAATTTTAAATTTATTTATCAGACTAAGTAAAAAACGCATCGATTAGTTTTTTTAGTGTACTATTTGAATCAGAAAGCTTAGGTGTGTTCAACACACAAAGTGCGAGTGCCATGAATTCGGTCTGCAACACAGTCGATTCCGAATCTCGCCGCAAAACTTAAAATGGAGCTATCAGTGAAGAATACTAGGCACTCTGTTAATTGGTTAGTGAAGACTTTGGGGAACTAAAGATCTCTTGGTAGCTAACCACCGAAAAATTGATGCCGAAATCAAATTCAGGTAATATATTGTCACATACTTTCGGTATGTATGAGTTAAAGTAATTAAAATTTTGCCCTGATCCCTACATTTGAATCAATGTTTCAATACTCAATTCATCTCGGTCGAAAGGCGGGGGAACTTACCGTGCCTAGAATGATATATTGCAGCTGAATCAAGAATAAATTGGCCTGTTAAGAAACGACAGGTGTCGAAGACACAACTTCCGTAATGTTCCGGCAAACCATTCCGTTCAGGATACTACTAAGTTTTGTAGCACAAATCGATTTAACGACAGGCCCAAAGAACAGATGGTTTTCCGCCGATTACAACCTAAAAGTTAACAACCTTCTTAGATATGTTTGATATGTTTTCCTCAGTAAGTGTTAGATTTAGTTTTAGCGTTGGTTCTCCTAAAGTTCTTAGGTGAGAAGGTTCTAAGAAGTTCCACCATCCGATTGCAACAAATCCGTTTCAGCTAAACTGTTAACCACCACCACCCTGCTAAGGCAACACTGCACACCTAAAGTGCCAAAGCCATCGGATCGGCTCTACACTGCATTGAAGAAACGAGTGTAAATTTAAGATTGCCTGATTGGATGGCACCTAAAATCTAAAAAATAGTTCAATGAAGAGCCGTAAATAAAATACAAAACACGAAATAAGCGTTTATCACATAAAAAATTAAAGAAGTATCAAGAAATATCTGTATATCGATTTTGTCCTAAATTGTATGAAACGAAATGAGTGTAACCGGAAAGATATAGTAGTAGAATTTGTGTTTGTGTTAGAGACATGCGCGAATTTTCGTTTTGATTTACTGCACATGCATATCACGTGTCATTTTTTGTTTATTTATATTAACCATTGTAAACGCCATATTTTTGTGATGTTTACAAGACAGTGTTACTTTTTAAATTTTCTATGTTTTTATGTATTTTTGAATTGTTTTATATTTAGTAAATTAACAATTAATTTTTACAAATTTAAAATAAATAAAAACATATGATTTTAATTTATGATAAACAAAATATACTAAATATAAAATATATTACCATATTAAATAATGACACTCCACAGCTCGAGAGCAGACGTAGTGTTCACCCGGATGTAGGATTCTATAGAAACTATAAAAAGCAAACTTCTATAAAAAATAAGCCCTGACCGCATACGTCAATTTAAATTTATCTTTGGATAACAAAATTTTAATTTTCGCTACCAAAATTTTACGTCTTACTAACATTTAAACATAAATACTCAAAGTTATATTTTTGCCTCACGAAGATAAAATGGGGTTTTCAGATTTCTCAAAGTTTTTTAAAAGAAATTTTATTTGCGTGTTACATTTTAATTTCGGCATTCTGGCCAAATTCATATTCTTTAATTTGAATTCTTTATTCGACATGTTTGTTAGGTGTGTTTTCCAAACACCGTGTAAATACTTAATTGGAGAAATGTTCATTCCGTTCAGGGCTTCTTCAAATTTACATTTCATTAACTAAGTTCTGATAAAGCTTTGATCCCCATATCTGTTAGAAATCACTATCAATTTAAATATGAGTATAAGTTAGACTACAACCTAGAAGCTCTATCAAACAATATATTGTGGTCCTTGCAAAACAAATCGTTGCGACTTCGCAAAACAGCTAGGGTTTCGGAGAAGTATCGTTTAATTTCTCTGTATCCATTAAAAATTTTGAATGGCCTTCTCGGAAATACAAGAATACAAAAATACAAATTTTTCAACGATGATTCCATGGATAAACGATAAACGAAATCGATAAACGAAACGATGATTCCATGGATAAACTTTAAAGAAAAGGGATTTATTTACTAAAATCGTAGCTGATGCTGTACACATAAAAATAAATTTGAAACCCTTATTGTCTTCTTCTTTAACTCTAAATATTTAACAAAAATATAATGCTAATTATACGAACAACCAAACTCATTATCTCCCTCAGTCTATTGAAACCGTGCTTAGAATTTGTGTAAATTAAAGCAATTTCATACTTTAAAAATTTTAGTTGTGCCTTCTAAATAGCGTTAAAGGTTGAATACAATACAATCCCCATCTCGAATGACATGAAATAATGCGATAAATGCTACAGCCAATATGAAATTGTTTTCTCATCTAGTAAAAAATTCAAATAAATTTTCCACTTTTCAAAAGAACGTATACATTTTAAAACAATGAACAACGTAAATAAAAAAATTAGCTGTAATAATTTAAAAGTGTGTACATACGAGTGTATATGTCTAGACACCACCGCCTTATAAAATTTGTCGATATGTGATTCAGTATCTGTGGATTGTATATGTACGTATCTCTGTAAAAGAAAAAGCTTTAAAATCTTCAAATAAAGACTAATAATCTGAAATGACACCACATATATATAAGCGCAGGATGATTCTCATATCTCGCGTGAAACTAATAAAATTTTATTTCGATTAATATAATCTCTCTTAATATATACATATAAGATTACTCATAATATATATGAGAAATGTTATATGGCAAACTAAACCTTACATACCTGCATCGAAACTACACGTACATGAAAATTTGATTCACGCTGCAGATGGGAAACGATAACATTAGATCTGAAAGTAAAGACGAAAAAAATTATGAGCTTTTGTACTTTTATGGAGAAACACATAAAAACACATTATTCTCGAAAAAAAAAAATTATCTGTTTTCTCGTATTTTATTTTAAAATGTTCCAAACCATTTCCATCTTGTATAATATTATTTTTCATCATCTTCAAATAAATAATGCAATTTTTCATTGGTTTTTTATTTTTTATTTTGCTGATATTATCGCTATTTTCCATTAATTTTTCTTTCATTTTTATTGTTTTAATTTTATGATCTGAAAGTTTTCTCGAGCTTTTTCAACTCACACCTCTTTATGTATCCACACACATATTTATACGAGCTTATTCCCATACACACTTTCTTATAAACAAAAGCATTCAGAGGGCAAAAACAAAGAAATGATCTTCATCCTAGGAGTCTTACATTTATCATTTTCATGTTTTATGGAAATAAATAAATAAAACAAAATAAAAAAACGAAAGGATAAAAACAGTTATACCATTTTCTTATCAATGTAAAACGAAAGCGCCCACACACACACAAATAAGAATTCTACGAATAATAAGAGTAAGATGTTATTTTATATTGTTACAAAAGCATTTCAAGTGCTTCGTTCTTGTTCGCCTCTTCTCTTCTCACCCCGTCTAGTGGCGCAAAGAAAAATTGTAAAAAGGAGATAGGATTTTTTCCCATTTGATTGTTTTACAATATATTTGCCATTTTATGGCCTACAAACCCTAAATTGTTGATAATATTTTTGACACATTACATAAACGTAGCCTGTGTGCATATAGTGACACAATCCGTTTAGATTAATGTGTCGGTTACATTTTAAGACATCGATATTTAGTAGTTGCTGATACCACAGCATACGTTACAACAATAATATGAGATTGTTCCCTTTGTACAGTTTTAATGATTTAGGGTACATTAATTTGAATTTTATTTAAATAAGAATAATGGAGATCTCAATAGATTAGTAAAGTTTTCAACTTTTCTTGATAGCTATGGTCTTGACCTGGCAAGCGAACCAAACATTTGTTGTTAAATATTCGGCTAAGAATATACATATAAGAAACAAATAGTTATGAGTCTGTGGTACTTGGCCAGCACCGAATGTTTAAACTACCAACTTATTTAAATTCATAATCGGTATTTTAAATATTAACCTGATTTGTGATTGAGCTATTTTGAGAAATCACTGAAGTAGTGGAAATTTTAAACAAACCTCATTGAGATCGGACCATAAATTCATCAGAACGACGATTGTACGTGAATAATACCGAATATTTAGTGTACAATTATCCAAAACGGTGCAAACCGGGGAATTGTACTTTGTATTTTATTTTGCATTTATTTATATAAGTTTAAATTACTGACTGAAAATTACGAAAAATTACGGCTATTGCGTGTTATATGTATATATTCTTTTATCTTCATTTAACTCTGAAATGGAGGGAGTGCAGTTATATAATTAATAGATAAATTGGTTAGGTTTGTTCTATATTGATGTCTTGTACAGTTAAATCATTATTCTGTTTTAATAAATTTTCTGTATCTGTTAAATGCCTTTATAATATCTTTTTAGGTGTTGTTTGGCGGAATTGAAAATTAAGATACAAAACTTAGTATTACTTCCACAACTTTGGGTATATTAACGTTCGAGAGATTAACTACCAAATTCGGTCCATAGTTAATATCTGGCTTCGATTATTCAATATATTTATTTCTATTATTATTATTTTTAATTTATATTGAATTATAAGAAGATATCTTGCTAAATAACAATTCAAAAGCAACAATTTATTGGGTATGTGAATATGACCCCGCCCTTTCCTAATAGGTGTCGTTACTTGTACTGCTAACGTGTACTATAGAGAACTGTTTGTAGATCTGACGGGAAAAAATTGAACCTGATTGGGACTATAAAAATATGACATTTGAGTTTTGTTTGGAAATCGTAGTGCAAATTCTGCAGAAAGTGTCGGTAAATATTAATTATTTTTAAATTAAATTCAATTTTAAATAAAAAAAAGTGTTAAGTGTTCAACAAAAAAGGTTTTATGTAGATATTTATGTTTTTAAATATTAAATGGATGGAGGTTTTTGATCAGTTTTTGCAGAGAGGTTATAATTATTAATACAAATAATTATTGAGCTCGAAAATATAAACTATTACAATTGTTTACTAATCACTACGGCCATCACGAAATATAAATAAATATTAACTTTTTAATTTTAGATTGATTGTTTTTTAGATTGAATGAATAATGTCTCAGGGAGAAGTAAAAAGTGAATTAAAATTCTTTAGACACTGCGGGGTGCCGCAATGTAATAATTACCAATCGAATGAAAGATCTATGCATCAGATTCCAAAAACCGTATTAGATTCACCATTGGAACTGGCCAAATGGGCAGTTATTTTGAAGATGGGAAAAAAATTTCCTAAAAATTTTCGTATTTGTAGGGAGCATTTTGAAGAAAACCAAATTATAACGGCGGTAACGAGTGGCCACAAAATCCTAGTAAACGGGGCTCTGCCAAGTCAGAAATTACCGGTATCATCGATTACGACCATTAAAAAAAACAATCCAGCCCGTAAAATTCGTCTAGAAGCTCGTTCTACTGTATCCACTCAATCTACATTTAATATGTATAAAATTTGTTATATTTTTTTGTATTTTATAACTAAATTACATATATTTTTAGGTTAATCGACAATAACGGATTGTTTCCAGCAAACGTAGACAAAATCGGGCCAAAGCAATATTCTTCTGTTGCTATTCAGTGTACCGAAGTTACTGCAGAAAAATCTGTTCAAGCAAACATATGCACTAACATTATCATTAAGAATAACCTAAAATTCAAAATGTATGAATAAATGAATGTATTTATTTACAACACACTGTTGAAACATTAAGAGTAGCATATGTATGTATGTACATATATTTTAATTATAAAAATTATATATTTAACCGAACAACAAATAACATAACCTCCATTATAGATAAAACTATAAAAAAAATCTTGAACATTTGACGCCGTTTTAGAAAATATCACGATTTTACACCATATATTCTATTTGCGTTTTAAATAAATAACTTATTTGTTAATTGAACAAACTTTAATTTTATAAAATTATAATATATTTTAATTTAAAAATAATAAATACCTACCAGTCCTTTTGTTGCATTTACTTTGTTCTCTCCATATGCAAATCGGAAATGTCAGATTTCATAGTCCCAATCAGCTATTACTTTTTGGTGATAGATGTCACTACCCCGTACATTTATAGTTCTCAATAAATGGACAATAATGGTGTTCAATAGCCGTTGAAATCAGCTGTCAAACGCAGTATGCGACATTTGGCTGGAGTGTAAACAACTAGTATTTTTAACTCATTGAAAATGGCGCAGTTTATTCCCAATAAACATCATTTGCGGGATGTTTTATTACATTATTTTATTGAAAAGAAATGTGCAGCGGAAATTTATCGTTTGCTTATGGAAATTTACGGGGAGCATTCTCTATCGACTATAACGCGCACATACATAATAGTTTCCACGATTTAAAAATGATGATATTGGCATTGAAGATAAGAGCATGGAAAACCACCCAATAAATTTGGGTGATGTAAATCGATGACTTTTGCAAAACGTTTACAAACAATCGGAATGGTTCAAAAAGCTAGCAACTGGGTTCCACATGAATTAAAAGAAAGAGACCTCGAACGTCGAAAAAATATTTGTGAAATACTGCTCAAAGACAACAAAGAAAAGGTTCTTGCCCTGGAGATGAAAAATGTATTTATTATGAGAATCCCAAACGAAAAAAATTGTGGGTGAAGCCTGGCGAAGCTGGTCCATCGCAATCGAAGCGAGAAATTTATTGCAATAAGGTTATACTATGTATCTAGTGGGATCAAAAACGTCATGTTGCAAACGTTGTGAAAAATTATTTAAAAGGGCAGGACTGAGAAGTTCTACTCCATCCGCCGTATTCACCAGACATAGCTCTTTCAGATTACTACTTATTCTGGTCGATGAAGACTTCTCTCACAGAAAAACGGTTCAGTTCTCGCTCAGAGATCGAAAATTGGGTTATTCATTGGATTCCCTCCAAAAACCAGGACTTCTTAAGGGAGTCATATATTTACACACCCAATATAGAAACGATTTTCCGTAATAGCCGTAGTTCTGTTTATGTAATAATTGTAACCGTCCATCCTCAGTGGTAGCACGTTTATTTAGCATTCGAGTATACTCATCGGTTGGGGGGTTAATTTTGTTACCACTTAGTTGTAGATGGGCAGACAAATAAACAATAGCCATAAGCACAGCGTTCTCATAAGAAGTAATTATACCACATGCTCATTCTCCATCTCCAATCATTCACACAAAAAAACTCAAATCACTTCATTTTAAATAAAAAATTATAATTCATGATAAGGAATGTATCGGGCTTTCCATAACAAATTCCAAAAAAGAAAATATATAGTATAATTTAAAAAAAAAAATTAAAAACTCACCAAACCACATGTGAAGAGTACCCCTTGCGTGTGTTTTGTCCTCCAACCGAAATGTAACCTGTAAACTTTATATATATTTTGTTTCTCTCGTTTCTTATGAACCCATTTCACATACAAATAATTTTAGGATAATTCACTATTTAATTTTAATTTTGATTTTAATTTTAACTGGATTTTTTTTTATCACCTGGGATATTCACACATTTTTTATACAACTGACAAAAGATCTATCCCTAATTAATTACACATTTTTATTTGAAATTGAATAAACTATCAACTAGACAAACAAATATTAATTATAGTAATTGGTGTGTAGTATAAATTTAATTAATAACAATAATAATTATAGCCAAAACTGAAATTTATACAATGAGTAATAAATTGTACTGTATATATTTTATCCGTGTTTTAGAAATTTTAAAAACAACTTTAAGTTTTTAAATAGAAATAAAAATATTCAATTGATCTGATGACTTCGTAATAATAAATTTAAACTATTTTTACGTTTAAAAAACAACAAGAGATTAAAACTTAATTAAATATAGTGTTACGTTTATCGCGATTTTTAGTACGAGTGAACGCTAACCCGCATCTTAAATGCTGTGGCATGTAACAATCGTCTTTCACCTTTTGTACGTGCCGAATTGAAAAAGTCTTCTTGCACCCAGTTACTATCTCAATTGAACTCACTAAAAATCACTATTTATTATATTATTTAATTATATTATTATATAATTAATTAATCCAATGCGGATGCTTTTCAATGGTTATATTTTTTTTAAATGACGCGGAGTGGAATTTATTTGCCAAAAGAAATTTCAGTTGAATGACATTCCCCTACTTGAATCTACTTTTCACAAGTACCCCTCTAATTTTATTTGATAACTGAATATCAAATGCCTATACCAATCAAATCATATTATCATCTCGTACGATTTGATCATTTAATCTGAGTATCCCGTTACCGGAGGTGTGTTCTAAAAATTATTTGATTTAAATGCCTTGTCAACAAATAAAATCCGTTTCAAACGCAGATGATAAACGATTGTGATTATGATTTAGTTTATTAGGTAATTACATATTTGAAATAAATAAAATAAAATATTGAAGTGACCTTCTTGATTTAGTTTATGCCACATTTGTAAATAAATGTTTGTTATTTCATGAGACAATTAAATATCATCGAGATATTGCTGGGATTTCTCGGCATTTCAAATCAATAGTAGCCTTCTTATCACGAAATTTTTAAATTTTGACACAAATTTTTTCACAAATTATGCTTAAATTGTTCAGTCTTATGTATTCATATAATTGTATTTGCAACATAGTTCTATAGCTTCTCTCAGTAACTGTAAAGCTATAAATAAATCAAAATTAACCTCCCAAAGAAAATACGCTTTCTTCGGTTATATAATAGAAAAATTACAAATAAGAATAGCAAACCTCTTTTCGAATGAACCCTTAATTCACTTCTTCGAAATGATACACACGTACACTAATTATATCTTCGTATTCGTTAAATCCCATTTTTTAAGACGTACGTTGACTGACAACAATGGCAAATTAAAGAAACAACGGTCATCCATAAATTAAAATTGTTATTATACGAATAACGATCTGAAAAAAAGCCTACAATCCCACATTCCATATAACACAAAATTTCATTCATTAAGTAATTAAAGTGATATTGATTCGACCTAACGCGCGCGTAAAACTAAAATAGAAAGGAAAGCTTTCGTCATTAGTAATTCAAATTGAAAACAACAAAAAGTACGTAATACAATCAAAATTGACTAAAAGTGTCTTTCGTTCGCATTTCTAATTTCTTATGTAATTATTGGATTTTTGAACATGGCTTGATACGTAGCAAAACGAAATATATTATATCGCATCGTAATCAATAATTTAAGCAAAATAACTTCACGCATTTCATTATTGAACACGCAATTGAAATACACGGAAAGTAAACTAAGGGATTCGTGATTTTGTTTCTCCGTTTTTGGTGCTAAGATATAAATCCCCATGCTTATAAAAATAATCCGAATTTGATTGCGAGATATAATTTTACTTAATTTTACGTAGTAAACCAAAGTATAGATTTTTGCAGATTTATCATTTATGTACTATATCGCCGAAGTCAAAAAAGTGGCTTTTAAAAACCCTGTGGGTATGTGTGTTGCTGTGCAAACTAAAAGATTTTGCCAGCTTATAGCCTAGATTAATTGACTGATTGAGGTGAAAATTCATATTTAAGCTTTTCCTAAGCTAATTGGCAGTTTCCTATGAGCTTTTTCGTTCATTGCGTATAATTTGGAAAATATTATGAGAAAGCGGCACCCCAATAACAGAGCGAGCACTCTACTTACTAAGCTAACGAGGGTGACATTAATTTGTTAACATTAATAAGGAAACAGATGTAAATTGAAATTCACAATTGATGTCGTTTTTTCATGCCATCTCTAAACTTCAAATAAACAATAAAATCCTGTTTAATATTTCCAATATATAAAAAACATCAATTTTGCTTTTTTGTTCTATTTGAACTATACATTTCACATTGATCTGGAAAAGTAAATAGAATTTCACATAAAAACATAAAAAAACAAATTCGAGTTTACTTAAATTTAATTTTTAGTAAAAACTTATGAAATGTTTGCGCAAGGTCGTGCATTCTTAAATGTTGCTAAACTAACAAATAAAAATTATTTGTTTGGACATTTCATACATTTTGTGATTCGGCTACATTTTGTGATTGTAATGGAGTCTCTTGAAGCATATGTGGGTTTGCTGCTGTATAATAAGGCATATTTTACTTATTGACAAAGCCATTAAGCCAAAAATCAGCTTCATCGCTGAAAATGGTTTGTCGATGAAATACAGAACTGTCTTCAAACTTTAGCAGAGCCCAATCGGAGAAGTTTTAGCGCTTCAAAGGATCGAGAGGACAGATTTCGAACTGAAGCACTTATGGCTGCGATATTTTCGGTACTTTAAGCGATGGATTGTCTCACTCGCACACGAACATCCAGTGGTGAATATTTTGACTCGAATTTACCCTCTATAGTACGCCAGCTTGTCTGGTGAGAGGATTATTACGACCGAAAGTTGGGGTAAGTGCTCTATAAGTTGCGACTACCGACTCAGAATTGCGGTAGTAATTTTTAATCATTTCCAAACGTTGCTCGTTCGTATATGGTGTTCGGGACCGCGATAAAATATAGGGAAAATACAGGGAAATTTAAACAAAAAAATTTAGAACAACAACTTTAACTAACTTGAAGTCAATCATTTTGACATTTAATTTTTGGTTTATAATTAAACACAATAATATCCAATATTAAAATAAATTAATTCATTTCACCAGCAAACATTATAAGATATCCATTTTTTGTTATTAAAATACAATTCAGTCATTTCATTTTCATTCTTTCAAATTTGCAGTTGTAAATGAAATAAGGAACAATCAAAAAATTGTGTACTAAAAAAATGTCCCTGTTTCGTCAGTTCAGGAATTATTAAGTTTTTTGATGAACTCTGTTGTACTCTACATAATATCAAGAGTTGTTCAGAGTACTTGAGAACAAGAAAATATAAACTTTATTCAATAATAAAATGCAAGATATTGATTAAGTATAAGCTCTTTAGGATTCGATTGAGTAAATTCGAAGCACAAATATTTTAATAATATGTGAATTGTTTAAAAAATCAAAATATAATTTGTAGCGGTCTGGAGCAGTTTTTTCAAAAAACGCAGCAAATAATAACTTAACGAATTTTGGGACTGTGGTTTAGGACATGTATAGGTAGGCGGCTGTGATCGATTTGAAATTTTTGGTTTAACTTTAAAATTATAATTTTTCGGAAGTATTTAATTAGATTTACTAATGTTATTTTAGAAAGCAGTTCAGGGAATTTCATTTGGACAAATGGCGACCCCCATCATACTCCCATTGCATTAGAGTATTAATTAGTTTTAGAATAATTAGTTTTATGTTCGACATTTAAATTTTAAATGGATATAATAAAACTTTTTATGGGAGCAAACAAGTTAGGAATCATAATGGCTATTGGGTTTGCTAATAACTTTGATATTTCAGCGAATATTTGAATTTTTGAAACTTCAGATAGCTTGGAAGCTACGGAGTAAATTTGCAATGCAGTCAAATTTGATGTACTTAGATAGTTTTTGGGAATATGCACGTTTGAATTAAATTATTTTCTAGGTCATTCGGAACACTGTAAATTGGTAAAGGTTGTGGTTAGCTTGTTCTAGGTTGGATAAATAATTATCGCTCTACGTCGATTATATGATTTATAAATTTATTTAATGCTGTTGTAAATAGATTGTATATAGTTAACTATCGTAGATTAATTTTTAATGTCTTATGTTAATATTTTCTTGAACAATTGATTGGGTTAATTGATTATCATGGATCCTACAGATGTGCTAGCTACTTAGTATTAATTCTGTCATCTTACAGGTTCCTGATTAGTTTAATAGTTTTATTTAATTTTGGTTTAATTTGTTTCGATATTGGGGATTCTAAAGCTGCGAAAAACATTCATTATTAATACATTACCTTACAGATTCCAGAATAGCTGTTTTTGGAACCAGTTTTCGTTTGGTAATTTTCTATTTTTATAAATAAACATATTTGTATTAGATTAGGGATGACAAGGACAAGTGACAAATAAATATGTTTTATAATTAAATCCATCAAATCAACAGACTTAGAAGTTAGGGAGGCCGTGCGTGCCTTTCCTACTTTGATACTAAAATATTTGGATTCGATTTATTTTATTTTTATTTTATTTGTTTGAAGAAAACCAAATTAATTTAGTTAATAATAATCATTACATTACATTTATTTTATTCAAGTATAATTTTATTATATCGTATATTGTCCTAAATAATCAATTAACTATGATTTCAGGAAATTCTATTGTAAGTTGTGGAGTTGCATGAGAAGAGAATTAAATTAATAAATTTTTATATGATTTAGATAGCAGGAACATATTAATTTAGTATTAGATTTCAGGAAACCTGCAGATGCTTGTGAAATAATATTTATTTGTATTTTTAATTTCTGATAGTGTAGTTTAGAATTATATTGTCATTGTGTTACTAACCGTCGACTTTATCTAGGTGTATGTAACCGGGTCGATTCAATCAATCAATTTTGTTTAGGAAGCCGAATATTATTATCGCAGAATTATATTTCAGCAACTTTCCAGATGTACGTGAAATAATTATATTTTTCTCAGGTTGCTGATTTAGAGAAGCAATTTTTGAAGAATTTTGAAGAAAAAAAACCTTTTCTATCCTTCCTATTGTTATGTGTAAACAGGCTGTAGGAATAGGCCTGGCGTTATCCGAGACACTTGTCTAGTACTTGGTCCTACAGTCCAATCAATAAATAAATCAATTTCCAAACGTTGCTCGTTCGTGAACCTCACCATGATTTAAATGTTAACCTTGATTGTTGGTTTGACGCTGACAGTGTAAAGTAATTGTGAAAATGTAACCACGGAGAGCACAGTAATCGTTTAGCACACCACAAACAAAATATCATACAGCAAACAAGTTAATACTTGAAAAAGCCGCATCTGCACCCGCTAATATTTTAATTTTTAGGATAAAGCACTTAATAAACATGTTTTTGTAAGCATTTGTTTATTTTATTTCGCGAAAATAATTTTTTAATATTTTAATTATAAAGTAAATTAATTTATTCAAATTATATGATATAATTTTTGAAATTTTCTAATTTGATAAATCTCAACTCGTTATGGAACTTATGTATACAGTCTGTATTTTTTATTTGTATGTTTCTTCAGCTTCGGTTATGAGACGATTTAATCTACTCAAGTAGATATTCCTAAAGATGGCCTAACAAGCCGCAATCGATCGAGTGATTTTTTAAACTATTTCAAAAAAAAATTTAATCTTAATATTCAAAATTTAATTCTCCGAAATAAAAAAAAAACAAGTGCTAATAAAAATGTGATTATTAAGTGTAAGTGTATTTCGACAAGTGCCTACGGCAAATAGTGTTAAAAAATTTAAGATAAAGTGTAAAAATTTTAGCGAACTTCAATCAGATTGCTCGTAATATGCACATCGATTGAAATTGTACACACGTATTTATAGACGTACACATATTATGTGTGCTAACGTTTACAAACAAAACCTAGACACTGTAACATAATGCTTAAATTGTATAACAAATAAGGAGGAGACAGACAAACTTACATTCTCTTACAACGTAATTATCATAAGAAAATTGTTCTTGATCCTTTAAAGAATTATTATCGTAAAGATAAAGTTCGAGATAAATAATATAAGAATACTCTAGAAACAAAATGGAAAGATTACAATAACAAATCAGAACATTGTTCACATACTACCGGTAAAAGAGAAATTTTAAATTCTCTAAACGATGGGGCCTCCCGCCCACTGAATTGATAATAATGTAATTTTCCCGAAAAATTTTATTTTTCTCGAGTTTTCTGTTATTATATGTTATATTTTGATTTTTTCGTCCCAATTCAAAGCGAGACAAAGTTGTACAGTCAAGTATATATTGTTGTACAGTATTCACATAAGAAAAGGATAAAACTAAAATAAAAATAATATAAAGACATTTTTTGAGAGCAGATAAGATAGAAGGGGCCTTTGGTGGAGTGGAATGGTATGGTTTGGCATATTGTTTGTTTTACTATTATTATATAGTGTGTGTATAAATGTATTACACACTATTCTGATCAGTTATCTGTGTAGTGTGAGTTTTTACAGGAAATCAAAGCCGGGAAGAAAACGAAAACTTAGTTAAAGCAATTACAATTATGGGTTTTATACGAGCTCGTACATCCACTACTCAGCTAAAATACCTTACGGTTATTTTTGAAAATTGTACTTGAATTGAAAGCAAACTGCGATTGTAAAATACACAATATTTTAGGGGTGGGTAGATGACAGTGTCAGAATAAATTTTAAAAGGTTAAATGGAAAATTTGTATCCTGGTTGATTTTGTGTTACACAATGTTCCGGAAAACGACGTGCCAAATTAAATTACAACAACTTGTTTTTGTGCCTGTGTACCCTTAATTAGATTTTATATAGATCTCCCAACTCATATTCCCCAATCTGTAATACTTCAATTAAGATTTTAACTGTAAAAGTCCTTTTTTGTGAATGATTGTGGGTGAATGGTTTTTTCCTTGTATCCTTCATTAGAAGAGACACTTTCATTTGCCTCAAGTTGATATTAAAAATTATGCGAATGTCTCGTCTCGTCTATGTATTACGACAAATTATTGTTCAGACCAACAGGGTGGGTGACAATGACATATTTTTAGTTAATTAAGAAAGACATTAATTCAAAATATTTTTGCATTTTAGAATAACTATTCAAATCAATCATTTTCGATCTTCTCTATCCAATACACATTATTCTGCACATCTAATTTGTCTCCATCCGTGTAACAGCTTAACCATGATTTAATCATAGATTAAAATAGAAAAATTGTCACATTTATATTCAAAATGGGGTTTGGTGTTATAGAACAGAAAAAATTAAGATATCATATCTCTCTAGATTGATCTATGTATTGTGGTATTTTTTTTGACTGTGCTACGGTGGTATGGTGGTTTGGATTGAATCACGCAGAATCCATTTTAACTTGAGTGAACACGAGATTTCGTTTTGTTTGTTTTTCTTGGCTTTTTGCTATTAATTATTACAAATTTCAATTAATATGGCTATAATATAGAATATAATATGGCGTGATTGGTGTGTGGTGAAAATGATAGAAAAATATTTATATGACGTGTCGATATTTTGTTCCTATAATTTTTATGTTTTATAGAAAAAAGGGTGTCGGAGGTGGGTGGGACTTAAGCACTTAAGAAATTAAAAATGAAAAGAAATGTGATTTAGATTATTATATTATTATATATGGTGTTGTAATTCAAAATTAAATAATAAAAAAATAATTTGACTTAATGTAAATTTAATATTTAATGCTTTTGGGGAGAATATTTAAAATGTTTGTGAATTTGTTATAATTTTTTAGCTTATGAAAGTTTCCAGAGTTTAAACACGTTTTTTATCAAAATTAAACACGCTTATAATAAAATAAATTAATTTATTCAAATTATATGTTATCATTTTTGGAATTTTCTAATTTTATAAATTTCAACTCGTTATTATTTTCTATTTTTTAGTATTTTTTATTTCTGCATTTCTTCAGTTTCAGTTATGAGATGATTTAATCTGAACAATCCACTGGAAGTGATAACAATAAATACAATACTGTGGGCAAAAAATAGTAAGACATTGTTCATAATTTTAAGTTTCTTTATTTATTTGTCCAAATCTATTTCGCCCCCTCAAAGTAATCCTCCCCGGCCTCAATACACTTGTGCCAACGTTTTTTCCAATCCTCGAAACAGTTGTTAAATTCAATTTCCGGAATTGCCTCCAATGCGCGTAGCGATTCACGTTTAATGTCTTCAATTGACTCAAAACGGTTTCCCCGGAGCGGTCGTTTGAGTTTGCTGAACAGCCAGAAGTAACACGGAGCTAAATCAGGCGACTACGGTGGTTGCGGAACGATATGGGTGAAATTTTTGGCGTAAAAATCACGTAAAACCAATGCAGTATGAGAAGGTGCATTATCGTGGTGCAAAAACCAAGAGTTGTCGTCCCATAATTCGGCCTCTTTTTACGAATAGCTTTGCGCAAACGACGTATAACACTCAAATAGTGTTCCTTGTTGACAGTTTGGTCGATCGGAAGGAATTCGGAGTGCACCACCCCTCGATAATCGAAGTAAATTGTCAACATCACCTTGATTTATGACTTGCTTTGACGTGATTTTTTCGGATTCGGCTCACTTTTGGCACGATATCCGGCCGATTGATCGTCTGTTTCCAGGTCGTAAGCATAGATCCAAGACTCATCGCCAGTTATAATACGTTTCATGACATCCTGGTAGTCGGAAAGCATTGTTTCACAGACGAAAAGGCGACGCTGTTTTTCCAAAAAATTGAGTGATTTTGGAACCAATGGTACTATTACTTTTCTTAGGCCCAAATGATCTTTCAAAATGGTTTTCACTGATCCTTCCGATATTTCAACGATGCCAGTAAGATCTCTGACTGTTAATCGTCGATTCTCGAGCACCAATTCCTTGATTTTATTAACGTGTTGATCATCAGTTGATGTTGATGGCCGGCCTAGACGTGGTTCGTCGTCAACACGTGCTCGACCCTCTTTAAACCAATCAAAAACACTTGCTCGCGACATACAATTATCACCGAAGGCCTTTTGCAACATTCTGAACGTTTCGATACCACAAAATTGATTCCGCCCACAAAATTTAATGGGACTTCTGTGTTGAATAATTTCACTCATTGTAAAAATCGCCGAATGCACTTTTTGTACTTCAGAAAGACAAGCGTATACTAAACACTAATGATTATTTTGATGTGAAATTTGGCACAGATGTCACTGACAGTCATACCAACATAGAAAAAAAATATTTCGACGAATGGTTTTCCGCGCGAAAATTAAATTAGAAAGTCTTACTACTTTTTTCCCACAGTAGATAACACATTTGCGATAAATAGCAACTCTGCGGCTCTATAAACAGAAAATTGTTAAATTTCAAAACACAACATTCGCCAAACGATAGTTATTATACAGGGCGAACCATAACCTTGTAACCACTCGTTTTTTCGGGTTTTTTTTTTAAATAAAAAATAAAATAATAATAATAATGCAAATTGGAGGACGGTCACGAAATATACTTATATAATAATAAAAACATTCACTTCGATTTGTCCCCGTACAAACAATTCATATATTAAAAATTTATTATGTGCCATAATTATATATAACCACATTTTATTACTTTGTTCCTTTGTTATTGGTCGTCTGGACTGGATTATCTGTTACCCTTGTAAACCTTTCTAACTAACAATCCCCAAAGATTTCGTATGGGATTTAGGTCTGGAGAACAAGCTGGTCTATCTAAAGTTGGTATGTAATGCTCCACAAACTAATCAAAGGTAACACTCCAATCCATAAGAGTCAAAATACCAAATTTGGTATTATGACTTTTATGGATTGAAGTTGGAACGTTATCTTGCTGGAACATCAAGTTTTCCTCTTGATGAATGTACAGAACAGGTAAGAGGTGGCCTTCTAAAACGCCAATGTACTCCCCGCTGTCCGTGCTAGTTGATGGAAAGGGTAAAGTAAGCGTACCCGCACAAAAGAAAGCCTCCCATACTATTAGAATTCTTCAACCACAACCATTTCGCGTTGAAAAGTATATTGCTTCCTTTATAAGATCCCTCCAATAGTGTTGAATACCATCTGGCTCATCCAGATTAAATTTTTTTTGATTGGAAAAATCACCTATTGATTAATAATGGTTAGTTATAATAAATATAGAAATAATTTTTTTCAATTAATTTTAACCAGTCGTGTCTCATATTTGCTTTAACAAATTTACGTTTTGCAGCTTTGTGCCGTGGCAATAACATTATTTGTTTCAATTTTGTGTAATTTGGGTGCCCAACATCTTTTAAAGCCCGACAGATCATGTTTTGGGACACATTTAACTGTAAATCGCTTTTGAGGCGCTTAATAGGTTTCGAGGATTTACTGGCTGTTTTAACCAGCCTTCGTACGATTTTTGACTAATTTGCAACCGTTACATGATGGCGGCCTAATCTTTAAACTGAATAAAACTAAAATATTTATTAATTTATTAGGATTAGCGAGCAAACCATAACAACAGTAGCATTCTGTGTTATATAGTTATTTTAAAGCAGTTTTAAAAACTTATAGCACAAATGAAAACGTATCTACAATGTTTGCTTGATTCCACTTAAATTCAATTAAAACATTTTTGTCTACAAATATTTCGCAAAATATTTATCGAACTTAATCTACTTTTTAAATAGAGATAATTTATAAAAAGCGCGGTACGATTTAATTGGTCGTCAAAAAAGCTGCTAAATTAAAGAAAATGATATGACTGCACTATTCGGAATCGCATTAAGAATAAAGCGGAATATTTTTTAGATGCTCTATGAGGCACAGAAAAGATATTTTTAATGATTGTACCACTGGGCGAAATTTGGGGTCGAAGTAAATTAGCTCATGCTATCCCCTCCTCTGGAATTACCTCATCGATGGAGGATGAATAACCTACCCGTAGTGAAATTAGCACTAGATACTGCAAGAGAACAGAACCCTTCTTGCAATATTAAAAAACTAAGTGGCCAAGAGCAAGTTCTCAAACTTTGCTAGGTAACTGTATGGAATAAGTACACTTTGGCACACCAACAATTATCACTATGATGCATAAAAAGTTCTGGGGCCCTATTCCTGAGTACGAATACGAATTGGTATTCTTGAATACGAATACGTATAATTCTAATAGACGAATCCGAAAATGAATGATACGTTCAAAAATTTCCCCTATTCCGCAATTCGAATTCGAACAGTTTTTGTACGTGCATGAACGAATTTGTTTTCGATGTCATTTTAGTTAACGACAATGAAAATAAAACAACAAAAATGAAGATGTAAAACATAATTTTAAAATTTTAAAATATTTTAAGTAATTTATTTTATTTAATTATAAATTAATTAAATATTATTTATATATTTAAGTAATTTATTTAATAAAATATTTTAAGTAAAATAACCAAAAAATTTTTCTTAGCTTTTTCTGATTTATAACTTAAAATAAAGATAATTTTACCATAAACCACTTTCTTCTTAACATAATTTACATCTTATTTTATAAGAACACTTGGTAAACTACCGATCGTAAGAAATTACATTTCGCGTGTTTTGGCAACTTTTCACAAGACACTTCATTTTAATTAAAACATTTCAATTTTTATTACCAAATGATACACTACTACACAATCTACAGGGTGTCCGCCGGGAAGATATACTAAAGGGTGTTTTTTTAAGAGGTTGCCGATTTTTTTTTTGAATAAAACACATATAAAATTATGAAATGACCAAAATTTTTTTTTATTTGGTAGATAATTTTTTGGCATTTAACATTTAAACACAATTTCTGGCATATGGCTACCACGACTATTTTTCACAAATGTCATTCTGGAGGTCCAATTTTCCAGCACTTTTTCAAGCATTTGAGGGCGTATGTCAGCAATGACACGTTGAATATTGGTTTCCAAAGCGTCAATCGATTGAGGTTTATCCACATAAACCAATGACTTCACGTATCCCCACAAAAAGTAATCGAGTGGCGTCAAATCGCACGAACGCGGAGGCCAATTCACCGGACCATTTCTCGAAATAATGTTGTCGTTGAAAGTTTCTTTCAATAAGTCGATTGTTTCACGTGCTGTATGGCAAGTGGCACCATCTTGTTGAAACCACATTTCATTCATATCCATATCTTCAAGATTTGACAACAAAAACTCATTTAACATGGTTCTGTATCGATTTCCATTCACGGTAACGCGTCGTCCTTCCTCATTTTTAAAGAAATATGGACCGATGATCCCACCAGCCCATAGACCGCACCAAACAGTACATTTATCAGGATGCATTGGTAATTCTAGAACGGCGTGTGGATTATCTTTGCTCCAAATGCGACAATTTTGTTTGTTGACGTATCCATTTAACCAAAAATGCGCCTCATCACTGAAGAGAATTTTACGGTAAAAAAATGGATCTTCGTTCAATTGATTTAACGACCAATCACTGAATTCACGGCGCAAACGATGGTCGTGTGGCTTTAATTCTTGCACCAATTGAATTTTGTATGGCACCAAACCCAAATCTTTACGTAAAATTTTCCATAAAGTCGATGGACAAAGTCCAATTTGCTGAGCACGACGACGAATCGATAAATTGTCGTTTTCTTCGACACTGGCCTCAACGACAGCAATATTTTCTTCTGTACGAACTCTTCTCATTCTTGTCGGTGGCTTGGCATCCAAAAGAGTGAATGTAGACCGAAATTTGGTAATTACGTTCTTTATGGTGGTCTCTGACGGACGATTATGTGCACCATAAAATTCACGAAGTGCTCTATAAACATTTTTAATTGAACACTGATTTTGAAAATAAATTTCCACGATTTGAAAACGTTGTTCTGGAGTTAACCTATTCATAATGATTTGCCAAACAATACTGAGTAGAAATGCCACTTTGAGCTGTCAAAACAACTGTCATAAAATAAAACGACATCTATCGGAAAAACAAACCTCCTAAAAAAACACCCGTTACTTTGCTTTGCCGCCATTTAGGCGAATGTTAGTATTGACAGTTCATACTTGACAGTCACCGGACAAGTGGTGCAGTGGTTAAAGCTTCGGCACTTGGACCGGGAGGTGCTGGGTTCGAATTCCATCAGAGGCTAGATGCAAATCGAATTTTCATCATCGATTACGATCGGTGATGCTAATAAATACAACTAAGACCCTCTGATGGAGTGCAGAATTCCGTGTCACGCGCCGACCCACCTTCCATGTCAATGTACAGGTTGACATGGAGCTTGCAATGTGCAGGTGGTATGGTGTACTGTAGTTGTGTGAGTAAGTGAAGTAGGTGGGTTAATGATGTGGAGTGAATGAGTGGTATCACAATGAGCCTAAAAATTGGCCTAAGTGTGCAGTAAGCAACCACTGAAACCTACCTAACCTACTTGACAGTCGTGAAGTAGACACGTGGCAAATTTATTATGGAAATATATTCGATAAACCATCGTGTTTTAATCGTTAAAACACTTTATCAAAATCAATCATCGATTACTGTCACGATGAGAAAGTTACGTGAAATTTTTGGGAGAAACAACGTGCCAACAAAACGCACTAGAATAGTCGGTTCTGGGCAATGGAAAACCCTCACATTATTCTTCAGTCACCTTTACATCCATTAAAAGTGACAGTCTGGTGTGCAATTTGGTCAGGAGGAATCATTGGACCTTACTTCTTTGAAAATGAAAACGGCGTAACGGTAACTGTGAATGGGGAGCAATATCGTGGTACGATTAAAAACTTTTTAACGCCACAACTGCATACTTTGGGCTTGATTAACATGTGGTATCAACAAGACGGTGCCACATCGCATACAGCCAGGATTACAATGGAATTACTGCGAGAACTCTTTCCACAACAAGTTATTTCAAAAAATGGTGATGTTGATTGGCCTCCACAGTCGCCTGATTTGACTGCTCCGGACTTCTTTCTGTGGGGATATCTAAAAAGCAAGGCTTATGCAAACAAACCAGAAACGCTTGAGCAACTCAAACAAAATATTCGTGACGAAATTAATGAATTACCGCGTGAAATGTGTGAGAATGTAATGAAAAATATGCTCAAAAGGGCTCGCATTTGTGAGGCTAACAGAGTCGGACATTTATCTGATATTGTATTCCTTACATAATTGCCGACATTAAATAAAACATTTATCAATATAAGATCCATTTTCTTTCATTTAATCAAAAATCATAAACAAACAAAGTAGTATACCTTCCCGGCGGACACCCGTTACTAACCATTTTATAATATTTTAATTAACAATTTCAATATTCAATATTTTTTAAAACACAAAGTTTTGCTGTCAATTTGAACAACAACAAAAACTGGTTTGGTAGGTTTTTTCTTTGTGATAGGAGACCGCCATATGCATTTTTATATAATCATCTGCTTTGACTTGTGGCGCTTGAAATATAAAATGCCTTATTTTGAAGGAAATTTTAGAACAAAATAATTGCCCTCTCCCTACACTGTAAAAATGAAAACCTGTGGCACGTTTGTATTCAGGAATACCAATTTATTTTCGTATATCGTATTGAACTTACGTATCGTAAGAAGATACGTATCGTATTCAGGAATAAGGCCGCTGAGCTTCAGAACTGAGGTTTTTTTTTGACAAAAAACTGATTTTCAAAAAAAATTTAACCGTGTACATATCTCAAACGGATTGTTTGATCGCGATGAAACGTCATACTTAAGCTTTTTCCATAAATTGGGAGATCCCAGTGAAATATGACCGAAATAGGTCCACCGGAAATTACAGCTTTCATACGATTTTTTTCGTTTTTTGCAAATATTTTGAAAAGTTAAGCATTTCCGAGAAAAACTACTACCGGAAGTATAAGCCTCAATAGGAGCTATTTCGGTTTTACCATGTATTTTGAAAAGTAGATCAATTACGAGAAAAACGAAAAAACGGCTGTGAACAACTACAGGTTCTAAATTAATTTTGCAACAATACCAGTCCAGAACAGTTTTGCAAAATTTAAGCGGAAATGACGATTTTTGTCAAAAACTGTTTTTCAGTAAAAATTTAGTCCTTGTACAGCCCGTACGGATTGATTGATCAGGATGAAACTTCATACTTAAGCTTTTTTCATAAATTTTGAAGTGGCAGCTTTCATAGAAGATTTTCGTATTCTGCAAATATTTTGAAAAGTATATAGCATTTACGAAAAAACGATTAAAATAAAAAGATTGTAAATTAAATTTCAAACAAAATTAGTTCAAATCGTATTTTAAATTTTATCGGAAATGACGAGTTTTGAAAAAAATCACCAAAATTCGGCATCTCTACTTACCAGGTGGATTGACTATTCGATCGTAATAAAATTTCATACGATTTCATGCGAAATCTGCGTACCAGAAGTGGCAGCTTCCGTAAAAGCTTTTTTGATTGCAATGAAGGTTAAATTTTAGCAAGGATTGACCTTGTTCTTTTTCTGAAATTTAAGGAATGATGGTTGGCGATTATACAAGACAATGTTTATCACAAATCCGGAAGATTCAATTTTTCGCTTTATGGTGTATTGGAGATCTATGTATATTTGTGGTATAGGAAAGTCGGGTGTTGGCCACAATAATTACACCCCGCCATTTTTAGTATTGGATAAACTTCAACTATTTATTAAAAATGATTTATAACGCACTGTACACTGAATCTAATACTTAAAACCATTGTTAAAAATAGTTTACGCCCGTGAAATAGGCGCTCATAGACCTAACTTTAAACTTACTTTATTGTGTTTAGCTTTTATTGCAAATCGTATTAGGTGTTGTCTTTTCGCAAAATTATATATTTGGGATTTTACTGGAGGTGTTTTGTTTAAGCGGATTATTATGCGTATTTGAAATTAGCGTTTTTATAGAAACGTTTATTATTGGCACATTTGCATTGCTACACTTATTTTAACAGTTACACTTTTTGTTAATTTGTGTAGAGCTACACGTTTCAATGAAATTGCGTTCGGTGACTGTTTCAGTACCAAGCAATATTGAACAGAAATGCGCGAACGGTAAAAATTGAATTTCGAAAATCATTTAACAGATTAATCATTGCTATTTATCAAGTCGAATAACTCCTCAGCAAATATGTATTTTTTATGGATAAGCAAGCGGGATTGCTCAACCCAACTAATCCTAAAAGGGGAAACGTGGTCCGCCATAGGTGGGAAAGTCGTTCCACCTTGTTTGATGTAGTTAGAAAATACGCCAAAGTACTTGACGATGTCTCAACAAAACATAACTTCATTTTGCCTACCGATCCGAGCTAAGACTTCATAACTCTCCAGTCAAATCCCAAGGAAACACTGTTGTACTCCATGTATGCTGTATTTAGCCGCTTTCAATCACTTTATCTACCACCATAAGGGTTGCAGCGAATACCGTCTTAGTCTGGTGTTTTGAACTTAGAGAAAAAAAATACCAGAAAGAGACGCTCCATCGTAATCTTTTTCCAGTCACCACTTTAGCAGCTAGTTTCGAATATCTAAGACTTTGTTTCTGATCATTGAGTAGATTTTATTCTACTGTTCTTAGATCATCCTTATTTACTGGGGAATGTGTATCAAATAAAAGAGTTAGAGTTTCCTGATTGGTTCTCGTAAAAGTCCTATCTATATTCTCTAAAGATTCGATAATTCGCTAGGCGAACGCTTACTAACGCTGAGAAAAAATATGACACGACAGATAAGGAATTATTAGCCGTTATTTGGTCGATAATGTACTTCAGATTTTATATTTATGGGAGACAATTACGAGTCACAACTGACCAACAAAACCTATTGTATTAGTATAACATGAACAATTCATAAAAACGTCAAATTATACAAACCAGAAAGATAATACCGAACAACCGCAAAAATTATATCAAATTTTTTATCTGCTTTTCTACAGAAGGGAGCAGAATGTGTAACCGTATGCACGCGAATTCAAATTGAAAGTTTCATCCGGGATTGTTCATCATGTCAACAAAATAAAAAATTCGGCCAAACGACACAACCAATTAGAATTATCACTTCGTCCTTCCCAAAAAACCGATAGTATCATCAAATTGGGCAACCAGTGAAACTTATAAATTTTAAATTAAATCGTATCCATGATTTATTCAATGTAAACTACGTAACCTATTTCAACCATTTGCTTCAAGAGAATTGCAGTAGCGGATATTTGGAAAATTTTATTGTTATAAATCTCTGCAAAATCACATTAAACTATGCATATCTAAAACTCAAAATTTCTCTCAAATCTAACAGAACCCGTTCTTGACTGCTTACTACAAAAAATAATATATTATCAATGTAAAATTATTGGTGACTGGTGACATTATATCTTAATTCTTAATTAACCTACCCCACGTATAAAGATAAAATATAAATATTTTTAAAGTATCACGTAATAGTGTACCATCTTGACAATATAACAAATACATGCAGAAAAAATGGTTTATTTAGCTTCACGTTATCCTTTTATCGGATAATATTATTTGTCATCTTATCCTTAATGTAAGTAATTAATTTAATCATTTCCTCTTCTCTTCAAACTCAATACAGTCAAAAATGTATAATATAATGCAATAACAAGACACAATTAAGAAAATGATGTGTATGTATTACCGACGCAAAAGTAGGAGAAATTTGAAAAATCTAAGTAAAATTGTTTCGCATAAAAATCGTCCAAGATTCAAATTTTTGCGTTTGATTTTGATCGTTCGTTTTATATGAATTTATTCGTTTTGAGGCAATAAAACAACTTAAGAGCAAACATACGCTAATGAAATTTCATATTTCCTTGTTTATGTGTACTCATTTGCGGCTTGCCACCCTCACATCGTATTTTGTACATTTTTGTCTTTATTGTAAGTGGTAGGTAAAAGCTATACTTGTTTTTGTTGTCTCACACACAAAACGTGCGTTTAGTAAGGGAATACAAATAAATTTATACATTAACTGTGCTTCCAGCACTTTAAAAGAGAAAAATTACTTTCAATATTTTAAGACATTTTCTGTATGTATCGCGCATCCATTCGCAAGCATTTTTTTTATTGTTGTTTTCTTTTCTTAATAAAAACAACAAAACAGAAATGATATCTACACACAGAACATTACTTTACTAAAGTTTCCCCTAAAGATTTGGATAAGATGGTATATAGCACAAAAAAGATGAAGAAGAAAACAAAAATGGAAAATCTGACTAAGAAAGCGGCAACATGGATGAAAATTAAGTAAATTGTATTGGGGATGAACGTAACCATAAGAATAAGAATTTTTATATGTTTATCAATAAGTGTATATGTGTGTGTGCTGTATTGGGAGCTCTCTATAATATAGTGATTACAATAAAAATAGTCATTGTGATTTGTAACATTTTCTCGTCTTCCCCAACCATCTCTTCAAATCTTAAATCTAAAAAGGAAACTGTATATCGAATCGCATTAAACAGAACTGTACAAGATAGCGCGTTATATGAAATTATCCTGTTTATGGTGGAAGGAAATTCTGATTAGGGTAGTGAGATAATTTGTTAGTCGTTTGACACATAATAATGGACCGTTTCTTATAACATTTATTTCGTATGGTATGTGTGGGTCAGAATAACATTGATGGACAAGTATATTAAATAACTAAATTCCACTGCGGTAACACAATATTAGCGTATTAATAATATATGAAAGGAGGAGGAGGGAGATTTTTTATGTTTAATTTGTCGAAAAACAAAAAAAGCGTCATAGGTACGTACGATGCTTTATCCCGGCGGTTAGATTATGCATCGTAACCATTTGAATTTCTATCAGGTAGTTTTATAACATAAGCACAACTCATAATTATGTCCGATAATACAGTCTAAAAAACTCTTATTTTATGGACTAGTTCACAGTTGAGTTATTAACTTTCCCTTGATATTTTATAATAGACTTTTCAGAAATAACGACAGTCTACAAATATACTTTCTATTGTGAACTCAATGTTGTCTTAAACTTGCATTAGGGTGTCTCAACTTATATCCTATGAGATGATAAAAAGGTTGCGGTTGGGTGATTTTAATGTGTCGTCTCCCGTGCTTCTGAAATTTATAGTTTTTGGCTACTACAACATTTCTCTACGTTAGAATAATACGTCTGAAATAAAATTAAAAAAATCACTAGTCAGATGTATGAAGGAACCAAGATTAAAATAAACATAATAGGTTGTCCCATAAATGTTGATGAAATAAAGCGGTAATTTTTTCATATAGAACGTTGAGTTAGGTGGAGTGTAACCACATTTATTTATGATTATTTTGAACACACAAATCAAACTACTAATCGTAATAATATCCAAGACCTCATAATTAATGAATAAGGACACTCACACTACAACGGCAGCGACTTTAATGAAACGATTTAGGGATAGGCTTTGGTTTGTAAAGTTTCTTCAAATTAGATCAAACGAAACCACAAAAAATTGCTTGCCGAGCTTTGTACTTCGAAATCCATTATTGCTCGTACACTGGCTAATCTCGGTAACCTGGCGAAACAATCAATTTGTCCCTTGTAAGCTTAACGAATTGTAAAATAATAAAATAATTTGGCGAATTTTTGAACGGCAATTTGCTTCTATCCAAATTCAGCCATGGGGATGTTAATCAAATCCTTACCTATGAACAAAATTTAACCGAAAAGCCGATTACTCAGAAGATTCACACCAAAAAATAAGCGGATGTTTGGTGTGTGGTAGTGGACGGCCCCTGGTGTGGTATGGGAAACGGCCTTCTCATGGTAGACTAATTAATTTCGATGTCTACCGCACCCAATTGGACAGTGTAAGGCATTAATTTGGTTTGGCAGAACTAATCCTTTCTGTGTTTCAGCAAAACAATGTCAAATTACATATCTCAAACCAACCGCGTAAATTTCATAAAGAAATTTAATCATTCAATATCATTCAAATTTCATAATTAAAAACAATTATGGCCTTATAATTTATGTTCTGAAATATACGTGTAATATAAATTTTATAAAAACATTTTTATATAAAATGAAACATTTGCTACTTTTTTATAATTTTACAACAAAAAAACAATTGAATTTTTTGTTAACTATTTACAATTGTTGAGTGATAATTTATTTTTACATGGATACTAGTGTCGGACGCTCGTTTTTCTTCGATCCCTTTTGTACAACTATTCAGAATAATTATACAAAAAAGGACCGAAGAAGGACGATCGTCCGAAACTAATATCCACGTAAAAATAAATAATCACTATAATGAGAATTGTAACAATAGTTTAATCAGTATTTTTGGTTTAATTGTGAAATAAATAAAATTTTATAAATTATATGTTATACAGGTGTATATGTAACAAAAATTCAATTTCAATTTTGTAAAATTATCTTGAAATATACTTTAGTATTTTGTAAGCTTAATTGGATAGAACTTGCACAATTAAATTACATTTAAACTCCTGAAAAATTAATAGTTTTAAGTTTAAAAAAATGCCACACCTTGTTTTATAATATATCGGAACAACTCGATCCATTCATTTGTTGCCTCCTTTTTGTTAAGTAAGGTCATGCATGACGTTTTACAAACATAAACACAATTGTGTTGAAAATATGACAATGCAACCTTGGTAAAACTTACCAATTGAGTGAGATCATTAATAATATTGGTATCAGTGCTGGGTCGACGCTATTAAACGAAAAATAATTGTTAAAATCGTCCGAAGATAACTGGTCAGTTTCTTTGCTTTTTATAGCGGAAAATGTACCAACAGATCTGATATTTTTCCAAAAAACTTTTGAAGGTAATGATGGATTTAAAACCACTGAAAAATATTTTGTTTTGGCCCACTTATGCTCCAAGAATGGCCTTTAAATCATCACAGAGTATTTTCCTAGAAGGTTTATAGACTAACATTAACAGAATTTTACTGCTGCCAAATGACAATTCAATTACAAATATTTCCAAATTGTGAGCACAGTGTTGATTAATAATTTTGAAATTAATATAAGATTTAAGATACTCACAAATCCCACCGCCTCTTTCAACATTATCTAGTTTACGATCTAGCCATAAAACATTATATCCATGAATATAAATGGTGTTATATCCCTCCTTAAAGAGGAGGGTGCACACGAATTTATCCCTGAATTATTCATACAAAGTTCCAGAATGTTTCATAAAAAAGGTAAGAAAATATAAATTGAGGAGCATTAGTTTCTCGAATATTTTTGAAATTATTGGAAGTAGGAAATCGGTCTATACGAAGTTTTGTCATTTAGTGGTGTGTGGAGTTATATGCTATCGTGATTACTTCAGCGACTTTCTCTTGATTTGGAACTTGTTTAAATCTGAATATTGCGTTAATTATTTGAAGGGGTTTTCGTAGTCCTTTTTCAGAAAGGTATTTAATCATTTGTACACTTATGTTAAGTATGGTTTCATCTCTTATTATTGTATGTGGCAGGAAATATATTATAGTTATCCACTTTAAATACTTACTGGTGGTAATTTTTCAACTGCTGTTTGCTATCTCCAATAGCAGAGACTGTGGGTGCTAAATTTTCGGCTCATATTTTTCACCCTCAACTTTGTTGATCTTTTCATTCAATGAGCATTTTTGGTGGAGTATTTTTATTTAGTCGACTTGGGCTATGTGCGCATCCAACCTTAGGTTATTTTTCAACATCAATCGGATTCGGTCCTCCCTCGGCAGAATTATTGATACCATTGAAATATAATTCGCTGTAATCACAACAATATCTTTATTGAAACTAATATTTTCTACGCAGGTTTCACTTTCACTTTGGGTTGTTTACGCCACGTTCTCTAAATTTTTCTAATATCAAAATACCAGTTACTGCGTTTTTTCGTTTGATTGATTATAACATCTGAACGTTTCCGACTCTTCGGCATACCCAACTAAAATGGCTCTAAAAGCCTTCGAATCCAATTTTTGCCGCTTTTCGTCTGCCGTGACCTTGCGAGTTTTTGGAAATTCTTCTTAATAATAATCGGAAATTAAAGCAATTTCGTTTAATATGAATTTAAATATTAAATTTGTTCAAATTAATTAAAAAAATTAAGTTTTAGTTTACCTAATGTTAAACACCATTTCATTATGCAAAACAAATTATCAGTAAAACCACATAATGCGCTACAGCACATGCAATTTTGTAAATCAATGAGCCCAAACTATGATTTCAAAATATTGAAAATTGTGGTAGTTACAACTTGCTACTTTGAAAATCAAAAGACAGCCAAATTTGAAGTGAACTATACATAAACAGCATAGCTGAATTAGTCTATTGGGATACTCGTATGTCAAAAAGTGTTAGTTAGAACAGTGTATTGAGGTTGAAGTGAAAGCCGAATGTAGATAATGGAGCACTTTGATAATAATAATAAATAAATGAAAAACAAACTTTAATTTAATTTTAGAATTAATAAAAAAAATTTATTTAAAATAAATACAATATTCGGTGTTGTTTTTTAGCTGCTGTTGCCGCTCCTCAATATTCCAAAACTGAATAGGAAAAAACGTTAAAATTTTGTATAATTTATATACAAAATTTTGTAATGCAATCTGGATCGTAAAAGTTGGATTGATCCAGTATTGTTGCATTTGGTAAACAAGACAATGAAAATCTGAATTGCATCCACCAAATCTGGTTTCAGCTGATTACCAATTTGTTTGTGTTATAGAGGTACGTACGTCTATGAACACTATTGCAATGATAAATTTAATTTGTTCTGATTGTCACACCATCATGTTAACTTAGGTATTAAATGATTGTGCCAATGGTTATCACAATTATTTAATGATGATGGGGGGCATCTATAATACGATTTTAATAACTACCGTGCCATTGTTTAATTTAAATACTTGTGTTTCTTTGTTATCACGAAAATGATGGTGGCACCTATGATACGATTGCAATACTGTTCGTTTAAACGATAAGATATTATTGGTAACGATTTTTATTGATATGAAAATCGGCATGATAATGAAATTTACTAATTTTGTTTTGTGTACAAAATTGTTTTTGTTGTATGTACCGATTTTATGTAACAAGACTATTGTTGTAATTATTTATACGGAAAATTGTCCGTTAATAAATAATTCAGTCTATGGAGAATTGTCCGTTTGTATATTGTGCGGTGTTTCTTGTATTGGAAGCAGTCCGCTACAAGTGTTATTCTAAGGTCGCGAAATTATACCAAGTTTCTTAAACTGTTAAGTGTTTGGTTTTTTACAATACCAATTTCCAATTGATGTCTTATCATAACAGTTTTCTGGCACAGTTTAGAATATACGTGGCCATGATAACCCGCTTCGCCCCAAAAAATATTTTCTGATGCAGCATCGATGAGCATACATCCTGCTATCTCAACTAGAGTGCAATTTTTCTCTTTATTACACCATTTTGCTGTGGCGTAAATGACACCATTATTTGACACTGAATCCTGACATTGATGTACTCGCCACCTATATCTCTTCGGAGAACCTTTACTTTGCGGCCAAACATATTTTGCATATTTCAGCAGATAGATCATAGTGTATCCTGAGTACCCATCTATAAACGTCAAAATATACCGCTTGCGAGGTGCGTTTGTCGAGACATACTGGAGACAAATCCTTACTGCAATCATCGCCACATGCCGACAATTCAATATTTTCAAATTTAAGTTTATCGCTTCGATATCACGACGTTCGAATATCCTTTGCCAATAATGTGCGCATTTTATCTGATGTTCATCAACCTTATATGCTCGTTCAACTTCCTTTAGAATGTACAAATTATTACGCATCTCATCGATTGTTACTTGCTTTGTTCCAAACCCAATTTCACAGTGTTGATCGGAGGTAAACGAAACAAGAAAACCTTTGGCAATGAACCTTCGAACAGAAAGCAAATTTACATTTCTTGATGGAACCTAGATCATATCTTGAATTGTCACTTTATGCTTTTCACCTAATAACCTCAATTGAAACCTATCCTTTTCTGTTGACGTTTAATTGCTCTCTAGCAGCACCGAAATCGTTTCACAATTTGAACCAAACTTGGTAAACATATCCTTATTTCAAGTAAGGTGACAGGTTGCACTTGCACCATAGAACCGCCTCCAATTAAATTTCCTTGTTCTTTTTCGGTGATCTTTCCTGATGTCCTTTTGTTTTTCAACCCTTCATTTATTTTCGCAATCTCGCTTCATACCTCCCTTCTTATGTTATAATTTTTGTTACTTACAGGGTTTTTCAATAAGAGCACTTCAACTTTTTTTTTTAATAAAACACAAACTGTTCGACTTTTGAACTAACTTTTTTTTATTAACGAATTTGAACATATACATTTAAGTATGAAACTCGATTTCTTTTGCATGACCACCGCGTGCACGTTTTACGAAGTCCAATCTTTGAACCCAATTTTCGACCACTCTTCCGCATAAATCGGCCGAAATTCTAGCAATTTCACGATCTATATTGGCTCTGAGCTCTTGCAACGTCGCCGGCTTATTGGCATAGACCAATGAATTCACATAACCCCAAAGAAAATAATCTAGAGGTGTCAAATCACACGAGCGCGGCGGCCACTGGACGGGCCCATTTCGCGAAATAACACGCTCATCGAACTTAGTCTTCAATAACGCGATTGTATCGTGTGCTGTGTGAGATGTGGCTCCGTCCTGTTGAAACCACATGTCGTCCAAGTCCATTCCATTCAATTGCGGCCAAAAAAAATCGTTTATCATATCGCGGTATCGATTTCCATTAACAGTAACGTGGCGATCGTTATCGTCGATGAAAAAATATGGCCCAATGACGCCGCCGGCATGTAATCCGCACCAAACAGTGACTTTTTCTGGATGCAACGGTGCCTCATGAATCACGTGTGGGTTGCTTCCTGCCCAGTAACGCATATTTTGCTTGTTGACAAATCCATTTAGCCAAAAGTGAAGATCGCTGAAGATGATTTTTCGGTGAAAATCTGCATCATTTTCGATTTGCTCTTGAGCGCAATTCACGAATCGGCGTCGCTTCAAATGGTCAAACGGCTTTAGTTGTTGTGTCAGCTTGATCTTATATGGATGTAGGCCAAGCTCTTTACGTAAAATTCGCCACAATGATGTCACAGAAAGGCCCAATTGTTGCGAACGTCGTGTGAGCGACACATTCGCGTCTTCTTGAACTGAAGCCCTGGCGGCTGCGATTTTTTCAACTCTTCGAGCACTTCTTGCTCTCGAGAGCACCGGAACATTATGTAGCGAAAACGTAGACTCAAATTTTGCCACTATACGGTCGATTGTCGAACGGGCTGGCTTGTTAAATGGACCGTAAAATGGCCGTAATGCTCTTAAAGTAGCAGCAACAGAACGATTATTTTGATAAAAAATTTGCACGATTTGCAATCGCTGTTCACGTGTGTAGCGTTCCATGATGAAATGTATACTAATGAAGTTTTCAAATGACAAAAGATTAATAAAAAATATGGCGTCGTTCGCCGTCCCTATCGGAAAAAAGTTGAAGCGCACCTGTTGAAACACCCTATATATTCCAAACCACCTAATTAGTGTCAATCCATTCGTCGTTTATATTCCTAAATGTCCTAAGTTTATATTATATAAGCTTTGTTTGCACTACACCGGGTCTCAATTCACTTTCTGACCGAGATTCCAATGTAGTTACTAAATATGCCATACCTATCCGGTAAACTTCTCAACATTATTGCAGCTCTCCTGTCACCTGGTTTTATTTCTTACCCAAGGTTAATAATTTATTGAAACAGCTCATTTTTCACAATTAAGCAATTCCATGTCACCGCCCTCTTCTTAAGTCTCAGACGCATAATTTGTTTCACAATTCAAACCATGCTGGTAGCTTTACTAGTCTTTCAAAGAGTATCAAAATCTTTTGCCGTTTTGACTCCCAAATGTTGATCTATTGGTCATCCTCTACGCTGTACCTGATTAATGAAAGAGGTGTCGAATCTTTCTTACTCCACATCCAAAGGATCCGGCACATCTTTTAACGTCAGTTGCATACATTTTGTAACAACTTCGTCTCAAATTTATTATTTTCGTTATTTTCACACTGCGGTAAATACACTACAATTAACAAAATAATAACAATTTCTACGAAAATTTTATTTTAGACGTGTCCTATTATGAAAATAAGTTACTCGGTTTCCGTGTAAAAGAACGGGGAAAAATGTACCTGATCTATGTAATAGCGTTGGTGACAAAATTTGTTTATTGATGACAGGTTTATCATTTCAATTCGTTAGCATCGGTATAATAAAGTTATAACACAAAATACTACGAGTAAATTTTCGAATATAGTGCCCCCCATACTCAAAATTATCAATATTTGTCACTCAATATCAACAGTTTTTATTCAGTGCGCACATAAACACAATATTTTAATTTACGAGAAATTTTGAAAATACGTCGCACAAAATTACAAATTATCCACACAATTTTAATTACCTGACAGCTCATTTCGCGTAAGTTTTTTTACCCTAAGAGCTGAATGCGGGTAATTTTTTGTTGTCTGACACTTGAAAAAAGTATACTAGAGCCCTGTATTGGCTAGTAATAGCCGCGGCTATCCGCAACTATCCGCTATCAATTCAATCCACTATTGCGGAGGTATCCGAATTAATTTCTGGCGGACGAGTGTTGGATGCGGATTTAGAAATATCATCCGCATTATGCGGATTATCCGCACGGTTGCTGATAAATTTTGTATATACACATCCCAATGCATAACCATTCCAAATTGTTTTTTCTTTTACCTTGCAATTGTAGATTTTGTTATTGATTAATTTAGCATCCTATTTAGTGATTTAGCGGCTTGAAAATGAGGCTACAATGTTATGTTGATTTCAGATTAATGATTGATAAGTTCTGGGCAAACTGCTTCTGAATGATACATAATTACATAGTGGCATACCGAGGGGCGGGATGATTTCGTTTTCCCCTTCCAGTTTACCAGGTACTTATGTGCTGTTTCCATGCGTTCACCCAAATTTGTACTTAAGGCAAAGTATAGTTGCTTGGCGAGTATAGTGAAGTGGTTATCGTATTTTCTCTCTTTGCTACGCGCCGTCCCCCCAAAGTAGTATAGGCTTCTCATCAAAATTAAACAATCGGTTCCTAAAATACTGGTAGTCGTACCGATCATGCAAATGGTTGAAACAGAATACAACTTAAACTCTTTTGTGTTCACTGATTGAGACTTAACGTAAAACAAATTCATAAAAAACGATTTTGTTAATGCGGATGAGTGCGAATGCGGATTTCAAAATTTTTCGCCAGGACAGATGCGGATACATATATATTTTTTTCGGCGGATGCGGATACGAAAAAACGTATCCACGCAAGGCTCTAGAGTATACCATAACAATAACTTTATTTTATTACACGTTTTCTTCATTAAATGAATAAGCAAAACGAAGAAATGAACAAAGTTAAATGCCATTTTCACTGAACTTGAGTTCATAATGACTCAAATTACCGACTCCTACAAACTACCGACTGATTGCTTTGTTATCTGTTTTATCCAAAGTAATGGAATTCATCGTCAAATTCTAGTTTACAGGCAGCAAAGATCCATGCTCCTCTTTCCGATTTTCAATGCGTATATCGAAAAAATGTTATGTCGACCAACAAATAAATAAATAAACTGTACTGCCGGTGAACTCATGACTTACATCCATCGTTGGGAGCGATTGACTGAAAATTTTGGAGGATCTAGCGTTGTTTGTTTGGATATTTCAAAAGCATTTGACACTGTTTGGCATGAATGTTTAATAAGTAAACTTCATTTGCTGAATTTACATGCCCCTCTTATTAAATGGATACTAAATTATTTAAAATTCAGGTTGTTTTAAATGGATTTACTTCAAGTTCGCAGATATATCAGGTTCGAAGGTAAATGCAGGCGTGCCTCAAGTCGTCTCGTCTGATCGTCCTTTTCCCCTATGCTGTTCTTGATTTATATCGACTTCCATTTTGTTTATCAATCAAAAAGAAGCAATCGCTGTCTAGAAAGTTTACGAGAAGCTATGAATGCGTCTCTTAAATATTAAATTAATTCTAAAATGGGGTAAATCTAAGAGATCGAATTTTACCCTAGCAAATTCCAACCTTGTCTTTTCCCCTAGAAAGTTAAGGGGCTATAATTAAGGGGCTTCCAATTGAAAGGTCTAATTCACTTAAGATTGGGTTTCGCAAATTTCCAGCGATCTATCGTGAAAGAAACATATGTATACTCGTATACAATCTTCAAAAGAGGAATTAAAGACGTAAGAATAAACACTTTAGAATAAAAACGTACTGTTGGTGTTCCAACTGTATTTTACAAATTTTATTATGGTAGATGCTCTTCCGAAACTAGCTCTCTAATTTCGTCCGCTTTCGCTTACTCGTTTCAGTTCTAGGCAACATAGGTTTACATAATTCACAGCCCTTCAAGAAACAAACCAATCGGTTTCTGAAGAATCGGAAATTGCCATAAAAGGATTCATGTTGCAATTTTTCTTGATTAGAGATCTTTATAGTTTATAGGGCATGAAAATAAAACGACGTGAATAAAATAATTTTATCAATGTATTATGGCATTGATAAAATTATTTTATTCATTTCGTTTTATTTTCATGCCCGGTTTGTTAAAATACTTAAAATCCAATGTGATGAATCTGAGAAAATAAATTGGTACCGGCTACAAACGTGAGACATGTGTTAAACATTGTAAATCACTCCTTTCACTGTTTTAATTTTTAATAAAAGAACTCTGACCACCATATTGCCGTGACCAAAGTTATTCCGAGAGTTCTCCCTTGGCAATATGTTTGTATATAAAAAAATACCTTTTTAAACGGTAACGGACTATTTCCTAAACCTTCCTAAAAATAAAACAAAAATATTTTTAACCGTGTTTGTTAAACTACACAATAACCAATATTCATAATATACGGAAACTCTATAAAATATTTCCTCAGTTAAATTTTATCTGATTTAACACAAAAATATTCATATACGCATGAAATGACTGAAAGTTTTGGTAGTTAATTATTTAGAAATTGTTAGGGTTTAGTATGCGAGTTTTCCGTGATATTTCTAAAGCTCAGAATAATAAGAACTAAATATTTCAACCCTTAGTCAAATTATTCTTGGTACAATACCCTTACATGAAAAGATATAGGGGTTTACGCGGAAGTTCGCAGTAACTTAATTCCGTGATGTTTACAAAGCTCGGTAGCATTAAAGCTAATTACTAAAAACACTTCAAACACTTAATAACTAATTAATTATTAAGCTTTATAAGAATTAGTTAAGTTGCGATCACTGGAATGAAGATTGATCAAGATTTCTTGTATGACGGCTGTCTTGAAGATGATGATGATATTTATATTGTTTTCAGAGATCGCGTTTTCGATGTAGTCCCGGTTTCTTAACAATAGATCATTCTATGTAGGTGAATTGTCTTCCTTACCCTGATTCAAGCTCAAACGATTTTTCAGAGCAACAGAATGCAATTTCGAATTGGAATATAATACCATTCCTCATCACCGTTATTATTCTACATTTCCACCCATTATCAACAATTTGTACAAAATTATAAACTGGAACACAAGTTTGAATCATTTGCTTTACATGGATGATTTTAATTTACTGAATGATGGACCTTAGAGCAACCAAACAATTCAGTGATGACATACAAATGAATTTCGGGTTCGATAAATTCACAACCATTATTATTTATTAACAGGCACAATCTTATGATGAAAAACATCAACCTGTACGACGCAATATCCAATGGAGGGTGTTTTAGTTTAATTAGCACTATCAGTAACGTATCAAACATAATTTGTTTTATCATATATAACATTACCTGGATAATATACCACGGAAGTATTATATAATAGAAATACTAAAACGGCGATTCTAGGAGTTACACGAATATTATGATAAGTATTTCTATAAACAAATTATCATGTCCCAAGGAATACGGAATGTTATCGGACTTGACATAAAAGTTATCCCCTATCGGATCGGTCAACGAAAGCGGTGGAAATTAATAACAATCTCTAGGGATATTAATAACAATCAACGAAGAACCCAGTTTTTAGAATTTTTTCTTAATTAAATTTATGTGAATATTACGTATTTTAATTTTAGTTCAATTAACCGCCACTTTCTTTACGAATAATTTGACACCAAAATTGGTTCGTTCAACTAAGGCGTTCTCTTGCGAGTATGGAAAATCGCTCAAATCTGAGGTTATCGGTGTGGCTTCACTCACCGCCTGTTGACCCAAATTTGATATATTACGAACGATGCTCTGAGATAAAAAACTGACCAACGCAATCATATATTTAACATAAAGTAATGTCTTCTGCTTGACGAGTAAGTATCTGAACCACCAATGCTGTAATAAAAAAACATTTTAAATTTGGCTATCTCTTGATTTTCTGAGCTATGCCCAAAATATCAACCGCTTGGTTCATAAATACATATGTATATGAGCATATGCGCAATTTTAAGAGACATATCCAATCCAATCCAAAAAAACATAAAAACCTTGTAAGACGTGCTATAAAATGGTTAAATTGTGACCTTTATCAGTTAATCTTAATAAAGTACAATATATCAACTCGCGCAGACGTGCAAAGATATTTACGACTTAAAACGATCCTAATTTTAGGACGGTTTAGGAAAATGTTCCCACAAATTTATTTCGCAGTTTACATTATATTAAAGTTAGAAACTTAATTTTTAATCAACAGAAAGAAATAGTTTTAAGAAATATTTGCTTAAATGCAAATTAAAATTAATGTTCACTATTTTAAAACTTAATATAAATTAAATTAAGTTTCAATTAATACTCGTATATCTAAATTGGTCTACTAACTGCTGTGATATTTTGTAATCAACAAACACGCATTGTTTTGTGTACGAAACAATTGATCAGCTATCATCCACAAGAACCAATATTTTTTTTAAATTAATACAGTAACCCGAAAATTCGAAATATTTAACAATTATTAATGGATTTAATATGATTCCCTAAGTCAACTCCAGCCGAAATATTTAATTTAAGAAGAAACTACCAAACTTAGCAATCTAGTGATCATCCAGAAAATTGTTATCTGTGTATCGAGTGTTTTTGTAATATGAAAAAACTGTTCAAACTAACTAAGCTTAATGTAATACCATATACCATCACTTAATATAATTTATTTTAAATAGTGGTGTAGGTGTTACAATTTTATCCATAAGCATTATTTATTTAATATTAATATACGAATTTTATGCATACAGTCTCTTTTTAAATTTCAAATTCTAATCATGTGTCTATGAGTACATCGGTAATTGGAAAAGTGAAAGATTTTCTGATTTCAATTTATTGACTAGCTTATCGACTATAAATGTTAATTAGTACTTTATTTTATAAGTTATAACAAACAAACGATCAAACGCATTCCCTGCAGCATATATCCAGGCCGGCCACACAGTGGATTCAACGGATGCAAAACATTTTGGTTCCACTTCAGACCAAATGAAATACTAACAACAAAAGTATGAGTAATAACTAACTAATATTTTATTTAGATTTTATTTTGCGAAACGTTTGAAAAGACCTTGTATTTATAATAAACAAACGCAACTTGAACTATAATAACAGACAAACCCCAGTTACGTTAGATTTGATTACGTTGTTGGGTTAGAAATAGTATTTGCAATGGGTTTTGTGTATTGGGTTGATTAATTATGTGGAACGGAAACTTGCCCGCAAGTGGCAAAACACCGCCAGCTAAACAACATAAAACTAATGAACGAACCGATATGATGGATATTTTTATGAAGTTACAACACCGTATGCTCAACAAAATGCGAGAAATGCAGACACAGCAAGAGTATAGCGATCAAAATTATATCAATTTGTTTTTTGCGGAAATGGAGGAACGCGACAAAAGAAAAAATTCAGTACACGAACCAGCATTGAAACGAAAATTAGGGGTTTTATATCCTCCATCTCCTGAATTTGAAGAATGCGCGGTGGCCTATGAATCGGAAGATTTAATCGAATCGGATTGAAATCCAGATACAAAGTATTTTTCGATTTTATAATTTTTATTTTTATTATTTATTTCAAAAAACGAGCAACGAATACCTAGTATATATTGGATGAGTTATGAGTTATAATTTAAATGAAGGTAAAAGACTGAAGTTTATAATAAATTGTATTTTCAATTTATAACAATTTTTTATCTTATTGGTCCACTTTTTCACCTTTTTCACTTTGCCCTGCCTTATTTTTTTCTAATTGGTATGCCGAAATTGTCAAAATATGTATCATACCTAAGTTCACAAACAAACAAAAAATAATTGCGGTTCACTTCACACCTTATGATGGAAAACCGACGATAAAAGATAGAATGTTATTAAAATTTAACTACTACTTAATTTAAAAAACATAATATTTTATTTCCAACGAAAATTTATCTATTTGACATAATAAACCCAACCATAGAAATACATTATATAGAATGAATGTAATGAGCTGTCAAATGAGTCAAATTCGGAGGGTAAAAGAGAAAGCATATAAATTAACAGGGTCGTATTTAGAATTTTTTTCGACCGAATGGAATGAAGTTAGGAAGTTAAAATTAAAAAACTATTTAAATTTAATTAAATTTTTATTTCTTTAATAAAAGTACATTAATTATTTTTATTTAAATATACTATTATGTATATAAAAATTAGTAATTATAAAACCACTACGCTTATTTATTTCACATTCCTTTATAATGTAATAAAGAAACAAACTTGTTTCATTTTGTTAATTTATATGACCTTTGGTTACAAAAATAATTCAACCGGATATCATAATATTTTTCTATGAAAGAATGCTCTACAAATTAACGTGTTCTTGAGAATGACTATATTGATCTTCATCATTGAAAATATTAAACACTTATTAGGTTGTGAAGAACGTTATAACAAATTTATTTAAACCATTTAGAACTAGATTGTAGTTGCGTTATGTTTTTGTACTCCGCAATAGCCAATTCCCGTTTTAATACTGCTTCGGAATATTTACAAATTTTTATACTGACGGCGAAGGAGTTATAAGACCACCCCTATTTTGTAAATTGATTAGCGATTTATAAGAATTACATTGTTGTATTAATTTGCAACAGTCCTCACAATTCAATTTTCTAAATAAATATCGGACTATAATGCCCCCATTAATTGAAAATTCACTTAGTATAATTGGGTATCCAAAAAAATTTTCATCATACATATTAGATTCGTCTACTTTAGAAATTTCTTGGCCAGTTGAAATATCATCTGATGAGGCTTCAACCATTGCTTTTTCAATTCTCCATATTTTGGTAAACTAAAAACAAATCTTTACATTATAATTTCTGTAAAAAATTGTATTTACAGTACATATTCCAAAATAAAAATAAATTATGAAAAGAAAATCACACAGCACATGAAACAATCAACACCATCTTTTCGAACCATAGTAATACGAAAAATGTGGCACTGGTAAAAACATTTGTTTACAAAATTATAAAAACCAACGGATATTAATTCATTTCTGTTTTCTTATTTTCAAAAATTGACTGCAGTTTAATTCAAACTACAAAATAATAATTAAACAATTTGGGTTATTCTGGGTGATAGCCAGATATTGCTTTTACATCTAGGTGAGGTTACCAAAACGCTAGAGCTCGGTTTCGAACTAATGAAACTTGAATTTTTTAATTTAAAAAATTCGGTTGTCTCATCAGACTGCAGTGACCAAACTATAAAAATATTGAAAATACTTTGCACTTCTGTATAAAGTATAATCACAATGCCTTAGCGAATTATTATATTTCGCTACGCAATTGTCAACCCCTTCGTAACCTCGAACTTTATTGTATTTGACGCATACATGCGCATGTTGCGTCAAGTTTGCACTTACATATAAAGTATAATCACAATGCCTTAGCGAATTATTATGTTTCGCTACGCGATTGTCAACCCCTTCGTAACCTCAAATTTTATTGTATTTGACGCATACATGCGATTTTTATATGAAATTTGGGTTATTCTGGGTGATAACCAGATACTGCTTTAACATTTAGGTGAGGTTACCAAGACGCTGGAAGCTTGGTTTCGAACTAATGACACTTGAATTTTTTAATTTAAAAAAGTTGGTCGTCTCATCGGACTGCAGTGACCAAACTACAAAAGTATTGAAAATACTTTGCACTTCTGTATAAAGTATAATCACAATGCCTTAGCGAATTATTATATTTCGCTACGCAATTGTCAACCCCTTCGTAACCTCGAATTTTATTGTATTTGACGCATACATGCGCATGTTGCTTAAGTTAAAAAATTCTCAAGTTTCATTAGTTCCAAACCAAGCTTCCAGCGTCTTGGTAATCTCACCTAGATGTAAAATAATAATTTTTGAATAAAAGGCAGACTAACAATATTTCAACATTCGAGCTTATTTTCTGAATTCGTCTTGGCGTGCGAGCGACAAAGTACTTTGTCACTCGTTGCCCTTACAAGCGTGCGTAAAAATTAATTGTTATATTGAATGTTGCTATTTGAATTTTTCAGGGTAGTCGAAGAAAAATTATGTTTTCGATTAAAATCAAACTTTCGTAAAATTGTTGTTCTTAAAAGTATACAATATATTACAAATAATATTGCCTTAAGGAAATAATCATACAAAGAAATCTGTTGCGGTTATTTGATTGCAAACTAAATGCCGAAGTGCTCGTTGTCGCTTACTATAACCCCTCAATAACTTCAAATTTTATGAAATCCTGAGTTGTCAGTTTATTCATTAGCAAGAAGTAGAATCGAAAGATTGTTGTAATTATAATATTACGATTTTTTGAAAACTTTTAACCCTAGGAGCGTATTATGTGACTAATCTTTAAGAAGCAATCATTTGCCTTTAAAATATTAGTTCAGATCGTCCTACCGCAACCAAAATAAGTAAATTTTTGTATCCTATTATACAGAATGTTGTTTGGCAATTTGTTCCGATATACGAAGATACAATCATGTTCCTACATGAAAAAAAGTAAAATAGAAACCTGATAAGTTAAGAACGAACAATAGCTTTAGTTATGTTCAAAATAAAGTAGCTGTCATCTTCCACAGAAAATATCCCGCCTTGTCACATTATACGATCTTCTATGTAGATATTGGAGGTCTTAAGCTTTTCCTATTCAGAACAATTCCACAAACATCTACCAATCAGGAACAGAATTTTCATATGAACAAAGCAATTTGAAACAAATTTATCTGTGATCTTAAGTAAAATTATAAGGAGAAGAATACCAAAAGAAATATTGTTGATTTAATGTAACTACACATACAAAATGTGTATATGAAAAGGGTAAAGGTTGAGAGGAAAGTTATAGGTTGCCTCTGCTTCTAAAGCAATGTGTACTTGACAATGAAATGCACATCGACATGATGCAAACATACATTTTTTCAGTTGAACTACAGGACAAGGTTAATAACGCTATAACGCTATAAATCGCATTGTTCTTTATTTTTATAAATATTTGCGAGTTATTATTGACAGTAGCACAATATAATATACATGATAAATTTTCTCACACCCATAAAATTTCCCTTAGTGCTAATTTGTATTAGTACAATGATTTTACGTTCTTTGTTTGTATGGAAACGCCGATTAATTTGAATACGAACTGACCCAAAATAAATTATCTTTTACTAACCAATTCCGTTCTGAGTACATGAGAACTAAGAACGAGAGGAAAGATTGCGACGCAATGCCGGAAGCGCACGGTTTAATTTTTATTTTGGAGATCATGGCAAAATGTAAAACATAGCCAATTTCGTTTTTGTTATTCTATAGGAACGCCATTAATTTTTTAATAAAATACACGATTGCTATGTACGAAGTACGCACATAATTCGTTTGATTACAGTTCAATAAATAAGTGATGATAAGATATTTTTTTTTGTATAAACAAAGTACAAAATTTTTTATTATCTAAATTTATTTTGTAGAAAGTTGTGTTTTTTACCGTTTTACCATCCTTTTATATATAAACTGTATACATATCTCGTGCTAAAGACGAGGAAGAAAATAAATAAAAAGGTTCGCAAAAAAAGCTCTTGTATTATAATACCAAACAGCTTACATTTAATTTTTCCAAGAAATTTTAAAAAGCGGCAAATCGAATCTCTCTCGCGCGAGTTGTATGGGTATATGCCTAACCTATACACGGTTACCATTTATGCAAGTTTTCCAGGTGAAATAAAAATGGATTGAATATAACTTAATTTAACCCTGCATAGTATGCTGTTGGTTAAATCCGACTATCGAAACCACTACCGCTTTATACCTGCATACCCGCATTTCTTCATTACACTTAACGTAAAATTATTTTTAATTGTACAGTAGATTTATTAGTAGATTAAACACAATCTAAATCTAAAATTAGAAATCTTCACAAGATTCAATCATCGCATGCATTTAATATGAACTGAAAAACTGACACGTCATCGTGGTAACTAATGTTTATGTTAATCAAATTGTATACGCTCTATATTGCAGACCGATTATTCTTCGTTGTATATACCTAGTATAGTGTTGCTGATCCAATATATTTTCTTTTCAATAATTTTATTAAAATTTAATTTTACTTGTCAACACTTCATGGAAATTTTTTATTTTTTATTTACTTCATCTTCTTGCCATCACATAAGATTCTCGAAACTCGTTTCGATTTCCTGATTTAATTTATTGCTTTGAAATTTTTCTTTGTGAATCTGAATATTTCTGCTAACTGCCAACAACAACTTTGTTTCGATTTAGTTATGTACGTAGAAAATGACATTATCATATTTATTTATTTGATTGTTTATATTATGTTGTGTTCCGTCAAATGTGTAATGCAAAAAAGTTGTTTCTGAACCTCATTTGAGATATTGCTAATGCATTTCTATGAATAACAGATGAAAATTTTTAGCGACAGAGAGAGTTTTATATGATATAATATATTTTTAAATTGATCCCAGTTTTTTCACAGATTCTTCAGAATTTTTTAATTAGTACACCATACAATTCACACTAACAAGGACACCAAATACATGTGATTCAATTCATTTGAAAAGGAAGAGATCTAAGTTTACACTAGCAACCTACAACACTCACGTTCTACTCAAATGAACAATACAACAAACAATACTGAAGTAAAATTAATTAATATATTGTAATAAGATAGCAGTTACTAAACTGAGTAAATCAATTGATAAATTTATAAAACAATCTAATTTTAACTACAAAAAATCTCACACTGCCAGACTTACTGGATGTTACCAATTATTATTATTATTATAGCAGATGGTTTTCAGAATAGGTATTTCCACTTCAAGTTTCTAAAGAAAGTAAAATTTATCAAGATAAGACAGTAAATAAGATATAAATGAATTCCATTTCTACCTAACATAGAAGTGTTAAAAAATAAATTAAAATAAAATAATGATTATTTTTACATCAACCAATCATATATCACAGGAAAATCCAGTTTTAATGGGTGGATTTTAATGGATTTTAATGTTAAAATCAGAAAAATGTTTATTAACTCCTCCTAAACAATTATAAATGAAAAGAAAAAATCAATATAAATTATTCGGTCGGTGACGAAAATGAACACAACTGTGACCCTTGTCGAAGTGCAGAACTCATGGACAGAGCCATCTTCCATGTCAGTACCATACGACTGGCATGGAGCTATGTAATGTGCAGGTAAACGTACGTAAATCGGACGTAGGTTCTCGACTTGGCTAAGGAAAAGCAAACTGCGGAAGGGTTTGGGAGTGTTCAGCCCCAGAACAGATTGCAAAGATTAAAAACAAGCAAACAAAAACAAACGACATGAATTATTGATTAATTAGTGCCTTTTGTCTAATACGCTAAATCAAAATTCGTTAAAATATTTTTGAGTATGCCGAATCTAACGAAGTGACAAAAAAAGATGGGCTGACCTAGTAGAAAATTTGTTTTCGGGCTGTTTCTTTCAAAATAATTAAAACTTATGAGTTCCGCCTAATTTTTAAAATAGTGCCTATCATGTTTAACTAAATTTCACTATTTGTGGCTATAGAGCAAAAAATTACGAAAAAATGAGACATTGTACGTCAACATATTGAAAATTGTATAGTTGAAAAGCGCATAAAAGGTCGTTTTGCCGTATCTGCGAGAACATATAATTTTTAGCGGATTTGTACTTATTAAGTATATTTATGTGGAAATAAATAAAGTGCAATTAAACACCTGTACTCTTATTTTATGTGCACGCCTAGTTTTATGATAGTACATTCCGATGACTCATGATGAGTAACGCATTTATTACGAAGATCGAAATTCTGTATAAAATAGGATCATTTTAGTTTAAACAATGACTATTCTTTCAGAATTTGAACCAGCATCTTCTTTATTCGAATAATAAAATAAGTTTTATAAAATATTAATTGATTTTTAAGTTTGAAAATTTCATTAGTTTTTCAAGAAGTTTCTGAAATACTCGTAGTTTTGGTGGCTAATAATCATGGAAAATAACGTACAGACCGGTTGGTTGATTGGTAAGTTTTATCACTTAGTATTTTTAATCTCATATCTGATATTTTTCATTATATGTATAAGTGCATAGATGAATCTACAAAAAGATAATCTTCCAACGAATCGAAACGTAATTAGACGATTCCTTCACAAACTGACAAATACTAGTATAAGTATGCAAGCTAGCACAGTGGCGGATGAGATAGCTAGCATTTGGCAAAAGTTTGGTATTTGTCATCAGGAAAAGAGACACATATCGGAATCTCAAAAAATATGATTAGCAGAAAAAGAGATAAACCAAGTACAAGAGAAGTTTTCTTACAAGATGGATGGAAACTCTTTGACAATGGTCATGGTCTTAATATTGAAAAAATTGAAGATCCTTCAAAGTTGTTGTTTCTCGAGCAACAATGAAATATTAATGCATTTAACATTCGATCATATCGATCAATAGATGAGAGCAATTCCGCAAAGTAGATCTCAAGAAACAGATCTAAACTTAATCATTTCGAACACCAGCTCACTTACATTGTCTTCTAGCGGCAGTGAATATCAAGCCCCAGTAGAAAAGAAACTAAAGCAAACAAAAAATTCCGCTTCATCTCACTCATCGCTACATATGAAGAACGTGATTGCTAAGAATATAGTAGGTGCGTTGGATCGATCGAAAATAACCAATTCAGGAGCTGCTCTTTTAATCGCCATCACCGCAAATGCATTAGGGCATGATTTAAAAGGAAAGAAATCAGAGATGAAATATTTAAGTCTTTCAGTTCTGATTCTATTCTGACGAAAAATGGTAGAATATATATCAGAGAAAACAATGATTGACTGACTTTGCGTTATAGTATGATAACACCAAAATGTTGGGAGTTCCAATGATTATACATGGGACAGGCATAGAGCAGTGTAAAATGGCATATAAAATGGTTGAAGATTGGAATATATACAAATATATATATGGAATATATATACAAAGTGCAATATTAAAGGATTGTACTTTGATACAATGGCAAGCAACGTCGATAAGCTAAATGGAACCTACAAACTTCTTGAAAAAGATTTGGCAGAAATTTATTGTGGTTTGCTTGCAGACATCATATAAATGAATTAATTGTACCTGCTGTTTTTAGTAGCTTGTTAAAGGAAGTATCAGGTGGGGCTGATATTCAAATATCTTTTTTCAAAGATTTAAAAGGCAGTGGAATTAATTTAACCATACCCAAATAAGCTTCGGTTTAAATGACACAAATCTTCAAGAAGTTGTCAGTTCACAAGAGAAGGAGAATATTTTTACCTTTACTAATGATCAACTAGTAAAAATACATAATGGGCGAGATGATTATAAAGAATTTGTATGATTATCACTTTTCTTTATTGGAGAACCACTTACATATATCACTATAAAAGAATTCCTTTAGTAACAAAAACAAATATTAAGGCTGCTGTGCAACAGAAAAACTAGTAAAAATATCAAATATAAAAATTTTGTTAATTACATTTGAAATGTGTTTCTATTTTAAATCTTTTAACCAAAATTCATCTTTTAAAAATATGGAACCTAACTTCTCCGTAACAAGCTATATATCTTTAAATCATGATTAAGGCATTAATTAATTTTCAAGGATAGTACTAGTAACATTTCTTTATCTATTTAACCATTAATTTAGCAAGTGGCAAACAATTATTTGAAATGTATCCCTTTTGGTTGTTAATTTTTCAGTTATGATGACGTGAAATGTCTCATTTTTTCGTAATTCTTTGCTCTATAGCCACAAATAGTAGTCAAGTCACAATAGTAATGGAAATTTAGCCAAACATGAAAATAGTGCCATTTTAAAAATCGGGCGGAACTCACAAGTTTTACTTTTTTTGAAAAAAACAGCCCGAAAATAAATTGTCTACTAGGTCAGACCCACCTTTTTTTATCATTCGGCATACTCAAAAATACTTAGAAAATATTAAACCGGCATTACTTGGAAGAGCTGAAGTGAAAGAAAGAAGAAAACGTCACTAAGGGTCGTTTTAGTGTTTTTTTGCAAACAAACAATTTGAGCGACCCCTAAACGTGGTCCGATAGTCGTAAAAATTTGCATGAGGTTATTTCTAATAGAAACGAATATTTTTAGCCCTGCGTCCGTAGAAAATCAGAAATGAGGACAAATGGGTCGCCCTAATATATATATATATATATATATATATATATATATATATATATATATATATATATATATATATATATATATATATATATATATATATATTATATATATATATATATATATATATATATATATATATATATATATATATATATATATATATATATATATAATAAAAAAATGCCACCGACATGTTCGGAAAAGACAAACGCCACTAGAATAATTCCAATTCTACAATGTTCCACAAATAACACAGACATTAAAATAACACCATCGTTAAATTTCCTATGGAAACCCTGATCCAAATTTTGATTTAGATAACAAATTTTGATTTCAAATCTTGCCTTTGCGTTGTTTCATGAAACACGAACTGAGCCGGATCAGATCAAGCATCGTAAGCACAGCTAATGTTACAGGAAAGTTTAAGTAAATAATAAAAATGTGATGATGATTTTAAGCGTAAGCAATTTTCATGTATAAAAAGCCCGGTTTATCGAGGTAATAATATAGAATTGAATTATAAACGCATAACAACAGTTGGTTTAATTCTCAGTGAATATTTGGACCTCACCAGTGGTCAACCAAATACTCACCTAAGTACAGAAATCTAGGCAGAGGCCAGATTTTCCATGTTTTTTGTTGCGTTTAAATAAATAATAAAAATGTTCTATAAGAGATGTACAGTGACATTGTACGTAAAAGATTAATTTCAATTAAAGTACATGAAATTGAAGTTCACATTTAATAATATTTATAAACCAAGCAATACAGGGTGTCTCGTTGGGATGAGTCCAACCGAGTAGGGCGTGTAGCTGGGTCAATGTCATGAAGAAAATTTTACTACGCATATGCCTAAAAATGAACCGTTACCCACTTAAATTGCATTTAAAATTTTTTAGTACGGCGGATTACCTTGAATCTTCTAAACATTAAAATAACTCAATTGTTGCTCTATAATTTTAAAGGCATAGACTTCTTCTTTCTTCTCGGGAATGAAGATTTTCATCCATACTCCATTCCATAAAGAAAACATTGGTGGAATTAAAACAACTGTGTGCAAAATCAAAAGAAAATCATTTAATTAATTTTTGCTCACAAAAATCATATAATAATTTTTGGTTTTTATTTCAAATTTAAATTTATCAGGCGAAAACTGTTACTAATAGTTTTTAAGATGTTAATAATTCAATGTTGTACTTGTTGAAAAAACATTATAAGTTGTTATAAGTAAAACATTTATTTAATTTTTCAAAATGTCTCGCTGTTCTTTATTTATTTTATAAATAAATGTACTTGTTGAAAATTATGAAAAGCCAAAGCAATCATTTTTCAACGTGTTTAAAAAAATACAATTTAGTAATTGACTTATGCATTTGTTAATAATTTTTAATTCAGAGATTTTATTTAAAATTGGTACCAAGAATGGAGGAATTCTATCATCCAAGAAATCTTAGCAACATAGTCATTCAACAGAAGACCTACTAAACCACCAACCATTTCAAAGACATTCTCATGGATTTAAATCAACTATCGTAAAACATTACACACCCACACAAACACATTACTATTTTATATGGAATTATTGCTGCATTGTTACGTTATTAATTGCATATTACTGCAACATACTTTAAATTTACTAAATTGTGCACATTTTCTTATACAGTTGTATGATATCTATATAATATGTAAAACTCGTGCCCAACATTTTCTTTACACGAAATTTTTGTTATTAGCTCTTAAGCTTGCAAAAATTGTGCAAGCTCGAAGCCACTCACTACGTCACATTTCAAAACAGGATGTCACAAAACAGTATAGTTGTATGGAACAGGGCCGATTAAAACAATAGTCACAAAACAGTACATAGTATGAAACCAGAACGATTAAAAAAGAACAACACAAAACAGTACATTGTACAATAATGGGTTATTAGTACATTAACAAGTAAAGATTTGCCTTCAGTTAAAGTAATTATAAAACAATTTAACAATTTTAAGTTAAGCTGTAGACAATAATTAAATGTAACAATAAATATAAATTTATTTTACAATAATAAACTTTAATCCATAATCTCTTGCCCAGCTTTATTTGTGTATTAAATATTTTAATTTTAAAATAAAACCTAAAATAAAAACTATATTTGGAATTTATGCAGTTCACGCATAAATTCCAAATATAGGTTTTATTTTAGGTTCTACAATACATTTAATAATCAATAATAATTTAATAATCTAATACACAGCACTATTTAAGACTATTATTAAGTTTCATGGGAAGGATGTTCAAATTTAAGGCATCTTTTTAAATATTCCGCCATTTATATTTTTTGTTCTAGATAATCTTATATTATTTGACAGATGATAAGTACAAACATTCCGGTTAGTTAGAAAAGAGAGATATACGATTGAACAACGTGTTTTCATTATTAAAACGTATTTTAAATATGGTGAAAGTTATTCAGAAGTTGGAAAAAAATTTCGTTCAAAATACGGTAGAGAAAATGCTCCGACAAACCTTGCTATTAAACTAATCATTGACAAATTTGAAGAAACTGGTCTAACTCAAGATCAGAGAAGCAGAATTTATCATCGTATTGGTCGTTCAAGTGTAAATATTGCAGCTGTTAGCACAAGTGTTGCTGTAGAGCCAAGGGCATCAATTTGTCCTCGTCCACAGCATGGAGGTTTAATCAAACCAACAACTTTGTTCAATATTTTACATAAAGATCTTCATGTAAAGGCTTGCAAAATATAGTTAACACAAGAATTAAAGCCAAATGAAAAGAAAGCCAATAGACAAACAAGAAGAAAATGATAATTTTTTCAAGCAAATTATCTTCACCGATGAAGCTCATTTTGAAATTGACGGCTATGTCAACAAACAAAACTGCCGCATGAACTGCCGGGCTGAACAAAATCCTAGAAAATTGTTTGAAAAGGTTTCAATGAAACTAAAAAAGTTACTGTATGGCGTGGATTTTGGTGTGGTGGAAACATTTTGTGAAGTCAATAAGAATATTTATATGCAGAATATGTGGTTTCATCCTGTTGAAACATGCAACACAGCAACGGAATCAAACGATCTTTTGAAAGAGAAGTTTAAAAATCGAATAATTTCTCGAAGAACATGCGTGAATTGGCCACCAAGACCATGCGATTTAACGGCATTGAACTATTTATGGAGTTTTATGGTGAAGAGTAAAGTTTAAACGGATAATCCTCAAACTGTTCAACACTCAAAGACAACATTATCGAGCAAATATCACAAATTGGACCATCTTTTGCGAAAAAGTTATTCAAAATTTTGGTAAAAGATTGACAGCCTGCGGAGCTAGAGAGGAGGTCACTTGAACGACATTCCTTTTCTATTAACCGGAACCAATGTACTTTAATTTCCAATAAAAATAAATAAAGATTTCACACAATTTATGTCTTTTATTTAAAATTTAAAAGATACCTCCAATTTGAAAACCCTTTATTTGGTAAGAACTTACGTCTAAGGAATTTGCGCTGTTTAATAAATAATAAATTAATATCTATGTATTTGACTTGTAAAACTGATATCTGTTTATTTACTTAACGTCACAAAATAAACTGATTCTAATTATTAATGACAAATTATTTGTTTATTTTTAAAGTGGTATGTCTACAAAAAAATTACTAATGAGATGGGAAACGTATAACTTTGTTAGGTTGAGATACAAATGTAAAAATCACGTATAAAACCACTTATAAACAGAATCGAAAGTAGTATTGAAATGTACCTCGAATTGCAATTAATTAATGGGATATATTTAAATTAGTTAATTATTTTCCGAAGTGTTTTATTAGAAGTTAAAGATACTGCTGACTTTTGTACTGAATACAAAGTTCATAAAATCTTCGTTCGTTTTATATGAAAATACAGCCGCACATATTTCTCAAATCGAAATTAAACTGTTCTGTTTCAAACATTAATAAAATCAAAATGTAATATTGTTTCATGCAACATTATGTTTTTCTTTTTCTACAAACCGCCAAACAAAATTACTATTTATTAACAAAACTGAACAGTTAACGATATATTTGGGTTTTATATTGAATTTGTTGAACTCAAAATCAATATTTTATTGGAAAAGCACTTATGAAAAGGTAAATGGTTAATGTACACTTGTATATTTTAATTAATTTAAAACTATGAAAAGGTGTTGGTGGAATTAAATATAGTAAAAGCTTGTGTAAATGGCGAAAGCTCTTTCATATAAAATTACCATAAATCTTTTAACGTAATCCTTGAAACATCAAATAACAATAACATAACAACGACGTTTACGGTTAAAAATGTAATACGAAAATATTCAATCTATTATACGCTTTTTAAAATACACCTGTAATTAACCATAGTTATATATCATAAAACGTATACACAACGTATACACAATCTTTATTTTATAATATTGAAACACCATTTAACTCCTAAAAATGAAAACAATTTTTAGCCAATTTTTGTGTATACTCGTATGTGTATAGATTTCTGGTGTAAGCTGCTTTTACAATCATAAATTACCATAAAGCACCAAAGCAACATTAAAAAAACGGAAAAGTTTCGAAAGTTAATTGTTGTTAAAGAAAATTACACAAAATAAAAAAAAACTTTAAAATTAATGGAAATGGTGTGGAATATTATTCCTTTTGTGTACGAGTAGCATGCATATCCTGTTTTGCAGTACATTTATAACTATATCAGAATTGTAAATTTCTCTCCATTGCAATATAAAATATGTATATATTTATATAACAATGGTATAACTAGTAGATATTCCTGTTGGTAACACCATATTATATTTTTCATACTATTAGAATATTTACTTAGGCGATCGCCGAATTACTGGGTTATACTCGTAAAATACTTCATCGAAATCTTGTTTCCTTCAACTTATTTGATGACATCAGACCCAATTTAGTGAGCTCTTAAAAGCTTAACTTGTAAGTTTTTCAGACTATTAGCGTAGGTGGCTTTAACTGGAGATATTTTTGTAAGCCTTGTTCTAAATGTTAGGAAAGTAGAAGTGTCGTGTTCTCGCTAAGGCAATCCAAAAGCGTGTGTAGTGCTTAACCTCACGAAGAATAAAATTTATTTTAAGAACTATTTCCTACATACGTCTAATCGAAGCAAGTCGAAACATATAAAAATTGACAGCTCGGTGTAAAATTTAGTTTTCATTTAATAATTAGTTAATTAAAGTGGTTTTGGGTTTTCATTAAGTTAAAATAGTTTTATAGTGGTGTACGAACAATTTTATAATATTAAAAAGGTGGTGGACGCATATATATATAGTGTTTTAAGTGAATTCTTATTTGGTGGCAACAACAACAAGTGTTTGTTTATATTTAAGCGGCGTGTTTTTAGACAGTAAATAAAGTCAGGTGTGGGCAAAAGGAGGGCTTCGGCCCTTGAAAGGGGCGATGTTTGAAAGCCCAAATAGATTCGCACCGTTGAGGATGTTGGGAAATAATACCCAACCCTCCAAAAGGAAAAAGATCGAAGAAATGCGAACAAAGAGATTAGGATTCGGTGGCGGTGCAGATATAATGGATTGCAATGGAGTAAACGAAAAATATCTAATAATCAAGCACGAGCAGGAGGGACAAAACCTGTCAAATTTTTCACCTTTTGGAATACAAAAAGCGCTGGATATGATAACCAAAGGTATCATTAAAACGCAACGTTCGAGAGCTGGAGAACTCTTGGTTCTGACAAAAACTCAGGCAGCGACGGATGCATTATTGAAGGCAACATCTCTGGGACAATTGGCCAAAATAAAAGTGACGGAACACCCCATATTAAACAGTTCCAAAGGTATCATTTTCTGCCACGACCTAAAAAGTTTAACTGAGGAGGAAATCAAAGAAGGGCTTAAGGACCAAGGCGTCATAGAGGTATACAAAATAAAGAAATGGGTGGAAAATAAATTAACGGACACAGCAGCAATTATCCTGACTTTTAATGCACCAGTATTACCGGAATATGTGAGGGCAGGCTTTATACAACTAAGCATTCGATTGTACATTCCAAATCCGTTGAAGTGCACCGAATGCCACAAATTTGGTCACACCAAAAAGAGATGCACAAGTGATCCTAAGTGCTATAAATGTAGTGAAGTAACACCACACAACCAGCCGTGCACTACACTAAAATGCATAAATTGTGGAGAGGCACACACCAGCAACAGTAAGGAATGTCGAGTATATAAACGAGAAGTAGAAATAGTGAAAATTAAAACTGTAGATAGATTAACATTTCCCGAGGCGAAAGCCAAATATTTTCGATTATATGCAAACACCACACCAGCTAACCAGACAACATATGCAGATACACTAAAAACATCCTTTAACCCACCAAACACACTACAAAAGCCGCAAAACAAAGAAAACCAACTAGAACAGACAAAACCACAATCATATCCAAAAACTATTTCAACTTCAAGGCAACAACAGACACAATTAAACCAACCACAACAACAACAGCAACAAAAAGATCAAGTACAACAACAACAAAACCAACAACAGCCGCAACAACTAAAACAACTACTAGAAATACATCAAGTACAACGACAACAAGAAAGATTACAACAACAACCGCAATCAAATCAACAAATAACTTGTAATACAGCAATGGACATAGAGACAATAAAAAAAAATGAAGCATGGCTAGCAATGAGACATTCTAATTTAACTCCAAAAGAATTAACACTATTTGGAAATAACCATGTAAGTATGATTGATGATGAATGAGGGAAGGAGGAGAGAGAACGCATTTGCATTTATAAATGCCCTATCCTTTCTTCATTTCTTTGAATGGTAGAGCGAATGCTGAGATCCAATGAATGCATGAAAATTGGTCAGATAAATATTCGCAGTATATATGCCAATGGCGATATGTTGCGGAATTATCTGACCAATAATGATGTGAAACTTGGGAGTGGGAGGGTAAGACGTTTCGGGTGAAAGGATACAATTATCTGTCCAGACCGAGGGCTGATGGCTTCGGCGGCGTGGCGATATTGGCACGTGCCAATATCAGCCTGGTCCTTTGTGACATACCGCGCTTCGAGCACATTGAAGTCATCGCGGCCAAAACTCGGAATCTGGACAGAAACTTGTTATTTGTTAGTATCTATGCAACTCCAGTGGTGTCTACGTCTGACAGAGAGAGAAGCCAACGAGATTGTCAAATTTTGTTTGAATGGGTGGAAGGCAAAAGTGACGTGATTCTAGCGGGTGATATGAATGCGCAATCGAGAATATGGGGGAGTGAAAGAACTGATGCTAGAGGTAACTGGTTGACCCGCCTCATTCTGGATTCCGATCTCGTAGTCCTGAATGATGGTGGGTCGACTAGAATGCCGAGAGTGGGGTCGACAGCCAGCGCGATAGATCTAACTTTAATATCTAGCGGGCTGGCGGGCCAAGTCACTTGGAATGTCACAGATGAGAATTTGGGTAGTGATCATTATTTGATCAGGGCATGCTTAGGTGGTATAAATGTTGACATAGACCGTTAGGTCATTATGAATGGTAAGAAATGGGTCGAACGTATGAATGAGATTCTCACAATGAAAGAAGTAAATGAGGTTAACCAACTTGAGGATGAAATAGAGAGAGCGAATGAAATGTGCACTATAAATATCAGAGGGAATGAATACAAGGTGAATGGTTGGTGGAACAATGAAATCCAGTATTGGTATGAAAGGAAACGGATAGCATTGAGAGAGTTCAGTAGGTGTATATGTCATGAATGCAGAATAAATTATGGAAGAATGAATGCAAAATTGAAAAAGGCTATCCGTAGAGCGAAAAGGAAAAGTTGGCGGGACTATGTATCAAAAATGACACATAGAACCACAACTAAGGATGTATGGGATAAATTTAATAGAGTGAGAGGATATAGAGCGCAAGGCAGAAATGCAGTGTTAGATGACAGAGAGAATGGAGGTGTCTTTTTACAAATGATTACGGACGTACGTAACAATTTGAGTGATAGGTATGAAGTTTTGCTACCTGATAATGAAAATGAATTTATGAACGATATGTGTAAGAAATTGAATAGGAAGAGTTCCGAGGGGTTTTAGAAACATCCAAATCTACTACCCCCAGAACCAACAGAGTGAGTTATAAAATGATTAGTAGATTAGAATTCGAAGCCAAGGCGGCCTTGCTTCGAATTCTCAATCAAGTATGGATGAGTATTCAGATACCGGAAAAATGGAAGGAAAGCAGAGTGGTACCTATTCCTAAAAGGGATCGGGATAGGAATCTGGCAACAAATTACAGGGGAATATGTATGTTGAATGTATTTGTTAAAATTGTGAATGGTATGATGAAAGGTCGTATAGATAAATTTGTGAATGAGGGAAATTTGTTGCCGGAAACCACCTTTGGGTTTCGTCACAACCACTCTGCTAATGAGTGTGTAGAAAAGTTTGTGTGGGAAGTACAAAAGGAAAATAAGTATGTTGTGGCGGTATTTTTGGATATAGAAAGGGCATATGATTACGTGGTTCCAGGGAAACTTTATCAAATCCTTATGGACTTGGGGTTTCCTTGGAAAATTTGCAAATGGGTGTATGAGTTCATGAATGAGAGAAAGTTAGTTTTATGTGGTAGAGGGTATAGGTTGGAAGGAGCGGTGACTATCGGCCTCCCCCAAGGCAGTAAAATCTCACCGACTCTCTTCAACCTGTATACGAGCTCGATACATAGGTGTAACTCCTCGGGCAAAGTCATTTTGCAATTTGCCGATGACTTTGTCCTGATGGGTAAGGGGAGTACCATCGGGGAGGCCTTGAGTCGGGCTCAAGAATGTGTGAATCAGGTAACCGAATGCTTGAGTGAACTGAATTTGAGAGTAAATTCGAGTAAATGTTGTAGTATGGCTTTTAGAACGAATCGGATGGTTGATGTGCGAATATATAATGAGAGAATTGAGTGTGTGAAATTGACAAGGTATTTGGGAATCTGGATTGACAGAAGGATGAGTTTCAAAGTGCATATGGAAAAATTGGCCGATAATTGTAAGAGTAGATTGAACGTGATTAAAAGGGTGAGCAAACCGAAATGGGGAGCTAATCCGGGTGTGACTGATATGTTACGAAAGGCGTTAGTGTCAACTAAAATTGCGTATGGAATGAGTATATATGGTGATGGGTCCAAGGTTGGGTTTAAAAAGTTGATGCTTGTGGAGAATGCGTGTGCTAGAGTGGTATTGGGAGCGATCAATTCGACACCAATACACACTCTGTGGTCTGAATTGGGTGATTCGCCTCTTAATTTTAAGAGGGAATGGATCACCGTGCGAGAGACTGTGCGAATGTTAACTAAGGACAATAAATTAGTGAATGAAATGAAAGAGAGATTGCATAGAGGGACGGTTTACAAAAAGACAACAAGATCGCTGGTAATCTTGGAAAATATTAACATATTCTCCAAGATTCGTCCGGCAAATCCGAAAGTCCCTCCGAGCAATCTAATAGTGCGGTTGAAGTTTGGTGACACAACAAAAGCAATGATGAATGAGTTATCGGTTAAGAGCGAATTTTGCAAAATGCGAATGAATTACGTTGCACATGTGGAAGTGTATACAGATGCTAGTGTAAATGTTGATCGCGTAGGTGTGGGAATTTATATTCCTTCAATGAGGAAAGAGAAAATGGTAAGAGTGCATGACAGTATCTGTATAATGAATGCAGAATTGATAGCGATTATGGAAGGGATCAAGTTGGCAATGACACAAGGGAGAAGGAGAATAGTGTTATTCTCTGACTCCCGGAGTGGGTTGGAATTAATTAGTAAGGGTGGGGGAACTCATGGCAATGTGTATGTGGAAATGCTATATAAGTATCTTCAATCTTATGGGAGGGAGGTCATCCTTCAATGGATACCTTCACACCTACAGATTGAAGGTAATGAAAGAGCCGATATGCTTGCGAAACGGGGTTTTTGATTGAGGATGTAAACGAATATGAATTCATGGATGCCAGAGACGTACTTCGCATGTTTCAGATGAATCTGTGGCGAAAATGGGAGAGAGAGTTTGTTGAAAAATGTCAGGTGAAAGTTAAGAAGTACTTTGAGTTGGTTAGGTCTCCTTTGAGGCAACCGTTCTTTAAGGTGCTCAAAGGAGATACTAGAATGTTACGAACTATGGAACGAGTGAGATTGAATCATGGAAATTGGAAAGAATGTTTGAAGAAACGTAATTTGGTTGTGTGTGAATTATGTGAAAGCTGTTCGGTTGTGGAGGACATCGAACATTTGATTCTGAAATGTTCTGCATTTAACCAGAGCAGACAAATGTTCGATGTTCTATTGAGTGCAAGTAGTTTGACTGAATTATTACGAATGGGAATGAACGTATATAAGAATATGTATGAATTTATTAGAACAAATCAGATAGAAGTGTGAAAGGGGATCGATGTGTGCTAGGTGAATGACAAGAAATTAAAATTAAATTATTAGTAGTATGGTAAAAAATGTAAACAATTAAAAATTGTAAAGTTTGAAACGGGCCATATGGCACCAAATTTTTGGAGCTAGTGCCAAATAAATAAAAAAAAAAAAAAAGAACTATTTCAACATAGACACGCAATAAGAAATATATTGAATACAATCGTCTGCAGCTAATTTTCCTCTCTGAGTTCCTCAGTAAAGTGGTTCCAAGTTTAAGCTGTTAAACTCTAATTACAGTCGTTCTGTTTAGCTTTAAAGACTGAACTTAAGGAAAACGATTGCATTTACCTGCCTTGAGCTATATATTATCTTATGTTAACCATTCTATATTTCTTAATAAGGATTTTGTGTTACCGTAAAAATAAAATGAACTGATTTGGTTTCGAAGTGTAATGAATCCTTTTTTTCACAACTAGAAGTGGCTCGATGTATTTCATAAATTTGGTCGAAAAAACATACCATGCATCTTCTTCTAGTAGTAAACAGTGTTCCGAGAGTGGTGGCCAATCCACCAAATTCGTTTGTTATCAGTTCTGAAATAGCCGTAACAATCCAACAACATATGAAAAACGAAGGAAAGGCTTACTCTAAAAACAACAGCCTTTAACGTGAGGAAGAAAGTGTGATTCAATTATACAAATCAGTTCAAACACGTGCAGCATTTGGAACAACAACTAAACCCGCAATCGATGATGACAAATATCCATTCCATACGGACGAAGAAGAATTATAAAGGGAAGCAAATTGAGTCTTGAACCAAGATAAAATAACGTGCCAAGCAAAAAAGAATTGATAAGGAGGCTTCTAAGTAGATGACACTTATTCATCAAGAAATAACTAGTTCTAGCACAAGAAACAGCTAAGCTAAAGAAGAAACCACGTCCACTAACTAACATTTTTAGAATATCGAATTATTCCACTATGAAATCGATTATTAAATCGGTAACAGTAGCCGTGTATAAACCCTTATATTTATATAATGACTTCTGGAAAATTCATGTTGCAGACTCGAGATTTAGCTACAAAACATAATGTATGTTCCCGAGAGGCTTGAATGGAGTATCTATGAGGACAAGAGTGATCGTACGATCAAATTATAGTTAGAGTTTTATATTCAATCTGCAGCAAAAAAGAGGATTATTGAGGATCTCAAGCACAACAGACAACAAATAGAAAATGTTGTGAATACCATTAAGAAAGAAAATTGTACTTGACATGAAAATTAAAATAGAGTCATTGAAAAGCAACAATAGTCTAATAGTGCAAAAAATGTCAAGGTTTTAATCAGAATGCAGAAAGAATGTTAAAGGATAGCGAGTTAGATGCCCCAAAACACGAAATGCTTTAGTATGCTCGGTCAGTAAAGATATTGCCGCAAAATGTATTTATTGCAACAGGCCACATAAAGCAAACTACATAGAATGTGACGTAGTTAGAAAGATTAATAATCAAATTGAAAAATCTAGGAATTCTAGATACAATAATGTAAATTTTAACAAAGACGAGCCGAAACTTCATTAACCAAAGAACAAAAATTATACTCGCCTGTAGCAAAGACCAATTTTACACAATTACTTTTAAATCAATTGTATTTCTATTACTATCAATAAATATAGCGCTCTATTGTGTCCACCATCCTATCATGTCACTCAATAAGTCTTGAGGCTGATAGGGGCGTAGTCATAGGAGACATAAATGGCATAGGAGCGAGCCAGATCCGGAGAATAGAGTGGGGGAAGTAATTCGAGCTTCAATTCGTGCGATTTTGCTATCGTTGCCAACGACTTGTGCATTGTTTTGATGACAGACACTTTATTTTCCATTTGGCGCCATTTTTCGAAATTTCTTCTTTCCAATAACGCCACAACAAACCAATAACACCATGTAAGATTCGATGATAGACGACCTGCCAAAACGTTGACTGATGTTTTTATTCCGGAGTGTAGAAGTGGATCCATGTTTTATCCATTGCCACATATCGATGGAAATGTTCCAGTTTATTACGGTTAAATAGCGCTCCAAATTATCGACTTGTTGCTGTTTTTGGTCCAATGTAAGCAGGCCATTGCTCTGCTTAAATGGTGTATACTCATAGAAAAACAGTGTTTAATCAACACACGAAATTCATGCTTTTCTATTGTTTTGGAAAAAATAAAAGTAATGCTACTATAAATAACTGATACTAAATAATTGTCGGACTGTCTTAAAATTAATTACACATATCGTTTGAAGGTTGGGACTTTCTGAAAATCACATCAATTTTTCATTAGATATGCACCATCTATGCGTCAGCCTTATTGAATAATGTAATATGTTTCAACTTTGTCCTTAACCATTTTTCTCGAAGATATTTTGATTTATCAAGTTATAATGGACCCCGGTAAATTTACATATAAGATAGTGAAGTTTAATAGTTTATTTGGCTTAGCTCGTCGGGCACCAAGGATCTACCGCTGTATATTAAAAGTACTGCTCTTTGGATGGTCCAATCTAGTGTATGTGTTGATTATTTGGGACGGGTGTGCAAAATTTATATTAACCGCAGTGAACGAGTGCAAAAAAAACAATTAATTATTTTACCAGCTTCACAAAAAGAATGAGTGTATGATCCTAACCTTTTAAAGTGACAGAATAAAAGGTATTTACCGGCTTATATGGAACAGTGTAAAATGGCGAATTTTGTTCATCGTTAATTTTAAAGAGAAGTTGTCTTACTTGCATATACAGCAGTTCATGTTCACCAGCAATGTATCGACAATTAAGTATTAATTAAATTTGTTCGATATCAATTTATCCAGATGTTTTTTAAAAAGCAGATTAAAAATAAATTGGAAATTATTTCATATAAAGACATAGATAATAGTCAAAGAAAGATTTGTATTGCCTTTTTTATTCCCATTCCAATTTTACCAGTGTTAATAAGTCGATTGTTCGTTTCTTTCATCAAAACACAAATATTATGGAAAGTGCAGCATACCGGAACGACTGAAAAACAGTATCAAAATTTAAATTTTCAGCTGAAAATGGCATAATAAACTGCTTTACATTGTAAGAAGTTTTATTTCCGGTTTATATATATATATATATATATAAATATATATATATATATATATATATATATATATATATATATATATATATATATATATATTTAAATATATATATATATATATATATATATATATATATATATATATATATATAACTATATATATATATATATATATATATATATATATATATATATATATATCGTAAAGGCAAGTTGGACACTCTATTTTAATGTGCAAGCCATCAATTGCTCCGGTAATGCAATTAGTAAAACTAAACGTTCCATCACGCCTAGTAAGCAAAAAATATTTTATTTTACTAAAAAAACATTCGAATTTTCGTAATTTGTGTTTAGATGTCCCCAAAAATCGTCATTTGCGTTAAAAAAATTCAAATTATTTGCTAAACTCAACGATCACCGTTTAATTTAATTTAGATGTTTTCTCATTTTCGCTTATACATATTTTGAAAATAAAATGGGATTTTTCCGTTCGGTATACAGGGCCAAATAATTTTTTTTTGAACTAGCGTATTTTTTTAAGTATGTTAAGGGTTATGTCATTTCTGATTTGACAGAAAGTTAGTTTTATCCTTCCGCTGAACGAAAATGGCTGTGTATTCGCTTGAACAACGCTGGGAAATATTGAAACATTAATTCGAAAATTTTGGCAAAAAAATCATCTTTTCGGATGAGGCGCATTTCCATCTTGGCGGCTATGTAAACAAGCAGAATTGTCGCATTTGGTGCACGGAGAACCCGCGATCGTAAAGAAGCCGATGCGTCCTCAACGAGCGACTGTTTGGTGCGGATTTTGGTCCGGTGGCATCATTGGGCCATTTTTCTTTGAAAATGTGCAAGGAGCCGCCGTTGTCAATGGTGAGCACTACCGCGCCATGATAAGCAATTTTTTGTTCCCAGCACTTGAAGAGGAGGACATAGGCAACATTTGGTTTCAACAAGACGGCGCTCCGTGCCACACAGCACACGTTTCAATTGATCTTTTGCGCACTGTCTTCGAAGATCGAATTATCAACCGAAACGCTGATGTGATTTGGCCGCCTCGGAGCTGTGATTTGACGCCGTTGGACTATTATCTTTGGGGTGCCGTCAAAGATAAGTGTTACGCCGATAAACCAGCAACGATTGACGCTCTCAAGAACAATATTCGCATTGCCAAGAAATAATGCCGCATACCATCGAAAATGTGCTCAAAAATTGGACCGACCATATGGGGTACGTCAAAGCCAGTCGAGGCAGTCATATGAATGAAATAGTATTCCATAATTAATCGGAAGGATTGTTCTTTACAATGAAAAAATAAACTTGAAAAAATATTGAGAACTTTTTGTTTTATTGCATTTTAAAAAAATAATTATTTAGCCCACCCTATAGGATTTGTACTTAATAAAAGATTTGCAAAATATATATATGCTTATGTGGAAGCAGTCCTTGAGGTGGTATACCAACATCAAATTTCGCTAGGATCTCCCAATTAATGCAAAAATTTTAAGTATGAAGCTTCATGCTAATCAATTAATGTTTGGACTATAGAGATATAATTAAGGATGAAAACAGTTAAAGCATTATTTACCCGATAAATTTTATTGAAAATTTAATTTAGCTGTTTTAAATCGAATTTTTCGCGAATGCTATTTTTTGCAAAATACGAGATATAACTATGGAAGCTGCACTTTCGTTGGACACTCCCGACTTATGGAATGAGTCAATTACACGGCCTGCAGAAAGGACACAGCCAGACCAACAAATACTCCCCGAAAACCCATCCAATTTTTCGCACGTCGGCCATAAAGCGACTGGTAAATTTGTGAAAATCTGGAATTCAATTTTTTCAAGATACACACTTTATTTAAAACAAAATCGTAAAACAATTGTACTTGACATATGGAGAAATTCTACAAAATTTTGTTACACTATTTGGACAGGACCAGAGGTGTTTCAATGTGTATTTACTGGTGAAGTTTAATATTCATAAATACGTGCCACAGATCAGTAGCGCAAGAGTAGATACTATTTGCTATACATGATTCTGCAACAAAATACTTATAAACAACTGACTGTAACATGATAGAATTGTGTTTTGTTTTTAAATATTCATAATTTTGACACTTTTTTGGAACAGAATCACGTCTGCGACGTAAGTAAATGATCGCTTTTAAAATTATAAATTATACAAATATACAATTATGTACCTTTTAAAATAACAGTAATTATAATAAATAAGTCATTTACTACATAAATAAACGGGATATAATAAATATAAAGGGTGTTTTTTTAGGAGGTTTGTTTTTCCGATAGATGTCGTTTTATTTTATGACAGTTGTTTTGACAGCTCAAAGTGGCATTTCTACTCAGTATTGTTTGGCAAATCATTATGAATAGGTTAACTCCAGAACAACGTTTTCAAATCGTGGAAATTTATTTTCAAAATCAGTGTTCAATTAAAAATGTTTATAGAGCACTTCGTGAATTTTATGGTGCACATAATCGTCCGTCAGAGACCACCATAAAGAACGTAATTACCAAATTTCGGTCTACATTCACTCTTTTGGATGCCAAGCCACCGACAAGAATGAGAAGAGTTCGTACAGAAGAAAATATTGCTGCCGTTGAGGCCAGTGTCGAAGAAAACGACAATTTATCGATTCGTCGTCGTGCTCAGCAAATTGGACTTTGTCCATCGACTTTATGGAAAATTTTACGTAAAGATTTGGGTTTGGTGCCATACAAAATTCAATTGGTGCAAGAATTAAAGCCACACGACCATCGTTTGCGCCGTGAATTCAGTGATTGGTCGTTAAATCAATTGAACGAAGATCCATTTTTTTACCGTAAAATTCTCTTCAGTGGTGAGGCGCATTTTTGGTTAAATGGATACGTCAACAAACAAAATTGTCGCATTTGGAGCAAAGATAATCCACACGCCGTTCTAGAATTACCAATGCATCCTGATAAATGTACTGTTTGGTGCGGTCTATGGGCTGGTGGGATCATCGGTCCATATTTCTTTAAAAATGAGGAAGGACGACGCGTTACCGTGAATGGAAATCGATACAGAACCATGTTAAATGAGTTTTTGTTGTCAAATCTTGAAGATATGAATATGGATGAAATGTGGTTTCAACAAGATGGTGCCACTTGCCATACAGCACGTGAAACAATCGACTTATTGAAAGAAACTTTCAACGACAACATTATTTCGAGAAATGGTCCGGTGAATTGGCCTCCGCGTTCGTGCGATTTGACGCCACTCGATTACTTTTTGTGGGGATACGTGAAGTCATTGGTTTATGTGGATAAACCTCAATCGATTGACGCTTTGGAAACCAATATTCAACGTGTCATTGCTGACATACGCCCTCAAATGCTTGAAAAAGTGCTGGAAAATTGGACCTCCAGAATGACATTTGTGAAAAATAGTCGTGGTAGCCATATGCCAGAAATTGTGTTTAAATGTTAAATGCCAAAAAATTATCTACCAAATAAAAAAAAATTTTGGTCATTTCATAATTTTATATGTGTTTTATTCAAAAAAAAAATCGGCAACCTCTTAAAAAAACACCCTTTATAATGGGTTTCAAAAATAAAAGTTTCAAAACATTATTAACTGGGGTGATTAGAAACCAAAAAATCAACAAGCAAGTACACATGTGCACCGTGTAAAAATAAACTTTTATATATTTTATATTTAAAAAGATTCACTGACCTCTTTACCACCCACCAATTATTATTATAAAACAAAATACAAACCAAAAATAAACTTTTTGTAAAATTTCAATTTTCGTTTATTTTTACTTGGGGTTTCCAGTAATTTTTAACTACAAAAGAAAATCTCATTGAAAACAACTTTTCTTGCTGCTCTGTTATTTATTTATATTTATTTGACAGATGAAAATATTTTCCATTTTATTATTATTATTATTTGTGTAATAAAGTTTTAAAGCTGAAAACCCAGTTTTCTTTTCCCGACCAACAAACAAGAAAGTATTGAGATGGAAAATAAAAGAATAATTTTAATTTTAACTCGAATACATAAGAAAAAGAAAAGTTTTTGTGAAAGCTTTTTTCATGCTTTTGTTAAAAAAATAACAAAGAAAATTTATAATGTTTTGTTTGCTATTTTCACCTTATTCGTTCGGCTTCTTCAGAGTTTTTATGATGATTTGAGGTAAAGTATAATAATTTTTCGCTATATATACAAATTTTATAAAGTATAGAAAAAATTAAAATTTATTCTGTTGTATTATTGCATTCACCCAGTTTTAAAAAATTTCCAATTTCCAATTTTAATTCCATATACGTACTCGTACATACAATAATATGTATACCATATAAATGGAGGAAAAGTTTATACAAAAACAGAACAAAAATTAATTGGACCTGGTCAAAATCTCAATTTTAGAAATATAAAATATAGGGTTGATTTAAATTTCGCTATTTTGTATTTTCTTCCCCTTTATACCGTTAACTCCAATTAATTATTATTTTTCAACGAGGTATATGTTACATTTAAATAAATAATTGAACAGAAAAATTTTACAACGGTAAAATTAATTAAGATTTTAAAAAGCAAATGCGCGAGTTTTACTTTAAAGTTCTTTAACTCTTCAAACTATTCAAGATATGATAGATTAATGCGGTTTGCATCCAAAATAACCCACAAATCTTTATAGAAATAATGCAAGATAAAACAGCAAAAATTGAATCAATCAATAATATAGATTACGGTACCTTCTACATATACTGTTCTCCACGTCATCAGCTTTAAAAATGATGAATACACTCTTCTTTTTAAATCAGTATAGCACCTAGTTTTATCAGAGGTAGTGTAAGTTATTTAATGCAACTCGCAAAAGCACCTGAGAATTTCATTATAGGGATAAACCAACATAATATCTTTTTGATTTTTTGAAACAAGTGAAATTTCAGAGGCCTATACATGAGCTTTGAAACAGTGAAAGCTTTTCACCTAACTACTCACCTGTGATCATAACTGTGAGTATAATGATAATAAAAAAAGAAAACTTACCTAAATTAAGAAAGAGTAAAAGCAATTGGAATGTACTTAAAATTTTTGTTGAAGATCAAATACATCTACGAGTAAAGGAGAACAGCGATGCAGTTGGAAGATGAATGAAAGGTTAGAGAAACCAAAAAACATGTGCCTTTTATGCCAACAGATGACACACCTGGGATAAAAGTGACAAGCAGAAAGCCCCTCTATTTGCTTCTCATTAGACAACAATAAATGAAAACACAACAACCGTAAACAAATTAGATGATCTTAACATGTGATATGTAATTTTATTAAAATTAAAAATGAGAAACAATAATTTGAGTGACAGGGAATCTCCAGGTTATGACCTAGTTACTGGTCAAAATGTGGTATTTATGGTGAATTATAGTTCAAGTTAATGGAGAGTGATTGAATCAATTATGATTAATAAAACAAGATGAACCAAAGATCGATCCAATTTTACAGATCGATATCACTATACTTTCGGTCATATCAAACTATTTGAAAGACTTCTGACTTGCTCAACAAACACAAATCTATAATAAAAGAAAGATGGGTAATATCACCATACCAATTGATTTTAGAGAAACCTACTTATTTCGACATATGCTGTCCATCCTATATAAGAGAGATTTATCAAATGTTCAAGGTATTGTACATACAGCTATCCTAGCAGTAGGAAAATATATATCGACCGCAACAAGCAAACTATAAAATGCGGTTAAAACAGTTCATAACGTGGAAAGAGCAAATAATATAGGGACTTACAGATAGAATATGTTATCGAGAAAATACAAAAAGAAGCAAGGAAACACGTATAGCGATAGTTTGGGCATGGAAATGCAAACATGCGTCGCATATTTAACGCGTTTAACTGTTGGGAAGCAGAGAATTCGTTGAGACGGTCGTTTAGGAATTTGTGCCCACACAGGATTTGTTTCAGACAGTGGTGTGGGTTAGCCAATGTGATGTATTTCGACCCTATGCTGTGATTGGTCCAGGTGCTTTTGAGTTTGCGTGGCATGAGACTAGAGGGTAATGGTTTTCTGGACTGGCAGACAATGTAGCTGTATTCGATGATTATGTTGTACCGCCGATCGCTTCTCGACAACATCTTACAAACATTAAACAAAGGACAATTCATTCAGAACTCAATTAAACTGCATACATCATTATAACTGAGCTCGTACGAATACCATACCAATGGTTTTATAATTTATGAACGATTTTAATAAAATGAAAACGAGTCGTATAGTTTATGAAAAAAAGAGGAACTCATTAATGCACGGTTAAATGATACACTATTTAAGAAAACGATCAAAGTGGGTGAATGCTAACTCTGACTCAATTTCTTCTAACTAATTCTAAACAAAAATCTATTTTCTAACCCGTAATTTGGAACCCCGAACAAATACTTATAAGACTATCAAAGCAAAACTGTAAGATGAAATAGTGATCCGTCTTCGAATTACTTTGCAGAAGTTTGTACTTTGTATCTGTTTACTGAGTCCGAGTCTCTTAAGCCAGTCAAATTTGGTTTTAAAGGGTTATTTGTGTGCCTTTAATCCCCGGAAGAAAGTATAGCTAAACATACCTGATGGTTTTTTGTTAGCTAATTTTTTTTAAGAATTGATCTTATGATTGAGTGCTTAACAGTTTTGCAATGTCTTGAAAAAAATTATAAATTTTTCGCAGTAACTACAGAAAAAACTATGAATTTTTTAAAGTAGTTCATACAACGATAACTCTTAAATTTTCTCATGTGAGCCTCAAGTGTGAACTATAAAAAATTTGGAATTCTGATATTATATAAATGATGTCACTGAAATTAAAATTTTCTAGGAGCAATGAGGTATTAAAACCGTATATAAAAAAATATAAATTATTTTTCAAGCCAGTACGAAAATTTTATAGACATAACAGCAAATTTATACATTTCTTACTTTTTGTATAAAATGGCTAATTTGAAAACCATATTTTGCACATTTCTATTTAATTTGTCAAATAAGAAACTTTAATTAAAGACAAATGCTTTTTATACAAATAGTTATTGCAAGCATGACGAATTTTATCAAATATATAAAAAAAATTAAACAAAATTGAAAACCAGTAATTTATCAATTTAACAAAATTTATTTTTTTCTGTGTATGAAATTGAAATATTTCCTTCTCAAAGTATCACAACTGTTGCATCAACGGACGTGCAAGAATTATTTTAGATGTGACAGATTAAACGATTTAGAAAATGTTAGCATTCTCGAGTTAAGCAACATCTTTAACAAAACGCCTTTACAACATGTGCTACTGTATTTCGGGATTATTAAAAATGGGAACCGTAATTTTATATTGCTTGATTCCAATAAGTGACCGCGTGCTTAGAAATATTTTTTCATTTTAATTAATAGGCCCTTGGACTTTTTTCGAAATCTATACTATGTTGTCGCTATCGTAACAAAGCTTGCAAAATTGAGTTTACATTCTTATTTTGGGATCAATATGAACACAATCGTTTTGTATTCAACATTTTCAAAAAAATTATTTTAATTATTTAAATAAATTGAGAAATCTCTTCTATTTAAGAATAATTAAATTATTAATTGTCAAAAAAGTGTGTATTGTAAAGTTATATAAAACCAAATACATGTGTAGATAAAGAACTTATAAAGCAGAAGAAATCTACAAGTCAGTTTATTTTTTTATAAATCAGAAAACATCTACAAAGCAGATAATTGTAATTTGAAAAATCTTATCATTATTCGGAAGAGATCCTTATTGAAATTTTTTCTTCACTTTTTGTTTTGCTTGACCAAGATGTACTGGTTGGAAATTCTTTTTAGTTTTTCTTTCTTTAAATACCTTTTTATGTTTGGTTTGTCTACCCTATATGCCATAATATGGCGTTTCGGGAAGTAGTAGCCATACTTTAGTGTTACTATCTTAGCTTTAAATATTGCTAAGGTAGCTCTAAGGCGAAACCTTTTCCCATTCTAACAGCAATTTGACGGATGCTAATCATCCATAAAAACTCGGATTTGGTTTTTGCTTGTAACTGTAAACTTAATTTAAGAAGAGTTATACATACATAAATATATAGTTTCAGTACAACATACTACGCAGTTTTCTTTTATTCTACATATGCAGTGCTTCGATTCATCTTTTTTTGATATAATGGTTTGTAATGACTAAAAGTAATAAATAATCTGATTTATAAAAGATTTGGTAAGTATCCTTAAACAAGTGAGTCAGAATGTATTTTGCTTTTAGATAACATATTTTCAACACGAAATTTTTCGGAAATTCCGCCAGGTATGAATTCGTTAAATAATAGCTGTGATTTTGATGCTTGATCTGATCGGGTTCAGTTCATGTTTCATGAAACAACGCAAATGCGCTTGGTAGATTTCAAATCAAAATTTGTTATCTAAAATAAAATTTGGGTCAAGTTTTCTATATAAAATTTAAAATTATCCGGATCAATGGATGTCATGAAACACGTCTATTATTTCAACAAATTTTGTAAATAAACAATTTTGCAGTATAATAAAAGCGATAGCAAAGCATTCTCTGAAATAATCATGAATTGTCCGTGAAAATCGGATCATTGGGCGCATTCAGGATCGCCAACTGTTAGCATCATGATTAGTGAAATCATCGTCAATTTGATTTTCATTAAATTTCATGGTACTAAACATTTTCATAACGTTGGCTTTGATTTTACTCAACATGTTCTCAACTGTTGAGTGCCCTGAAAGCGCCCATTGCTTCTAAAACCGTTTGTCTAAGAATTACGTTTCAAATCATTTTATTTTGTTTCTAATAAAAAAAATATTTTTGTCTAATAATTTTATAAAAAGACTGCTGCGATTTGTCAGACAAAAAAACAAAACTTTTCATTTTTGTTGCTAGAGCAGGATAGAAAATAAGAAGATATTTTATCAGGCGCTGAGATCTAAACAGAAAACCAAAAGTCCGTCGGTCCAAGTGCATTTGTTTTAAACATTGCACCTTTGCCTGATTAGACTTTATTAAATACGCTCGAAAGCCGAGGTTTTTCCTATAAAACACAAACTCGTTTCTCCTCTTTTGTAAAAAATTTAGTTAAAATTACTAGTTTACGTAGGCACCTTAAATAAAAAATTTTCTTCCCGATCAACATTAAGGGAATTTGCAGCTTGAATTTCAAAAGCATTACTGTTCGTTTGAGGTCAATTTTTCTAATTTACGATGCTTTAATATGATTTTTTAATCCGACCAATTTAATTAGGTAAACTTGTAGCATGTTGCCAAGTTAGCACTCTCGCTGCTAGTTCTAGCACTTTCATATTATTTTAGCACCGTAAAAACAGTTTGCACCCAAGTGCAATTATTCGAAAACTTTTAGGACTAATTTTAGTACTATCAAAAATCCTGCGTTCAATAAAAAAAATGTTCAGTTCTCTACATAATTTTACAATTCATGTACAACTGAAAAAAAAATTAGAAATTTTCCTTATTAAATAAATTTCTATTATAGTATATCTAAATTACATTTCTCTATTATTTCAGCAATTTGAGATTCCTAAGAAGTGAAAAACGTTTCTGAGTTTGTAAAATGATAGATTAAGATTATTATTAGGATTTAGAATGCATAAAGAATATGGCCTATACAACATTTTTATTTTGAAATTTCCGCTTCTGGCGCCAAAATATGTACTTGATAGATTCTCAGGGCATTTGACAAATTTCTGAAACGCGAAATGTGTGAAATTTCGAATTGCTCATTGATTTATAGACTACCTAGGTCCGTGATTAAAATACTAACATTTAAAAATATTTTTTTCTATTATGTTTACTAAAGGCGCAGTTTACAACAAATTCACGGTGATAATGCACGTTCTCATACTTCATTGCTTGTTCGTGAACTTTTGGCCAAACACGAACGAAACTATAATGATGCCTCCATATTCGCCAGACATGGTCCCGTGAACTTTCTTCTGTTTCCAAAAATAATCTAAAAGGAAATTGGTTTTACCACATAGATGAAATTAAAAATGCATCGCTGAGAGTTAATAGTTGTCTCAAAGATCTAGATCACGTCTGGGGATTGAAAAAAGCAGGGGTTTAAGTGTATAATATCAAATGAGGACTACTTTTAAGGGTGTGACATTGATGTAGACGAATAAATAACGTTCTTTCCCAAATTCGAATTTTTTTTTAAACACACCTCGTATAATTAAGGAAAATGACTTATTTGATGACAAGTTTAAATTTGTTAAAACAAACTCTAAGTGAAGTTTAGAAATTAATTAATTTTGCTAACATTTTCTTTTTGAACTAAATCAAAATAAACATAGGGTTTAATTATTTTGTTTCCCAGTAAATGTCTCAAACTCGACTTTGGCAGTTGTTAATGTTAAATCCTCTATGACGGCAGTCATATATTTTGCCAACTAAATGTACTATGCATTAATTTTTGGTCTATGTTGTTGTGTGCTCCACATTGTTAATGTGTTGCTGCGTAATTTTAAAAAAATGTGGAAACCAAGCACAGTGTTGTTAGGTCGTGTAAAAATAAGCAAAAATATATTTATGGGTAGAGTTGAGAGAAAACAGTTTATTTAAAACAAACAACAAACCCAAACACCCAAATTCTGAAGCACAATCGCTGACTAAAAACTGGTATTCGCCAAGCCTTTTTGACTTTGTTTTAAGTTTCGTTTTAACTAAGACATTTTCCACATACATTTCTTTCGTAAGGCATATAAATTTGGTGGTCTTATGAGTCTAATTTGACGTCTCGCGTAAATCATGATAATTGAAAATTTAAAAAAAAATGATTATAAACAAAATAAAATTTATTTGAACATTAAATTGTACTTTTTATTTATATTAATGAATTTGTAGCACCTCAAAATACAAATATTCTAATTTTCTGTTTCTAATTTTCGCAGAAAACTATTTATAAGAAATTTTCTCCTGTTATGCGATTTTTATATAAAGAAACTTTTTTCGGTTATTTTTCTTAAAGGTTTGAATAATTACATAAATTATAGAAAATATAAATCAATAATTATGTAATTATTTGTGAATTGCGTAATTGTGCTAAAAATAAATCACATACATTTTATTTGACAGGCATCCAACAGACTTTGGAGAGTTTTCAAAACACAATTTTAAGACTGGTTTGGTAGAATCAATCAATTAAGACTTTTGTCTTAAAAACTGTAGCCTTCGCAAAACTGCCTTATTTAAGACAGTCTTATACAAGTCTTAACGGCAAACTTGTGATTTCCACCCCCGTTCATTTATCGGGTATATCCAATTATTTTTTTGAGAAATCTACTCCATCCAGGTACGATTTCAGATTATTTAATTTAAAACAAAAATTTTATTAAAAAAACAATTCAAACAAAAACTTATTTTTGAAGTTGTCCTTTGATAAATTAACGTCAAATAGGTCGTCGATGATGCTGAATGATTTAGACGACCTATTAATGGTGTGGTTTCTCCTTAGTTTGTAGAATGGTGTTCTAGTGCTAAAAGCTCATGGTTTCGAAATATTCTGCAAGGTACATGAATTGTTTTCGAAAATTTTCCATAGCTGGATCAATGTGATCAAGCAAAACGTTACCAATAAAAGCCGTGCCTAAGAGAACTCGTCTACTTTCAAGCGTGCATATTTTGTAATCCGTGCATCTTGTTGAATGTAGAGGTAACCGAGCTACATTTTCATGAAGTGGTAAATTGTGGTCGTAATCCGAGCCACTTTTCTTTAACAAGAAAATCAGAAACTTCTATTGAATGCTTTCAATTATTTTAATGTGTACAGCATAGTATGGATTCCAGACCGATAAGGTGTATTCCAGTTGTGATCGAACGTAAGCGAAATAAAGTGAACATAAGGTTTGAATATCTTTAAATTCACTTGTTGATCTTTTAACAAATCCAAACATGGAATTCGCAATACAATTTTCAATATGCCTATTGAACTGTCATTTTCCACAAATGTAACACCTAAATCTAAAATTTCGTCAACTCTGCAATACTTCATTGTTGATTTTGTATGAAGTAATTAACGGATATTTTTTACGCTGGATGTCCTTCCTGATTTTTTATTTCTTAATAGTTAAGTCAAGCGAGTTTCGATCACACCACTCACTTAATCTATCGATATCTACTTGAAGTTTCTTGGTATCTAGCATTCCATAAACAATTCGAAAAATTTTGATGTCATCAGTAAATATAAGCACGTTTGAGTTTTTGATTATCTTGGTTATTCGATCTATGAAAACAATAAATATTCAAGACCCGATGTGTAATTCTTGGGGAACACCAGACATAACTTTAATAATGTTTACTTTTAACACTATGCGCCGTAGGTACTTGGCGAAACACATTAACACTTAATAAACACATTATACCACTTGTTTATTATTTCGCAAAAAAAAATTTAAAATTTGTTCAAAATGTTTAAAAAATAATCGATCGATTTCGATTTGTTAGGTCATCATCAGGACTATCTACTGATTTGTAAAAATAAAAATTTAGTTATATATAGTAGGAATAAGCAAAAGAAAATAAAAGAAGGAGGCACAAAAATAGGCAATAAAAATAAATCTATTGATCGTTCCAACCATCTGTTGTTTACACGGAAAAATTACTAATAAAAAAGGGGGGTGGAATAGCAGGTAAGCGATTATTCATCGGCTGAGTAACAAAATTCAAGGTATATTGAAGTACATTTAATTACCCGACGTATTAGTCATATTATTAAGAGCGTGAGAATAGAACAGGGCGGGATCTGTAATTGGTGAGAAACGGATTTCTCTCTGTTCGTTAAGGATATTTTGGTTAAGGAATATGGATTTTCGAATTTCGTAAGATTCTAAGGTATCTAAACGTCTGCTTTTAGGTTGTATATGTAATATGTCTAAATTATTTAAGCTAGCTGTATGATTTTCTAAAGTTAAATGATTATGGAATGTTGATTGATTGCAACCAGATAAATGTTCTTTAGCTCTAACTCCAAAATTGCGCCCAGTCTGTCCAATATAGGAGAAATTACAATCATTGCAATTAATCCTATAAACACCAGACTTGGAAAGGCAATCAACTCTAGGTTTATTGTTAAAACCCATTTTCTTTATTGTGTTATTATTATGAAAAGCAAAACTAATATTGGTATAATCGGACGCGATGTTGCTAATTCGTTGCCTATATACTCTAAGCGATGCCAATTTTCCTGCGTTGGGTTATTCGGTGGATAAATACCCGTTAGAGCTTTACGCTTTAGCCTTTTATTTAATAACTTTAATATAGTCTTAGTTGCACATCCGTTATTCGCTGCTATTTGTAGAATTATATTAAGCTCTATGTCATAATTTGAATTTGTCAAAGGGATGTTTATTAATCTATCTATAAGTGAGTGGAAAGCTGACATTTTAATATTATGGGGATGGTTTGAGGACTAGGGATAATAGCGTCTGTGTTCGTGGGTTTCTGATAAATTTTGAAGTCTAAAGAAGAATTAATCCTGGTTATTGTTATATCTAGAAAATTAATACATTTATTTTCTTCCCTTTCCAACGTAAAATCAATGGTGGGATACTGAGAATTTAACCAAGTTAGGAATGAGTTTGACGGTCTATCAGTTCCATTCCATAGGCATAGTATGTCATCAACATGACTATACCAAAAAATTATATGATGAAAATAAGGATTGTTGTTTGATAAAATCATTTGTTCGAAGAAATTCATGAAAATTTCAGCTAACAAAGCTGACAGAGGGGAGCCCATGTGTAGACCGTCAGCGAATTTGAAATATGTATTATCAAAGCAGAAATAGTTTTGTTTAATACAAGTCTCAAAGACCAACTTCAGTTCACGACGTAAGCCCTCATCTACAACATCCCTATCTAAGTATATAATTACAAACTATTTCAGATAAAGTTATAATTGGAATAGAAGTGAAAAGACTGACAACGTCAAACGAAACTAGTTTTGAATGTAGTGGAATGCCCGAAAAAAATTAGTATGATCATTGAAAAAGTTTATGAAACCCTTACATAGCATGTGGGCAGGAGCATTGCAATACGCAACTATTGGTCTAATCGGGATGCTCTCCTTATGGATTTTTGGTAAACCATAAAAAATCGGAGCAGATGGATTCGTGGCAGAGTACTTCCAACCAGTTCCATTAAACAACTTTTGGCATTGGTTGATACACTTACTGACAGAAGTCTTAAAAGACCTAGTTGGATCCCTACCAAGCTCTATTGCTTTGCTTTCTGTAATAATATCAGAAATTTTATTACAGTAATCGACTTTTTCGAGCACAGTAATTGTATTTCCTTTATCCGCTTTACATGCTATCAGGTCATGGTCACGTAGCTTTTTCTTTATCGCGCTAATCAGTTTGAGGTTAGTATTAGGAGAACCAAGAGCGGCAGAAGCAGCAGAAAAGAGTTAGAAGGAGAAGAAGAGTGATCAATAACTTTCTTTATTTGTAGTGCGCATACTGATTTTAGTTGGGTCGGCTGGTCAAATAAGGCAGTTTCAGCATCTACAGCAAGATTCTCGAATGACTGAAGGCTGATTTTATTTGGCGTAGGAACAAAATTAACTCCATTGCTCAGCATTTGAATCTCTGCGCTACTGAAACCGACTGAGGACAAGTTCTTAAAACGTGGATGAAATTGGAAACCAGACGAACCACTATTACCTCTACGGTTAAATGGATAAGCCTTTTGATTATTATCGTGATTATCGTTTGATTATTAAACATATCATTTAACTTTTCAAGAATCCATATCGCCAGAAAGCACCTGGTACCTTATCAAAATTAAAAATTATGTGATGTTATGCTGTTTTTTGTAGGTATTTCGAATTTCAATACCCATTATATTATGGAGCTTTCTTTTCTAAATCAAATGTGATTGTCGAATTTATTGTTGTTTTCTAAGCGTTATTTTAATCGATTACAAAACATTTTATCCATGATTTTTCCTAGACAACAAACTAAGAATCCAGAAGGCGGCTCAGTTTTGACCGATTTTTATTTGGATAATAAGATTGTGCTAATGAAACTCTATACCATTTTGAAAATTATAACTACTGACAAAAAAATCGATTTTATACCAATAAATAATTAAAAAGTTAAATTTTCACACCAAGGAAATTATTTTGTAAAATATGTATTAAACCACCATTTACTTTTATGTTTAATAAAATATTAACCCATAATTTATAGAGAAATGAAAACACGCAAATAAGATTATTTTTAAACATAACACTAAAGAATTCAATTAAATGCTAGAAATTATTGAACATATTTAGCTGTGACTAAGTAGATTATAAAAAACATTTCGATTAAGAAAACCATCGATAGTTTCACCTACGGCCATAGTTCAGAACATCACCACGAAATCATTAAAAATTCAGGGCAATCTTGTTTACCGAATTTAATTAAACTTTTGGAAAATAGCTATTTTGGATGGTTAATGGATTGTAATATTCCTTTAAATCCTGATAATTTATATTATTTGGCTATTATGCTATTTTGGCTTACTATACCTAGAACTATAAAATCCTCTCGTAGTGAACTAAATGCAATTAACTAAACAGGTCAGGTATCTGAAACAGAATTCTTAACTCAATTGCATCGTCAATCGTCAATCGTCAAACTCGATATTGTAATTTTTCTTCAATTAGGTATTTATTTATTTATTGAGATTTTAAATATAATTTTTCTACTAATTTCCGTCGAATGTCACTCTAATGTCTAGTAAAGCAAAACATGTAGAGAGTACTGCTCCATAACAGCAGGAGTTTCTAATGGTCACATGAACTCAAATAAAAATTTTTAGACAATATTTATCAGGTTTTGTTGAAATGTTAATTAAAATAAAAGGCCCTTAAAAAATTCGTACCGCGACTGGTGAAAGACTGAATCTAACCAATTCAGTACTTAAACGTAGTTTGTTTGACAAATTTAAACAGATAGTACTAAAACTAATTAAATCAGCAAAGTCAATTGTTGTACTCCAACGGAACAAAGGAAATTTTCCTTAAACTTATCTTTAACATTTGACTCTCCTCATTTAATAATATCCACATGGTTGTTTTTTATGTATTTAAAATTAATAACCTGGTGGTAACGTGAAAATGCTTGTATTTTATTAAATTTAGTTTTTGTGTTCAGTTTTAAATCATTTTTATTGTCGATTGTAATAATTGGAATTATAATGTTATTTGACTTTCGAACTACGGATTGCCGAGAAACTATTTAAATCTTGAATCTCGGAATATAATTTGCTTTATTTAGTTAATTTTTATTTTTTTTACATCCATTATTGTAATTTTAGATTTGGCGGAAAATAATTAATATAATAAAAATTAATTAATATTTATGATTCAGGTATACGCGAAAATGATGGTGTTTGCCCTAGCTGAGTGTAATAATTATTACTGTCAATTATAAGACTTACCATTTATTATTATTGCAGTAAAAGGAAAAAATATCATTGTTATCGTCGATTAATTTTTATTTTAACGATTTATTGTTAGGAGTTCATGGTTAAATGAGTTGTTAAATTAACAGAACTTAAATATTTATTATTTTAATATTTAGGTATTAAGGATTATTTTAATGATGTGTTAATTCTCATTTTAAATTTATTAATTTCCAGATTCCTGAGTGGCTGTTTTACTTGATTAACTATAAAATAAAGTTTAAATTTCCATAATATTCCCACTTCCATTTCAAGATTAGCTGTTTATCTTTATTTTTAAATAAATATCAAACATTGTTTTATTTTAGTGCTAAGTAAATTGAAACTAGTTTGTGCTGTCTTGTGTAAATAAATACTAACTGTTGCAAATGTTAGGTTTCTGTAACCGTGACTTCTTCGGTTTTGTTAAATGTAAAATTGGTAAAGCCCGGCCTTCCGAGAGATCTTTTATAATAAAGCTTGGTCGTGCACTCCCAATCAAGCAATCAAAAATTTCAAAATTATGTTTCAGATTTTATTTTTCAACAATTACTAGGAATAAACTCTCGTCCAATTGTTATATCTCTTATTACGGAGAAAATATTAAATTAACATAGATTAAAAATAACAAATTTTAATTATGTAAAACTCATAATTTTGATTAGTACTATAATAATCGTTTAAGTTTAAGTTCACGCGTTGAAAATCGAAGCCTGACAGTACAGGTATAAAGCGTAAGGGTTGCAGAAAATTGTCCATCCAACTGCCATAGTTCAATCTTGCTTCCTGTAAGTTGCGTCGGACATTTTTTCCATTAGCTTTAATTATCAATAATATTCATACTAACGATTCTTTGTAATAACAAACTGATTTGTTTTCGGAAATTTTTTTCATTTATAATATCTACTTCCCTAAAATCAATAATTTTGTGTAAGTTGTATTAGATGTGCGTTTTTTTGATGACTCGCGAAATTCTAACAATTTACTATTGTTTACTGTCAATCGCCAGTGATGTCATAAATTAAAAAAAAATAGAGGCTAAAAGTATTTACTTGCTACCCAGTATAAAATATCGTAAAAATATGCTTGATTAAAGTCAATATTAACTTATTTCATTTTCGACTGAACTTGACAAACAAAAAATAAAACCATCATAATTATAACAATTATAAATTTACCACTTTTCATAAATTAAAATTACGCTAAAGTACAATATCTTAAAATATAACAAAACACAAGGAACGAAACCGGAACTCTCCTATTAGCTAATTCATGTCAAATTAATTAACATTAACTTAAATTATCAACTATTTAACTTCTCAACAATGTAAAATACAAAAAATAAAACTTAGGAAAATGAGTATGAACATTTACTTGTATTTTTCAGTTCATTTTTACCCGACCTTACACAATAAATAAAATCATCATCACTATTGCAAAGTTCCCCGTAAGAAAAAGAAAAACTAAGGAAAATAACACATTTTTCTAAAAAAAAAATTTGGATGATACCCTTATAAGTATTATTTATTTAGATTTTCTAAAAATAATAGCAGTATTCTTGTACACTGACAACAACTATACAACCGAAAACCATATATGAATATATACATAAAATGAAATGAAAAAAATGTTTAATAATGGTAAAGCACGCGATCTCATACCTCTACTCGCTAAACACAAATCCATTTCGGATTATATTCTAGTGAGTAGATTTTTCGGAGCATTAATTCAATATGAACGAAGAAAACGGTTTTATTTTTTTCAAGGACATTATAACAAATGTTCTTTACCTGTTTTATTAATAAATTTTTCCAAATGTATTTTCAGAAGTCCTTTGATTTTTTATTTTTTTAGTTTTATCACAAAATTATATTTAAAAAATTAATTTAAGGACGCAGGCACACACAACAAGCACATTAAAATCAAATTAACCGAATACTTTTATTCTTTTGTATCGTAATATAAGTTGATATTTATTTATATTTTCACTAAAATACACAACAACACAACAACATGGAAATTATTTCGGGGAACAAATAATATTCAAGACAGCTTTAAATTTTTCCGGATTGAACTTTCACATTTACATCACATTTTTATAACATTCCACAGTTTTTGTCTGTTTTACATATGCACACACAAAATCATATAATTAAACCAAATAATAATTTTCTTCTGTTTCAATTTACAACTATTTAGTTGGCCAAAAATTAAAAAACATTTTTATTTATGTTAACAAACTTAAGAAAAAATAAAAACTTTTTTTATAAACCGACTACTACCACGACTGACTCAATTCTGATCGAAATAATCGAAAAACAAAAAACACAAAAGATAATGAAAAAACGAAATTAAAAAGACGAGAAAAAAGGCTGTGTTGGCATGTGCTCGTGTTATAACGAAATATTATGAGAAAAATAGTGCGCGCCATTTACAGAAAGCTTCCATACATGTATAAAAACAATAAAAAGTTCAATGGGCGCCTATTTGTGTGTTGGTGTTTGTATACGAAATTATTTTGCACAAAATATGATAACGGGCAACTTTTCGAACAAAATATTGAGCAACCCGTTTTAGTACACTATTTTAGGTATACACATTTTTTAGGTTAAATAATAACGTCAGAAAATTACATTTTCTCCTTCACTCGCGTTGCGCACATTTACGAAATCAATACAATGTATGTACGAGTGTTTGTACGAGTACGTTTTACTATAAAGAAAATACAACAAAAAAGACAAGTTAGTGAGTGAAAGAAATGGAATGCGCAATTTCTGTACGTAAACTACATTATCACTCATCCTAAACGACAACTATGTATACTCGTATCTAAGTTTGTAAACTGGAAAATGAAATAACACTTAGTAAATGTACTCGTATTATGATTATAGATTATGATTGTTGATTTAAAAAGGACGCAGACGTAAAAAATGTTAACGAATATTCTGTCACAAATGGGGTAAAAGGAGGTGAGAAAATTATTTAATACGATGAAAATAATCCTTCCAAGAAATCAACATATATAATATAGGTTAATTAAATCAACGGTAACAATTATTATTATTTTTTACATTTGTTTTTTTCTGTTACTATTATTTAGCATTTGTATTGTTTTATCTTAATGAATATGTAAGTCACATATTATATGTAAGAACATTCTACTCACATACTCTTATGTATTTATGAATAGCCATAACGACAATTATACTCAAACATGAAACTAGCAAAGTACAAAAATAACAATTTACTAGTTTTTTATACTTGTTTTTATCTTTTTATATCCTACTTTAATTATCAAAACAAGAATAATTAATATTACAGTTTTCAATTATTTATAAAATTATTATCAAAAAAAAAGTTTAAATTTTCTTAATTTTACAAAACGAGAATTGATGTATTGCCGTTCGTTGCAGAAAATGTATACATACACTACACCAAAAAAACAAGATTCAACATTTTCGGATCAGATGGTCGTAAGACTGTATGGCGTCAAAAAGGCACTGCACAATAAATAGTAAGGATATCATCCCTACCGTTAAACACGGTGGATAAAACGTCATGATATAGGGTGCAATGGGTGTTAGGGGGTCCACGATTTGGGGCCATATTCCTGAATACGAATACGAATGAAAAATGTACGAATTCGTATCATTGGTATTTCTGAATACGAATACGTGTAATTTTGATACAAATTCGTATATTAATGATACGTTCAAATATTTCCCCTATTCCGCAATTCGAATTCGAACAGTTTTTATACGTGCACGAACGAGTTTGTGTTCGATGTCACTTAAATAAAAATGTAAGTAAAATATTTTTAAATTTTAAAATATTTCAAGTAATTAAAGTGTTTACATTTTATTTATAAATAAAATTACAGAATGTTTACCAACTTTTTGTTAATTTTAGAAATAATATAGCAATAATAACTCTAGCAAGATATCGTTTCACTTTTTGAAATATGTTTTATGTATATTTTAGGGAAAACATACGAGTAACAACAAATAAACAATACGAGTTATTGGTGATGTTTATGGAAGAACATCCATTGTTAGCAAGAGAAGAGATTATAGTTCTACTTCGGATGCACGAATATCATCGAAATCGTTGTAGAGAAATTAGCCCTCACCTCAATATATACGGACCACTTATAAGAAGCCCAGACGGATGGAAAAAAGTCTGGGCAGATTTTAAATTCCATATAAAAAAAAAATTAAATAAACTCAGCATTTCGGGTACAGGTGAGATGCGTCAGTCCTTTTCGCCTTCAGAAGAAGCTGTAATAAGATTAATTTACCTCAATAGTGTTGTTTATGGGACCGCTGGTCATCCCAATCGCTTGGTGCAGCAGTTTGGAAGTACCCATTTTTATTGAAGGTTCCCATCCTACATCAACAGACAATGACCAAACATTCAAAACCGATGACAATGAAAACCTACCACATATAAATACAGAGCCACAGAAATGAGAAGGAACATTTTTAAAAAGAGTTAGCTTATAACAAAAACAAATTGAAAATCAAAAATTATTTCACGATAAAGTTATGACCAAGTTGGAATTTCTAACTAACATGGCGACGGTGACCAACGATTCAATTAAGCGGCTGAAAGAAAAGTCAGTAGAGTTAAAAAAAGCAAATTAAATTAAAAGAACGGGAATTGGAATTCCGGGAAAAGTAGATAAATTTGGAGGAAATGGACAGACTAGAAATGCGGAAATTAAAAGTGGAAGATTTAGAAATTAAAAGGATAAAACTTGAAATTTAATCTCTTGAAATATTATCTAGAGATGCATAGCGTTTTGCTTATTTTAATTAATTATCAAATAATTTTATTTTAGCAAATTAAAACTAATGCGTTAATAAAGAATAAAATACACAACGAAATAAATTAAAGAAATAAAAATGTTGAATTTATTAATAAATAATATTTTATATAGGTAAAAATAATAATAATAAGTAATTATACTGAATATGAAATAAATGTGATATAAAAAATAAAGTTTATGTTATAGAATTTAGAACATTTTGGCGAATGGCCGAGGCTATTGCATTTTCTGCTTCAGCTGTCGTATTATCATGCAACTCCGGTTCTTCTGGTTGATTTGGAAATTCAAATGGTACATTAAAATGTAGGCATATATTATGGAAGGTGGTGCAAACATTAATAATCTGTGAGGCTATAGTGCAGCTCGCGAGCTCTCATATGACATCAACATCTAGCTTTTAATAGCCCAATACAAAGCTTAATGATGTTTATCGTTTTGGAATGGAGCGTATTAAATGACACCTCTCTGAAGGCCGTTAAAAGCCACGGTTCTAAGGGGTATCGAAATTCTCCTAATTAAACAAATAAAAATAAGAAATTAGTAATTAACTAAAAGTAATTCTAACCCATATTTTGTAATTAGCTAGTAGCCAATAATTATAATTATTTGGATCACAATGTTGTTGCAGATGTTGTCGGTAAGAACTTAAACTCCAAATAAGGGAATCGTGATAGGCGCAGCATATCTAGAATCGACCGACATTACCCTCATGTTATGGTTACACACCTAGGTTAAAAAACAAATTTATTAATTGTTTGATAAATATCGATTAGAAAGCAACTGCAAGCTACTATCATTGTATTGATACTATGATTTCCCTTGCGATTGAAATACAAATGTTCATTATAGTTGAATTTTAATAAAATGTAGTGGGATAGGGTTTTCGACTGCAAAGAAATGATGTTGCGTTATGCTGCACTATGTTCCAGAATGGTGTACTACGTTGTATATATTGCAACCTGTTTGGTCATATTGCACCATGTTGCGTGATTTTGCATCATGTTGCTTCATGTTGAATCTTGTTGAGGGATGATGTGTGATGTTCCACTATGTTGAGTCATGTTGGCTTGGAGCCTTCCAAGTTTGACATAATGTTTTGGATTTGGCCTCCTTTGCACATTTTTTCCGACTCAAACAATTTTGATGACTTCCAGTGCGGTCCGGGTATCTACAAATTTTTTTTTCGTCTAGCACAATTTTGATAAAACTTGGTGAAGGTTCTAGGAAAAAAACCAGGAATCCATTTAGTGGGTGGTAAGTTGAAAATAATTCGTTTAGAAGTTACTTCGGTGGAGCCCGGGACCCTTTATTAAACATTTTTGTGTTAAGTGTTTTCTAATGCTAGGAATCGATTGCGATGATGTAACGATATGACTATCATTCCGCTACAAACCGACAAATTCTTTTACGGACGTTGTTATGTTACTTACCTATGCTATGCCATCCCAACTATGCTATACACCATGTAGTATACGTTGTTTATATGTAAAATAAACAAGTCTACTAACAATGCGTGTGACCTGACTTTTAAATAGACAAACGATCGGTTTTGTGTTGGGGAGCTATTTTGTGTACCTCTATACCGGGTAAATACTCTCAATATTATCAATATGTACAATTTCTCTACGCATACGAATGTGCATACCAATTAAAAATTTTAATTAGGAAAAAATATTCGGATGATACGGCATTCAGTCGCTAACATTTGAACGAAAAAACTCGCGATTGTGTACACAGTACAGTGTGATACAGTGATTTTGTAAAAAAAACCTAAAAAAAAAATCGAAAAGCACAAATCAATTAGTGGTGTGAACAAAACGTAGTGCACAAAACAAACAAAAAAAAAGTAAAAAACACAAATTCGAGGGCCGCTTAGTCGGTGGACTTTAAGTCGAAACCCGTGGAGGTCCGGCGCCGTATTGCTGCGACTGTGGATGAAATATTGTATAAGGTACGTGTTGTGTGGTAACCTTGTGCTGGAGGTGCAGTTTCCGAGTTTAGTTAGTTATGCTTTTCGTTTGGATCCTTATTTATTTTAGAAGAAACAAGGATTCCAACGTGCGGCCTTCGAATAGGCGTGTATATTTGGTTAAGTGCAACTTGGAAGAAAAAAGTGTTGGTGCTCGATAGGGTGCAAAAAAAAACCCATATTAGGATTCTGTGAACTGGTTGGGTCCGGCGAGGTGCGGAATTTAGAAAAGTGGTATTTGTGTCGTTAAGTAGCACATGGAATGCAAGAGCATTAACGGTTTGCGTAAAACTCGTATGCGGTTACACAAAAAAAAAAATTAATAACAAACAACTTGTACGTGTTGTTATATAACCCCTTAATGTAACGACTAGCTTAATGATTTTTTTTTCGGTTTTGTTATTTTTTTATTCTGTTCTAAATATACTATATATAGGATTAAATTCGATTTATTTTTGCTGGTAATTAAAATATTTCTTTTGCTCTCTCTTGGTTCTTAATGATTGTTTTAATAATTAATTTAAGTATTACTGTCTTATGTATAATTGACTCGGGGCGGGCTGCAGCTATCGGGGGGGGGGGGGGGGGGGGGGTCACAGGTGGTGGATAGTGGACGGCCTATCGATAGGTAGGTTAGCGGTGAATCAAATAAGCCGCCCCCAACCGCAGCTCTGCTGGGAGGAGAGTCTCAGGGAACTGGGGAATGGTTAACCTCTGTTCACTAAATCCTGAGTGCCTATGATACCCAGTATGGAAGGGCGAACTGATGGCGCCATAAAACCATCGACCACAAACCACGGTGAACTAAGCGTCACGTCTCAATGCGCCCCGGGTCTTCAAGTAGTGAGTAGGGAACCCTATAAATGGTAATCCCCTGTATGAAATGGGTCCTATTGGGTTGGGATTCCATGTGAATGGCGGAATGAGTAGGTGAATGTGGGAGAAGGGCTGGGGCGCGGAAGGGCGAGGCGCTCGGCGAGCCAATAGGCTGGATTAAGGTGTTACGCGACCCGTGCTGATGATCGACTAGGCTGCGGGCCCATTTAACAAAGCCCAGTCTTGAACGGAGCCCTCTGGATACCTGGCGACCTCCAGTTGTATTTAGCCTTGCCCGTGTATACGGATCTCTACGCGGGCGGACCATCTATTTCTCCGATACTCGTGGGAACACACTATGGATAAAAATACTAAAAAACAAAAAGAAGTGGCCAGCACTTCTCAAATGCTGGAGGAGACGGGGGGGTCTGTGACTCCAGCCGTCGGTGGGGCTAAAACTGGTTCCGAGGCTTGCAAGCCAGGAACTAGTGGTAGCGGTAAGAAGGAGAAAGTCACTGCTCCTTCGGTTCGAAGGTGTCGGTCAAGGCGTTCTGCCTACCGTGCCTTGGATAGACTGGCCCCAGTCCCGGAGGAGCAGTGGACGGAGGAACAGAGGCGGAGGGCGGAGTGGGCGAAGAGCTGCGTCGCCAATGTTAGCAAGGCTAAGTAGGAAGATCTTGGGTCGAAAAGACAGAGGTCTGGAGAGGAAGAGCAGAGGAGTTTGGATGCCGAAAGAAAACGGGCCAAGCACCAGGCGGAACAGTCGAGGAAGGAGCCTAAGCTCTTCAGCGACGTTGTGAAGGAGGGGGAGGTGGTGGTAGCCGTCGTGGACGAGAGTCACGAAGATGGGAGCATCACCGGGGAAAAATGGAGTTGGTGTTTAATGCACTGAACCTCGTTTTCCTCCGAGTCCTTGGACAACATCCAGGACCACCGCCAGTTTGCAGGGATGCGGGTTTATATCAGCGACGGCTGAAGCTGACCGCGTGCGCGGATCAACGGTCGGCCTTCTTGTATAGGAAGGCGTTCGAGGAGGTAGGCGAGATATGGCCAGGAGCTAAGCTCAAGGCAATTCCCAAGGAAGAAATACCGAGCAGACCAAGAGCAATGGTCTGGCTCCCCACGGAGCCGGCAAGCCTGGATGAATCCCGGAGGATTATCCAGGTTTGCAACCCGGATCTTCCGACAGGAAATTGGAAGATTGTGAAGCAGGAGGAGCCTAAGGGCAATTTCAGATCATCAATTATGGTGATAAATAAGGAATCCCTGGCTCCCCTGTCAAAAACTAAAGGGGTTAACGTGTTCAGAAAGGATGAGGTCGGAGTCAAATTAGTTACTACACAGCCCGAGAAGGGGGTGGAGGAGGTCCAGCCTGCTATGGGAACCGCGAGGAGCAGTATCTCTTCAAGGGAGACACTGCCGCTAGTGGCGAACCCGAGTGAGGGGCTGACTAGCGAACTAAGGGACCGACTATCCCTTGGCAGGGGGATGAGGGATGCATCGGATTCCGAGGGGGGAGATGTGGATCTCCTTAGTTTTAGGGACTGCGGAGGGAGTGAGACGGAGGATACCGTCGACTCCGTCGTGAATACTGTTATCAATGATTAGGTTTGAGCAGATAAACTTACATCACACTAAGGCGGCTTCGGCGGCACTACTTCTCAGACTTGCTAAGTCGGGCGAGGAGATAGTGCTGATCCAAGAACCTTGGATCAAGAATAATAAGATCTGCGGTCTGCGAGCGAAGGGTTACACACCCTTCTTTATGCTTGTGGGGCTGAAAAGAGCAGATCATGTATATTGGTGGGAAATAACATAAATGTTTTTCTACTTCCACAGTATAGTAATGGGGACATTACTGCGGTCTGCATAGAGACGGAGGAGGCTTGCAGCCGCGGCCTATGGATCGTGTATGGATCCATATATGGATATGGCGTATATGGATCGTGAGGAGCCAGTGCCGCCAGACATACTGGGGGCACTGGTTGCTGACGCATATAGAAGGAAGGTGGGAGTTATCCTGGGGTGCGACGCCAACGCACACCACACCATCTGGGGTAGCTCGAATATAAATGACAGGGGTGAATTACTTTTTGATTTTCTCTTAAGAACCAACCTCACTATTAGCAATATAGGCCAGGAACCCACCTTTATTATTAGTAATAGACAGGAGGTTCTGGATATTACTCTGGTCTCCGAATTTATTTCACCGATGATCAGAGAATGGAGGATGGCGAAGGAGCATTCCTTCTCCGACCATCGATACTTAACGTTTAAACTTAATAGGACAGTATGGCATGTATATAGGGAGGTATTGGAGGGCATCATTCCATCCAGAGTTTCAGGACTTCCCGACACGGTAAGTGAACTGGATTCAATGGTGGACACTCTAACTAGGGCTTGCAATACCTCTATGAGGGTAGCCTGCCCTTTAACAAAGCTTAGGGGGAAGCGAAAACCTGTTTGGTGGAACCCGGCACTTGCGGAGTGCCGGAAGGTCTGTGGGTCTGCCTTTAATAGAGCAAAAAGATCTAGAGACAGTCAAGACTGGGACGTCTATAAGGAAAGCCTCAGAGTGTACAAAAGAGAAATAAGGAAGGCGCAAAGAAATTCGTGGAGGCGCTTCTGTGAGAGAATGGAAGGGGTCTCGGAAACTTCGCGCTTAAGAAAAATTCTGTCTACCAATCCAACTGTTCCAGGCTATCTGTTAAAAACGGATGGCGAATGGACGGTTTCTAGTGAAGAGACGCTTGATCTCTTGATGGAAACACACTTCCCGGGAAGTGAGGACGTGACGTCTGCGAATCCTCTGGATGACCGTGGGTCAGGGGATCACGGCGGGGTCCAACCGGTGTTTACAGAGGCTATTCTGAACACGCGAAAGCTAAAATGGGCAATTAATGGGTTCAAGCCGATTAAGTCAGCTGGTCCGGATAGGATTGTACCAGCAGAAATTCAGAAGAACTCGGAGATCTTGCTTCTCTGGCTGGAAGTTATCTTCAAAGGGTGTCTGAAGCTGGGGTACACTCCCAAAAAATGGAGGGAGGCTAGAGTGATCTTCATCCCGAAGGCGTGAAGAAGCTCGCACAGCAACCCTAAGGACCTTAGACCTACATCTTTGTCATCTTTTCTGCTGAAAATCATGGAAAGGATGCTGGATGTATATATTCGTTCGAAAATTGGACCCAGTAACTGGGCTCAGTCGCAACATGCATATCAGAAGGGTAAGTCCGTGGATACGGCATTATATACCCTGGTTCGGGGAATTGAGAAGTCACTGGATTTTCAGGAATTCTCGCTGGTTGAGTTTCTCGATATCGAGGGCGCATTCAATAACGTAAAGATGGAAGCAATTTTGGAAGGATTGCTGCCACTTGTGATTGTAGACCCTATAACCAGGCTAATTACTCATCTGCTGGGTAGCAGAAGAGTCATAGCAGGGATGGGGAAAGTTTCCGTCAGAAGACGGGTCGTTCGGGGAACCCCTCTTCGGGGTCCTCTCCCCCCTTCTCTGGAACTTAGTAATCAATGGACTACTATTGGTACTGGAGAGAGAAGGGATAGGTGTGGTTGCTTATGCCGATGATGTGGCGATAGCTGTTTCGGGAAAGCACCTGGGAACAGTCAGGAATATGATGCAAAATGTGTTGTCAATCACTGCGGGTTGGGCCAGCAGATGTGGATTGGGGATTAACCCATCAAAAACAGAGCTGGTCCTTTTCACTAGGAGATACAAAATTCCGGCAATGGTTCCACCGAGCCTGAATGGTACTACGCTGGTCCTTACTGATAAGGCGAGATTCCTAGGGATTTTCCTGGACAGTAAGCTCAGTTGGAAGCCAAACACGATGGAAAGAGTAAAGAAGGCCACTGTGGCACTCTACTCTTGTAAAAACGCCATTGGAAGGAAATGGGGCCTGAAACCGGAGCTGGTACACTGGCTTTACACGGCAGTTGTAAGGCCCATACTGCTGTATGGTGTGAGTGTGTGGTGGCCAGCTCTGGAGAAATCATCATATACTAACATGATGGCGAAGGGGCAGAGGGCAGCCTGTTTGCTCATTAGTGGGGCTCTGAAAACCACCCGCACTAGTGCCTTAGAGGTCATACTGCATCTTCTCCCGTTGGATATTATCGGTAAGCAAATGGCGGTTAATACGGCCGCTCGGCTATCAGTGACCTCTGATTGGAAGTGCCTGCAAAAGGGGCACTCAACTATAGTCAATTCGGTGAGGCATGACTTGGAGAATTTAGATTATAAAATACCCATGTTGTGCTTCGACAAGTGTTTTAAGGTGATTCTCCCCTCTCGGGAGGATTGGAACAGAGGTCTCCTTATCGAAACCGGGGCAGTTAATTTCTTCACCGACGGCTCCAAGCTCGATGGTAGAGTGGGAGCGGGTGTGTTCTGTGGGGAATTAAATGTCAATTTATCTTTTCGTCTACCTGATTACTGCAGCGTGTACCAGGCTGAAGTTATAGCGATCGAAGAGGTCATGAACTGGTTGAAGCATAATGTGCTATCGTGCATTGATATCACTATTTATGTGGACAGTCGGGCGGCCATTCTTTCGCTGGATTCAGTTTCCCTGGCGTCACGGGTGGCATTGAATTGTCACATATCTCTTAACGAGATGAGTGAGCATTTCAATATCCAGTTGGTCTGGGTTCCGGGTCACTCTGACGTTGAGGGGAATTTCAGGGCAGACGAGTTAGCAAGGTACGGTACAACTCTCCAACTGGAATCAGGGAGAGAATGTTTAGGGAGACCTATGTCTATGCTGAAAACGGCAACCCATAGGAAAGCAGTTGCCTTGGCGAATGCTAGGTGGCTTGAGAGTCCAACCGGTATGATAGCGAAGCAAGTATGGCCTGTGCTGAACTTGAAGCGCTCTAAGATCTTAATCACACTAGGGAAGTGTGATTTAGGTAGAATTGTAAGGGTACTTACCGGACACTGCCTTTTCGGAGATCATGCGAGAAGGCTGGGTCTAGATTTAAATGATTTCTGCAGAAGCTGCAGGGACGAGGAGGAGGAGGAGACTCTTGTTCACTTTCTATGCTCATGCCCTGCGCTAGCTGGCAGAAGACATTATCACTTGGGCAAATACACCATGGACAGCCTCTCTGATCTCGAAAGCTGCAATGTGCGAGATCTTTTACGCTATATTAATAGCACTAAATGGGTTTAAGGAGTTTGATGATGTCGGATCTTGTGGTATCACAATGGGCCATAACTGGCCTAAGTGTGCGATGGCAGCCACTGAAACCTAACCTAACCTAACCATTGTATAATTGAAAGTTTTCAATTGTGTTTGAAAATAACTGCAACTTTCGTGTAAATTTCGTCGCGAAATTAAATTTTGATTTTTTTGGATAACAGGACTAGCAAGACCAGGTGAAAGTCCTTTCTGCTGTGAAGCGTTGTTGGCTTTGGGGTAAGTCGTTACATATTACTTTAATTCATTGTATTTATGGAGCTTTATATTGGGCTCTGGGTTATTTTCAAACCAAAGGTCAAAATTGTATATATATAAGATTAAAATTTTAGTTGTCTTTTACAAATTAAATATCTAAATTCAAATAGGTATATGGAACCGATAATTGAAATGCCGATTCAATTTCTTTTTATTTTTTATTATTTTATTATTACTATTTGGTTGTTATATTCTTAGTTTGGTTATTTTGATTTCATTGAAATTTCTTTTGTATCTTTTCTTCTGATTTTGCGTCATGTTCATAATGTCTATATAAGTCTATTATAAGAATGGGACGTAGTCAGTGCAACGGTGGAAACCTTTTAATTAAAATATAGTGGAATATCGTATTTAGCTAAATTTGTTATAAAGTATTATATTATTAGTATTATCTCGACGGTTAAACTAGATCGCGAACATACTGTAGCAAGACCCACGACAGACCTGAGCTTAGCCGTGCAAAATAGACACCGTCATACAGTCCCTGTTCCCGATAGTGATTCTACGTAACGGTGTGGTTGTGATCGGGTCAAACGCTTTTAATAAAAATGGATGAGATGGGTTTTCGAGTGCTAAGAATCGATTGTGATGAGTTCTGAATTCGGGAAAAGAACTATGTCATCTCAATCAAAGGCGATGGAACTCAGATTCCATAGGTTGAAACATAGAAAACGGTCCATGAAAATAAAAGGAATGTGTTTAATTTTTTGGCGATATGCTAATTTTTCATAATACATTTAAAATATTAAGGTAACAACTAATATATGATTCGATTTTATATAATGTATCAAATATAGTCTTGTTTTTTATAGGGTACTACAATTCAACCAACTTTGGCCGAGCGTCGCTCGGTTCTCCAGGGACTTATAATTAAGTTACAAGATGAGCTCTTATAATTCAACCAAGGTTCCACCTGGGTGGTGAATTATTATCATGAACACGAACTAAAATCCGATTGGAAAATTGTGTTGGCCCTTTTGCCACTATATTACTCTAGATGCATAAAAACAACATGGAAGTTTCTCTAGCGAAGTTAAATGGCGTAGATATAATATATTTGAATCGGACGGTTTACTAGACACGGCTATCAACGGGTGGGAATTTAAATATCCCTCCACTTGAGCGATCAACAATCGAAATTATTTAAGAGTACGAGAAGGCTCACCGATTAATCGTAGTATGGGATACTTTGCACTCTTAATCACTAACTCCTATAAATCAACAAATTTTAGAGGCGGTGGAGGGAGGGTACAACAATCAATGTTTTGTTCAGTAAAACAACGAATTGCTTTCTCCTGAAGCGTTTGACACTAAAATAGATATTTAAATCGCGCAGTTCGGACCGTGTTCAGATATAATTGGCAGCATTATCGAACAATTTTTTTTAATACAAATCGCGACGTAAAGCGAGTTTGCAAAGACATACAATGATTCAGTGGACCAGTTGATTACTAATTCTAGGTATACAACCTTTGACCATATTGCTCAAGAGTGCTAGTGAGAATTATTTGTTGTTTAGTATTACAAGAGAGTGTGGCATTTTCTGACCGTGACCATCCAATTTGCGTCGAATGTTGTGTGTTTGTTGGGTTCTGATTTAAATCAAAATATCGTGAATTCAGAATCGGACCATAAGAGGACCGAATTGAATTGTATCTCCAAAGACTCCAAAAGTTTGGTCGAAGATGCGACTTGGCGAGTCAGGGACTCGTACATAAAATACACATCCGAATGTCTTTCCTGAGCTCATCTCGATACATCGATTTCTTAGTGTTCAGACTTAAGGTGAATTCAATCCCTTGCAATCATCCTATATACCAATAGGATGTCATCCTAAGTTAAGGTAAAGACTAACAGTGCACAATATCTATGATGCGAGACGGATTTAAATGCTTTTCAATGATACTCTGCCCGAACTATGCCAAAAAATCATTGAAAGTATTTAAGTATAAGCGCATCCTGCTATGCCAGTTTGTGTTTCATTTACATTTATACGTAAATGCATTACACTAATTAACACAACGAGATAAAAGAAATGATTTTGAAAATTATTGGTGTGTTTTATTTAAAAAGAAAATTTGGAGTCTTATTTGAATCGCCCTATATATTATGCAAGCCTATTAATCAGGTCTATTAAATTTTAAGTGACATTATGCTTTTTAATTTAATTTAACTTTTCCCTAAAATATTATATACAGTTTGGGTCATTTTATGACACGGTTTAATTGTTCGCGAAAATCAAAAGTCGAAGTTTCCCAGAAAAATCACCCGGAAGTTGCAGAATTTTTAAAGAAAGTATTTTAGTTTTTTGTAAAAATGAGAATTTTTCTAATGGAACTGTAAAGGTAATTTACTATAAGGTGGTTGTTTCATTTTAGTAATATTTTGCTTAATTTTATTTCACTGGCACTACATCCCATTAGGGATTTTGCCGCCTCAATTAGGTTATATTATCAGGTTATTTTCAGGTTAATGATTAATAAGTGTATTGAATTCTAAACCAGGGCTGCTCAATGTCCAAATATTTCTCTAGTAGAACCCTGACACCGAAATAAAATTAGTGTTTAACCATTTACATAAACTGGGATCAGTTCATTAGATTACTAGTTGCGAAGTAAAATAATTTAAAACGTGCGCCATTTCTGAGTAAACTAACTATTACAATACATTCAATCAATATAAACAGTAAATTACAAATAACAAATTTTGTACAATATATAATATATTGGAGCCGATCCTGGGATTTAAATGGTAGGTATGTTATACAAATAAAATACAATTCCAATAGGAAGCAGCAAAAAAATTAACATATTATAGGAAATTTACACCGCAAGAATCGGCTTCATTATTAAGTTATCTAATTTGTATTCGGTTATATGGCGAAACCGAAAAATGAGCATTTTTTTAAATTCGTTTACACAATTAAAAATTAATTGTAAAGAGGTCTTAAGTTTCCATCAGGTTTGCTGACTCCTCCTAATTCCCGTATAGTCTCATTTATTTACTATCAGTGGCACTATTCTACCTTTCCCTAGGAAAAGGAATTAGGAAAACAATGGAGTTCCGTTCTAACAGCCAGTACATTTTTCTGTGTTTGAGTCTGAGCTCTTTATATTTTTTTTCACATGCACCTTCCATTGCAGTTTATCATCTAGATTCATTCCTAGGTATTTTATTGAGTTTTACTATGGTAATGGGACATTATTTAGTACCACAGGCAATTGGTTCAATTTTCTGTTGGCGTAATCAACACGCAAGGATTTTGTTTTGTCCACCTTGATGAGTGACCTTGAAGTTTATTAATAGCTTCCTCTTTGGTGTCACCTACTGATATGATAGAAGTGTCATCGATAAATGTATCCATTGCAGCATTATCAGTTAGTGAAATATTGTTTGTGCTTACTCCGGCTTTGACCTCTTTAATTTGTAAGTATGCTTGTTCCTGTGTGGCTGTCTACAGTTTATGATTCAAGAAGGTGGCCGAATTATAATTTTAAACTTTCTTAAGTTTCAGCAATAGATCGTGGTTCCAGACATTGCCAAAAGCCTGAGCCACGTCAAGGAAAACTGATGGGCAGATCCCCTTTTATTCAATTGCTTTTTCTATGTTGTCTGTTATACTATAAGCTTGATCTATTGTGGAATGTCTATCGCGAAATCGATAAAGGTTTATAGGGATGGGTTCTTTTCCTTTTATTATCGGTTTAATTCTTCTATTAAAGTCTTCCAAACAATTTTGACAAATAGGTAATTATTATCCTTAAAATATAATCCTTATTACCTTCAATAGGTCTTTCAGACGTTATTTCGTTGGGTGGTTTTCATGGATGGGTATCACAATCACTACCGCAAATTATCATACCTTTTATATATATTTGATTTTAAAGACTGAGTTGATTAGGGTGGCTAATTAACGCCTATTTTGGGAAAGTGTTTAAGGACTATCCTTGTTATCAAGTCAAAGCCGGGCGCTTTTTTGGATTTATATCTTTTATTTCTTTAATCACTTCCGCATGGGAGGTCAGAGTGATTTCATGATCTTCAGTTTCTTTTATTTTTGGTATTTCTTCAACCTCTTTAGGCTGAAATATACCCTCTACTTAGGTGATCAGTAAAGGCTTCTGCCTTCTGTTCATTGCTTCTTACCTAACTTCCATTGCTTGTTCTTATAGGTGGAATCTGAGTTATTGGGTTTTTTATTCGTTTTGTTGTCTTCCACAATGAATAGTTATTATCTTATTCATAAGAGAGACTTAATATATAAATTACAAAGAGTAATATAAAATACAAAGAGACTTACCAAATCAGTTTATTGAAATTATAAAATCTTATATATCTAACCGATACTTTCGAGTTAAATTAGATGGCGAATAGCCAGAAATTAGGAAAATATCAACAGGAGTACCACAAGGTACCACAAGTACAGGTTCTGGGACCAACTTTATATGTTCTATACACCTCGCACCTGCCAACGATAGAGGAGACCAACATAGCGTCGTTTGCGGATGATACAGCCATCTTACCAGTTACTAATAGCAGAGAAGAATCTACAAGCAAATTGCAAAAAGCTACTAATATTGTCAGTACTTGGACCAAGAGATGGCGAATGAAACTTAATGAAACAAAATCTGTTCACGTAAATTTTACCAACAAGGAGGTCAACTGGATACCAGTAGAACTGAACTCTCAGCAAATTCCCTATGCAAACACGAAAAGAAGAGTTAAACATCAAATACAGAAAGTTGGATTGGCTCTTAGGAAGAAATTCTGAGCTAACTCTACATAATAAATTGCTATTATACCGGTAAATCCTAAAACCTGTGTGGACTTACTGTATTCAGCTCTGGGGCTGTACAAAAAAACCAATGCCAATATCACCCAGTCATTCCAAAGCAAAGTCCTACGTGGAATAGTTAATGCACCGTGGTACATAAGAAATGACAACCTCCACAAAGATCTGAAGATGGATTTCGTCAGTGAAGAAATAAGCAAACACGCGAGAAAACACATGCAACGTGTTTAGTCTACACCAAAATGCTGAGATACGTCGTAAGTTGAATGATTCAAGTCCAGTAAGACGGCTGCGAAGGAAGAAACCACATGATCTACTAGATCCAATCAGGATCAACTAAAAATATAAGAAATTTGTAAAGGGGGCTAGCCAAAGGGCTACAACCCTCCAAACAAAAATATAAATTAGGAAAGATAAATTACTAGATGATTTGTAAATCAGTTGTAATAAATAAATATATATAAAAAAAATTAATTAATTATCGTAGGTAAGAGTTCGTTGCTCCATTTTTTATTTTTCCCCTTATTCGCTGATTGAAATCATTTTGTAAATTTTTAACCGTGTACAACCGCGTTTGCTGCCATTTCCACCTGATTTTGCAAATAGGTCTCTAATTTTTTGTGAAATTTGTACCTTATAATTTCCGTTTGATTTCGTATTATTCCACGCTGACTGTTGTATGTCTATTATGAACTATTCAACTTCTTCTTCCAATTGTTCCATCTTTTTATGAGGTACATTAATTGTTTTTTATTCGATTACTTGTATTCAATTACTTGGTCCTTCTTTAAATCCTTACTATTCTGCACATGTATTTATCAGGGTGGAACTGCTTGGTTTTGATACTATTTAGTCGCTGAGAGTATATTATAGACGAGTGGTCTGAGTCAAGTCCTAACCTTCTTCGAATTTAACGTAAGTTATTAGTAATTTCCTAGTTATAAAAAAATCGAGTAGATCGGGTATTTTGTGCAATCTGCGGGTCTTGGTTGCTTTTCAAGTAAAGTGCCAATTATAAACACACATTTTTCACTGCTCCGAGAGCTCTTTACCTCTAGTGGAAACTAGTATTCCCCAATGTGTATGTTTTGCATTGAAATCTCCTCCAACAATGAACTGTAACTTTATAAAGGCATCTATCTTTAGGTTATATCAGAAACGATTAGTGAATGTTTTTTGTCTTGATGTTGATGCTGATTGATTGTATTTATTTTGTTGCATAGTTTCGCGCTTCATTTGTGAAGTATGTTTCGATATCCATCAATTTTTTGGATGTCCAAGAGGATTCACAATCTTCGCGCATATTGAAATAGCCCATGAATTCGATGATAATCGATTGACATTCATTTTGTTGTTTTGATTGATTTGACATTCAGTTTCATGCTTTTATTGCAGGAGCTATCGTGGCGCTGTTTTCTAGTATTATGAGTCCTTCGATAATTGATCCAATGAGTTAGTCTTGTTTCTGCTCTTCCTCATCCATTCTGTCTAAAAATATTTGCAACAATTGGCTTTAACGGTCAGAGCCGTTATTTATTTGTGCTTCAATTTTAGCAACTGTGGCATATTGTAAGCTTGTACTTTGATGTCTTTGGTACACATGCCTGATTTCCGTTTCTTTCGGGTTGCATGGCTTTTTACGTTTATCTTTTGCATTTTCCCTCTTATTTCGCATCTTCTGAAGTTCTTTGGAAACTATACGGTCTCAGTAGCTTTAAGGTTTCGACACAGTTCACACAATTTGCTTTACTTTTTCTGGGTTTTTTACATTCCTTTGTGTGATGTTTAGCTGATTACTTGACACATCTTGGATCTCTTTTGAAATAAATATGAGTGTGCCTTTATTACTAACATCTTTTGCATTGTGAAAGCAACCTTGCTTTTCATGGGGCTTGAATCTTTATACAATATTTAAGATATATCTAATTTCATATTTTTTTTATATCTTCTTCTATATCGAATATTAGCCTAAACAAGGACAGGGAGTTTTCACCTGTTTATTTCACAATTTGAGTTACTTCTTTAATTTTTCAGATGTAAGTATTCTTTTATTTCCTCCGGCTGGTAATATGGATGCAGCTTTTTGGTTATAACCTTTAACGGTCGAAACTGTTTGTCCTTGCACGAGTACCATGTATTACCACTCTTATTAAGAGAAAGAGTAAGTTTTCCATGATTACCTACGACTCGAACATTTACTTGAGGTCTCCACTGTTTGTCAGTGAAGTTTGATATTGTATCTGATTTAAATCCATGAACTTATTTACATCCTGATAGTAGTGAATTTAAGTCGCTGAAGTTGATCCGAAATATCAGCCAGAAATTTTTGGTTTGTTTCTGCGCTAAAGGGTAGCCATCCCGAAATAAATGTACGTATAAAAAAAGTGTAGTCTCATCCCGAAAAATATAATATGCATAATGTAGGCGTATACTTTAGGCAAAAATGTAATTTTTTTGTGTATTTGTATTACCAGTATATTATTATCATTATTTTAGTTTTATAATGTAAAAGTAACATTACAGTAGTAATGTAATTTTATAATTGTTGTCAAATCTAAAAGAAACGGTAAAATATTAAAAATATTATAAATGTAAAAGCTTTAATTAGGAAAAATGTAAATAAATTTGTGATAAAAAGGTACATGGGTACATAATCTCTTTATCTAAAAAACATGGTAAAGTATCGTTGCACGGTTAGTTAATACAATGAATACGAGTAGGAAATAGTTTCTACCTGGTAAAATCACAAAATCGCTCACAAAAAGAATTATAGAAAACTATTTTCTGATCATGATATGAACTTGGGCTGCTCAGGCTAGATCGGCATAACCAAGGCCTAACTGGCAATATACGCCACCACTTGAATTAATCTCTAGGATTGACACCAGAAAAATTAAAGTCTACCTGGTAAAATCACAAAATCGCTCACAAAAAGAATTATAGAAAACTATTTTCTGTTCATGATATGGACCTGGGCTGCTCTGGCTAAATCGGCATAACCAAGGCCTAACTGGCAATATACGCCACCACTTGGATTAATCTCTAGGGTTGGCACCAGAAAAATTAAAGTCTACCTGGTAAAATCACAAAATCGCTCACAAAAAGAATTATAGAAAACTATTTTCTGTTCATATGGCAGTATACGCCACCACTTATACGCCACCACCAATATACGCCACCACTTCAATTAATCTCTAGGGTTGGCACCAGAAAAATTAAAGTCTACCTGGTAAAATCACAAAATCGCTCACAAAAAGAATTATAGAAAACTATTTTCTGTTCATGATATGGACTTGGGTTACTCAGGGTAAAATCACAAAATCGCTAACAAAAAGAATTATAGAAAACTATTTTCTGTTCATGATATGGACCTAGGCTGCTCAGGCTAAATCGGTATAACCAAGGCCTAACTGGCAATATACGCCACCATTTGGATTAATCTCTAGGATTGGCACCAGAAAAATTAAAGCCTACCTGGCAAAAACCACAAAATCGCTTACAAAAAGAATTATAGAAAACTATTTTCTGTTCATGATATGGACCTGTGCTGCTCAGGGTAGATTGGCATAACCAAGGAATAACTGGCAATATACGCCACCACTTGGATTAATCTCTAGGATTGGCACCAGAAAAATTAAAGCCTACCTGGCAAAAACCACAAAATCGCTCACAAAAAGAATTATAGAAAACTATTTTCTGTTCATGATATGGATCTGGGCCGCTCAGAGTAGATCGGCATAACCAAGGCCTAACTGGCAATATACGCCACCACTTCAATTAATCTCTAGGATTGGCACCAAAAAAAATAAAGTCTACCCGGTAAAATCACAAAATCGCTCACAAAAAGAATTATAAAAAAATATTTTCTGTTCATGATATGGACCTGGGTTGCTTAGGCTAAATCGGCATAACCAAGGCATAACTGGCAATATACGCCACCACTGGTGTTATCTTCTACTTCTATACCTGGTAAAATCACAAAATCGCTTACAAAAAGAATTATAGAAAAATATTTTCTGTTAATAATTTGGACCTGAATGGCTCAGGGTAGATCGGCATAACCAAGGCCTAACTGGCAATATACGCCACCACTTGGATTAATCTCTACGATTGGCACCAGAAAAATTAGAGTCTACTAGGTAAAATCACAAAATCGCTCACAAAAAGAATTATAGAAAAATATTTTCTGTTCATGATATGGACCTGGACTGATCAAAGTAGATCGGCATAACCAAGGCCTAACTGGCAATATACACCACCACTTGGATTAATCTCTAGGATTGGCACCAGAAAAATTAAAGTCTACCTGGTAAAATCACAAAATCGCTCACAAAAAGAATTATAGAAAACTATTTTCTGTTCATGATATGAACCTGGGGTACTCAGGGTAGATCGGCATAACCAAGGCCTAACTGGCAATATACGCCACCACTTGGATTAATCTCTAGGATTGGCACCAGAAAAATTAAAGTCTACCTGGTAAAATCACAAAATCGCTCACAAAAAGAATTATAGAAAACTATTTTCTGTTCATGATATGGACCTGGGCTGCTCAGGCTAAATCAGCATAACCAAGGCCTAACTGGCAATATACGCCACCACTTGGATTAATCTCTACGATTGGCACCAGAAAAATTAGAGTCTACTAGGTAAAATCACAAAATCGCTCACAAAAAGAATTATAGAAAAATATTTTCTGTTCATGATATGGACCTGGACTGATCAAAGTAGATCGGCATAACCAAGGCCTAACTGGCAATATACACCACCACTTGGATTAATCTCTAGGATTGGCACCAGAAAAATTAAAGTCTACCTGGTAAAATCACAAAATCGCTCACAAAAAGAATTATAGAAAACTATTTTCTGTTCATGATATGAACCTGGGTTACTCAGGGTAGATCGGCATAACCAAGGCCTAACTGGCAATATACGCCACCACTTGGATTAATCTCTAGGATTGGCACCAGAAAAATTAAAGTCTACCTGGTAAAATCACAAAATCGCTCACAAAAAGAATTATAGAAAACTATTTTCTGTTCATGATATGGACCTGGGCTGCTCAGGCTAAATCAGCATAACCAAGGCCTAACTGGCAATATACGCCACCACTTGAATTAATCTCTAGGATTGGCACCAGAAAAAATAAAATATACCTGGTAAAATCACAAAACCGCTCAAAATAGAATTATAGAAAACTATTTTCTGTTCATGATATGAACCTGGGCTGCTCAGAGTAGATCGGCATAACCAAGGCCTAACTGGCAATATACGCCACCACTTGAATTAATCTCTAGGATTGGCACCAGAAAAATTAAAGCCTACCTGGCAAAAACCACAAAATCGCTCACAAAAAGAATTATAGAAAACTATTTTCTGTTCATGATATGGACCTGTGCTACTCAGGGTAGATTGGCATAACCCAGGCCTAACTGGCAATATACGCCACCACTTGGATTAATCTCTAGGATTGGCACCAGAAAAATTAAAGCCTACCTGGCAAAAACCACAAAATCGCTCACAAAAAGAATTATAGAAAACTATTTTCTGTTCATGATATGGATCTGGGTTACTCAGGGTAGATCGGCATAACCAAGGCCTAACTGGCAATATACGCCACCACTTGGATTAATTTCTAGGATTGGCACCAGCAAAATTAAAGCCTACCTGGCAAAAACCACAAAATCGCTCACAAAAAGAATTATAGAAAACTATTTTCTGTTCATGATATGGATCTGGGCCGCTCGAAAAAGATCGGCATAACCCAGGCCTAACTGGCAATATACGCCACCACTTGGATTAATCTCTAGGATTGGCACCAGAAAAATTAAAGTCTACCTGGTAAAATCAACAAAATCGCTCACAAAAAGAATTATAGAAAACTATTTTCTGTTCATGATATGGATCTTGGTTACTCAGGGTAGATCGGCATAACCGAGGCCTATCCGGCAATATACACCACCACTTGGATTAATCTCTAGGATTGGCACCAGAAAAATTAAAGTCCACCTGGTTAAATCACAAAATCGCTCACAAAAAGAATTATAGAAAACTATTTTCTGTTCATGATATGGACCTGGGTTACTCAGAGTAGATCGGCATAACCAAGGCCTAACTGGCAATATACGCCACCACTTGGATTAATCTCTAGGATTGGCACCAGAAAAATTAAAGCCTACCTGGCAAAAACCACAAAATCGCTTACAAAAAGAATTATAGAAAACTATTTTCTGTTCATGATATGGATCTGAGTTACTCAGGGTAGATCGGCATAACCAAGGCCTAACTGGCAATATACGCCACCACTTGGATTAATCTCTAGGATTGGCACCAGAAAAGTTAAAGCCTACCTGGCAAAAACAACAAAATCGCTCACAAAAAGAATTATAGAAAACTATTTTCTGTTCATGATATGGATCTGGGCCTATCAGAGTAGATCGGCATAACCAAGGCCTACCTGGCAATATACGCCACTACTTGGATTAATATCTAGGATTGGCACCAGAAAAATTAAAGTCTACCTTGTAAAATCACAAAATCGCTCACAAAAAGAATTATAGAAAACTATTTTCTGTTCATGATATGGACCTGGGTTACTCAGGGTAGATCGGCATAACCGAGGCCTATCTGGCAATATACGCCACCACTTGGATTAATCTCTAGGATTGGCACCAGAAAAATTAAAGTCTACCTGGTTAAATCACAAAATCGCTCACAAAAAGAATTATAGAAAACTATTTTCTGTTCATGATATGGACCTGGGTTACTCAGAGTAGATCGGCATAACCAAGGCCTAACTGGCAATATACGCCACCACTTGGATTAATCTCTAGGATTGGCACCAGAAAAATTAAAGCCTACCTGGCAAAAACCACAAAATCGCTTACAAAATGAATTATAGAAAACTATTTTCTGTTCATGATATGGATCTGGGTTACTCAGGGTAGATCGGCATAACCAAGGCCTAACTGGCAATATACGCCACCACTTGGATTAATCTCTAGGATTGGCACCAGAAAAATTAAAGCCTACCTGGCAAAAACAACAAAATCGCTCACAAAAAGAATTATAGAAAACTATTTTCTGTTCATGATATGGATTTGGGCCGATCGAAGTAGATCGGCATAACCAAGGCCTAACTGGCAATATACGCCACCACTTGGATTAATCTCTAGGATTGGCACCAGAAAAATTAAAGTCTACCTGGTAAAATCACAAAATCGCTCACAAAAAGAATTATTGAAAACTATTTTCTGTTCATGATATGGACCTGGGCTGCTCAGGCTAAATCAGCATAACCAAGGCCTAACTGGCAATATACGCCACCACTTGAATTAATCTCTAGGATTGGCACCAGAAAAAATAAAATATACCTGGTAAAATCACAAAACCGCTCAAAATAGAATTATAGAAAACTATTTTCTGTTCATGATATGAACCTGGGCTGCTCAGAGTAGATCGGCATAACCAAGGCCTAACTGGCAATATACGCCACCACTTGAATTAATCTCTAGGATTGGCACCAGAAAAATTAAAGCCTACCTGGCAAAAACCACAAAATCGCTCACAAAAAGAATTATAGAAAACTATTTTCTGTTCATGATATGGACCTGTGCTACTCAGGGTAGATTGGCATAACCCAGGCCTAACTGGCAATATACGCCACCACTTGGATTAATCTCTAGGATTGGCACCAGAAAAATTAAAGCCTACCTGGCAAAAACCACAAAATCGCTCACAAAAAGAATTATAGAAAACTATTTTCTGTTCATGATATGGATCTGGGTTACTCAGGGTAGATCGGCATAACCAAGGCCTAACTGGCAATATACGCCACCACTTGGATTAATTTCTAGGATTGGCACCAGCAAAATTAAAGCCTACCTGGCAAAAACCACAAAATCGCTCACAAAAAGAATTATAGAAAACTATTTTCTGTTCATGATATGGATCTGGGCCGCTCGAAAAAGATCGGCATAACCCAGGCCTAACTGGCAATATACGCCACCACTTGGATTAATCTCTAGGATTGGCACCAGAAAAATTAAAGTCTACCTGGTAAAATCAACAAAATCGCTCACAAAAAGAATTATAGAAAACTATTTTCTGTTCATGATATGGATCTTGGTTACTCAGGGTAGATCGGCATAACCGAGGCCTATCCGGCAATATACACCACCACTTGGATTAATCTCTAGGATTGGCACCAGAAAAATTAAAGTCCACCTGGTTAAATCACAAAATCGCTCACAAAAAGAATTATAGAAAACTATTTTCTGTTCATGATATGGACCTGGGTTACTCAGAGTAGATCGGCATAACCAAGGCCTAACTGGCAATATACGCCACCACTTGGATTAATCTCTAGGATTGGCACCAGAAAAATTAAAGCCTACCTGGCAAAAACCACAAAATCGCTTACAAAAAGAATTATAGAAAACTATTTTCTGTTCATGATATGGATCTGAGTTACTCAGGGTAGATCGGCATAACCAAGGCCTAACTGGCAATATACGCCACCACTTGGATTAATCTCTAGGATTGGCACCAGAAAAGTTAAAGCCTACCTGGCAAAAACAACAAAATCGCTCACAAAAAGAATTATAGAAAACTATTTTCTGTTCATGATATGGATCTGGGCCTATCAGAGTAGATCGGCATAACCAAGGCCTACCTGGCAATATACGCCACTACTTGGATTAATATCTAGGATTGGCACCAGAAAAATTAAAGTCTACCTTGTAAAATCACAAAATCGCTCACAAAAAGAATTATAGAAAACTATTTTCTGTTCATGATATGGACCTGGGTTACTCAGGGTAGATCGGCATAACCGAGGCCTATCTGGCAATATACGCCACCACTTGGATTAATCTCTAGGATTGGCACCAGAAAAATTAAAGTCTACCTGGTTAAATCACAAAATCGCTCACAAAAAGAATTATAGAAAACTATTTTCTGTTCATGATATGGACCTGGGTTACTCAGAGTAGATCGGCATAACCAAGGCCTAACTGGCAATATACGCCACCACTTGGATTAATCTCTAGGATTGGCACCAGAAAAATTAAAGCCTACCTGGCAAAAACCACAAAATCGCTTACAAAATGAATTATAGAAAACTATTTTCTGTTCATGATATGGATCTGGGTTACTCAGGGTAGATCGGCATAACCAAGGCCTAACTGGCAATATACGCCACCACTTGGATTAATCTCTAGGATTGGCACCAGAAAAATTAAAGCCTACCTGGCAAAAACAACAAAATCGCTCACAAAAAGAATTATAGAAAACTATTTTCTGTTCATGATATGGATTTGGGCCGATCGAAGTAGATCGGCATAACCAAGGCCTAACTGGCAATATACGCCACCACTTGGATTAATATCTAGGATTGGCACCAGAAAAATTAAAGTCTACCTGGCAAAAACCACAAAATCGCTTACAAAAAGAATTATAGAAAACTATTTTCTGTTCATGATATGGACCTGGGTTACTCAGAGTAGATCGGCATAACCAAGGCCTAACTGGCAATATACGCCACCACTTGGATTAATCTCTAGGATTGGCACCAGAAAAATTAAAGCCTACCTGGCAAAAACCATAAAATCGCTTACAAAAAGAATTATAGAAAACTATTTTCTGTTCATGATATGGATCTGGGTTACTCAGGGTAGATCGGCATAACCAAGGCCTAACTGGCAATATACGCCACCACTTGGATTAATCTCTAGGATTGGCACCAGAAAAATTAAAGCCTACCTGGCAAAAACCACAAAATCGCTTACAAAAAGAATTATAGAAAACTATTTTCTGCTCATGATATGGATCTGGGTTACTCAGGGTAGATCGGCATAACCAAGGCCTAACTGGCAATATACGCCACCACTTGGATTAATCTCTAGGATTGGCACCAGAAAAATTAAAGCCTACCTGGCAAAAACCACAAAATCGCTTACAAAAAGAATTATAGAAAACTATTTTCTGTTCATGATATGGATCTGGGCCGCTCGGAGTAGATCGGCATAACCAAGGCCTAACTGGCAATATACGTCACCACTTGGATTAATCTCTAGGATTGGCACCAGAAAAATTAAAGCCTACCTGGCAAAAACCACAAAATCGCTTACAAAAAGAATTATAGAAAACTATTTTCTGTTCATGATATGGATCTGGGTTACTCAGGGTAGATCGGAATAACCAATTCCTAACTGGCAATATACGCCACCACTTGGATTAATCTCTAGGATTGGCACCAGAAAAATTAAAGCCTACCTGGCAAAAACCACAAAATCGCTTACAAAAAGAATTATAGAAAACTATTTTCTGTTCATGATATGGATCTGGGCCGCTCGGAGTAGATCGGCATAACCAAAGCCTAACTGGCAATATACACCACCACTTGGATTAATTTCTAGGATTGGCACCAGAAAAATTAAAGCCTACCTGGCAAAAACCACAAAATCGCTTACAAAAAGAATTATAGAAAACTATTTTCTGTTCGTGATATGGACCTGGGTTACTCAGAGTAGATCGGCATAACCAAGGCCTAACTGGCAATATACGCCACCACTTGGATTAATCTCTAGGATTGGCACCGCATAAATTAAAGCCTACCTGGCAAAATCCACAAAATCGCTTACAAAAAGAATTATAGAAAACTATTTTCTGTTCATGATATGGATCTTGGTTACTCAGGGTAGATCGGCATAACCAAGGCCTAACTGGCAATATACGCCACCACTTGGATTAATATCTAGGATTGGCACCAGAAAAATTAAAGCCTACCTGGCAAAAACAACAAAATCGCTTACAAAAAGAATTATAGAAAACTATTTTCTGTTCATGATATGGACCTGGGTTACTCAGGGTAGATCGGCATAACCAAGGCCTAACTGGCAATATACGCCACCACTTGGATTAATCTCTAGGATTGGCACCAGAAAAATTAAAGTCTACCTGGTAAAATCACAAAATCGCTCACAAAAAGAATTATAGAAAACTATTTTCTGTTCATGATATGGATCTGGGTTACTCAGGGTAGATCGGCATAACCAAGGCCTAACTGGCAATATACGCCACCACTTGGATTAATTTCTAGGATTGGCACCAGAAAAATTAAAGTCTACCTGGCAAAAACCACAAAATCGCTTACAAAAAGAATTATAGAAAACTATTTTCTGTTCATGATATGGACCTGGGTTACTCAGAGTAGATCGGCATAACCAAGGCCTAACTGGCAATATACGCCACCACTTGGATTAATCTCTAGGATTGGCACCAGAAAAATTAAAGCCTACCTGGCAAAAACCACAAAATCGCTTACAAAAAGAATTATAGAAAACTATTTTCTGTTCATGATATGGATCTGGGTTACTCAGGGTAGATCGGCATAACCAAGGCCTAACTGGCAATATACGCCACCACTTGGATTAATCTCTAGGATTGGCACCAGAAAAATTAAAGCCTACCTGGCAAAAACCACAAAATCGCTTACAAAAAGAATTATAGAAAACTATTTTCTGTTCATGATATGGATCTGGGTTACTCAGGGTAGATCGGCATAACCAAGGCCTAACTGGCAATATACGCCACCACATGGATTAATCTCTAGGATTGGCACCAGAAAAATTAAAGTCTACCTCGTAAAATCACAAAATCGCTCACAAAAAGAATTATAGAAAACTATTTTCTGTTCATGATATGGACCTGGGTTACTCAGGGTAGATCGGCATAACCGAGGCCTATCTGGCAGTATACGCCACCACTTGGATTAATCTCTAGGATTGGCACCAGAAAAATTAAAGTCTACCTGGTAAAATCACAAAATCGCTCACAAAAAGAATTATTGAAAATTATTTTCTGTTCTTGATATGGACCTGGGTTGCTCAGGGTAGATCGGCATAACCAAGGCCTAACTGGCAATATACGCCACCACTTGGATTAATCTCTAGGATTGGCACCAGAAAAATTAAAGCCTACCTGGCAAAAACCACAAAATCGCTTACAAAAAGAATTATAGAAAACTATTTTCTGTTCATGATATGGATCTGGGTTACTCAGGGTAGATCGGCATAACCAAGGCCTAACTGGCAATATACGCCACCACATGGATTAATCTCTAGGATTGGCACCAGAAAAATTAAAGTCTACCTCGTAAAATCACAAAATCGCTCACAAAAAGAATTATAGAAAACTATTTTCTGTTCATGATATGGATCTGGGCCGCTCGAAAAAGATCGGCATAACCCAGGCCTAACTGGCAATATACGCCACCACTTGGATTAATCTCTAGGATTGGCACCAGAAAAATTAAAGTCTACCTGGTAAAATCACAAAATCGCTCACAAAAAGAATTATTGAAAATTATTTTCTGTTCTTGATATGGACCTGGGTTGCTCAGGCTAAATCGGCATAACCAAGGCCTAACTGGCAATATACGCCACCACTTAAATTAATCTCTAGGATTGGCACCAGAAAAAATAAAGTCCACCTGGTAAAATCACAAAATGAATTAAAATGAATTATAGAAAATTATTTCCTATTGGTATTCATTGTATTAATTAACCGTGCAACGATACATTACCATGTTGTTTAGATAAGGAAATTATGTACTCTTATACCGTTTTATCACAAATATATTTACATTTTTCCTAATTAATGCTTATAATTAAAGCTTAAACCAATACTTTCGGTTGTTTATCTAATAGCTTAGGTCATACTGAGACTACCAGGAAAGTTTGGGGAAAATTGATGGATTAGAATTTTAAGTAAAGTTTTTTGATTTTCTGTGGCCATATAAGTTATTTTCAGTTTTTGGTCGATATCTCAAAAACTCCCACTAGTAACCAATACTTTCGGTTGTTTTTATAATAGCTTAGGTCATACTGATACTACGAGGAAAATTTGGGGAAAATTGATGGATTAGAATTTTCACTATAATTTTTTTATTTTCTGTGGCCATATAAGTTATTTTCAGTTTTTGGCCGATATCTTAAAAACTTCCACTAGTAACCAATACTTTCGGTTGTTTTTCTAATAGCTTAGGTCATACTGAGACAACCAGGAAAATTTGGGGAAAATTGATGGATTAGAATTTTCACTAAATTTTTTTATTTTCTGCGGCCATATAAGTTATTATCAGTTTTTGGCCGATATCTCAAAAACTTCCACTAGTAACCAATACTTTCGGTTATTTTTCTAATAGCTTAGGTCATACTGATACTACCAGGAAAGTTTGGGGAAAATTGATGGATTAGAATTTTCACTAAATTTTTTTATTTTCTGCGGCCATATAAGTTATTTTCAGTTTTTGGCCGATATCTCAAAAACTTCCACTAGTAACCAATACTTTCGGTTATTTTTCTAATAGCTTAGGTCATATTGAGACTACCAGAAATATTTGGGGAAAATTGATGGATTAAAATTTTCACTATAATTTTTTGATTTTCTGCGGCCATATAAGTTATTTTCAGTTTTTGGTCGATATCTCAAAAACTTCCACTAGTAATCAATACTTTCGGTTGTTTTTATAATAGCTTAGGTCATATTGAGACTTCGAGGAAAGTTTGGGGAAAATTGATGGATTAAAATTTTCACTATAATTTTTTGATTTTCTGCGGCCATATAAGTTATTTTCAGTTTTTGGCCGATATCTCAAAAACTTCCACTAGTAACCAATACTTTCGGTTGTTTTTCTAATAACTTAGGTCATACTGAGACTACGAGACAAATTTGGGGAAAATTGACAGATTAGAATTTTCACTATAATTTTTTGATTTTCTGCGGCCATATAAGTTATTTTCAGTTTTTGGCCGATATCTCAAAAACTTCCACTAGTAACCAATACTTTCGGTTGTTTATCTAATAGCTTAAGTCATACTGAGACTACGAGGAAAATTTAAGGAAAATTGATGGATTAGAATTTTCACTAAATTTTTTTATTTTCTGCGGCCATATAAGTTATTATCAGTTTTTGGCCGATATCTTATATGGCCGTAATAACTTATATGGCCGTAGAAAATCAAAAAATTATGGTGAAAATTCTAATGCATCAATTTACCCCAAATTTTCCTGGTAGTCTCAGTATGACCTAAGCTATTAGAAAACAACCGAAAGTATTGGTTACTAGTGGAAGTTTTTGAGATATCGGCCAAAAACTGATAATAAATTGATAAAAAAAATTAAATTTTCAAAAGGATTGGTTATGAAATGGCCTTGTTTAGTCCAGCATGAACAGATCCTAGAATTTTTTCCTAAGTTTTGGACCCCTGATCAATACTTTTATCCAAATTTCATCGTCATTCGTTTAGTATGGCGGAAAGACGGAATATTGTTAAATTTCAAGATTTGATTTACCGAGTTCCTTTACTTCGGACATCAATCAATTTGTGATTTTAAGGATCACTTATAATATTTTATTCCGCTGGGATTAGTGAAAAAAAGATACAAAATGAATAATAAATTTCCGCTGGTAATTATATAACAAAATAAATTCTCTTTTGTGATTGTGCTGCCACTTGCGGCGAGTAGCGAAATCTCTTATTTTCCGCTGAGAAATTTCCGCTATCTTATACAGCATACTAAAATAATGATAATAATATGGGTTGACTAAATAAATTTTTTTTTAAAAATGTAATAAAACAAAAAGTTCTCAATATTTTTTCAAATTTATTTTTTCATTGTAAAGAACAATCCTTCCGATTAATTATGGAATACCATTTCATTCAGCTGACTGCCTCGGCTGGGATTACAACCATACTGTCGGTCCAATGTTTGAGCACATTTTCGATGGTATGCGGCATTATGTCTTCAATGGCAATGCGAATATTGTTCTTGAGAGCGTCAACCGTTGCTGGTTTATTGGCGTAACACTTATCTTTGGCGGCACCCCAAAGATAATAGTCCAACGGAGTCAAATCACAGCTCCAAGGCGGCCAAATCACATCAGCGTTTCGGCTGATAATTCGATCTTCGAAGACAGTGCGCAAAAGATCAATTGAAACGTGTGCTGTGTGGCACGGAGCGCCGTCTTGTTGAAACCAAATGTTACCTATATCCTCCTCCTCAAGTGCCGGGAACAACAAATTGTTTATCATGGCGCGGTAGCGCTCACCATTGACAACGGCGGCTCCTTGCACATTTTCAAAGAAAAATGGCCCAATGATGCCACCGGACCAAAATCCGCACCAAACAGTCACTCGTTGAGGATGCAACGGCTTCTTTACGATCACGTGCGGGTTCTCCGTGCCCCAAATGCGACAATTCTGCTTGTTTACATAGCCGCCAAGATGGAAATGCGCCTCATCTGAAAAGATGATTTTTTTGCCAAAATTTTCGAATTAATGTTTCAATATTTCCCAGCGTTGTTCAAGCGAATACACAGCCATTTTCGTTCAGCGGAAGGATAAAACTAACTTTCTGCCAAATCAGAAGTGACATAACCCTTACCATACTCAAAAAAACGCTAGTTCAAAAAAAATTTATTTGGTCCACCGTGTATACTGGTAATACAAATACACAAACAAATTACACTTTTTCCTAAAGTGTACGTCTACACTATGCATATTATATTTTTCGGGATGAGACTACACTTTTTCTATACGTACATTTTTTTCGGGATGACTACACTTTAGCGAAGAAACAAACCAAAAATTTCAGGCTGATATTTCGGGTCAACTTCAGCGACTTGTGAATTTTATTTACAATTACTGGTGAAGGTTTTGTTTGTGATGCCTTTTTTACTTTCATCAGTATTTTGGTGAGTTTTATCAGATTGTTGAGATTCTTTTTTGGCTATGTTGAGAAGACACAATTGGTGATTTGTTGATTTTGCGCTTTTTTCTTCGTTTTGATCCGTCCAAGTAGGTTGCATATTCTTTCTGGCGGTTTGCCATTAACTACACCATCAATGTTCAGCAATCATTGCTTGGGTTAGTAAAAATTTGGGTTTTCATGGGTTTCATTAAATGGCCGAGTTGCATCACTATGTTGACCTTATTTCAGAACTTCAAAAAAAACTTTAAATCCTAATAACAACATCAGAACTGAAAACCATTCCCACAATAAATACAGTTAGAACCAGCACGCTACTAGTATATGTACTGCTACTAAACGATGGCACGTTTTATTAATTACGATTTTGATTCGCACAAAGATATTATTTAATAAAAAATAAAGAAATTGCTAAAATTTTAATTTAATAATTTGTATTCAACAGCAAACAAATATTTTCCATCTTGTAAAATGTGACCACTTCGTACATTTGGTGGTTGTTGTTTTTCGTTTATTTTATTATTATTATTTTAATTTTATTTTTTTATTTGTCACATGTGGGAAACGAAAAATAATGAAACACATATACAGGAGCACAACAATCTGTGAACGGCTATATGACAATCCCATAAGAATAATTTTCTTTTATTCTGAAAGTCGTTTAGTTTTATGAAAACTTGAAATTTACATATATGTTTATCCAATGGAAACCAAATATATATAATTTACATATATATATTTGGTTTCCATTGGATAAACATATACATGTAGGTTTGAACGTCCTGTAGTTACGTATGAAGTAACAATATATGTTTAAAAATTAGTTTACATTCAGATAAAGGAGTTAGCAAAACAATCATATCAAAACTTGATTAGGAGCGCAAAGTTGTTTCACACATAAAAGTACAAATACTCTGTGTACAAATAACTAGTCTAGTTTTTCTGATGAATGCTCATAACTTATATAAATAAACCGAAAAAAATATCGACTGAGTAATCAAAAATTCAAATTATCTACCTACGCCCCACCTTACATAGTATGTGCAACAAAAAATAAAAAATTTGCTTAAGATTTCCACGCGCGTATAAAGGTTTACTGCGTTTAAAATTCAAAGCACATCGTAAAAAATGAAAATCCCAAAAAATGGTTTTGTTGAGATAAATTTTTTTTCTTGTGCCAGTTGTTGTCACAATTTTGTTTGAATTTTCTATGATTTCTTGCTGTTACTGTAATAGTTGTTTGTGTGGTTTATGGAAATCTTAACAGGAAACCAAAAATGTATTTCGTAATTAAATAGTCGAAATCAATCGAATACCAGGATACGTTCTTGATTGGCCCATTAAAATTTATTGTATTTTAATTTTATTGCCATACAAAATTTTGCCCGGAAAATGGTCAATGAAATTGTTCACTATGATACGAGTATATTGTATTCTGGTCACTGCAAGTATTTTCTTGGCATACATAAAATATTCAGTTGTGACGCCACCATACAATTAACTAAAAACTAAAGTATGTTCAATAAGACAGTTGGTAATTGCAATCGACAACTGCAAATTTTTTGTTCTCTGACGCAGAGCATGAACACTGTATTTGTTTTATGTGCAACATACTCTTACACTCGAATATCCGATTTTATTAAATAATCTAGATCAAGGACTCGCTTTAATACTTTTTGAAGGATAATAAAACTGAAAAAATAAAATTGCAATAAAAATTATAACATCAATTATGGATAAATTACATGCAATTAATTTTGTTGTTATTTTTATATTTAAACAGCAATATGTACTTCTGTGTGTATATGTGTGAAAATACATTATATACTTAATGAGTTTCATTTGTTATTTAATATAATGTACCGTAAAAAGGATACTAATTTATTTTTTAGTGTGATGTTTTCCTTTAGGTTTGGGTTTCTATAAGTTATTTCTGAAACGTCCATTTTTCATGCATAATCGTATTTTGAAAAGGTTTATCTACCCTTAAGGAAATGAACTGGCGCCGACATCAAGTGGATGTTGAACTGCTCTGCCAACTTGTCCATATGAAAGACACTTTTGAACTCCTTTCGATGTAAGAAAAATTAATTTTAGAGGTTTAATCGAAGCCAAACTGTACTTAAAAATTGAAGAATCTTTTTACATATTACATTATACTTCAACTAATCTACGACTTATTTTATCGCAATTACTTCAGATTGTGACACGCTGCTGTGCTCGAAAAGACGAAAATAGAGGTTTAAGGTCAATGTATCACAGAATATTTCACTTCTAACCTTACGATCCGACTTTATACCATCCGTAAAGAAGTTAACACCATCAGGGGCGGAGGGGCCAGAACTGCTTCTCCTCGCGACAGAGGGTTTAGAGATGTCTTTGTTTATTTAAAGACAGGTAAGAGGACTGTATGTTAACGCACAGCCGTATGGAAATGAATGAGGAGCCTTATAGCTGAGCTCGCGCTCATTTGCTTATCTAGAATATCCAAAGGGGTAAGATAAATGCAAATATACAGTGCATGAGTGAATGTGCTCCTGAGTATCCCACCTTGGTGGTTGAGATTTACTGAAATTTAATAACGGGACACGCATCTACAATAGCTTTATTATAGGGTTTTCCAATAGGAATGATATGATTTTTAAGTGACGTTTCGGCCATTTGCAATATGTCACGATCTGTCATTTTTTGTTTCATTGTATTCAGTAATGTTTACAATTTCATCATGGTGAGATATACGCAAGAACAACGTTTACAAATTGCAATTACAAACGACAACGATTCTTTTAAGAAAATCATCTTCTCCGATGAGGCTCACTTTCATCTGAGTGGTGCGGTAAATAAACAAAACTGTCGATTCTGGTGCAAAGAAAATCCACAAATTATTCATGAAAAACCATTACATTCACCTAAATTGACAGTTTGGTGTAGTTGTTGGTCTGGTGGAATCATTGGTCCGTATTTTTTTCGAAATGAAGCTGGTAACACCGTTACTGTCAATGGAAATCGGTATAGATCGATGATAACCAACTTTTTATGCCCGAAATTGGAAGAAGGTGATCTTGACAACATTTGGTTCCAACTAAACAGAAGGTCTTATGGTAGCGATCGAGGATTGAGTTATAGTCACGAAATATTATTAAATATACACAAGGTATCAATAATGGTAATTGCAGAATCTGTCAACAGTACTCAGAAACCATATAACATATAATAAGTGGGTGTGCGCCTTTAGTCTCATGCTCATATTCAAAACATGACAATAACGTTGGAAAAATTATACGAGTATATAGAAAAATTTGTGGAAAAGATATGAGTTGGAAACTGAGTCGATACGATACTACAAGTATGAACCACCAACGATAATTGCTAATGAACGAATGGAAGAAACCTCTTTAGATCTGCCATGAAAATTTTATGGCCGAAAATGGAAGAAGTTGATCTTGACAACATTTGGTTCCAACAAGACAGCCTACGTGTATTTGGTTCCTACGTGCCACACAGCAAGCGCAATCATTGAATTATTGCGAGAAAAGTTTGGATCATATCACTTTTATTGGAAAACCCTATAAAAGCATCGAATAGCTTGTCACTAGACGATATAGCTCCCGCAATGGTGCCAAGGGTTTTGAAATCGGTATATCATTCGGTCTTCCTTCTGTTCTTAAAAATAAGTTTTCAGAAGATGTGTTCAGAAAATGGTCGTCGATAAATTTCCAGTTCTTTACACTGAACTTTATAAAATCTAGGACAAGTCTAATATTTTGTTAGCTTACCGTCAATGTTGCATAAACAAAGACTGACACTAAAAATAAAGTTAAGATCCACTTTCCAGGATGACTCCAACTTTCCTCTTATGTGCTTCATTAGTGAGTTTACTATAATTATATGAGGGATATCTTATTTTTTAATATGTTGCAATGCTAAATAGCCTTTGCTGTAATTTTTTAGAAGTAAAAAGAAATAAAATTTGTAACTTACACTTATCAATAATACCGGAACGAATTTACATCGTCGTAGGTCCGAGTAATCGGTCTAAAATAACCTAAGGTTATTGAATTAAATTCCTGTATTAAAATAATAGTATAAAAATAACAAAAAAATATCAATCTAAATAGAGAATTTTTGCAAAATTACACCCCTGCATCCCCTTCAGAATTTCTCCACCATTAGGCCGAAGTTGACCAACATTATGGCCTATCAAATAACCATAGTGACATCAATGACAAAGCACGATAATCTTGAACGACAGGCCGTTAAATGCATTTACGATATATTGAATTAGTGATGAATTAGCGAAATTGTGCTAAATTACACTCCTGCATCCCCTTCAGAATTTCTCCACGATCAAGCCGAAGTTGACCAATATTATGGTGTATCAAATAACCATAGTGGCATCAATGACAAAGCACGATAATCTTCAACGAAAGGCCATTCAATGCATTTTCGATATATTGAATTACCGAATTTTTGCAAAATTACACCCCTGCATCCCCTTCAGAATTTCTCCACAATTAGGCCGAAGTTGACCAACATTATGACCTATCAAATAACCATAGTGGCATCAATGACAAAGCACGTTAATCTTGAACGACAGGCCATTCAATGAATTTTTGATATATTGAATTACCGAATTTTTGCAAAATTAGACCACTGCATCCCCTTCAGAATTTCTCAACAAAATGGATGCTAAATGGATGCAAATTGGATAGCAATTAGCAATGCATTACTTGAATAGGAAAAACAATATCTGCATTCTCATCTTTCGGCTGGGATAGCGAGGACACTATCTGCATTAACTTTCGACTGTGATAGCAAAGACACTATCTGCATTACCTTTCGGCTGGAAACTTTCGGCTAACTTTAACAGTATACCGGGCAGGCAATGCGGCAACGAATAATCGATACAAGTATTCGTAAAAAGAACGAAAGTGCTTTGCGCCGATTATGTATTTTGTTAAATTCTCGACACGTATTATAATATTTAAAAGTAATAAAAAAAATGTTATTTAATCATTTTATTTTACTTTAAATAAAAAAGTTATTTTAGCGCTCGAATTTATTGCATTTTTGGTTGACATGACTTACCTAAAAAATCGTATTGCCAGTATGCATGCCGGAGGGAGCGGGAAGATTTTGTTTGTCTTCCACTTTAGAGTAACATTCATACTGTTTCAATGTGGTCACCCAAATTTGTACTAACCCAAGCAATGGATGCTTGACATTATATGTTTATAAACATGTTTTTATTGGAAAGGTATACTACATCTGGAGGTGATTACAATGTTTGTACAATTCTTCCAAATAACAAGATTTGTGAAATTTACGAAATTAGAAAGACTTAATTTTATTCAAATCAGATTTAACAATTATATTTGTGACAAGAAAAAAATATTAAATAAGCCTAGAAACGGATTAAACAATCGTATTGTTACACGTTAAACAATAAACTAATTTAACCTTAACATAATCCTAAGTTTAGTAATAATAACCTTAACCTGGCACATTAACATATTTGTTATACTATTGTGACATGACACCAACAACTATTTTACATTTAACGCTATAGTCTAGTATAGTACTCGCTTATAAAAATGTAATTTTATTCAACATGAAATACTCACACCAAAAAATGAATTATAAATTAATTCGGGCATTGGCATCCCTCTTTCCTCTGGTACTTCTAGTACCACATATACAAATGGGAATTAACGACAATGCATCTTGCTTTTCTTGGTCTCATTGTGGAAGATTAGTATCTACAAAACCAAACCAAAAACTTTTGATTTCAGTTTTTTCCCAATCTCAATATCAGAGATGTCTGTTTGTATAAACAAGCGAAAATATTTATTATCAGGATTCTGAATATCCTTTGACATTCTAATTTAATATTTATTACCTCATCACCTCACTTCCATATGAACGTATATACAGGGTGGCGCACGAATCGTGCTACAAAAACAAAACGTAATAACTATTTTTCTGTGTGACTAATCTGTTTTTTATTTTTTTTATTTTGCAGATTATTATTTAAATTTACTAAAATGGATGCTTGGAATACCGAAACGAGGATTTGGATAGTGCAGCGCTACCATGCTTTGCAGTCCATCATTTCCGTCCAGAGGGAATTTAGGCGGGAGTTTGGCGGCACTCCCCCGAGTAGATGGACCATTATGAGGTTGGTACGCATGTTTGCTGAATCTGGAAGCATCGCACGTAGACCGTACAATCGAGATCCCTATGTTCGGGTCGAAGCCACAATCGCAGCTGTAGCATCATCAATTCAGGCAAATCCAAGTGTTTCGACTCGAGAGTTATCGGCGCAAATTGGAGTTAGCAGACGGTCATTACAACGGATAATTCATGATGACTTAAACTTGTTTCCGTACAAAATCCAAATTACAAGCAAATTAAAACCTCTGGATTTGCCTATTCGCCTGGAATTTTGCCGGAAAATTATTGAAATGGCCGAAGAAGACAACAACTTCATAAATTGCTTGTTTATGTCTGATGAGGCCCATTTTGATCTAAACGGCAATGTAAACAAGCAAAATTGTCGTATATGGAGTGAAACTAATCCAGAAATACTCCATGAGACGGAACTGCACCCAGAACGAGTGACAGTGTGGTGCGCAGTTTCATCAAGATGCATTGTCGGGCCATACTTCTTTGAAGTAAACGGTGAAACAGTAACTGTAAATGGGGACCGTTATTTAAACATGTTGAAAGATTTTTTTTACCCAGAACTGCGGCGAAGACGTATCCCTTTTAACAGCATTTGGTTCCAGCAAGATGGAGCAACTGCACATATAGCCAGACCGGTTATGGAGGAGCTCCAACGAAAATTTCCAAATAAATTAATATCCAGAAACTCCACTTTCCGCTGGCCCCCAAGGTCACCTGACCTCACTGCACCAGATTTTTTTTTATGGGGTTATGTCAAACAAGAGGTGTTTAAAACGAAACCAAGGAATTTGACTGAATTGAAGCAGTCCATTACAACAATAATTGAGGCGATCCCGACTTCAACCCTTCAGTGCGCAATGAATAATTTTCTGATCAGGTGTCGCACATGCGTGAATGAGCATGGAGGTCATTTACGGTCTATCATTTTCAAAACTAATTAGTTAAATAAAAATAAAATTGAATTATCTATACAATAAAAAAAAATAAAGCCGATTAGTCACACAGAAAAAAAGTTATTACGTTTTGTTTTTGTAGCACGATTCGTGCGCCACCCTGTACATAAAGATTCTACCTTAATATGAATAACATAACCAATTTGCCAATCCATAACGAACTCGATATAATCGAATTTTCCGATTCTTTCCGTATATTACGTCTCATACTCCGCCATATCTATAGTACGTATGTAATTTTGTACATGTTAAAAACGCATTGATTAGGTTTCAATGTTGATAAGGTTACCTGCCTCTGTGATATCAATGAGCACGTTGATAACGATTAAAATGTTTTGCGGAGGTTTTGTGTTATGTAGAGATTATACTTTGTGGCTGTACCATAAAATATCAAAATTAATTTAATTTATTCTTTGTACTCGTATTTTTCATACTTATGTTGAGCGTACATATCCAATATTTTTAAATCTACCTACACTCGTGATACATGTAGGAGCATAAAAATGGATATTTAATGGACGTTTAGGTGATTCTGTTTTATAACGCACACCACATGTAATCTGAGTAATCTTAACCTGGTAATATAATCTTCATGATATAATCGTTATTGTTTTATGGTGCGTGTATGTGCTTGATTGCGGTTTGTAGGATGCCAATTTTTCCATCTTATGGGAATAGAAACTATTATTTAAAAACAGATTTTTACATTAACTTGCTCGTTATAGAAACATGAATTGAGGTTGATTTATTAAAAATATTTGATAAAAAAAAGTTGGAGAACAGCTAGCTGGTAAAATCAAGTTACGATGAAATTACCTAAAGGCATATTCGAATCTTTGGTTTACAAGTTGATGGTGTAGTTAATTTCAATTGTCTCGAATTAAACTCGAAAAAATACTTTTAAATAATGATGTGTTTTGGTTTCGATGTTTCATTAAAAACCTAATAAAATTAAGAGAACATTTCCCATTTATTATTTCAAGACTACATGCTGGATCTTATAACAGTTTGAAAACATTGTTTTTCACGGCTAATTCTAACCTAAAAGCTTAATTTGGTTGTAACCTGTTTAAAAATAGTCGAGAGGAATAAGAGGGTTATATTTATATTGCCAATATCTTAGTTCAAGAGTATTAATCACGCACGCATTTCCCAGGTTTCAATCAAAAAATCCACAATCCAGAGCTTGGCTCAAAAATCATATTAAAATCTCAACCAACATAACCATTTAAAGGGTGGGCCATTTAAAGTTTGTTTTTAAAAACGCTATAAAATGAGTGATAAATGATACATCTTTATTTTGTAGAATTTTTTTTTTTATTGTGTAGATTGAAGTCTTCGATTTAAGAATGAAAAACTGTTTCGTTCATATGGCTCCCTCTACTCGGCGTACAGTAAGCCATCCTGTGAGTTCAGTTTTTAAGAACTTTTTCGATTACTTCGGCGCCTATTTCGCGAATAACTGTCGTAATGTTATATTTTAAAGCTGGAATTGTCTATTATCCGCATAACATCTATGCCTAACGAAACTAGTTGTGAAATTTTTGTATGGCTTGTGGCGCCATCTTGTTAAAAGCAAAGGTTGTTTAAATTCATAGCATCGATTTGAGGTCATAACAGGTTGATCAACAAGAATTGTTACGAAGTTAGTTCGTCCCAAGTTTAGGCATGGTGGTCATCCCCTACTTTATTAAATTATATTATGTCTATTGAAATATACTATACAACCGTATGAATGAAAAATTCAAAATTACTGAAACCTATATATATATATTGAAAAACTGGATTGGTTGTGATGCGATCTTGAAAAAAAGGGGGATTGGAAAAAGACGCGAGGGGAGTCCAATTTTAAGTTCTGAAAGATATAGTCAACTTTAACTTTATTGGTTTCATTTTATATAAGTATTTTTCTCAAGTAGAATGTTATTAGTTGTTAAATTTAATTAAATTAAGTATTATTAAACAAAATTAATAATAAATAAATTCTCTGTTTAATACAAAAAAATACAAACAAATACTTGCTATAAAATATGTTTTTTTCTCTAGTTAATTTTTATTTATTATATCGTGGTTAGTTGAGCAATATAAAATTCACTTCATTGGGAAAAATTTTTTTTTTTTTATATTTTGCATATATATAATATAATTGATTATAAATTAATAATAGTTTACTAATATGAACTAACCCTTAAATAACCTTATTTAAATTATTTTTGATTTTTTTTCTCTAAATTATTATGTTAAATAAAGCTTAAGCTGGTCATGAACTATTCAGAATTTAAAATTTCTAAGTTTTCCTTTTCTTTACTTTATCGTGGTGCTTTTTCTTTTCGAAAGTGATTTCGTTTTCAGGATGAAGTAAATTAAATCGAAGCGGGGATGGGATTGCGATGTGACGGGTGAGTTCTTGATGGTAGGTATGGTTGGCTGTGCTGGTGGCATATATCCTTAAACATTTTCCTTATCCATGTAAACTTCAAAATGGTGGCAATTCCAGATTCATGCATGCTTCAATAATAAAATAGAAATCCCACCCCAATCTGCTGAGCCATAGCCGAGCTTAAGCTAGTCCACCAATGAAATGAAGCCTCTGCGTGAATGAACAAAAAAATTTCTGATTTCGATCTGGGTAAATAAGTTCCGCCATAGAATTAATTCTATTGGTTGTGACCCCATGCCCTTCTAGTAAGGTCATTACAGAATCTGTAACGATCGCCATTGACGATAAGGCCGTTTCCAGCAGCGTTTTCGAAAAAATGGGACAATTATAATAATAATAAAAACTAATAATTATGACACCACTCCAAAATCCACACGAAACAGTCATTCTTGGTCGATACATTGGCTTATATATATGTCATATATATATGTATATATGTATATATATATGTATATATATATATATATATATATATATATATATATATATATATATATATATACATATATATATATATATATATATATATATATATATATATATATATATATATATATATATATATATATATATATATATATATATATATATATATATATATATATATATATATGAATTAATGTTCCCTTTTGGCGTAGCTATTACGTTCGTTGATAATGGGTGCCGGATGGTTTCTTCCATCATCTGGATATATAAAAAGTACGTGCCCAAATTATCGCCGTTCTGCAAACAAATGCTATACAATATGCAAGCCGACATTATGATTAATGGAATTAAATCTGGTCCCCTGGTATTTAAACTATTCTGTCGCCGAAACCGACCTTTCAGTAACCCAAAAGCACTTTCAATGGTAATGCGCGCTGCCGAATGCGCCTCATTATATTTGGATTGCTGATGAGTTAAAATACCCGTATTTGTGTATGGTGTCAGAAAATAGGTCTTAAAGCAGTATCCAAGATCTCCCACCATGTGTTGATTGTCGGGTATAACTAGAGAACCTGTAATAAAAAGAGGTATCATATTAAACATTTTTATGAGGTGTATAAACAATATGACTTACCACTATTAATCCTAGAAAATAAATTTGACCGCCGGAATAGGCATGAATCATGTATTGGTCCAACCTCACCCGCATAACAATTAATGAAATTCATATCCTGGTCACATACTCCCTGAAGTAAAACAAAATGGAACTGTTTCCTATTTATATAGGAATTTGCGTGCAGTTTAGTGGCTGGAATACGAATGTGGGTCCCATCGATGCATCCGATGATTTCTTATATATTTTTAAATAACATGTTTATTATTGTAAAGCTATATTGAATATATAAGTACCTGGGGATTTTATTTTATTTTGAAAATAATTATCTGTCTCTATAGATTTTTCTCTACATGGCCCATCAATAATTTTTTTCTGGCAGTTGACTTTTAGTAATTGCTTACATACATCAAAAATTGCGGTCGAGCAAGCGTTAATAGAGACGGTAAACCTATCTGCTGATCTATAAAAACAAACCAATTGTTAAACTGGTTATAGTCATAAAATTATGTGATTTACCGAAAAGATTCTTCATTGGCCAAATACCAATCAGTCATCAGCAACTGTTTCGCAAGAGAAACTCTTGGATGTCCACGGGTGACTTCAGCAAACTTATTTTCAATGCTTGAAATACTTTCGAATAAAAACTCGAAAATACCGGGCAGCATCTGAAAGTGAGCTTTTTAATTGGAAATCATTTAAAGCGCAAATTGTATTTGTCAAAACTCATCTCTTCAAATTTCCTTTATTTACGTAGCATGCCTGGGGAAATAACATTGAGCTTATCTACATGAGATACTTTCTATGGGAAATCCGCTCAGATAAAGCATAAACGTTATGTGTTATAAGATCTTCTTGCGTTTCATAAATCGAAGATAACAACTTCTTGGTTAAGGAGTTCCAATCAGGCTGGCTGAATGGGTAGTTTAACAACCTATTTCATGTGCTAACGGAACCTGAGTCTCAATCTCTGGGCGCATTATGGCCGTTTACCATTTTCTCATTTAAACTCAAAACAAAAATACAAAATTCTTAACAAATGTGTAGTCTTGTGGGGGGCGGGAGGCTGGCAGTATGAGCACAGCAACCAATTTGAGGTACTCATTGAACCTGATTTTAAATCTTCGGGAAAGCGTAATAATGATCGTTTAACATTTTCGCTTAAACTCAAAATAAAAATACAAAAATACTTAACAAATTTGCTGTCTTGGTTAAGAAATTTCAATCAGGCTAGCTGGATGGAACATTTAGCCACCTATTTGAGGTATTCACGGAACCTGAGTCCAAATCTTTGGGAAAGTGTAATAATGGACGTTCACTATTTCACTCAAAATAGAAGTACAAAAATTCTTAACAAATTTGTAGTCCTGGTTAGGAAGTTTCAATAGGCTGGCTGGATGGGCAATTTAGCAACCTGTTTTAAGTACTCACACAACCTGAGTCCAAATCTCTGAAAAGGCGCATTACTGGCCGTTTACCATTTGCACTCAAAATCGTAATAGAAATTCAAAAATTCTTACCAAATTTACTGTCCTGGTTAGGAAGTTTCAATCAGGCTGACTTGATGAGCAATTTAACAACCTATTTGAGGTACTCACGGAACCTGAGTTCAAATTTCTGGGAAAGAGTGCTAATGTTTACAATTTTCGCTAAAACTCAAAATAGGAATTCAAAAATTCTTAACAAATTTGATGTCCTGGTTAGGAAGTTCAAAAATCGAAGATAGCTACTGAGTAAATAAGTCGTAAGTTGCTGAGTGCTACAAATTAAAATTAATTAAGAAAATAAAAACGTATTGTAATAATAATAGTTTTGTGTAACTATATTGAAATTACTAAGTGCATCTTATATTTATAAATATTTTTGAAAAGTAATGTGTTTTTAAAATTTTGTCATTGTGGGTCGTAAACTGTACTGATGTACTGTAAAGGTCATCAAACTGATTACCATATTTGAGAGGCAAATGTAATTGTGTTGTGTTTTTAAAATCATAAACTGATACATATAATTATTTGTTTATATACTATATAATTGATAATCAGTATTAATTGCAAGTGTACTAATATTCATGTGAAACCTGGACTATATACAAGTGTGAAAACCGTGTGAATCAATCAAAAAATTTATTGAAGTGTATTTCGCAGAAAAATAATAATTTTACTGTAGAACCTTTCAATAAGGGTGTTCCATCGAATACATCCACAAGAAGTAAACTAATAAATTTCCTAAATGAATCGCGAACATTACTGGCTTTACAATCAATCGCAAGTAGGCCATTTGCACATCAAACAACGATCTTAATCGATAAATGGAGACTTTGAACCAAAATCTTCAAGCGATAATATAAACGAAAAGATGAAAGAACTCAAATGTAACGTAAACCAAAATAAAGATGATATCTCATCTTTAAACTGAAAATTTAGTAAATGCGAGTGCAAAATTAATAATTTAGAGCACCAAAATGAGTGCATTTTCCAACAGTCATTCAGAAATGACATAATCTTTATAGGTATACCTGCAGAAACTAAACATCTCGCAAAGTTTGTAATACATTTGGGCACGTTACTTGGCTTTAACTTAAATGATGTGGACAACTATTTTCATAGAGCTACATAAAAAGAGAATAGGCAAGATCCGCACATTTCAAACTATTAATTGATTATCTCGTTTAAATTCAACAGTAAGAAGCAAACAGTTATGCAAAACTTAATTAAAAATGGACCTATTTTCCTGCACCAACTTCATCCTGATAGTCAACCGAATAAGAAATTGATAATAAATCATCGGATGAGGAAGCATTTCTCAACAGTGTTAGCTGCTTCGAAAAGACTTCAACGTGCCGCTGTACTTCACAAATGCTATTTTAACGGACAAGTTTACGTTCAAAAAAATCAAGTAGATAATCCGAAAATTATATTTTGTAGATCGTAACTGCCAAATAGCATAGCACAACCAACGACGTCCCAGCCAGCTGAATAATTGGTGCACTCTTCAATGGCTTCGTTTATGTATTTTGAAAATTATATAAGGTTATCTTTCTAGCAAATACAAAGCATTTATCAGTATTATTTTGTATATACACACATATTATTCTTATTTTTTCCATTATTACTTGAATTTTTTTTTTTTTTGAATTTATTTAACCTAATTTTGTTTTTCTTTTATAGTACGACTTATATTGAATGGACTTTCCTAATATTAAAATTTTGATTTGCAATCGAAAACATGGAATCGTTTCATATCATTTATCAACCAAATTATACTAATGGTTGCTTACGGTATGTTCTAATAAATGCTAGGTCACTTCGCGCAAGCTTTGAAAATATTAAATATTTTTTAAAGACATTAAATGCTCCTCCCCAAATTTTAATTTTCTCCGAAATATGGATTTACAGCAATGAGATCTCGTTCTACTCTTTACCTGCATACGAGTTTTTCTTATGCACAAGAGACGACAATAGAGGTGGTGGGATTGCCATTTATGTTATCAGCTCCATTTTAGCAATAGGAAAACAATTATTAAATCTGCTTGATGCCAGTTGTATTGTGATCGATCTACCCCAATATCACAGTAAAGTAATTGGTACGAGTATATATCGCACATATTAGAATTTCCGAAATTTGTAGTCTTAAGGTGATATTAACATTAATCTGTTTAATATATCTGAGAACAAATCAAGTATGATACAGTCGATAGTCTCTTCGGCTTTGTGGTTCTTAATAATTTGAGTGAATGTTGAATTGTATACTCAATTTTCCACAACGCCATCATCAATAGATCATATTTACACAGATATAATAGATTCAGAATTATGCATCACGTTGTTTGATTCACCTGACTTTGATCATAGAATCATCCTAGTAAATAAACCAGACAGATTGTCAATAATAATTGCAGTAAATTGCCTATTAGTATGATTGATTATTCCCAAATCATCATCCACTTATCTAGATCACATAATCATTCGATCAAGTCTTTTAAACAACTAATTGATATCCTGTCGAATCTTATTGCACGAAAAATCAAAATACCTAGGAAACAATCTAACACATGGGTCATAAAAGAATTCCTATTGATTGTCAAGACGAGAAATACATTTTGTTCCCTTCAAATGAAATATGAAAATAATACATATTACAAGGAAGGGTTTAAGTAAAACAATTGAAAATTTATCTATCAAATTTGAACATTAACAATCTACAAAAATCAATAGGTAACCCTAAAGCCCCTTGGACTATTTTAAAGAAAATGATATTTAACAAAGATGATAATGGTGCTAACCAAATAATTGCTCTAATTAATGAAAATTGAAAAATTATAGATGATTCCCTTTAAATTGCTAACACTTTTGTAGTCATTTTGTGAACATCACAAATGTTATAAGAGAATCTGTCCAACATAATTCGGCACCACAATTTTCCAGTTATTTAAAATATGACGGGCTGCCCATTCTTGATTTCTCAATTACTAATTATAACGAGGTAGATGCTATAATCGAGAAACTTAATACGTCGGCTGCCACAGGGTATGATGCAATTTCTGTAAAATGCATTCAGCAATGAAAGCATTTCCTGTTACCTAACGTTGTTCAATTAACCAATGAATGCATAGTTAATGGATATTTCCCAGACTGTCTCAAAATTGCGAAAATACACCCTATCTTTAAAATAGGAAATAAAATGATACATATTACTTACCGTCCAATTTCTATATTGAACGAATTCTCAACAATTTTTGTAAAAATTATGGTAGACAGATGACACACATATTTTCTGAAGAATAAAATCACAAGCCCCTACCAATTTAGTTTTGTTAAAAAATCTAGTACCAATCAGCTGCAATGTCTGTTCTAAATGAAATATTACTAGGAATGGGTAACAAGGATTATGTTGATATGCTGTCAGTCGATCCTAAAAAAGGTTTTAAAAATAAAAAAACTAAATCCATCCAACTCAAATTTTTCACTCCTCCTCTCTCTTCTTATTTTGTTAACCGTGTCCAATACACTGTTATAAATAGTATTTAGAGCAGACCGTTACAAATAATAACGGGCGTGCCACAAGGGTAGGTCTTTGGACCGATAGCATTTAATTTTTTTATTAACGAAATATTTAATTTAGAAAAATGTTAGGCAAATTGATTATGTATGCAGATGATACGACTTTAATTTACAAATCCAAAAATCCTCTAATGGTTGTGAAACAAATCACAAAAGATATACTTAAAATTGAAAATTGGCTATGTGCGAACAAAATGATAGAAATTTGTCGAAGACTAATTAAATATTTTTCCAAAATAAAAATTTCCAGACAAAGTTTCCATCTCACCTGTTTGTAAATTGATTGATTGATTGATTGATTTTGAATGTACGACCAAGTTCTTAGGCTTGAGTTCCCGCATGACCCCGGGTCCACCGTACACCCTTTTTTACACATAACAAAACCGAAGGATTGGATAGGTTAGTTAAGTGGGACAGAATCGGCCCGGTTACAGACACCTAGGTATAGCCGATAGTTAGTAACACAAAGACAACACAATTCTAATCTACTAGATGAAGGATAAAGGCTTAATAGGTTAATGGATAACGATGGTATTGGTCTTCAACAATTGCTTCTTTAAAACGGCAACCTAAGAAAAAATATTATTATTTCACATGCATCTGGAATTTTCCTGAAATTTAATTCTATTAATACTTTTCGGCTTCCTAACCAAAATTGGTTGACTTGACCCGTTGCAGACACCTATGTAAAGTCGTTAGTAATAAAATGACAACACAATTCTAAACTACACAATCAGCAATTTAATTCTAAATTCATATTTTCCGGCTTCCTAAATAATTGGAACATTTATTAATTTAATCATTCTGCAACTCCGCAACTTACAGCAGAATTTCCTGAAACCAAAGTTATTTGAACTATATTCAAAATAACTCTAAAATGCATTAGTGTTTAACCGTTGAAATGGGCGAACACAAAATAGCAAAAAAAAAACCAGCTTAACTAGATTAACTACCGGATTGCATTCAAATATTCCTTAAAATATCCATCCATTAAAATATCCTAAATAATTTAGAATTCGCAAAAATTTCGTATGTTTACTAAAAAAATTTTATAAAACTGTTGAATTTTTCCTGACGCCCATCCTTTTTCACAAGGAAACAAATACTTTTATCACTACTTTTGCACTAGTTCTGGAACTTCTTCTACGTTTGCTGGGGATATATCACATACAATTAATCTCAGACATGACACATGCGACTCGTCTATGACTTGTCACCTCGTATTAGACTTGTCATAAACGATTCATCTCAGACTGGTAACAAACGTAAATTAGTAATTAGTGTGTCGTCAATGGCTTTCCTGCTGGAAGGTAATATTTAAGTAAAGGCAAATAGATAAAATTTGAAAAAATTATTCTAAAATGAATGATAAATAAGTTTATTTTATAATTTTTATAATTAAATATAAATCGTACCAGTATCTTAAAAGAGGAATAATATGTACTCGTATATTAAATATATTTGAATGAGATTTCCTGAGAACCGAATAATTTTAATATAATAGCTCGGCACTGTACATGTAGATTAATATTTAGGGTTGATTTGAAATTGGGAATTAATAATTATAATTCTTGTACTAAAACAGTCAAGATTGGCAACGTTGTATTTTATGACAAACATCCAGTCGTTGGTGTATTGAAGTATACAAACCTTCTCTTTCTTTTGAATAATTATATTAATTATATCAAATATTTCTCTTTTCAGTTACATAGATACAACGAAGTTGCCGATAAACAATTCTTTATGTTAAGATTATTAAAATCCCAAATCCAATGCAAATAATATTTCTTTTTATAAAGCAAAAATATCGCTAATAAGCTGTGAGGAAATACTAGTAACCCATTGAGTGTCACAAAAAGGCAATTTTGCGGTAAATAATAGGATTCGTTACCAACTCCAACATAGTTGCAATTAATCTTGCAAAAATGATGGATTATGAAGGAAATACAATATAGAAAACAGCTAATCATAAATTACCTACACTATATTCCCAATGCACAGAAGAAATACGGAAACGGAAAATTCTATCGCTAATCAAACCAAAATAAAAATATAACAATTTATTACACAAACGCTGAATAATAGGATGAAGGAACATCACCAAAATAGCTCTCTCCGAAAATCTCCGAAATCAAAGCGTGGAAGAAACCACCTCTACAAACAATCGTAGTAAAATGTACCAAGAGAATTATGCAATGTCCATCCAGGAGCTAAAATTACCTCGAAACGATCCCAACAGACGGCATGAATCTTCCCACCATGAAACCACTACCATCCACCAAGCGACCTCCTGCCAACACCACCATTCAACAAAAACCACGCTTCACAAAGCCGTGACGAATCCATGACAGATCACAAACGAACCATGTCAACCCTACAGCCCAAAAACTTCAGCGTACGACCGATCATACCAAAACTCCCAAAATGATTCAGCCCCCGCCAAATCGACGGCAAACTCCAACAAAAACACCCGAAGCATTCAGCAAAGAAACCAATTTGGACATACAAATCCAACATTCAGGCAATGATTCAATACAAAACTGGAAATCCGCCCTCATACACTAACAAATGAGCACTACCTCAAGTCCTAAACAAAACAACTCAAAACAGTCAAAAAATAACTTATAAATACAGGTAACGACAGAACACACATGAACACAACTCTCCGCAAGTTGAGAAACACAACGTTCAACGAACAACCACCACAAACCGCAGACACCGAGCCATTACTCACCATGAACGAAACCCATTCAAATCACTCCAAATATCAAAAAAGATTCACTGCAATACAGCTGCAGCACATCCTCGCCGCACATCCTGTGTAAACCAATCACACACATACACCACTCGTCAAAATCTAATCCAGTTTTCGCATCACAGAGAAAAAGTATAACCCCCTCCCAATCGCCAAAAATATACATTCCATTATATGTACAATATTCATTTTGCTCGATCTCGACCTGCGACAACATCCACCCCTTGCCGATGACGCCAACCCAGGTCGACAAGGGGAGGTCAACGTCAGCCGCCTCTCCACAACGACGGCAAAAATTCTCACAAAGTTAACAAAAGTCTAAATTATTATACATATAACAAATCAACAAATTATGAACAATTAAAGTCTAATCGACTTTCCCAATTCACAAATTGAATCATCCACATTCAAGAACATTTAGTGCAAATCCAAAGAAATTCGCCCATTTAGACAACATAAGACGAAGTCTTAGAGTAATCCACTACAAAAATATAAATACAACCGTGAGAGAGCAGAGAATATTATACGATCATTTTGTTTATATTTTGCGCATCCCATATACCATATTTTCACTTATATGTATATCCTTAAATAAAAAAATTAAAAGAATTAAGGATTTCAGTACAACATGCAATATCCGAGCGATATCCAAATTTTAAATTAGCTTTTTGGTCGTGATTTGTTCAACTTTTCCAAGAAAATACCATCTACTCATATAACGAAATTCAACAAAATCACCGTGTACATAAAAAACTATAAACAATACGTATGCGAGAGAAAAAACAAAATTATAAAAATTAGAGACCACGACAGTATTTTTCATAGAAACAGATTACATAGAATGAATGCTAGCAACTGTCGTCACAAACTGTTTCATACCACAACAACACAAATAACTCATCCATACGATTCATTGATTATTAAGTAATAAAATATAATGTATAATGTAAAATAAAGTAATAAAAATAACACTTATCTTAAGCATCCTTTGTAATCAAAAAAGTCCTACAAATTGAATATTAACATACAATGCGTACGATGCATTCAAACAACGGTGTCGAAATACATATAAACGAAATTGTTATATACATATCCTACACCATTGCAAGCGCACCGCACACAAATTAATATATTAACACAACACGTATAACTTTTCACTTTACTTATTACTTCTTTACACACAAATTATTATTAATATTATTATTTATTTATTTCATAAGACATATATTAAAAAATAATATTATGATTAATATTATAATTAATCAATTATTAACACATATTTAAACTATTTATTTATTTATTTAAAGGAGAGACAAAAATCACGTCTTTCCTTTACGACGTTCAATCGCCCTTCCATCTCACCTGTTTGTAAATAACAATAAAATCGATCAAGTTAAAAATACGACTTATTTGGGGTTATTGATTGATGAGAATCTAAACTGGAAAGAGCACGCATTGAAACTTAAAAAATCTGTTTGTCCTTACATTTTTGTAGTCAAAAGAATACGGAGCTAAATTGATGAAAAACCCGCTTTTATGATTTACAATGATTACATTAATTCTGCACTTAACTAACGGGTGATTTTTTAAGAGCTTGAGAACTTTTTTTTAAAAAAAAACGCATAAAATTTGCAAAATCTCATCGGTTCTTTATTTGAAACGTTAGATTGGTCCATGACATTTACTTTTTGAAGATAATTTCATTTAAATGTTGACCGCGGCTGCGTCTTAGGTGGTCCATTCGGAAAGTCCAATTTTGGGCAACTTTTTCGAGCATTTCGGCCGGAATAGCCCGAATTTCTCCGGAAATGTTGTCTTCCAAAACTGGAATAGTTGCTGGCTTATTTCTGTAGACTTTAGACTTGACGTAGCCCCACAAAAAATAGTCTAAAGGCGTCAAATCGCATGATCTTGGTGCCCAACTTACCGGGCCATTTCTTGAGATGAATTGTTCTCCGAAGTTTTCCCTCAAAATGGCCATAGAATCGCGAGCTGTGTGGCATGTAGCGCCATCTTGTTGAAACCACATGTCAACTAAGTTCAGTTCTTCCATTTTTGGCAACAAAAAGTTTGTTAGCATCGAACGATAGCGATCGCCATTCACCGTAACGTTGCGTCCAACAGCATCTTTGAAAAAATACGGTCCAATGATTCCACCAGCGTACAAACCACACCAAACAGTGCATTTTTCGGGATGCATGGGCAGTTCTTGAACGGCTTCTGGTTGCTCTTCACTCCAAATGCGGCAATTTTGCTTATTTACGTAGCCATTCAACCAGAAATGAGCCTCATCGCTGAACAAAATTTGTCGATAAAAAAGCGGATTTTCTGCCAACTTTTCTAGGGCCCATTCACTGAAAATTCGACGTTGTGGCAGATCGTTCGGCTTCAGTTCTTGCAGGAGCTGTATTTTATACGGTTTTACACCAAGATCTTTGCGTAAAATCTTCCATGTCGTCGAATAACACAAACCCAATTGCTGCGAACGGCGACGAATCGACATTTCACGGTCTTCAGCAACACTCTCAGAAACAGACGCAATATTCTCTTCTGTACGCACTGTACGCATTCGTGTGGTTGGTTTAATGTCCAATAAAGTAAACTGAGTGCGAAACTTGGTCACAATCGCATTAATTGTTTGCTCACTTGGTCGATTATGTAGACCATAAATCGGACGTAAATCGCGAAACACTTTTCGAACCGAACACTGATTTTTGTAATATAATTCAATTATTTGCAAGCGTTGCTCGTTAGTAAGTCTATTCATTATGAAATGTCAAAGCATACTGAGCATCTTTCTCTTTGACACCTTGTCTGAAATCCCGCGTGATCTGTCAAATACTAATGCATGAAAATCCTAACCACAAAAAAATCACCCTTTATATGTGCTCACTATGGACAACTTCGTCTCAAAATACAAAGAAAAATCTGAAAGTTTTACAAAATCGGTTAATCTAACCGGTTAAACGTTTGCCATTATTGACGGCAAGTAAATCCATCTTAACATCAAAGATATTGTTTATTGACGTCTTAGGCTGTTTTCCAAACACCAACTTATTTGCTGACATCGACTTATTCAAATAAGTCACCTCGCGGGAGACTTATTTGAATAAGTACGTCTACACAGAAATGTCTCCAAAAATGTGTCTTGACTAAATGTAATCATCGAGGAATAAATATATAAGAGAAATCAAGTAGTGCAAATTGTATAAGCCAATTTCTCCGAGGTTAATCTTATTTTATAGTTTTGATATATTTATATATACAAATGCAATTGTTTGCTATATTTAATCATATATACGTATCTTATACATAACATAAACATATCGGCATAGTTATTTTATAATGTTCTTATTAGGCTTATACAGATTGCCAATAGTAAAATACTCGTAGATTAACCTCGAAATGTCTACATGAGTTCTCTTATGTATATTTTGCTTTATGATGTAATACATGCAGTTTTTATTTTCACATCTAGTGGCAACGACCAACTTGTCAAGATTGTTTTTTCTTCCATATAATAGAAATTGCGTTTTGTTTTTGTTATGACGTCACAAATAAGTCGGTAGAATGAATTGGAATGACTTTACTGACTTATTCAAGGTGGCGTCAAATAGGTCAATAAGTTTGTAATAAGTCGGTGTTTGGAAAACACCCTTAGGCCAATTTCAATTATTGGGCTTCATGTTCAGTTAGGTCTCACTAAATGCAACATTAATCTTACTACAGTAGGTGAAATGCATTCGTACAACACCCGAAGGAACAAACTTCAAACTACTAACTTTTATAAACCGACTAAGCACAATACGTGGACAAAATAACCCATTATGTAAATGTCAAGTTTTATTTAATGAATTGCCAATTACAAATACCAGATGTCACTAAAATCACATTTAATTACAAAGTAGCTCGAGACCTAATCGGATAAACCTTTAGAAGCAAACAATGAATGTTTTTTTAGTTCGATTTTACTGTTTTTGGAATGTTGTCGGTTGCGGGCAAAATCTATATTTACGGAAAGTGTATTGAAAGGAAGTGAAATATTCGTAGATGAATGAATGGGAGAAAAATTTAAAAAAATTAAATAAAGTATAAATAATTAATTAAGTTTATTAGAAAAATTACCTAAGAAAAAATTGAAAAGAGAGAAGAGGAAAAAATAAATAGCACATAAATAGCAGATAAAGCACATAAATATATAGCTGAGTAAAATTTATCTTATTTATTACAATAATAATTTTGTTATTGAGTCAAAAATTTTTGTACTTTATCTAATGTATGTATAGGTTAGCACACATTTATATTAACTTGAATTGTTTGTCATAGTCTTCAAGACTGTTTAAACAATTAAACAAATAAAAAAAGGTTCGATCAGACTGGCCTGATGAGCATTTTAGCAACCTACTTCAGGTGCTCACGGAGCCTGAGTCCAAATCTCTGGGAAGGCATGTTAATGACCGTTTACCATTTTCACCCAAACTCAAAATAGAACTAAAAAATTCTTAAATTGTTTGTCTTGGTTAGGAAGTTTCAATCAGGCTGGTTTGATGAGCAGTTTAATAGCCTATTTGAGGTGCTAACAGAACCTGAGTCCAAATTTCTGTGAAAGGGTATTAATGGCCGTTTACCATTTTTACACAAACTTAAAATATAAAATCAAAATTTGTTAACGAGTTTGCTGTCCTAATTAGGAAGTTTCAACCAGGCTGGCTGGATGAGCAATTTAGCAACTTATTTTAGGTGCTCACGGAGCCTGTGCCCAAATCTTTGGAAAGGCGTGTTAATGGCCGTTTACAATTACACTCAAAATTGAAATTAAAAAATTCTTAACAAATTTGATGTAAGGGACTTCCTAATAAGGAAGTTTCAATCAGGCTGGTTGGATGAGTAATTCGGAATCCGTAAAGTGTAGCCCCATTTCTATTCGAGCTATAAAAAAGGTTCGCGCCAGACCAAGTATGTAACGAGTTTCAACAAAAACTTTTCTAGGAAATTTTCTTGAGACTTCGATCACTGTCGAGTGAGTGTAGTGTAAACCATCTAGTGTAAACCAAAGATGGTTCGTGCCATACTAAGTATGTAACGATTTATAACAAAAAATGAAATAAGAATTTTTTTTCTGTGGCGGTTTTCACAACGATTACCTGAGCCTTCGGCCACTGTCATGAAAAAGTGCAGAACATCTGGAATCCAAAAAATGTAGCTTCATTTCTCGACGAGTTGGGAAAGTTTCGTGCCAGACTCAGTACGAGAATGTAATGAAATACAACCAAAAAATTACTACGGAATTTTCAGCCGTGACTAACAGTGACTAAGACTTCAATCTCTGTCACGAATTACAACGTGAAAAGACGATTCGTGTCAGACTCAGGTTGTAACCATTTTCAATAAAAAATTTACTAAGAAACTTTCTTCTGAAACAGTTTTCACAGGGACTGCCTAGGACTTTGGCCACTGTCATGCCGTAGTGTAGGCCATCTGGAACCAAGCAAATGTTCCCCTTATTCTATACGAGCTGAAAAGAAGGTTTTTGTTATGCTCAGTATGTAACGATTTTGATATAAATTTTACTAAGAAATTTTCTTCTGTGGCGTTTTTCACAGCGATTACCTGGGACTTCGGCCACTGCCATGAAATACTGTAGACCATCTGGAATCCATAAAATGTAGTTCGATTATTATACGAGCTGGGAAAAGGTTCGTACTCAGTACTAGAATGTAACGATTTTCAACAAAAAGTTTATTAAGAAATTTTCTTCTGTGGCGATTTGGAATTGCGTAATGAGTCTGGCACGAACCTTTTTTCCGGGTCGTATAGAAATACGGCTTCAGTTTGTGCATTTCAGATAGCCTACAATATTTCGGGACAGTAGTCGAAGTCTCAGATAATCCAATTAGCTTTCAGATATCCTTCACTATTTCGTAACAATGGCTTAAGTCTGAGGTAATCTCTGTGTAAACCACACAGAAAAAAAATTCCGCAGAATAAATTTTTTATTGGGAATCGTTCCATACTGAGTCTGACATATACGAACCTGCTTTCCAGCTCGTATATAAATGGAGCTACATTTTTTGGTTTCCAAATGGCCTACACTACTTTTTGATGGTGACTGAATTCTCAGATAATCCCTGTGGAAACCGTCACGGAAGAAATTCGCCATAGAATAATTTTTTTTGGTAAAAATCATTACATCCTGTTTCTGGCAGGAATCTTCACTTCATACAGAAATGGGACTACATTTTTTGGATTCCAGGCGGAGTACTCTACTTCTTGACAGTGCCGAAGTCTCAGGTGATTTCTGTGAAAACCGCCATAGAAGATAATTATTTAGTAAATTTTTGTTGGAAATCGTTACACACTGAGTCTGACACGAACCGCCTCTCCAGCTCGAATAGAAATGGAGCTACATTTTTTGGATTCTAGATGGCCTACACTAATTCATGACAGTGGCCGAAGTCTCAGTTAATCCCTGAAAACCGCCCCATACTCGTAAGTAAATGTTTCTATTTATTTTTTTAATTCCTACCTAATATCAATATACTATATTGAATGCAGACCAATTTCTTGAAATTGTCAGATAATTTGCTTTGCTATTAATGAATTGTTTATTTATTCATTAAATGTTATTACATTTTTTAGTGATGGGTTATAAAATCAAATCTTGTAATATGGTGAAGTAAAAAAAAATCTGGGGTAAGAAGTAAAGGTAATGCAGTTTTTCTAAATGATTCGGCCCGAAAATATTATAGATTTAGCAGACACATTTTGGGCACCTCATGAATAACTAGCAAACTTTAACCTCAAAGTAATCACATAAACAATGGGAAATTTAAAGTCATCAGAGGGATTTTCATTTTCAAATGGATTATGATATCCGTGATTTTTGAGTTGCGTAATTTTTGTACGTCGAACACTTTTATAATACGGGATCTCCGACAGATTTTTCATTAGCACCGTTGTTACAGATCTAAAGTTAAGTTTAATTTTTTTTTTTTTTTTTTATTTGGCACTAGCTCCAAAAATTTGGTGCCATATGGCCCGTTTCAAAATTTACAATTTTTAATTTTTTACATTTTTTACCATAATAATAATAATTTAATTTTAATTTCTTTTCATTCACCTAGCACACATCGATCCCCTTTCACACTTCTATCTGATTTGTTCTAATAAATTCATACATATTCTTATATACGTTCATTCCCATTCGTAATAATTCAGTTAAACTACTTGCACTGAATAGAACGTCGAACATTTGTCTGCTCTGGTTAAATGCAGAACATTTCAGAATCAAATGTTCGATGTCCTCCACAACCAAACAGCTTTCACATAATTCACACACAACCAAATTGCGTTTCTTCAAACATTCTTTCCAATTTCCATGATTCAATCTCACTCGTTCCATAGTTCGTAACATTCTAGTATCTCCTTTGAGCACCTTAAAGAACGGTTGCCTCAAAGGAGACCTAACCAACTCAAAGTACTTCTTACCTTTCACCTGACATTTTTCAACAAACTCTCTCTCCCATTTTCTGCACAGATTCATCTGAAACATGCGAAGTACGTCTCTGGCATCCATGAATTCATATTCATTTACATCCTCAATCAAACAACCCCGTTTTGCAAGCATATTGGCTCTTTCATTACCTTCAATCTGTAGGTGTGAAGGTATCCATTGAAGGATGACCTCCCTCCCATAAGATTGAAGATACTTATATAGCATTTCCACATACACATTGCCATGAGTTCCCCCACCCTTAATAATTAATTCCAACCCACTCCGGGAGTCAGAGAATAACACTATTCTCCTTCTCCCTTGTGTCATTGCCAACTTAATCCCTTCCATAATCGCTATCAATTCTGCATTCATTATACAGATACTGTCATGCACTCTTACCATTACACTCTTACCTTCGTCATTGAAGGAATATAAATTCTCACACCTACGCGATCATCATTTACACTAGCATCTGTATACACTTCCACATGTGCAACATAATTCATTCGCATTTTGCAAAATTCGCTCTTAACCGATAACTCATTCATCATTGCTTTTGTTGTGTCACCAAACTTCAACCGCACTATTAGATTGCTCGGAGGGACTTTCGGATTTGCCGGATTTGTACTAATTTATTGTCCTTAGTTAACATTCGCACAGTCTCTCGCACGGTGATCCATTCCCTCTTAAAATTAAGAGGCGAATCACCCAATTCAGACCACAGAGTGTGTATTGGTGTCGAATTGATCGCTCCCAATACCACTCTAGCACACGCATTCTCCACAAGCATCAACTTTTTAAACCCAACCTTGGACCCATCACCATATATACTCATTCCATACGCAATTTTAGTTGACACTAGCGCCTTTGGTAACATATCAGTCACACCCGGATGAGCTCCCCATTTTGGTTTGCTAACCCTTTTAATCACGTACAATCTACTCTTACAATTATCGGCCAATTTTTCCATATGCACTTTGAAACTTATTCTTCTGTCAATCCAGATTCCTAAATACCTAGTCAATTTCACACACTCAATTCTCTCATTATATATTCGCACATCAACCATCCGATTCGTTCTAAAACCCATACTACAACATTTACTCGAATTTACTCTCAAATTCAGTTCACTCAAACATTCGGTTACCTGATTCACACATTCTTGAGCCTGACTCAAGGCCTCCCCGATGGTACTCCCCTTGCCCATCAGGATAAAGTCATCTGCAAATTGCAAAATGACTTTGCCCGAGGAGTTACACCTATGTATCGAGCTCGTATACAGGTTGAAGAGAGTCGGTGAGATTTTACTGCCTTGGGGGAGGCCGATAGTCATCGCTCCTTCCAACCTATACCCACCACCACATAAAACTAACTTTCTCTCATTCATGAACTCATACACCCATTTGCAAATTTTCCAAGGAAACCCCAAGTCCATAAGGATCTGATAAAGTTTCCCTGGAACCACGTAATCATATGCCCTTTTTATATCCAAAAATCTATTCTATATCCCACACAAACTTTTCTACACACTCATTAGCAGTGGTTGTGACGAAACCCAAAGGTGGTTTCCGGCAACAAATTTCCCTCATTCACAAATTTATCGATACGACCTTTCACCATACCATTCACAATTTTAAAAAATACATTCAACATACATATTTCCCTGTAATTTGTTGCCAGATTCCTATCCCGATCCCTTTTAGGAATAGTTACCACGCTGCTTTCCTTCCATTTTTCCGGTATCTGAATACTCATCCATACTTGATTGAAAATTCGAAGCAAGGCCGCCTTGGCTTCGAATTCTAATCTACTAATCATTTTATAACTCACTCTGTTGGTTCCGGGGGTAGTAGATTTGGATGTTTCTAAAACCCCTCGGAACTCTTCCCATTCAAACTCCTTACACATATCGTTCATAAATTCATTTTCATTATCAGGTAGCAAAACTTCATACGTATCACTCAAATTGTTACGTACGTCCGTAATCATTTGTAAAAAGACACCTCCATTCTCTATGTCATCTAACACTGCATTTCTGCCTTGCGCTCTATATCCTCTCACTCTATTAAATTTATCCCATACATCCTTAGTTGTGGTTCTATGTGTCATTTTTGATACATAGTCCCGCCAACTTTTCCTTTTCGCTCTACGGATAGCCTTTTTCAATTTTGCATTCATTCTTACATAATTTATTCTGCATTCATGATATATACACCTACTGAACTCTCTCAATGCTATCCGTTTCCTTTCATACCAATACTGGATTTCATTGTTCCATCAACCATTCACCTTGTATTCATTCCCTCTGATATTTATAGTGCACATTTCATTCACTCTCTCTATTTCATCCTCAAGTTGGTTAACCTCCTTTACTTCTTTCATTATGAGAGTCTCATTCATACGTTCGACCCATTTCTTACCATTCATAATGACCTTACGGTCTATGTCAACATTTATACCACCTAAGCATGCCCTGATCAAATAATGATCACTACCCAAATTCTCATCTGTGACATTCCAAGTGACTTGGCTCGCCACCCCGCTAGATATTAAAGTTAAATCTATCGCGCTGGCTGTCGACCCCACTCTCGGCATTCTAGTCGACCCACCATCATTCAGGACTACGAGATCGGAATCCAGAATGAGGCGAGTCAACCAGTTACCTCTAGCATCAGTTCTTTCACTCCCCCATATTCTCGAATGCGCATTCATATCACCCTGTCATCACTTTTGCCTTCCACCCATTCAAACAAAATTTGAAAATCTCGTTGGCTTCTCTCTCTGTCAGACGTAGACAACACTGGAGTTGCATAGATACTGTTATACGTGTCTGCTGTGTAATACCGATATGGAATGCGTATTAAATTGTGAACCTGTGATCCTTCCACTCACTTAAAATATTTTGTATTGAAACACTTAAAATTTTGGTGATAATTCAATAAATATTTATTATTAACAAAAAAATGTATTTAATTTAAATTGCACAATGCTTAAGGCGGCCGAATCGATCATGATCCAGTTTTTCGTTTTCATAAATATATATTTTAGTAAAATGATCTATGCGTAAGTATTTGAACCTAAATACATAATTTGTATACAGCAAGTTTACATGTAATACGTATATACATAAATTTCAAAGTATATAAGGTATAAAAAGTATTAACAGAATATGTACTATGCATACTAATAAAGCTTAACACTAATTAAGGTTAATAATACTAATATATAATAAATATAATTCAAAGTCAGGGGTGGATTATAACATCCCTATCCCCTTGGAGAAGATGAATTATACGCAGGATGATTCATCTTGTCCCAACTAATTGTATGTTTTTTTTTTTCAAAAATAGGTATATAATTTTTATTTTTCATTAACTACATATAAAATTTAAATTTATATAATGCAAATTCTTAATTAAAAATAAATTTTGAATAACAATAGTCATTCACTTAATTTTTCTCGGTGCTCAATTATAACATAGTTCAACCTGAACAACAACAATTTCTCAAGAGATGCAATATTCTGAATTCAAAATGAAAATTTCGAGAAGTCTGTAACACTCCGATTGGATTATTCTTCGAATAATTTTAGTCTATTGTTGTGAACCGTTCTGACTCCACGATTTACACGAATGGAGGAATTTAGTGGTGAACAAATCTGAATTATCTCATACGGTCCCGTCCATAACGGGTCCAGCTTATTTGATCTGGCGTCGTTTTTTAAAAGGACCTTATCCCCAATTTCAAAAGTTGGTGTATTTGATTTTTGGTCATTGTATTCTTTGGATTTTGTTTTATGTTTTATCAATAAATTTCTCGCAACTTGCCACGAATGTTGAAGTCTTACTTTGAGTTCCGATAAATAGTCGTCGTAAGTATATACTGGATTTGTATCTTTTTGGATAGAGCTAGGAATATTCGGTTTATATCCTAAAAGAAGTTCAATAGGCATAAAAGAAGTCGAAGTATGTGGTGTTGAATTAAAATTGAAAATTGCATAAGGAATCCATTGATCCCATGCTAACGGATCGTCTTTAATAAAATTTCTTAAGTACTCTGTTAATGTACGGTGTGATCGTTCTAACGCACCATTTGATTCTGGATAGTACGCTGTGGTATTAATTTTTTTAATTTTCAGAATTTTTGCAGAGTTTACTAAACATTTCAGACATAAAATTAGCTCCTTGATCTGTGACAATGGAATTAGGTGCACCGAAACTACATATAAAGCTTTCAGAAAATGCTCTAGCCACCGTGTCAGTATCTTGTGAAGATATTGGGATTGCGAGAGAGTACTTAGTGAGGTCATCCTGTATCGTTAACATATATTTGTTACCCTTATGTGCAACAATCATTGGGCCTACTATGTCCATGAAAATCTTATTAAATGGAATTCTTGACGTTGATGTGATCTGCATTGCACATTTGTTTACGCGAGAGACTTTGTTTTTTTGACAAGACGAGCATTTCTTAATAAATGATTTTATTCGCTTACTCATACAAGGAAACTCGTAGTATTGCTTGACTCGTTTTATGGTTCTCGGAAAACCTTGATGACCACCAAGTGGTGTAATGTGGAATTCCTTTATAACTTCATTTATATCTTCTTCAGCTGATAGTGATTTTCGAATTGTTAAATTAGTCGGAACAGATTTAGAAGGCGGAATTATCACACTATCTTGAATGGAATTATCGGAAGAAGTATCGTGAGGTTCATCAGGAGTCGTATCTTGTGTCACTTGTCTCGCTTGTGCTCTAGTAATGGCTGCAATAGTTTTATCAGATTTATGTGTTTCAGAATCTTCAGAAATTTTTATACGGCTAAGAGCATCCACGTTTTGATTCATCTTTCTAGGTTTGTATTCTATGTCATAATTATACTCATCCAGCTCCAATCGCCAACGGATTAGACGAGAACTAGGTTTTGGATTTTTATTGAGCCAAACTAAGGGTCGATGATCGGTTATAATCACAAATTTCCTGCCATATAGATAAGGATGAAACCTTTGAGTAGCCCAAACAACCGCTAAGAGCTCTTTCTCGACTGTAGGATAATTTTTCTCCGCATCATTAAGAAGTCTACTGGCGAAAGAAATTGGTAAGACTTGTTCATCGAATAACTGGGAAAGTACTACTCCAATGGCGTAATCGCTAGCGTCAGTCGTTAATATAAAGGTTTTTCCAAAGTGTGGACGTTGCAGTATAGGGGATGACATAACAGAGTTCCTTAACTTATGGAAAGCTTCGTCGCAATGAGCATTCCATTCGAACTTTATATTTTTACGTAATAATCGACTAAGGGGTTCTGAAATTTTAGAGTAATCTTTAATGAATCTTCTGTAGTAACCAGAAAATCCAAGAAACGATCTGATTTCTTTAGCATTTGTCGGTGTAGGGTGTTTCATTATTGCGCTTACTTTGGATTTGTCAGGTTTAACACCGTCCTTTGTCACAATATGTCCCAAACAACAAATTTCAGTTCTCAGAAACTGACATTTACTAGGCTGTAATTTTAGATTATATAAACGTAAACGTTTCAAAACATCAATTAACTTTGAGTTGTGGTCTTGAAGATCGTAACCGTAAATAACCACATCGTCAAGATACACAAAACATCTGAGACCATTTAAACCTAATAATATCGTATTCATCATACGCTGAAATGTTATGGGTGTCCCTTTTAGACCAAACGGCATTCGCAGGAAGTGGAAATGACCAGTTCGAGTGCTAAACGCTGTCTTTTCCCTATCGTCAGCGTACAACTTAACTTGGTGGTAACCGTTTGCCAAATCCGATGTCGTAAAATAGTTTGATTTGCCTAACTGGTCCAAAATCTAAGTTATGTTTGGCAGAGGATAAAATTGGTCAACAGTGATGTTATTTAGCCTACGGAAATCTACCACCAATCGCCATTTCCTACCACCAACCGCCATTTCCGATTTTTTTGGAACGATTAACAAAGGAGAATTCCAGGGACTGGTACTGGTTTCGATAATTTTGTTCCTTAGCATTTCATCAACCTGTTTATCAATTTCGTCTAACGTTGCCTCAGGTAAGCGGTAAGGTTTAATGTGAATCGGTTGGGAATTTCCGACAGTAGGAACTTTATGACAGAAAGCATCAGTAGTTGTCAGAGTATCGCCCTCTAAATAAAATACATCATTGAAATCGCGACAAATTTCCAATATAGATGATTTTTCTTTTCCATTTAGATGGCTGAAATTTAGACTCTTGCCGAGTTTGTTTAATCTGTTTTCTACGTTCGGATTCCAACTTCCAATTTTGAAAAGTTCATATGAATTAACCGATTCAAAACTTATTTTAATCTGTCCGACGTCAATCGCGTAATCGTTTGTATTAACTAAACTTATTGGAACTCTGTTAAGAGCGAAATTGACTACTGAACTGGCAATACACACACCATTTGTAATTTCATGTGATAGACAGATATAATCTTTGTTAATTTGACAAGGATTAGGAACGTGTATAATCTTTTCGACTCGAGGCGGAAGTGTTTCGTTGGAAATTTCCAGCTCGACAACTGATTTCGGCAACCCACAAAGTGGTAACTGATGTTGTAAATCACGAATCGAAAATTCAAGAGTAGAACTATTGTAGTCGATAACACATTTATTGTCTTGCAAGAAGTCTTTTCCTAAAATACCATCTGACAGAATTGGGAATGAGTCCAAAACTAAATGAAATTTCTGGTCTATTTTTGAATCACCTACGATTAGTTTACTGTGACAAAGTGCCAACGTTTCAATTTTTTCTGATGTAATGCCCTTTATTTGACACTTAAACTCGGGGTGACAAACTGTTCTGGGTTTAACTGAAGATTTTTTTATTAGACTGACATCCGCTCCTGTGTCAATAAGGAAGTATAAGATAGGGTTATCGGATATGTCCAGATTTAGAGTGACATATTTTGTATTGACGGAATTATTATTTGATGACTGATATAGTATCTTTGGGTATTCATTAACGGTTGGTTGATTGGTTTCGATCTTTGATTTATTTACTGATACGGCGGGTGACAAATCGATATCTTCACTAACAGATTTAAGCTCAGAATTAGTTAGCGACACAGATTTACAGGTTTTGAACTCGGACAACTGTATCCTGATTCTTCTGAACGAGTTCTTGACAGTTTTCCGCGACATTTATATTTTTGTGTAAAGGTGGATTGGAATTTTCTCGTCGCTGATTACTAACGGGTGATTTTTTAAGAGCTTGAGAACTTTTTTTTAAAAAAAAACGCATAAAATTTGCAAAATCTCATCGGTTCTTTATTTGAAACGTTAGATTGGTCCATGACATTTACTTTTTGAAGATAATTTCATTTAAATGTTGACCGCGGCTGCGTCTTAGGTGGTCCATTCGGAAAGTCCAATTTTGGGCAACTTTTTCGAGCATTTCGGCCGGAATAGCCCGAATTTCTTCGGAAATGTTGTCTTCCAAAACTGGAATAGTTGCTGGCTTATTTCTGTAGACTTTAGACTTGACGTAGCTCCACAAAAAATAGTCTAAAGGCGTCAAATCGCATGATCTTGGTGCCCAACTTACCGGGCCATTTCTTGAGATGAATTGTTCTCCGAAGTTTTCCCTCAAAATGGCCATAGAATCGCGAGCTGTGTGGCATGTAGCGCCATCTTGTTGAAACCACATGTCAACTAAGTTCAGTTCTTCCATTTTTGGCAACAAAAAGTTTGTTAGCATCGAACGATAGCGATCGCCATTCACCGTAACGTTGCGTCCAACAGCATCTTTGAAAAAATACGGTCCAATGATTCCACCAGCGTACAAACCACACCAAACAGTGCATTTTTCGGGATGCATGGGCAGTTCTTGAACGGCTTCTGGTTGCTCTTCACTCCAAATGCGGCAATTTTGCTTATTTACGTAGCCATTCAACCAGAAATGAGCCTCATCGCTGAACAAAATTTGTCGATAAAAAAGCGGATTTTCTGCCAACTTTTCTAGGGCCCATTCACTGAAAATTCGACGTTGTGGCAGATCGTTCGGCTTCAGTTCTTGCAGGAGCTGTATTTTATACGGTTTTACACCAAGATCTTTGCGTAAAATCTTCCATGTCGTCGAATAACACAAACCCAATTGCTGCGAACGGCGACGAATCGACATTTCACGGTCTTCAGCAACACTCTCAGAAACAGACGCAATATTCTCTTCTGTACGCACTGTACGCATTCGTGTGGTTGGTTTAATGTCCAATAAAGTAAACTGAGTGCGAAACTTGGTCACAATCGCATTAATTGTTTGCTCACTTGGTCGATTATGTAGACCATAAATCGGACGTAAATCGCGAAACACTTTTCGAACCGAACACTGATTTTTGTAATATAATTCAATTATTTGCAAGCGTTGCTCGTTAGTAAGTCTATTCATTATGAAATGTCAAAGCATACTGAGCATCTTTCTCTTTGACACCTTGTCTGAAATCCCGCGTGATCTGTCAAATACTAATGCATGAAAATCCTAACCACAAAAAAATCACCCTTTATATAACCGCTTCCTGCAGTCTTTAAGCATATGTCCTATGTGTTTACAATATAAACACCTCACTGCGTTTGTTGTAGTTTGTGAGTTTGTCACTGATCTTCTATTACTGGACACGAAATTCCGAGAATTTGGTGAGATTGAAGTGTGAGTTGAACTTGGCTTGTTTAGTTGGAAACAATCTTTAGCGATGTGACCTGATTTGGAACATAATTGGCATTTAATAGACGTTGATTGTAATCTAGGCTTGTTCATAAATGACATTTCCTCCTCTATGGCTTTATCGATTGCTTCCTTCAGTGTCTTGTATCGACAGGCTTTCACTATGACCGCAATGGAATGATGCAGTCCGTCTTGGAACGAGCGTAATGCAGTTGCTTCGTTCAAGCTATTTATTACTTCCGCACTCTTTTTGCCTTCCCTACGTATGCAAGCACTATTAAGTGCAGATAAGGTTTTCTCAATATTGCGCGCAAACGTACGAACGTTTTCATTTTGACCCTGAACATGCTTAATGAGTTCAATTTGCAGTTGCTCGACTGATCGAGAGTCTTCAAACTGCAATATTAACTGTTTTTTCAATTCGCCCCACGTTTCGATCGTCTTGTATAAGATTAATTCGTAAGCTCTACCAAAAAGTTTCGATTGAACAATTTGTAGAAAGGTGTCTTTTTCGTCTTTTGACGTCAGAGGCTTATAAAAAAATTCACATACATTTATGTATTTATTTAGCGAACTAACCGAACCATCGAACTCGGGTACCAATCTTAAGACATGGTCAATATTTAGCGACATACCTTGATCAGTTTCGAAATTATTAAGACTTGAATTCACCTGAGGTTTAAATTTAACAGAATCAACGGAATTAGAACGATCATCAGAATCAGCACACTCAAGACTTTTTTCAGAGATGGACGGAGCTTCGAGCTTACAATCAGACTTGTCCAAATTATCACCAATCAAAATATTACTTACGGTTTCTTGTTGTTCAGCGTCTTCTTCGTCGTTATCAATAATAATTATTTTGTCCCGTAAATGAATTGACGTTCTCTTCTTCATAAGCACCTGTATATAATTGAGCTCCTCGAAAGTGTTTTGTAATATTTGCCAAATAATAAAAAAAAAAAATATAAAATGGAATTATAAATTTTGTAATATTTAATGCTTGAGAAAAAATAATAATTTTAACATAAACAATTTACCTAGGTTCATACCATGTTGGAATAAAAGTTATGATAAGGCACAGCTATTTATTAAACTGTAATGTTAGTTTTACGTGTTGATACTGTTATTGCTGGACATGGGGTTTACCATAAACCAAGAAGATGATGATGTTTAAAACTGCAGAGCCCATAATATGCAAATTATTGATGTGATGATTGTAATCAATGAAATCCAGATTTTAATTGAACCGTATGTTGATGAATTGTAATGATTCGGTTCCACGTTATGATGCTGATATCAAGGCGATGTTATGTTTCTAATATAACAATTTTTCGTTGTAGCTGTTACGCGAGAATTGCAATTTGTGATGACTGATGCGGTTTAATTCTTAATATGTGATGAATTCCGCTATTTGGATGTATGATAATGAAATTTACTACAGTTATATGAAAATTTCTCAAATTCCGAATGATTTTGTGATTGCAGTTGCAGATACCGGTTTGATGACCGTAGAATTATTAAACTGCATGTGACATAGCATATTGTTTATGCTATGTTTGATGATGATTATAAAATTTATAAAAAATTTTCCTCAAATTTTGTTCTCAAAATGTTAAATTTGTAAACTACAAATATTGTTGGGCTGGCCGTGATGTGATATACGAATTAGTCAGAGCACTGTACAATGTAACGATTACGGCCTTATAGTATCATTGCACTTAAAATACAACTTTTGACACACATTAGGTATTGTACTTGGGCTTTTACGTCGATTTCTACAACACAATTTAACTAATGGTTTTATAACTTAATCGACAATCGAATTTTACACACTAGCAAACTTTAATCAACCAAATGTTATAACTTTAATTAAACTTTGAAGCTTCGAACAGCCTTCCGCTAGTTTTCCGCTGTCACCAAATGTTATACGTGTCTGCTGTGTAATACCGATATGGAATACGTATCAAATTGTGAACCTGTGATCCTTCCACTCACTTAAAATATTTTGTATTGAAACACTTAAAATTTTGGTGATATTTCAATAAATATTTATTATTAACAAAAAAATGTATTTAATTTAAATTGCACAATGCTTAAGGCGGCCGAATCGATCATGATCCAGTTTTTCGTTTTCATAAATATATATTTTAGTAAAATGATCTATGCGTAAGTATTTGAACCTAAATACATAATTTGTATACAGCAAGTTTACATGTAATACGTATATACATAAATTTCAAAGTATATAAGGTATAAAAAGTATTAACAGAATATGTACTATGCATACTAATAAAGCTTAACACTAATTAAGGTTAATAATACTAATATATAATAAATATAATTCAAAGTCAGGGGTAGATTATAACAATACTAACAAATAACAAGTTTCTGTCCAGATTCCGAGTTTTGGCCGCGATGACTTCAATGTGCTTGAAGCGCGGTATGTCACAAAGGACCAGGCTGATATTGGCACGTGCCAATATCACCACTCCGCCGAAGCTATCAGCCCTCGGTCTGGACAGATAATTGTATCCTTTCATCCGAAACGTCTTACCCTCCCGCTCCCAAGTTTCACTCAAAATCATCACATTCACATCATTATTGGTCAGATAATTCCGCAACATATCGCCATTGGCATATATACTGCGAATATTTATCTGACCAATTTTCATGCATTCATTGGATCTCAGCATTCGCTCTACCATTCAAAGAAATGAAGAAAGGATAGGGCATTTATAAATGCAAATGCGTTCTCTTTCCTCCTTCCCTCATTCATCATCAATCATACTTACATGGTTATTTCCAAATAGTGTTAATTCTTTTGGAGTTAAATTGAATGTCTCATTGCTAGCCATGCTTCATTTTTTTTATGTTCTCTATGTCCATTGCTGTATTACAAGTTGTTTGTTGATTTGATTGCGGTTGTTGTTGAAAACTTTCTTGTTGTCGTTGTACTTGCTGTATTTGTTGTTGTAGTTTGTTCGTTTCTAGTAGTTGTTTTAGTTGTTGCGGCTGTTGTTGGTTTTGGTGTTGTTGTACTTGATCTTTTTGTTGCTGTTGTTGTTGTGGTTGGTTTAATTGTGTCTGTTGTTGCCTTGAAGTTGAAATAGTTTTTGGATATGATTGTGGTTTTGTCTGTTCTAGTTGGTTTTCTTTGTTTTGCGGCTTTTGTGGTGTGTTTGGTGGGTTAAAGAAGGTTTTTAGTGTATCTGCATATGTTGTCTGGTTAGTTGGTGTGGTGTTTGCATATAATCGAAAATATTTGGCTTTCGCCTCGGGAAATGTTAATCTATCTACAGTTTTAATTTTTACTATTTCTACTTCTCGTTTATATACTCGACATTCCTTACTGTTGCTGGTGTGTGCCTCTCCACAATTTATGCATTTTAGTGTAGTGCACGGCTGGTTGTGTGGTGTTACTTCACTACATTTGTAGCACTTAGGATCACTTGTGCATCTCTTTTTGGTGTGACCAAATTTGTGGCATTCGGTGCACTTCAACGGATTTGGAATGTACAATCGAATGCTTAGTTGTATAAAGCCTGCCCTCACATATTCCGGTAATACTGGTGAATTAAAAGTCAGGATAATTGCTGCTGTGTCCGTTAATTTATTTTCCACCCATTTCTTTATTTTGTATACCTCTATGGCGCCTTGGTCCTTAAGCCCTTCTTTGATTTCCTCCTCAGTTAAACTTTTTAGGTCGTGGCAGAAAATGATACCTTTGGAACTGTTTAATATGGGGTGTTCCATCACTTTTATTTGGTCCCAGAGATGTTGCCTTCAGTAATGCATCCGTCGCTGCCTGATTTTTTGTCAGAACCAAGAGTTCTCCAGCTCTCGAACGTTGCGTTTTAATGATACCTTTGGTTATCATATCCAGCGCTTTTTGTATTCCAAAAGGTGAAAAATTTGACAGGTTTTGTCCCTCCTGCTCGTGCTTGATTATTAGATATTTTTCATTTACTCCATTGCAATCCATTATATCTGCACCGCCACCGAATCCTAATCTCTTTGTTCGCATTTCTTCGATCTTTTTCCTTTTGGAGAGTTGGGTATTATTTCCCAACATCCTCAACGGTGCGAATCTATTTGGGCTTTCAAACATCGCCCCTTTTAAGGGCCGAAGCCCTCCTTTTGCCTACACCTGACTTTACTTACTGTCTAAAAACGCACCGCTTAAATATAAACAAACACTTGTTGTTGTTGTTGCCACCAAACAATAATCCACTTAAACACTATATATTTGCGTCCACCACCTTTTTAATATTATAAAATTGTTCGTACACCACTATAAAACTATTTTAACTTAATGAAAATCCAAAACCACTTTAATTAACTATTTATTAAATGAAAACTAAATTTTACACCGAGCTGTCAATTTTTATATGTACGCTTGATGTCGATTCACTGTTCTTGATGAGTTAAGTTTGATAAAAATAGAAATACATGCGAGCGCTGCAGAAATATAAAAACCGCTTCGTTCGTTTTATTAAAGAAAATCATCCTTCAGTGGTTTGAGAACATACCGGCACTGAAAGCAGTTGATAATAGTTCTGAAGTCGAGATTCCTTGATGTCTAAATTCAACACACTCGGGAACATCTGATTACATACCATATCGATACAAAAGATGCTGAAGGATAGAACAGAGTATACTTCTACTACCTATGTATCATTACATACCAACAGGAGATTATAAGTAGAGGTCTAGATCGCACTCTGAAATAAGTAGTGCTAGACTTTGGAGAGACACCAAACCTTTCGGTAAAATGTATTTATTCTTGGACACGCGCGCTCTTCAAGTCACTGTCAAGCACATATTTACCCACTTCCCTATATAAACAAGATATCGATTTAAACAAATTATTTTCCAATTAAAGTGCCCCTGATGATGTCACCATCCCGTGGAACAATGCGTATAAGCCTACTCTTATTGTATTTATATTGTACTATTGATTGTATCTGTCTATAACATATAAAGCGTATTGCTTATTTAACTGCAGGCTGGATTGCTATATGATATACAAGTTAAAATTAAGTATATGGCGAGTTGCTTAACATTTATAAAAACCTCACCAAACGTTAAATAGAATTTCTTAACCAATTACTACGGCATCATGTGGTGACATTTATCCCGGTCCGTTGCTTAAATTTAGCTAGTAAATTAGTTCAATTTGGATCATCACAAAACATCAAGAGCTTGTCAAGTGATGCAACCTCCACAATACGTATAGTTTTCGAGTTGTCCGTTGTTCAATATTTTTCAAAAATCTGTTAATAACACAAGGACTTCGGCGTATTTTAACGGATACTGTTCGAATGGAAAACCTTAATTTTGGCCATTTGACCGACCTCACAGTTAAAGTTTTTTAGAGACCTTGTACGTTTTGAAATACGAGGAAACTAAAATATTACCAATATTTTATTTTCCAATACGGTTGCTACGACTAACCAAACAAAAAATCTTGAACTTTACTAACCGAATAAATGACAGTTGAACACAGCAGATTAATTAAATTTGCAAATGTTTAGAATTATTTTTATTTTTTATTACATATTATATTATATATTAGCTTACATATTTTTTAAACATGTCGTACCAAAAGCTCATACGATCAAGTTCAGGATAACTTATCATTTTTAGGTCATCTGATATGTTTAAACATTCAACAGAGTCAGTTGCAACTGGTGTCCAAATAGTGGGTTGCATTAGGGCTGAGTTAGGATTTCCCGTTTTTACAAAATTAATCCACATCGAAGAAATTTGTTTAACTTTATCCCATTCTGGCGATTCTTTATCAATAGAGCGATACATCATTGTAGAATAAATATAATTCAGGTCAGCGCCATGCCCAACACCTTCGAGCGGCTTACCCAAATCTGGAAACATTTTCTTAAAATCGAAAACTTCCGAAAAATAATCAAATCGATATAAATAGGTTGGTACTACGGAGTTGTTGCCATCTACTCTTGATTTAACCGCTGCGTAAATACCGTAAACGAATAATTTATCGGACATCAAATCCAAATATTTAGTAAGCGTTTGCTTTTCGTGAAAGTTTAAAACTTCACCACCGATATAAAATGATCTCATCAGATTGCCAAGCTTCTTACACTCATCACTGTTTCTGCCTAACCCAAGCTCAAAAGGTATTAAATATTTAAAATCACCAATGTAATCGGCGCCTTCTGGAAAATCTTTTATTTTTTCCCAAGCCGTCCATAACATGTTTGCCTCGTGAGTTGTGGCTCCAATTATTATTGGAATATTTCGACTCCACTGTTTAGATATCATATTTACAAGCGGCTCAGGTAAAAAGCATTGTTCACTGATGTACGGTTCAACTAATGGAACAAATGCTGAATAAATTCGTTCGTGTGTCTCCTCTTTTGTTATTATAGAGTTTTGTGTCATAGCCAACTCTTCAACGGACAGATTTTGCAAAATTTCAAGAGCTTTCGAGATACCATCTTTCTCAACCCAACCAAACTTCTTAGCTAATCGCAAACCATATTGTTTATTTGGAACACTAGCCCAACTGTTTAATGCAGCTCCACTCATCACAATCGCTTTGTGGAATAAATCACGTGACATATCCGATATCAAATGATAATGTACGGATGCTCCTCCAGCACTTAAACCCAACAAAGTAATGTTATTTGGATCACCACCAAAGCATTCTGCATTCTTTTTAATCCACTTTAGAGCTAGGGTTTGATCTTTCAGTCCTGCATTGCCGGGTACCTTTACATTTGGATCATCGAAACTCAAAAAACCTAGTACCGCTAGTCGATAATTAAACGAAAAAAACACGATGGTATCTTGTAAAATGTTATCCGGTCCAAACATTTCGTTCGAACTGGATCCACCAATAAAACCCCCACCATGAATCGATATAACAACTGGCTGCAATTTAGTTGGTTTCAAATCTCTTGTGAAAACGTTAATGTACAATTCAGCTTCTCCTCCACTAAATTTATTTAGGAACAAATCATTCTGGGCAACTAATGATATGTCCTGAGTTCCATCAAATACCTCGGTCCAATTGTCAGCAGGTTCGGGGTCCTAAGGAAATATAAATAAGGCCAAATACTTAAACTTATCTATTCACAATTGTTCAATTATTCAAACACCATGCACTTACCTTAAATCTTAATTTCCCAACTGGTGGTTTCATATATGGAATGCGTTGAAATGCAAACACATCATTACCATAGTGAGTGGTATAAATTTTCCCTTTCACTGGGCCACTATTTGTTTCGACAACTGGGTTCTCCATTATAAAGTGTTTTTACTAAATGAACAACTGCTCAACGAAAAGCAAAGTATATATACAAAATTTTACAGTCGTCATTGCGAGAGATAAGATTAAAGTGCGAATTCATTCTGAAAATTAAGTTCTGTAAGTATTAATTTAACTTGTACAGGGTGGACTTTGGGTTAATTGAAACGAACTCATTTAAAATTAAATTAAAATAGAATTTTTTTACTAGATTATAAATTGGAATATTTTGGTGCAACGTTATTTGTACCATTAATAAAGTTGCACCAAAATATTGTCCGTCTACAAAACTGAAATTGTTTCAAGAATACATTATAAGCCAAAATAATTATGTTGGGGTAGAAAGCCGTTTGTGAATTGAGATAGTGTCAGCTAAATAAATATTTTAAAAAGGTGTTACGCCACCGCGATCAGTGGCTACCCTGTCTTATTAATTCAATGTATTGTGTGTAGATAGTTTCTATTGTATACATACAATTACCAGTTTACGATCAACCAAATAATTATATTAAAATAAGTTAATAAGTAGGAAGGTCACACACACACACACACACACACACACACACACACACACACACTTGCTTATAAATTAGATGTTAAATTCCCTACATAGTATTTCTGTTTTTATTTTATTTTTCTACATTCCATCGTATCAATATTATACAAGTGTATGTGTCGATAATTCAGAGTAAATTAGAATTGTGTTAGAAATATTAAAGCTAGCCGACAATTTTCAACCTAAAGATGGTAAATCAGATAGTGGCTTTGCTATTCCCGCCGAAAAAATATTTTACAGCAGAAAGATATATTACTCGACATCCCTATAGTTATACTATCATCTGCCAATTAGATGGGTTATAATCTCAGGGCTATTATGAAAAATTCGATATCGGATCAGAAAGCGGATTTTGCTATTATGAAAATCCGATATGGAAAAATTTCATATTATGAAACTAAAAAGACAAAACGAAATTGGATTTTCCGAAAATCGAATGTCAAAATCCAACTGCTATTTAGTCGTAGTTGACGAATTTCATTTTTTGTTATCGAATGTGTGCGTTTCTTCAATATATTATTTTTACGAAATATAAAAATTAAAAAACATTTAATTAAACAATATTTAAAATGCAAGTGTAATATATTTAAATAAAAAATATTCATATTTAAATGATAATTAAATTATTTATTTTAAATTGATTACGACTACAGCAACAACGGTAGAACAATTTAATTTACTTGTCGGTTTTATGGAACGACGAGGGAATCGCAAACAATTATTTGAATGCTCCATAATTTGTGGGGTAGTATAACGGAGGAGTTAAACGAAAAAGGTCCACCAATCAAAACAGTGATCGGCTGGAAATAAGTGAGGTTGTGTCAAACTATAACTAAAAACTAAATTCCAAAATTATATATATATATATATATATATATATATATATATATATATATATATATATATATATATATATATATATATATAAATATATACAGGGTGGTTGAGACCAAGTGTTACCAAATGAAAACGCTGTAATTTTTTTAATTTTGATTATTTTTTATTGAAATTTCGTGGAATATGTTGAAAACATATTACATTTTATGAAAAGCATGTTACTGCTCGATATGACCTCCGTTGGCTCTGATTATTTGATTCAGTCTTCCATAGAAAGCATTGCATGAAGACCGAACGTGAGCTTGCGGAATTTTATTCCATTCTAGAACAAGAGCTGACTTCAATGCATCAACACTTTCGTATTTTTTAGTGGACACCTTACTCTCCTAAATGGACCATATGGAGAAATCCATGGGATTCAAGTCTGATGAATATGGTGGCCATTCTTTCGACGAAATCAGCCGCGGAACGCAATGTTGTAAAAATTTCTGTGTCGCTCGAGCTTTGTGTGACGGTGCCGAGTCTTGTTGGAACGTCCAACGGTTCGTACCAAAGTGTTTACGTGCCCAAGGTAGCAAAGCATCGTTTAGGATCTTTTGGCGGTACACCTCTTGGTTTACCTTGAATCCATGTTCGATGAAAACCAGAGGAGTGCGTCCATCTGCAGTCACTGCAGCCCAAACCATAACATAAGCTGGTGATTGCTTGCGCATGGCAACTCTTGTGTCCAAATTATCGTTGGACTTGTGCTCTAACCAAACACGATCAATTTGTTTATTCACATACTGTTGAATGGTGAAAATTTTCTCATCAGAAAAGACAATTTTTGGAATCTCATCACGTTCGGCCAAGGCCTTCAATGCTCGTGTTTGTAACGCCGCGTTGCCCAGCACAGCGTTAAATTTGTGTAGAACGTATAATTGTCGTGACGTCGCATGTACAGTCAATCAAACCTGCTTGGTATTGAGCATGTAGACATGGATGCTTGCTTCGTTTTGCACAGTTAACACATTTTTTGATTATGAAGTTGACGAATTCAAAATTGGGAAGAGATGATTAAGTTTTGGATTTTGCTATCGATCGGATCGCTTTATTTGGTTTTTTTAAGATAATTATTTAATTGAACTGATAAGTATTATTCGTTCCCTAGAAAAGTATTTTTAAATAACTAAATATAAATAATTTTGCTTATCGAGGAACGAAATATTAACCTGATATTTGACGGGTTTGTTTTATTATATGCGACCGATCGCGTGATTTGTGCATTTTATGATAGTCTTCTTGATATTTCTTTTTATGATTTCATAGTGCAAAATTAAATTAATTACATAGAGTAGAACTAAAATATAGTTAAGTTATAATTATTAGTTAAGTAAAATGTGGTCTTATTCACAACATTAAAAACTGAGTGAGTGGTTCCAAGACGTGGTTCGAAATAAATGGTCCATTGCATATGAACCATGTGAAATTACGTGTGGCTCAAAATCAAAAAACTGCAAAATTTGAGTTTATAAAATTAACTGTCATCAAATACAGTGAAAATATTGTTTAAAATTCGTAAAAAAAAATCTACCTAATTTATAATAATCGAATAATAATAAACGTAATAATAATAAGTTTTGAATGTGACATATAATTATAAGCATTGAACTTCTTAAATGAATTGTGCATGAACTGTAAGTTACCGTTAGAAATACAAGTGCTTACCAAACTGTTAAAATTAAAAGAAATATCGCGGTATATACAAATCCAGTGTCATAAGTGGATTTTGTTAAAGTGGACTAGGCTTTAATTTAAAATGCACATATAAAAATTATATAATAATACAATTTAATACAACATAAATCACCTAACTGAAATAAAAAAAAAATCTTGATATAAATAACATATTGCACATAAACGCCTTTGTGTTACGGTTGCGTCTACCCTTACGCAAACCATAAATTTTCCGCTGCGTTATCATTCGAGACGGTATACAACGAATGGCACAACGTTTATTGCGCGACCACCATCATTACAGCTATCAACATGTCATCTCTATTCATCATTGCCGTACACATTTTACCAGGTTCATATTTTCTTTCATTAATAATTTTTTTTTATATAAACTCAAAGTGAATTAAGTAACTAAAAATCTAATTCTTTCTATTGTTAAGTTAAATTGTTTTTTTGTAATTTAGTATAGAATTAGTTAGGCTGTAGTATATAAGTTCTTTTTAGTTTGATTTTGCATATTCGGGAACGGGTTTTATTCATTAATTTTAAATTCATTTCGGTTACTTTCTGTTTATTTAATATTTTTCCCGATGAATAAATTGAATTTTCCCATATCAATTGTAATTTAAAAATTAATAAATTTATGAATTTATTTTATATTATGCATCGATCAAAGCCAATAATTTCAATTATTATTATTATCATTTAATTATTATGAGGCAGTGAACGAAATTAAAATGAGACCAAGGTAGGTTCCGTCATGACAAGCAGTGTTTCAACATAACTACCCTTACGATTCTGGCGATTTAATTGTATATTCTAGTTCTGATGATCGTTTTTCCCATTTTCTTTAATCTTAGCTTCCTGTTTTAATAGTTTCGTCCCGGTCAGAATCCCTTAAGTGGAATAGTTCGTTTTCTAGTTTATCATTTCCAAATCCGCTACCATTTTATATCGCTTATACTGTTAATTAAGTACAGCAGTCGTTAGTGTCATAAATTTTGATTATCATTTCTTTTCTTTCATTTTTTTTAACTCCATACTCGCGGTTTAGCCAGACTGATCCAACCCTTAACAAGCCCACCCCTTCACTCCTGAGATCTAGCCGCGCTATACGTGACCGCGTAAGGGCTCTGAATTAGTATTGTACCATTAAAAATTTCTATAACAGCATGTCTCTAAAGACTGTGACTGTTACATGTTCTTTCAAGCCTAACTTTTTTTGTGCCTCCGTAAGATCTTGAACTTTTTGTATTTTGTAGGACTTCAAGTGTAGTTCATTTTTCAATATGGTTTGAATGCTGTATCGTGAAACATGTAGACGTGCGGCTAATTGATTGGCACTTTGACGAGGATTTCGTTGGATTCGTTTCTTCACATTTCGTATCATTTCTTTTGATGTTGCTGTCTTTTTAGGACCGCCTCTGTTGCGTTTAGCGATGCTACCAGTTTCGTTGTATCGAGTTATGGTTCGATACACAAACATTTTATTCACATTTAAATGCTGGAGCTGACGAACTATTGCTGTTTGTGAATTTCCACCCAAATACAGTGCAATTACACTATTACGTTTGAATTCCATTACGATTTTTTTATGAAGATATTAATTTAGAACAATTATTTGTTGACCACATGTAAACAACTAACCAAACTTCAATCTGTCAAAAAATTGACGCGCGAAAATGACAGCAGAGTGAAGTCAGTAACATTTGGTCTCAACCACCCTGTATATATATATATATATATATATATATATATATATATATATACATATATATATATATATATATATATATATATATATATATATATATATATATATATATATATATATATATATATATATATATATATATATATATATATATATAAATATATATATTGTGTGTATTTTCTTAGGTATGGAAAGACTACAAATATAATATTAAATTAAAATTACAAAATAATAAAAAAAGACTATTAGTTAGACTGAAGGAGGTCCATATAGATGTAAGGAGCTTAGTCAACTAGAAGAACGAATTGATAGGCTTCTAGAATTGACGAAAAAGCCGATTGTGTCCATTATTTACTTAATCAGTCACAATTGCACTTCCGTTAATGTTTATTCTAAAATATTATAATTATTATATACGTTTTAAAACATTTTTATTTATATAGATATATTTCACAGACAGAATATTATAGAAAATAAAATAAATTTCATTTGACTTCAAATCATTAGTGAATTAAAAAACAACAACAAAATAATATTTAGCAACTTCAAATCAATTACAAAACTCATTATTGCTAACTTCATGCTTATATTTGACAATTCGACCAAACAATTTCATAATAGGAAAATTCAATAGTTACAGACCATTTTATTTATTTAGTTTCGAAAATTTCTTCGTTTTTTATACCACATTACACTTCTATCCCCTTTAAACTTGTCCCAAATTCCACTTGTCCCATCCGATATCGGATTATTTCATAATAGCCCTCCATGTAAGCCCAGGTGGAATTTGGAACAAGTGTAAAGGGGATAAGAAGTGTAATGTGGTATAAAACACGAAGAAATTTTCGAAACTAAATAAATAAAATGTTCTGTAACTATTGAGTTACCCATTTCCCATCGATAAATTATCGGCCATTACATAGGTTATATCATTAGATAAGCCCGGATGGAATTTGAGGCAACTTAATTAATAAAATATTTTGTTTCTTTTGAGTTAGCCACTTCTCATCGAATCTACTATGTTTATTAGATAGGTTATAATTCTAGGAAAGCCCAAAGAGGATAGGGAGTGCAATTTGGTATAATATACCAGAAATATAATAACTCAAAAGTTAGCCGAAAATTGCAGCCTAAACCCCTGTAATATCGACATATTTTGTTTCAGGTGGTAGTACAAATATATGTTAGTATTAGTCGAAAATTAAACAACAGTTAGCAGTAAATGTCCGCTGAAAAAAATTTTAAAAATCAGTATCACATAATTCGAATGTTTAACTTTGAAGGTTGTATGAACTGGATGAAGTTAGGCCAAATCGTAAATAGCTGGATCCCGTATTTATAAATTATGATTTTGGCACAGGTGCTGATTAAGGGGTTATGTCAAATTCATAGCCCCTTAACAAATTATAAATATGGGATCCCGCTATTTACGAATTAGTCTAACTTTTAATTTATCATTATGATGCTACAGAAAATATGGCCTGTATATCGATTTTGTCCCATGAGTTACTCATTTAAAATGAGTGACGCAAAAAATCGTAATTATGCACACACAGTTATGTCTTTGTATTTGTATTTTTTGTATAAAAAAATTCAAAAATATATACATAAACACATAAATAATTTGAAAAGTAACACTGTCTTGTAGACATCACAAAAATATGGCGTTTACAATGGTTAATATTTATAAACAAAAACAATGACATGTGACATGCATGTGCAGTAAAGCAAAACAAAAATACACGCATGTCCCTAACATAAACGCAAATACTACTACTATATCTTTCCGGTTACACTCATTTCGTTTCACACATTTTGGGCCAAAATCGATGTCCTGATTTTTGGCATAGGTGCTGACTGTTAGTGCCACAACTCAAATTCATAGGCCCACCGATCGAACTATTTACGAATTGGTCTAACTTCATCCAGTTCATATGTTCTTTAAACATTCGATTTGTTTTATTGATTTTTAATTTTTTTTTTTTTCGGGGAAAATTTACTGCTAACTTCAATAACATGTAATTTTCGGCTAATATCAACAGAATTTTGTACTACCACATGATACAAAATATGTCGACAATGCAGGTTTTTCGGCTGAAATTTTCGGCTAACTTTCGTAGCATCTAACTTTAACAGTATTTTGTATTGAGTTGCTCTGTTATATTATTACAGTTTTTGATCGACCTAGGGAAGTACATTAAACCTTAACATGGGCAGGATTTACAAATGTAAATATTGCAAATCCCGTTTTTTGATTTGTTTATTGACGTTATATGCACAATGTTGAAATGCTATAATAAACTATAATAATATGACAGTGGTTAGTGATTAATTTTTTAATCTTCACCCGAAAATGTAAGAAAAAATTAATAATGCTTTTTCATGCTAATTGCAGCAATATTTTATTATTTATTATTTTTTATTATTGTCTCCGATTATGGGCAAGGATTTACATTTGTAAATATATTTTCTCTTCAAGATATGTGTAGGGGTGAAGTTTTTTCAATCTATGCAACGGTTATTTAAGTACGCCCGAGAAATGTCATCTCGAAATTTTAGGAGCATTTCTTGGCTAAAGTGCAACACGAGAAAAGTGTAAATTTTAAAAAATGTAGGATTATCCCGAATTTAAAATGTAATATAAGACAGAAATAAAATTTGCTGTAAAAAATTACGACAAATCTGAAAATACAATTTACATATCATGGGGATAAGTAAAAAAAATTCATGTGAGATTTGTCTAGCGAAGCTTAAAATTCTGTGGAGGTAATACCGGAGATATATTGCAGTAGTGGTATATTCAGCCGGTTAGATCTTGGTTGTACTATTGAGTCCTGAGAATCTCATTTTCATATCAGGGGATTATGGGGATAAAATACGTAAACGTTGGTGTGGATTTGTGTAAGTAAAAAATTTCACGTCAGATTTGTCTAGCGAAACATAAAATTCTGTGGAGCTACTATACCAAAAATATACTGCTTACTATTACTACTAGTACTACTTTTTTATGTGTGGATATTTGAATTTTTTTAAATGTAGTAATTAACTTTATATGAATAATGAGATAGTTTTTCTCAAAACTGGCTTGTCGAACTCGACAAGGTTTTTATTCTTGAGGTTTGGTTATCACCTAGCCATATAAGTCGCTATCATGTTAGATTGGTATGCATGTTTGGAAATATTGTAAATTTTACGTTTTTACAGGAATTATAACTTGGTCTTAGCGCCAAACCCAAGCTTATAGGCTTGATTACAACTATTTTTCCTATCATGACCTACCATGTTATTCTCAGGAACTTTGAAAAATGTTTGTTTCATTTTTTAAATGTCAATTTGTTTGCGAAAAAAGTTTGTCGTCCCAATATTAAAAAATGTATAATATTCATTGAAAAATTACAAATTTAATAACGAGAATCAGGTAACTTGCAACTTTATGTTAAACTTTATAAACTCTATTAAACTTCTAACAAACATTATAATAAATGTAAATAAAACGTGACAAATGCAAATTGACACATTATACAATCTAATGTTTAAATTTAATCTAACTTGTAGATCACATTCTGCGTTGCATAAAAATAAGCAAATTATCTTGGGCAAATTAATTATTGAAACTCACTAAGTGTGTTATAAATTACAACGTTAAGGTAAAAATTTGATGAAGCTTAACACATTTATAATGCCATTTAGAAAAAATTACACACGTGGCCTTCGTGTACAAGTTAACCATAGGGGTGAGTGCAGGGAAATAAAAAATATTTTAGGTTTTTGGAAATATAAAGAAAGGATGCGGTCACGAAGCTTTAAATAAATCTGATAATGCTTGAAATCATATCAATAACAGCTTTTAATTACCATTAAAAAAGTTTAAACAAATGGCCTTCATATACAAGTTGACCAAAAGGGTCTAGACAAACAAAAAATACTTCTTGTTCTGAAAATACAGAGAAGAGGAGATTAACTAGAAATGACGTCACTAACAAATTGCTAATTAACAGTTAGTAATGTTTGCACAACCATACGGGTCTAGGCAATCAAACAAATAGGCTTTCGAAATATAGAGAAAAGAAGCGACCATGTGGCTTTAAATTTTGTTGTTTGCCTAGATCATTATGGTTCATTATGGTTTATCATCATTCCGCTTCTTTTCTCTGTATTTCTCAAACCTAAAGTAAATTTTGTTTGCCTGGACCCTTACGGTTAACTTGTATGGAGGGCCTGTTATTTAAAATGTCCTACATGGCATTATTATTAATGTGTTAATAACTTCATATGCCTCATGAAATTTTTACCTTAACGTTGTACTCGTAATTTATTACACGCTCAGTGATAAGAGGAACAATAAAGTTTGCCGAAAAGTTGCCAAATACTTCATTTTCGTATTTAATAAAATTCATTTTAAATGATAAATCATTCAGTTTTATTCATTTATACGAAATGAATATATTATATTCACTTATACATATAGAGATTTTCGGATTTAGGTCAAACTTCACGAATTTGTACAGAACCGTGAAGTTTGTCCTAAACGAATCTTAATCTTTTTTAGGACAGATTTAGGACAAACTCCACGCGAATAAATTTTTAATTTGCTTTTTACTTTTATATTTTAAGTAACTACTCGTATATTCTACACCAAATTTCAGATCAAAACACTCATGAAATTTGAATGAGATCAAGTCACGGTTACTAGCGACTAGCCAAAATATTGTTATTAAAATATTAGCTGCAGAGACGAAATAGCCCAAATTTTCGTTGGGCTATGATCGAAATATGCAAACCGTCAGGCGCAGGAGTTTATGTTATAATGCAATCCGGTACATTGGCTTTGTGGGTAATTCGTACTTTAGATCGTAACAAGCGCGAGGAGAACTGTTATCAGACGACACAAAATACAAGAAGTAGACTCAATTTAAATACTTGGATTCGTTGATAAGCGGACAAAATTCCGTTTTGGTAAATAATTTATCAAATAATAATAATAATGAGGCCGAGAAAAGAAATTAATGGTCAAGTGAAGATTCATTTCAGAAAAATCTCGGTTGAGCCAAATCCACTCGAACGGGGCTCTAAATTTTCGGTTGTTTAAAGTAGCCTTTTATAGTTACGTAATTTTTCGAAACCAAACAAATTGTTTTAAGATGTTTTTGTTTGACGTAGTTTATTTTAATTAGAAATTATTAATATTACATTGAATTCAAGTACCCTCGAGAAAGTATAACTGGTATTTTGTGCAATCGTGGAAAGGCGCAATTTTATGCTATCCGATAAGGCTGATAATCTGTTTAATAGTTAAAATTTAAACCATCAATTTAATATATCAGACTAAATAAAACCATAAAGAAATGGAAAATGCAATAATTGCAAATACTTTGAACGGCCCGGTGAAAGGCAAAAAGTATAGAACTTTTTATGGTAAAGATGTGTATGCATTTTACCGAATTCCTTATATGAAGCCACCAATTGGAAAATTAAGATTCAAAGTTAGTAAGATCGAAAATTAAGGGTTAAAATTATAAAACTATTTTGTTGTTATATAAAGGATCCTAAGCCTGTGGACAATTGGACCCATGTGATTGATGGAACGGAAGAAACAGGAAAATTTGCTCAATTCAACCATTGGTTGCAAGAATACTGTGGAGACGAAACTGAATTATACATAAACGTGTTCACGAGAAATTTAAAACCAAATGAATTACAGCCAATTGTGATTTCAATCCACGGTGGTGGTTTCACTGCTGGATCATCTTCGAATGAAATGTATGGACCCGATAACTTTTTACGCGAAAATATTATATTTTTCTCGTTTAATTATCGCCTTTCGGTTCTTGGTTTTTTGAGTTTTGATGATCCAAATTTAAAGGTACCTGGAAATGCGGGCCTCAAAGATCAGACTTTAGCTCTTAAATGGATTAAGAATAATGCTGAATGCTTTGGTGGCAATCCAAATAATATTACTTTGTTGGGTTTAAGTGCAGGTGGCGCGTCGGTTAATTATCATTTGATATCAGACATGTCTCAAAATTTGTTTCATAAAGCCATTATTATGAGCGGTGGTGTGCTAAATAATTGGACTAATGTACCAGACAATAAATTTTCTATACGTCTTGCCAAAAAATTTGGATGGAACGAGGACGAAGATTATACAACAGCACTTGAAACTTTACAAAACGTCCCCATTCAAGAGCTTGTTATGGAACAAAATATGATTCTGACTGAACAGGAAGTCAAGGAACGAATTTATGCGGCATTTGTCCCAAAAGTGGAGCCATACGTCAGTGAGCAATGCTTTTTACCAGAGCCAATTGTCAATATGATTCCCAAACAATGGAGCCGTCATATTCCGATCATAATAGGAGGAACATCAGACGAAGGAAACTTATTATGGTTCTGTTGGGAACATTTATCGAGGCTTCCCGTGACCCACGACTATATTGGGGATTTCAAATATTTAATACCATTTCAACTTGGCTTAGATCGACAGAGTGATGATTGCCAGAAGCTTGGCGATAAAATGAGATTATTTTATTTTGGTGACAAAGAACTATCGTTCACTGATAAAAGCATATTGACTAAATATTTAATCTTAATGTCGGATAAATTATTCTTGTATAGCATATTTGCAACAATTAAATCACGAGTATTAGACAATAATTCAGCGCCCACATATTTCTATCGATTTAATTTGTCCACATCATTTAACTTTCTATCGTACTTAATGCAATGTCCTCTTAAAGGAGCTTGCCACGGAGACGATTTAAATTATGTGTATTCAACTAAAATGTTTGGTACTTTGGAGGATAATTCGTCGGCGATTAATAAAGTCAAACAAATATCTTCATTATGGAACAATTTTGTTATGGTTGGTAATCCTAATTCTAGTGAAATCAAACCAATCATTTGGACGCCAGTTGCCACTAATTCAACTGTTCCATTCAAATGTTTGAATATATCAGATGAACTTAAAATGATTGATTATCCGGAACATCATCGCGTACAGTTTTGGCATGCCATGTTTATAAATGTATTAAATTTTTAATCAGAACTAATTCAATTGAATGTAGAATAAATTATTCCTCTTGATTTAAGACCAAATTCTGTCGGCGGGTTTTTTCTTCATTGATTGAAAGGTTGGTAATAAAACGTTTCTAGTATAAGTTGTCCGTTATATATTAGAACATATTCGATCGGTGGTGGATTATTATCAGGTTAGTAAATATGATGTATTCGACTGAATCGATATATATATCGGCAGTTTACTTTATTTGTTTAAAATTATAGCGATTTATATACAACCGTCTTTATTCAAAAGAAAAGGAATAACGTCAGCTGTGCGAATAAGATCTTTGTTAGGCGTACGCTTAAATATTAAAAGGTCCATTATTGCTATATTTGCGTCTGTGTCTCAAAGTGGAGGTAGTTAATTTCTCTCAGTATACTGGAAACTTTTGTTTTAATTGAATATAGACATTGGCGTGCCAATTTGATCTAGTAGGAGATTATCAATTGAAGTGCTCTTTAATAATTCAAGCATATTTTATAACGTTGTCAAGTTGTAAACTTACTTCCAGTTAAATATGGTAGCAATCGCTGTTTATTTACGTGGAATGGTGAACCACACACAATATCGCCAAATTCCTGCAGAGATCGAACGTAAGCGGAACACAGAATCTTAGTTGACTCCAAATCAGAAATGTCGTCCGTCAACAGTTCGATAAAACCGAGCATGAAGTTAGCTCTAGCCATGCATACCTCGATCAGCTTAGTACAGCTCATGTTTCCAACGAAAATAACTTTCTGAAGAAGTACACAATTTATGTAATATTCTTATGTAACAGGGCTGGCTTTACGATGGAATCAGAGATTTACACTTATTGAAATTGTTGGAAGCATCATTTATGAGCCACGATACTTTCATTGTAAGTTGTTCTTTCTGCCTTTCAACATAGTTTCCTCAAAGGTCGTTCCACGATCACTAACCTCACTGAGTTTACTTCAAGAACATTTAATGTTATGGAAGAAGGTAGTAAAGTAGATGATGTGCTATGCTTAGTTAACCAGTTAGGTTTAAGAGCCCTAAACATATCCAGATAAATCGCTATAGAAAGCGATAGCGATGATCATTTCTCGTTATGCATCCATTACATTGGAGTATGGTGTGGGTGGTCGCCGCCGGAACTAAAATTTTAGATGAAAACAAAAAATTCAAAATGGACAACACGAAGGAAGTTGATTTGTTTGTTTGATTTTCTTGGATTTCACGGACTACACATTTCCACATAAAAGAGCTTATAAGCTCAAAATCGGGAATGTAGTCTACAAATTTTGAACATAAATAAACAAACAGTATTAAATAAACAATAGATGCAGTTACCACAGAATTTAATAAGGCATTCGACAGGGTTTCTCACAAAATTATTACATTTAAGCTCGGAATTCTTGGATTTCCCTCGAAACTTCTCCAGTGGATGCACTCATATCTAAAAAACAAACAGTATCAGATGATCTTCAGTTCATCGATATCATCTACTTTCTCATTCACATCTGGTGTGCTCCAGGGTAGCCATTTGGGGCCTATTCTCTTCATTCTTGTATACGCCGACAATATAATGATGTATAGGTGCATGTCAACCCCCACTGACTAGTAGTTTGAAGGACAGCCTGGAGTTGCTCGTAAATAATTACCAATCCATTACTTACTCTCGTAGCATACATATGTTCCCATTTACGAAACTATTATATCAACAACAATGCCGGAGTAGCTGGAGTTACCTCAGTTCGAAAATTGGGTGTTATTTGTGACAATAAACTGAATTTTAGGGAACACATTGTTCATATTATCAACAAATTCATGATCCTAATGTAACGAAGAACGCTCTGCATACAACCTTTGTTCGCCCGTCCCTCCCCCCCCCCCCCCTGCTGGAATATGCCAGTCAGGTGTGGTCTCCTTGTTATGAAATACACATAAAAAGAATAGATGCAGAGCAACGAAGATTTCTTCATTTCGCACCCTGAGTGGATATCTTCAACTTAACCCCATATCTGGAGCGGCTAAAGCTAATCAATTTACAAACACTCTGTAAGCGAAGGGCCGAATTGTTACTGGTATTATGTTTGTTCAACAATTGTTATCCCGCTGTATCGATTCATCTGTTCTACTTGGTAAGATAAATTTAAACATCAATCCTGTGCGCTAAGAACTGTACCTGCCTTCAGAATTACTCACCACAAAACAGACTTTGGAAAAAATGAACCTATTACTCGAACACTCCGAAAACTTATCAAACCTTTGAGTTTTTTTCACTTTAATATTGGTAATTTTTCACTGAAAAGATGCAGTGATCTTTGTCGTCTTTAATACATTTTGTTTCTTTTTTAAGATTTTTTCAGTTTAAACTTTAAAATTTAAAGTTTTATTTTTAGAATTATGATTTATGAATTTTTATTTAAATATTGATTTTTTTATTTTAGTTTTTCCACTATTGACGTTTCTCATTTTCCAATCTGCTTGCACTAAATAGACCCAACTTACAATTTTATCCCATCTTGTAGCTGCGCGGTTTCCAGCATGCTGAACTATATTTTGTATTACTTAAAAAATAATTATGTTGTTTCATTTTATTATAAAGTTCATCGTTATTCTGAAACTTTCAATTAATTTTTTAGTTTAACAGCTTCATGTCCTTCTTTTAAGCTCCAAAAAATAATAGTAATACAGATGATGACTCCGAGTAAATGGTCGTTGGAAATTATTATTGAGTTTGAATTCTTTTAAAAGTGTTTTACTAAAACAATTCAAATTCAATTTTACAAGTGAAGTACAAAAGTTAACAGTGAGGCTAAAAATGGATTTCAACCATTATAGCACAAATTATTATTATTTTTATCAATGATTAGGCTCAAAGAATTAGACTCGAACCACATCGCTAGATTATCGATATTTTCTTGCAGTTTATTTGCGTCTTCAAGTGACTCGATGGTTCTGTAAATTTTGAGGTTATCTGCGATCGTCGAAATTTTGTAATGATTTATCACCTTAGTAACGCCATTTCCATTAACATGTTATAAATATCCATAGGATAACGTAAGAGCTTTGTGGTAACAAAATGGCTGGAGACCCCGAACTTGAACAGTGTGAGTTTTTTAAAAAATGACTTTTATCTCTAGAACGGTCAACGGTGCTACATAGGAGAAAATTATGGACGTCTAGTGTTGATCTTGAATGACCTTGAAACTCAATAGTTTCAGATATATAGACTAAAGTTAAATAAAAATTATACATTGTTAAATAAAAATTTAAGGAACTAGAAAAAAATAAAAATTTGTTTCATAAAAATGTTTATTAATTTAAATTTAATTTAAATGTTCAAAATGTCCGCCATTCGAATCGAAACATTTTTCTACTCATCCTATAAAATTTAGATAAACTGCTTCTAATGTAGCTTCTGAAATATGATTTCTAAAAATATCTTTAATTCTTTGTTTCATATTTTCTGCAGTGGTAGGCCGATTAAAATAGGCTAACTCTTTCACTTTTCCGTATAAATAAAAATCCAAACATGTTAAATCGGGTGACCGTGCGGGGAAAGAAGTAAGGCCACTCCTTCCAACCCATTTATTCGGAAAGATTAAATTTAGTTGTTGTCGGGGAACCGTACCAAAATGGGGAGCTGCACCAGCCAACTGAAGCCACATTTATTGTCTTTCTCGCAATATTCTAATAAAAAAATTCACAAATTTTTGTGTTGTTAGTAGTCTACAAAAAGTGGTATACAAAAAAACAAGTATTTACACTCCAACGATGTTGAAGGTCAGCGGAACGCATCCAATCTGGATTCATGTCACTATAATGTGTAAATTATACCTATTCACATTACCACTCTTAAACGTTGCCTTGTCTGTCCAAAGGACACGACGAAAGAAATTTGGATTTTCTTCAATTTGTTGCCTCGCTCAAAGGCAAAACTGAATTCTTGTTGTAAAATCATTTGCAGATAACTCTTGCAGCAATCATATGTGGTAGGCATGGATTTTTTCTCTAAAAACGCGAAACACGTTCCTTTAGAGACATTCCTTTATGCCGTGCAATATTTGGTGTTGATGTGTGTGGATCCTGCGTTATTGCAGATAGCACATCTATAACAATTTCCCCAGGAAATCCACGACGATTCCTTTGATTTCTTATTCTTCCGATAGTGCGAAGATTATCTACTAAAAGTTTGAATACACCTGGATGTTGTTCAGCGTATAATCTAATCGCCACTCCTTCGTTTAGTCGACACTTACCGTAGATCATCATCATCTCGAATGCTTCCTCATTAGTGTACAACATGATTAAAATAATGTTTCAAAGATAATTGTAATCTTATCACAATAACAATTCAAGACTATCAATCATACACTTTACAAAAATTTTGAGTGAACATAAATTATTTACTTTTAATTTCTTAATAGCACTCAAAAGTACAGGTTCTAACTAAAAAAACCTATCTTTAGTATATATCTCCAAAAGTAAAGTGCTTCAAGGTTGTTCCAGATCATCATTAGACTCCCCCTCGACCCTTAGCACATATCATTATAACTAATTTTCTCCTATCCAGCACCGGTATCGAGATAAAATCCTGGCATTTTTAAAAAACTCATCCTGTATACTAGGTTGTTCAGTAAGTTTTGTCGTTCGATAAGAGATAGCGCTATTAGGTTCGCCACTTTTTTATGAACACGTGTGAAGTTTCATGTATATCTTTCAACTCATTCGTATATTAACAGCTGTAAAAAAGTTGACGTATCACAGTATTTTTTACAATGGCAAAAATTGAATATCATGCAGTGAAAAAAAATATAAAAAATGAATTGACTTAAAATTTCCAATATATAAAAAATTCATTTAATTTTACGTAGGAAAATAAAGTATAATAATTGTGAACAACTTTGACCTTGAGATTGTTGCAAGTATACCATTCACTATATCGCCGAAGTTAAGACAAATGGTTTTCAAACAAAAACTCTGTGTGTGTGGTACCGTGCATACTAAATGATTTTAGCTTCTCTACAGCCCAGACAGGTTGACTGATTGTGGTATAACTTCATACTTATGCTTTGTTCATAAATAAAAAGATCCCATTGATTTTTGGTCGAGATCGGTCCACCGGAAGTGACAGCTGACAGGTTCCATAGTAGCATTTTCATTTTTTGTAAAATTTTGAGAAGTATATCATTTACGAAAAAATCGGTTATGAATTAAAACATTCTAAATTATTTTTGCAATAATATCGGTTCAGAACAGTTTTCCAAAATATTGAAAGTGCATAGAATACTAAAATATATATACCCCATGAAGCCTCGGTGGAACCAACATACCGCCCATTTAAGAAATTTTGTATCTCATCTACCTGAATTTTGCCATTTGACTCACCATTCAGGTCTCCAAATTCTAACGACGCACAATCATATTTTTCATCATGTCCTATACACGTACTTGTAAATGTATTGCACACTTTCAATGACCGTACACACTTCTACATTTAATTGGCGATTGAATTTTAGTCTAATTCAATCGTCAATTAAATGTAAAAGTGTGTACGGTCGTTAAAAGTGGATATGGATTGTATGGAACGACGAATATGTTATGAACACATACATTATCACGTCGTCTATAAACTGGATATCCATTATCGCTATCACGCGCATAGTCACAGAAATTTTATGGAAAATTTTTGTTGCATTTTCCTTCTCTCATGCAGACAGTGTTTGGATTAAGTACATCGCATGGTGCATGAATCATATGACACCTAACAATTTCATGTAGTTGTGGACGTACTTGAATATCAGGTATTTCAATCTTACCAATATCAGGAACCCCATCTATTCTATTATCCCTATCCAAAGTGATCAAAATATGCGGATGAGGTAGACCACATTTTTGAAATTTAATAGTATAAATAATAGCTTTTACTTTACCGAAAATTTATTTTTTGGAAATTAAATCGATAAGTTCCTTAAGTTTACTTTTAAATACACGAACAACAATATCATGACGAGAATTTGCACTATAACCTTCAAGAGCTTCAATAATTTCAGGCCATTGTGGACTGCATGTCAGTATAAACTCCACAATAGGGATTGCAATACCGGGATCCCGGTAATTCGGGATCGCGGTATTGAACTCAATAATTTGACACTTGTATTTTAATTCGGTATATACTCGTACAACTATATTTCTCTGTATTTTATAAAAAAAATATAGACTCTAAAATTATTAAACATTTTTTGTCGTAAAACAATTTATAATTAAAATCAACCGTACGATACGGGATTCCAGTAAGAAAGTCAAAATAAAATTAATTTATTTTATGTGTTTTGTATAACCTAAAACGAACAGTAAGACATTTTTGGAAGTTTTCTTCATTTAAATTATTTTTAAGTTTATTATAAAAAGTATGTTTACAAAAATTTTGGTTTAAATAATATAGATAATTTAATATTGAAATTTTTTTAGAACTGAAAATGGAAAACACTATTTTCGAAGAAAAACCATGTGACAAAAATTCTGTTTGGTTTTATGTCATGAGTGAAAAGAAAGGCCAAATGGGAAAATGTAAACAGTGTACAAATATTATAAAAACTCAAGGTAGAAGTACAAGTGGATCACGTACTCATCTAAAAAGTGTACACAAAATTAATTTATCTAAAAGAAATTCAACCGGTTCTGCTGTTTCTGTTACTGAAATTATTTCAATGAGTTCGTCTTCTAGAGGCCAATTATAAATTATTTCACTGTTATGGACATTGAGACATTGCCTGCAATTTTAGCTCGTATGACAGCAAGAGATGGATTGGCTTTCAATATAATCAGCACTTTTCGTCAAGAATTATTCAGGGTCAAGGTTCAGTCTTACATTTGATGAATGGACGTCCATCAAAAATACGCGATATTTAATTATTAATGTCCATACCTCATGCAAACGCTTCTGGAACCTTGGACTAGCTCGAGTTCATAGTTCATTACCAGCAGAGAAATGTGTTGAGCTTGTAGAGAAAAAATTATCAGAAAATGGTCTTTCCATAGATATTGTTAGCATGAGGGTCATGACTAAAGTTGATAGACTAGTTAAAGCGAACCAACAACTATGTATAGTTCACGGAATACAATTAGCCGTCATTAAAGTGCTGTACAATCGTCAAGATCAAGAAATTCACACTCAAGATCGAGAAGGATATGATAATTTAAACGATTTAGAAGATTGCGACGAAAAGCTCACGAATGAATACCAAGATGAAGAGTTTTATTATGAAAATGGCCTAACAATAATAGACAGTGAAAGTGAAGTTAATTATCACAATTCCTATTTTATAACTCACTGTCACCGAGCGATTGCACCGCTAATTGACAAAATTAGAAAAGTCGTGAAGCTATTTTGTCGCTCGCCTACGAAACATGATAAAACATTACAATACGTAAAGGAAGAATTTGGGAAGGAATTGTCATTAATTTTAGATGCAAAAACGCGCTGGAACAGTTTGCTTTAAATGCTTGAGCGATTTTTCCAATTAAAACATTATATTGAGAAAGCACTTATTGATTTAAATTTAAATGCTGAGTTTTGAATAACTGAAGATGAATTTTCTCTAGTCTCAACAATTATTTCAGCTTTACTTCCAGTTAATTTAACAACCGAGGCTTGTTGCCGCCAAGATTCTAGTCTATTAAGTGCAAATGCTGCGGAGAAATTCATGTTCAAGGAATTGGCAAACCAGAATAGCGAGCTAAGTAAAGAACTAAAAGCAGAACTAGAAGTTTAGTTCTGCTTTTAGTTCTTTACTTAGCGCGCACTATTCTTCTTAGTTGTTAGATATTTACATAATCCCAACAGCGCTGATCAAGATGAGATATAAAATATGAAATAAAATATCTAAATCAACAAAAATAATTGTCAATTTATTGGAACGGTTATATTTCGATAAAAACCTACAACAGGAACAAACCGAAAGTTCAGAAATTGAAAATATTGATATCCCGTTCCCGTCCACAGTTCCAGCTGCAGAGCATGAGCCTCAACTTGCACTGAAAGAAAAGCTTGAAATGGCGATTTCAAATTCAAACCAAGTTAGTCAAAATAAAATTGAGGCTAGTATTTCAAAACAAAAAAATACTAAAGACCTACAAAAAGTTATTCGACAAGAAATTACTTATTTTGAAGCTGAAAACATAAGAGGTAAATACTTACAACTGGCCTATGATTGCCTATTATCTATACCACCAACAAGTGTGGAATCGGAAAGAGCCTTCTCAGCTGCAGGAATAATCTGTACAAAGATTAGATCACGATTGAATGATAAAACCTTGGACGAGCTTTCATTCTTACGCTCATATTTTAACCAGATTCAAAAATAATACATTTGTGTCACATTTTATATTTCTATTTGGAATTTCTTGAAATAAAAAGAAATAAATCGTTATATTTTTTTGAATTTATTAGTAGTTAAAATTATTTTCTGAAATACCGGTTTTAAAATCGGGATCGCGGTTTTGAGAAAATTGAATACCGAATACCGGTATTCCTATTTCAGGAAAATATTGCAATCCCTACTCCACAACACCATTTGGAGAATTATGTACAAAATCTGTTAAATTATTATATACCTCTGCATGTAATGTAGCCTGATTTTGACGAATAAAATGCGACCTTGGTCCTTCAAATAATTTTTGCGAACAATGGAAACGGCTAAACCCATCACGAATTGCGAGTCGATAAGAAGCATATTGAAGCATTGTAACTTTGTTTCGAGCTATTGTAGAAGAATAAATAGTAGCTATGTTATGTGCTATATTGACATTCCAGTCAGTATCATCGTTTGGGAACAACAATAACGGATAAGCTAAATGATCTACAAAGAACCAAAAACAGAAATAATATACGAAGTGCGATTGACAATTTAGAAAAAACAATATTTCTTTCAAAAGGAGATTCACCATCGTCATTTTCGAAAATTTATGCGACATCCATCTGAAGCATCATTGAAACGGCGAATATCTAACAAAATTATTCACGCGATCTAATTCTAGATCTAATTCTTCACCATTTGCTCTCTCACGCATTCTATACTGACTAGCGGTATCAACATCATAAAAATTTAATTGTGTATAGCACGGTTGACAACCATATTCACATGTCAAAGCCCCAGCTCGATGATAAAAAATATTATGAATCTGGAAATGGTGCATACGTATCCCAGCCATCTGATACAAAAGAATACCTTTCGAATGGTGTAATTTTTATGGAAATAGGTTCGGCGCAGTTTCGGCGTAAAAGGGATCACAAAATCCATGTTTGCCTATTAATATAATGATGATTGATAAAGACAATGTCTAAAATTTAAATTACCTTTTTCGTCGTGATTTATTGAGCTTTTCATAGAAAATACTCGTATTATAAGAAAAACTCAACTCATAGCACTATTACATAAAAAAGATAACAAATAATGCGTATGCGACACACTAACTCGTCCATGACATCGGAAATAAAAAGCATCACAGTCGCTCCCGCACTCAAAACCAATCAAATTTCGTGAAATGCTTTTTGTCCCGCCTACTAGTTCCCCACTCGAGTTGAAATGTTTTTATCTTTGTTGTTGTTTTAATACATTCTGTGCGATAACATGGTATTTTTTCCTAACTAACTCCCGATGTCATGTACGCAGTATAAAGATAAAACGATTAAAAAAATGAGGGCATAACATACATATGATAGGATTTTGAAAATCGTTTGGGACCACGTTGCTAATGTTCATTCGTAGTGAATTTTATAAATAAAAATTATAATTATAAGTTCGTTTAGTTGTGTAAAATAGTGTACGTTGTGAATAATATCGTAGCAATTTCTGTCCAAAAAAAAAATCATCTTTGATCACAAATAACTTTCAATACACATTCGATGACATTTCGTCCATGCACAAGCGAAAAGTAAAATCTACGCCGTTCACCTTACTGCGATGCACAAAATACCTAAAATAAAAATAATTATTGCTAGAATTAAGGATATATAAAAATCAAACAAAACTTATCTTAATTATTTATCTTAATTAAATTAGATTTCATTTAATTTTCGTATCTTTCCATCTGTTTATGACCTTTTAGTGTCAGAACATAATTACCTGAATGTATACACACTGAAACTGTATAAATTTTTAGAGATGTTTAAACATTGTTTGTGTAGAATTTATCTACGAATAAAATTACGTTAATTAAAATCATCATAATTGTATATACTCGTATATTATAACATATACATTCGCAAAATAATTGTAAAAAATAAAACAAAAATTCTTTCTTGCATCTATAATCAAAGCATCAACATCATCAACAAATATTAATAATAAAATTATATATTGTACCTTCACTTGTGCCAATGTTGTTTTTGATCGTGGGAACCATAATCTGTTGGCACAAACGCAATCCTAAAACAAATTTCGAAGAAAATTCCGCACTCCTACGATTTAGAGACTGATTAATTTTAAAAGTGTAATGATTCATTCTTTGCTGCCACCTTTTTAATATTCGGTGAACCGTCGACATAGTGTTGCGTCATCATTTTAGCTAATAGCCAAGTAGTAAAGATGGCTTTGGTAATATGAAGTATATTGACGAAAATATGTTAACTTGTTTAATTATATAGTAGAGTTAAGTAAAGAACCCAAAAATGTGAATCCCCGGGAAACGAGGAAATAATGAAAATAGAACCAACCAAATAGAATTAATAATTTGTGTATGCTTAGATTCTATACATATTTAGTGCTTATCGTCGAATTTGTTTAATGCTAATACATATTTCTTTTTTAATACATAGACAACTTTTTAACGTTACTTGGTAATATGAAAAAAATATTGGAAGTTTACGTAAAGTTGATATTTAATAAGAAGTTTAGATAACATTTCAATAAATACCAATGCATTATTTACTATAAATCTACAGAGCATGCGCCAATGCGATAATGCTTTCGTTTTTTATATACAAATATCATTTATGCTATAAATAAAACCAGTTTATAGTATTTCTCACTTAGTCTTGTGCAAGTGGTTAAGTTCAATATACGACCAACAACGTAGATAACAAAATGGAAGTAGATTTTAGTGAATTAGTTGATTGCTTTGTAACAAGTTTTATAAAACAATGTCGTGAACAAATAATTCCACGAGATGTTGTCGAAGGAGAAATGCACGATGGTCAAAAATTTTATAATTTATCATTTCCAATAGAAGATTTATACAGGCTGCTTCCGAAAAATCCCATAAAATTTTACTACTTATGTCGAGGACGTGATAGATCGAATAACAATTATGAATTTATTCACGCATTGGTCAAATTCGATCCGTTATATGAAAAAGAGATACGCGAAACATATTCTCATAAACATGTGTGCTTGGAAATTTCTGATGAACGACATTTGGATAATTTTATAAAATTTCTAGCAAGGGATTATGGTAGTCACAAAGACATTGAACATTACGACAATGTTGTGGACGAGTGAGGTGAACTAAAAATCGAAATATAAAATTACAAACCTATGTAGTTGATATTGCATAGCTATAGATGAATAAAATCAATTCTGAAAAAAATATGTAATCCAGTAAGTGTTTTATTTCCCGCCGATTAAAATATATTTATAATCTAATGATTTATGGTTGAATTGATTTGATTGAGTTCAGAATATATTAACATTCATGAAATGGAATGAATTTTAGAAATTTTTTATAATGACGTATGACTCCTTAAGTGTATATGTGTTTGATTAAATTCTAAAAGGTTATATTAAACAAGTGAGAAGTGAATGTTACTTTTATTAAATAGCTCTTCCATTTAATTTGGATAACAACTCCACTGCGTATATTTTTGAATACCACTTGAGTATGTTAGTGTCCGTTGGTATATTAGTGTGCGCGTTATTTGATAATGGTGAAAATCAGGACTGTAGGCAGGGAACAAATCATAAATCTTATGAATCACCGGTGACAAATTGGCGCCAGACAACAATTTCTTGGGCGTGTTGTTTCGCACTAATAAAACCATAAAATCGGTTTAGTAAACAGTTTTCGCGAGTCAAAGACAAGGTTGTTTCAACAAACTTAAGGGTAATTCTTTGTTGGTTTTAAAATTATCATTTACTTGTTTCATTATTCCAACATTGCAGTTTTGTGACGAAAAGTGACTTTCGTTTTGTAAAAAAATAATCAAATTTTTAAATATTTGTTTAATAATCTGTTTCATTTTGGTTTTATCGAAATGTATAGTTGAATATAAAGAGCAAAAGCAAAAAAGAATAAGCAAAAGCGAGTTTGTTAAGAAACGAAACAAGTAAGAGGAAAAAATGGAGGTGATTATGATTTTTGATTTCTGTTAGGTATAACGAATTTTTTGGCGAATGCAAAATTATGCCCAAAGTTGTATGAGCCATCTCATAATTTTTATTTTAAAAAATCAAAATATACAGGCTTAACCCCATTAAAGTTAGCCGAAAATGTTCAGCCGAAAAATGTCGATAATGTAGATTCAAACTAATCAAACGAGAATGACAGCTGATAATTGTCGGTCACATGTTCAGCGAAAACTCCAGTCAAAATGTCAATAATGTCGATAATGATACAAGTTTTATGTCGGAAATCAATTAATTATATTAGAAATATTTTTAAACTTTTGACGCATAGATGGAAAGAAATTTAAATTTATCCGCGGTCCAGCGATAACGGACGAAAAAAGTATGGGGTGGTTGGGAAGTTGATTGTGTCAAAATCACAATAAAACCCATTACAATAGAAAACAAAAATAGAAAATTATAGAAATTTTTATTTTGCTATTGATAAAAAACAAATACAAAAATTAAAATAAGAATTTATAATTCGAAACATTTAAAACAAATTACCCAAAGCAAATTTTTATCAATGCTTTATTAGATGTTTGAGGAGGTAAAATGGGAAATGCATCTATAGTGAAATGTCCAGAAAATATTTCAAATGAAGTGCTTCTATTGAATATCATTTTAAAAACGTCAAGTCAATTTTCATGTTGGGAGTCCGGGAAAACTGGATTGAATATATCGCACACACAAAATTTGAAAATTTCTAAAAATTGACCGTTTTAAGTGTCACGGCTGAAAATAGATTCAAAGGAAAGGTCTTAATGATGCTCATACCTGGAAAATCTTTCAGGTCAATTTTCTTGTTGCGAGTCCGGGAAAACTCGATTGAATATATCGTACACATAAAATTTGAAAATTTCTAAAAATTGACCGTTTTCAGTGTCATGGCTGGAAATAGATTCAAATGAAAGGTCTTAATGATGTTCATACCTGGAAAATCTTTCAGATCAATTTTCATGTTGGGAGTCCGGGAAAACTCGATTGAATATATCGTACACACAAAATTTGAGAATTTTCTAAGAATTGTCCGTTTAAAGTGTCATGGCTGGAAATAGGTTCAAATGGTAGGTCTTAATTATCCTCACATGTGGAAAAAATTCAAGTCAATTTTCATGTTGGGAGTCCGGGAAAACTCGATTGAATATATTGCACACACAAAATTTGAAAATTTCTAAAAATTGACCGTTTAACGTGTCATGGCTGGAAATAGATTCAAATGAAAGGTCTTAATGATGCTCATACCTGGAAAATCTTTCAGGTCAATTTTCTTGTTGGGAGTCCGGGAAAACTCGATTGAATATATCGCACACACAAAATTTGAAATTTTCTAAAAATTGATCTTTTAAAGTGTCATGGCTAGAAATAGATTCAAATAAAAGGACTTCTTGATGCTCACACGTGGAGAAAATTTCAGGTTAATTTTTATGTTGGGAGTGGGGAAAAACTCGATTGAATATATCGCACACATAAAATTTGAAAATTTCTAAAAATTGACCTTAAACGGTGTGTAGCCCACGTATGAAATATTAAATAACTTTCAAAATATAAAAATTCAATTTCCGTAAAATTAAATTATACTGTTGGTGCAACTTCAACTGGCGGAAGTTGCCTTGAAAATAAAATACTAAATTTTTTTTAACTATAAAATAAATTAAAAATTGGGATTTTTTAATATAATATATAATTATAAAACGTTTACTAACCTATTTGACAAATAAAAAGTAAAAGAAGTTGAAGACTACATATATGATATAAAAAATTAGACTGAACATGATACGCGAAATATTTTATTTTTTTATCGATTGTTTACTTACGCCATTTTCAAAAAATGAAAATGGCGAAGGAATGAGAAACATCGAAGACTCGTCGTACATGTTTCGCTGAAGACATTGTCAAGGAAGAATTTGTGTACTTGTCATGTTTCACACTAGTCTTCGATCATAGTCCTCGCGTCATTCGAGTGTGAGTGGTCATAAATTAGTCATTTGTCAACATAACTTCAAAAAACGACAATAAATAAGTTTTTTCTTTTTCATACACATGAGAAAAATGGGTCAGAAATAGAAACGTATCTTTTTCGTGAAAAATAATTCACATGGATGTTGACAAATTTCCAACTCGACTTATAAAATAATTTTCGTATAAACAACTTACAAAATGAAAAATAAATTTGGAAAATTATACAAAACAATAAAATGAAAAACACTAGAAACACCGTAAAACACGGTATTATGTAATACATCAAGACATAATAAATGTATGATAAACTATGTGTAATTAATATTATAGGTATATTATGGTTTATACAATTATATAGATTAGGACGGTATAGATAGATGGACATTCATCTTTTCCAAAAGAAATAATTAACAGAACTTAACTTTAAGAACAACTCGATATAATTTGTGCATGTTTATCCAGTTTAACCAACCTGACCTCATGCCCATGTCTGTATTACTTCAAACTTAAGTCAAATCACCTATCGATATATCACGATTATATTAACTTAACTTATAATAATTTGTTGGCAAGGCAAATAATTTGAATGCTCCTAAGCTCAGTTCGCCGATTTAGTGGCGGATAGGATTTAATGGAGGTTTAAATTAAAAAAACGGCCAACGTAATATGTAATTGTTTTCGTTTTTGAAAATATCTATTCATCAGTGCTATTCTCTTATAAGAATAATCTAATAATGTTTTTTCGACTAGGCTATTCGATTATTTTCTTAATTTTTAAATAACAATGAGAATACCTGATTAGTAAAAATTGTGTTCTATTCTGTCTCTGTATGTTATATCACTCGCTTATCGCGTTTTAAAACGTTACAATCCTGTTTTGCGAGAATCAAGTTGTTATCAGAAAATATTGTAATGTAGGGTGTCTGCGACTGTCGGGTTATATTGAACCTGGCGGAAGAGCAAAAAGTTCTGAGTCTGAAATACTACTTCGGAGTATCGAAATTATTTTCTGTTTAGTCATGAAAGTTTAAAATTAGAATTTCACATTTTTACAAAGTAAAAACAGTGAATTTTGTTGTGATTATGACCACATTCGAATAAGAACTACGTTCTTTATCATAGTTCACATTTCATTTATTTTATAGGTCTATTTAACCATCGCAATTAGCACTTTGCAAAATTTAGCAAAAAAAAAATGTATTTTAATAAGTTGCGGATTTTATTCGGTATAAAGAAAATTACGAATGTAGTGTAGAAATTCAGGTTTAGATTCGAATGCTTAGAACTCAAACGGCGATGATATTTAGATATTAATGTTATAGGATTACTTTAATCTGTTTGTTTAACTCTTGACAAAGCAAATTAGATCCAACTTTATTATTTTGCTGAATGATAAGCTTTTCTGTAAAATGAACCAATTACCTAATTTGCAGTAGAATTCAAACGGAAACATAAACTTGCATCTTAGTGTGTTTTGTCACGACTAACTAGAAAAATTTATTTATTCATAATAAATAAATCATAATTTATTGTTTATTAGTGGATAAGTAACTGTGGAACGTCCATCCACGTAGGATTCATAAAAAATTTTAATATGTGTGAACGTAACATTTTAATAAAGCAAAACTAGATTTATCGGAAGATATCAAAACGAAAATATAGTTTTTGTTGGCTTAAAAACCACTAAACTGCAAAAAGAAGCAGTTGAAGTATTAACTATCGTCCGTTCTTTGCAATTAGCATCGACCGATTGTGGTAAAACTGATTGGTACAATTTGATTTATAGAATTGTACCATAAACATTAAATTTTTATTAATTATTAAAGGCAAAGCGAGTTAACGCTAATAAAACTTGTTCTGACAGCAGATAACCCAATAGCAGTAAATTCTGATATTTAATTGAGGTTATAGAATTGAGCAATAAAATTCTTATATATTTAAAATTAAAAAAGTTATTGTTTTAGTTTTTTTCCCGTACTCCAGATCACTTCGGGTTTAGTTGCTATTTCCGGTAACAATTTATCATTCTTTGTTATCACCAACAACCTTATAAAGGTTGGAACGATATATCGTTCTTCTGTATTTTCGAGTTATCGTGCAAACAATATTGTTGGACAGGCAATTACAACATTTGCTAAGTTTTAGCCTTAATTAGTGTGATCATAACTTCACTATCGTAAACTAAACGACAAGTTTTTTGTGCAGTCCAATCTTCAGAATTTTAATTTATAGATGGAATCAATTTTTAAGTGGATAAGTATCACCTAAAATAATCAATGTTTCGAAGGATCTTTATTAAAAATTGTTGTGTTAGTCAGCATTTTACGTTTTGTGTTTTATGCCTTGAAATACTTCCGTTATTTTGTAAACTACTTTCTATTTGGTCCTAATTTATACAAACGATTCTTTAACTGCAAGTTGGAAATAATAAAATATATTCAGTTAAGATACACTTTTTAATTTATTGAATCGTCTCCGAATAATAATTTCCATAGGAATTTTAATTTACTAAACATATTATAAACAAAATATTCCGTTAGCACAAAATATGAGAAAATCTCAAACAACCGAAAAATAAACACCCGTTAACCGTTTGGTTTTGCATTATATTTGCAGTGTTCACATTTTTCACTGTACAATTTGTATTTCTTCCTTAATCACTATCGAAAATTAAAGTTAATTGAAAGTAAAACTCATTATTATTTTAATAATTTATTGTTTGCGATAAATGCGTTTCCCGAAAACAGCAACAATAAATAATTATGTTTTGACTAATTAGGAGAATAAGAGCAATAAAAACTTAATTTTAATTTGCAAAGTTTCTATAACCTGTAAGTGCTCAGCACTTATAAAAATGCGAAGTGAAAAGCGATAAATATTTAGTTAGATAAGATTGCAGCTGGTGATGTCAGTTACGAAACGGCAGAACAAACTAAACCGAAATTTTTAAAATTAAATCTTTATTAATTAAATTTATTAAATCTTTATTAAGCGTTTATTAGTCTCAATGATTTGCATTTTGGTTTCGGCAGCACCTTTAACGCGTGAGCAATGTGTTCTATTTACTCAGTAAAACGTTATAATCGTGTAAAATTATATGCAACATCACCTTAAACTTGAAATCATGCAGCATTAAGCCTTTCTGAAAATCTATTGCGAGTGATAAAGGAGCTTCCTTCCAAAACTTTACTATACTAAACTACACAATGCATTACATTGTCAATTGGATAAGTTTCATAATAAACTTGATATGAACTGTACAAGTACAACCTCGTTTCGATTTAGGAATCCCAATTTCATTAGGCAGCATAAACGATAAACCACTTGTATAAAAATTTATAATTTAATAACCAAGCAATTATTAAATCTAAATCTCGGCCCGATTAGTCAATAATTCAAGCAATTAATTACTTCGTTTTGCTATCGGTGAATAGGAAGTACAAATCATGGTTTGCTATTTCAAACAAATAATTATTTAACAAACTAACAGTTTCTATTAAAGCTATTACATTTGTGGTTTTAATGATTTTATTAATTATTTTGACATTTTTAAGCACTAAAATTGACATTAGAGTGTATTGTCTTCTTGAAAGTTTTAAATTAATTAAATACAATGTTCTACAATCCACTCAATATGATGTTTATCTCATGAAGTGGTATAGTTTCGTCCGTAACATATTCTGACATTTTTGGCTTGTGATTTCAAGCTTTTGGTTTTGAGTAGTATGAGGTGAATCTAACAGTAGAGGTCACTTTGGGTTTAAATAGAAAATATCTTTCGATGTTATTCATTTGTATCTGTCAGATACAAATTAGAAAGAGATTTCTTCGATTTTTTTTAAAACGAGCTATAATGGCAACACTCGCCTGGTCGATACACATAGGAAATAACAAGTAAAATCAAAATGTTGCAAAATTTTATTTTATGCAAATGATGAATTTACTCAGATGACTACAATTATAGGATTTTTAACAGAATCAGTGATGGATTGATTTAAAATTCGCAAATATTTTGCAAATAATAAATAAACTTTTAAAGCATATCTCTGCGGAAGTTCATGCCCCCAAAGACAAATTTTAAGACCGTTTCAGTAAATGAAGAAGTATAGCTTTGAACGTATCATTCCTATTCCAATTTTAATATCCAATAAGCAAAATTGTTCTTATTTTTTTACACTAGGTTAATGAATATTCGAAATCCGAGCAAATCATTCATCTTACGGTTACTTAATAGTTTGTTTCTTTTCAACGCATATAGCATTAGTTAGTTGATTATCACACTATTCGCCGATCTCCTTTTAAATTTTAATTAGGAAAATTCGAATTTTATTATATTATTTTATTTTATATATTACAACAACTAATATAATTATTTAATTAATAGTAAATAATAATTATAATATACATACTTCGATTAATTTGTATTATATTATAATAATAATAATAATCTAGAAAACTACCGGAAAAATTTAATATTATTTCCTTGTTAAACAACCATTTCATGTAAAGACAAAATGGCGTCCATATTTAGAATAGTTCAGAATTTTACCGCTAGTACATAAATAGTTATAATTCACACTAACGTATTTTTTTAAATATATTTTTTGTATTTTATTTATCAGTCTCAAATCATCAAATTAATTTTATTTTATCATATTATATTGTGTATTATTATAAATTTGATTATTGTAATAAAAATTTTGTAGACAATTAAGAATTACTATTGTTTAGAATATATAACTAGGTTTAGAAAATAAAATGGCCGTTAATACTTTTATCGCCACCATTTATTTTTTATTTTGTTCTATTGTTTCTGGTGTGTTGTCAAATTTTCATGTATTCCATGTTAATTCTGGAATGTTAATTATTTATTAGTTTTTTTGTTAATTAAACAATTAGAAAATATATCACATAAATATTTCATTACTAAATATAAAAATTTTATTGTTTGGCAGTTTTCGTTTTTTTGTTTTATTATTTGATTTGTTTGAGGTTAGATCCTTGTTTGCGATTTTTTGTAAGTTCAAAATTTAAATGAATTTAAAAAAATGTTTAATTAAACGGCGTTGTCTAATTAGTTTACCATTTAAAGCTAACGTTTTTATATTGTTTAATTTAAATGTATTAGAAAGAGGTAAGTTATTTTAATCGTTTGAGCACAATATGCATATACTTATATTGTAGGCTTAGCCTAAAAATAGGAATTATAAATTTTATTAAGTACAACAAAATAATAATTGTAGTAGTAATAGTATAGTGTACTATTTAATTTCATCTACTTATGATGACTAGACAAAATATAAAAATATTAATTTTGTATAAATCGCACAACCCCTTTACTGTTGCACAATTGAAGATGGAACCGCCTGGAGCATTGCAATTTTTAAATCACTTGCTAAATGTGATATATCGACTACCGAATCAACCATTTCTTGTACGGCCGTTACACTAGGAAAATGTTGTGCCGCTTTTTTCGTTTTTGAAACACAATTTTTGAGCGCTTCTGATAATGCGTCGGCACACTGTAACACACGTGATCGTACATCATGTTTAGATACGTTACGATGCACAATGTCACCAATGTTGATTAAGTTATGTGCGCTCAAAACCACGAATTTACCATAGGCGATAAAGAATTTCGGTGGTTGATTATGTTCGACTGTTTGTAGAAATGCATCGATCGCTTGAGTTAAATAGCCCATATGTGTTACGGTTTGAGATGCATAGTACACAATTAATGATTTATCGTGAGTATTCATTTCTGTTTTACCATTGTTAATCGCGACATTATCGCAATTTTTGATTGCGTTATCGAATTTTTTCTGTAAATCAGTTGGTAGCACGTCACGAATCTCGGCATTCTTTTTGGCTGACGCTTCTTTTGATTCTAAACTAACGTAATCATAATCTTCTAGCCATTCATTACTTTCACTATTATTATTATTATTATTATTATTATTATTATTATTAATTTGATTTGGTGACTGCACGCTTCGTTTAAATAAAAGTGTTGCGTTGCCTTGAATAAATGAGGCCGTCTGTCGAACATCTTCGGTTAAAGTTTGGGCGCATGCGATCAATTGGTCGAGGCTATCGGGCGGTGGGTGGGCAGCAATTTTTTGATCGGTACGCGATAAATGCTCTACTGTCCATCCGTGTAAGTCTAGTTGTTGTGATGCTTCGTGTACCAATTTATCAGCATCACGTAATGCTTTCACAAGCGGCTTCAATTTGATGGTTAAACCTAAAAATTGGTTTATATAATATGTGTAAGTACTTTTATTTTATTTTTCGTATCATGATCAAAATTTATTACCATTACCTTTGTCTTCGGCTCGGGCTGCATTTCCTAGTGCGCCATCACCAAATTCTGCCAAATCATGCAACGCGGTCCTGAGCCGTACCGCTGCCAATTTTAAATCCATTAAAATCGGTTCTAATTTTTCTTTGAGCCTCCAATTGGGTGAGACAAACGCTAATAATCTAGTTATAGCAGAAGTTGCCTCATTTTGCAAAATTCCAAGGGTGTCGAGTGCCGATGACAGCTCAAGAGGCAGTTCTTTAGTTGGCATTGGAATTGAATGTTGCGAGGTTTGTACCTGCGACAGTGGGATATCGTATGTTTGATTTTGTGTACTAATCATATTGTTATGATGTAATTGCGATGGTGCAGGTATTGTTTGCTGCTGTTGGGCTACTGGCGGCGTTGATCGCAATGATTGTGGATTACGTCGTGGTACATCATAATCGGGCATATTCGCCAACGACGAACGATTCGATGACGATAAACTTAAACTATCTGATGTTAATAGTGAGGAATTTGAACTACTTGGTGTTAAATTTTGTTGTGATAATAGACTAATTGGTTTTGGTATATCATAAGATTCTTCCATTCTGCTGTCACTACGTTGTGACGATGGTGTACGACAATTTGAATAATTATTTAGGATGCTTCCACTTCGTGGCGTATCGTAATTTATGGGTACAGCTGGTTTTGGTGTATCATACGAATCAAATTCTGCGGACATTGTCAAATATGGACTGTTCCGATTAAAATTCGGCAGCAAATCATATAGGTAGACATCGCCACATTTTTGCGGTGTTATCACCTGTAAATAAAAAGAAAAAATAAATGAGATCAGTAAAGGGTTAATATTTTTATATTTGTAAACATAACATTTTATAATAACAACGAAAACAATACTATATATTGTATGTCATGTACATTGATTCTTATCAATTTTACTTTTATTTTTTTATCGATTCCGTTTTAAACTTACTTTGGTATATAAACAATAAAATGAGAAGCATCAAGTAAAATATCGCGAACAAATATCACGACAAAGCGATAATTTGTTCTACAGCCAAAATCGTACAGTCGTAATCAACGATTGAAATCTTTGTCTGAAATTCTCACGGCTTAAAAGATTATGGTAAGACCATAAGCAATCATGTAAGAATGAAAACTAAAAAGGAGAACGGTTACAACATCCATCTCTAAGCGGACGGTCTGCATCGTAAAACAAAAGTGTGGTTAATAATATCGTTCACGTTTTACATATCCGAAAACAATAGAGTGAAGTATATAAATTGTATTAACATGTAATAGCTCTTACAGTACGCATTTAACAAAGAAATTGCCGCCACCATAATATTTAAGATACACGGCATAACAAAATCGTGTTCCCCAGTATAATTGTAAATTAACATATTTACGATTTGCAGGAGAACAATGGATATGTAAAATATGAAAAAATTTGTAAATTCTTTTTGCTAGCTAACTGGAGCAGAGCTTTCTGGTTCAATTTTAACTATACAATTAATTTATTCGCCAAGTGAAATCCTTATTTAACGAATTGACACAGTTGTTCTTCTTTAGCTAAAGACAGACAACGATAATAATAATCGATACGGAAGTTTTCACACACAAGTAAATATCCTTGAAAGGCAATAAACATTTTACCTGTTTATTAAATCCAGTCAGTTGTTCTATATATGATATTATGAAATTTTCTAAGATAATATTACTAATAATTTAAATACACTTTGTTGGATCGTGCTCTCAGATTTAAACCACCATCACATCACACAAAATAAATTTAAAAATTATAAATTTTCATTAACCGTGACATAATTATTATGGCTCTGTCTGCCTCGTAAACTGTATGCAATTTAACTAGTTTGAGTTTATAATATTTTTATAAAACAAAATAAAAATATTTTTTCACCCTTAAAGTTCACAATTTTGTTTGTGTATTTGCGAACAAATTTTCTAAAATGGTGGTTGTGTTTTTAGTTGTGGCGCATGCGTTTTTAAGGGGTTGAATTTTCATTTTGCCATTGTATGAATGGAAATTATTATTTTATTTTTGAAATGTTATGAAATAGCGTGGGGAATTTTTATGTGTCTTACTAATATGGTTATCCGGTTTATTTTAGAGTTTCATTCCTATATGCTGGTGACATCTATTTGTGGATAGAAAACTGATAACTGTACGCATCCAAAAAATAAGGCTAAATTTAATTTGTAATTTAAAACAAAACCTGAGCAACAGCCTATATTTAGGCTTTGTTCTATTCATGTATATGTTATTTCACAATAGTCGTTTTCGAAGGTTTCATTCCGAGATCGTATTCCCAAAGTAAATTGATTAATTTGGTAACAAAAATATATTTAAGTAACACACAGTCGCACGTAAATCTATCATCGCTTGAGTTTGGGCAGATTGCGCATTTTTCTGTTATTATTAAATTCGAAATTATTTTAAATTGAGGTGTTCGAATTTAAAGCTTGAGTCTATTTAAAGATTTTGATCCTACATAATCAAACAAATATAATCAGAGTTTAAGGTTAATTTCATTTACTAGTCCGATTCATAAATCACCTATTGTAAATAAATAAATATTTACCCTCTAATTTTATGTTTTATTTCAATACTAATTTATTACATAATACACAAATGGATATCGGTGTGTTGTTTATTTTATTGTTTGTAAAAACCACAACGCATCTCACTAATGAATGAAAAAGTGTGCTAATGTCATTTCTGTCACAACCCATTTTGCGCTGTTGTGAACTCATTCCAGTTACCTTTCTTCCGTTTGTCAAAATCAGTCCTTGCCCTTACGAGGCGGATTATTGAAAAGTTCGAAAAAGAAACAGACAGACTGAAGACTACTAGACACTGAAATAATAAATAGTATTAGTACCACTTTGTCACAAGCCATATCATATATGGAATAAATACTGAAATTGTTAATTGAGCGTGAAGGACTACAAATACAATAAAATCATGATCACGTGAAGTTAGAATCAATACCTACACCAAAATAAGCTGTTAACTATATAGAAAAGAGACGATTTTTATTCATGCGCTGGTCGACATATTAAGAATACTTAAAAATGTCAATCTTCTAATAGTGGGGCTCTAATAACATGAAGCTTATTTGTATTTTGTTATTAGCAAGGCCAAAAATTGTGGTAGATAATATTTCATTAAGCCAGAGTATAATGAAAGCCTAAATTTATCAACCCAAATAGTATTCAGCCAACATAGTGTCATAAATAGAAATGGTGCATATTGATCGACGCACCAATGTGGTACTAAGTAGGTACGTACTTATAAGGTTTCTGGACTCGACTTGCCTCGATTCTGACTCACCAAGTATTTGGGCTATTACTCAGAGTCGGGGAGCTGAAGTCCTCAAAATTTTAAAACAAAATTTATAGTTGGAAAACATTATTAAACAATTATTTCTTGTGTTACCACAACCTTATATATTCTGGGGATTCCCTGAAAATGGTAGTATAAAGGAAAAGTTTCAACTATTACAAAAGTGCCCCATCGATAGATAATAAAGACAAAAAAATCTGAAACTAACAAAAAATAATAATTAAAATAAACTAAAAAATTCACTCAAAATTACCAAAACGTTAGGAATCGGAGGAAAAATTTTGAAATTGGATCAAGCAAACATAAGATTGGAATTGGAATAAAGGAACAAAAATACAAAAAAACATTTTTTTTATTTGAATTCGAACTTTGAGTTTTTAAAAATCTGGTTTCTCACTCGCCGATTCTCAAAAACCCAGTCACATCTGTAAGAATTCCTTCATTTATACCCCTATTATAAATCTCACTTACTCGTCACCGGGTGAAGAGACGTCACAATAATTCAATTTTGGTATTATGATTCTCACTGTGAAAATCGCACATATCCTACACTACAATTTTTTGGCAACACCAAATGAGAATTTAAAATTATTTGACATAAAATTAATTTTTTTTATTTGGTTTAACTCAATTTGTCAAAAATGCTTAAATTTCCACTTGGTGTCCCCTATAAAATGTAGGTGAGTATATGTGAGATTCTCACTCACAGTGAGAAACATAATAAAAAAAACTGAATTATTGTGACGTCTCTTCACCCGGTGACGAGTAAGTGAGATTCATAATAGGGGTATTAATTAAATATAATAATTTATTTTATAATTTAGAAAACGTTTAAATGTTAAATTTTAAAACGTGAAATTTTAAATATTGCTCAATCCACTATTCAAACACCTTTAACGAGAGATCATATTTTCTTCGCTAAGAGAGCAATTAAAATTTATTATGGGAAAAACCACAAAGGTTTATGTCAACTGAGGCTCATTTGTTCGGTACTCGTTTAAGGATGTAGGGATGGTTAATCCTATGTACACTTGGAGAAAATTAAGAAGTCCTTGTGCTTTCATTTTTCCTCCAACAAAAATTTCTTAAGGTATTACAAGGTTTTGAACTACAGGGTGGTTCATCTGTTAGTCCTTTTTTCGTTTTTCGTTTGTAAATAAAACACACATTTTGGAATGAAAGGCAGAAGTGGTTAAAGACAGGTGGTTCTATGCCATTTATGTATAAAAAACAATATCGTTCATATGCACACAATGGCTTCATCTACAGGTCTGCATCTGAACATCAAAATGTTCAATGGCCTTTTCCAATAAAAGCGAATCAAGGACCTCAATTTCAGCTGGAATGTTATTTGTGTTATTGTTTGTGGATGATTACTAACTTCACAATTCCTTGAAATTATGTGATCAGCAATTGGATGGATTGTTGCACGACTTGCGTGGCATTTCGCTCCGTCTTGTTGAAACTCAAGGTCGTTAACACGCAATTCATTGAATTTTGGGCCACAAAAACCAGTTAGTATGTTGCGATAACGTTCCCCATTTTACAGTGAATGGCATTTTCCTATTCGTTTTCAAAGGAAAACGGCCCAATGGTGCCACCAGCCCATAAACTACACAAAACAGTGATTCTTGGAGGATGAACTTCTGCTTCGTGAATAAATGAGGATTCTCCGCTCCCCAAATTCGACAATTTTGTTTATTGACATACCCATTAAGATGAAAATGAGCTTCATCGCTGAAGAAGATTTTTGATGGAAAACCTTCATTTCGTTCAAGCATCCAATTAACAAAACTGCGGCGATTTAAATGGTCTGGTGGCTTCAATTTTTGAGTTAGTTGAATTTTGTATGGATGCAAATGAATATGCGTGAAATGTTTCGTTCTTGTGCACGATGCCTGGTTGATGTGCTTGGTTCATTACGAACACTTTCACTATCAGATGCCACTGCATCAGGAGTACGAACTAAAAGAACATGTTGATACGGTCTAACGACCTTCTACTGAAGCAATTTGTAGGACGTACATATAGATCAAAACTCTCAAGTATTTTACGAAATGTTGTTGTTTCAACGATCATTTTCTTAATAAATTTGGACAATCAAATTGCGTTGTTGTGTTGTTAGCGACTCCATGATGATAAATGGCGTATTTTTGACTTTTCATATGTCAAATTCTTTTAGAACAGAAAAAAGGACCAACAGCCACTCTGTAAAACAGTACACTTTTAATCAATATAGTTGGTTTAATTCATTCTATTGAGTTAATTATGACGTTTTTAGAACTCTGTGTCACAAATGTTGGTGAAGATAGATGTAATTTTGGATTCTGTTCTTCAAAAAATGCCTTGAATACGGCAGGTTTAGATTTCTTATAACGAAAAGTATATCTTTCCTGGACTGAACTCCATTTTGGATTATGAGTTTTTGATTTATTGGTTTCTTTTAATTGATTAGATTAATACGAATTTGAAATAATCCGGCTTTTTCATCTGAATTTTCGATTTCTCTTAATCCAGTTATTGCTTTTGTTTCTGTGTAACTTCCTGCATCCAGAGAATATTATATGTAGATAGCACTTAATAAACACATTATAACACTTGTTTATTATTTCGCAAAAAAAATTTTTTTTTAAATTTGTTCAAAATGTTTAAAAAATTACTCGATCGATTTCGACTTGTTAGGTCATCATCGGGAGTATCTACTGATTGGTAAAAATAAAAATTTAGTTATATTGAAGTACATTTAATTACCCGACGTATTAGTCATATTATTAAGAGCGTGAGAATAGAACAGGGCGGGATCCGTAATTGGTGAGAAACGGATTTCTCTCTGTTCGTTAAGGATATTTTGGTTAAGCAATATGGATTTTCGAATTTCGTAAGATCCTAAGGTATCTAAACGTCTGTTTTTAGGTTGTATATGTAATATGTATAAATTGTTTAAGCTAGCTGTATGATTTTCTAAAATTAAATGATTATGGAACATTGATTGATTGCAACCAGATAAATGTTCTTTAGCTCTAACTCCAAAATTGCGCCAAGTCTGTCCAATATATGAGAAACTACAATCATTGCAATTAATCCTATAATTTTATTTTAATTTTATTTGCTATAATTTTATTTTTAAGTACCAACGGCGCATAGTGTTAAAAGTATATATGTAGATTGGTTGTCTTGTTGTTTAGCAAACATTTAATGATGAAATTGGATATTTGGATGGTATCCCAAGAAAAAAAACATGTACACATTGGATAAAACACAATATTTATAGATTCCGTTTGATAGACTTCCGAAAATTGTTGATTTCTATTATATGACCCAATTACTGTGACGAATTTGTAAATTAGGAATATTGTTTTGTATTTATTAAATAAAATGCATCAATAGAGCAGAGCCTACTTGTCGAAATGCTTTATAAAATTTAACTACAATATTTGGAAAAATCGACTATACTTATTTATTTATTTAAAGAAATCTATTCTGTGATTTACATGTATGATTTCAGATAGTTTAATTTAAAACAAAAATATTAAAAATAAAAATTCAAATAAAGAACTTTGAAATACAAAAATATAAATCGAATTTTGTCCTTTGATAAATTTAAGTCAAATAGGTCGTCGACAACGTAGTATGATTTAGACAACCTATTAATGGGGTTATTTTCTCCATAGTTTGGGAATGGTATTCTAGTGCTAAAAACTCATGGTTGCGAAATGTTCTGCAAGGCACATGAATTGATATGTTTTCCAAAATGTAAGCTGAATTAATGTAACCAAGCAAAACGTTACCAATAAAAGCCGTGCCTAAGAGAAGCCGTCTATTTTCCAGCGTGCATATTTTGTAATTCATGCATCTTGTTGAGTATCCATCCAATCCCAGTCACGTTTCTTTAAAAAGCAAATCAGAAACTATTTTTGCATGCTTTCAATTCTTTTAATGTGTGAACAGCACAACATAGTATGGATTCCAGACCGGATGGATGGATTAAAACCGCTTGGATCGAACTTTACCATGTATGAAAGGAACAGATACTACCGCTCATGATAAAAGCATTCTTCGTTCGAGATTCTTAAACCACCAGGGAAAATTGATCGCCTTTCTACTCGTGCGAGTATACAGAAAACCGAAACGATACAGGTTTTTTGGACAACTAAAACAAAATATTGAGCGTGTAGTATAACTTGTGTCAATAATAGCAATGTCCAATCGATCTTGCTATGGTTGCATTTTGCACACCAGTAAACTTTTTAATTTATTAGTAAAACTATTTCCAAATTGATCAATTGAATAAAATATTTGATTACGTATCAAATGTACTAACAAAAAAAATACATACTGATAAGATATTGTTCAGTATGAAAGCCTAAATTTTCCTTATTTCAAATAAAGGGTATAAAAATGTATTACTTTTGTGCAGAAATTTCCCAATGCTTATTTTCTAAATTAGTGCAGAATTTGGCAATTTGCAAAATTAAATCATTGGTATTATTTATCTTTTGCGTAAAACTGTCTGAATCAAGAGGGTCATGAAAAAACAAATATACACTATAAATTTAAAATTCATAGAATTGGTTTTTTCAAACAGTTTTGATATGTATCAATGTATTTTTCTTATATTTAAATTAATATTTAGGCCTCTAATTAATTTTATAAAATTTTAATATTTTTTAATGTGAAAATTTTAAACAATTCAATTGTATACATAATCGTATTTTAATTATTTTTAAAAAATATAAAAACACCTTGACGTATGCAATACCGAAAATTTGTTTGACGGTAGTTGAATATAAAAACTATGCTTATTTAAAGATTCTGCTCCTACCACTAATCTATATACATATGGACACGACATGACAAAAATATATCGTTGAGCACAAAAAGTTGTATGTGTGTGACAAAGACAGAAAAAATTTCTTTCTTTGGCTTGAATCCAAATTTTCAGAAAAACAGAAAATTGGTTCTTATAAGTTTTTGACATTTTTACACAAACTCTTTTTTTTTATTCGAATTATTTGCAGGCGCGCGTTTGAAATATCAAGAGAAATCGCAAGAACAAATTTGCATACAAAAGTGGTACCACATGAATTACATGACAACGACCATACCATGTTTAGAATACCGGTATTCGTCCGATCACCAAATACAAGCAACATTGGGTGAAGTTAGTACTTAGATGGGTGACGGCTTGGAAACACTTCGTGTCGTTGGCATAATGTTTAATTTTGGGTTGTCATTGGGTAAGTAACTATCGACTTTACCTAGGTCAGAACCGGGCCGATTCCATCAATCAATTTTCTTTAGAAAGCCGAAAAGTATTAATGCAGAATTATATTTCAGGAAATTTCCAGATGCGTGTGAAATAATAATATTTTTTCTCAGGCTGCTGATTTAGGGAAGCAATTGTTGAATACCAATCCCATGGTTATCCTTTAAACCTATTACCTAAGCCTTTATCCTTCCTCCAGTAGATTACAAGTAAATTAGAATTGTGTTGTGCCGTACGATCGCTAGGTTTGTGAAACCGGATCGTTCCGTACCAAAAAAAAACCTTTATTATTCTTCTATTGTTATGTGTAACCAGGCTGTAGGAATAGGCCCGGCGTTATCCGGGACACTTGTCCAGTACTTGGTTCTACAGTCCAATCAATCAAAAGCGGAACCACATGAATTAAATGAACAGAATGTGATTTATAATTTAAATCATTTAATATTATTATTTGTTTATTGATATAGTAATAAAAGAACAATCTCAGAAAATTTCGAAATTAAATCTATCCTCAGTACGGTCCTAACTTTCGGAAATACTTTTTTAAACCATAATGTGTATATAAACGAGCGATATGACTATAAAAAAGTGTTACCATTTTTTGTTGTTGTTTAATAAGATTTTTGTCGCTGATGTCGTATCCATGTGTGTATGCAGTGGCTCCTACATAATCAAAAAAATCTAACAAATAGAATTCATGATTAAGCTCGTTTACTAGAGCGATTCTGCTAATCGCCTAAATAAAATTAAGAAAAATCATTAATAAAATCTATAAATAATTTCACCAAATTTTATAAAATATTAAATAATTGTATAATAAATTAAATATGTATAATATTTCGATTTATTAGGGTGGTAACGAATTTCGATAAATTAACGTGTATTGTACTAACCAATTTTATGATTTGAGAGGTTCATGTGAAAATAATTTATCAAAATAATCTTTCTAGCAGATATCAAATAATATCGGTGTTACTATTTTCAGTTAAATCAAATGCATATAAGCATATAAGAACTTCGCCATATCCCAAAGCTAATCACCGTACTCTCACTAAATATTAGGTGTGTAAGTAGGAACTCTGCTTTTTTGATCAAATGCAACTTTATTGAAAATATAATTGGTATAAAGATTATTTATCGAAATATTCGCCATTACTATCCATGGTCTTTCGCCATTTATCAGGTAGATGAAGAATGCCTTCGCGATAGAAACAAAATGGTTTCGAAACAAAATAGTCATCGAGCGAATAGTCTAGAAAATACGCCGTATGCTGTAAAACTTCCCAGCCTAAGGAGAAGATGAGTACCTGGGTTGATTTTGCTGTATGCGGACGAGCTTTGTCATGCAGCAATATCACCTACCGGCTTTTTTCGTCCGTAAATGGTCTTTATCTCTTCAGAGCATCACTTATTTTGATGAACTGAGTTTGGTAACGTTCAGCTGTAACAGTTTGACCAGGTTCGAGAAGCTCGTAGTAAATGAGTCCTTTCCAGTCCCACCAGATTAACAGTAACACGTTCATAGCATAAATATTCATTTTAAAAGTGATGTTGATGGCTGGCCTGAATCAACCCAAGGTTTTCTGCGTTTAGGATTATCGTACAAATTCCACTTGTCATCACCCATAATGATTTTGTGCAAAAAATTCTTTCTTTTGTACCGAGAAAGCAAATTCATGTAGTTGTCAACTCTTTGGTTTTTGTTTTCTTCGGTCAGTTTCTTCCTTCTATATTTTTCCCACTGCATGCAACCGCAATGATATTGCTTAGTGAGTAACTAGTAAGTGCAAGCTCTTTTTGAGTTTGACACGGATTTTCTTCCAGTAAAACTTTAAGTTCTTTGTCTTCAAATTGTTTTACTGCACCTGGACGTGGATCGTCCTCAAGACTAAAATTGCCATCACAAAATCTTGCAATCAACTTTTTTTACTGTTGAGACTCAGAGAATGTTCACTCAAAGTCGAATTAACCAATTCCATAGCTTGAGCAGCATTTTTTCATTTGAAAACAACCACTTTCAAAATAAACGGCTCATATTGTAACCTGCCCGTTTATTAAAGTTTTCTGGTCGTTTAAGTTCTTTGTCGACCAGCGTGGTACGAAATATGCTCTAATGAGATTAATTTTAAAACACTTTCCGAAGACTACAGATTTCCCAAAATACATATTTTAGCTATTGGAAACAATACTATTATATTTGACAAATTGCTGCCCTGTAGATTAATTGTTTATTTTCAGTGAATTTTTAAGCAAAAAATCTTTATTAAATTTTCACTTGAGACGTTAGAAGTTACAGCACAAAATCCATTATTATCTCAAATGTAGTCAATGTGTTTGGTTTAGTTAGTAAAATGTGTAATCAATAAGACCTGAAGAAAGGAATCTCCATTATTAAATTAAAATCCACCGTATAAAATAAAAATTGGCAAACTCATGACTGAAAATAACAGTTTTATTTTATATTACCTTCTTCATACCTACATTCATTGATTATAAAAGCTTTTTCGTAACCTATACATAAATATTTTCCAATCAAAGCAAATCTATAGAAAATCTATTTCCTTTGATTTCCCTTTTCGGTTGTGCTTTTCCCCAATTTGATTTTCGCATGTTTGTATCCGGTTCATGATATGTATTATAAAATAATTACTATTATATATATGTGTTATGATATGTAAAACCAGAAATATTATACTAGTATTTGTACACAGGAAATTGGACAAATTCTCAAAGTAAAATTACTAATATACCGACCATATGTATGCTGCCTGACACTCTGAATCAATTATTATCGTGCATACATACATATAATTCTTGCACATATTCTTAAAAGATTTCACAATACTTTTAAATATTCAAATCATGACTTTCGTCTCTCGCTGTTTATATGTTTACGTATGTATATAAGTCATGACAACGACACCACTACGAAATGTTTAAATGTATGTCGTCTGTCTGATGAAACTACCGAAAAATATAAACTAAAATCTCTAAAGTGCAAAACAAAATTAAATAAACGCTATTTAAGGTATTGCAAAGATGCCGTATTTTTATCTGAATTTATGTACAACGTTCGTATTCATCTTAACACTTTGACTGAGCGCGTATATTCAATTATAAAATTTACTTGTGGCATATAAATATCCCACTTATTACGATCTTGGCAATAATCCAAAACTAGATTTTTATTTTTGCATTCTTTTAATAAATACCTTCCATACAAGTTAATCCTCCTGATCAATTTATATGATCGGTAATTGTGGATAATACAATTTAATTTAAACTTGATATAGCTTTTGCATATAATTTGGTCGACTAAATTTGAGTGAATGAGCCCAGTTTTATGGATTAAAAATTTTAATTTAGTCGGTTATTGGATAGCTTTTTTATTCGGAAATAAATCTGTATACGAAACGGGTTTAATAAGCTCGGTAAATCTATATGACATCAATTGTTTCATTTAATTTTTGTGTGATTTAAGGAACACGTGTTTTGTTAATTTAAAATACGGATAATATTAGACCGATGTTCTTGCTCTCTAATATTTGAAAGCAGTTAAAAATTACTATCAGGTTTTACGAGTACCACCTAACAGTAATTTGAACCCGATGTTCAATAAGTTGCCTTTTTTAATTTTTCAAATCACGTGTTTATTAAATCACTGACCGAAATTAAATGAAGTAATTGATTTGCACACATTTTTTTTGACGGTAAAATAAATGGAGGAATAAAAAATAACAAAACGAAAAATTTATATTACGGTTAAATCCGATTTATCGAACTTTTTGAACATCCCTAGTAGGAGAGGACTATACGAGCATCGAAAACAGAGAACAACGAACAGATCTGTGGAACAACGAATAAATCTCTGACTACCAGTTAGACCAGAGAAGCAGATGAACTAGAAGCAATAAATAATACTATCCAACTCGCAGCATGGGGGATTGTATTTCTCATACCAACTCCTTGTGTTCTGTGCTAAAGTAAGGGTATGTTGTGCAGGTTCGATAGGCAGTGTGAAGTTTCTGACAAATTGACAAAAAACCGTATAACAGTCAATAAGTGTAAAGAAACTGTTTCACTTTAAATTAAGAATGGCTACACGTTTGAAATTAAGAACAACAAGGTAATTAACGAAAATATAGGAAAATATATTTATTTAAATTTATTTTACGCCATTAAAATCAAAAATAAAAATATATATTTATGTTTTGGATTATAAAAAATCGAAAATTCAATCATTCGAAAACCATTGACAAGACTTGGTAGAGATGTCCAAGTGAATCGAAGTTCGCTATAGTGCAGTATTGACACTATTGCATCTTTTGTAGAAGCCAACATAAAAATGCGACCCGTCGAAGCATACATTTTCTTTGTTGGAATTATAAAAATCGAAAATTCAACCATTCGAAGGCCATTGACAAGGCATCGTATAGATGTCTAAGCAAATTGAAGAATGCTATCGTGTAGTACTGAGCCTATTTCATCTTTTGCAGAAGCCAACATAATTATGCGACTCGTCGAAGCATATATTTTCTTTGTTGGAATCATAAAGAATCGACAATTGAACCATTCGAAGACCATTGACAAGGCATCGTGGAGATGTCTAAGTAAATCGAAATATGCCATCCTGTAGTATTGACCCTAATGCATCTTTTGTAGAAGCCAACATAATAATACGACCCGTCGAAGCATATATTTTCTTTGTTGGAATCATAAAAAATGGAAAGTTTAACCATTCGAAGGCCATTGGCAAGGCATCGTAGAGATGTTTAAGTAAATCGAAATATGCCATCCTGTAATACTATGACTCTATTGCATCTTTTTTCAGAAGCCAACATAATTATGCGACCCGTCGAAGCATATATTTTGTTTGTTGGAATCATAACGAATCGAAAATTCAATCATTCGAAGGCCATTAACAAGGCATCGTACAGATGTCTAAGTAAATCGAAATATGCTATCATGTAATACTAATTCTATTGCATCTTTTGTAGAAGCCAACATAATTATGCGACTCGTCGAAGCATAAAGTTTCTATTTTTTATGATTCCAAACATTGAAAATGTACGTTTTGACGGGTCGCATAATCATGTTGGCTTCTACAAAAAGTTGCGATAGTCAGTACAACAGGATGACATATGTACTTCGATTTACTTAGACATTTATACGATGGCTTGCTTGTTAATGGTCTTCGAATGATTTTTTAATCAATTTTTCCATACTAAATCATAGTTTGTTTGACAAAATATTATTAAATAATTCTAATTATTATTTTGTGTCCATTGTGTACAATATTATTTTAAAGTGTAGCGTACTACACATATTGTCTGTTATAACAGGTGCAAGACATACAACTTAACAACTCTAGAAAATAGACGCGAAGTAAAAAGTACATTTATTGGTAATCCTTACTAGCCCTAATCGACGCACCGGATGTGCTAAAGTTAATTAAAATAAAGGTTCCCGAAAGACAGGAAGACAGGTAAGAGATCATGACTTCCTCCACTTAGACAGACACAGAACCAACTATGGCGATAATGAACTAGTGAAGATGATGTGTAAGAGTTTCAATAGAATTAACTATTTATTTGATATTTGTGTAACTAAAAATAATTTTAAAAGTAGATTAAGGCAATAAACCAGGGGCATAAACCTCAGTGATTTTTCTTGATATATCAAATTTTCAAATCCAACGCGGATTTATTATATTTTGTATTTTTTCAAGTCAAATTTGTAGACTTATTTCAATATAAATAAATAAATAAATAAATAAGGTTTTTTGTCAGATATTTCACTATAGTGGTTCGATAAGCATCTGTGGGAACATTTTATTCTAGAGTTTTTTGGCATTTAATAGCTATTATGGAAAACTCGTGGTTAATTTTTCCTTTTCTCGAAATTTTCTTTTAATATTTTGTTATTAGCTCTCAAACTTGGAGAAGTTGTGCAAGAATATAAAGGGTGTCCCAAAATTTAAGAATTCTATTCTATATCTATTATTAAGAAAATTAATTAATTTAGTGTTTGCAGCCAAAAAAGAGACAGTTTGACAACTGATAGTTTACGGTTAGTAAACATGTAGCACTACACGGGAGAACAACGCGCTTTCATTGTTGAACAATATTTCAAAAATAATAAAACTTTGAATGCATATTTTTCGAGCCAAATCATCCTAAGAGATGAGTCTCATTTTCACCTTAATGGCTTCGTCAATAGTCAAAATTGCCGCATTTGGGGTTCAGAGGTGATTGTCGAAAAACAAATGCATCCACTGGAGGCGAATATGAAAACTCTATGATATTTCCTTATTACGATATAATTATATGACAGTATAATTAGGCCGTATGCAATCAAATTTCATAAAAGTTTGTACTAATGTAAAGAACTTTTATAGTGCGTTGAAAAGTTTCTCATTTTTTAAGTATTTGAATAAAAAGACGTCCACATGCTTTTCCGAGAGAGGGCGGTTATTTGTATTTATATGCCCAACATTCCTCTAAAATATAAAAAAGGTCCGGAGCATAATTAGGTTGCTAACATCTAAGCGAGGAAATTGTATAGGTCGTGTATGCATGGCTTGGGTAGTCAACCAACAGAAAAGATCTAGTCTTATAGCAACCCTAATTTTGGCCTTTCAATCAAGCTTGAAAGAGAATTAAGATTGGCTGAAATATTGGAATAATGTTCTCTTTTTCCCCAGACAAAGAATTATTAAGAACGGCCAGGTGGATACAACTACTACCATTATATTTACGATTAAGAAAACTAGAAATTGTGTTTATGAAAAAGGTGCGCAGTTTGTAGCAGTTTTGTAACATATGAATGAGATTTTCAAACCTGAAAAAAACCTTAATATCGTTCTAAACCATTCTGAACGAGCGTTTCACAAATCCTTAAAAATTTGTATCGACAAAAATGTTCCATGAATCATTAATACACTCAATGTTACATATTATTCGTAATAAATCCGTTTTTATTTTTCAATAATTACCAACAATTAGTAAGTTCACAAGTACTGTAGAGAAATTATCGAAGTAGGAAACGAAGTTACAACGAAGTACTCCAGACTTAGAAAGGTGGGAACGGGAGGGACCAAGTTTACACTTTGCATCTTCGGAGTGGTTTTTTATAACATATTTTCGATACTCTATGAAAGTTTATTAATTTTATCTTTCTTTTTCCTAGGATGGTATTGGCAACTGTTTCGTTTATTAATTATGTTTTTTCTATGGCAATCCTACTGGAATAAATTTGAATACTATCTCGTTTCCTAAGTTCAATGAAGTACCGAAAAAATTATGTGGTGGTAAATGCAAACAAACGAAACAGAGTACAATTTTATTATTAAAAATGCGATAAACTTCGGTAAAGTAAATTAATAGTCGATTTGAGGTTTTTCTTAATCTTTGGTCTATAACTCTATACTAAAGCTAGACCAGCATACGACTACCACTAAGGCTTAAGGTAAGTTTTTTTTCTATTTACTAAGAAAGTGTCGAAAACGTGGTTATATAAATCCCAGAAAAATAATTTGAATAAGATAATTTGAAAGGGCTTCCTTTCATCTCTCAACTATATTTTTTCTGACATTTCACGATAAATAGTTTTGAAGATTTATTAATTCCAGATAAACATTCATCTCGCTTCTTATATTTCCGAGACCAGATAAAGTAATATTTGGAGAAAGTTAATGGGTTGGATGGGGAAGGGAAGGGAATACGTTGCTGTTAATTATTGTTTATTGGAAACTTTTGTTTTAGCATAAAATGAGAAGAAAAGGAATATGTCATTATAATTAAATGCACCGTTCTGCCAAAACATATTTTATTTACAACGTTTTAAGTCAGTTTTAAGTTAAAGGCAACGTTCCATATAAATTGACATTAAATAAAACGAAACGAATCGGAATGGATACATTTTAGTATCTTAACATAAAGAGGGTAAATGCTCCAAATTTGAATTCTAAATATTAGTGCACTTGAATATTTCGATAAATTGTTGTTCATTTTTGTTTACAACTTTTATAAAACAGTCATTTGACCAATACTAATAATATATCAGAATCCTATGCGTCAATCTCTTATACCACTGGCTTATAATTAACACCACATCATTAATACCATTTTAGCGAAGTTGGATAGCTACCAATTTAGAAAATGTATTTTGTATATTTGCTGAATCGGTATACTGATGCACTAAACGAAAGATACAAAAATCGATTATGCCGCCAAAGTCTATTAAAAAATTGGAATTCCTTTCAAAAATTTAAATTTCTGTAATTTAATTCTTGGTAATGGACTATTGATTATGCATACCTCAGCTACACGCACACAGATATCTTTTGTTCTTTAAGGTTTTGATAATTTGCATAAAAAGAAATCTTAAGCTTTGTAAGAGGTATGGTAAAGGTAAATGGAATAGTCATGTAATTGAACAAAAAAAACAACATGAAACGGTTGAATGATTTACTAAATAGATAAACTAAGAGAGTTCTTATAGTAATAACTATAATTTTATATTGTGTTAAATCTTATGACCGATCACACATATTGACTATTTTGTAATCTTATGATTTGATCTAAATATATAAAGTATAAATAAACAAACTTCGAAAGTCAAATTGAATATACATATTAATAAAATATATGTACACAACACAAAAAAATATAATTATTTTTAATAACAATAATTTGTCTATGCTAATCAATTTGATTTATCAGTTTTTGCGATATTTTTTTAGTCTCTTTCTTTGCAAGCGATACACGTAATAAATACACACATTGTGAACATATAACAATATACAGACGCGAATGGTCTGTTTCATTTATTTATATACGTATAAGCATAACATAATAACACCAATTAGATGGTGGTGCCCAGAGGGTATTAAAACTTTATATCATAAACTTGCTCGTATCTAACTACGCGAATATTTATTTACTTATTGTGTGTACAGAGATTTATCGGCTCACATGCACAGTCCCTGATAAATTGTACTGCCGTATTGGAAATGCAAAATAATTGAAAGTCACATTCAAATGAATGTACAAAAATAAAATCGCGTAGTTTCAATCAATTAGAATAAATTTGTCAATTGAATATTATTATTATTGTTGTTATTGTCAAGTGTACTCGTATATTGGAGCACAATTAAAAAATGTGCGCGTTGTGACGCGATCGTAGCGAGAACATTTTATTTGTTTCTGCATATTTTCATTGATGTGATTTCAAAACAAAATAAAATTATTTGCATCCACAACACAATTTGTATGTAAATGATATTTCAAAATTTTATTAAATTGCATAAAACCGAGATTGCAACAAAGCTTAGTTCTATCATCTCATACAATGGCATTAAAGTTATTAGTTTGAATCACCAGAATGCCAAGGTTAACACTTAATTTGTAATATTTGTATTTGTAAATATTAAATTCTGATAAATTACCAAATTTAAACTTCATCGCTCTTGTTAAATAGCTACAAAGCAGATAGAAAATCTTCAAAGTAGCTTCGAAATTCATAGTTAATGTACTCTAGGCTAGATGTAGTGTATTTTATTTACATGATAAAATACCACGTATCAAATAGCATCGCAAGAAACCATAACCATTACCAGTTATGATGCGTTTATTTTCGGATATAGTTTTCAATTCAATTAAAAATTTCCATACGTACTCGTATAAGATGACAAAGCTTCTCGGCGAAAGTAGGCTTTGAACCAGATACAAAATTGTGAAACAGTAAAGCATGGGAGACCGTTTAGTTGGCATAAGATTGTGCACAAAATTACAAGCATATGTAAAATGGAGAACTTAATCAAATTAAAATTATTATTCGATTTATTTGTTTTATATACAAAATACGAAAAACATAAACTACGGAGATGGCAAGTACGACCGTTAAACATCGATAGAAATAGTGCAGGATACTTTAGCAATGAGCACTTTCAGGACACCCAACAGTTGGGAACATATAGAATAAAATCGCAGCCAACGATACGAAAAAGTTTAGCACTTTGAAATTTGTAAATCAAAGTAGTGATGATTTCACTTCATCATGCTGGGATCTGAAAGCGCTTAATGTAACCTTAAGAATGAAACAATTAGATTCTGAAGAGTTTCTCAAGTAGACGATAATGCCAGTAAATTTATATGATTTAGTATATACTTTACTTCAAGATGCAATGACAAAAACTTCGATTAAAGAACCAATAAGTTTGGAAAGTAGATTGGCTTCTACTTTATCTTAAGTATATTACAATAAACTACTAAATAACCTAATCTAAGTATATGTTGATATTTAACTAATTGCCTTATATTGATTATTTGTAGATATTTATCTTAAAGAGTAACGTCTAAACTTTTTTAGATGGCTTTCAAAATTGGGCGGGAAATCACTAACCAAGCGGATTGAAGAAATTATGGAAACACTTTGGCGGAAAATGAAATATGCCTAATTGTGTGGGTTTCATGACAATTATTTGTTTACGCATATATGTGTTGGAGCTATCGAAATCAAAGCGATAGAGGTATAAGGTTTCCTTATTTTGTACAATACAATCAAAATTTAGGTTACCAATCCAACTGTTTAGAAATGTACCAATACCAAATAACTCGGTGCTTTTAAAGAGTAAAATTCGATTTCCATACTAGTTTGTAACATATGGGGAACGCACCTTAAGCAAACATAACATGAGGCCATTTCCTGGAGGAGGGGGGGGGGGCAAAATTTGATGCTACACAGGAAATATTTAATTATCGTTTATCACAAGCTCGAAGAAAAATTGAAAACGCCGTTGGGATGCACCTTGAAAATGTCACCAAAATGGTTTTTGCTGCCTTAGCCCTTCTTAATTTTATCAAAAAATAGACGATTCTGAGAACAAATATTGTCCTCAACGTTTTGTCGATTGGGATGATGACAATGATATTGTGTTCTACATGAAGGCGAATTGACAGAGAATGTGCAACAATGCAATCATTCCGAGTAATATCTAGAAATGCTGCTAGATATACTTTTCAGCTTAGGAACTACACTGAGACAATATTTTTGCAATGAAGATCTGTTCCATTTCAGTATTTTAAAATTAAATAAATTAAGCTTGGTTATTTAAAAATAAATGTAAAATATATTTCAAAATAATATTATTTTTTAATTCACATTTTCTTATCACAAATTTCATTTTGTATACATAAGTAAAGCAATATTACAAAACGAAACATAATTAATTGAAAAGACTACTACATAGTGCCTCCTGAGCTTTAATAAGCATCTCCACTTTGAAGTTGTTGTTTTTGTCTCATCTTCTGCTTTGTGCAACCAATTGATTTAAAAAAAACTATCTTCATCATCTTCTAGCTATGAATTAATACTAAGATTTATTTTAATTCGTGCAAGGTACCTTAGAATTCCTCATGAACCAAATCTTCTCTTCATTTTAGGTTTTATCTTGCAGCTGTCGTAGGACGTTCATCCCACAAAATACTGTTGTCACCTTTAACAAAAATAACATTGTTGCTTAAAGAGTTGTCGTCGGGTGTACTCACTCAGTAATCTGAATTTTCAACCATCCTTAAATGTATTAATACTTTCTAAATTTGCTGTTAAATAGGTAGGTATAGTAAAACTAAAATTATACTTGGTTGTTTTGAATCCTTCATAAATTCTGATACCGTAAAAAGGTGCCATTGTGAAGAAACTCATGCACCCGACCCAGCAGCAACAATTTTTTAGTTCGCGCACAAATTTGTCACGTAGATAATACCATTTTCTTGCTTAAACAGTTGAAATTATGTACAATATGTACATACCTCCCACAAAAAACAATTCCTTTAAATTGTGCCAAATTGTTTCTTTGCATTAATATAATGTGAGACTTTTGTAGTATATCCCATGAAATTTATGAACTTCCTCAATAAAATTTTCGGCTTCGAATTCCATATTTCATAACACAAACGCTCTTTTGAAAAATTGAGAGCGTGATGACGATAAAATGAATAAAAATCATAAATAAATTTTCTGTCCAAAAATATATTGGAGTTATACAATCCGTTTTTCCGTATAATTTTAATTTTTTAGAAAGAAAACGTTCGCCTCTTTCCGTCCGAGTCGTTCATTCTGTCTAAAGCCTGCACATTATTTTCGTTTCGTTTCCCTCCGTTTTTCATATAAATCATGTAATGCATGGGTTACTAAGTTTACATTTATCATATAAAAAACTTAAAGACAGGAACAAAACAAATCTTATGTGCTCCGGGCTTAATATACTTCCGTTTTATGGTGGAAATTATATGCAAACTGTCAAATTAAATAAAACGGAACGAAACGGATGCACTATGCTCCTAGCGTAAGATTACTTTACTAACCTTTGGGTAGATGTATCTGTTTTCAAATTGTAAGTGTACTTTTTGATTAAGCAGCTTGCTTGCTACCCAATCGAGTAACTACTCCAGTAACTTACAAAAATATCGTCGTAGTAGAATTAAGTAGTTTTAAGTTCGCGATTAAAATCGTTGTGGTTTTTATTACCTCTCTATTTTCAATTCGATTTTTCCAACCACCTTTTTAATATATTCAAGTAAGTAAAATTTTTATCTCGGAATAAAACATGAACCGCCAAATTTGGTTTACGATTCTTTGATAAGGTGCCATTTAAAGCCCTGCAATGTTTGTCTATCTAAAAGTTCTACTGAAATTTTGTTTTCCGAATAAAATTCGGCTGGAAAATAAAAGATACGATGTTCTCTCGTTGACCTACAGTTGCGCAAAAAATGTTATACTTTACCAAGAATTACCTTAACAGAAAATCTATAAAGCGCCAGAAGGAAGAACCACTGAGTTTTTGGATATATCGATTTATTCTTTAAAAATATTGCTACTGAAAAAATAAATTTTTCCGAAAACGTTAAACAGATAAAATTGTTAACTGTTTAATGACTAAAAACTTTCACGCTTACGAAATATGTAAACTTGCGGTTGGCCCAATAGTTAATGCACAAAGCACCGGTTCAATCGGTGCTTCAAAAAAGAACGTGTTGGATCAGATATTACTCAAAATGCGGCTGCAACCTTTGCTCAGACTGTTGCAATCTCAAAAGTGAACAATTCTGTGTTACTCAAATTTCACTAAATTTTGAAAAAATGCAGTTTTTTCGAGCAGAAGTTATTAACCGAAATAGATAAATCGTCCGTTCCCGTGCCACAAATGCTGTATTGTTGTCTAGTTGACGGCGCCTTAATCTGTTAGTGCAGCAGTGAGGAGACTACCAACTTGGAATGGCTAGTAATTAACCATTGAAGAATCTAAAAACCTATGTTGCTTAACTATTGGGTTCGCCGGCGGAACTCCGAGTGCCTTAAAATTTGTATTACCAACAACGTTCTGTTAAATCCGAATGTATCGATGAAGGAATGGAAGGTTGTATGTTAAAAACGTCAGTGCACTGCCAATCGATTGTATACATGGTTAAACGGCAGTCGTAAACAGTAGTAACTGCTAGAAAACTTAAGAGTAGAGCCTGAATTTAACCATTAGATTAATTGGGATTTTAGCAGGCCAAGAAAGAATATAAAAAATACAAAATCCGCTCAAAGAGGTTCTAGAATTATTTTCAATGAAGGAATAATTAGTCTGACTGGCATCACCGATCTCTGGCTAAGCCTCGTATATTAGATTATTGCGATTTCTTGTTGATATTATTTCTTCATTGCAGCAGTCAATCTCGATATCTTGCGATGGTGTTTAATCTCTTATGTATCGTATAAAGCACGTGTTCCTGAAGAGGTTTATCCTGCTTAATTACAGGGACTACTTACACTATTACAAACTCAAGTTCAATTGGTTATATTCAAATAATTTTAGTTGTGTAGAGTGGGTTCATCGTACCTATTTTTGTTGTTGAATGTTGAATTATAATTAAACTTACTTGTAAAAGTTATTTAGCCAACGTATTCACAACATGTTTGGCACAAACATTGGACGTATTAACAAGTCTGGTAGTACGCTTAGCAAAGTCTAGTATATTACAAAATTTTAATTAAATTATTACGATAATTTTTTGTTTAATAACTAGCATATATACGAGTATATTTAATGGTTGTCGATTAAGTGTGAACACAGTGAGCACGATTCAAGCTGATTTATGTATACGTACGTTAACAAATGTGCTGCGCGCGTATCCGTACCAATTATTTAAACATAAATTAAAAAATTGTATATATACAACAAAAATATCATAAATCAACAAATGATTTTTTAATTAATAAAACATATTTAGATTAAAACTGAACCATTCTCTTCTATGTATGTATATATACGAGTAATATTTAGTTATATTGTCTTAACAGATATCACCATATGGCAGACAGATCTACGGTAATTTTGCACAGTATGATGTCTGTACAAAAAAAATGTAAAAAAACATCTCCATTATCCATTGTCGTGCTAGATTGGCGGCTAGAATTTTTGTCTATTTATGTTTATGGTTTAGGTCATTGTATTTATCAGGAAAGGGCATCTGCTTGCAACAGATGCAGCCGTATACAAAAAATTTAATGTTCCTTGAAATTGAAAAAAAACGACTTTACACTTCATTTTATCTCCATACATCAATCAAAGTTCAACGATATATTCATTTTCAACGCTGGCTTCCATATTTCTTTTTTTTGTATTTGCAAGCATTTATAATATGATAATCATTTCGCCTATCAAAACACGTTTTGCCATATGTCGTTTTATAGTTGTGCAAAACATTAAAAAAACGCGACAATCATCTCGTCATGATATAACAATACACAGTTGATTTATTACCCTGATTAGCATTATTGCCTTGGAGGGTTACACTATCGCGAAATTTAAAACAATTTGTTGAGTGAATGCCCTAAATTTCACACCTCCCCTCCCAAAAAACACTATAACCTAGTAAAATACCCACACAACACAAATAATTTATATTGTGCAGAGGTGGCGCCACCTTTGCAATTAAATTTACTTTTTATATCAATTGCATAATACACTTTTCACTATATCTTGTCTATAACTATAAATAAAATTGCAGCAAAAAAAGTTAAGTCACTTTAAAATGTTGTAAAAAATTTTCATCTTGGTATACATAAACAATAAACAATTGACTTATTTCTTAAATAGGAAGTTAAGACAAAACAAAAAATATATTAAAGTTGCAACCAACAAACTGTAAGAGAAAATGTGGATTGTTCTTCGTAAGAAAAATAAAATTGCAATGCGTCATCTTTTGAATTAAATGCAGCAGCGCAAGAACACAAAAAAAGCGAGACCAAAACAAGCAAAATGGTATTTCAACGAAATATAAAGTAAATGTTAATACCTTTTCCGTAGAATTTTTAAATGTTTCAAACTATAAATTGTTTCGGTGTTATTATACGCGGTTACATCAAACTTGACCTTCCGGGTAAATAATAATGTTGTGTTACTTTATACGATTCAATATAGCCGTATATTTTAATAGCCCTTTGAAAATCGTCTGCGTATAGAAAGTTTTAGGAAAATTTAATAAGAATTTTTGAACAGAATTTCATGACAGTGTTGATAATCAAAAAAGCGTGCTTTAAACTGAGAAAGTTGTTTCAATAAAGTTTATAAAGTATATGGAAAGTTATGTGTCGAATAATTTAATTGCAAAACCATTATATAGGATGTCTCAGCAAGCGCGCCGGATTTAAATTTGCCGCCATTTTGTTAATACGAGTTGTACGGTGATTTTTTTTGACGGTTATCACGTACAGACCACGCGATTTAAGAATATGGAGAAGTATTCAAACCAACAACGTTTAATTATTGTAAAAACACATTACAAAAATGGTGAAAGTTTTGCGAAAACAGTTTAATTACAAAATTTCAGACCAAATTTACGCTGATGTTCGTCGTCGTCCTTGTCGGTCACTCGAAAATATAGCCACATCAAGGGAAGCTGGGGCCGAGAATCCAGGAACTTGGGAGTGCGGTATCGCGAAATGTTAACGGAGTTTTTGTGGCCCAAATTGGATGTAATTGATGTGGAGGACATATTTTTACAAAAAGACAGTGCGACCTGCCACACAGCACGTGGACCAATGGTGTTACTGCAGACTAAGTTTCACGGCCGTGTGATTTCTCGATTTGGCGATCAACATTGGCCAAGAAGATCGTACGATCTAACACCGATGGACATTTTTCATTGGGACTATGTGAAGGAAAAGGTGTATGCGAATAAGCCTGAAATAGTTGAACATCTTAAACAGGAAATACGGCGCGTTATTGGTGAAATACAGCCGCATTTATGCGAAAAACTTTCACCATTTTTGTAATGTGTTTTTACAATAATTAAACGTTGTTGGTTTGAACACTTCTCCATATTCTTAAATCGCGTGGTCTGTACGTGACAACTGTCAAAAAACACGAATACGAAGTAGGCCAAACTTTACATAACGAATACAAACTGAATGTCGTTAAGTGTTTTCGTGTTTGAGGGGTCAACTCTTTATATACAAAATCACGAAATCCCGGGATGGCGAACCTCATTCAAACATTGAGGAGTGTGAACACATCAAAAAGTTTAGAAAACGCTCAAACTAAACATAATATTAATATTATTGTCTAATAGTTCGAATTAAAATTAAAACATTTTAGAGCGTCCTTTATTACAACTCTCACGGGATTTTTCTACCATTCTTTTCACCATAACAATACGGATGCCCATACCAAACGCTTGGCCTTTTCCTAGGCATAATTCTCACTATTAGATCTAGCTTAGAATATATTCTCCTAGAGCTTAGAACTGGTTTAGCCTTAATTTTAATATTGCATCGTTCTGTTGGTGATATACTGGTAGCTTCAGACAAAAAAACCCACACTAAATTTCACGAATTACTTAAAAAGCGTAAATAAATGTGTTTTTATAAATTTACATAGCTTTTCGAAAACAACATTTGTTTGGCTCATTATAATCTATAACGTACGATGCGTATCACTTTATAAATTTTAATAATAAAAATAAAATAAATTTAAAATTTGAATTTAATAAAATTTAATTTTAAAATGAATTTTATTTATTTAAAATTAATTTTTTTGTTGCTGGTGAGTGATGATACTGCGGCCTGTTGCTCCGCAAAAATCCAAATTGAATAGAAAGAATGAATTTGGTTTTTTATCTTCTTGCCAAAAACTCGAAAAAATCCAAAACCGGATTTTCTGGTTTTTACATTTAATTACTATGCACCACTTATTTACTTTTGGTGCACCCGTTTTAAACTTATGTTTTATGAAACATAATTGTTTGCCATGCCATCTCTTGTGCGATGGCATGGCGGTGTATAGGTGCGTTTTACTTGATTTTGGTTTTACAACATCAATACGATTTTTATGCATCTCTAAATGATATGATTGTAGAGGTACATATTGTATTTAGATGTTACTCGTATGTAACCAAAATATAATTTTTCAATTCTATTTGTTTAGACCAATTTTGTTATGTACTAGTGTTGTTGTACGTTTACTATGTACAACTGTTATGTACATTATTGAGAATTGTCCATTTATAAAGAATTATGTTTACGGAGCATTGTCCGTTGAGAATGATTGTGCGGAGATTCTTATAGTTGAAGGAACTACCCGCTACAAATCCAACTCGATAGACCAATTAATATCACGAGTTCGGCAATTTTCTTAAAGTCAAAACTATACTATATCCAATTTTGTTGCAAACTTCATTTAGCTTCATTTTAACTTCATTGCAAAATAAAATGTTAAGAAAAAGAAAATATACTAAATTTTATTACAAAAGATTATTGTAGAGAAAATAGTTGGGCTCAAATATAACTGTCTTGTTTCTATCTAAATTAATTCTATATAAAAAGTGCATATCTCTTTGTGTTATGATTCAACTTTTAATTCCTAACCTACATAACATAAGCCTGCATTCCAACTGCAACTCAAAGTCACATGGACGTTCTTTTTTTATTGAGGAATAAAACTTTGGAATTTACTCAAACCAAATATAAAATTTACTAAAAATCTATCGAAGTCGAAAGAGGAAGAAAAAATAAAAAAGTTTGAAAGTTAACTACAATGCTCCAATGAGGCTGAGTGGTTTAAAAAAATTATTATAATCCCAGTGTTCAGTAGGGAAAAAGTTATCAAAAATATCACGATATTTTTTATCGACTTGTGCCATAAAACGCTCTAATTTAGCAAAAAAAAACGAGATTGCTTTTGATTCTGGCTGTCAAAATATGTGTATATTTTATTTAGAATGTTTTTGAGTTATGCTTTTACTTGGACAGTTTGCTCTTACAATTAGTTGGCCATAATTCAAGGTGAATGAACATCCATAGATTTGATGTTACATGAATATTATGGTTGATTCCTTTGTTTACACACATAAATGATACCTAAAACCGACTTGTGAAAGACGCTTAACACGTCTAATTATCTGCAAATCTTTGGTAACGTGAATTACAATGCACTGCCCGGGGTTATTGCATTAGCTAATAGCAAGTTTGTACCAGTAGAATGACAGTACTCGTAGGTAGCAAAAAAGTATGTTGGTGTAAACCCGAAGTATAATACTTTATTACTTTATCACCTACTTATTCGATATTAAATTATAATAGCTATTAAAAAGGTATGGTATTATAGTTTTGGTATGTAAACGCTATTTTAATACTCTAATATGTACTTTAATTTTGATTAACTTATTTCGGTTTTCCAATTTCATGTAAACGTATTACGTGTATGTGTACATTTTCATTTGTAGAATTTTAAAATAAAATACATTTTTGATATTTTAATGAAAATTTTAAAGCTTTCAATAATATTAAAGTAATAAAGTATTATAGTATGGGTTTACACCCACTTGTGATGTAAACTGGACATGAATTCTGTTCGTTTTTCTCAGGCAATTCAAGTGGGAATTTGTATCAGTATGCAGTGTATAATATACACTTTTAATATGTGTGCTGTCATTTTCTATCATTGTGTTTGTGTCAAATTCTCATGAAATTTCGCCAAAATGTTGACCCGATTTTACAAATGAACACTATCGGTTGAGAAACAATACATCATGAGTATTGTTTCCTCTGCTCGCGAGCAAAGGAATAAATGACAGATGATAAGAAAATAGTTTCGATTGCAATTTCTTGTGTGAATTTTTTCATTTACATATATTTAGATAAATCTTAAATAAAATAAATTTTATTAATATTTTTTAATAGATTTAAAATTCCCCAGACCGACCAAATGACACAGTGGTTAAAGCTTTGGCGTTTGGATCGGGAGGTACCGGGTTCGAATCCCGATAGGGGCAGGATGCAAACGGAAATTTTCATCAAAAGATTATGATCTGCAAGACTCATGGGCCGACCCATCTTCCATTTCCAGTACTATAGGCTGGCATGGAGCTATGCAATGCGCAGATGATAACTTAAATCGGTCCTATAGCCGTACGTCTTCGATTTGGCAGGAATTGCGTAAAGTAAGACGGGAAAATCAACCGCGAAAGAGCAGGGAGTGCTTCGGCCCCAGAAAAAATTGCATAGATTAAAATAAAAATAAAAAAAATAAAAAATATTCCCCAGTTTAATTATACATTTATCTACATATATTTGTATGTGTTATTTATGCTTATATTATAATATTGAGTCATAATATTGAATATTATGTTATAATAGTAAGAAGAAAAAATTTAATAAATTATGAAGTGAATTAACTGAGAAAATATGAATGATAATGAAATTTCTTTTAGATTTATTTGCTAGTAATTAAATTACACTACTTAACAAAACACTTTATTAATTTAAATGGCATGGTGAAATTTAATAAATTCACAAATTATGTACCTAACATATTATTTTGTGTTCTTAAATGACGTGAAAAACACAAAACAAAACACGTACACCGCTACCATTGAGGAGGATCCTCCTCAATGCCGCTACTAGGACGTTCCGGTAAAATTCAAGTTGAATTGTAAAAAACGAACAATATTCAAAGCCAGAATTCATGTCCTGAAAAGATATTGTACTTTATTAGTAAAAAAAAGTACTATACTATTAAAGTAGCTGTGGTGCAAATAGGGTATAAGCAAAGATGTGACGTGTTAACTATTGTGAAAAACGCTTAGAAATTAGTATTAAATTTTTGTTTTGACAGCGCCAGCAATATTTTCGTACAAAATCAATTTATATTTTTTGTTCTCGATTAGGTCGTTCACTCGGGTTTGACATAAAATTATACGAAGTGAAGTTAGGGTTACAAAAAATATCATAATAGTTTTTATCATTTTGGTCGGACTGAAAACGCCGAGTATGATGTAAACAAAAGAAGATTTTATTAAGCTTTTAAGGAACTGGTGAGAAGGCTTTGTCTAATTTGTTTGACATAAATAAAAAAAATAGAAAAAGACGTCTCCTCCCAAATTATTACCGAATCTTCATTAAATGCTACAATTAACTTCACGCAATTAAGACTTTATTATTCTTCCTTTGAAGACCAAGTTTGCATCGCCCGTCAGGTTCATACAAAATAAACCGTGATTGGTCGGAAAAATAACATTTTAAAACCAATGCCGCCAAGTCCAATATTATAGTACAGGGCATAATTTCTTCGTTGCCTACGATGATTAACAGTCAGAAACGGCACTCTAATGCGTCGACATGTTCTTAATCGATAATCTTTCAACCGATGTATTAACATTAAGAGCACTGCTTAAATTATTATTGTTAGCATAACAAAACTTGGTTGACTAGTTCCTTAATGCCGATTCGCACTGCGAGTTTTTAAATATTTAGGCCATGTGCGTCTCAAAACAGATACATTAATATTTAAGATGCGCCAAATTTCATGAAAAAGTTAAACCTACTTATAGTTTTTGCTAAGAGTGTTAAATGTATCCTGTTGTTACGTGGTTATTATAGGCTTACACCGGGTGATCCGTTCAAAATGTTATCGACAAAAATCTGTAAAAACTGTCCTACGAAAATATGGTAATAAGAACAAAGTTGGCGTATAGAAAGTGGAACACAATATTTGGTAATTAATCGAGATGCAGTGGGTAAAAAGAGTAAACTTTCAAATTTATTTTTATTTTTTATTTTGCTGGAGCTGCATTCCATGTGGGGATTTGGCCACCTCCTTGCCGAGGTTACATAATCAGGTTAGTTGTAGGGAGGTCCCAGGGGTGCTGGAAAGTGAATACTACTGGTGGGTGAAGATCGTTTCCTTCGAATAATTTCAATAGCTTTAGGAAATGTTATTGACATAACGCGTGTTATACTATATTATCTCACCTTTTCTAAAAGCCTACTTTGCCTTTATTTTTTCTCAGAGAAAGTGATTTCGAGATATTTTTCCATAACATTTTAAGTGAACCACCCGTTAAATTCATCTTTATTCCAATAAATGAAGTCATTTGAGCTACGGATTTTACACAGCACACGGACACACACATACAGATTGTTTTGAACACCACTTCTAAGCGAATCGTAAATTCGTAAATGTCGCCGTCGAAACTATTCTTTCTGTTACTTAGTAAAAACCGTAATAAACGTTGAACTTATTGGTAAGGTTTACGATTCAATAACATTTAAAACAGTTTTTTTTAAATAACACTTTATTGCCACAAGTTCTTATAATTTTTTTTGTGATCAACGGTTAAAAGTAAGGTTTATTTGATGCGCCTTTATGTTGGTATACAATATTAAATTAGTAAAATCCTTTCTTACCTTATTCGGTGATATATGCCACGACCTCCGTTTACCATGTTTCTGTTGTTGAGCCGAATGTGATGTATTCTCGTACAGATCATTAGCATAAGGGCTACTTGTACCATTACCGCCACCACTAACACTATATTGTAAACTATTACTGCCAATCGATGGACATGGGGATGGTACTGTTGATGATGGACTAAAACAACCGGAATCACATTGTGCCAATAATTTTAATCGATTACCAGGACATATACCCTAAAATTAAACACAAAAAACAGAAATTATTAGGTTTGGGTATCAATTTATAGAAATCAACGCTCACATTTTAACAACATCCGGGGTGGAGTCGTCGTCTTAAATTTATATTTTCTTGTCTTTCTACGTATTCATTATTATATATTTTATATACAAATAATATATCTGAGACAGTCAAAGTAGCATCGTTAATAAACAAGTACAAGATTATTACATTATTATGTTACTGACTTTGGCGTGGTTCAATAAATACTCAACAATCTTATCTCTCTATCCCCACATACGCACGATAAAATAATTTTCGGCGAATATCATCTAGCTTCTGCATGACAACAACATTAATTTATAAAATTTAAATTTAATGAGAAAAGTCTATATGAAGCAAAAGAATATTGAAGTACGATTTTTTTCACCCCTAAATTGATTTTTTAGATGTTCTTCTTATTGTGTATTCCTAAGTATCGCCAGGATCCTTAAAATATGTTTGCATGGAAATATACTTCGGTTTATTAATAATATATATTGAATAACGGGTTCTCGAGCTGAACTTTTCTGATGATACCCCTCCTACATTTATATAAAAATCCGGCATGTGTATATCGGGGGTGATTAATATGAATATGATTATGTTGACATAGGGACATGAAAATTAGGATTTTCCTAAATGAATTGAACAGAATTTATTTTTTGTAGTAAAAAAATTTGATTGTATGTTCGTATATCATAAAGGGGTAAGGAACGTGTACCAAAAGTACCTATAAACTATTGATTTTTGCTTGTAACACTGGTAACGCAAAAGGGGTTAAAAATTATATCAAAATTACAGCCATAAATGTGACGATATGTTTTATACGAAATTATCAGGATGAAAGTCGCGTGGTTATAAAAAACATGTTTAGTAAACTGTAAAATCATCGAGTTATTAAACTCGTCATAACGAGAACACCGTGATGAATTTGAAACCACAATAATTTAGGAAAAAATTCCTTTTGGTAACAAAAATCCTTTGTTCCAAAAACAATGAATGTTACTCAGTTTTAGGTTATGTATAAATAGAAAGGTTTTATGTTTGTAAGAGGTATATTTAAACATTTTAAAAAATTGCAAATGAAACATGTTCATCTATTGTATTTTGAAAAGCTTCATTAATAATTAGGGTGTTCTTGGGATGAAGAGGTGGTAAATTAGGATTAGTACAAATTGAAAAGGCGTAGCATCATAAATTATTGATTAAAAATTTTCCGTAAATAATTAATGTCCGTGCCAATATATTAGATTAGGTCAACAACGGAACTCGACTCGTTCAACTTTAGGCTTTGGGTTTGTTTGACGGGCAAATTCTACTAGACGTACCCGAATAGTGCATAATTTAAATTAAATTGGCTATTTAAAATTTACTGAATTACTAGAAATATGTATTACTGCATAAACTCGAAAATATCTGTTTGTGACATCTGTAATATTATCGGCTTCCTTCAAATTCATTAGTTTCAAAATCATTTAATTACACTTAATTCTTCAGTTATATTTTGCACTTGTGTACAATTTTTCAAGATAACTTTGACTATGCGGTCCAACTCGAGACTTATTTTGTGGAGACTGACTTATTTAAAAGTCTACAATAAGCCTCCTGTCGGCAAGGCTTCTTGTAGGCTTGTTTGACTTTTATGCGAGGATTGTGCCCAAACTGGTAACTCTTCAAAATAATTCAACCAAGTTTCCAATAAGTCTATTCGGCAGAAGACTAATTGTAGACTTTCAAATAAGTCAGTCTCCACAGTCTTTGTTATTATCTGACTGCGTAGCTTTAATTTTCTGTTAGACTATTGTTTCTCGTATAAAATAAATGGAGTTTATTTGTTTTTATTTTAAATAATTTTCTGGGTGGTCGGCAATTGAACGACGTAAAGGAAAGACGTGATTTTTGTCTCTCCTTTAAATAATTAAATAAATAGTTTAAATATGTGTTAATAATTGATTAATTATAATATTAATCATAATATTATTTATTAATATATCTCTTATGAAATAAATAAATAATAATATTAATAATAATTTGTGTGTAAAGAAGTAATAAGTAAAGTGAAAAGTTATACGTATTGTGTTAATATATTAATTTGTGTGCGGTGCGCTTGCAATGGTGTAGGATATGTATATAACAATTTCGTTTATATGTTTTTCGACACCGTTGTTTGAATGCATCGTACGCATTGTATGTTAATATTCAATTTGTAGGACTTTTTTGATTACAAAGGATGCTTAAGATAAGTGTTATTTTTATTACTTTATTTTACATTATACATTATATTTTATTACATAATAATCAATGAATCGTATGGATGAGTTATTTGTGTTGTTGTGGTATGAAACAGTTTGTGACGACAGTTGCTAGCATTCATTCTATGTAATCTGTTTCTATGAAAAATACTGTCGTGGTCTCTAATTTTTATAATTTTGTTTTTTCTCTCGCATACGTATTGTTTATAGTTTTTATGTACACAGTGATTTTGTTGAATTTCGTTATATGAGTAGATGGTATTTTCTTGGAAAAGTTGAACAAACCACGACCAAAAAGCTAATTTAAAATTTGGATATCAAGTCTTTATTGCATGTTGTACTGAAATCCTTATTTCTTTTAATTTTTTTATTTAAGGATATACATATATGTGAAAATATGGTATATGGGATGCGCAAAATATAAACAAAATGATCGTATAATATTCTCTGCTCTCTCACGGTTATATTTATATTTTTGTAGTGGATTACACTAAGACTTCGTATTACGTTGTCTAAATGGGCGAATTTCTTTGGATTTGCACTAAATGTTCTTGAATGTGGATGATTCAATTTGTGAATTGGGAAAGTCGATTAGACTTTAATTGTTCATAATTTGTTGATTTGTTATATGTATAATAATTTAGACTTTTGTTAACTTTGTGAGATTTTTTGCCGTCGTTGTGGAGAGGCGGCTGACGTTGACCTCTCCTTGTCGACCTGGGTTGGCGTCATCGGCAAGGGGTGGATGTTGTCGCAGGTCGAGATCGCGCAAAATGAATATTGTACATATAAAGGAATGTATATTTTTGGCGAGTGGGAGGGGGTTATACTTTTTCTCTGTGATGCGAAAACTGGATTAGATTTTGACGAGTGGTGTATGTGTGTGATTGGTTTACACAGGATGTGCGGCTAAGATGTGCTGCAGCTGTATTGCAGTGAATCTTTTTTGATATTTGGAGTGATTGGAATGGGTTTCCTTCATGGTGAGTAATGGCTCGGTGTCTGCGGTTTGTGGTGGTTGTTCGTTGAACGTTGTGTTTCTCAACTTGCGGAGAGTTGTGTTCATGTGTGTTCTGTCGTTACCTGTATTTATAAGGTATTTTTGACTGTTTTGAGTTGTTTTGTTTAGGACTTGAGGTAGTTCTCATTTGTTAGTGTATGAGGGCGGATTTGCAGTTTTGTATTGAATCATTGCCTGAATGTTGGATTTGTATGTCCAAATTGGTTTCTTTGCTGAATGCTTCGGGTGTTTTTGTTGGAGTTTGCCGTCGATTTGGCGGGGGCTGAATCATTTTGGGAGTTTTGGTATGATCGGTCGTACGCTGAAGTTTTTGGGCTGTAGGGTTGCCATGGTTCGTTTGTGATCTGTCATGGATTCGTCACGGCTTTGTGAAGCGTGGTTTTTGTTGAATGGTGGTGTTGGCAGGAGGTCGCTTGGTGGATGGTAGTGGTTTCATGGTGGGAATATTCATGCCGTCTGTTGGGATCGTTTCGAGGTAATTTTAGCTCCTCGATGGACATTGCATAATTCTCTTGGTACATTTTACTACGATTGTTTGTAGAGGTGGTTTCTTCCACGCTTTGATTTCGGAGATTTTCGGAGAGAGCTATTTTGGTGATGTTCCTTCATCCTATTATTCAGCGTTTGTGTAATAAATTGTTATATTTTTATTTTGGTTTGATTAGCGATAGAATTTTCCGTTTCCGTATTTCTTCTGTGCATTGAGAATATAGTGTAGGTAATTTATGATTAGCTGTTTTCTATATTGTATTTCCTTCATAATCCATCATTTTTGCAAGATTAATTGCAACTATGTTGGAGTTGGTAACGAATCCTATTATTTACCGCAAAATTGCCTTTTTGTGACACTCAATGGGTTACTAGTATTTTCTCACAGCTTATTAGCGATATTTTTGCTTTATAAAAAGAAATATTATTTGCATTGGATTTGGGATTTTAACAATCTTAACATAAAGAATTGTTTATCGGCAACTTCGTTATATCTATGTAACTGAAAAGCTAGAAATATTTGATATAATTAATATAATTATTCAAAAGAAAGAGAAGGTTTGTATACTACAATACACCAACGACTGGATGTTTGTCATAAAATGCAACGTTGCCAATCTTGACTGTTTTAGTACAAGAATTATAATTATTAATTCCCAATTTCAAATCAACCCTAAATATTAATCTACATGTACAGTGCCGAGCTATTATATTAAAATTATTCGGTTCTCAGGAAATATCATTCAAATATATTTAATATACGAGTACATATTATCCCTCTTTTAAGATACTGGTACGATTTATATTTAATTATAAAAATTATAAAATAAACTTATTTATCATTCATTTTAGTATAGTTTTTTCAAATTTTATCTAGTTGCCTTTACTTAAATATTACCTTCCAGCAGGAAAGCCATTGACGACACACTAATTACTAATTTATGTTTGTTACCAGTCTGAGATGAATTGTTTATGACAAGTCTAATACGAGGTGTCAAGTGATAGACGAGTCGCATGTGTCATGTCTGAGATTAATTGTATGTGATATATCCCCAGAAAACGTAGAAGAAGTTCCAGAACTAGTGCAAAAGTAGTGATAAAAGTTTTTGTTTCCTTGTGAAAAAGGATGGGCGTCGGGAAACATTCATCAGTTTTATAAAAAAATTTTAGTAAACATACGAAATTTTTGCGAATTCTAAATTATGTAGGATGGATATTTTAAGGGATATTTGAATGCAATCCGGTAGTTAATCTAGTTAATCTGGTTTTTTTTTTTTTTGCTATTTTGTGCTCGCCCAATTCAATACTAATGAATTTTGATAGTTATTTTGAATATAGTTCAAATAACTTTGGTTTCAGGAAATTCTACTGTAAGTTGCGGAGTTGCAGAATGATTAAATCGAGGGGTCGAGTCAACCAATTTTGGTTCAGGAAAATTCCAGATGCATGTGAAATAATAATATTTTTTCTTAGGTTGCCGTTTTAAAGAAGCAATTGTTGAAGACCAATACCATCGTTATCCATTAACCTATTAAGCCTTTATTCTGCATCTAGTAGATTAGAATTGTGTTGTCTTTGTGTTACTAACTATCGGCTATACCTAGGTGTCTGTAACCGGGCCGATTCTGTCCCACTTAACTAACCTATCCAATCCTTCGGTTTTGTTATGTGTAAAAAAGGGTGTACGGTCGACCCGGCGTCATCCGGGAACTCAAGCCTAAGAACTTGGTCGTACATTCAAAATCAATCAATCAATCAATTTTAAATAATTTTCTGGGTACATTTAAATTAGATAAGAATATCAAATCCAAAAGTGGCACAAAATATGATTGTGGGGGTCTCACGGAATTTGGGAGGACCGCATTGCATCGCATTAATTGAAATTGTTCACTGCAGAAGGAGATATTTAATGCAGCTGTATTTAATGAAAATATCGATATTCACTTAATATTGATTAATTGGGACTCTACAATCTTCATTTCCGATCGGTTTCGAAATTTCAGTTTACGGAGGGTCTTTTGACATCACAAGTATTGTATCCAAATTTGCATCAAGCCAAATATTTAAAAACAAATAAAAAGCACCCACTCTTTTAAACGCACCTCTATAGGTGCGCATTTTAAGCATATTGAGTAGTTCAAGCTAGGATAGCTTACATGGCTAGGACGTAATTATTTTAATTTGTCACTCTTGTAAGTTACGAGAAAATTGTTCAACTTTAACTATTGATATTTCACTGATATATAATAATAATAATTGGCAATGACCAATTATTCTGAACGAACGCAGAGAGTCTTCAAATTATTATTATTGTTTAAGTATAATTCGGAGGAATTGTAAACAAGGAAGTCAAGCTGCTGAACTAAACAAGACGAATTAACCATTAGAAACTTACTACTAAACGTACTTACTTAAAATGATAAAGTTAGTAGTTATATATTTAAGATCCCCATCGAAGCAAATTGAAAACTGGAGAGAAAGAGAAAGAAAACTGAAAAGTTGAAAATAATATGAGTGTGAAAGATAAAAGTCAAAAAGAATGCATGATGCTAAACGAGCAAGGTAGAGTGCTAAATTAAAACTGTCCATCTACGCAGAGCAAAACAATCGTAGATCGACTGCGTGGAAAGCCACTTTGATTGTTCGAAAAAACAGTTTGCAATGGAAACGTAATAATTCCAAAGAGAGAGATTTAAAAAAACTGTAAACGGTTGAACCTAGTTGTTAATACATTTTGTATGACAATTGTAGTTGGACAATTGTAGAAGGATGTTTGAGCACAACCATCGAAATCTTTAAAAAAGTTCAGGTCATGCTCAAAACGGCTGCTAAAAAATCACGATTAAAAGACTGACACGGACTTATATACAAGATTAATTAACCAAGTGCTAAAAGCGTTGGGGTTAGCCATAAGATCAGCTTGCATGAGGCGAATAGTCATTATAATTTGATTAAACAAGTTGTAATTTTAAAAATGGCTCTCAACTTTTGTGTCGAAGATTGCGCATTTTACTATTATACTCGGATGCTGGGATGTTGTAACTTATCATTTTCCTCGCTTAAAATAACATACCGTTTCGAAGCAGAAAAATGAAGAGATTATAATATTATTAAACACATTAAACACGACAGCTAAAATATCAATGATAAAAAATCAATGTCTGTTATTTTTTCAGAGGGCGCCAGAATCAATGTTAGTTAATAAACCGTTAGTTGAGATGTTGTACCATCACTATTTTCGACTGAGTTTATGTTTCACCCTTTACAGTGTTCTCAGCTGTTCAATTTTAGTTATTACTAAATAATTTTTCGAAATGTAGAAAAGGGATAGAGCTCACATTTAAATGAAACATAAACTAAGTGAAAGTCGAAAATAGTGGCCGTACATCATCTCAGAACATGTCAGCATAACCAAGCTCATAACAAAATATTATAAACATCGATGGGTGGTAGCAATAAATAGTAGAAAGGATCAGGTTTGTTACTGTAAAACTATACTATTATCGGCATTGCCGCCCAAATTGTTTTTAATATTATTAATTTTGAATAAAAAAATTCCAATCAGATGTTTTGAGTACTTGATTTGTTTTGAGTACGATTGGAACACCAACAACTGGTTACTATGTAATTTAAACTAATTTTATAAAACTTAAGGGTAGCTAGAAGGAGATATAATTGCTAGTAAGAACTTGCAATCTATACGACTGGAAAACGACTATTATCAGAGAATACGGTTTACTTAGTGCTAGTTGTATTTGAAGCAACGTACTATGTAAAATCCTCAAAGCTGTTTCCATATGAGAACCAGCAAGAACCAAAAGGTCATCTTGGATATTGATAACATCCGTTAAAAAGTCAACAGAGTTGACTACAAACAAGTTGGTACGTCGCAGTTGGACTATACGTACGTGTGTTGACGAAAAAAAATTTAAATCATCCGTAAAATATACTTGCTGTTAAAAAATTACTGTTCAAAATGATTTCAGTTAAAACAAAAACATCAAAGTAAAGTATTTGAGATTTCAGAAGAACATCACGAGTTTCATCCCGGAATCCTCTTACATTTTGGTGGTAAAGGTACAGCTTATTAGGTTGTTGGTGTATTATTAGTGTATATGTTACGTCTATCATCAGCTCCTTCACAAAATTAGACTTGGTCCTGAGACAAAAACATAATTTCAGAAACGATAAATTTAAATAATGCCATTAAAGCGCGACATATTTTTATAGCTAATCAAATTATGACGAAAACCGCGTTGGGAGTTTTTTCGTTGTTTCATCAGCACGCTAGATATAAATATAAAATTTTATTATTATTTACATCAATCAATAATAATATTAATTTTGTGGATCGAGTAGGTTAGTGAAACAGCAGCAAAACTCCCAACTCTCAAGTCTCAGTTTTCGAACAAAATATATACTCAGGGGGTCGATTTTGTTCAAAATCCAAGACACAAAATCCGAGACAATTTTATATTAGTGTGTGTAATTTTTGTGTAATTATATTTGTTTGATTTCTGCGAACGTAAGCATCAAAAATTATGAATCGATACAAATTGGTTCAGTTTTTTGGTGGTTATGTCATTTTGTTCTCTTACTTTTTTTACTTCTCCGTTGCTTTTGAAAAAGTGAGTTAATACGTTCGCGCAAATGATTGTTATAGCAGACATACAACTTTTTCGTTTTTTAACACGTTGCGCAAACAACTTTCATTTTTTAAGAAATAACTCGACATAATTTTCAATTCTTAACAATACATTCCTTTCCGCGACGAAATATCATTGCAATTACAAAAGTTATCAAATGTGTGTTCCTGAGTAGTACACACATTTAGAAAGTGTGCGTCAATGTGTTAATAAAAAAATTTCTTAATTACACATATTACGAAACAACAAATTAATTTATTCAATGCGATGTCAAATAAATGTTTTTTTCGTAGAAACACAAATTTTGCAATTATTTTAAAACTAAAATTAAATAAATTTAACTTTATGTAATCCATCATATTTGCATTTACAAATTTTAAATTCTAAATGGAAATATTATCTAGAAATTTCATATCCAAAAAATTGTAAATGACGCGCACTAATACAAACACACATACCACTACTATATACTTGCAGTTATTTTTTCGTCAAGTCTCGGATTTTGAACAAAATCGACCCTAGGATATCGAATTTGTTGTCCCATAATGAGTGAAACGAAATGAGGTTAACCGGAAAGATATAGTAGTAGTATTTGTGATTGTGTTAGTGACATGCGCGTATTTTTGTTTCGTTTTACTGCGCGGGCTTGTCTCGTGTCATTGTTTTTGTTTATTTATATTAACCATTGTAAACGCCATATTTTTGTGATGCTTACAAGACAGTGTTAAAATTTAAGAAATGTAAAATAAATTTATTTATAAAATTGTATTAATAGATATATTAAAAATTAATTTATAATAAAAAAATATATTAAATACAAAAAAATATATTAGCATATTAAATAATTACACTCCACCGCTCGAGAGCAGACGAAATGAATTTGAATTGTTTTTTGTAAAACACTTGTAAACAAATTTCCTTAGACTGACAATATTTATTGATTTTATTATTAGGAAGATCGATTTCGAAAATGTATTTCTTCTTCAGTTCCTTTTTTACAACTAAAGTTGTACAACTAAAGTTGTAAAAAAGGAACTGAAGAAGAAATACATTTTCGAAATCGATCTTCCTAATAATAAAATCAATAAATATTGTCACTCTAAGGAAAATTTTTTACAAGTGTTTTACAAAAAACAATTCAAATTCAATTTTATAAGTGACAAAAGTTAGCAGTGGGGCTAAAAAAAATGGATTTCAACCATTATAGCACAAAAAGACGAAATGAGTAAAGGCAATGAGCACCATAACAATTAAACCGATTCGTCCGGATCGCATTATGTTTGGTGCTATCCATCATAAAAATGACGCAAATACGAACAGATGAAATCTACAAATTCAAAGACATAATGGTGTATTATACACTGTGTACGTATACAATTTTCATTGCTTCACTCATTTAAAATGAGTAACTCACCGGACAAAATCGATACGCAGATTGGGTAGTAGCACTCTCAAGTCTCGACACAAATATTAAATTGGGTATAACTTATAATTATTATACAAGAATTATATCGTAGGTGGCAAACGGTTTTTATCGTAGGTGTCAAAATTGTAATTTTAATTAAAAGTCAGAGACGAACGTCTATGTAAAAACCCGTTGTATTATTCAATTAGAAAAATTGTACAAAACCATCTCGCATCCTAACCAAATAACGACTCGGAAAGAAAACTAGGACCCGAAGCTGAGCCAATAAAAGACCGTAATGGTATATTTGAATCAAACTAAATATTAACTGCTTTTAAAAGGCTCTTTAATGTGTAGGTATCACACATTGAGGAGCCACAACCTTAGCCTTTTATACAGACAGCTTGATTTTAATGATCATTTGCGCTTTTGCGTCTTTTGTCGGCCAATAAGTGAAAAATGCGACCATTAGACAGCAATAACGCTGTTGTACAAAATCAGCGGCTTTACTACTTTTCCGCCATGTTCTTTCAAAATTAATTCAAATTGAACATAAATTAAACACTAAACCAGAATCAATCGAATTTTTGTGGAAGCTGCATTTCCATTTCCAACTGTAAAATTGTTTTTGTTTAGAAAGATTTGCTCTTATACAAATTTTGTAATGACTTTTACTTTCTTTTACGTAGTAAAAATAATCATGAATAATTTTGACTTCGAGGTTTTTGCAACTTTGCCTTTTGTTATATTGCCGAAGGTAATATAAAGTAGTTTTATAAAAATCTCTGTGGTGCTGTGTAGATTAAATATCTCTATCCTCTTTACAGAACAGACGGATTGACTGAAAAGAGTGAAACTTCATACGTAAGGTTTTCCATAAAATATGAGTTCCCAGTGATTGTTGGCAACTGAAATGTTGGCAACTGAAAGTGGCAGTTAGAGGTTTTCGTTTTTTTAACAAATATTTTGAAAAGTAAATCGTTTAGTTACAAGAAAAACGTATACAAACTTAAAGATTCTAAAGTAATTTTGTAATAATATCGGTCCGGATCAGTTTTCAAAATTTAAGTGAAAATGACGAATTTTAGCAAAATACTGATTTTTAACAAAAACTCGGCCCCTGTACTGACCAGACGGATTGAGGTCTCAGTAATGTTTGGCCTTAATTTGTTCAGATAATTCTTTTAACTTTACCGAAAATAACGACTTTTGATAAAATAACAAATGTTTATTTCACCCAAACTCGGTACCTCCACTGTCCAGGCGGATTGACTATTCGAAATGAAACTATTTTGAAATGAAAGTATTTTCATAAATTGGGAGATTCTTATACGAAATTTGGTGAAAATTTGTGCACCGGACTTTTGGTAAACAAAACACTTCCATTGTATTTGCCAAAAGTTCGGTAAGTTTAGTTTTCCCTTTTACAAATCAAGTTTCGTGTACTCGAGATCTATGTATACATTCAAAGTGGTAAAAAGTGTCACGTGTAGGCCACAAAATATTCACCTCTTAATTATTTTATTTAGTATATAAATTTCGCCAAGGGTAGTTATAAAAAATATCCAAACCTCAGATTTTAATATTTATCAATAAATCATAAATTTGGTATGAAGTATGAAACGGAAACGTTTGCCCGCACTATATAATATTGTAAATTGAGTGTTAATTTTTAATTGCCACTCCTTTATACAATTATTTAGATTTTTGTATAATCTTCAATTGTAAAAGATGAGAAAACAAAATTACAATAGAAAATTGGAGGGGAATTTAATTATTTATTTATTTTCTTATAACAGAGCAACCAAAACCAGATGTTTCATCTCAAATTTCTTTTTTTTTTCGTATTATGCAGCTTTACTTTTATGCGATAAAATTATGTTACACAACAATTACGTGATGTACTTTATGTAAAACAAAACGGGGTTATTTCGCTTTTTTTATTTCTATGACTCTCTCTGTAGGTGTACAGAGTTGAAGTAGTTTAAGACTGTATTAAAACAACACAAAATAAAAAATATTTCAACTCGAGTGCGGAACTAATAGGCGGGGCAAAAAGCGAAATTTCACGAAATTTGATTGTTTTTGTTTTTGAAATTGGCAGTTTCACGAAATTTGATTGTTTTTGAGTGCGGGAGCAAGTGTGATGCGTTTTATTTCCGATGTCATGTACCCACACATGACATCGAAAATAAAAAGCATCGCACTCGCTCCCGCACTCAAACCGAATCAAATTACGTGAAATGATTTTTGCCCCGCCTGCTAGTTCCACACTCGAGTTGAAATATTTTTAAGTTTGTTGTTGTTTTAATACATTCAGTACTATACTGATTATTTCCGAACTAACTCCCGATGTCATGTACACAGTCTAAGTGTTTATTATTAAGTTTCAACGGACGATCTACCATGCACATCACAAAGTTTATTACTCAATTGTGTAATTAAAATTTACTTGAATTAATTAATAAAAAAAAAAATAGAAAATTGGGGAAAGGTTATGTTGGTCGCGGTAATAAAATAAAATTGTATTTGGGCAACATGTCGGAAATGAAATAACGGTTTATTGTGTTTTACCTTAACAGACTTTGTCTTGGGCGTAAAATATCGATTTTCATATAATCGCGTGATAAAATTTGATAGCCGTTAAACAAAAATATGAGGGCTAGATATAGTGCGTTGTCGGCATTCATTCATTTAAATCAATTTTTGCGGTATACAATCCAAGCGTACATATACAGTCGGTTTCATTATTAAAGCCATACATGAATAAAAATAATCAATTTAATTCCCTACGCGTTGAAGGTAGATAATTTTATTTGCGTATAGAACGTGAAATATACGCAGAAACCACCTGTTTGCTGCGTAAATAGGTCCTAAAGTATACCCTTAAATATTCTATCAATATTTTGCCATTTTTATTTGTATTAACAAGAGAATTAATTTAGTTTTCATGTTTTTCCAAAATATATAATCAAAAATGGAAAATCGTTCTCTTTATACCAGTTTACCGTAAAGTCAAGAATAAAAAATGATAAATTCCCAAAACGCAAATAATATCGTACGTTTGTGTACATATGAGGAAATTTGTTTTGTTTTCGGGTACCGAGGGTGGTAATGGGAGTAGGAGGCTGTTATGAAAAAATTAGGTTTCCGCATATACGAGTGTGTTCTGGAGGAAAAAAATTAATACGTCAGTCAGTCAACATGACCAAATAAATTTAGGGGTGAATTTCGATTTTTTTTGCCTGTATGTGTAGGGTTGATTTCATATTTGTTTAAATTATCTTAACATGTGTATGTGTGTGTGTGTGTGCGCGCGCGTGTGTGTGTGTGTGTGTATGTGTGTGTGTGTGTGTATATATGTGTGTGTGCGTGTGTGTGTGTGTATATGTAAGTGTATATGTAAGTGTATGTGTATGTGTATGTGTATGTGTATGTACATGTATATGTGTATGCGTATGTACATGTGTATGTGTAAGTGTATGTGTTTGTGTATGTGTATGTGTATGTGTATGTATATATGTGTATGTATATATGTGTGTGTGAGTGTGTATGTGTGTGTGTGTGTGTGTGTGTGTGTCTGTGTGTGTATGTGTGTGTGTTGTGTGTGTGTGTGTGTGTGTGTGTGTGTGTGTGTGTGTGTGTGTGTGTGTGTGTGTGTGTGTGTGTGTGTGTGTGTGTGTGTTCGAAACATATATATGCATAATAATTCGGGATTATGAGAGACAATATGAATTATTTTATGCATATCGGTAGTATTTTGAGTCTTCAGAGTATTTCTAAATTGGCTTTCTCGCACACCAAACTCGTTCGCTCGTATACCTAAATATAGATTAATGTTTTCCCTATTGTAATAGTATTTGAGGAGACAATCTATGAATAACAAGTTTCATTATCGCGGTTTATTCAAATAATAACAAATTTTGATAATAAAAATTACACCATATTAGTTCACAAAGCTTAAACGGCTATAATACAGCTGAATCTGCAGAACCAAATACTCAAATCATAATAAACATCTTATGATTTGCTAGCTTATCAACAACGTTCAAAATATTAATTTTAAATATCTAAGAAAAGAAAGGTATTTGAGCTGGTGTTTCGTGTGAAATGCTTAATATTTCTGCTTCTATGTAGTCATGTTTTATAAATATACCAATGCACCTACAGAGCCAGGCAGTACTGCTCGATACGTCATCAAATTTATGTTGGCAGTTTCTTTACTGAGGGCAGTAATGTTCGTAAAAATTTCTTGAGATTTAGAAATTTAACAAAATGTTGAATGTATAATTTAATAATAATATAAAAAATTAATTCGTACCAATGGCCCATAATATAATTTTTAATTGATACTATTGCAGAATTTTTTGGTTTTCTCACCGCGATTAACGATTAACGGAAAAAAGATTATTCAAAAAAATCAATCATGATTTTTTTTACAATAGGTGAAACACGAGTCACACTACCAAATACCGCGAACCGCCCAACCGATCGTCTTGAAATTTTGATTGTGTATAAGTTACATGTCCAGAATTAACCTTACGATTTGAAGGGGTTGAACTCTGAGGTCTAGGAGCCCCGGTACATATTTATCTAAAATTAATTTTTTTCTTAATTCTTTGACGGGAATGAGTTACGGAAAAACCTTATATGAAATTGGTGGCATGCTTGAATCCTATGAGTCCATCTCCTAGGTCAAGGGGGTCCTCCTTATAAGTTGCCACACCATTCATCCAATCGGTTTCAAACATTGGATAGAGATTTTATACTAATGAGCAGAGTTTCATAATTTTTTGAAGGGATCGGGACCCTGGGTCTGGTGCTCTATACTAATATTTTTCCAAAATACGCAAAAATTGCATTGCAAATTAATCAGAGCTATCAAGAAATTGGAATCTATAATAATTTGTTTGTTCGTTACTATACTACCATTTAAAATATATGGGGCCCATATCAACGATTTATCTCTATAAGGATGTAATTGTCAGCAATTGGGAATGAAATTGCCTCAGTGAACAGAAAAGCATACTGTTGATCCTGGAATATTGTACGAAATGAATTGCATTATCAATCAATTGAATCGATCCGTCGAAATAAATTGATGGACTCAAAAAGATACCTCTTAATTTAAAATTAATTAATTTGAATTTAAAATTAAATTTTTTCAATTTTGAAGCTATTTGCTGACATTTAAAATGGTGATGCTTAATCTTTGTTTTCGATAAATTATATTGGGTGAATTATGCAAGGACATTAAAGTGATTCGATTATTGATGAGTCCGGACTCATGAGATTTGTGTGTGGACGTGAATGATATTTTAAGACCAGGAACCGGCCCTTTCAAATGGGTCCTCGTGTGGATTCACCTAATGTTGTTTAAATTCATGTATCTATTGTAAGTATATAATATGTATATATATATATATATATATATATATATATATATATATATATATATATATATATATATATATATATATTGATAGGTGTTATTATTATTTATTATTAACTACTTTTAATGTTTATTTAATTGGTTTATAATTTATTTAATTAAAATCAAATTTCAGAACTTCTCTAAAATTCATTTTTAAATCCCCACCCGGTTCTGTATACATGATTTGACAATAGTTGGTTGGGATATGGCCGGGTTATATTCAGAATGGTCGAATTGTAGAGCTTCATCAAGAAGACACGTTAAACTCCCACTATAAGTTGACCTTAGTTTATTAGAATCCTAGCCCAGGAGGGGGGGAAGGAGGGGAGGGGGAAGTTTCACTTATATTTTGCAACTTTTTGAAAGATTTTTTTTTAAATTTTTTCTTTGTTATTTTGTGGGTTGTGGCCAATTCAAGGGTTAAATACTAAAGGATTTTAGAGTTTTTTTTACTATAATTCAAATAACTATATGGTTTCAGGAAGCCGGAAAATATTAATTTCAGGAAATTTACAGATGCTTGTGAAATAATAATATTTCTTTGAAATATTAATTGCTGATTGTGTAGACTAGAATTGTGTTACTAACTATCGACCTAGGTAAGGTGTCTGTAACCGGACCGATTCAATCAATCAATTTTCTTTAGAAAGCCGAAACGTATTAATGCAGAATTATATTTCAGGAAATTTCCAGATTTACGTGAAATAATAACATTTTTTCCCAGGTCGCTGCTTTACAGAAGCAATTGTTGAAGACCAATACCATCGTTATCCATTAAACCTATTAAGCCTTTATCCTGCCTCTAGTAGATTAGAAGTAGATTAGAATTGTATTGTGCCGTACGACCGCTAGGTGTCTGAAACCGGATCGTTCTGTCCCAAAAAAAAATACCGGCGTTATCCGGGACACTTGTCCAGTACTTGGTTCTACAGTCCAATCAATCAATCAATCAATCAATTTAAAATGGTGAAGCTTAATCAAAATAAAAAAATAATACTTTAGCCTAAATATTCAACTAACTCGATTTTCTAACTATTTTAACAAATAAAAATTAATATAAAAAATTTAAAATATCTAATTTCCATATAACTTCAGAAAGCAATTAATAATAAAAATTACTTATTCCATTTTTGTCTCTATAGCCACCATTTCAATAACCAAAAATCGTATCTTCCACAAGAAATACCCTTTGCTACAAAATATTATACGTGTAAAATTGGTTTAGTTTGAAAAATATCTTTTGTTTTTCGTATAATGTTATTTTGACGACTAAAGAGTCTATTCCATGGAAAAATTTACTGTCAAGAATAATAAAACCGAGAAAAAAATATAGATTTACTGGTTGTGTACGAAACAAAAAATGTTGTCAGTAAAATTTAGTTAGTTGGTGTTCTGTCATAACGTGCTATACAAAAATTTAAACTGAATATTTTTTATGACAGCGTTGTTAACACATCTCCAAAAAAATGTATGTAAAGATATGACATTTTTCTCAGACTCACACAAAATAAATCGTTCGCCATTTTTATATTCAAATGTCAGTTTGTTTTTTTATTTCGAGGTTAGCTTTGAACATTCGTATTTTTTAATCTAAAGTTAGTGTTTTAAAATCTAAATACTGTTTATAAAACATAAATAATATTTTATTAAAATACTAAATTATAAATTAACATGGAAAATTATAGTAAGTTTGATTGAGTATTATTTTATTTGCTTGATTGGTAATATTTGGTGGATATTACAGTATAAAAATATTTTATATTTATGTGTGTGTCGACGAAATTATTTAGATACGCGAAAATTGTGTATTAATCCATTAATATATATTACAGCACCGGGAAAAACAATCGTGTGTTGAAAAATATCCGGGTTGAGCAGGTAAATCAACTGGACAACAGCGGAAATTCCCCGATACAAAATGTTTTTGCCAACTATGATGAAGTATACGACGAACGTTCACTCTCCGCAGAAATAATAAACATTATCGGATATGCGGATGAATGCGGCAGACTCGCCTTGGTTTCCATTTATACGGTTGTTCAATACTTTGCAGTCGCAAACGCAGTCGTGATATACGAGTATGATTTAATTTAACAATTTTCAGAATCAATCGTCGATGCCGTACGATCCAGACCACCACTATGGAACATCAGGGATAAAACTTCCGAAATCGGGTATTGAAAAGAAACTTATGGGAAGAAGTTACAAGTGACTCAAGTAAGAATGTTTTCTAAATATAAATTGATTAAATTTAATTAAAAATTTCGGTAAAAATTTAAAAAATCTCCTAACCAGATCTGGAGAATACAGAAATTAATATTTTACGGGTGACAAAAATATTGGGAGACCATAAAGGGCTGACATATTCGATCGAAAAAACCCTACCTAGTGGTGCTGCAGGAAGTAGCAAAGAATATAAATTTGGCAAAATTTTGACATGTTTGGTTGATGTGGGCTTCGAAATATCGGTCTACCACGACTGTGCAATGCCACTAGGCTTGCAGTCAAAAATTGATGAATAACGTTATCGAAGCAACAATATTGAATGGGAAATTCAAAAGAGGACATGTCTTATTATCGCGAATACCAATGATACCGACCGATACGCCACCATTAGTAAAGCACAAGGACAGTCGCTTCAAGTTTGTGGATTGAATCTACAAAATCTGTGCTTCTTACATGGACAGCTATGTATACGTGGCTGTCGAAAAATTCACCAACTTATTCATGTACGCACCAAATGGCAAAACCAAAAGTATTGTTTACCCAAGAGCATTACAATAATATAATTATCATTCAAATATACTCGTACATATGTTCATTCAATAAAAACACACAAACCTACAGAAACAATCATTTAATTCAACTGCGCTGCAGCCCACGCCGAGCATCAGTTATATGTTGCATATGTAAATACCCTTTGCTACAAAAAAGCGTTGCAGCGCACGCCGAGTATCCGCTAGTATACCATAAATAAAAGGTGTACATGTTGTGTTCAAATGTGAAATCTATGTTGCAATTCTATACTAAAACTACTATCTATTCTAATCCGGACTTTTTACCATGAACTTAAGAAAGAATAGAATATCGAATTTTATGCAACAAATTTCACGGCTGGTAGATTAACCAAAACAGAGTATTGACTAAGGTTACTGAAACTATTCATTAGAGTTCACTCAATGATTTTATCTTCCGATTTCGAAAAATATATTATTTAGATATACCGATTTATGGTTGGTGTGACACTTTACTACACTTTACTACACACAGCGTAAATTCAATTCGATCATTCGAAAGCAGTACGGTCGTTCAAACTTAATATCGCTTTTCTTAACAAACTACATTGAAAATATTAATGATTTATATTTTGTTATTCACAACGAAACTGCTCTAACGTTTCGAGCCACCGGGCAAGTACAGTGCGAGTACCAGTAAGTGAAGAATGCTGTATGTCTTAATCGAAACATGTTGAACCATCTGTTATTGTTCATTATACGAGACCGATTAAAAATTAATCTACGAGGTTCCTTTTCGATGACTTTTCAGATCAAAATGTCTCAAGCCACTTCACTTTACGGTCTTTCAAAATGATGATGGACTTTATTATCTTTTCTCAGCATCATCAATTTTTGTTGGCCACGCTTTAACTCAGCAAACCAACGACGAATGCTTGTGAAGCGGTGGGTCCCTATAATATTTATCAAGCCATTGTTTTGTTTGAACGGTATTCTTTCCCATAAAAAACAGTGTTTAATCGACATATGAAATTCGATTTTTTCCATTCTTTGAAAATATCAAAAGTAGCGTTACTACTATAACTTGTGACACATCTCGTTTGAAGGTTGGTACTTTCTAAAAATCATATAAATTTTTTATTGGATGCGCCATCTATGTGTCAGGCTAGTGACTTATTGACCGACGAACAAATATGTGCGGAGCTTAATCCGGTTTTCTATTGATTTCTCTTTGATGCTCTAAAACAAAAATTAGTTTAACTGCAATTGGTTAGCGGATAACATATATGAAAGAAATGAGTGCGATTTATAAAAAATGATTTGAAGCGGTGTTTTTAAGCGTACATCCGAAAGGACCAAAAATGTCGGTTGCAACTGCAGCAAAATATACAAAAAAAAGTCGAAAACAATTGTACCGAAGAGGATTACACATTATTCAATGTATACAAATGTTGACGATTTGCCAGATAGAGGCAAAATCCGAACCACCACAAAAAAGGAGGATGACGCTATCATATCATACATTTATTTGATGAAAATTCTTCGCTTACGCTGGATGCAGCTGTGGAAAAATTGGCGAAAAATAATATTATTATACCAAAAACAAACCACCATACGAAATAATACTATGGAACATGGCTACGCATATCGAATACTTTGTTCAAACCACTGCTAACACAAAAACAAATAGAAAAGCGACTACAGTGGGCGAATGAACATTAAAACAAAGATTGGACGAATGTTGTGTTGGGATTGTCCGAACTGTGAAACACCCGAGAATGTACACTATTTAATCGTACAAAATTTCTTCATTCTCTGAAAATCATATTGTTTAAAGATGACAACCTATGTAGTTCTACAGAGATTGGCATATTCAAACAACATGATTTTCAGAAAATGAAAAAATACTGTCGGTGATATAGTGTCCATTCCACAAGGCAAGTGTTAAAATCTGTCGTATTGGAATAGTTGAAGAATTATTCTAAAATTAAAAGTGGTCTGTATCTCCATTAAAATGTATCTCAAAGTTTAACATACTTATTAAAACCTAATATTCTACAGATTTGCCTAACTCATATCTTAGAAGTTGTAGAGGATCACTGCTATGTTTGATTTTAAAAGATCATTTTCAAGAAAATAAAAATAAACACCGAGGAATTAGCAGTATAGTTATTAGGACTAAGTATGTTATTACCTGATTATTGGTTCTGACTCCAAATAAAAATGAATAATCCCCTTTACAAAAAATTTCAAAACGGAAGCCCATTTAACTTTAAACAAATGTCGATTTACCAAGTCTTCTAATTAAAAAATTATTGTGGAAAAAATTTCAATAGATATTTATTCGAATTCAGAGCAATTATTTAATAAATAAATATTGTTGATTACTGTTATCTTTGCAAAATGTTATAGTGCAAAGCGGCTTGAAAAGTTACTTTTTTAGTTTGGGAACTTAATTCAATAAAATTCTGAGCGATTTCTAGGAGAATTTTTGAATTCTTTATTTTAGTATGAGAATCAGAAATAAAGGTGACTAAAATAATTGCACATTTATTACACGGTTGGACCAACCGTTTCGTTGAAATATTATGAAATCGGTTTAACTTTTCAAGGCTTGTTAAAAATGTTAAAAATAAATTGGTAGGACGGGGCCTAGATTCTGATCAAGTAATAAATGTCATTGTTTATTAAATTAGTAACGGGTGTTTTTTATAGGTTCACATCTTTAAGTTGGCTACACTATTTTGTTTAACAACCGATTTCACAGCTTACATTTGCTTGTACGTTTGCAAATTATTGAAATTGTTTGTCAAAATAATGGTTCTGTTCGCCAAACTCATCGTACATTACGTCCATTTTACGGTCGTCATAATCGCCCATCAGTGCAGGTTATTAGGTCAACTATGGATCGTTTTCGCACCACGTATACTCTAAATAATAATACGCATCCAGTAAGACGTGAAACAGTGCGTACCGAACAAGCGATAGACGCTGTACAGCGTAGCATTGCGGAAGACCCAAACCAATTAATTCGAGGTCGTTATCAGCAACTGGAGATGTGTCCATCCACGTTATGAAAAATTTTATCTAAGGATCTTGGTTTACATGCTTACAAAATTCAACTTGTGCAGGAATTAAAGCCATCCGACCATCGCACACGCCGCCAATTCGGCCATTGGGCTGAAGCACAAATTGATATTGATGTTGATTTTCCAAACAAAATTTGGTTGAATGGGTACGTTAATAAACAGAATTGTCAGATTTGGAGTGAAGATAATCCACATGGCCAAAATCATATTCAAGCATTAATGTCATAAAATTAACTATCCAATAGAGCTAGTTTCACTGATATTCAAAATGTTTTTATTTGTTCTATTTTAATTTAAAATTGTGAACCGCTAAAAAAACACCCTCTACTAAAGTTGACAATATACTTGTGAATTCTAAAATCCGAATCAGAACCGAAATCCAAAATACAAAATATATTTACCTAATCTACAAGTCCTAATTGACCAATTAATTGTGTTCTAAAACGATTATATTTTTGCCTCGTAACCGCTCCCATTTTTGTATGACGAACCAAAATATAGCCGAAAGAAAAATAATAGTCAGTCGGGTTCAATTGATATTTTTTCGTAGCGCGAGTATCTTAAAAATTCGAGTCTATGGAAATTAAAGAAAATCAATTTAATTAAATTTTAATATTTCATAAAGCTAAAATAATACTGGTAATCAGAAATAACTCGACCAAGATACAATATTTGAGCCACTTGATTTTTCCTGTTGGCACGGGCGAACCTTTCGGGTCCAACGTTTTTCAAGGTCAATGTTTTGTATTCGAAAACAAACAATATAGTGTTATCGGTTATCAATGACATGATAATAAATAGCTATGGAGCAAAATTGCTCTAGCCAGGTAGATCTCGGACTGAAACATTCATACACACAAGCTTGCGTTGTAGCAGCTGTGAATGTCCGATCATTGTCGCCTATTTCTTAAGTAAATTCGGGCTATTCCTTAATCTAAAATGAAATCGGTAGATTGAATCAGCAAATCAGCTGTCAATCAAGACCACAACGGTCCAGGTTGATACACCTACACTGATACATGTTAAAGATGTATCCTTTCCTGACAGAAGAGCCAAATTACAATTTACTAGTACGACTTCCTTGCTCTTTCACATCGTTAGAACGGGTCATCTGCCTGTACCTAAAGCTACATTTACAGGATATTAACATGTCTTTGAATTGAAAATATATCAACCGTCGGTATCTCACATCTTTTGTCCATTAAATGTTGTCAAGGAGAAGGAAAACGATTAAAAATCATGTGGAAATTATCGATGATTAAATACGGTTACTGCCGGATAGCTATCCAATACCTCACATACAACATTTCTCCATGCACTTACATGGTTGTACGGTATTCAACAAAGTCGATCTTATCAGGGCTTATCATTTAGTTCTTGCCGCTCTTGAAGAGGTTCGCAAGGCAGCAAGCACAAAACCATTTGAACCATTTGTTGCGGTTGCCGTCCAACGAACGTCAACCAAATGCTTCAACGATTTATAAATGGTATAGTACGTGAATTAGACTCTGTTTTTGATTATACCGATGATATTATTTCTCACCAACAAGATAGCAACTAATGGAACTCGCCCTTCTGAAGAACGAATTAATGCCATTACGGAATTCCCAGCTTCTGCCGTGCTGTTCTTCCCGTTTTACTGAAAAAGCCTAATTGACCTAAGATTTTCTCTTGGCCAATTCAATGCCGAAATACATTCACGAAACTAAGAGTGAATTAGGTAAAAAAAGATAATGGATGGATGGCGTAAAATTTAACGTGACGACTGATGCACGAAGGGCTCGTTCACAACAGTACAATTGCTTGGAACCACTGGGATCCTTTTCGCATAATTTATAAAATTTCAAACAAAAATACTTTGAACGGGAATTACTCATAATTCATAGCAATTAAACAACTCTTTAAACAAGTTGTTGAAGTCTATGCTTTACTATTTACACCAACCATAAACCACTGATTAGAGCTAATTGGTCTAAAACTGAACATAATCCAAGGAAAGCAAGCCACTTGGATTATATTAGTCAATTTACCAGTGATATCCAGCATATGAACAGTTAAGATAACTTGGTCTCGCACTACCGATATCGAAACAATATTTGAGACACGTTTCGCAAAAAGCAAACTTAGTATTATAGAATTTACTTTCTGGTTCTACATATCACAGCTTGAGTTTTTTTAAGTACGAAATGTAGTGCGAATTATCAACGGGTACAAATTGGCAATACATCGTTAAACCATTACGACGAAAAATTTACACAAAACTTCACCTTCTGTGTCACTGGCACTCGTAAATTTATTAGTGCCGATACTTCTGACCCAATATAAACAAGGGCGTTGGTGGATGGACGCAATCCTGTTTATCCAAGTGACACCAAAACTTCAAAGGCCTTCGAAAACGCGTTTGGCACGATTCGAACATATTCATTTGAATATCGTTGGTCTTCTTCTACTATCCAATGAATATACTTACCCTTTAATCTGCGTTGATCGATTCATAAAGTGCCTCCAAGTTCATGAAGCATGGCCTCAAAGTTCATGAAGTATGGAGTCAGCTCAAATCATTGCCAAGAAATGATCAAGAAACGCAATGCGAGTCCAAAGGTTTTGCGAAGTTAATGATACTCCTGGCGTCTCATCGAATATGTATATAACTGGGTATCATCCACAAGCAAATGCCATAGTTCAATGCTTCCATTGATAGGTTTAGGCAGCTCCGAAGTAGTAATCGAGTTACTTAGAATCTAAGCAACAAGCAAACGGGAAGGATGATCTATAGTGTACAAACTGGTTTAAACGATAAACGATATTGTATCCCAATTGAATACTGCACATATAAAATTCAGTTGCTATAAACTACTGTAATTGGCACTCATTTTATCAGAATCGTAAGTATTTTATTAAAGTTTTATGTTCTAATAAAAAACTGACTTTCCGTATGACTATCGTGGAAAGTAGGCCTTGGTATATGAAAGCAATGTTCAATGTTTAGATAGCCGTATTTCTTGAGGCTTATTCTGATCCGGTCCTGTTCATATTTGATGAATCAACACAAAGGCGCTAATTAGATTTCAAATTAAAATTTTTGATCTAACACAAAATTTGGATCAGGTTTTCTATTTAAAATTTGAACTGATCCGAATCAATGGGCGCATTCAGGGCACCCAACAGTTGGGAACATGCTGAGTAAAATCAAAGCCAACGTTATGAAAATGTTTAGTACTATGAAATTTTAAAATCAAATTGGCGATGATTTCACTAATCATGATGCCAACAGTTGGCGGTCCTGAATGCGCCCAATGGGTGTCATGAATTAAGGCAATTTATTGGCCTGCTATTTATTTTTAAAAAAATCCTACAACAAAATACCTAAAAAAATCCTGTACTTCTACTTACATAGAAAGTAGGTTTTTGTAAACAAATTTTAATTCGTAAAACGATTGTTTTCCGATGTTTTATTTATTGAAGTAAATAATTAAGTTTTACGCTTTTACTATAAGGGCAATGAGCGACAAAGTACTTTATCGCTCACATGGCAAGACGAATTTATAAAACAATTTCGAAATTTTTATTGTAGATCGTAGCAAAAACATTGTGTGTAACTCGAGCCCAACGGATTTTGTTGCAATCACCCGCTAAAGGTGGCATGTGTGCTCTTTTCAATTTAATATTTAATTACAAGGTAATTACAAGGTAAGCAAATTAATTGTCATAGAATTATTTATCATTAGAAATTTTCACGTAACAGTTCTTCATCTTCTATATTTGTATTGATTATCGAAAACATTTCAGAAATTCGATTAGCTGAGTAAATTTTAATTTCAAAATTACTTTACTGCAATTTTTACCAATCAACTACACATTTTTCCAAACCACAGTGCTTTCTTTTCGGCTATGGTATGGTGTATTGCCAAAAATGTTCACTTTTTGAAGATTTTGACAATAATTAAATTCATCGGTACAAGTCCCGCTAAAACCATTATAAATGTATGATGATTTTGATGAATTTAATTAGTATTATAACAAATAATTACATTAACAGTAATCATTTCTCTCGGAACTCTTGCAGATGTGGTTGATCTTCGTAAATAAAACAAGTTGCAAATATTATAAAGAATATGTTATCAATGAAAATAGTATTACAAATGAAAAAGTGTAATAAAAATCTAGCATCTAAATCATCGTTTATTCGATCATTTCAGATATTTTTTATTTCAATTCGGGTTAAATACCGGTTTTTGTTCCTGTAATTAAAATGAAGATGGGTAACAAACTTCAAGCACGTACATTTATTATTATATTTCAATATATTTCAATTCAATATTTCAGTCGTGGTGTTTAATTGTAATTCAAAAAAATAATTCAACTCCACGGTAGTTTCTCACTATAGAGCACTACGAGTGGCTCTGTTTAGCTATTTAACACAAATTTCTTTAAAACTAACGTGACATCCTGAAACCCATTCTTTATTGTAACAATCATATTTTTAAACATCCTCTCAAACAACTTGAACCAAAAATAACTTAATTACAATAACGAGTTTGAGATGAATTGAAATAAAATAAAAAATAGCTGGCCCTATTCAAATGAAGCGCAGTGTATGTGCATCTTTCTAAATAAATATATAATATGTTTAAAGTTAATTCTCTTACCTGTCGTCCTCGCAGTGAACAAAGCCACCATCCCTCCAGCCCATCTGTATTTTGTTCGATAACTGTCAGTATATCGCCACGTTTAAATGCTAATTCATCTGTACTTTCAGCTATATTATCGTAAACTGCTTTCGCTAGCATTTTCTGCTGTAATGAAACATTAAAAACAAAGTTGATTAAAAAATTTCAAACTCGTAAAGTTTTTTTTATTTATTTTTATTTTTTTCATGTGCGCGAATTATTCAGAATTTTGTGAACCGCGGCGTAACAAACAAAGAAAAAATTTTTTTGCTGATAACAGCAATTTTTTATTTATATTATCTATATGTAATTCGTGCGTTTGTAGATATGCGTATATAATGTGTTTATATGTAAAATACAGTGTGACATTTCTGTATAACCTCCGTTAAATTATATTTTCGAAATGGTTCATTTTTTATTGCCAATTTTCATCAAATTTGTTGGAAAACATGTAATGATTCGATTTCCTTTTTGTTTATTCATTTTATATTTGTTCCTTTATTGAAGATGAACAAAATATTGTGTATCTACCGCAGATGGATAATATTTTCGTAATGGTATTGTGTTTTTCTACTGCTCAAAATATGATGTGGGTGTTGTGTATTCTACTCAAATATGATGTGGGTGTTGGGTGAATTTTCTTTGTTTTTCGTCTAGAAAATTAAATATCGATTTATACATCGTACGTTACATTATAGCAAGTATATTTATACATGGCAAGTTAGTCAATACATCGAAATGTAGTAATACTGTTGAAAATGTAAGGTACACAAAATAGCGCACGAGCTATTTATATTCATAAATCATTCAAGATGAAGATAATGACGATGATGACGATCAGATGGGATTCACTTTGTTTCTTTCACATACATTTTAGAAGATGAACAATAAAAAACTACATATAAGGTTTAAACAAATCTGTAAATATTCGGTTCGATATTGATCATGTAATTAATTTATATGAACATAAGTGGTAATGTATTTCATAAAATATGTAATTTGATATTCAAAAATGCAACCTTCCTAAAATATTATTTATTAGGAACAGTTATGGAACAGTTAATACGTTATTAAAAATTTAAAATATTTTACTGCTGACCAACATGACACGATAGTGGTACAATTATACAATAAAGGTTAAAGGAATATAAACTCCGTGAAAATAATCGCTTTCCTAAGGCGTTACTCAGCCTATTATTAATCAGATTCAGATATGACTTATCTGATCTGAGACAATAAATTTTTGTATTGGATTTGGCTTGAACCAATGAAGTAATGGACAAATTATTACAAACAACAAAAAAATAAAAAATTATTAATTTCACATTCAGTTGAGTTATAAAAACATCCAAACTGAATGTGTAAGACATCTTAAATGGCTAAATTAAATATTGAATTTAAGATGAACATAAAACTTTGTTTAACAAGTAAAATACCTTGTCCAGTTATAATTACGTAAAATTGGGGAAACTCATATATTTGCTATCGATATATTTTATTGCGAATTTAGTATTTGTTTTAGCTTTGAGAATTATATACCGAGCTAAGAGAGATATGTTTATGTCTCTAAACGTTATACAAAATTAGATATATTTTTCGTTTTTACAGATATAAAATATTCTTGTCCCGAATCGAGATATATTTTATATATAAAAATCAATGAAAATATATCTCTGTGGGCAATAATTTCTCTCAGTGTACGTTATTGTGGTGTAAAAGCCATGAAATATATCGCTACAAATCCGGGCGTATTTTTCGGATTGCTTCAAGTAAACGGCGTTGAACTCATTTCTAACCATTTCTTGTATTTCTTTTACTCTCTTTTACTTAACGTTTACACGTTTTCATAGGCTGTTGATGTGCTGGACGTCCAGTGCGCTCATCATCTTCAACGTATTCATGGCCTTCCTGATTAACGCTTACCACTCGTAAACCCTTGTTTTGCTCATAGCAGACCCATTGAAAGCAACATTTAACATTTCTAAACCTTTGCCGCACTTTATTCCATTCTTATACCAAAAATTAATAAAAAAAAATCTCATCATTTTTTTTTCTGCCCCTCAGCCTAGGGTACTCAGAGGGCTTCGGCTGTCACTGTGTACAGCTACATAACACCAAGGTAGCCGCATTCTCGTCGCGTGGGGCGGATACTGCTTCGGCAGTAGCAAAGTGCTACCGGGAACCAACTGCTAGTGGTATAAATTGGCTAAAACAAACAATGAGTACAACAAATACGGAATGTAACACTCCAGGTGGTACAGCAGCAGATATGCTGCCAAATCCACACGCTTCGGAGGCAGGCTCAAGAGATTCTGGGCTGGGCCAATCATTGTTTAACCCATTTGCACGAAGTTCCAAATTATCAAGATCACCAAGATCTTCAACTAGAAATATATTTCAGTACGAGAAGGAAAATGCCGAACTCCGTGAACAACTAAGAGAAATAAAGGAATTTACAACTAAATTGAAAGAAAAATTTACAATTTTAAAGAAAGAGAATGAAGAACTATAAAAAGCAGTTGAAACACGAGCAGAACTTGGGACGACACCTAGCCCTGCAGTCGATGATGACATTAATCCATTTGAAACAAATTGGATGTTGGACCGGAATAAAAGACCAAGTAAGAAAAGGAAAGCGCAACACTCACCAGAAATGGCAGTAACTGCAAATTGCAAAGAGCCACTAATATTGTCAGTAAATAGATGACGAATAAAACTTAATGAAACAAAAGCTGTTCAGGTAATCTTCACCACCAAAAACGTCAATTGGACACCAAAAGAACTGAACTCTCAGTAAACTCCCTATGCATAAACCGTAAAATATATAGGCATGACTCTAAACTAAAATGGAAAGAGCATGTCAAAAAGTAAAAATAAGAGCTAAACATTAAATACAGAAATAGGGTTCGGCTGTTAAGACGAAGTTCTGGGCTATCTTTATGCTAACTTTTTAGCTTAAATTTAATTTTAGCTATCACCGGCAAATTCTAAAACCTATGTGGATTTACGGAATTCAGCTCTGACGCTGTACAAAGAAAACGAATGTTAATGTTCCCCAGTCGTTCCAATGTAAAGTCCTTCGAGGCATAATTAATGCATCGTAGTACATAAGAAATGACAACCTTCATAAAGAGGTCCTTCATTATCCTGAGGGATGGTATTGATCAGTTAAGAAATAAACAAACACGCGCGAAAACACATCCACCGAATTAGCCTACATCAAAATGCCTAGATACGTCGCATGTTAGAAGACACAAATCCAGTAAGACGGGTCCGATGAAAGAAATGACACGATCTACTAGATCCAACCTGGATCGGTTAAAAATATAAACTGTAAAGTGGAATAGCCAAGGAGCTACAATCCTTCAATCGAGAATTAAAATGATGCATGACATCGGAAATAAAAAGCATTACACTCGCTCCCGCACCCAAAACCAATCAAATTTCGTGATTTTTTTTTGCCCGCCTACCAGTTCCGCACTCAAGTTGAAATATTTTTAACTTTCTTGTTGTTTTAATACATTCTGTGCGGTGCAATGGAATTTGTGCCGCACTCGCTCCCTATGTCATATACGCAGTCTAAATGTTTGCACTTTGTTATACGTAGTTGTGTCGACAAACATAGAGAAAAAAAACTCGTCTTAATATAAATCGTTGTGGTTCCCGGTACTCGATTGGCTACGGATGTTTCTCAATTAGTTTAACATATGCTTTAGAGAAATCTAAAAGCGTTAATAAATAAACCATACCTACCGCAGACGAAAAACTTAGATCGCAAACAATCTTCACAGAGCGGACGTCGTATTAAGTCTTTCTCGAAAAGCAGATTGAAAACAGAATAACAGGTTAAAATGACCAATATGCATGAGCATTACTTTCGATAAACAATGCATTATACTAATCGGTCTGTAATAACAAAAATTAGTTTAAAACTATAAAGCTTATACGATAAATAAGAAATATGGAAATTTAACGTATGAACTTAGTTCAAAATTGAAAGACGAAATATAATTTTTTTTAAGGATAGATGGTTCTCTGTGGGAATTGTCGTATTCGTTTAACTTTAAGAAAACGTTTATTTAGATTGTAGAGATCTTTTTCTCGAAAAAGATATATATATATATATATATATATATATATATATATATATATATATATATATATATATATATATATATATATATATATATATATATATATATATATATATATATATATATATACATACATACATATATACATATATATATATATATATATATATATATATATATATATATATATATATATATATATATATACATATATATATATATAATTTATATATGTATGTATGTATATATATATATATATGTATGTATGTATATATATATATATGTATATATGTATATATATATATATATATATATATATATATATATATATATATATATATATATATATATATATATATATATATATATATATATATATATATATATATATATATATATATATATATATATATATATATATATATATATATATATATATACAAATTCAATGCTGCAGTCAATTGGAAAATAATTACTATCCATTCAAACAGCCAAGTGGTTTTAAATGATGGTATATTTAAAACAAATTAATATTTTTAAAAATTGGCCATAAAAATTGGCAATGGAAAAAATTGTATCTAGCGACTAACCAAGGTTTAGCAAGTAGTGCTAGGATATTGATATTTAAGTAATTACGCCAAAAAATATCTTTAGAAAGTGTCTCCTTTTGTGTGTCGATTATTAAATGATTTGATTATTAAATGATATTGTATTAAATATCAACTAAAATGTTGATATTTAATACAATATCATTTAATAATCAAATTAATGCACATCTGATTATTAAATTATGTACTATGACACAAAGATCAACATAATAGTGAAAAGGAGTCACTATAACCTAAAGATATTTATGCACTTATATCAATTTTCATTAGAATTTGATCCAATTTTAACGAGCTTTAAGACTCAAACTGCGCACACCGGTATTATTTGCACGACATTCCTGGCCTAAAATGGAAATCCAAGTACACCAATTTATCACGAATTGTAACATTTGTAAACAACCAATATGTTATATTATGTTTATGTCCTTTCCGACATACATAATTAGCTTTACAAGTTTTTGGTGTAAAGATTTATAAGATTTAATTGTTGGATTGTTATAGTCCTACCATAGAATGGACGCCAACAGTTCATCAAAATAGGCGAAATTAAGAGTTTCCTGACCACGTCATTGAGGTTTTATTTATGCCACTAATGCCAAGGCCAGCGACTAGATGCGGTAATAGATTGAAAAATCAGCAAGAAGAAAATCTTATAATTTAAATGATTTCAATTATTATTAAATACCACAAAATATTGAATCTGTGGGGATCTCCAATATTTTTTAACTAACATTTTGGGAGTTTGAAAATGAATTTTTGGTACAGTTTGTTCTTACCTTGAAAAATAGACAGTTCTTTTTTAAACTTTTTGTTTTTCAATTAGAATTAGAAAATTTTAGTTTTACAACTATTGAAAATAATTTTTATAATATGATTCGATAAATTAAAATATATTTTTTATATGTAGTGTTTTTCCTAAATGTTTTATTATTGTATAATAACTGTATAATTACTGTATAATAATGGAGCAGTTCAGAACTATACAGAACATCGATATTACAAGAAAACTATACAACTTTTATGATGGATATTTTTTGTTACACTTATATTACTATTATATCTAAGTTTATTAATTTAACAAACATATATTTTTAATTTTTAATTGACCAAATTAGAAAAAAGCTATCGCAAACTTAACCGGATTGTTTTTCAGAAAAACGCAGCTTTAATTATATAAAATAAAATAAACTGATTGTAAAATTGAATTTAAATGTGGTTCCTCTTATTTAAATAAAAGTAAATGATTGTGGCGCACAAATGACTTCAAAATAGACTTCCAGGACAAGATCAATCGTACTAAAATAGTATACCGAAAAGCAACTAACTTTGCCAGTCGTGTTCCGCAATTTCGAAAAACCTCGGTTGTGGTGCCGGTTCATACAATGCTGTAACACTCTGGTTTTTCCTGCTCTCACCCCTTCGCCGACAAACAATATTTTAGAGTGGCATTTTCATACTAATGAATGACGTTAAAATAAAAAATAAAAATCTGAACCTAAAGTTTTTTTCATTTTTTCGTATGGCTTATAGCCCAACCAGTCAAAAAGAAAAATAGAAATTTCACGATACCAATTGTCCTTTTTTTTGACATTCCACCCATGCACAACATATAATTCTTAAGTAATAACAAAATCAGTGCGATGTTAATTTACAACTTTTAATTAGATTTTTATGTATTTTGATTAATTTATTATAACAAACATTTAATAATACAAAAGCCACGACTAATATTTAATTTTAAAATTGTTTAATGAGCTTTTGTATTAGAAATTATAGTTAACAGTATTTAGCTCAATATTTTATAACTAACTTTATTAGTTCTTTAGCTTTCGGAACCTTTTCGGTTCCATTCTCAAAAGATTATTATTCTTTTTAACAATTTTACAAAAAAATATTTTCTATACAAAATAAAAACGAAATCAAGGCTATCTAAAATGCAGCTATTTTTCTGTAGATATCGTTAGCACTAGAAAAAATATATTTTTTATTTAGCTAGGTAACAAATTGTGACATCGTATCTACAGAAAAAACACTACAAAATAAAATTTGACTTTAAAAAACGTAAATTGAAAATAATTGTTTCCATGTTAAATAATATTGGAAATGTGTAAAAGAAAAAAATCAAATTATAAAAATAGATCGTATGAATTGCCAATATAAGCGTAATCGTTAATTTTGTTAATAGAATTTGAACAGGATTTTATATGTAGCATTTCCAAAATAGATCTTGTCCTGAAATTTGGTTGTTTTTCTAAAATGTTTACATCTTCCAACATAATGTTATGGTTGGTATCTCTAATATGTTCCGAAAGTGCACTTATTTGATTTGAACTTCCCGTGGCACATTTAAAGTTAGTTATAAAATATTGAGCTAAATACTGTAAACTATAATGTATTTAATTTTAAGTTTTTTAAACAACGTACAATTCAATCTAATTTTTAGGTTAGGTTTCATAAATACAATAATTTTATCATATATAAGTGAAAGATGCTTATAAAATTATTTAAATAACTTTCTATATTAATTGATTAATCAATTATACAATTAAAATAATTGCCGCCATTTTATTTAATAAAATATCAGATTTTCGGTATATTTTTTTCAGTTTTTCTTATTTTTGGGCGAGAAAACGCGCGCACTTTTTTTCAAGTGGCTGCTAATATTTAACGATCGTTAAATTTCTTAAGTAAAAATTAAGTTTGGCTGGGTAATAACACTGACATGCCATTTATCGCATTCTTATTTTTTTATTAAGTTTAAGTTAAGTTTTGAATGCTAACTGGTTCCCACTTTAGTGTGTAATGTGTACTGTATACAACACGTCGCACATGCAATATTGCCACAAACTTGCTGCAGAAAACCGCACTGTAAAATTTTCTCTATAAGCGAATAGTTGAGTCGAAGAAAAACAAATCGTGTTGCCGCACTGTGTGGAACGGCCCAATATGTGAACCGCCTAGTTGATTATTATAAAATTAGCGAATAAATTTGAATTTGTATGGCGTGCTATGTGTATTTTGATTAACCAAACCTGTCAAATTGTCAAGCCTTCATAAGCGTATTATCGAAAATGCCTTAAATTTATATGGGTTAGTTAGTTTTCTAATCAATTAAAGTTTAGTTCGAAAGAAAATCTATGCCTAATAATGATCCCAAGAATTGTGTTGCCAGATTTAAATCTAAGAAAAAAGTAAGAATGTTTATAAATGAGAGTTATGTATTTACGCTAAGGAAAAGATTATACGGGGTATTTAAAGGTAAATTATGCAATTTATAAGATCAGACCGTAATACTAGGCCTAATGATATGAAAAAACATTTTAATAATCCCAAACCTTACACTTTGGTAAAAAGTAATGTTTTCTCACAATTAAATAAATAGCCTTAGGCCATTTTGTTTTAATATTTTAGGCATATACAATTTTAATTAAATGTGATTAGTTTCGAACCAGGTTGAGTTATAAATTACACATTAAGTATGTGGGTATGGTTCAGCAAGAGAATGTCACTAAAAACTTAACTTTTTAATACCCCGCAATAAGATTATTTCTAAACCTTTAAACATTTGATGGCAAACGCTTATGAGTCCATAATCATTTTGAGAAAGGCGTGGAAAGAAGTAAACCTCTTATATCTCTTGAACACATCTAAATTTGCAAATGGAGTAACAACAGCAAGAACAACAACAACAACAACGAATTTCATTAATATTAATAATTTGGCTTGTAATTAGAAATGAAAGGTCATTAATTAAAATTGCATTATATAATTTGGTTCTTGGCTCGCAATGATTGATTATGAATGAATGCTGGGAGGGATATTGTCTTAATTATTGCCGAGAGAAATATGATATAGAGCTACCATTAGTGTAGCGACCTGACTAAATATGATATTTCTATTATCAGAACAAATCCCATTTATCTATGGTAAATGCTGTGGTGTAGAAAGATGGGGAGACATAAAAATTGAATTTATCTTAATAGTATAACAAATTTCTATGGAATTGTACATGATAGTTATGGTTAATAATTTATGACTGGATTATAACTGGTATTGTTCGATATACATTTGTATATGTGTATACGCGTATAAAGAATCAATGTACTATTACCCGTATATTATAGCAAATTCTAATGTCATTGCCCAGCGTGCATAACTTTAAAGTTTTTTAGGTTCTTCAAATTGATTTGTTATGGTTTAATTTAGTAATAAATAAGTCATAGCCTTGACGGTCCATGTAATTAGAATGGCGTTTATGTATGCACATAACGAAATTTTTATTAGGCACGGCCTTCATTATTACAGCTATACATAAATTATTACAGTAGGCATGAATAAATGAACCAAGCCACGATCCTAGGGGTTTAGAGTGCAAATATTTATGAAATCATCATTGCATCATCATGGTTTTCGCGAATTTCTTTTTTTTACTTTTTTTCATTTTCTTTAAAACATTGCGCGCAAACAAAGACTTCTCAGTGTTACATAAAATCAAATACCTGTGGATTTATAATCATCTTATGTAGTTATTATTTTGTATTTTACTCGTACGCCAAGGTGAGATTTATTTAGCAAATTGTAAAACTATAAACATACAGATCCTTGTTTTATTTTTTTGTTTAATTTTGTTCGCGCACAAAATTTCGTTGTAGGTATATGATGTTACTATTACCTTGTTACCGAGTTAATATTGAAATATTTGACTCAACTTCCGGTCGATACATATATATAAAGTTCCAATATTGTATGATTAATTACTTATATCTATAACGTAATTTAATTACTCATAAATATTTTGTTCCAGCCAACCACAATTTTCGCATGTTGCACTCGGCACATACTCAATAGAGTCCTCATTAATTTGTCATTATATCGCGACCAACCCAAATCTAAATATAAGTATGTTTATACAAAATCGCATAACAAAACATTAGCACATTACCTTGAAGCTGTGATTGTAATTTGAATCCAATAAGTTTTTATTTTGATGAAATCGCATTTTTTATGTGTATATTTGGTTAAAGTTTTCACTTCACTCGGAAATAAACAACAACAAATATAAAACTTCACAAATAATTATAATATGTGTACCAGCAGCACTACGAAATACCATAAAAAATAAATTAAACGGGTTTTTTATTTTGAATATTTTCTTATTTAAAATTTAAATTAAGACAAAACCAAAACAAACAAAAAAATGTAACACTTTAACACACTAAACTAAGTGCACGCTTACGTTCACTTTATCTCAAGTAACAAACAAAACCACTATTTACCATTTTACAGATACACAAAAAAATTTGATTTTTCCCATCTTTAGATTTGTTATCGACGTAACAATTCTTGTTTGCGATACCAAAACCAAATATTAGTCACGATTCACTAAATACTGAACGCACACCACACGATGATGAAAACGTTACACTTAATCGCGAATTTTAATACAAAAAATTTACCTAATTTAATAAACAAACACACATGTACAAAAAAATGTAACCCTGTTATACTGTTGATAAAAAAAATACGGCACTACACGCACATGCTGCTCGTTCAAAGTACAAATGAAAACTAGTTGAGTTGTGTACAGACTAGAAATACAACAAAAAACTAACCTTTCAAAATTGTAAAAGAATATTGTAAGTATAAAAAATAACAACTACTTTGCGCTCTCGGCATTGAGTTTAGTAGTAAGTTAAAACGAATAATAATCAACCAAAGAGAATCAAGAGACATACAAAAACAATAATAAATGTATGTATGTAAGAATCAAAATTAAGAAGATTGACAGTGGCGTCGAAATAACGGAGTGTTAATGTCAAATTTACTGACAGTTCAGTTTAATAAATTTGAAATATGAAAATTAAATTACAATAGTAATTAATTACACTAGTTATTTGTACTGAAATGTTTTTATTAATGAATGTGTTTTGATGTTTTTGTTTATTCACAATTACTCGTTCGAAAAACAAGGCCCCAATGGGCAATTTAAAAAAAATCTTCACTATTATTTGGTCTTAATATTGCAAGTGTTTCCCGATACTTTTAATTCGAATAACGATTCATTCTTGTAATAATTCAACTAAACTACTTAAAGAATTTTTTGAAATTTCTTCCCATATGTATTTACCATATGTATTTTCGTTAATTCATTTGAATTATCCTGCACATTTCAAATATTTAATAAAACATATTTTTATTCATTTTATTCTTCTACCCATTCGGAATATTTGGAATGCGTTCCTTTGATACAGCATTTGTGTTAAATCGAGATGTGCATATTTATTAATTTATTTCATAGAATTTTGGTTTTCATTTCTTGGTGTTGTTTACAGTGTATTTTTAAAATTTTTATTATGAAAAAATCAATGTTTCGAGGTGAAAAATATAAAAACATGTGTATAAAGAAAATTATTTTTCGAGCTATCTTTTATTTTAAAATTACCATTATGTCTATCAAAGATAAGATGAAGTTATGCACACGATATTTTGAAATTCCCTGTCAGAACTTACTAAACGTTTCCTAAGTACTTCATATTGGAGATGTAGGCCAGTATTCAAATAAATGAGTATTTAAGAATTCCGTGTTTATGCACTTGATGCATACACATATCAATAATATTAGAATAAATTAATATTTAGGGAGAAATGCCGACAACCGTGGCTTGAGATTTTCGAGAAACGAACGGTTTCCTTTAATTTAATTATATTTATAAAATTTGCAACACTGACTGAGTGGTTTAACTGTGTGCAAGGATAGACTTCAAATCCTTGCAAAAAATAACAATTATTTAGGAAATAAAATGTAATTGCTAATAAAAAAATTAATATTGAAACTAAAAATAGTAATAATTTCTGTAATACAAATTCCAAAAAATTGTCTTAAAATAATCTTAAAACTGAACTTTTTATTGACTTAAAGTAATGTTAACATTAAATGCCCCTAAGTAACTAATGCATGGTTTTTTCCCAAATTCCGTTTTGATGAGATCATAATTTTAGTTCTCAACATTTCTTGTGTGATGATAATAATGTTAATAATATTATAATTTAAATTAAGCCAAAAACCAATACAGTTTTATATGTTCAGTACGAAATGTATCTAAAATAGTAATTGTATTGCTTGTATAATTTAACGGTGAAGAATAAAACTGGTAAATTATATACAGCCTTTTTCTTTTCATTTCGCATTATTTGTAATTTATAAATATTTAAGTCTAGTTGCAGTAGATATGACCTCTAAAATTTTGGTGGTCGTACCGCTCCTTTAAGTGGTGCAAATGGAGCACAACTTAAGCTCTTAAGTTATCGCTGGTTGAGGCTTAAGAAAATTCAAAAATGTTTTAGTAGCAATTTAATTTCTGTGTATGCAAGTTTGGGAAATAAAGTTTGTCACAAAATATCCTTATAATTAAATAAAAAATAGGTTATACCAAGAGAAAATGTTTTCACATTTGAAATTAGTGTGTGCATACTCGTATATACGCTCCTTACTTTATTACGTATATATGCCCCTTACTTTATTTTACTTTAACAATTTGTTTATATTTATTATAATTTATTAGACTAAAACAATTATAAAATATATGGGATAATTTAAAAGAGCACAAAAAAATAGATTGACATGAAGAATATACAAAAATATTATTAATTAATTTCACACATGCTGCATATACATGGTGTTCCAGAATGAATGGACAAGCCTGAAGCACCTTATAGTAGATCTATTGGGCGCTCAAAATAAAAGACAAAATAATATATCCCAAGTAGTACCTAAGATATATCAGTTTTTAAAACAAAGTCCATTTTTCACATTACTTTACGTTTCCGATCACCACGGCTACAAATAAATTAAATCCATCGGTTTTTTTGGTGTTATAATGTTCTTAATGGACTAACTAATAGTTATGCAGTAAATATTATGAGTAGGTGTTGCACTTTTTTTGAAAAAAAAATCTAAACTTTATTTTTCAGCATGAAATGTGGTAAATATTTTTTTTATAAAAGTTTGAGCGTCTTTGATGAAAAAAAATGTATGGCCGTCCAATTTCCACTATCGTCCGGGAATGCAGTACTTTTCTTCCTAATTATACAATATACTATTTTGTTGGAAAATCAAACTGTTTGATTAATTTTTTCAGATGGATAACAAAGATTAACAAAGAATTATTCGATTTTTTTTGGTGAGACATGTTTTGTTCGAACATGCACTGAAACACAAACGCACTAATTTTCGAAAATTATAAATTTTATTAATTTTTACAAAATGTTGATTTTTATTCGACCGTAAAACAACCGTGACAAACATAACACCAGCAGGTCGATTCTGGCTTCCCTATAGGAAAATGGAATTAAGAAACATATTTATCAATACACAATTACAATTACAATTTATTTGTCAAAAATATCATTTTCTCGCCTACTAAGAAATCATGTTTGATCTAAATTTATGTAATTTAGGAAATATTTTTCCGTATCGAAATTGGATAGGAAAAATATTCCCAATTTAATTTTGTTTTTGAAAAAATTTACACCAAATGTTTACCATAGTACGCAAGAAAAAAAAATTTGCGACAAAAATACTATGAAAATATTTTTATTAATTCTTTATTCCTATAGGAAATCCAAAATCGACCTGCGATTTACGACATGATTTTAAGCAGGAGTTTTATTTTATAATACAATTATTACTCTATAATTTTTATAATTAGAATTTAGTAGTTTGTAATCTATACTGACAAAGGAAGAAGCTCCGAAACGGGTATATAAATTTTTTATAAATAAAATGTGTGTATCAGTGTATAACAAAGAAGAAATCGTTGTTAATAACATAAAATCTTGTGAAAATAACAAAATTAAAATACTATAAGATAGATGTAAATAAAAAAAAATTATTTTTTGTATATAGGTATAATATAATAATAATAGTTAAATTTTGGCAGTAAATAATTTTATATTTTACCTTTGGTTTTTGCAATTGTAATGGTGTTATTGTGATTGTTCTGTATATTGGTATATTTCAGCACTCTCGAATTAAATTCACGAATCGTAGGAAATTCTTCCATTTAGCGTCACTATCTGTGTGACAAACGAATATGATAATCGACACTTACTTATACACAATCAACTTCCCAACCACCCCATACTTGCTTTCCTTTTAACGCCGGATCGCGGATAAATTTGAATTTTTGACTTATAGATGGCTAATGTGTAAGAATCACAACAATCAGTTTCGAACAAATGAGACTATTGATTTGAAAAAATCAGTCTTCTCATCAGGTCGCGACGACTGATGTTGTATTACTACATTGGAATATTGTCTATATATATAGAACATACCATGTAGTTGTACTACTAGCGAATTACTGCATAGCGTACGAAATTTTTGATTCTTTCATATTTCCATCTATATTCAATTTTTAACAATTAAGTTTTTTCGCATTTACGAATTTTTATTTTATATTTTACCTTTGGTTTTTGCAATTGTAATGGTGTTATTGTGATTGAAATATGAAAGAATCAAAAATTTCGTACGCTATGCAGTAATTCGCTAGTAGTACAACTACATGGTATGTTCTATATATATAGACAATATTCCAATGTAGTAATACAACATCAGTCGTCGCGACCTGATGAGAAGACTGATTTTTTCAAATCAATAGTCTCATTTGTTCGAAACTGATTGTTGTGATTCTTACACATTAGCCATCTATAAGTCAAAAATTCAAATTTATCCGCGATCCGGCGTTAAAAGGAAAGCAAGTATGGGGTGGTTGGGAAGTTGATTGTGTATAAGTAAGTGTCGATTATCATATTCGTTTGTCACACAGATAGTGACGCTAAATGGAAGAATTTCCTACGATTCGTGAATTTAATTCGAGAGTGCTGAAATATACCAATATACAGAACAATCACAATAACACCATTACAATTGCAAAAACCAAAGGTAAAATATAAAATAAAAATTCGTAAATGCGAAAAAACTTAATTGTTAAAAATTGAATATAGATGGAAATATGAAAGAATCAAAAATTTCGTACGCTATGCAGTAATTCGCTAGTAGTACAACTACATGGTATGTTCTATATATATAGACAATATTCCAATGTAGTAATACAACATCAGTCGTCGCGACCTGATGAGAAGACTGATTTTTTCAAATCAATAGTCTCATTTGTTCGAAACTGATTGTTGTGATTCTTACACATTAGCCATCTATAAGTCAAAAATTCAAATTTATCCGCGATCCGGCGTTAAAAGGAAAGCAAGTATGGGGTGGTTGGGAAGTTGATTGTGTATAAGTAAGTGTCGATTATCATATTCGTTTGTCACACAGATAGTGACGCTAAATGGAAGAATTTCCTACGATTCGTGAATTTAATTCGAGAGTGCTGAAATATACCAATATACAGAACAATCACAATAACACCATTACAATTGCAAAAACCAAAGGTAAAATATAAAATAAAAATTCGTAAATGCGAAAAAACTTAATTGTTAAAAATTGAATATAGATGGAAATATGAAAGAATCAAAAATTTCGTACGCTATGCAGTAATTCGCTAGTAGTACAACTACATGGTATGTTCTATATATATAGACAATATTCCAATGTAGTAATACAACATCAGTCGTCGCGACCTGATGAGAAGACTGATTTTTTCAAATCAATAGTCTCATTTGTTCGAAACTGATTGTTGTGATTCTTACACATTAGCCATCTATAAGTCAAAAATTCAAATTTATCCGCGATCCGGCGTTAAAAGGAAAGCAAGTATGGGGTGGTTGGGAAGTTGATTGTGTATAAGTAAGTGTCGATTATCATATTCGTTTGTCACACAGATAGTGACGCTAAATGGAAGAATTTCCTACGATTCGTGAATTTAATTCGAGAGTGCTGAAATATACCAATATACAGAACAATCACAATAACACCATTACAATTGCAAAAACCAAAGGTAAAATATAAAATAAAAATTCGTAAATGCGAAAAAACTTAATTGTTAAAAATTGAATATAGATGGAAATATGAAAGAATCAAAAATTTCGTACGCTATGCAGTAATTCGCTAGTAGTACAACTACATGGTATGTTCTATATATATAGACAATATTCCAATGTAGTAATACAACATCAGTCGTCGCGACCTGATGAGAAGACTGATTTTTTCAAATCAATAGTCTCATTTGTTCGAAACTGATTGTTGTGATTCTTACACATTAGCCATCTATAAGTCAAAAATTCAAAAAAGTAAATAATTCTTCATAAATTGAACGCAGTAAATAATTCTTCATAATTTCTAAAACAATTAAATTTGACCAATTTTTTAAATCTCTTAGTGTAGATTGCGGGCGAAACCAAGTAAAATCCATTACATACAATACAGCCAACGTCGATTTACTATCAAAAACATTTGAATTTACTGAAAATTGAAGTTAAAATTGACTTTTACTCCTCAATAGGTTCGCAGAGATGTTATTGTTACGAATTTACCTTCTAAAACTCGGTTCGTATTACTATATTGAGAATGCCACTATAGGTTTGACAACAATTTTTTAAAATTTTCATCAGTACCGGAATTTTCTCGAAAATCCACTAAATATTATAACAATAATTTCCACAATTATTTACTAATATACTCATTACACCATTTAAATAATTAATATTACTTTAAATGAAACTCTTTAACAACCTCTAGTAGTATACTCGTACGTTCATACCCCATAAGTGACAAATTTATGCTGCATTGACGTTTATTCGCCCTGTAGGCGAAATCGTAACAATATACTAGAAAATTATAAAATATCGTTACTACCGGGTAACTGACACGAAGTGTTACCAATTTCAAACTGTCATTGCTGTCAAACCAGTGATGACAGAGCGCTTAAATTTACACTAATGACAGTTCATTCCATTATTTACAAGCGTACAAAATCATTTTAGTGGGAAATATTCAGAAAAAAAATTATCCACAATGGAATTCAAGCGTAATAATGTGATTGCTCTATATTTGGCTGGAAAACCACAGCCGCAGATTGTTAACCAGTTAACAGGTGGTCCGAAACGCACTGCAACATCGCCGGATATCATTCGGAAGATGAAGGCCAAATTGGCTCGGAATCCGCGCCGTAGCGGCAGAAAAGTGGCTCGTGAGGCGTACATTTTACTCCAACGGATGCAGCACATATTGAAAGATCATTTTGGACTAAAGGCCTTGAAATTCCATAAAACGCGTGGTCTCACCGATGCTCAAAAAAAAAGTTAGAGTTTAAAGAGCAAAGGAGTTGTTACTCTTGCACGAATGTGGCGATTTGCCGAATTTTGTTTTCTCCGATGAGTCACCGTTCGTTATTGAGCAATATGTGAACAAGCAAAACGACCGGATTTACCTGCCCGGCCGTTCTACTGAAAATTTGGACCAACGGATTGCCACTCGAAACCAAGCGCCGCCGATGGTGATGGTTTGGCCCGCCGTAACGGCCGAAAGCCGTTCACCGCTCGTTTTTTTGGACCGTGGCATCAAGATAAATGCTCAAATTTATCGGGATCATGTGTTGGAGAGAGCGTTGAAGCCTTGGGCACAAAAATATTTCGGCCGCAGAGCCTGGACATTTCAACAGGACTCGGCACCGAGTCATAAAGCGCGCGTCAATCAAGATTGGCTGAGAAACAACGTTCCGTGGTTCATTTCCATTGCCCAATGGCCACTAAATTCACCGGATGCAAATCCGCTAGATTTCTCAATGCAAGGTTGGGACAAAAAAATACCAAAGTGTCGATCATCACAATACAATCACACAATAAAAATTCTGTGACGTTTTGTTTTGGTATCACTTCGTGTTAGCCACCCTGTAAAAGGTGTAGCTACATCATTTACCAATTGTGTCCTAAAAATAACCATTGACGCGGTTTTTTGTGATTTACGCTTAGTACGCAGTAAATGAAATTTCCATACAAATTTATCGACACAAAATAAGCACATCTTTTGGTTTTTACAAACAGTTTAGTTTTTTTACTGTTTTTTTTTTCAAAATCAACTATTTTATAACCGACCAAATGACACAGTGGTTAAAGCTTTTTGCGTTTGGATCGGGAGGTACCGGGTTCGAATCCCGATAGGGGCAGGATGCAAAAGAGAATTTTCATCAACAGATTACGATCTGTGATGAAATGGAACACATCTATGACCCCCTGTCGGAGTGCAAAACTCATGGGCCGACCCATCTTCCGTGCCAGTATAGGCTGGCATGGAGCTATGCAATGTGCAGATGGTAACAAAATCGGACCTATGACCGTATGTTCTCAAATTGGCTTACACACTGGCGTAAAAGTAAGGACGGAAAAAGCTAACCGCGAAAGAATTGGGAGAGCCTTGGCCCCAGAACAGATTGCAGAGATAATAAAAAAACTATTTCATAATATTTCAATTCACTAGATTTCAAATTAAAATTTGTGATTCAAAGCAAAATTTGGATTAAGTTTTCGATGTCAATGGGCCAGGAGCCTTTGCACATGTGTTCACAACATATTTTGTCAACAAAAAAGGTTTAAACGAGTATCTGCCTTAATTGCATTATTGTCTAGATTGTTTGTGGTTTGTGATAGCATTGAACAAAATATGTGTAAAGTACACATTACTTTCTTTACATATGGGACATGTAATTTCTTGAAAGATATTTGACAATTTAGATAAAATTATAGCAATTCCGGAGACTTGTTTAATTCACCGTTTTTGCTGTCATACCATCTTATGCTCAATATACGTGTGGAAAGCTATAATGGGTGCCATGAAATTCAGCAAATATAAAAACTAAAAACAGTAATTGTTTAAAAGCCGAAACAATAAATGATCTGATGTTTGCGAACCAGCTTAGTAAAGATATTCAGTTACGTCACTACGTGGCTGGCGCCATTTAAATATAATTATGTCGACGTAAAATAAAACTGAAATATATATGTACTTTTCTGGTTTATTCAACTTTTATATCTCTTTGAGACACTCGGAGGCACCCAAGTTAAAATTTAAATAAAAGCCGAAGAATTCATTATTCCCGTGCCATCCAAGTCGTGGAGATATGGATATAAGCTCATTTTACAGTACCACACTGAAATATTCTCATGTGAGATGGACCGATCCACTAGTTCTGCACTTCGGTAAGATGGCATATGGAGAAAGTTGAATTTGAGTCTAATTTAAAATTATAATTACATTCCTGAAGAATTAATTAATTAATGCCTAACTTTCGAATAAACATAAAATATGCCACCTTATACCAACCATCAGTCTATTTTAATCCTATTATTTCATAAGTATCCAAAAATTTTGTATTGCAGTTCCATATAAATCTTTTTCGTATACCAAAACTAAATTTAAATAAAGTGTTCCTTCTGTTGGTTTTTTTAAGCTCAAAAAAAATATTTATTATGCGGTAAGAACCCGAAATTTAATTTTCTTAACAAATGAAAAGTCAAAACTATGTTACTTTTAGTCATGTGTTTGTTTATAACACAACAACGTGTTTTGGTTATCCAAACTTATAAAGAAAATGATCATTCTAAAAAAACACATTTCGTAAATAACGTGATGATTTTGGTCAACATGGAGGTCCTACAGAGCCTGGAGTTCGCAAAATTGTTGAACGTTTTGAAGAGACTGGATCAGTTGCAGGTCTTAGAGCATATCAACACCATCGTTCACTCGTGAAACAGTAACGAACAGCTGTAAGTGAAAATTTTCGTGAAGAGCTAATTTTACACGTTGAATTACACATGCATCCTTACAAAATTCAAATATCGACAACAATTGGAGCCTGACCATCAGCAACGTCGTCATTTTATCAACCAAGTTCAAACACCGATAGATTATTTTCTTTTGGGTTTTTTGAAAAGTAAAGTTGTTGTATTCGAAACGATGTTGTATTCCATACATAAATAACATAGAACCAACTTTAATTTTTAATAAAAAAATTCGAATTTCCAATGGTCAAATAGCTGTATTTCTTGACACTTTATATGATCCAGTTCAGTTTACATTACAAACGAAACAACGCAAAGGCTCTTACTAGACTTCAAATTAAATTTTGTGATCTAAAACTAAATTTGGATCAAGTAATAGTAAGTTCCACGTAACATTCGAACGAATCCGGATCAAGCGGTATCATGAAATACAGCAAATATCATATGAATGTTTTTATTTTGCGGTTCGCCAGTAAACTAAATTTAAAAATTGTTTTCTATTAGGCAGTATCAAATCGTAAAAAATTTTCTGCAGTATTGCAACCACGTTAAATTCATAATTTCCACTTCATGAATGTATAATGCACACCATATAATCAATCATGTCTGCATCGATCACTCACATAGCAATCCTCATATATAAAATACCATAATCTGCTGTACAAATTCTTAACTTTTAAAAGTTGAAGCAAACAACTTTTCGTGTATACAATATTTCTTATGCACTTACGAGTACATATTACATATAAACATTGCATTACACTGACATTTTTATTTTTAGATCTGCGGGAAATTTTTTTTATGTTTTTTATGCTTCATCTCTCGTTATATTGCTAAATTTGGAATTAAAATCTTCTTATTCATCCATTTCTTGTTTTTGTTTGTTGTTGGTTGGTTTTGTCTTTAGACGAAAATCTCAATTTTTATTTATACTTTTAGACTTTAGCTGTATTTGTATATCGGCAAGCGCAATTTTATTTTAGCACGATCAATACAACCTATATTATTTTAAATCTTGCGATCGTCATTAAAATGACATCAAAAATTACTTAGTATGGAATATCTTATTTGCAGTAAATAATAGAAATGACTCCTAAATCAGTGTACGTTGAATATACGAGCATTAACTGAACTTTTGGCTATACTATGATTTCACTTCAAAACCCATTACGAACATTTGTTGGTTTTCAATTTTTTCTTTTTATTGAATTGCCTTCCAGATAAAAGATATAAAACGAATAAGAAAATTATTTTAATTTATGACGGTAATAAACCCTCTTTACAGATGACACACTTTTACTATGGTACGTACTCAAAGTAACAAATAAAAAAAGGACGATCAAGGATGTATGTATATAAGTTTTTATTGTAAGTGCCTCTTGTATATTGTGTTACCAAAATAAAAATTAGGAAAAAAATCATTAAATGGGCTTTCTAGACTGTATAACAAATGGTGTATCTAAGTCATAACGATGAACCCCATCGTGATTATTTTTTATTTTCATGTTAAAAACCAAAAGCGGAATAAGACAGCTGAAAGTAAAATAATTTTTAAATTGACCGAAAATGATGATCATCGTTTATTATCTGCAGCGTCTGGTGGTGATAGATCTGTTTATGATTATAGTTTTTTTTTGTAAACAGAATCTTTCAAATTGCTGATACATAAATAATCACGCTAAAATATCACAGTACAAAGGTTTTATTAAATGCCCCTATATGTTATAATATAATCTGGGGCGGGATGCTTAAATTCACTTTTTTCGAATCGAATCGAAACGTACGTCTCTTCAATGATTCTTTATCTATTTGTGCTCGCAACGTGTTATATTCGAATGATATGCTCTCTCTTTTTTATTTGTGATATAGTATCACTGGAAAAATATAGAGATGATAAAGAAGATCACAGAATGATGTTTTATTTGAGTAAGCTAAGATCGCAATCGAAACAACATAATTGCAAAAGATCGATTTCGATCGACAACATCCCGCCCCTGGTTTGTTTCTTTAATACTAAACTTTACTTATATTACTTGTATATGTAAAATTAATTAATACATTTCTTAATTTTCATTATTTCTGATCTAAACATTGCATATTATAATAACTTATCTTGGACTCATTAATTATTAAGTGATTTACCATCTGAGGACCGTAAACAACTAAATTAAATCTTATTGTAGCGTAAAAAAACACATCGTTTGACGTAATTTTTCGTTTGATAAAAATCATAATTTTAAATATTTTTAAACTAACGGTGCGATTCTGACCTTAATACTGTGAAGAGTCTCATAGCTAAAAGACATTTTGGTAAGAGGTTTTTTTTAAGAGAATCTCTTAATTGGTATTCTGATTGCAGTAGGCTTAAATTTTCTCTTAAAAACTCCCCAAATATAATACATGAAAAGTGGAGATCTGTCATTTTATTTTTATTTCTAAGTAAACGAAATTTAATATTCAAAATAAGAATTACGGTAAATTGGAATAAAAATAAAAATAGTTTTTAATGAAAGTATGTTGAGTTATATTTTATAAATTCAAGCATTTTTTGATAACTATATCCTTTTGTGATCCTCACAAAATTTAATACGATTTGCCATGTTAGATACCATTAATTATTGACAAATATGTATAATATTCCGTGATATACTGGGCTGACTAATCGAAAGCAGATAATTCGATGATAGACTTCTTTGGTAGGACCCATAACCCTAAAATGCAAAGTTGACAAAACCTACACATTAATTTAGGTTAGTTTAATTTGGAAAATTTATAAATTTACAGTGATACTAACCCGTAAAGCAGATGGAATATCCGACGTCTCTGCATTTTGCTGCTCCAATTTCTCGATTAACTCCACAGCTAATTGTTTTGGGAGGCAAATAAATTCCCGGAAAATATTTTCTTCAACGTCGAACGGATTCATTGTATCCCGTAAATATCGGAGATGTTGTTTACGATTGTATCTAAGGAAACACGTAATACCCGTATTATTCAGTAATATCTATAATATCATATCAGATAAAAACAAACCCACCTGTATTCCTCGCTTAGTAAAAGCGTTAAAAGTTCCAATAACACATCCATTTTAACAAAATACACTAGGAATAGGAAAAACGCAATACATTATTAACGATTAGTTCAAAATAATAATAATTTTGCGTACCTAATAATAAAAAAATTTCTAAAATATTTTAAAATATTTAAAATAAATGTTTATTATTTAAAAAAATTAACTTACCAGATTTTTTATTTTTTATGCTTTCATTTTAATTTTTAATTGTTTATCAAATATATTTCACGAAAATGAAACACAATTTGCTAATAAACGTCACAGTTATGATGCGTATTACCACATATTTGAGTAGTCCTAGGCTACGAGGTTTTTTAGAGAATCTATTAATTATGGGTATGTGTAGATCGCAAAATCGTCTTAAGTAAAATAAATCTCTTAGATATGCGAAATATTGTAGTTAAGACCTCTGTGACTATACGTCAGAATCGCACGGTACATTTTACGTTTTCTGCGACATTTCAAGACTAATCGTGATAATCATGTATTAATACCTCGATTTAATGTTTCTTAACATCTTGATACACACATAATGGAAAAACTATTTGTACGTTTCAAAAAACGATAAATTTCGAGACCTAACCTTATACGGACTAAACATTTTATTTCGGTAACCATTTATTGAAACCTCAATTATACATTTGACTACATCCTAAAGATATAATTAAGTCAATTGATAATTTTTTGTGGTGAAACATTTATTTTTAGTATACATCGTTACTGATGTACCAGTTGAGTACCATACAGTGTTTTTTCACAATTTTAAATTAAAATAGAACAAAGAAAAACATTTTGAATATCAGTGAAACTAGCTTTATTGGATAGATAATTTTATGCCATTAATGCTTGAATATGATTTCAGTAATGTGGCTGCCGCGGCTGGCGCGTTGGACGTAATCTGGAGGTCCAATTTTCGATCACTCCTCGCAGCAATTGCGGCCGTATCTTCCTAATAACTCGCCGAATGTTGTGTTCCAAGTGTTCAATCGTCTCTGGTTTATCGGCGTAGACAAGTGACTTAACATGTCCCCAAACAAAATAATCTAATGGAGTTAGATCACACGATCTCGGTAGCCAATTAACAGGACCATTACGTGAAATTAGTCTTTCATTAAATATTTTTTTGAGTAAATTAATTGTATCCCGCGCTGTGTGGCATGTGGCACCAATCGTTTTGAAGACATATGGACCAATCATTCCGCCGGCCCATAAAGCGCACCAAACAGTGATTTTATCTGGATGTAATGGTGTTTAGGCGTAATGGCAAAGGCTTGTGGTTTATCTTCACTCCAAATTCGACAATGCTGTTTATTAACGTACTCGTTCAAACAAAAGTAAGCTTCATCGCTAAACAAAATTTTGTTTGGAAAATCAACATCAATATCAATTTGTGCTTCAACCATTGGCAGAATTGGCGGCGTGTGTGATGGCTTTAATTCCTACACAAGTTCAATTTTGTAAGCATGTAAACCAAGACCCTTAGATAAAATCTTCCATAAAGTTGGGTCTTCCTCAATGCTACGCTATACAGCGTCTATCGCTTTTTCGATACGCACTGTTTGACGTCTTACTGGATGCGTATTATCATTTAGAGTATACGTGGTGTGAAAACGATCCATAGTTAACCGAATTATCCGCTCGGATGGACGATTATGATGACCGTAATATGGACGTAATGCACGATGAGTTTGGTGAACCGAACCATTATTTTGATAAAAAATTTCAACAATTTGCAAGCGTTGCTCTGGCGTGAGTCTATTTATTATGAAATGGCAAAACAAACTAATGACAAAGCAATCGTCAGCTGTCAAATCGAAAAAAATACGCTCCCCTAGTCTGTGTTTGGAAAAAGCAGTACAATAATGCCAATAAAATTGTCAAGCTACGATACAGATAAAAGATAACGAGACAAGCAACCAACAGAATAAACGACCAACTTCGGCGAATTGTATAGTTAAGTCGAGTGGATCAGCTTCGTTTGTTAAGTCAATTAAGAAACAACTCTGCAATCTTTGGTTATCAAATCTTCAACATTTACTTAATTAGTAATTAAAGAGCAAAGTTTTAAATAGCAAATTCTAATGAATTTGTTTATAATTAATTTTATAAGTCATGCGTGGCCAGATAGTCTGCTTTGGCCGTTCAACAACGGTGTGTTTTACCTGTGTAAATCAGTTTTTGGAGTTAAAGGTGTAACAATAATAATACTCAAACAACTAAACGACAAAAATATAAAAGTGAAAAGGCTGAATTTGGAGCAAGCTCTGAATATATCTCAACTTGTGAGAAACATTTTATCTTCATTCAACTCGCTAAAATAATGGATGCTAAAATATCGAATGATAGGAAGGTGTGCCGATTTTATCTTATCCCTAGGCGGGCGAGGAATACAGATTCAAATGTGGTAAGAAATTATCGTGGTATATCCATGTTAATTATATTGAATAAGTTGGTGAATGGAATGTTGAAAGAAAATCTCGAGGTTTATAATTGAGAATAATTTATTGTCCACCTCGTCAATTGAATATGACGGTGTACGACCATGTGGTTCCTCACAAGTTGTTCCAAGTTCATGTTAATTTGAGATTTCCATGAAAAGTATGATAATGGATAGAAGGTTTTCATGTATTAGAGGAAAGTTTTTAAAAGGTCGGAAAGGCGGATTGGACAGAGTGGTAAATATTTTCGACTTTCACAAGTGAGCCGAATATATTCGAACCTATATAATCTGAATTCCATGGCTGCTTACTTGAATAATTTGCTCTGTTGAAGCGTAATGCACCAGGGGTTCAAGATTTTAGACTTTAATGGTTTAAACGACTTAACGGTAACTCATTTCGAAAATGCATAGTAGCATTTCTTACTCACAATTCGCTCGTTCAGCCCCTTCAATATAATATCGTCAGTCGCGAATACCCTCTATATGTTCAAAAATATTTTTTTCCTTTACATATTTTGTTTCTTTTTCTACCTTGCATTGAGCCAACTACTTCTATCAAATAATATAAATGTGTATTGGATAAATTATTAGAGCCACTTTTTAGAAAAATGTCATGTCGAAAGAAGAAATTCCGTATTTCACCAAAATTCCAAAAGTCGTATCACGTCATTTTATGCATCGTTTCATAGGACGGTAGTGTAGTCACGTCACGTGACATTCTGTCACTCAACTATTCGGAATGACAAGAGCCTTGTGTGTATCTATTGAAGCGTTGACAAGATTTCGTATTATATTTTTGAATTAAATCGTTTCTATTAAGTAAGTGTCGTTTTATTTTGTATTTTTAAGCTGTATAGCCTGCGTCACTTGACACAACTATTTTCATGGGAATTGAGTGCTGATAGTGATTGGAGAAAAATCTTGGACTAGAAGAAAACAAAAAGGACCTGCACATGTAGCACGAAAGTAATGAACCCAAAATGCGAGCAATGTTGTCTATTTCAATATGAATTTAAGTTTAATAATACTTATAAATTTAAATCATTGGCTCTCCTTTTTGGTGAACTCATTTCTGCAAATAACCGCACAGCAACCTTATAATGTTGGCTCACCTGAAACAAACAAAAATTTATGTTAGATTACTACGTTAAGATATGGATTCATTTGGAATCATTCATGAAAATTAAACAATGTTTGAACATATTGATCATATTTTATGTGTCAATAAAGATTAATCGATTTTCTTTAGTTACATTCAATTGACCCTGAAGAAATGCAATATCATCGCCACTACTTCACAAGTAAACTATTGTTAGTGGCCTTTTCGTGTCGTATTAATTGAATACAAATTCCGCATAGTAGACGGCTGCATTGTAATTACCATATTTACACACCGCAATTATTTCCATGTCATGATGAGATACGTTCATTCTATATGTATATAATAGCACAATAGCACCCAAATCAGCCTGTATATATATACATATGTCATTATAAATTAAGATCAACTGTGATAAAATGATCGATCATCTATATTGTGTGGTGTGCGTGCTTCTATCGTGTATACAAAGCAACATATATCTACAATTTTAATTAATTTGATTGATGTTGCAAAAAAAAATACGAGTGTGTTCACACATTAACGAATTTATGATGAATACAATTATTAATTAAACATGAACTAATTTCAATAAATTGGGTAGCATGCAATAAATTTTAAAACCTAAAAAGAAAACACTTGTAAAATTTGATACGGCTCTAGTAGGAATCCGCTATAACGTTATACTTATATATGTAAATATTACAGGAGAACGCTCTTAATGTGAGATTTATATAAATTAATCATAATAACGAGGCTTAACGTTTCTGTCTTTTGGCTTGTTATACGTTTATACACGTGATCTAAGACTTACGTCGCCGCGGTTAAATTACTTGTCGAGTGTTTCGTTTCTAACTGATGAAAGATAATAGCGCGGATCGCTTTTAGCTCTTTATATATAATTTGAATCAGTAACAAGACATACATCCAACATAAAATTGCGCACTTAAACTTCACGATGTACGAGTATACCTATATGTTCATGATTCATATACATATGTATGCATGTCATATGTGGCCCTAATTTTAAATTCAACATTACTGATACTTCACTCAATATCTTCACATAGAAATGTTTCAATCTCAATAATATTTCTCTATGTATTTATTTTATAACAAGTAACAGCGACGAAGAAAGATAAATGAATCCCAAATATATACAGACAAACCCTAAAAATATACAGTCGCGAATATAATATAGAAAAGCTTTTCGAACTTCAGAACTGCAATCAGGATACACCAGATCCGCAAATGCCAACATTTGGAAAATTCATTTCAGTTATTGGAAATTCAAATAAATACGCTTTTTGTTACTTCAAAATCAAGCAATTTACAAAATAATCACCACTTTACAACATAATAATTGGTTGTAGTTAGTTAGTGTATAATTGAGTGTCCTTTATTTCTAAGGAAATCGAAGCAGTCTGAATTTAAAATACAAATGTTTTGAGTTATTTTAGTGATAACAGTAAAGCCGAATTTATATTAAGAGTGTTCTTTAATAAAGTTAGGATAAATTGTGCAAGTTCAATAAGCATCTGTGGGAACATTTTCTTCTAGCATTTTTTGATATTCAGTAGCGATTATGAAAACTCATGATTAGTTTTTTCCTTCTCTCGAAATTTTCGTTTGATATTTTGCTATAAGCTCTCAAACTTGGAGAGGTTGTGCTGAGTTTAAGCTGAGGTCGTTCATAATAATCAAACAGTACCTATTTGCAATTTTTTATTCGTGAATTGGCATTTCTGGCTTAAGCATTGGTATTCCTTTTGACACGAGATAAACAGTTTTAATTTGAAGAGGAATGAATAAATCAAGTATGAAAGGGAAGTTTTTTATTAAATTAAATATTTTGGTTGGTTGGTTTTACTTCCTTTCAAGTAGCCTTGGTAAAAAATTTCCGGCCAGAAAACATAAAATTTCAAGATAAATAATTATAATACTTACAATGTTTCATATGTTCATATATTTTCCGTTATTCTTCTTTTGTCTAGTACAGGAAAACTATCGACAAATAGAGTCGAACGCAATAGCAAAGCCCCTGATATCGACGATATAATTTGCTGGTAGGACGAAGAATCAGACCGTAACTAGCTAATCAAATAAAAAATTCGCAGATCGTATTACATTAATAAAAAACGTTAAATTAGAGCTTATTTTTAAACATTCGCTATTGATTTTACACTTTGTTCTTCAGTGAAAAAGACAATATGCTATCCAGAACACTCTTGCTCAGCTTTCAGTCTGAGAAATTTCAATAGAAAAGAAACAGGTGATTTCGAAAAGTTTAACCATGCTGCAAAAATTAATAAAATAAATTTTAAAGCGTGTGAAATATGTCCCAAAAAATCCAAAATTTGTTGTATGCAACAAAAAATATTTGATAGTGTTTCATTTCGGGGTGTCATTCTCAAAGAGTTTATTGCAAAAACTTTAATTTAAAAACTTTAATCAACAAACGAAAATTGTTTCGATACTGTAATATAGAGCATAGAATAATAAATAAATAAATCTTTTTATTTGTCGTAAAAATTTACAATAAAATATCTGTTCAACAAATTTGAAAGTGAACTAAGTGGTACATATGCGGGTAAGTCTTTTAATATCAATAAGTATATAAAATGCTTATAGCAAAAGCGTCCCATTAGACCCATTAACGGGGTTACCCACAAAAAACAATAAAATTTAAAATAATGTTTTTAAAAAGAAACTGATGCTCTAAACAAAATTTGTAAAAAACATCTTTGAGGAATTCTTATTAACGCAAGTTTAAACGAACGTAATGTGTAATGATTAAAAAATTGGAAAACAAGCGGTTTCGACCTTTTAATATTTTAGTTAACAATTCTAAAAATTTTAGTTAACAATTCTAAAAAATGTGTAAATTTAAGAAATTCTTTTCGTGCTATAAGTATGCAATAGAGGAAAAAAGAGAACACTTTGAGAGCATGTGAATCGTACAAAATAATTCTCGAAGAGTACGTTTTGCTACATTACATTAAATACTAATAAATGTAAAAATAATATTTTTATTGTAGTTATTGTGGAAAGTTTTCGAATTTGGACCTTGAAATTTTGAAGAATAATTATCCAAAATGTTTTAGACGACTTTCGAGCATCGAATCTTGAGTCGAACTCCTGGAGAGCTCCTACAAGGATCTAAAATCTGATCCAAAAAACCTAAAAATACTGACGAAGCCAATTGTGAGCCAAAACAAGTTTTACCATGACACATTTTTTGGCGGCGCTAAATGAGTTAACTCAACATTTCGTCACAACAGATTAAATTCCAAATGAAAGTTTGAAACTAGTAAACAATTCAGGCAGCATAAAATTTAGTTTTATAATAGTATAAAATCATTCTCTTCATTTAGACAACAGTCAGTATACCCGTCGCGCATTTCAGACGCATATGAAGAACTCACTTTTACCATTTTAATCCGGCAGAGCCTCTCGATTTTCACTTTCAATTCCTATACCTCAAGCTGTTTAATAATGTGTGTTAATAATTATTTGGCAAATGCTCTGTAAATACGGGAGCGACTTGGTGAAATAATACAATAATATCGCAAGCAAATACCGGAAGCATTACCGATAATAATACCGAAAGCATTTTTAATAATTCATTAAGGCCTGGATAATGTATATAAAAAATGTAAAATTTAAAAAAAATTGTCGTCTGTTTCTTGGTTAATTTTATTCCAAGATACGGAGTCAAGTAATTAGGCTTTAGGGCAAAGCCTCCCTCTTCAACTAAGACATATTGCATTGGAGAATCGGTAATGCGTGGAAGGAAAAATGTTTCGGGACTTTAAATAGATGAGATTATTCATGCATGATTCTCCAAAATTGCAGTTGAAAAATACTACTGCATCATTGATGATTTCATACGAGCCGATAATTACCATAATAAATTTGTATTTAGTATCCACCACTAACACTTTCGCATGAATATTTTGTGGTATTTATCGCGAATGTAAATTTCTGTTTCGATTCGGAATATCCTGATATTTGAAATTAATTATATTAGACCTTTGTTCTAACACCCTCCACTTGGCTTCAACCTTATAAGTTTATTAATATACAACGTCTTTTTCCGTTGGTATTACGTATTGGTTCAAAATATTGAATTTTTTATTGCTAAATTATTTAAAATTGCTTTTTAAAATAATTTTCCTCTTTAAAGTATTTAAGCCTTTTGTACCTAAATGATGTTTGCGTTATTTGTATTGGTCTCCACAATTTCGAGCAATGCGATAAAAATAAAAATGAGGAAATCACTTGGCAAACTACTAATTACATTTCTAAATACATTGACTTTGAATGCACAAACAAATGAACCATGGGACTATTGGCGCAAAATATGAATATATTGACGCAGGTCATAATCAAAACTCAATATCCTAAAACTTGTTGTATGGAACACATCGCAAGGCACAAAATTTATCATCAACTTATTTCCTCCAATATGAAAATTATCCGAAAAAATTGTAATAAAGAAATTGAAACCAGTACCGGAAGAATGTCATATTCTACCAGATCATCAATTTGGGTTTGGAAACGAACATTTACTCGTACCGTAGAACAAATGCCCAGAATTGTAAATTTAACCAAAAAAATCTTAAAGTAAAGAAACATTGTACAGCTGACTTCTTGAACATCGCTCAAGTCTTTGATAAAGTTTGGGACGATGCGTCAATACACAAAAGAAAAACGCATCTGCCAAATTATTTACTTGAGGAAGATAACTACCTAAATAAAAGATAATACCAAGTTAAACTAAAAGACGACGTTACTTTTATTTACGTTAGCGCTACATTTGTTATATACACAGCTATAAATAATAAAGAATAAAGTAATAGAATCAACTTTTGCTGATGATGCCAAAATATGTGATCTCACAAAAACCTGCAAACAGCATCGCGAACCTAACAAAATAATTCGAATAAAATTGGAAAACGGCTAAGGATTTGGAGAATATGTCAGCCGAACGAACTAAACGTAGTAAAAATTCTACAACAAGCCAATGTCGAGTACTTAGGGTTGCATTTGGACGAATGGCTCACGCGGAGAAAACTTATTGAAGGGAAACACAACTTGAAAATTTTAAAATATATATATTGGTTTCTAGGGATAACATCAAACCTGACGTTATCCAATACAGTTCTATAGTATACAACGCTATAATCAAGCCCGAACGTATGGAATTCCGTTATGGGGATCCACAAGTGCATAACAAGCAAACATTGTTCGAAATATTACAAATGCTCCTTTACAGGTGTTAAGGCCGTAAAAGTTCAATCAAAGAATACAGCTAGAAGTATTATTCCAGATTGGGGACGCACCTTAACGTATTGATCATAAGTATACTGTACGAACCGAGGTATGGGAGATTGAGAACAACGGAAACATTGCAGATTAGGAATCTAGAAACTTTGCAAATGAAAAGCTGGTAGCCATCCAACTTGATTTTCAAAGTGTTAATAATTAGTATTAACGTATATAACTTAAATATAAAAAATATATTAAATTATTTGATAGGATTTCAATATTTAGTTTCTTTTGTGAAAGGTGCAAAAATAAAGCCATCGGTAGTTTATTTAACAAAAATATTGGAAAGGCTTTTATGATCATATTATGATAAGATAAGTTTAATGTTCACTAAATCAACACTTTCAGTCCCATTTGGAGCTTGCTGAGATAAAAACTTGACCTACCTTGATCGGTACTTTTAATATAATACGGTTACTATGCATAAATACACATCCATACAAAGTTTATAGCGCACTTGTACGTGGAAGTAATTAATCCATTTAAAATCTACTGGTTAATTGCAGGTCTTTGAATAATAATGACGAACAAATCGTTGTGCTTCAAAAATTAGCATACATCATTAAGAAAACGTTTCATTTGTGTTACACGGCAATTTCAATAATCGATTTTTGTAAAATAGAGTTACCCAATTTATTCGCGGTGATTATACTCGTATATGGTTACGTTTGTACTTTTTAAATGCTTTAGAGTTTTTTTCTAATTGAAACGGAAACTTTGTTTTAACTTAGCGTCGGTGTTCACCTGTAGACTTAAAAATCATATAAGTATATAAATAATGATGAATGGTTTTATTGACTCAAATTTTCGTTAAAAGCAAAACAATAAACGATGAACGACTAAAATTCGTAAAAAATGAAGAAAATGCGCGTTTCGAAAGTGTTGAGTAGAAATATTAATTACTATGGGATTAATTACAAATACAAATAAAAAGCAGCAAAGTAATTAACATTAAGAGGCATGTTTACAAAGCATAAATCTGATAATTAGTGTAGTTCTGTTTTGTCTATTGTTCGTCTAAAGACGTACTTCCGTGCGGCTGATTTCATTTCTGGTTACTGTTTTTATTGTTGTTGAGTTGTATGTAAAGCTATATGAGTATTTATTTTGTATACCGGAAAACTAATAGACAATATATTAAATTATTTTACAAACCCCGATTGCCAACTATTTACAATATGTACAATACAAAAACTATTCAGGAACCTCGTCAACCCAAACAAAAAAAATATTATATTCACAAAAGGATCTCAAGATTTTTATCTTTGTTTAACATTCCATTATTGATTTTTAGTTTTTTTCAGTTGAGTATTTTTTCCTTTAGTTGGTTAGATTTAGTTTTGGGGTTCAAAAATTTTCTATTTTATAATAAGACAGAATAACGTCTGATTCTATATACTCGTACTGACGTAGTTTGTTTATATTAAATAATCGATTCAATAAAAAATGTTGTTACTTTTGGCTATACAGATTAAATATGTACATATATAGTAGTATAACACGCCGCGGGAGCACTATTATCCTTATGAATGATTAATCAATTGGTATCTATATATATAGTAGTAGCAGAGTATAGTAAAAATATTTTGTACACATTCGTTTCAAAATCAGACTTAAATAGATAGACATATAGATTTTAAAAGAACGGAAGAGTTCGAGATGAAAAGCATTTTTTTAACAAAATTGTTAAATTTCAAGTGGATTTTATCATAACTCTTAAGATTGCATTTAAAATATACTCGTAAATATTATAGTAGTATTACAAGAATGGTGATGGGAAAATGTATATGAGGACGTGTTATGCAATATGCTAAGTGATTTTGCTGTAAGAATTAAAATTCATCTTACGAGCGAGCACAAAACAAAAACTAATAATTAAATTTATTATGTGTTTACACAGCAGTTACATTTTGTCACTATGTATAATTGCATATGTACATATATAAAAATGTGCATGTTATTGAATAAGTGGATATGCATGCATGGCGGCCTCTTGATAATCTGCGAAAAACTGTTTGGTTTTTGTATTTTGAGATGGATGAGTAACTTTGCAAAAATTTATAATTAAAATTAAATAAGGCGTGTAGATAATTATGAGTATCATGGGGTATGATATCATGAAATATAAAAGAGTTGTGTCTTGGAAAAGTAACTGGGCTCGCTGTATATTTGGTGGATTCTTCTCAAGGAAATATATATATATATATATATATATATATATATATATATATATATATATATATATATATATATATATATAAATATAAATATAAATACTGTTATTCTTCAAAATACATTGTAATCCATGCTGTTAAATGACTTTAAAATAACGAAGTTCATTATAAATTGTAAATGATTTAACGGCTTTGCCATCGATTTTCTTCAAGTTTACCTTGTGCGCGTCTCAAGACAGGATTTTCGTGTTATCTGTACAACGGGTTAAATTAGATTAGCACTGTGTAAAACATCGGTCGCTCGTTAAGCATGAGTATTTAATATTTGAATTTCGCCTAACTGATAACTGATAACTGAAAACGAAAACACGAAAAATTTCTTACTGAATGAATTTTAAACTAAAATCGTTCACCAACTAAATTTTTGATATTTTTAGTAGTAGAAGTGTATCAATCTGGGAATTGTTTAAATGTTTATGAAGGAATTTGAGGAAACAACGTCGCTAGAAATGCACTAACGGCTCAAGATCTGCATATTGCCGGTTTGCAACATAAAAAGGGATGTTTTTGAAGCATCATGTGGAAAGCCCTACACCTATTTCGAATAATTTTAAAAAGCTTTAGCCGAAATATAATTGAATTTGAATCCGAATATCAACAGCTATAATTTCTTCGACTAGAGGTACGACGAGCATGGTATAATAATAACAAACACTAAAACAAAACGAAAACAAAACAAACACTAATACTCGTAAGTTGATATCTTGGATAATTTTGAAAATGTTAGTGGCAAATATAGATTCAATATGCAATTGTTTAGAAAATCCTCAACATGTGAAAAAAATTTTAGTTGAATGGCTTACAACCATTCGTGAAATGCTTTCGAATTTCAAAGGAACCAAAACTGAACTGTCTTGTTGGATACACAAGACAGCCCAGTTTTGGTTCCTTTGAAATTTTTAATTAGCCTTAGGTGAAATAAAATAATTTTCAAAATGAAAGTAAGTAAAATAATTACATAATCGAAATATTGAAGCCCGCTCTCTAAAACAATTACAAAAACAACAAAATCACAGATGACAAATTTGAGCAAATGTACGATAAGAATGTTGACAGAGCAGACTGATTTTCAAAAAAGTAGGGAAAATCCAGATAACTAAGATCATATCGATATGTTTGGTAATTGTCCGAAAATAAAACAAAATTATTAGCAGTGAATCACCTTCTATGTTTCTAAGTATGGAACATAGAATTAAAAACTTCAAATCTTGAACATTTTGTTAGCTTTGACGAAGGATCCTCGAACTTACCACGTATTTAAAATAAACGTAGTTAAAATTTATTTAAACAAAAAAAAATCAGACAAAGCGGTACACAAGATGGCGCTGAATTTATTTACTGGAAACAAAACAAGATACAGCAGGTTAAAAAGTGTTAACTTTTTCTCTCTCTAATTTTTTAAATGCTTGATTAAATCATTCCTTGCGGAAGACATGGCTCGTAGTTAGCTTATTAGTTCAGTTAACAAACAGAATTAAATCAAATTGATTATCTTTGGAACTGGCTTATCTCTTTCATCAGCTTATCCTTAACAATCATGCTTTTATCACTTTCATTGTTTTATCATTTTTGTTATTTCTATCATATTCATCTAACATTTTTCATAATAAGCGGGTTTATAGCGGTGTTACCGTATTTTATTAAATAAAAGATTAACACTCACTATATTTTTATTATTAAAAATTATTTATTTATTTTTAAAATATAAATTTTCACTATAAATACTGTTTTACCAGTAGTTCACAAAATGGTTGCTGTGTGAACTATTGTTCGCGGCACTTTGAACTTCTCAAACCCGACAGTCCTTTTTCGTTTCTTCATTTCTTTTTTTTCGTGTAAATATTTGAATTCTCGATATTTATTGATAATCGATAAATATCGAGATTCGCGAATGTTATTGATAATCGATAAATATCGAGATTCGCGAATGTAGGTGGCGAAATAGCTCTATTCAGCAAAACGAGCTATGCCTCGTAATTAACCGGCGCGGTGTATATTTTTATGAACAAGTGATATAATGTGTTTTTTAAGTGTTGTTGTATGTTTAATAAATGTATTTTCTTTTAATAATTACTCGTATGTATATGTATATATATCCGTTAGGCAGGCATCTTTGTTGATGTATCCGTTGTGTTGTAATTTTATTGTTGCTATATTTTCGCTGATGTGTTGTCACGCGCTGCCACGGGCAATTTGCCCAAAATTGTATATTTTGTGGATGTTTCCACTTAAAAAATGTTTATTTGTGTTTTTTAATGGTTTGACCGGGTATCGAACTCCTGATACCGTGAGTACTGATGCACATACACCGCGCACTAATTTGCTGCCACACACGATTTAATGTTAGTTTATTAAATATAACTTATTTTTTTATATATTTTTTATAATTTTTCTCATACACTTGGCGTTTATATCCGCCTGTTATTTTATTTGTTAGAATTTTTGTTGTACGCGTTTTTTTTAATGTTGCACTATTTAACAATATATTGTTTATAGTTTTATTATAGTGATAATTACTTAATTAATTAATTGCACCTTTATTAAACATATTGTAAAAAAACATGTGTTCATGCGCGGAATTAAATAACGGTCGAACTGTTTTATTAACCGTTACACGCGCGGGTCGGGGTCATCAGTTATAGCGGTGTTACCGTGTTTTATTAAATAAAAGATTATTATAAATAATTTTTAATAATAAAAATATAGTGAGTATTTTTATTATTAAAAATTATTTATTTATTTTTAAAATATAAATTTTCACTATAAATTTTGCTTTACCAGTAGTTCACAAAATGGTTGCTGTGTGAACGATTGTTCGCGGCACTTTCACTTTTTATTATGGGACACTGTCTCTTGAACTTGTCAAACCCGACAGTCCTTTTTCGTTTCTTCATTTTTTTTTCGTGTAAATATTTGAATTCATCTGATGATATGATACGATATGATATGATATGATAGAGGCGTACAGGCCAGCCATAACGGCGATCCTAGGTACGTTACCATAATCCTGAAATATCAACAATCAAATAACAAATTATATCTGAATGCGAAGAATATTTCAGCATCATGCGGACCCAGGCCCTGCCTGCATCCTTAACAGATAAGGTTAATTAGGAAAGTCACAGAAACAACTAGGACGAACCGGGCAAAGTCATTTTCTAACTACTTAAATATATTAAAATGTTAGTTTCAATTATATTCACACTCTAGATTAGGTTTTGTTAGTTTATTAATTTGGGTTAGTGTGATTAAGGTAAAGGATACTAATATTCATCATATGTATACGGCATCAGTCATAATAGACTGGTTAGGTTATTTAATTCACATCTACGGGTCATCTCATCATATACTGCTTGTAACATTATTTTTCCTAACTTCCCATCCAACTCTTCTATATTTATCGATAATCGACAAATATCGAGATTCGCGAATGTAGGTGGCGAAATAGCTCTATTCAGCAAAACAAGCTATGCCTCGTAATTAAGCGGCGCGGTGTATAAATAGTTTTGCTACGAGGAGTGCCACGAAATGAAAAGGATTTTGAGACGCTACAGGTTACATTGGCGTTAGCAAAGTACTTGCAAGTACTTGTGAGTAGATGTTCAATGGATCACGATTTTTTGACAGAGATAGAACATAACCTTAATTTAAATTGATATGTAGAAGTTTTTTGACTTCGTACACAGTGACAACACTTTTTTGTGAAATTTCAACATAGTTTCATTAATTGAATAAAATAATTTAAAAATAAAATTTCTCGTCTGATGATACGCGATTATTTCGCCGCAGTTTTCGTATTATTGACAATTATTACACGATCATAACCAAAAACTGGACGTACGAGAAAAGAAAAGCGTTAACTAGTACTTAAGCCAGTAGAAAGGAGGAGTATTTCAACATGAGAAATAAGAAACACTTTTGGGAACACAGACTTAGAGGCGTTACATGTTTTGGTACGAGTATTTATATTTATTATAAAAATAATTTAATGTCAAATGTATAAACAAATAAATACATTTTTTATAGGTTTCACCAACAACAATCGAAAATGTTAAAGTGAAATGGCGCAGTCTTCTACGTACATTTAAGAATGAGAAAGATGAAGAGGAAGCACCGCGACGAAATTTCTATATTTTGATCAAATGCTGGAGATTTTTCAAGATAATCCCCTCATTAGTTTGCCCACTCAGTTTCAGTTGGAACATAACGATAGCTAGAACCACCCCTATGCGAGGACCGGAAAAGGTTAGTGTCAACACACGGACGATTCTTCTTCGTCTAGCACATCAAACAAACCACAAAAAGAAAACCAAAGGAATCAAAGAAGGAATCCTTGTCAGATGTAAAACGACAGTACTATGAGGAAAACATAAAGGGAACGAAAAAAAAGTCTGAGGTTCTTGAAAGATATTTGCTCAAAAAGAAACAAGTTAGGGAAAAAAGGAAGCAATTAATTCTATGCTTGATAAATAAATAAAATAAAGTAGTTTTTATTTTTATTTTTTTGCCATTAAAAGACTTATTTATGTGTAAATGAATTAATCAATTATTTTATTAAATTTCTATTTACACATAAATTTAGTTTCATTATTTTTATTAATTTAACAAGCCTGATGTATTCAAATATTTTTTGTCTCACTCCACTGCGCTCGCTCTGTTCGGATTGCGTGTTATCAAACACAGGGACGTCATATTCTTCTAAATATTCACTGTCACAATAATCGTTTTTCGATATGCATATATTGTGCAAAACACAAGCAGCAACTATGCAATTGGTTATAAAACCTAAATGTGGGCTTTTAAACAATTTAAGTGTGCGAAAATGGCCTTTCAAGAACCCAAACGCATTTTCGACAACTATTCTAGTTGCTGAATGTAAATAATTGAATTTAAGCTGTTTCGCGGTTAAATTTCCAAAATCTTGGTAGAGGACAACTAAGTAACTGGTCTCACGATACACGATAATAGGCATCTTTGTCACTTTTGGGGGGATTAATCCTGATATGGCTACCATCTATCGCTCCAATTACCCGAGGTAAGCCGTTCATTCTTGAAAAATTTATTTGGTTGGTTTTTATTTCTATTGGTGTGGCCATACTGTATGTCCCTGGTTTTCTTTGACCACCCATTTTATAACACGACAAAGGATTCGGTCAACAGAACTCCTAGTTACGTGAAACCTGCCGGAAACTTGTCTCTAAGTTTGAACTCGTTTTTGTTCGACACTGAGCAAACGCGGCGCTCATCTTGCCGATAGCTTTTTCATATGCAAATGTTCATACAAAATGTTGAATACACGTTCATATGATATGTTTACCATTTCAACAATCTCACGCAACTTGACTCGGCGATCATTCATAACGATATCGAGGATTTTCTTGATATTTTCTTCCGTAACCACCTCTTTTGGCCTTCCTGTTGATGGTATTGTTGCAGTGCTTCTTCGGCCGCGTTTAAATTCAGAAATCCAATATTTTACCATGTAATCTGACGGAGCAGACTCACCATAATGTTTATCGAGCTTTTCTTTTGTCTCTTTCGCCGTTTTCCCTTTCAAATAATAGTGTTTAATCACTGCACGAAATTCGTTTTTTTCCATTTTTCAAGACACACAAAAGTTGCTTACTTCAAACGACTACAACAAATAAACTAATCGATGGATTTGGGTGAAATTTTAACAGCTGACGTTTGACAGATCGCAATTTCTAAAAAACAAGAAATTTTTGTGTTTGTGCTGCCATCTAACGCTAGGTAGTTTCATTTTCAATCCGCCCTCGTATCTTGCAAATTGAACATTTTTTATTGAAAATGAGAGTTGGATCTAATCGTATGTTATTTATTTACAGAATAGGACATCGTTCATGTAACCACTACGGCTCCTGTTACAGGCCTGCATCCGAACATCAAAATTGTATCAAAATGTTTGACGACTTTTTCCAATAAAAGCAGTTCAATGGCCTCAATTTCAGCTCGTATGTTCTTCATAAGATCTTGAAATGTTTGTGGATCCTATATATATATACTTTAGTATACCTAGATATACACTTTTGTTTTCAAAATCCTCAAAGAAAATAATGTAACGGTGTCAAATCGCCTGATCCTGATGGCCAATTGACATCAGAATTTCTTTAAATTATGCGATCATCGAACCTGGTTGCCAATAAGTCGAGTGTTTTACGATTGGTGTGACATGTGACATGAACATGTGCTTTTGTAAGTATGCTAGTATAGATCAACGAGAAAAAATCGATGTAAAGTGATCAACGACACGTTCAATTGTTGTGAACGGCGCCTGAAAGGGATGCTTGACTCTTTACGAACATTTTTACTTACAGCTGTTACTGTTTCACGAGTACGAACTGGATGATGGTCGATGGTGTTCATAGGCTCTACGACCTGTAATTGATCCAGTTTCTTCAAAACGTTCAACAGTTTTACGAATTCCACGCTCTGTAGGACGTCCATATTGACCAAAATCATCATGTAATTTACGAAATGTTCTTTTTACAGAACTACCATTTTGGTAATAAGTTTGGATCACCAAAACGCGTTGTTGTGTTTAAACAAACACATGACTAAAAATGTCATAGTTTCGACTTTCAAAATCAAAAAAATTAAGGATTTCCATAGCACAATAAATATTTTTTTGAGCTTAAAAAACCGACAGATAGAACAGCTTTACACGATGCGCGATTTTTTAATGTTTGGTTATTCGGAAGGGGAAATACTGAATTCAATTTTATTGTGGAATAGCTGAATTATAAATAATGAGTGTTTAAGTGATCAACTAGGAGTTTTAGATCTTATATTAATTTTTACATTTCTATAATCTTTAGCTCTGATTTAGTTTGGAGAAATTCGTACAAGCAGTAAGAAACTATCTTTTATAAAGACATTACAAATAATTAATTTTTAGTTACTGAGTAGTGGAAGTGAACTATTAACTAAACATTAAATTTTTGGAAATTCATGTTTTGCTGAAACTAATATAAAATCGAATTTTACATTTTAATACTAAAAGTGCCAATCATGTCATGGAAGGAGATAGATTATTAATAGCTGATTAAGTATAGATTAGAATTGTGCGGCCATTGTATTACTAACAATCGGCTATACATAGGTGTCTGTAACCGGGCCGATTCTGTTCCATCTAATTAACCTATTCAATCCCGGTTCTGTTAAGTGTAAAGAGAGTCTTCGGTCTCTTTGTATATATCTCAAAATTTCTTAGTATTGTGGAAAATGTTTCGTTTGAGGAACCGGACAGGCTTGACTTTACTAATATTAAAAGAAATTGTATGTCTAAATGATTACAAAAGTAGTCTTAGCAACATGTACTCAAGAATGAAATAAGAAATTCAATTTTAAAACAGTTTTAAGAACAAAATAGCAGATTAATGATGTACAGAAATAATTTCTATGGTTAAAGTGATGTGCTCTGTATTTTACGGCAATCTATCAAAAAGAAGTATATTTGGCATAGAAACAGTAACTCATACACATTTTTAAAGTAAATGATTTCGAAATTCGGAGAATCACCTTCCTCTAAGTACTGGCAAGACTACATAAAATGAGTTTACTAAATCAATACAATATTGAAGACAATTTTTAGCGACACGCAAATAATAAAACAAATTTTTTCTTTAGAAGATTCACGTACTCGAATATTCTTGAACACAAGTACAAATTCCAATATTAAGGTTTAATTAAATTTATGAACTCTAAACCTGCTTTCGATTAATTTACCTAAATGCATTCATAAAAATAAACTGAATAACCGCATTAATATCAGCAAAACAATAACTCCAAAAACAACAAAACAGTACAATTTCTTAAGACTACAACACAAAAATCCGATAAACGAACTTTATTTAAAAACTAATTAGCGTTTCTGCATGTATTTCGTTGAATCTTTCATCGAAACAATGAAAATGATGCAATTACTAAAAGAAATGGGAAACGTTTAAGAGTGACGTAGATGAAATGGCTTTTTGGATAATACCGTTGTTACCGCAAATAAAAAAATCAAAAGAGTAAAAATGTTTGAATGGTGGGTGGAAAATGGTTCAAGGTAATGGATGGTGATGTAGGTGCTGTTGTGTTATTTCTTTTTTAGTAATATTAAATTGCCTTCTGGGAAGCGTTGTTCTAATTGCTTGTGTGGTTGTGTTCATATTTACAATAGAAAACGTCCTGTCACCCATTGTCCACATCAAGGTAAACTTTCTAACAATTGAAAGAACAAATAAAGTCATCGCATTAATTCATAACGACCTTACTTCATCATTAGCTCGTATAGGACTGTTTAGCAGTAGAATAAAATTCATCTTATCCTTGTTTATTGTTCTAACAGGTAATGGATTTCAAAAACCTCAATATTACTCAATATTCTCCTTATAACCAATATTTTTACGAATCTGGTGGCCATGTTATAAATTCAAGAAAAAGGTGTTACCTGACCTAAATGGTTGAACTAAAACATTTTCAAAATAATGACATCATAACTATGACATGGATCATGGTTATCAAAACATAGTACATATAACGAGCATAAGTATAGCAAATCGTTTAGGCTCAGAATATGTTCGATGGAAAATCATTGATGATACCAAAATTTGGTATGACTTCTGTATGGATTTGGTCAGTTCGACTTGGTTCAAATTAAAAACGAAAGCAACTAAAATAGAATCATTTAGAGTTTACTGGACCTCAATATGGAAGAAGTATGGAACAAATACATTTGATGAATAGCACCTTCTAATCGTTATTTCAAATATAACCATCAAAATAAAGAATATAATCACTTAGAAATTAACATTCTAAATGTTATCATCATAGCTTTTCAAATAAGAAATAACCTGATTCAATAGTGCCCCTGTCCTTATCTGAATCAGGAATAAAAAATTCTTCACGACAATCAAAAATATCCTCAGTGAAAAAGGCAAACATTTAATCAAAAATGCGAGGTTATTACTGGTTTGGCAAACGTTCTTTAAGTATTTTCCCTATATTTTTTGAAAATTACGAATTTGATAGTGCTGTCCATTCCTAATATTTTAATTTAACTACAATATAACTATGACCCCCTGTCGGAGTGCAGCACTCAAGGGCCGGCAGTACTATAGGTTGGCATGGGGCTCTGCAATGTGCAAATGGTTCTACGAAAATCGGACCTATAGTCGTGCATGCTGGGAGTGCTTCGGCCCAGAACAGAATGCAAAGACAATAAAATAAAATAAAAACACAGTATCAAAAACTACAGGATATCATGTAAAGTATTCCAACTGCTAATGCTAAATTTCGAAGGTACGGAAGAGATACAAAATATTAAGGAATAATTCAGCTATGTCAACGACCACCGTTTAGTTCGAAATAACGATCGATCATAAATAAAGCGGGGAAAAAATGTATATGCAGAAACATTAGAATATTAATCGCCCTCGTGAGCGTAGTAGGTAGAGTGCTTGCTCTAGTATTCGAGGATCCGTTTCCCAGTGGTCACCAGAAAAAATTTCGACTGCTTAACGTGCCTTATGTTATATATTCGTTCCAAATATTAGATTTGGAATTTATTAAAGATGCAATAATGCATCATTTAGAAAATGTTTTAAGCAATATAACCCGCAGCAAATACCTCCTCTCGTATTCGTACAACTAATTCGATCATTTTACAGGTTTGTAAGGATTGCTCGAAGCTTCAGAGAGCATGACAATAACGGTGTTAACGATTGTTTTATAAAGGCTTAGGAAAAAGTTCATGGCCTTCTTATTTCAAATGAACTTTATTAAACCAAATATATGTCATTTTGATCGATGATCTTTTGCCATTTTTATAGTAGAGCCATGATCCCATCACTGTAGAACTTCTGTAGTTTAGAGGCAAAAAATCGAGATAACTCATTTTCGCAGGTCTCTTTTGAATTTAATGTAAAACCATTAAGATGGTTCTGCATGTACCGGAACAAATGGTAGTCCGATGGTGCAAGGTCAGGACTATACTCGTATGGTGGGTGCATCAAAACTTCCCAGACAAGCTCTCTCAGTTTCTGCCGGGTCATCAATGATGTGTGTGGTCTAGCGTTATCATGAAGGAACACAACGCCCTTTCTGCTGATCAATTCTGGACGTTTTAACTGAATTGCTTGCCTTAAACGCGTTTGTTGCTGACAGTAAAGATTAGAATCAATCGTTTGGCCCGGTGGCAGCACCTCATATGCACGATTCCTTTCCAATCACCAGTAAGCATTCGCTTTAAAAATGGCTCATTTTCGTTCCGTTTCAAATGGTTCAAATGGTTTAATTTGAATCTGATTTTGATAAAGCACCTTCTTCATAAACAGCACAAATTTGTTCGCAAGCCTCAGCCGCGTTTTACCTTTGTCGTAATAAAATTGTAAAATATATCAAATTTTTTCATTATTTACCTCTATCTTTAAAATGTTGTAACTTTTTATTCACTTCGCCGATTTTAATGTTTTGTATGTCAAAGTACAAGTTAAAATGTCACCTTTCAAACACACACACGATACGATCAATGGTTACTGAGATATATGAATGTAAAGCCATCTACCGATCTAAAACGCCACGAACTTTTTCCAATACCTATTATTTAAAAGACTAGCACAGTACACTCGATACTTCTACACATTGTAACAAATCTTTCAATTTCTGGCATTGCTAGCTTTAACCGATTTTGTATTGCAGATTATTTAAATATCGTTGCATGATGGACTTACTAAAAGTAGGCAGATCAAACTTTCCAATCCAATTATAGTAATCCATTTTATATGTGTATTGGCGCTTCTGATATCGGAATATCAGTTATGAGATACAACATAAATAGGCCGGTAATGGCCAACCAAAACATTTTCTCGGTTCATTTTTGGGTTCCTAATTTTTTTTCATGGAAAAATAAAATAACAAAGTCAAGAAGCAAAGATTACCGAGGGCTGTGTAGAAAATACACATTTAAAAGATATTTTTGTTGGCTTTTTAGATTAAATTTATGTATTAATGGAATCACTACTCTTGTGTTATGTTTGATTGATGATTTGACAACAGAATTTTCCCGGTACAAAGAGATATTTTAAGAATTGAAGCTTACAATTTTTAATTACTAGAAATTTTATAGGCATTCTTAATGAAAATTGTAATCCAGTACAAATATATGTGTATGTAACCACAACAGCTGTTTCACAGCGTGAACTACAAACATTGGCGTACATTTCAGCATAAAAAAATTATAGTTTTTAAAACATACAACATGTTACTTAATGATTTGGATAATTTACATGTTATACTGGTATGCACATTCTACGATTCTCTTAAACATTTGCGATTGGTGTGCTATAATCGGATATGACAAACTAAAATGATTTTAATCGGTCGAATCCCATTGATGGTTCTTTATATTTTGTTATAACTTTTTGGATGGAATTGCAGTTTTACATTTTTTTACCGAGTAGGAAGAAGTTTAATAATTATAAAAATGTGTTCGTATCTTGCTACAGGTTTGCAGGAAGACACAAATTTAAAATTAACTTATCTACTAAATAAATCCTGCTGATGTTTAAAAATATCAAGTTTTATTTTGGTCATTTTCTGGCACGGCTTATTTGGTCTCAGAAATTAAAATCCCGGAGCTTTCTGTCGAAAATTTGTCTATTTTGAGTATGGTAAGGGTTATGTCACTTCTGATTTGGCAGAAAGTTAGTTGTATCCTTCCACTGAACGAAAATGGTTGTGTATTCGCTTGAACAACGCTGAGAAATATTGAAACATTACTTCGAAAATTTGGCAAAAAAATCATCTTTTCGGATAAGGCGCATTTCCATCTTGGCGGCTATGTAAACAAGCAGAATTGTCGCATTTGGGGCACAGAGAACTCGCACGTGATCGTAGAGAAGCCGATGCATTCTCAACGAGTGACTGTTTGGTGCGGATTTTGGTCCGGTGGCATCATTGGGCCATTTTTCTTTGAAAATGAGCAAGGAGCCGCCATTACTGCCAATGGTGAGCGCTACCGCGCCATGATAAACAATTTTTTGTTCCCGGCATTTGAAGACGGCGCTCCGTGCCACACAGCACACGTTTCAATTGATCTTTTGCGCACTGTCTTCGAAGATCGAATTATCAGCCGAAATGCTGATGTGATTTGGCCGCCTCGGAGCTGTGATTTGACGCCGTTGGACTATTATCTTTGGGGTGCCGTCAAACATAAGTGTTACGCCGATAAACCAGCAACGATTGACGCTCTCAAGAACAATATTCGCATTACCATTGAAGACATAATGCCGCATACCATCGAAAATGTGCTCAAAAATTGGACCGAACGTATGGGGTACGCCAAAGCCAGCCGAAGCAGTCAAATGAATGAAATAGTATTCCATAATTAATCGGTAGGATTGTTCTTTACAATGAAAAACTAAATTTGAAAAAATATTGAGAACTTTTTGTTTTATTGCATTTAAAAAAAATTATTTAGCCCGCCATGTAATATTCAAGAAAGTACAATTTTTTGAATTAATGCAATTTACTAAGGTGATTTTTCAATTTTTGTTAATATTTAGCAACATTTTAATGATCTAAAGTTTTCTGCGCCTGTGTACCAGAATTCTACCTTATCGAGCTCACCATGCATTCAACTTTTATTGAAGTTTTTCACAGAAGGACAAAATTTCTCAGGCCGGAATAGATCATCGGTGGACTTTGCGATTAATGAACTGACGTGTTTTACAGAATTCATGCTTTTACTTAATTCTAACAAATACTAAATTTGGTTGAGCATTAATGCTGTGGTATCTCTGAGATAAGCTGCTTCAATCTAATTACAAACAAATTTTAAACATAACTTAATTAAAAATTGCAGACGTACAGATAAAAAACCGTTTTTGAATTGAACTGATGATATTTGTGACTTCTAATAATTCTATAGTTTAAGAAAATTGGTTTTATCGGCATTAACTCATTCATTTTCAAGAACATAAATATAATATATTAGATGTATCTACTGGAAAATGAAAATATAAATTTAGGAATGAAACAATAACCAAGAGACTAACAAATCCTAACTCTATCTTAGTTAGGTATGGGTCTTCAAGGAGCCTTCATAAAACCTATAGGAATAGAAATTTTATCTGAAATCTGCAGTGCTCAAATAAATTATGAGAAAATTATTTGATATATATTCAAAATCAAGTTAATAAATAAAATTAAATATGCTTGGATGAATGCAAGAAGATACTTACTCGTCATGTAACTACTTGACCGAAAGGGGCTGGGTACGAATCCCACCATAGGTTGATCATAGAATGCAGACCTTAGCACCGACTTAACGTTCATGCCAGGTGATAAACTACATACAATGTATTTGGGAATACACAGATGGTATACTGTAAAAGGTGTGAGTAGGTGAATGTGAATTTCAAGTGGTAGGTGAGTATAATGATATGACAACAGATCAGTAGTAGGTTGCCAACCGTATTTAATAAGCTGTTTAAGAATATAGTATAACTTCTAACATGTATATCCTTCTGCCCATGCAACACAACGATGCGCGGAACAAATGACACGCAACTTACAATCGCAATATTTCATTTCGATAGATACGATAAGAATCTTTTTTAATATTCCATTTATTAATCAGTACATTATACAATTCTCTTAACACTAATTCCAGAACGCTCTAATAAAATTTTAGTTAGACACTTAGACTTGCACACAAAAAACCTTAGTTCACGAAACTTTTTGCAATTATATAGCAAACATGCTTTTTAAAGTTGCATTTTGAGTACGAAATCACTAATTATTTATCTAATAATGTGGGTTGTTAATCACGAGAAAAGAATAAATTGTCGCTGAGTTCTTAAAACTACTTCTGTAGTTTTTGACGGATAACAGCTAGAATTAAATAACATCATGCCTATACTTAATGAAGTATTGCTTAGAAAACAGTACCCAATTACAGGGTGGCTGAGACCGAGTGTTACCAAATGAAAACGCTGTAATTTTTTTAATTTTGATTATTTTTTATTGAAATTTCGTGGAATATGTTGAAAACATATTACATTTTATGAAAAACATGTTACTGCTCGTTATGACCTCCTTTGGCTCTGATTATTTGATTCAGTCTTCCATAGAAAGCATTGCATGCTGACCGAACGTGAGCTTGCGGAATTTTATTCCATTCTCGAACAACAGCTGACTTCAATGCATCAACACTTTCGTATTTTTTAGTGGACACCTTACTCTCCAAAATGGACCATATGGAGAAATCCATGGGATTCAATTCTGGTGAATATGGTGGCCATTCTTTCGACGAAATCAGCCGTGGAACGCAATTTTGTAAAAATTTCTGTGTCGCTCGAGCTTTATGTGACGGTGCCGAGTCCTGTTGGAATGTCCAACGGTTCGTACCAAAGTGTTTACGTGCCCAAGGTAGCAAAGCATCGTTTAGGATCTTTTGGCGGTACACTTCTTGGTTTACCTTGACTCCATGTTCGATGAAAACCAGAGGAGTGTGTCCATCTGCAGTCACTGCAGCCCAAACCATAACATAAGCTGGTGATTGCTTGCGCATGGCAACTCTTGTGTCCAAATTATCGTTGGACTTGTGCTCTAACCAAACACGATCATTTTGTTTATTCACATACTGTTGAATGGTGAAAATTTTCTCATCAGAAAAGACAATTTTTGGAATCTCATCACGTTTGGCCAAGGCCTTCAATGCTCGTGTTCTTTCAAGCCTAACTTTTTTTTGTGCCTCCGTAAGATCTTGAACTTTTTATGTCTTGTAGGGCTTCAAGTGTAGTTCATTTTACAATATGGTTTGAATGCTGTATCGTGAAACATGTAGACGTGCGGCTAATTGATTGGCACTTTGACGAGGATTTCGTTGGATTCGTTTCTTCACATTTCGTATCATTTGTTTTGACGTTGCTTTCCTTTTAGGACCGCCTCTGTTGCGTTTAGCGATGCTACCAGTTTCGTTGTATCGAGTTATGGTTCGATACACAAACATTTTATTCACATTCAAATACTGGAGAATACGAACTATTGCTGTTTGTGAATTTCCACCCAAATACAGTGCAATTACACTATTACGTTTGAATTCCATTACGATTTTTTATGAAGATATTAATTTAGAACAATTATTTATTGACCACATGTAAACAACTAACCAAACTTCAATCTGTCAAAAAATTGACGCGCGAAAATGACAACTACACAAATGACAGCAGAGTGAAGTCAATAATATTTGGTCTCAGCCACCCTGTACATTCAATTTCAAACATACCGATACGTTCCAATACGTTACTTTCTCAACATTATCAGTCATCAAGACTAATTGAATGAAACCAGGTTTTTGAAATAACAGAACAAACCCAATAAAACTGTTACTGCTTTTTCATATAAAAAGGTGGCCATTAATTCGTCTTCGAATACTTAATTAGCATAAACTATGTAGATCAATATCGTTTTGTAATTAGAACACGCGAAGAATACATACTACATTTTTATAGTAATTCCTGAACTCAAGATCGAGAAAGATTTCACAAATGTTCCTATTTTTCTATAAATCTTTCAAATGGTTTTGAAGTGTTACATAATTTTACGTCGACATTGCCAAACATCAAACCTACTCAAACCTATTTCCATATTAAATCTGAACTAAAAAGTAATCGAGCTCAACTGTATTGTGCAAAATTGGCAAATAAGATGTTTAGCCGGGAACTTGATGCCATCCAAATACATCGGTCAACCTAATAATACAATATTTCTTGGTATAAATTTGGCATGTTTAACATTTATTATAGTTTTTGTTGTTTAGTTTATTTAGTTTCGTTTATAATACAGTTTCTTAGAAACTTAAAGATTTATTTCTCTTGTTTTTCTTTGGCTTTTGTCAAAATAAAAACTTTTTGGTTCATTTTATTTTGGTAAACCCAAAGTAAAATTAGGAATACATATTTCAAAAAAGAACATCACAAATAGTTTTGTTTTTGTGGACGCAGATTTTTGTGCTGAATTCTTTTGTGTGTTTCTGTTTTATGTACACATTTTGTTGGATTGGAATTTTTGTTGACTTCTTCTGATCTCGTGCCCTTTTTTGGATCGAATACCAAACAAAAACTTCATTTTTTAAATGGAATTTAAGAGATAGTTGTATATACTTCAAGATACTGGTAAAAATCTATCAAACGAAAAATTAAATCAAACAAATTTAAACGTTCTCTGTGCTTAGACATTAGAAGTTAAATTATAGTTTTTTTATATAAAGATTATAACATCATAATACAGAATTATCTTCGATCAAAATGAATTTTATAATAAAAAAGAATTGATGATGTGATAAGCGTTTATTCTCAGTTCATACAAATTTATTTTTGTTAGCCGTAACAAAAGATCGATCAAAAATCGTTTACGATCAACAGGCGGCGCGACATATGCAGTGTTAATACGCTCAATTTGCCGATTAGCTGCGCGTTAATTAAACTAGATGAGACACCATATATCTAAATTTTGGTATGACATGATTTCCATTTAAATTGTTTTCACTTTTGATGTTAGATTTCTAACCGAACAGTAGCATGAGCAATATATTTTACTACAACCACACTGTGGAAATAACATAAATAATTTAACCCCAACATTTATAGTTTTTATGACGTAGAGTCATAAAACTTTTCTATTTCAATTTCCAGAACATTGAAATGAAAATTTTATTCATACATGGTGTGTTGTATCCCTCCCCGATTAATGATGGAAAACTTTATGTAACAGTACAAAAATCGAGGTGTGGACGCAGTAAGTTTTTAATCGGTTTAGTGATTTGATTTGTTTTTAGATTACATGTCTGAAATTTAGTTTCATTTAGTACATTTTATCATTCAATCAGAAACAATTATGCGCCATCATAAGCAAAACTGCTATGAAAGGTTTAACATCTCTGAAACTAGAGGCTGGCAAGTTGGGCAAAGTTATTACAAATCCGAAATAAGGTAAGAACAAACTGGATGTAAGTTGTTTGTTTATAATCTAATTCTAATTGCCTGTTGCTTGAGTTGAGCTGAATACATTTCCTTGATGCTCCTTTCTTTGAAACGACATATTTTTAGGTTCAAACTGAGTTAAGCCTTTTCAAAGTTTCCAAAAAAGCGAAGTCTCTCCATTCTCAACGTGTCACTGTTTGGTGCGATTTTTGGGCTCGCGGTGTGATTGGACCTTATTTATTCGAAAATAAGGCTGGTGCAACTGTTACGGTGAATGGATTGCGCTACCGAGCTATGATTAATGATTTTTTATGGCCGGAATTGGAAGATATTGATGTGGACGACGTTTATTTTCAACAAGACGGCGCTACGCGCCTCACAAGGAACGAAACAATCGCAATTTTACAAGAAATGTTTCCTGGCCGTATTATTTCTCGAAGAGATGATCACATTTGGCCACCGAAATCTTGTGATTTAGCACCTTTAGACTTTTTTCTTTATGACCACGTGAAAGATAAGGTCTATGCCAATGCTCCACAATGGATTCAAGACCTTAAAGATGGAATTCGTGAAATTATCGAGGACACATCCGCAAATGTGCGAATTGGTCATATAAAACTTCATGAAAATGATAAGGTGTTGCAAGCGTAGCCGTGGCGGCCATTTGGCTGATATCGTTTTCAAATGTTAATGGCACACATACCTTGCTCGTTACAATGAAACAAGCATTCATTGATATCTCTTAAAAAAATCCTCGTTTTATTAATATCAAAATGAAACCTCTTATTGGAAAACCCTTTATTAGACAAGAGCCGAAACGAAACACTCGGCTTACTGGATGCGCCATTCATGGTTACTTACTATAGCTTAAATAAAAGAAAATATTTTAAACTGTGTTAATAAAATAGTCAACACATTGTAACACAGCACTGTTCACAACTGTGTTCCAAGCGAATTTTCGTTCAACCCTGAGGTAGTTGAACGATTTACCGATCTTGTTGGCAAATTTGGATGTGAAGTTTTGGTTTTGTAAAAAAAGACATTCTGTCAGTGTTGTGCAATGCAATACGTCATTTTTTTAAATTAAAAGTTATCTGATCCAAGTTAATATCAATCAAAATAAATTAAATTAAATCCGTATGTGAATATAATATTCGGTAATTTCTCTAAGTTCATTTTTAGTATTGTGGAAGGTCAAATTAAGTTCCTGGTGGTACCTAACACAACAGTTTTGTGTAGTTTCGATTACCAAAGAACTTAAGAGAATGCTAATCGTAGAATATACATGTGTTGTTTCTCGATCGATCGATAGCGTAGTTTATGAATTTTGTTCGTATACATCGCAAATTACGGAACTCTATGCGACAACGATAGGGCGCGCGATCTTCTCGTTATATAAAATCTTAAAGGTCGTGAATAGTGTATCTATAGTATTAATATTAAGATTTAGTGTTAGTGCTAATTTTGAAAATTCGCTTTAAATGGAAAAAAATGTATAAATTAATTTGATGTACACATGTGGCCTCAAGGACATTAAATAGGCCGTACGGACTGAAATAATTATTGTGAACCGAACTACTAAAAGTGGTACTTAAATTGAGTGTAATTCAGATCACAATGTTAAAAGTGTAACTATAATATACGAAAAACCGTCGAATGTAGTGTGATTACTCTACATTGCTGCTAAACATTAACACCGTGGTTTAGGTGATTTCGATTAAGTACTAAACCTAAACGGAGTGTTTTATTACGAACGGTACACAACCATATATAAAAAATTGTTTTTGTTCCATAATAATAATAAAGTACAAATAAATAATAATCATTCTGTGAATTAAAATAACAAGTTTAAAGACGAATTTAATGAATAAACTTAAATGCACTTTCGAGTATAAATGGATCTTATAATATACTAATTTTGATTATGATAACTCGTCAAACAAGCTTCACGGAATTTTTTAAACATAACTATAAAATTTTAAAATGTTATGGATTGTATTCGCGGTAATACATTCAATAAAATCAACTTCGTTCAACATCAACAATCAACTCATCATCATTCAACATTAGTTATAATTACACTTCAGTAATTTTATTTCTGTCTATCGATTTTGTCCCAAAATGTGTGAAACGAAATGAGTGTAACCGGAAAGATATAGTAGTGGTATTTATGTTTATGTTAGTTAGTGACGCGCGTATAACTGGTTTGCTTTACTATACACATGCAAACCACGTGTCATTATTTTTTGTTTATTCTATTAACCCATGATGAAATTTTTGATTCCTATATTGAGGTGCGCGTTTGCGCTCTTTGGCACTCAAAGGGTTAACCATTGTAAACGCCATAATTTTGTGTTGTTTGAAAAAATGAAGAAAAATTCGTCATTTTGGAACAATATGATTGGTTGAAAAAATTCTTTAAACGAATGAAAAGACAAACTAACGCAACATTGAATTCGCCTTTACAAGATAGTATTACTTTTTAAATATTTATGTATTTTCGATTTTTTTTTTTAATAATTAATATGTTATTTTAAAATTTATGAAATTTAAATTAAATTTATTTATAAAATTTAAACATATATAATTAATTTATTATAAAAAAAAATATTAAATATAAAATACATTAGCATGTTAAATAATGACACTCCACAGGTCGTAGCAGACGTAATGTGTTGAGAAAAAGAAATAAGCACCATAAAAATTAAACCGATTCACACGGATCGCGTTATTTTGGTACTGTCCATCATAAAAATGACACAAATACGAACAAAAGAAAAATACAAATACAAAGCCATAATCGTGTATTATACAGTGTATACGTATTCGATATTTTTTGCTTCACTCATTTTAAATTAGTAACTCACGGGACAAAATCGATACACTGGATTTTTTTATATTATATTTTTTTTTATTATTACAACTTTTTCTAAATGGAGTTAATACACAATAATAAATTTTTGTATTGTTATTGTTAAGATGTTAGTATCTTTATTAGATTATATTGTTTTATGGAATAAGAATAGGCTAGGTTTAGGACAGGTATAGCTAGTATGTATAGTATTTAGCGGTTATCGCTCTTGAAGTTTTGCATAATTTTTTTTTCGTAACTGATTGATAATCTTAATTAATTAATTTTTTTCTTTCTCGTAAAGTTATGGTTATTACGATACAATGTCAATATTTATCTTTAAATAAATTATCAATCTTTAAATTACGAAATTTCTAATGTGTTATTATTATTATTATTATTGTGAATTATCATAAATGAATTCGTGAACCAATTAATTGAGGTTCAGGTAAGTAGCAACAATGGCAGGTATAGTGTTCCCCATTTTATTTCAGTCGGGTGAATTGTTAATTAATCACGCAATTCTTTTATTTTTACTGGACTCAAAATTTTTTCTTGAGATACTCCAAAATGAATTAACCCACTCTAATTGGTAATGATATATTTTTTCTTAATAATTCTGTAATCTAATTTTAACCATTTAACAATTTTTATAAATTTTTCGTTATTTATTTAATTTAGCTACTGATTCTGCACTCTAGTAAAATCTTATAATTTCTCATTCAGCATAATAGTCTTTATTTAATTAAATCATTTTAATTTTCTTTTATGTTCGAAAGCGGTCTCGCAAGTCTAATGTAGCCCCGTGGCAAAGTCCACCCCTTTACTCCTGAGCAGTAGTCGCGCTTAAAACGACCGCTCAAGGGCAATGCATTAGTAAGTTTATTATTTCTGATGGCGAAATGACGTTTTACGCGCCCTTCATCAATTAGTTTGATGGAAAATAACATACGTCCCTTATAATTTCGTTACAACTTCTTATAATGTTTCTCGTCAAAAAACGGACACTATTATTTTTGCAAATATTTGTTATTACGCTTTAAAAAAAATTAACAATAAACCAACAACGAAGCAAGCGCAGACTTTATCGATAAAAATAAATTTGGAAAACTAGTCTCACGCGATTAGTTTGATTAGTTAAGGTTTTTTTATTATTATTTATTCAACATAACAATTGATTCAGAGATCGTCTAGTAATTTATCTATCTCGGTTTCTCGGTTTATGATTAATTTCTTAGTCTAACTAGAACAGCCCAGCTGCAGCGGGTCTGCCTTTGAAGTCTTCTCAATCCATTGATGGTGTCCAATATACGACGGATATCAGCACTTTAATGTCGAGATAATCGCAGTACGGGTGATTCTTTGCTTGTATCTTTATTTCATCGGTTAAGTATTCCATCTTTAAGCCCCTATAAAGGTTGCCATTCCTAAAATGTACCATGGGACATTCTTAACCCCTCGCAGCACTTTATTCTGGAAGCATTGTATCATTTGTACACTGTCTTCTTGGCACAACCCCAAAATCGGATTCAATAGGTCCATACTGGTTTTATCAGTTGCTTGTAAAGAAGTAATTTAATAAACACATTAAAACACTTGTTTATTATTTCGCACAAAACTTTTTTTTTTTTTTTCAAAAATGTTTAAAAAATTACTCGATTAATTTCGACTTGTTAGGTCATCATCAGGAGTATCTACTGATTGGTAAAAATAAAGATTTACTTATATATAGTAGAAATAAGTAAAATAAAATAAAAGAAGGGACAAAAAATAGGCAATAAAAATTAATCTATTGATCGTTCCAACCATCTGTTGTTTACACGGAAAAATTACAAATAAAAGGGGGGGGGGGGTGGAATAGTTATCGGTAAGGCAGGTAAGCGATTAGTTATCGGTTGAGTAACAAAATTCAAGGTATATTGAAGTGCATTTAATTACCCGACGTATTAGTCATATTATTAAGAGCGTGAGAATAAAACAGGGCGGGATCTGTAATTGGTGAGAAACGGATTTCTCTCTGTTCGTTAGTGATATTTTGGTTAAGGAATATGGATTTTCGAATTTCGTAAGATTCTAAGGTATCTAAACGTCTGCTTTTAGGTTGTATATGTAATATGTCTAAATTGATTAAGCTAAGTGTATGATTTTCTAAAGTTAAATGATTATGGAATGTTGATTGATTGCAACCAGATAAATGTTCTTTAGCTCTAACTCCAAAATTGCGCCCAGTCTGTCCAATATATGAGAAACTACAATCATTGCAATTAATCCTATAAACACCAGACTTGGAAAGGCGATCAACTCTAGGTTTATTGTTAAAAACCATTTTCTTTATTGTGTTATTATTATAAAAAGCAAAACTAATATTGGTATAATCGGACACGATGTTGCTAATCCGTTTACTAGTTTTTCCTATATACTCTAAGCGACGCCAATTTTCCTGCGTTGGATTATCCGGTGGATAAATACCCGTTAGAGCTTTGCACTTTAGCTTTTTATTTAATAACTTTAATATAGTCTTAGTTGCATATCCGTTATTCGTTGCTATTTGTAGAATTATATTAAGCTCTATGTCGTAATTTGAATTTGTCAAAGGGATGTTTATTAGTCTATCTATAAGTGAGTGGAAAGCTGACATTTTAATATTATGGGGATGGTTTGAAAAACTAGGGATAATAGCGTCTGTATACGTAGGTTTCCGATAAAGGAAGGAAAAGGAGAAAAGAAAAAAAGTGTTGTGCGAAATAATAAACAAGTGTTTTAATGTGTTTATTAAGTGTTAATGTGTTTCGCCAAGTACCAACGGTGCATAGTGTTAAAAGTAAGAAGTAATTTGTTGTGTATTAAGCTCAGAGTTTCTGAACCTGCACATTTTCCGATATTCGATTCTTCTTTTTCTTGATGATATGCTCTTTCCATCTTAGCTTAGCATCGAGGGTCATTCCAAGGTGTTTAGCTCTATTTATTGTAGTTTAGAACCACGAAAATTCAGTTTACATTTTGGTTTGTAAAGTTGATATGTACTGATTTGGTTTCATTTAATAAGAAGCTTCAATTTTAGTCCAGTTACTCACTGTGTTAACTGCATTTGAGTTTCGTTATTGCTTCCGATATATATTTTACAACTGCTACGATAGCTGTATCGTCTGCAAATATTGCTACTGTATTACCTTGAATATTAGGTAAATCTCTCGTATAAAGAATGAATAGAATAGGTCCAAGTATGTTACCTTGTGGTATACCTGCTAATATTGTTTTTAGTTCAGAGAACTTTTTCAAGTTTGATTCGAGAATCAATCTACGATGTAGGATTGAAGATTTTGATAAAATTGCTTAAGCAGGTCTCGATGCAGTTTAAATTCAAGCCTTTGGTGCCAAACTTTGTTGAAAGCTCCAGCTCGTATGTTTGAAAACTAAAAATAATAGTAATAATAATAATAATAATAGTAATAATAACAATAATAATAATAATAATAATAATAATAATAATAATAATTTTTACTAATTATTATTTTCTTCATTTTTAAAATAGTGAAACAACGAACCCTAAATATAAAAAAAACTTCTTTAATTAACTTTCAGTCACGAATTTGACTAGAAAACAAAGAAAAAAGTGCTATTTTTGATTTAGTTGAAGAGGGGGACTATTATGAAACTTTTTGGCTTAGGATTTTTCAAAAACAAAAAATCGGCCTATTAGATAGAAAAAGTATAAACTAATTACTATGAAAAATTCGCCGGATTACTGTCAAATACGATTTCGGATTTGTTGCATAATATACCCCTGGCTTTATTATACTGCTAAATAAAATAAATTAATATTTATGATTATTAAATAATGAATATATCTTTCGATTTCAGTAGCGCTGCCGCCCTCCTGAATAAACTCAATTCAAGCAGCCATGTCCTCAGTCAATAATAGAAAAATGGATTATTGATTTTGCGAGAAAAAATCCATTCAGAAATTGAACCGGCACCATACACAATTTCACCTAGCAATATTTTCAACAACAAGACGCTAATCGACAATAATGAAATTACACCAAACAGTTCCCTGGCACCACCAACACACAGATCCAATTTGATCCTGCTTGGTCAACATAGAAATAGATTAAAGTTAAGAGATTAACTGAATTCATTTTAAAATCATTCATCATTTAATTAATTTCAGCAATTATAATGGATTTAATCCGCCAATCTATTTGATTTCAGAAATTGATTGATTGATTGATTGATTTTGAATGCACGACCAAGTTCTTAGACAAGATCTCCCGGGAGACGCCGGGCCCACCGTACACTCCTTTTACATATAACAAAACCGAGGGATTAGACAGGTTAATTGGATGGGACTGAATCAGCCCGGTTACAGACACCTAGAAATAGCCAATAAGGTAGGCAATGGTAAGGATAGGAAAGTTTTTTTTTTTTTTTTTTTGGCAGAGCGACCCGGTTACAAGAACCTTGATCGTACAACACAAGACAATACAAGGGATAAAAGTTTTAATGACCATCAACAATTGCTTCTTGGAAACAGCACCTAAAATAAACCTACATTAAAAATTCTATTATTCATATGCCTCTAAAGCTGAAATGTAAATTCATCATTAATTAAATAGGATTAATAAATTTTGATTTGATTAGAATGCACAACCAACAGTAGATGTGATAGACCTGGCCCGGTTCCAGACTCTTTCAAATTGTGTCAGCTTCCCTTTGAACCGCATCTGAAATTAATTACTACTTTGAAACACTTTAGTTAAGCATAGCCATCAAAACCGCTTCCAGAATGCTTAACTCCTGGAGTCAATATATTGTTAGAATTTGAATTATTTGCTGATAAGTGCTATTGGATCCGGAATTCTTTCAGTAACAGCCAATATTTAATTTAAATTTTATTATTATAAACCAGTTTAAACACTAACACCCGGAGTATCCGTATCTAACCAGCACCACTCTTAAAATAGATTAACTGCTTTACCAAGAATAAGTAATCTGTTTAACTTATAATAACTTATTATAACTAAATACTAAATTTAAATAGTTAATAACTGGGTCGCCTTCCAAAATATTTCCTGTAGATTAACTTAAGATTAATGACTACCACTTCACTTTCCAATATTCGAAAGTTTAACCAACAAAACTGCTTCCCAAACACCAATGTCCAAGAAATTAAATTGGTTATTAAATTGAGATGCATAGATACTATTAATTCCGGAATCCTTTCCTAAATCCAGATTAAATCAATTTTATTATTCCAATCCACTTTCAAAACACTATCACACCCGAATATTAGTCATTAATCAGCACCAATCATAAATTAGATTAACTATTTGCTCCGGAATAAGCAATGAACAAATTTTTCTTTTCCATTTAAATAAGATTAAGAGTACAAAACAATAACCTATCTAAGTGAAATTCATACGACATCCGAAAAAATTAAGAAAATCTATTTAATAATTATCTAATTCCTACTGTTAGGTATTTGAACATTTTGCGATAGTAAATATTCTATCAAAATTGTAGGTGAATTTTAAATTTATTGATTGATTGATTAGGATGTACAGTCAAGACTAAGCAAGGATCCCGGATACGCCGGGCCTACCGTACACCCCTTACACATATAACAATACAGAGAGATAGGAAAGGTTATTAGATATGATAAACGTGACCCGATTACAGACACCTAAGTAGTCAATAGTTAGTAAAGCACAAGCACAAGACGACACAATAATTTTTGTTTCCTGAATATAAATAATCAGCAATCAAGATCCTAAAAAATTTTAGTTGGTAAATTTCCTGAAATAAAACTTCATTATTATGAGTGATTAACCATTTCCTCCACCCATATAATTGATAACCAGCAATAACTTTTTATCCAACTTAGAACAAGCTAACCAAAACATTTACCAATTTACAGTCTCCCGTTCAACCTAGAAAATAATTCAATTAAAGAAGTGCCATGAACCCCGAAAATACAAAAACTATCTAAATACAGCAATATTTGTCTGCATTTAAATTTTATTCTGTAGTCTCCAAGCCATTTATAATTTCAAAAATTCCAACAACCACTGAAATATCAAATTCATTAGCAAACCCGGTTATAGCGAGTGATGCCTACCTTGACTTCTTCCACAAAAGTCATGAAAATTGCATGCTTCCTAAAAAATATTAATTAGAACTAAAATTTAATATAAACAGGAATCAGGAATCTATTTGATTTCAGAAATATACAAATAGTAATCAGCAAAACACCAACCAACACACACTTTCAGAGCCTTCTCTCAATGCTCTGAGAACAGCTCCGAAATATGGCATCAAACACAAAATGTTATTTTTAGATGCTCAAAAAATGCAGGAAGAAAATAACAAAACTGAAAAGAAAAATTTGCAAGTTTCACATCAATAAAATCAAATTTGAACATTTTCATAGCTAGGTTCCCAGGGCTGCTGCGCCCCAGCGGGATGGGAGGAAGGTGGGGATGATCTCGTTTGTGTTCTATGTTTTTTCAAATTATTTTATGCTTTTCCCATGCGGTCAAACAAAGTCACTAAAGCAAGTAACGGTTGCTTAACGTGGGTGGTATAGTTGCCGCGTTATCTCTTTTTTCCAGATTATAACAAATTTGGTAGATTGTTTTAATCGCTAAAATTTACGCTTGGCTACCCAATTATACCCTGTTTGCAATCTCCTCTTGTTGCACCATTTCTCACTGTTATCTTAAACAACGTCCAAGCGTCTTACATATGTGCTCAATGAGATTGAGCACAGAGCAGTAGGCAGGGTTAAACCACTTGATTAATTCTCACTTTATTCAATAATAAATAGCAACGTCTGGAGTTGTACCGTTATGTATCAGTTTAAAATATGGAGTAGTATATGGGGCAAACCAATATATGCCGGTTAGCAGTGTTATGGTGCAATGGCACAGCAACACAAAGCTCGTACAGACTTCGATAGTAATTCATGCTCTCACCAGTAGTGAGCGGCCATGAAATGGGATCTTTGGGGAGAAGTGGCGCACTGCACATATAAATCTCTGTTTCTCCGCCGCACTCTTTAGGGGTAACTGTTAAGCGGACTTATCCTAGTCCTGGGGTAAATATGGCTACTGCAGTCCATGTTTATTTAAACGTCGCGATGCTGTGCTAACTGAAATTTGAAATCACATACGTTTTCTAATCGATAGTGATAATTGTAGTTGTTTGGAAACGATGCCGCATTATCATGGATACCCATCCTTGGCTTATATTGAACAGTTTCACGTTATCGTGTTAGTATCATTTTTTTTTTAATTTTTTTATTTTATTTATTATTCCTTTCGCGGTTTGCTTTTTCTCCATCCTTACTTTTACACCAGTGTCAGCCAATTCGAGGATGTAGGGTTATAGGTCCGATTTTATCACCAACTGCACATTGCATAGCTCCATGCCAGCCTATACTGGCATGGAAGATGGGTTGGCCCATGAGTTTTGCACTCCGACAGGGGGTCATAGATGTGTTCCATTTCATCACAGATCGTAATCTGTTGATGAAAATTCGTCAAAGCTTTAACCGCTGTGCCATTTGGTCGGTTAGTATCATCTTAAAATGTACTCCGAAGGAAAATAAAGTGGACAGAAATATAATATACGCGGGCGACCATCACCCCTCTATGTTTTGATAATGTGAACCGTAATAATAATATTAAAAATAAGTGCGGTTTTAGACATTTAAAAGTAATTGATTATTGTGATTTTATCTAGAAAAGTGGCCACATTTTGATAATTTTCCGGAATTATGGAAATGAGAAAAGAATTAACAAATAATATCTATTTAAATTATTTTTTCCTGGCATACTAAGGCAAAACGTCAGTGGTAATTTTTTTTGAAAACAAACTAAAATTGCGAATAATTTTCCCTGCTAGTTTTGCAATGGAAATATTAGTTGATTTCCAATCCACCACCGCAAGTACTTATAAGCACTTAAGGTTTTTGTCTTTGCTAAATTGCTACTCACAACTGCTCTACCTATTTATTATGAGTGATTAAAAGCAGTTACGATAAATTTGTCCGCTAGATATTTTTTTTATTCAACAGTTAATAATACACTGGAACAAATGAACTACACATTTGTATTATCATATTTGATTATGGTTTGCTTCTGTCATATTTTGTGCTTTCCAATCGATACTTTAAACAATACACATTTTTCGCACTTACAAGTATTTGCGGCGATCGATTGGAAAGTTACTATTATTCCCAATTTATAAAAATGTATATCAAACTTTTTTTCTCAGTAGGTCAGAAAAACAGATTTATAGATTCCCTGTTATATAGGGTGGGCCAAATAATTTTATTTTAAAAATGCAATAAAACAAAAAGTTTTAAATATTTTTTCAATTTTTTTTTTCCATTGTAAAGAACAATCCTTCGGATTAATTATGGAATACTATTTCATTCATATGACTGCCTCGCCTGGCAGGACGTACCCCATACGGTCGGTCCAATTTTTGAGCACATTTTCGATGGTATGCGGGATTATGTCTTCAATGGCAATGCGAATATTGTTATTGAGAGCGTCAATCGTTGCTGGTTTATCGGCGTAATACTTATCTTTGACGGCACCCCAAAGATAATAGTCCAACGGCAGCAAATCACAGCTCCGAGGCGGCCAAATCACATCAGCATTTCGGCTGATAATTCGAAGACAGTGCGCAAAAGATAAATTGAAACAATCAAATATGATATGATATGATATGATAAAGGCGTACAGGCCAGCCATAACGGCGATCCTAGGTACGTTACCATAATCCTGAAATATCAACAATCAAATAACAAATTATATCTGAATGCGAATAATATTTCAGCATCATGCGGGCCCAGGCCCTGCCTGCATCCTTAACAGATAAGGTTAGTTAGGAAAGGATGTTAGTCACAGAAACGACTAGGGCGAACCGCAGCAATGTCATTTTCTAACTACTTAAATATATTAGAATGTTAGTCTCAATTAAATTCACACTCTAGATTAGAGTTTGTTAGTTAATTAATGTAAGTTAGTTGTGTTTGAGGTAAAGGATACTAATATTCATCATATGTATTCGGCATCAGTCCTACTAGACTGGTTAGGTTATTTAATTCACATCTATGGGTCATCTCATCACATACTGCTTGTAACCTTATTTTGCCCTATCTTCCCATCCAACACCATCTAACCGAGGGACTTCACGTTCGTAATGACACGGCAGTATTATCATACATATGATGACCTAAATTTTCCGTCAATAATGTCAAAAAAAAAAATTAAAAAAAAAAAAAAAAAAAAATTAAAAAAAATTAAATTCGATATTGTCATTCAGCTACCTATATTTAAATTCATCCAACTAAAAGCAGAGTTAATTTATATCTAACATTCACACAACTTCACTAAAACATAACCTGAATTCAACCAGATCGTCGAAAAACAACATTCCATAGCAAAAAGTCTGGATCGTTAACATATTTGATTGTATTGAGTTTATGCTCAAAGCGTAAGTAATTAAATAGACCCCCTGATCAAGAATGTTGCAATCACAATCTTCCCTGACCTTCCGGTATGTAAAAAAAAAATAAATAAATAAATAATAAATTTTAAATAATAATAAAAATAAATTGAATTATATTTGCCGACAACTTTATTGTTTTAAATCAGGACTTTCGACAAAATTTCAATTTATAGAATTGTTTAAAGTAAGTGAAAATTATTCAAATAAGTTATGAAAATGTAATTAAATTTAAATAAAAACCCAAATGGATAACACAATCCAACATATTTCAGCACAAATGATAAATTTCCCGTGGCAGAAAACTGTAAACTGTTTCCTCCTTTCATTAACATTTTATATATTTATCAATTTATATTATTCCACAAAAAGTCATTTTTGTCACAATACGGTGGCAACCCATTTTGAGTATACAAATTTTCGCTTATTGAGTAAGTTACAATTCGATCTGTAGTAATTTCAAATTTTGGTTTCTCGGGTACCAATATTTTATGTACTTAAGTACATACAAAGGGAATTCCCTTGAAATGTCAGTTTCTATGTATACGATTATAAATTACCGTTCACATATATGTAAATAGTTACAATAACAATAACAATAATAAATAATTAACTTTTATATAATTAGAATGAAATTAGGATAAAAAGATACTTCTCTGATTGTATATGTGTTGAAAGTAATTTTCATAACAACTGTCTCAATTCACCTGTATTAACAGGTGAACTTGTAAAGAACAAAACTCACTCAAAAATAGCACATCGCTCTCACACTACACATTCCTAAACTGATTTGAATTAAAATATTAATAATAATTTATTTAAAGGAGAGACAAAAACACGTCTTTCCTCTACGACGATCAGTCGATCCTCCTCAATTGAAACAATCAAATATCAATTGATTTTGTGCTGTGTGGCACGGAGCGCCTTCATCAAGTGCCGGGAACAAAAAATCGTTTATCATGGCGCGGTAGCGCTCACCATTGACAGTAACGGCGGCTCCTTGCTCATTTTCAAAGAAAAATGGCCCAATGATGCCACCGGACCAAAATCCGCACCAAACAGTCACTCGTTGAGAATGCATCGGCTTCTCTACGATCACGTGCGGGTTCTCCGTGCCCCAAATGCGACAATTCTGCTTGTTTACATAGCCGCCAAGATGGAAATGCGCCTCATCCGAAAAGATGATTTTTTTGCCAAAATCGGCATCTACTTCAAGTCGATCGCAAACCCACTCAGCGAACCGAAAACGCAATGGGTGGTCTCTTTGCTTCAATTCCTGAACCAATTGAACTTTATACGGTGTCATACCAAAGTCTTTATGCAGAATCGCATGAAGTCGCAATGTTGTATGTGAAATGTTCAATTCTTGAACACGATGACGAGTTGACGTTCCCGGCGACTCACTCACATTCTCGGCTACAGCATCAACATTTTCGGGTGTAAGCTTGGTTGGCTGCTTGGTTCGTGTTGGTTTATTAATTAGCAAGCCTGTTTCTTTAACTTTATTCACAAAATAACGCTTATATGGAGCTCCCGGTTCGTTTCTTCCGGAACCCGCACGCAATTTTCGCACACATTCTGCAACATTACCATGATTTTCGAAGTAATGTTTCAATATTTCCCAGCGTTGTTCAAGCGAATACACAACCATTTTTGTTCAGCGGAAGGATAAAACTATCTTTCTGTCAAATCAGAAGTGACATAACTCTTACCATACTCATAATAACCGCTAGTCCAAAAAAAAAATTAGATGGCCCACTCTGTACTAGGGAATTACCAGAATAAGGCCACAGTAGCAATTCTTACTTTGATTATTTTGTATTTGCCATGTGTGTCATCATGTATTACATATTGTTGCTGCGATTAAATTTAAAAACAACTGATTAGTATGGCGGACCTTTTATAGACTGCGTAAATGCTTTAGGAAAGGGTATTGACGAAGAAATTTAAGGTTCCGGTTTGTTGATAGCAGAGTATGTAACGGCGGTTAAAAATATTGTTATTATAATTAATATTTATTTATTATTATTGACATAAAATATTATTTTATAAATATTATTATTAATTTTTAATTATTAAAGTTTTAATTTATTTATTTATATTTATCTTTACTTTTATTATAATATATTTTATTTTATTCAACAAAATTTTAATTTAATTTTTATTTATTATTATCCGCCATATAAAATGGATGGCACTTCTTGGTATGACGACTGGTTGAAACGACATTAGTAAAATTTATTTTTGTTACACGCGACCGACGTGACTAAGTAAAAGGAATAAGTTAAAATATGAGAATTTATCTAAAGCAATTATACTCGACGCGACTCAGACGTGACACAAACAAAGTTGATTTAACTTATAACTTTTTGTTGTTGTTTAGTAATAAAGTGGCATCTTACAGAAATTTTATGAAATAATTAAACAATTTTTGATTTATTTTCTTACCATTTTGAAAAAATCAACTGCGTGTTTTCCATCCAATTAAAAAATTTCAAAATGTGTTTCAAAGAACGGTTAATTAATTTAGTGAAGCAAAATGACATTTTACATAATTCATCGTCCAGGGGATACAAAAACATGCACCTAAAATTTGAAACTTGGAAGAAAATGGGATAGCAACTCGGTGAATCAGGTAAAATTAAAATGAAGGGTTATGTACGTAGTAATGTAATAATAAAATTATGGTTTTAGATAAAATCTGTAAACAGCTACCAGCCGGAAGCGCATATAAATATAAAGAAGAGTGAGAGTGCCAAAATATGTTGTTTCTGACTGACTTCATCAAAAATAGAAAGTATGTTGAAAATGTTTCAAATATTTACAGATTTATTTTATATAACGGGTGATTTTTTAAGAGCTTGAGAACTTTTTTTTAAAAAAAAACGCATAAAATTTGCAAAATCTCATCGGTTCTTTATTTGAAACGTTAGATTGGTCCATGACATTTACTTTTTGAAGATAATTTCATTTAAATGTTGACCGCGGCTGCGTCTTAGGTGGTCCATTCGGAAAGTCCAATTTTGGGCAACTTTTTCGAGCATTTCGGCCGGAATAGCCCGAATTTCTTCGGAAATGTTGTCTTCCAAAACTGGAATAGTTGCTGGCTTATTTCTGTAGACTTTAGACTTGACGTAGCCCCACAAAAAATAGTCTAAAGGCGTCAAATCGCATGATCTTGGTGCCCAACTTACCGGGCCATTTCTTGAGATGAATTGTTCTCCGAAGTTTTCCCTCAAAATGGCCATAGAATCGCGAGCTGTGTGGCATGTAGCGCCATCTTGTTGAAACCACATGTCAACTAAGTTCAGTTCTTCCATTTTTGGCAACAAAAAGTTTGTTAGCATCGAACGATAGCGATCGCCATTCACCGTAACGTTGCGTCCAACAGCATCTTTGAAAAAATACGGTCCAATGATTCCACCAGCGTACAAACCACACCAAACAGTGCATTTTTCGGGATGCATGGGCAGTTCTTGAACGGCTTCTGGTTGCTCTTCACTCCAAATGCGGCAATTTTGCTTATTTACGTAGCCATTCAACCAGAAATGAGCCTCATCGCTGAACAAAATTTGTCGATAAAAAAGCGGATTTTCTGCCAACTTTTCTAGGGCCCATTCACTGAAAATTCGACGTTGTGGCAGATCGTTCGGCTTCAGTTCTTGCAGGAGCTGTATTTTATACGGTTTTACACCAAGATCTTTGCATAAAATCTTCCATGTCGTCGAATAACACAAACCCAATTGCTGCGAACGGCGACGAATCGACATTTCACGGTCTTCAGCAACACTCTCAGAAACAGACGCAATATTCTCTTCTGTACGCACTGTACGCATTCGTGTGGTTGGTTTAATGTCCAATAAAGTAAACTGAGTGCGAAACTTGGTCACAATCGCATTAATTGTTTGCTCACTTGGTCGATTATGTAGACCATAAATCGGACGTAAATCGCGAAACACTTTTCGAACCGAACACTGATTTTTGTAATATAATTCAATTATTTGCAAGCGTTGCTCGTTAGTAAGTCTATTCATTATGAAATGTCAAAGCATACTGAGCATCTTTCTCTTTGACACCTTGTCTGAAATCCCGCGTGATCTGTCAAATACTAATGCATGAAAATCCTAACCACAAAAAAATCACCCTTTACATACGAGTATAATCTTTTTGTATCATTATTCTTACAGTATACTATCAGTAACTATACTGATAATTCAGATCCAAATATTGAAAGTACCGATATAAAAATTATTTCCAATTTCGACGAAGTGGATTTAGTGGCCGTAAGAGAGCTGTGATAGATTATGATGAAGGAGAATTAAATCGTAACAGCGATTCAAAAAGGACGGATTAGTAGCATGAGGGCAGTGAGACTGAAGATTCCATCAAATCTGTTTTAAATTGTATAAATCAAATGCTGAAAGAACAGCAATGTGCCACTCCCGAAACGAAAATCCCATACGATGAGGTTTTCAAGAGGATGAGGTTTTGTTCGATGGATTGTAGCCAACTACACAGAAGCAGGCTGCTAGCGAAATAATAAAATATTTATGTGAATTCCAAATTAAAGATATTGAAATGGCAAATACCCAGGATTGTGTTACTTAAAACTAATTACCCTTTTTAGGATATGTCTGTGAAGTTAGCCCAGGATTTCCTCCCAGAAAAAAAATTATGTCATCAGGCAACACTAAAACTGCATTATTATCCCAGCAGAGAATTTGTACTAGGATGGATCTACATCATCCCAAAAAATAAAATAACGTGAATATTTATCCCAGAAAACAAAAAAGCCACAGAGAATTGTATATTACAAAATATAATCTATATAAATTATTAATATACGTAGTAAATAAATAAAAGTAAAAATTTTAAAACTTTATAATATTCGAACCCTTATAGCGCCGATCTCAACATACGGATCGGATCGACTTGGGATTTTTATTGTGATTAGTGGTCATCATTACCAGTCGATACGACTTGCTTCAGTTTCCGCAACTCGTGGTTCGATTAGAATATTTGGTTACAAGCTAACCTATACAAACCTATAGGACCTATGAACCTAAAGAAGCGTTCACAACGAGATTTTAAACGTTCTGATTGTGTTCAAGTACACGAACAGGGAAACATTAATAAACATGTCTTCTCGATTAAAAACAACTCTTCCCATAAGTGTCACAGAACTACCGCGTTTGATTGAGAACAAATGCAATAGTAGATATTGCAATAATAGAATAGTCCAAATTCAAAACGATAACAATAATAATAACGATACATATAACAATAATTTTAGTATTGCTTCAAAAACATGTGTTTAAATATTTACGATTTTATATATGATGTTAACAAAAATCAATTTGCACAAATACTTTTAAATGCACAAATTAAGAGAGAACTGATAAAATTTAACAACCGAAAAGATTCGCCATTATTTTTCCATTTGCAATGATTATTATCTTATTTGTCCAGTTTCTGTGTGGGCAGCAAGAAAAGGATATACATATTATTCGTCTGTATTATCATAAAACGGTTCGTATACATAAAAATAAATCACATAACTTTCTTTACGATTGCTATATTTTTATTATCAATTTTCATGGATATTTTGTTTCCAATATTTTATGGGCAGTCCTACAAATGAATGCCTATTATACGAGCTTCTATAGAAGTACATTATAAATGATATATTCGCGATAAAACTAGAGGCGGTATGAAAACTTAATATATCATCCACTCTAAAAATTAATTAAGCATAAATTATATCAAAACGTCTTATACTCGTACCTCACATGATATTGCAGAATATTAAATAGTCCATGATCTCGTATTCCCACTCTCAACAAACTGATGAAAATTGTCACACAATCTTAAAAATCAATAAAAATGTAAATTCTGTATACTCGTACACCAAAGCTCAATCCAAAGTAGAAATTCACAAAAAGAACGAAGAAAAACTGTTTAAATTGAAAGTGAAAATAGTTGGATACAAAATGTACTCTAATTAATGATTTCAATTTGAGAAGCAAAAAACAAGACTTTATAATTGAATGACTTTAAGCTTGAGTACAAAGGAAAATTAACCATTTATGTACTTGAGTTATCAAATCAGTATAGGTATGAAATTATGATTTGTAAGCGTGAATGGGTTAAATTGAAATCGCGATCAATTGTCAGGTACAAGTCCGTATAACGTCCAAACCATCATCCCATATCATAAATTATAGTAATTTTAAATTAATAATATTTTGTTGTTATTTTTAATGCATATAAAATATAGTTAATTATAGTAATTAATAGTATTTATTAGAATTAAATTGATCCATTAAACGAAACTAGTTTAACTCTTTCGTATAAAAATATCTATACGAATATTAAACATTTAATGGAATATACGCAACATAAAGGTAAACGACAACAGTGTTGAGAAGGTGTGAATTTTATGACAGCAATATGTGAATGGAAAGAAAGCTGATTTTTTTATTTAATTACAGGAAGCCGTGTAAATTAATATACATTTTTTAAAATTAAAAATAAAACACTGGTTATATCTTAGTTTTCAACTTCTTAAAAGGCTGATACAAATTACATTGAATTTGCATTCTTAGAGTCTCAAATTAATTAATTTACATTTGATGTGAACTGATATTGTTGCAAAATTAATTTAGAATCTTTTAGATCATAGTTAAAATGATATCTTTTCCAAAATATTTGCAAAACATCCGAAAGCTCCTATGGAAGTTGCAACTTCCGGTGGACCGACTTTGGCCAAAAATCATTGGGATCCCCCAATTTGGATTTTGGCTGTAGCGAGGTCACAAACCGTCAGTTGATACATATCACACATCTTGAGGTCGGCAATTTTCATGATTACTATACTTTATTTTACTTCGTAAAAGAAGGTAAAAATTGAATTTTGAAGTTAATAATATTTTATTATTGACCAAATGTTGAACTTTTTTCTAAAGCACATTTTGGAAATAATTTCTCGTCATAAAGCGCCACCAAAATTCCGCCGTAAGAATCAGCTTATATTAATATTTTTTAAACAAATTTTTGTAAATAAAAACCAAAATGAATTCGAATTTGCAATTTTAATATAATAACATTTTAATTGGTTTCATTAATAACACATAATTACGAAAACAACATATTTTGTAACATATTCATGTGAAAATTTTCATTAGAAATTTTAATTTGATTGATGAATTTACACTCCGTTTTCGCTAGTCGTGTAGTTTATCGTTTAAAGTGACTCGTTTACTATAAAACTAGTGCTTGGCCAAAATATGTAACTACCGGATTTACTTCAAGCCCCAATCGGCGTTTTTATATTTTTGCTGGGCACCTCCAAATACAACACGTCTCAAAATTAAAATCTTAATTGTTTCTTTCGCCTTAAGTCACTTATTGGTATACAAATTAGATAACTTTTCAAACAGCTAACAAATTTTTATTATCACTTGGAAAGACAACTACTCAACTAAACGAATCCAGGTGTTAATAAGATAATAATTTTTGAGGTTCATAAAAAATCCTGCGTTAGTTCGTTTTTTTTTTGTTTAATTTTCTTGGAAGGGTTGGGGTTTATTTGTTGATTGCAATTAAAACTCATACTTTTATTCCCCGATTCATATCGATAAGGCGATAAGGCCAATATCGATAAGCACAATTTGTTGAAAATCAATTTAAGTACCTTTTATTAACCCACATAACTAAACAGAAAATTCAATTCTATAGAAAAATTTATTTTCATTAATTAAATATTGAATAATAATGACTGATTTTCATATATGTGTTTTTTCAATATGTTCTTTATCGTATAAAATAAATATTATTAATTACTCAATTAAATTGTCATTGACAAATATTAATTCAATAATTGGTAATGTTACATTGTATATGGAAACATAGAAATACACCATTTAATATTACGGCTTTTTAAATCGTAGGTGGCTCTGAAAAGCTCGTGTTTGAATTTGGACTACTTTGATCTCGTTAATATTATTAAAGAACAAGTATCAAAATATTATATACGCCACGCTTGATAATAGTAGTATTAGATAAAGTATATAGCGATAGTAAATCTCTAATAGTATATTTCTAAAAATTGCACCTAGCGATTGTTTTTTTTTTTTTTTTATTTTTTTTTTCCCTGATCTGTTCTGGGGCCGAAGCTCTCCCTACTCTTTCGCGGTTCGCTTATTTACGTCCTTACCTTTACGCCTGTATTGGCCAATTCGAGGACGTACGGATATAGGTCCGATTTTATTACCATCTGCACATTGCATAGATCCATGCCAGCCTATACTGGCATGGAAGATGGGTCGGCCCGTGAGCCCTGCACTCCGACAGGGGGTCATAGATGTGTTCCTTCTCATCCCAAATCGTAATTTGTTGATGAAAATTCCCTTTGCATCCTGCCCCTATCGGGATTCGAACCCGGTACCTCCCGATCCAAACGCCAAAGCTTTAACCACTATGCCATTTGGCTAGCGATTGTTTCCGTGAAACAAATTTTCATATAAAAGTTTTAATTTTAGTTAATTTAAGTTAATTCTCCTGTAAAAACTGCTGCATAGGTAATAAAATATTTCTGCTTTACTTCTTTTTGGTTATACGCTGTTTGTACATAGTTTAAAACAATAAATAATATTAATTGAAAATAATTGTAAAATCTTCATGAAACTTTGACATATAACACATATAAGAAATAGGCGAGAGAATAGTGATGGAATTTATATATTTTGTTTTGCAATATTTAAAGTTTTTAGATTAAATTTATCTAAATCAAGATACATTTTAACCGTGAAAGAATTTCTTAGAAAAATTACCTCAATCGAGATTAATGTATTCGAGGTTACAAATAATATTTGTATTGTAAAGAAAATACCGTTTTTATGTGTGCAGGGCGTAAGATCCGGTTTAATGATAAATGACATTGAGTAATAATTTCTTTATTTATTGGTAGTTTCTGCCCTAGTTTTCAAATAATTATCGGTTTTGCTTCTTTAACCAGGCTATTGAAGTTACCTTACAGGACCGGAAATAAAGATATTTTAAAAATTCAAACTAATGAATGACAAAAATACAAAGTCATTAGTCATTCTCATTAGTCATTGAACCGTAATTCATGCCCAGGTCTATAAAACGTAAACACTATAAAAAGTACCATATAAATCTAAAAACTTTTTTTTATTACATTTATATTTGACTTTAATTAAATGTTCATTGTCCTAAACGTGAACTTGTTTATTTACCTTTAATTTTGATAAATTGTTTTTCATTTTTAAGATAGGTTTCATTCAGAATTTGCCGTTGTCGATAGTCGTTTAATACATAGAGCAAATGTTGTATGTATGCATGAAAAACAGACGATATCGAGAAGAGTAATGAAAAATATAACTATGTACTCTCAAATATTTTGCTCTACGTGTTACAAAAAGATCACCAAATTAAAAATATCCTAGCTGAAAATGGGAAATTCTGCATGAAAACAACCTTAAAAATGAAAAACAGTTTATCAAAATTAAACATAAATAAGCCAAGCTCGCGATCAGCAGAAGGAAGAATTTCTTTTGCCACATTTACATGATATAAATAAGTAAAACCAAACAAAAATTTAACTAGAAAACGTTCCATAGCTTTGTATGGATCTTGTTTTACTGCTGACGTTTCATAATGTTTACGTGATTTGGCCATATCCATATACTAGCACTGATATTTCATTGCAACTGTAATTAGCTAATTTTAACCAATTAATTTGAAAAATAAAATCCCAATGGACATGCTCATCAATCGGGGAATAAAACAAACAAAAAACAACCACGGCGTTTTATCTCATCCTTACTTGATTATGTAAAGAGTGTTTTTTAGAGGTTCACATCTTTAAGTTGGCAATACTGTTTTGTTGGACAACCGATTTGACAGATAACATTTGCTTTGTCATTCGTTTGGTTTGGCACTTCATAATGAATAGACTCACGCCAGAGCAACGCTTGCAAATTTTTGAAATTGTTTATAAAAAATAATGGTTCGTCATAATCGTCCATCAGAGCGGATAATACGGTTAACTATGGATCGTTTTCGCACCATGTATACTCTAAATGATAATACGCTTCCAGTAAGACGTAAAACTGTGCATACCGAACAAGCGATAGACGCTGTACAGCGTAGCATTGAGGAAGACCCCAACCAATCAAGTCAACGTTGTTCTCAGCAACTGGAGATATGTCCATGCACTGTATGGAAGATTTTATCTAAGGATCTTGGTTTATGTGCTTAAATTCGACTTATGCAGAAATTAAAGCCACCCGACCATCGCACACGCCAATTCGGACAATGGGCTAAAGCACAAATTGATATTGATGTTGGTTTTCCAAACAAAATTTTGTTCTGCGATGAAGCTCACTTTGGTTGAATGGGTACGTTAATAAACAAAATTATCGAATTTGGAGTAAAGATAACCCACAAGCCTTTGCCGAAACACCATTATTTTCAGAGAAAACCACTGTTTGGTGCGCTTTATGAGCCGACGGTATCATTGGTCCATATGTCTTCAAAAACGATGATAGGCGAAATGTTACAGTCAACGGTAAACGGTATAGAGGCATGATTTCTAACTTTTTTGTACCCCAATAGGCTGCCATAAATCTTGCTTATATGTCGTTCCAACAGGACGATGCGATATGCCACACAGGGCAGTATATAATTAATATACTCAAAGAAACATTTAATGAAAGACAAATTCACCTAATGGTCCTGTTAATTGGCCACCGAGATCGTGTGATCTAATTCCATTCGATTATTTTCTTTGAAGATATGTTAAGTCACTTGTCTACGCTGATAAACCAGAGACGATTGAACACTTGGAACACAACATTCGACGAGTTATTAGCGAGATACGGCCGCAATTGCTGCGAAGAGTGATCAAAAATTGGAAGTCCAGATAATGCCATGTACGCGCCAGCCGTAGCAGCCACATGGCCGAAATCATATATTCGATCATTAATTGCATAAAATTATCTATCCAATAAAGCTAGCACTGATATTCAAAATGTTTTCTTTGTTCTATTTTAATTTAAAATTGTGAACCTCTATGTGAATCCGACTGAATTTAATTAATAGAAATTTTAACCAAAAATGAATTGAAATCAAAAATGCTTCCTAACATCAGTTATTGATCCACTAAAACTTGTGTATTATATAGTCTAAACAGTAGGTGGTTATCTGCATATGTAAGTATTTTTGTAGTGATTTAAGAAATCTCAGATAATGTATTTAACAGCGAAAGTTAGTTAAACCCATAGTTAGAATAAATAATTTAGTTGTGTTATTTCTAATACAAGGTTCATTTCAGCGATTTTTATGTGAGTATGTTGTTTTGTTCCAGAAGTGTTTTGGTTATTACGATCGTTTCCTAGACAGAATACTAAATTGAATGGTAGAATGAAGAAGAACGAAATATATTACATCACTTCGAAGTATAAATACACCGTTTCAACAGTGGTCATATGCAAAACTAGCACTTCTATTGCAGGATATAATAAAACAATATTTATAAAAAATCCAAAAACATTATTATGAATTTGATAACCGAAACAGAAAAAAATTTAAATTAAATTTTGCCAGTTACAATCCAAAAAACCATAACATATTTTGTCCGAACACTAAGAATATAGCGCTCTTGTTTTCAACATAAATAACAAAAAATGATTGTATCATTATTTCCACTAGCAAAAACATGTTGTTAGTATCTGGTGAAGTCCTATAAGACTAACCAGTTGTTTATTCTCTTAGTTTAAACTCAAAGCTCCATTATAACTAGTTTTCAAATTTCAATAATTATTATGGAGATAACTGTCTTCCACTAACTATAATACAAACATACTTTCATTATTGATCTCCTCCATGAAAACTCATCTGTCAACATCTACCTAAATTATACCTCACAATTTTCGTTTTTAATTCCAAATAATTTATCAACTATTGGTCCTTGTTGAACATTCTCAACTTTCTTCTTCACCAAGCTTTAACAATGTATCCTCTTCATCACAAACACCATCAAATATTTCAAAATCGAAGCTTTTACCAAAAAATCATACACATTCACAATCCCTTCAATATGCTTAAAAGAAAGTACAAGCCATGGTCTCAATGGATGTGCAGCGTCTGCAAGAATGATCCAATTTGCAGATAACAATATATTAAAATTTTCTTCACAGTATGAATTTTGAATGAAACTTTTCATCAATAAACTTTTTGTTGCCCACTATTTTTATTTACATGGTAAAGTTTCCAGATGACACCAACAGGGAGTGTGTGGGACTCGATGAAAAAGTTAGCAGAACCCATTTCAAAAATGATTTAAAAACAATTGGAAATATAGGCTGTTTTCGTTCATTCTAGAAAAAGCATTAGACTTTTCCACTTCAAAACTAGCAGAACCCAAATCGAAAATCGGCCCAAAACCGAAATTAGAATGCAAAACAAACTACTGATATACAAAGGCTCATTATCGCCTAATCAAATATATCATTAAAACATTTTGGACGCCACTCGGCCTTAAACAAGCTTTAGGTCATTTAACTTAATGTTTACAGAAATCAAAAAATGGACCACAACCGAAATTGGAACGCAAAACCGAAATTAAAACGCAAAATAAAATGTATTGACATACAAATAATTTTACGATCATTATGGCCTAACCAAATGCCTCTTTAAAAATTGTTAGACTGGCTTTAATTTAAAGCTAGCAAAAGCCAAATCGAAAATTGAGCCCTTTGGGTTTGTTGAGAATTCTCAAAGCACAGATTTTATGTTAGCTGGGGTGATTGTTTCTGACTTCTTCTGGTTCGGATGATGTTGAGGTTTTGCTTTTTGAATGTGGAAGGATATACGTAACGTTTAGAATGTCTGGGAATTGTGTTCAGGACAAATTGTAGGTGCGCTCTTCTAAGTTTTTAGGTTGAAAGTTAATTGTTGTATAGTTTTGCAGAAGTGCTCATTAAATTAAGGAAATAATTGTATTTAACTGAATTTATATACGGTTCTATTGGTTGTGATGGGTTTGTTGATTGGCGGTATGATGACTTCGTTTGGAAAACTCTAGTTTCAGATGATTCTCTCAACATTTTATTAGTAATGTTATTTTCTTTCCGACCAGTAGGTCGATTCTGGCTTTCCTATAGGAAAAAGGAATTACGAAAAATATTTCCATAGTATTTTTATCGCAAAAATGTTTTTTCTGGCATTCTGGTAAACAGTTGGTGTAAATTGTCCTCAATTTTCAATACGGAAGGAATATTTCCTAAATCATAAAAATTTAGATCAAACTATTTCTCAGTAGGCCAGAAAATTATATTTTTGACAAAAATGTTATGTAAACATTTTTCTAATTCCTTTTTCCTATTCGCCTTGTAACGCAAAGTGACTGACGTCTCACGGAATATTTTAAGACTAGCGCCAAAGATGACCAATTTCTCGATAAACTGTTTTTTAATTTATATAAACTTCATAGTTGACTATAATCCTATTGAATACTAGAACACCATTCCACAAACTATAGAGAAAATATAATGGGGTTATAGGTTGTCTAAATTATTTAACATCGTCGACGACCTATTTGACTTTTATTTATCAAAGGACAACTTCAAAAATACACTGAAGAATTATTTTTTAAATTTTTAATTGTTAAATCAAAATTTGATGTATATTTTTTTGGTTCTTTATGTGAATTTAATTTTTTAATATAATTTTTGTTTTAAATTAAATTATCTGAAATCATACATATAAATCACAGAATAGATTTCTTTAAATAAATACCAATTATGAAATAATAATAAAATGAAATGAGGCTTTTTCTCACACAAAACAAATATCACTATTCGCTTGCATAGGAAGTGGCGCCAACTAAGCGGTGTTTAAAAGGTCAATAGGACAGCCAGAATCGACCTGCAGTGGCACTATTCTCGTAATTCCTCGGGAATAGGGAATTGGGGAAACAATTTATATGTAATTTCTGTTGAAATATTGTTTTTCCGGCCTGCTGAGGAGAATAGTTTGATGCAAATTTTTATGGATTGGGAATAATTTGTTCATATCTAAATCGACAGAGAAAAATATTCTCAATTTAATTTTGTTTTCAAAAGAGTTAGCACTAAGTTTTTACTTTAGGTTTCAGTGGTTGCTTACTGCACACTTAGGCCAATTTTTAGGCCCATTGTGATACCACTCATTCACTCCACATCATTAACCCACCTACTTCACCTACTCATCCAACTACAGTATACCACCTGCACATTGCAAGCTCCATGTCAACCTGTACATTGACATGGAAGGTGGGTCGGCGCGTGACACGGAATTCTGCAATCCATCAGAGGGTCTTAGTTGTATTTATTAGCATCACCGATCGTAATCGATGATGAAAATTCGATTTGCATCTAGCCTCTGATGGGATTCGAACCCAGCACCTCCCGGTCCAAGTGCCGAAGCTTTAACCACTGCACCACTTGTCCGGTAAGTTTTTACTTTAGTAGGTCAGAAAAACTTCTGACATTTAAATGTTAAAACAGAAATTATATTTAAATTCTTTCCCCAATTCTCTATTCCCGGTGAATTACCAGAATAGAAATTTAGGTACATAAAAAATTGTTGATGTGAATCACTTTTATGTACTCTTTCCTGTTGGAAGGCATCAAAAAATGTTTCGTGAACGATTTCGAGTCAACTTTTTATACAAATTGAATGATTATTTGGATGTAGGGCTGATTCTAAAGTTTATTTCTCCGGCCGAAAATGTTTAAATTTAAGGTCGCTAGACTAATTTGGAATTATTTTACAGGACTGTTTTTGAATATAAAAGAAATTTTTTTGATTGAATAATAATTTTGGTATTTCAGTGTGAATATTTTCCGAATAAGTCAGCTGAATTGCTTTATATTAATGATACTGAAAACCTAATTTAATTAACTTACAAAGCATTTTGACTTTGGGTTGAGGATTACAAATAGTTGCAAATAATATTTTGCAAATACAATCATTTTAGATAGTCAATTCGTTTTCCTAAAAAAGTTAATTTAAGTTCAAATAATTTATTTTATACTGTGTATTTACACAAAAATAATTGAAATATTTAAATTATTAATAAAATTGATATTTCAGTTTAGAACACACTTACTCGTAGTATTAGATTAATTTAAACCAATGGTTTTAAGTATTTTCTATTATAGGGCTCCTCCACTCTCTTTTAATGCAATGCGATAAAATCTTTATACAATTAGCTTAGAATACTAATATTGTCCGTTAAATATACGAGCGCGTAGTGAGAAGTCTGGTAAAATTGCAACAGAGGGCGCCACAATCGCAAATCTCAGATGTCAAGTGTCAATACCATCTGTCACTAGACCAAATTAAAATTTTCAGACAGATCTGTCATTTAGTTCAGTTTTGACAGCCATTGAAAACAGACAACCCATTGTTTTTTTGCAAACATGCAAAAAAGGGAATTTCGTGTGTTAATTAAACATTATTTTTTGCGTGGAAAAACCATTACGCCAACCAAAACAAAGCTTGGTAAATATTATGGGTACTCTTCATCATCGGTTAAAATTATTCACAAGCGGTTTACTGATTTTCGTTGTGGTCGTACAAGCACAACTGATGCCGAACGTTCAGGACACCCAAATGAAGTCACCACACCAAAAATGGTTGACAAAATCCATGATACGGTATTGCAAGACCCATCACAGATGAACGTGTGCGCCATATATTACACGAATGCCGCGTTTGCTTTTAATCGACAGGCAGGTTTGGCGATGTTCAAGCGAAATAAAAAGAAATTTTTGCGTCGTTTCATAACTGTGGATGAATCATGGATCCATCATTATACACCGGAGACCACAGTCTAAACAGTGGATTTCTTCTGGTGAATCTGCGACGAAGAAGGCTAAGGCGGTTTTATCGGCGAATTAGATCATGGCAAGAGTATTTTGGGATGCACGCGGCATAATCCACATCAATCTATGAATTACGCTTCGAATTGCTTCCACATCCGCCATATTCTGCCGACTTAGCCCCCTACGACTATTTCCTCTTTCCGAAATTGAAGAAATTGCTCGGCGGAAGAGATTCGGCTCTAATGAGGGGATCATCGATGCAACAAACGCCTATTTTGAAATGTTGGAGAAATCGTATTATTCGGAAGGGTTCGATAAATTGGAAAAACGTTGGACTAAGTGTAACGAGCTAAAAGGCGACTACGTTGAAAAATAAATTTTTTTTTGGCCGAAAATATTCCTTGTTTCATTTTTACCAAACTTCTCATATTTTATAGTTTTACCTTGACCTGTTTGCAAATGGTATTATTGAGTGATAATGGATTTCAGTGTATTATTAAATATAATAATGATAAAATTAAAACGATAAATTAATATGTTAACAGGATTTGTTGGTCCCTGTACGTGATTTATAAATGTTTAGTTATTCAGAAGCGGAAAACACTAAATTAAGTTTTATTGTGCAATGACTGAATATTAAAAAAATTATTAACTGACCAACTGGGACTTTTAGATCATTTACTAATTATTGCATTTCTATATCTTTAGCTTTGATTTAGTCTGACGAAATTCATACGTACTTCAAGAAACTATCTTTTATAAAGACATTCCTAATATTTAGTTTTAAGTTACTGAATAGTGGGAGTGAAACTACTAACAAAAAATTACATTTCAGAAAATTCATAACTAGGTTTATGTGAAACTAATATAAAATTTAATTTTAGGTAGAGTGGCAGTCATGGAAGAAGATAGATTAGTAATCGCTGATTAAGTCGACTAGAATTATATTGTCATTGTGTTACTAACTATCGGCTATACCTAGGTGACTGTAACCAGGCCGATTCTATCCCACCTAATTAACCTATTCAATTCTTCGGTTTTGCTATGTGTAAAAAGAGTGTACGATGGGTCCGGCGTCATCCGGGAGATCCTGTGTAAAAACTTGGTCTTACATTCAGAATCAATTTTGTTATAAATGTCTGATCTATTAGTAGCTGATTGAATATTTATTGTGCGCCAGTTTTGAATGAGAGGTATAAAATAATCATTAATTTAGGCACTCGGAAATTTAAACCCTAAAATTGACGTGATGTTTTAAACATAGGGTTTCAGCGTTTGCTAGAAAAGATCTATACTATCATAATAAATGAAAAATAATTCGATCGTACTCGTATATAAGACGTCACTTATCTAAGTAAATCATATAATATTCCATTAACAGTCGTCTAAATTGATAAATGAATATTAAATTGTTATAATATTCGATGTAATGTGTTAACTCCCCTCTTCAATTTAGTTATACATACTAACGACTATATTTTAAGTCGTCTCTTCTTAAGTGTTTTTAAAAATCGTAATTACTTTACTTGACAATTTGTATAAATTGATGGAATGATTGAAATATCTCGAGAAAGATTTCATGATGTTTTTTAATTTTTAAAAAAATGTTTTGGTTTTATTTTTGAACAAATAACTTAACAGTCACATAAACAAACGGAGTACACTCCCAATCATATAAGAAAGTGATGTGTTTGTTTTGTTAGATAACAAATAAGATGTTTATGTTTTACGTAGGATATTCCCATGAATAGGATTTACATATCTATGAGAATTTTTAACAAATAGATGAACTCATTATTAAATCCAAGTAAATCAACTATCATAACACAACAACACATAAGCGTTGATAAGTTATTTCAGTCGAAATAAATGACAAAGTAATTCTTTAAATATTTAATGTATAATAAGTTGAATGATAAGAAGGTAATTGTGTTTCTTATCAACCATTTCGTAATGCAAAATATTTGTAAATTAGTTACCTCAATGTTTGAAAAATGACGTAAAATTAACTAAGTTGATTGAGCAGCATATGCCTAACCTGCAAGTATTATTTTTGACGTCGGCAGCAAATACATAACTACCTGAAGACAAAACGTTATATTTCTTTAACATTCTCAAATATCCAATAATTAATTGGTTAAGTGAATTCATTAATAATATTTTTTACACTACGCTCAGCATCACAAAGCGGACTCTTACATATTGCATCTTAAGAAGATGAAATAAATTATTTTGTTTATCTCTAATGTTACTTTCTACATTTTACAACTAAACTATGTTCTCTAATTGCTAGCTATTCATATTCTGTATAGAAAATATTTTTCTACCTTCGAATGAACTTGACATTTCTCAACTTTTTTGTTGTATTTTATATACAAAGTACTATGAATGCACATGAACATGAATAATTAAAAATGTTTTGAAATTAATCATAAATTCTTCAAACGAAACAGAATAAACTTAAGAAATGTACTGTCGTAAGTAAATACAACTATTTTTTGTTTGTATTCTAGATATGTTGGTTAGTCATTTTGTGTGTTCGAGATAATTACGTAGATAAGAAATTTACGTTTAGTAAAGAATGCATTTTTACGGCGGTTAATATTTTTGTGAGATAAGATTATAAAAATCGCAGCATAGCAAAATAAACAAAACGTAGTTGAATTCGCACTTTCCATAAGTAAGGAAATTTTTGATTAGATAGGATGCTAGATAGGATTATATAGGATGCTATATATAGTTCGATTTTACCACTTTTAATTATTTATTACAACAAACCGCCAGACACTGATATTGGGTTGCTCCATAAGTAGGAGATTAGACGAAATTGACTTGGGTCGATTTTTACGTTGAGTTAAAAATTACGCTACGAGTATGGCAGAGGGTAGGCCAACATTATCTCGAAAACGGAAACTATAATTTTACGGATTACCAGAAATTAAGTTTTCTACACCAACTCAAGATTGTTAATAACGTCGATGCAGAAGTGTAAATTAATATTTTTGGTAAACAACAAAGTCCTTAATTAAAACACAAAAGTGTTGTTGAATCAGAGGGTGAATAAATATTTTCGATTTCGTACTATTAAATATTGCTACAGTTAAGCTAGGTGTTAGCTAGGTCTACAATTCCGACTATCATAGAAACATATAGTTTTCGGATAATTGCAGAGGCGGTTTGAGTGATAACACTGAAGACATTGCGTAGAGACATAATTTGTAGAGCTTTCCCAACGATATTATTTATGTTGCGCTAAGGTAAATTATGATTCTGCAGGTTAATTACAAACGGTTTTTTAACACTTTAGTCAAATAACTGCACAAATGTCTTTTGGAAGTGAATTTAAAAATTATTTATGAACTCTGGACTAAATTATTTGTTTTTGATGCCTGTGTGATTATAATAATATAATAAGGGGGATATAACAAGAGTTCATTAAGTTTTTTAAAACAATTAACTTTTTGTAAAAAAGTTTATAAATTTTCTTTATTTTGTAATTGTTCAACGTAATTGCCTTTTATTTCTATGTATTATCCTATGCAAATGATAGAACGCCCTTTCAAAATATTCACTAATATTACGTTTATGAAATGTTTCAATTTCCACATTCACTGCTTTCATAAGCTCTTCATTTTAATCGAAGACTTGAGTTTTTATTTTTGGAAGCATCGATAAAACACATAATGCTAGATCTGGAGAATAGAGTGATGAAGTAAAGACGATGTTTTTTCTGATCTCACAATAAATTTTTTGAATCTATTGGTATAATATATTATATATAACTTCTGTATACAAATTGGAAGTTTCTGTTGTACCAGTTTCTAATGGAATAGAAATTATATTTGTAAAAAATATTTTATTTATATATAAAAAATTATATTCCTGTATGTATACAAACTATAGTCACCAATAAAAAATTATCTACAATTTATTTTTATAATCCAATACTAAAATTAAGTTAACGTCAAACACATTAAAACTAAAATTTATCTTTAAACAGAATAAATCATAAAAAAGCAAATCAAAATGCGTAATTTACATACAACCTTATTGACATTAATAGTTTAGACCTAAATATTTTGAAACACTGCAAAAATTCTATACAGAAGAAAATTTGTTAAGTAAATTACCAATTTTTCTTCAATCAAGCACATACTGCCACAGCTCTAAAATAAACGCCTATGGTCGTCCGGTATAGATGCAAAGAATTGTTTTGTGTATCTCGAAATTTCTATACTTTCTAGCCTTTCTCGCTGAAATTTTCATATAAATATGAATTTTACTGTAATTTTGGGTTATTTCTGGGTGATAGCCAGATTACTTCTACATCGAGATGAAGTTACCATGACGTTGGGAGTTTGGTTTTGAACTAATGAGACATTGAATTCTATAAATTAAAAAATTCGGTCGTCTCATCAGACTACATTGACCAAACTATACAAATATGTATGGAAAATACTTTGAACTTACATACAAAGTATAAACACAATGCCTTAGTGAATTATTATGAATCGCTACGCATTTATCGTCCGCTTCGTAACCTCGAATTTTATTGTATATAACGCATATACATCCGATTTCTATATGAAAATTTGGGTGATTCTGGGTGATAGCCAGATATTACCGAAAATATTCGATATAAAAGAAATAATATTATTCGATCTTGAACAATCACAATAGTTAATAATTATTGTTTATGATTATATATTGTACTTTTTTATTCAGTGCTTGATTCTATGTCTTCTTCGATTATTCTATGATACTGTATCGAAAGGTCTTCCTCTTTTAAATTCATCCAGCTATTTCGTGATATCCAGCCTTGAAGTTCACATATGTAACTTCGTTTTTGAAAGGTTCTATTCCCAAATTCCTATGGTTTTTTTTATTGTATTATATATATCAAGGATGGTTGAGTATGTTTCTGAGTAATAATTTAATTTGAAATCAGTTGATTATTTCTTTCTTCTGATTGGTACATTGCAATAGGTTGCAATAAAGAGAGTATAAATAAAAGAGTGTACCTGCCCAGAAAGCAAATAATTTGTAGTATTTTAATTCCAATTCTTGTGTTCAATTCTAATTCATGTCATAACACGAATTCTAATTCATGTCATAATACGTACTTGACATTATTAAAATATGGTATTTCTTGATTGTTCATAAATACTTAGCGCCATATTCTGGTGAATTTTTGTATTTGCTCGATGGCTGTTCCTAACTTTTCAGTCGTATCATCTGCAGCCATGATATCTGGGCCATCGGCGAAGTTGGCTATATGCTGTGGGTTGCAGGAATTGGAAGATCACGGGTGAATAATCGATAGATAACTGGTCCTAGAGAAGAAGGTAGGTCTGTATGACAAATTTTGTTAGTTGCCTGCGGTACATCTAAGAAAATTAAGCAGCGTAGTTTTTTCCTTCTTCTGCCTTTTCAATTAAATTACGTATTCTATGGACCTGATCCATTAGTGAGTGCTCATTACGACAGCCAAAATGATAATTCGGAATAAGGTTATTTATTTTTAAGTTTTTTAATAATAACTTTCTTTCTTCGACTTATTAGACCCGAATTAAACTCTCGGCCTAATACTACTGAAGTTAGCCGAAAAAACCCAGCATTATCGATATATTTTGTATCAAGTGGTAGTATAGAATTATGTTGATATTAGCCGAAAATTACATGTTATTGAAGTAACCAGTAAATTTTGTGAACACCTGTGCCAAAAAACAGACCATATTTTATGTAGCATCATAAAGAAACAAATTAAAAGCTGGATGCATGATTAGTGGTAATTTGTGATGCTACATAAAATATGGCCTGATTTATAATACATAAAATATGGCCTGATTTTTCATAGCTCACAAACTCTAATAACAACCTCTAATACGACAAATTAACAAATTATAAATACGGGATCCAGTAGTTTACGAATTAGTCTAACTTCATGCAGTTCATCTGACCTTTAAACATTCGAATTATGTGATATTGATTTTTCAAATTTTTTCGGTGAAAATTTACTGCTAACTTCCATAACATGTAATTTCCGGTTAATATCAACAGAATTTTGTACTACCACCTGATACAAAATATGTCGGTAATGCGGGGTTTTTTCGGCTGAAATTTTTGGGTAACTTCAGTAGCATCTCGGCCTAATAGCTTAGCAAATTGTTCGTCTTATTCTTTGTTATTTCTTGCCCGTGTGCAACTCATTTTTCTGGCCTGGCGCAGCTGCTCTATAATTAATATTAATTCTATATTCTATTTTATATTATTTAAGAAATAATTGATAAATGAAATACTTGCCAATTTGATTCTAGCAAAACGAGACAGTTCAATAAAAACTTCAATAGGGTATTGAAAAGGGTATGCCAGCACTGGATGGGCACCTAGCACACATTTTAACGTTAAAAAATATCAACATAAAAAAATAATTGTTTAGGAGAAACTAGAGAAAGCAAAGGCTGCTAGATTTATTTTGGTCTTAAAGTGAACCGTGTTTATCAAGAAATATTATTTATATAGTTTTGTTTTTGATCACCCCGTAAAATCAAAGGCCTATTACAATTTTATTTGGAATTTTATGATATGATATGATATTTACAACGTAGGGCAGCTGTTAAACTGGTATCCTATAACATACTACATGCAATTTAGTATGTCCATGTCCATAGTTGATACATTCCCTTGATGATGCAGCAACTGAATGACTTGAGCACATGCACTACTACTACTGCATTCGAATATCACTTAATCATCCAAGAATTGTATCACCCTTAGGCACGATTAGGTATCATGATCCTACGAGGTTCTCTAATTCTACAGGTTAAGATGTTAAAGGTTCTAATAATAGAAGAACTACAAGAGCAAATTGTCGTTATAAAGGGTGGTTAAATTTTAAGGGCTGACGTTGAATGTGAACCACACCTAAACGTCAAGTTTTTTTCTGCATTTAATTTGACATTTCTCAATTTCAGACTAACTCAATTTTAATCCAAACGTCGTCAATGGTCAGAATGGTGGCAAGAAATGGCAACAGTGGATGATCAATTTTCGAAGAAAATCATCTTCAGTGATGAGGCACATTTTCACCTCAGTGGATTCGTCAATAAGCAGAATTGCCGCATTTGGGCGAATCATAATCCAAGAGTGATTGTCGAAAAACCAATGCACCCACAAAGAGTGACTGTTTGGTGCGGTTTATGGGCTGGCGGCATCATCGGGCCGTATTTTTTCCAAAATGAGGCCGGTCAGGCAGTTACTGTGAATGGTGTTCGCTATCGTGAGATGATAACGAACTTTTTATGGCCCGAATTGGAAGATATGGATGTGGACGATATGTGGTTTCAACAGGACGGTGCCACTTGCCACACAGCTAACGAAACAATGGCTCTTTTGCGCGACAAATTCAATGGCCGTGTTATCTCACGTGGTGGCGATGTCAATTGGCCGCCAAGATCATGTGATTTGACACCGTTGGACTTCTTTCTTTGGGGTTATTTGAAAGAAAAGGTATACGTCGATAAGCCAGCAACAATTCAAGAGCTAAAGGATGAGATAATTCGGCACATTAACGGCATAGAACCTCAATTATGCCTAAGCGTACGGCCATTTGGCCGATATTTTGTCCCATACATAATTGAACCATACCATATTATCATAATAAAAAGAATTGACACTAATTTCCCAAATAGTTTGTGTTTTATTCAAAATCAACATCGGCCCTTAAAATTTAACCACCCTTTACAACGTACCCCAGTTCGATTTTTTCTTCTTCTATAGTTACCAATTACCAGATTTCTAATACCCGTTAATATTATGACCATCCGTGGTCTATGAGAATAACAGTTAGTTTGTTAGTAAGGATAAGTGACTTTCTTGTTTGTTGTTGTTCTCACCATAAAGATGAGAAAGGCATTATAAGTTTTCCTCATTCCAATCACCTTTGAGATAAGGAGGATCAACTTTTTGGTCTCGCTTTCATCTATATTTTCAGTCATCTATATTCTCAATTTAGCTGTAATAATAGTAACTAATTATCTTATTAATAAAATATTTTTTTTTTATTTTTTTTAATGCATGCATATATACATATATATACATACATATATATACATATACATCTCCATATACATATATGCATACATATACACATACATACACATACACATATATGTTTTAATTAATTTTTATTAAAGAGGAAAAGCATAATGGAAGGAAACCGATTTAAATTAAATATATTATTCACATACACACACACACACACCTGAATATATACATATATTAACTTCTATACTGCATAAAAACCTCTTATTTTTTCAAATTAAAAATATAAGATTGATTATCTTAACTAATATAACATAATTGTGTTTACATTTTTAACGATTATTTAAAGTAAGGAACGAAAAAATATTAAAATATTAAAATAACTAAAAATAAAAACAATCAATTATTTGTTTGATTGATTGATCAGAATGTATGGCCAAGACCAAGCTGAGATCCCGGATTTACGCCGGGCCCATCGTACACCCCTCCTTCACATAACAAGATGGAAGGACAGAAAAGGTCACCAGACATGACAGACTCGACCCGGTTATAGACACCCAAGCAGTCAACAGTTGGTAAAGCACAAGACGGCACAATAACCCTCTGGATAGAAACAATCAGCAATCAAGATCGTAAAAAAATTGTTAATTGATAAATTTCCTAAAACCTAATTATTATGAGTGATTAACCATTTCCTCCACCCAACTCGAGAAAACAATATTACTAAAATTATGATCCAATTACTCATATCATGCAAAATTAAATCTAGCTCTTATTAGCCCAATTTACAATTAATTTAATTTAACAATAATAATTTATTACTCAGAAGCTGAATAACCGGATAGAGGAATAATACTAAAATTAGTTAATCTCTGAAATAAAAATACGGCCAGCTGTAGACACGAAAAAACACCCCCAAATAAATGCCATAGCCCCACGACCCTACCTATCCACACCCTTTCATCGCACATGCGGAGGAGAAACAAATTCCCAGTCGAGTATAAACTCTGCCCATCCACCCTCAATCCCGACAAACTGCTTTCATCTTCTTCATTCAATCCTCATTCAGAACTTCACCATTCCCCATTATGAAGTCTCTAATCCCATGATCATCGTACAATATACAGAACAAAATGTGTATATGCACGTAGAATGGGTGACGTCGAGAAGAAAAACGAACGAAACACAACTCTTCATGCATACGACAACCACACTATACACACTTTATACGAGATCATCAAATCAAAGGCATCACCGCTGAAAATGGTAAATCTCTAACCGAAAACTACCCCAAAATAAAAAAACTATTATCCAAAACCAAAGATAACTAAAGTTTACGCTCCGTGCGTTTATACCTGTGGAAACCAACACGACACCAATATATTACACTCGCTCCCACAGGTATATATTCATTCAGCGCCGCACCAATTTCCAAAAGTATAAACGCACAGTGAAAGCTCTTTCCCGTGTCTACGCTTTATATACATATGTATATACAAAGTCCATACATTGCGAGACGTCCGAAAACACATATATATGCACAGGTTCATTGATTATTATATACATATTCATTATTGTGCGCTTACAAAAACTACTAAAATATTTAAGTAAATTTTTTCGCCCATAATACATACACATTGGAAAACCATTTTATAATAGAAATTAAGTTCGAGTAAATATTTATGTACATATATAAAACAAAAGATAGTTTACAAAATTACGATAATCAGAAAAAACGAAAAATAATCGTCGATCACCAAACATGCATACTCTCCATAGCAAAACAACAACAAAAATTGTTAGCGAGTGTAATGGCCCTATTCCATGATTGATTGATTGATTGATTGATTAGAATGTACGGCCAAGCCTAAGCAAGGGTCCCGGATACGCCGGGCCTACCGTACACCCTTTTACATATAACAAGATGGAGGGATAGGAAAGGTTGTTAAATATGATAGACTTGACCCGGTTACAGACACCTAAGTAGTCAATAGTTAGTAAATTATTAAGCACAAGACAGCACAATTATTTTTGGTTTTATGATATAAAAGATCAGCATCCTGAAAGAAAAAAAAAAAAAATTTAATAAATAATTAAGTACCCATATCTAATGGTAAATTTCCTGAAATAAGACTGTATTATTCTTAATTAAATTTCATAAACTAAATAGTTCAATTTTCGATAAACTATAAATTAAACCTGGTGAAAGAAAAAAGTAGAAAAATTTCAAAAATTAAATAGTTCAATTTTCCATAAACTAAATTAAACCGGAGGAAAAAAAAAAAAAAAAAAAAAAACCTTCCACCCCCAACTCTTCAATGCAGTGCTCTTAACCTGCACCGACCAAATTAGCCCGCCCCAATGAAACTTGTACTATAATTTGTTACACATTTATTACAATTTATTATAACAAATCCCGATTTTATTACAGCTACCGTTTTCGAGGAACGAGTGGTCGGTTTAGCTTACAATTAAACCTGCACCGCCAAAATTGTAACTTTTGATGTAGCTATGATATCGGGATGATTCTTGAACCAGAATTTATTACAAATTAATTACATTGAATAAGTTAGTTCAAGACCACCCCTATAATTATCCTAAGGGTAAATTTCACCCCAAAACGATTATATATTTCAAAAACGTCAATTTAACCAAATCTAATAAATTTTTTTACACGGGACTGCCACAATATTTTAGGAAAAATAATGCAAGAAGTCTTGTCGAGAGTAGTTAAGCCCTATCCAGATGTGTAATAAATTATTTTTGTGTCAGGATACGCGGAATTCGCTCCCAACGGTAGAGGCTTCAAATAGGTAATTTAAGGGTCGATTTTACAACCATTAATAATTTATTACACCAGACCGCCACCAGATATTGAGTCAAATGTTACTCCTTGGACATTGTGGTGGGTAGGTCAACCTTATCCAGTTGTGTAATAAATTATTTTTGTGTCAGGATACGCGGAATTGGCTCCCAATGGTAGAGGCTTCAAATAGGTAATTTAAGAGTCGATTTTACCACCTTTAATAATTTATTACACCAGACCGCCACCAGATATTTAGTCAAATGTTACTCCTTGGACATCGTGGTGGGCAATTCAACCTTATCCAGTTGTGTAATAAATTGTTTTTGAGTCAGGATACGCGGAATTCGCGTGAGGCTTCAAATAGGTAATTTAAGGGTCGATTTTACCACCTTTAATAATTTATTACACCAGACCGCCACCAGATATTGAGTCAAATGTTACTCCTTGGACATTGTGGTGGGCAAGTCAACCTTATCCAGTTGTGTAATAAAAAATTGTTGTGCCGGGATACGCGGAATTCGCTCCCAACGGTAGAGGCCTCGAATAAGTAATTTAAGGGTCGATTTTACCACATTTAATAATTTATTACACCAGACCGCCACCAGATATGGGGTCTAATGTTACTCTGTGGTCGTTGTTAAGGGTAGGTCAACCTTATACAGGTGTGTAGTGAATTATTTTTTGTCAGATTACGGAATTAGCTTCAAAATATATGGGTAATAACTGTGGTTCAAAAAAGTGCTCTACTTAATAAACGACAAAATTAAAGTTGTATCTAATAAATCATTGAAAATAAAATAAATTTGTTAAATTCAATTGGTTTGTGCTTCTAACGCAAGGCGCGGTTTAGAAAAAATGTGATATATTCCGACATCCAAGATTAACACTATTTTAGATGTTAGATACATGCTACAGTGTTTAAATACCAATATAGATTTTTAATTTTTTACCGAAAATACTATACGAAAATACTCAGAGTTTTTTAAAAATTCGAGAAAAAACATTAAAACTTTATACTTGGCATCTATTGGCCAATTAATATTAATTGATAACAAGAAAGACTGTGAAGATTTAATTAGAGAAATACTAATTATTAGCTTAGTCGATACTAGTGGTAAAAAGGAACCCAATCCCGCGTATCCTGACTCAAAAACAATTTATTACACAATTGAATAAGGTTGAATTGCCCACCATGATGTCCAAGGAGTAACATTTGATTCAATATCTGGTGGCGGTCTGGTGTAATAAATTATTGAAGTTGGTAAAATCGACCTTTAAATTAAAAATTTCAATCCTTTACCGTTCGGAGCGAATTCCGCGTAACCTGACACAAAAATAATTTATTACACAACTGGATAAGGTTGACTTGCCCACCACAATGTCCAAGGAGTAACATTTGACTCAATATCTTGTGGCGGTCTGGTGTAATAAATTATTAAAGGTGGTAAAACCGACCTATAAATTAAAAATTTCAAACCTTTACCGTTGGGAGCGAATTCCGTGTGTCCCGGCACAAAAATATTTTATTACACAACTGGATAAGGTTGACTTGCCCACCACAATATCCAAGAAGTAACATTTGACTCAATATCTGGTGGCGGTCTGGTGTAATAAATTATTAAATGTGGTAAAATCGACCCTTAAATTACTTATTCGAGGCCTCTACCGTTGGGAGCGAATTCCGCGTATCCCGGCACAAAAATTTTTTATTACACAACTGGATAAGGTTGACTTGCCCACCACAATGTCCAAGGAGTAACATTTGACTCAATATCTGGTGGCGGTCTGGTGTAATAAATTATTAAAGGTGGTAAATCGACCCTTAAATTACCTATTTGAAGCCTCACGCGAATTCCGCGTAACCTGACTCAAAAACAATTTATTACACAACTGGATAAGGTTGAATTGCCCACCACAATATCCAAGAAGTAACATTTGACTCAATATCTGGTGGCGGTCTGGTGTAATAAATTATTAAATGTGGTAAAATCGACCCTTAAATTACTTATTCGAGGCCTCTACCGTTGGGAGCGAATTCCGCGTATCCCGGCACAAAAATTTTTTATTACACAACTGGATAAGGTTGACTTGCCCACCACAATGTCCAAGGAGTAACATTTGACTCAATATCTGGTGGCGGTCTGGTGTAATAAATTATTAAAGGTGGTAAAATCGACTCTTAAATTACCTATTTGAAGCCTCTACCATTGGGAGCCAATTCCGCGTATCCTGACACAAAAATAATTTATTACACAACTGGATAAGGTTGACCTACCCACCACAATGTCCAAGGAGTAACATTTGACTCAATATCTGGTGGCGGTCTGGTGTAATAAATTATTAATGGTTGTAAAATCGACCCTTAAATTACCTATTTGAAGCCTCTACCGTTGGGAGCGAATTCCGCGTATCCTGACACAAAAATAATTTATTACACATCTGGATAGGGCTTAACTACTCTCGACAAGACTTCTTGCATTATTTTTCCTAAAATATTGTGGCAGTCCCGTGTAAAAAAATTTATTAGATTTGGTTAAATTGACGTTTTTGAAATATATAATCGTTTTGGGGTGAAATTTACCCTTAGGATAGTTATAGGGGTGGTCTTGAACTAACTTATTCAATGTAATTAATTTGTAATAAATTCTGGTTCAAGAATCATCCCGATATCATAGCTACATCAAAAGTTACAATTTTGGCGGTGCAGGTTTAATTGTAAGCTAAACCGACCACTCGTTCCTCGAAAACGGTAGCTGTAATAAAATCGGGATTTGTTGTAATAAATTGTAACAAATGTGTAACAAATTATAGTACAGGTTTCATTGGAGCGGGCTAATTTGGTCGGTGCAGGTTAAGAGCACTCTTCAATGCTCCATTTAACCACAGTCGTTTGATCTATTAAATGTTATTTTAATCAATTGTCGGCAAGACAAATTAAATCCCAAATATATAATTAAATTAAATTAAAATTAGGATTCAACCTATACATAAAAATATGTATTAAATAGACATATCGTCATATAATACAACATATACACCCACATATACACACCCTACATATATGTGTAGATATGTATATATATTCATACATTCATACACATATGCACACATCCACATACATATATACACTCATAAACACGAGTATACATATAATTACACATATACTATATTACCTATATGCATACATATACATATAAACACCAACTCCTATACCCTGCATAAAACATTCAAACATCTACCTCCAAATATATTTATATAAGCAGACTTATACAACCTTAATAATAATTCTCTATTACTACATTCAATGCATGTATGTAGGTTGTAATTATTAACATATAGCATTCAATAGTACACTCAGATAATTTTAAATCATAAACATAAAATAAATATTTATTAATTAATAATATACTAAAACTTCAGGATTCAATAATAAGCAGCATGTTCCATCAAACCGATAAGCAAATTCAATGTTGAAGTACCTAACCACCAGACTTCTAAAAGAGTTAATAGATTAATTATTAAATAATACTGCACCACTAATTCAAGGAATTACATTGCTGGACTTATAACTGGTAACACTATTGCCAAGTAACCCTATAAAATTTCCTCCACCTACTACAATAACCCATATAAGCCTAGTGTTTTAATCTATTAACAAAAATATTAAACCAATTGACGTAAGCCAACTTAAATCCTATATACAATTAAATTAAATTTGAATTAAAATAAGAAAAGAAAAATAGTAATTAAACTAATCAAACTAAAACATAATAAATATAATAATTTATTACTCAGAGACTGAATACTTGGATACAGGACTGTTACTAAAATTAGTTAATCTCTGAAATCAAAATACGGCCGAGTAGAAGGCGAACAAAACAACACGATCCGCATGTATGCAGGCCCAAATAACCTAATTACGAAAAAACATCTTCATACAAATGCCATAGAAATTTCCTTTTGTTAAGATTTTCGCCGACCCTACCCATCCTTATCTCGTACATGCAGCGTGCACATAAACTATGCCCATCCACCCTCAATCCCGATAAACTATACCTTTCACTTTCAAGCCATTCCTCATTCAGAACTTCACCATTCTCCGCTAAGACGTCTCTAATCCGACGATCACCGTACCACATGCAGAGCAAAATTTGTGTGTATGCACGTGTGGATGACGAACGAAATTACCACTCTTCAAGCATATACCCCAACCGCGATCTATACATTTTATACGACGATCATCAACCCAAAGACACCACCGCGGAAAATGGTAAACTTCTGAACGAAAACTAACTACCCTAACAATAAATAAACAATCCACCAAAACCAAAGATAAATAAACCAAGTTCATGCTTAGGCGAATGAAAATTCATTTCTCCGCCGCATCTACAAGATACAATCTAGTAAAGTGAAAAAACTCTTCAAAAAGAAAATTCCATAGCATTTGTATCAAAGTTTCTTCTCGAGTTTACGTTTTACGTGCACACATACAAAGTCTATATATTGCGAGACGGCCGTATACACATGCATAGGCCCTGATTCATCGTTTATTATATATTCATTTCTACGCGATCATCATACACGCACACATTGAAAGAAATAATATACGAGTAAATATGTATAGATAAAACAAAAGGTAGTCGTCGATAACCAAAACATGCTTACTCTCCTTAACAAAAACAACAGCAAAAATTGTTAACAAGTGTAGCAAAATAGAATAACAGAATTGAAAACCCTTTCTCGCGTAACCAATACTCGAATAACTCACTACATGAAAATACTAGTACTCTACACCTTTATGTAATATAAAGTACAGTTAAAATATATGTTTTTAAAACAAATGAATCAAATTAAAAAATTGAAAAACACTTAACTTAGGCATCCCTTGGCACCAAAAAAGTCCTACATCTTGAAGATTTACATACATTGCGTACGATGCATTCCAGCAGCGGTATCAAAATACATATAAACGAAAATTGTTATCTGCATATTTTACACCATTACAGCGCACCGTACACAGATTAATATAAATATTCAATACGTACAACTATTCACATCACTTATTAAATTCACGAAAATTATTATTGAAATTATTATTTATTTAATTCATCGACACTACAACAATATTACTTATTTATTAGTTAATTAAAATCTACATTTAAAATAAATTATTTATTTATTTAAAGGAAAGACAAAAACACGTCCTTCCTCTACGACGATCAATCGCCGACCGCCTGTAATGGCCCTATTCCATGAGAAAAAAATATTATCTCAGCAAAACTAAAACGAGACAAAAATATAGATCGACTATTTGGGAGAAGGGCGTATCCGATTATAGCTTGCTGAGCAAATTTTTGTTGTGCTGCCATAAATTTTTCAGAAAAAATATCAACTCGAGTATTTTTTATAGCAACCAAACGAAAAAAAATCCCTACCCCTTTTTAATTTTATTTTATACAAATTTTTATAGCGTCAAGTGCGTGAAAAGAGATTAAAAATGTTTGTATTTGTAATTATTTTGTGGTAAGTTTTTTTAAAAGAAAAGTTTTCCTGCGGTAAACAACAAATATAAAACTGAAATTTAAAAAAAATGAAAAAATACGGTAAGTTTAGTTACAATAAGTTTAATTAGTTATTTGATATTCAAGTTTGTGAAAAGTGAAATTTCAAAACTATGTACATTAAATCCAAAGTTCCTACTGTAATTTTAACGGCACTGAAATTAAAAAAAAAAATTGATAAATCTTAAATCTTAATTATTTGAATTCGGTTACTGTGAAATAATTGCAAAAGTCGTATTATTGATTATTATAAAATTTTTGTACCGAGCAAAATAGTGCGGTGTTTATGTCGTCCAGAAGAATTTATTTCCCAATAAAATGTATCTACTTCGAAACGCAATATTAATAATACTGTATTTTATTATATTTTAGGTAACAAAACAGTTGTGGTTCGTCCAACCGACTTATAACAGGCTACACACCATTTTTTTGGAATTTTAATTGCCAGACATCCGATAATGAAGGTAAAATGTTATTAACTGTCGCTTTTTATTTCTGTTCATTTTTATAGGCTTCCATATGGCTTTTGCTCGACACCTTTTTTTTTAAATAAAATAATAATAAAAAATAAGATTGTTGTATTATTCACAATTAATTTTTGCTGAGATTAGTTGTAAGAAAATAAAATGTTTAATGAGTGATTTTATTCCGTAAGTATGCTTCACCGAATTATAGATTAATTGATGGTTTTGTGCAGCCCGTTATATTATGGAAATTTTAATATGGGCACTTTTATATATATATATATATATATATATATATATATATATATATATATATATATATATATATATATATATATATATATATATATATACATATATATATACATATATATATATATACAGATAGATATACACGTATATGTACACGTTTCTGTTGCTGGTCATATTGCTATGGTATGTAATCGTCATTGTATTTTAACTGGACAGACTAAACTGGTTCCTACAACTTCAAACAAACCCACTTAGGTACCGTGCATATCACGTTACGCTGTATACAAAATATTAAAAACATAGGATTTACAGATGAGAAATATTTTATTCAAAATCATTAAAATTAATCTAACTAAACGTATTAATAATAGCTATTTGTATTTAGGTGCAATATGGCCGAAAATGCAATAGGCACGGATAAATTCTCTTTTAGCACATCACTCAAATGGTGGTAGGGTACTGTACAATTCATAAAATGTTGATACCTCTTAGCGTATAACGTGTTATTATACTTTATGTGACGTGTCTTGAGATATCGTTTTATCGAAATCCGTCAGCGGCCGGACCACTTGTTCTTGTGAGTTAAGTTCATTTACGACTTTAAAACGCGACAGCTTTTACTGTTTCATATTTATGATTTTGGCTTTGGTAGCATACAGTATGACAATCCTTTCGATCTAAAAATGGCGTTATTCCATGGAGAAAACAGAAAAATTTTGCTGAACATCGGACAAAGACAAGAACTAAAATTTACATTAGAGCGACTGAGACACATTTTTATTTTATGGTAGAAAAAATTGGGGAAATTTTGAAATCAACAAAAACTAACCTTAAATTATTTAAATAAATATTTAAAAATCTTTATTTTTAATAATTGACAATTATTTTATATCCCAAAAATTAGTAAATAAATTAATATCATTTTTGTGATGAAAACAAAATATGTTGTTTATATATTTTGGTTAATTTAACGAAAATAACTAAAAAGTGTTCTGCTATAAAATATGGAGGAGAAATTTTTTACAAGTTCGTAAATTAACCTCAAATTAATTTATTTTTTATTGCCCAAAGCATCAAAAAAATGTTTAACATTTTAAAACCCAAACAAGTTACGAAATAAATAATAAATTAGACAAATTTAACAAAAATATTTTATAAATATTAAATTGTACACAATAATAAATCTAGTGAATAAGTTTTCAAGTTTAAAATTTGAGTGCTGCTGTGTGATACTTATAATGGTTACTCCAACGAAAGTGTATTTCGTATTCAAAACACCGTTGTCCACAGTATTCGAGCTACATTTGATTGTGAATTTCATTAAATAATTTAATTTGTTTTGTGTTTCTTTTGTATAATGACGATGAACATGAAGATGAAAGACGACGAATTAGGTCAGTGGCCAGGTACGAGTAGTGTAAATGTTTCGGTACTGGACAATAATGAGGAGTTGAAAGTTTGTTTGCATCAGTTCATGGACAATGTAAGGGGTGATGATTGAAGATCCCTTGGCCAATCTTTCAAATTAATCTGTGTTTTATATATTCGTAGAAAATCAACAAAGAGAATGCATTTCAAACAAATTTAATCGTGATGCATTGTCCAATTTGGTTACAGGCCATCGTAAATATGTCAAAAATTTCCAAGTAGTTGGTGTCTCATTGGAAATATCGAGTAAAATTTATGGTTATCGTGCTATCGTACTATCGTGCTATGTGCTATCGTGCACAACGAAATTATTTGAATGTCTGGTAGTTTATCTCGTATGTCGGCGGTAAAAAGACGGTGAAGGAAATGAGAATGAGAATTACTGAGAGTAAGTAGTAATGATGTGCAGGATCCAAAAGCAAAGACCAAGGCTTAAGCAAAAAAGTGACGTCAACAAAATTCAACCGTAACAAAGTGTAATGGAACGATAAACGGTAAACTAGATACGGTATCTTTCTTGGATCTCGTATCTGCCGATATAAAATCCAAGTTAAGCGATATGAATAGTTTGAATCGAGTTTTTCTAAATACGCTGGAATCAAATAACTTGGAAATTTTATTTGATTACGTTAATCCGTACTGGGATAATACACCAAATGAATTTATATTCAATGAAGACGCACCCGTTGTAAATGAGAAATGGTAATATATGAAATACAAAAAGCTGGACGGCCCCGTTAAAATTCGGACAATATTTAGGGAATACAATGTTAGTGATAAGCCGTGCGACATAAATAAGTACGTATTTGGCTGGAAACATCTAAGTAAGGAATTGCTCTATAACGATCGATCTTTTTATTTTCAGGATGCTGCAATCAACCGCAGGTGATAGTAACATAAATTTAAATGACAGCGATAGTGATACTGGATTTATGGATGATGATTTTATGAAAATCATTATCCATAATGATGATATGGAGGAGCCACAAAAGGTGGAACTACCGCGCATACGATGCAAATGCCGAAATTGACCAAGTGCAAGAGTTGCGAACAAATTGTCCAATTGAATGGATCACAATGAATTTTCCATTGAAGAACTCGATACTCTAAATACAGTGGCGGGTGATAAACGCACCCAAATCGTAATTTATTCTACAACTACCCGTAAATCATCACATAGACGACAATTATTTTGATAGATTATCATATGCCCAGGGAATGGAGCTAAAAACCAGTGTGGTATTAGGTGAAGACACTCCAAACGGAATGAACAAGAACGATGATGTGTGCGACAACAATAGCGATTTCCAAAATGATCATCTGGACTGGACGATGATGAAAACCCAGTTGTAAATCGCAAAAAGTTTGTTTAAAATCCTCTACTCTCGTGTATTTTATATTTATAATTTTGTTTATTTTTAGATCGAAAGGATTGTCATACTGTATGCTACCAAAGCCAAAATCATAAATATGAAGCAGTAAAAGCTGTCGCGTTTTAAAGTCGTAAATGAACTTAACTCACAAGAACAATTGGTCCACCAGCTGACGGATTTCGATAGAACGATATCTCAAGACACGTCACATAAAGTATAATAACAAGTTATACGCTAAGAGGTATCAACATTTTATGAATTGTACAGTACGCTACCACCATTTGAGTGATGTGCTAAAAGAGAATTTATCCGTGCCTATTGCATTCTCGGCCATATGCACCTAAATACAAATAGCTATTATTAATACGTATAGTTAGATTAATTTTAATGATTTTGAATAAAATATTGCTCATCTGTAAATCCTATGTTTTTAATATTTTGTATACAGCTTAACGTGATATGCACCGTACCTAAGTGGGTTTGTTTGAAGTTGTTAGGAACCAGTTTAGTCTGTCCAGTTAAAATACAATGACGATTACATACCATAGCAATATGACCAGCAACAGAAACGTGTACATATACGTGTATATCTATCTGTATATATTATATATTTTATATATATGTATATATATATATATATATATATATATATATATATATATATATATATATATATATATATATATATATATATACATATATATATATATATATATACATATATATATATATATATATATATATATATATATGTATATACATATATATATATATATATATATATATATATATATATATATATATATATATATGTATATATATATATATATATATATATATATATATATATATATATACATATATATATATATATATATATATATATATATATATATATATATATATATATATATATATATATATATAAGTGCCCATATTAAAATTTCCATAATATAACGGGCTGCACAAAACCATCAATTAATCTATAATTCGGTGAAGCATACTTACGGAATAAAATCACTCATTAAACATTTTATTTTCTTACAACTAATCTCAGCAAAAATTAATTGTGAATAATACAACAATCTTATTTTTTATTATTATTTTATTTAAAAAAAAAAGGTGTCGAGCAAAAGCCATATGGAAGCCTATAAAAATGAACAGAAATAAAAAGCGACAGTTAATAACATTTTACCTTCATTATCGGATGTCTGGCAATTAAAATTACAAAAAAATGGTGTGTAGCCTGTTATAAGTCGGTTGGACGAACCACAACTGTTTTGTTACCTAAAATATAATAAAATACAGTATTATTAATATTGCGTTTCGAAGTAGATACATTTTATTGGGAAATAAATTCTTCTGGTAGACATAAACACCGCACTATTTTGCTCGGTACAAAAATTTTATAATAATCAATAATACGACTTTTGCAATTATTTCACAATAACCGAATTCAAATAATTAAGATTTAAGATTTATCAATTTTTTTTAAATGTCAGTGCCGTTAAAATTACAGTAGGAACTTTGGATTTAATGTACATAGTTTTGAAATTTCACTTTTCACAAACTTGAATATCAAATAACTAATTAAACTTATTGTAACTAAACTTACCGTATTTTTCCATTTTTTTTAAATTTCAGTTTTATATTTGTTATTTACCGCAGGAAAACTTTTTTCTTTTAAAAAAACTAACCACAAAATAATTACAAATACAAAAGTTTTTAATCTCTTCTCACGCACTTGACGCTATAAAAATTTGTATAAAATAAAATTACAAAGGGGAAGGGTTTTTTTTTCGTTTGGTTGCTATAAAAAATACTCGAGTTGATATTTTTTCTGAAAAATTTATGGCAGCACATTTTTTTTAAATGTCAGTGCCGTTAAAATTACAGTAGGAACTTTGGATTTAATGTACATAGTTTTGAAATTTCACTTTTCACAAACTTGAATATCAAATAACTAATTAAACTTATTGTAACTAAACTTACCGTATTTTTCCATTTTTTTTAAATTTCAGTTTTATATTTGTTATTTACCGCAGGAAAACTTTTTTCTTTTAAAAAAACTAACCACAAAATAATTACAAATACAAAAGTTTTTAATCTCTTCTCACGCACTTGACGCTATAAAAATTTGTATAAAATAAAATTACAAAGGGGAAGGGTTTTTTTTTCGTTTGGTTGCTATAAAAAATACTCGAGTTGATATTTTTTCTGAAAAATTTATGGCAGCACAACAAAATTTGCTCAGCAAGCTATAATCGGATACGCCCTTCTCCCAAATAGTCGATCTATATTTTTGTCTCGTTTTAGTTTTGCTGAGATAATATTTTTTTCTCATGGAATAGGGCCATAACTAAACAGATCAACAGACATAAAAAAGCTTTTCTCGCGTATAGACAATGCTCGAATAACCCACTATATGATCCACTATAAAATATGTTTATATACTTCAAATTGGACCAAATATGTGTTAATATGTATTAAAATATGTATTAAAACAATGAACAAATGAAAAATACACTTATCTTATGCATCCTTTGGAATCATAAAAGTTCTACACAATGAAGGTTTGCGTGCAATGCATATGATGCATTCAAGCAACGGTATCAAAATACATACATATAAACAAAAATTGTTATGTACATACTCTACACCATTGCAAGCGCACCATACACAAATTATACAACCATACAATATGTATAACTTTTCACTTCATTAACTAAACTCACACAAATTATTATTCACATTATTATTTATTTATCAACACATATATGTATGTTATTAATTTATTAGTTAATTTAAACTGATTTGAATTAAAATATTAATTTATTTAAAGGAGAAACAAAAACACGTCTTTCCTCTACGACGATCAGTCGATCTTTTTTCAATTATTTTAAGCAAATATTTAATTACAAAAATTAAAATTTTTAAATGTTGCGCCATCTTTATTAAAACGACAATAATATGAGAACGACCCTTAGTCATTTTTAGTCGGGTTGCAATCATTTCAAACAAATTTCGTTTGTGATCAAACTAATTGTGATCAATTAAATATTGATGTTAATGAATATAGTGTGCATTATAAGTTTGACTTTTAAATATTGAAAAATTATTATTTATTGTTGGCACTACGCATGTATATTTATTACATTATTTAAAATAACTACATTATTTATAGATTTTTACAGTATTTTAATAATATTTACGTAAAAAATGTAAACAATTAATTTTTACACAAAATTTCACTACAATAAAAATCATAATTACGACAAGAATTTCGTAACTAGAAACTCGCATTGCTTAAATAACCGACCCTTGACGGAGAAGTCCAGAAAAACTGTTAAAAGAATATTTGGTTTTAATTATCTTCGGAAAAGAGGAAGAGGTTTGACACTCAAATTTAATGTGATGTTACAATAAAGCGCGACAGAATGTTAGGTATGCAATTGCGAGACAGAACGTTATTTACAAAATTTATTTTTATTTCAATACAAAGAACTAAATTTTTATAAACATTACAGTATACAAAAAACTATAACATTACAGTATAGAAAAAATGGAACAAGATTAAAATTCCACCTCCACCAGGAAAATTATAGCTTTTGTAATTAACAATTTTTCTGGATATATTGACTATCTCACGTACTTTTGTGATGATACCAGTCTTCTTTTTGACATTATTTGGGCGGGAAGGATTACTCTCAAGGTTGGGACACCGTCTTGTTGGAACCACATATTTTGTAGTCCTCATTGATCCAATTCAGACACAACAAAGTTTTCCAACATGTCCCGATATAGCGGTCATCAGTACCTATTACAATATTGCTTCTAGCATGCTCAAAGAAATGGGCCCAATGAACTGCCCTACAGTTACTCTCGCCCCAATAGCGGCTATTCTGTTGATTAACAAAGCAACCATGACGAAATGTGTTTCGTCGCTCATAATGATTGTTTTCAAAAAATGGTGGTCGTCTTTACTGAGTTGTAAAACTCGAGCACTCCAATTCCGCCGCGATTCATGGTTATTTTCCTGCAGCTCTTGTGTCAATTGAAGTTTATGCGGGTAAAAATACAAATCTCTTTTACAGAATTTTTGACAAACATGATGGAAACATTCAGCAATAATCTGTATAAAGACATCAGTCTTTTGTGGTGTACGTTGGCTTAATTGTCACCCAGCCTTTACTTTATTTTTAAATGAATTAGGAAAATTTTCAAAAGTATTTATTATACGCTGAACGGTTGAGTTTCCCAGCACATGATTAACATGAATAATTTCAACATGCGTCGTGAGATGCTCCATAATACATTTTTACTGACCACTCCTTGCGACTTTATGCATTACGCGCAGCTAATCATAAAGTGCTTTCATACTGACTGCGTTACATTCAAAAATATGACTGTACGATTTATTCATACCGATCGCTTCGATTTTGAACTTTACCATTTGACAGTTGAGCATTTTTATCTCAGTTTTTTTTTAAACTAAATTTAACAAAAATAGTAATTATTAATTATTTTCTTAATTATTAAGAAAATGAGGCCAATTCGCAGGAAGAGGAAGAAAAATGTTGCAATTTATTTATATACATACAGGGTGCTTTTTATTTTAGCAATATATAGCTGGTCTAATGCATTTGCTGAAAATATACCTGTATATGCAGCCACTGATTTAACTTTTTACGATGTTCCCAATTATTTTATTGCTCACTGTGAAATATGTTGATATTTCGGAATAAAGTAATGTTCTTGCAAATTGATCGTAAATATCTTTTGCTCGCCGGTTTCTAACAGCTCTGTTAATGATAGTTTTCTGTCCATTCCCAAGATAAATAGCCAGATAAATAACTGTTTAGTCACATAAAAGATAAAACACCATGTTATCAAATGTTTACCATACTCAACTGAATGCACCTACAATTTTATTTGGAATTTTATGGATATTTTATTGATTTTTTAATCGATAAAATTTGCGATTGGTTCCTACGCTGAATTGAATTTTTAATCGGTAAATACAATAAAATTCTCAACAGAATTATAGCAGGCCTTTGATTTTTCTAGGAGATGATTCACGACGACAATCAGTTCGAACCGATGAGATTATTGATTTGAAAAAATCAGTCTTCTCATCAGGGGCGAGATTATGAAATCCGACCGAAAAAATCGTTTTTTCCAAAATATTTCAATGGACAAACACAAAAGGTTGGAAAAATGGTCAAAGCTGGCTTAGATATTTTGTTCGAAAATACAAAGTTTAACAGCAAAATTGTATTCAACAACTATTTCATAATCGAGCAATTTTGAACGTAAATTTGCTTCTGGTGGCAATTGAATTTCGAAATTTCGTTTATGCATCACTCCACATACATCCACTATATCAAATTTTACTACTTTTAATCAATTTTAATGCGTTTAAATGTTCCTGTCGTAATGCATTTCCCCCCCAGATACTGTATTATATATATTTGAATATTTTCCACATATATTAGAAAAATACCATGTATTTGTAGAAGTAGCGACATACTTCTCGTGATTGTTCCGTGTATTAGTATATTTTCAGTATTCTAGATTAATACACAATCGTCGGAATATACTACATTTAGCGTCAATTTGAATGACAACAACTATACTAAACAATACTTACTTATATTCAAACCACCCCACATTCATCGTCCCTTACAGTTATGGACCGAGGGAAATTTTTTATTAATCACAGCAATCAGTTACGAACCGATGAGATTAACTTGAGATTGATTTGAAATAAATCAGTCTTCTCATGAGGTCGTGGCCAAATAAATTCACGGAATATGTCGCCAGTATGACAAAAGCATAGCATATTTCACAGTACTTTCCTAATCAAATCTGTGTATCGATTTTGTCCCAAAATGTGTGAAAACAAATGAGTGAAACCGGAAAGATATATTAGTAGTATTTATGTTTATATTAGTTAGTGACGCGCGTATAATTGGTTTGCTTTACTATAAACATGCAAACCACGTGTCATTGTTTTTTGTTTATTCTATTAACACTTGATGAGATTTTTGATTCCTATATTGAGGAGCGCGATTGCGCTTCCTGGCACTCAAAGGGTTATCGCTATATTTTTGTGTTGTTTGAATAAATGAAGAAAAATTCCTCATTTTGAAACAATATGATTGGTCGAAAAAATTCTTTAAACGAATGAAAATACAAACTAACGCAACACTGAATCCGCCTTTACAAGATTGTGTTACATTTGAATATTTATGTATTTTCTATTTTTTTTTATAATTAATATTTTATTTTTAAAATTTATGAAGCTTAAATTAAATTTATTTAAAAAAATTTAAACATATAACATATAAACATAACATTAATTTATTATAAAAAAATATTAAATATAAAATACATTAGCATGTTAAATAATGATACTCCACAGCTCGTGAGCAGACGAGATGTGTTGAGAAAAGGATATAAGCACCATAACAATTAATCCGATTCACCTGGATCGCGTTATTTTGGTACTGTCCATCATAAAAATGGCACAAATACGAACAAAAGAAAAATACAAATACAAAGACATAATTGTGTATTATACAGTGTATACGTATTCGACATTTTTTGCTTCACTCATTTTAAATGAGTAAGTCACGGGACAAAATCGATATACTGGAATATTTTTGACAAACCAAGTTTATTTAGAGCAATATATTCTAATAAAAGGTTCACGATAATAAAAATCATTAAAAAAATATTGGAGATCCCTAAGATACATGATGTGAGATTTACACTTCTAGAGATAACAACGAGTAAACTTAAACGATAACATAAAAATTATCCACCCAGAACAATTTAGATAGATATTGATGAACATTTCAGCTCAGTTTTAACGGTAAATCTCTCATATTACATTATTATATGTCGACTTAACATTTTTGAGATATAGACTCTCATTTGTTTATCTCAAAACTTTTATTTTTATATATTTTCCGTCTTTTGTCCTTTACGGTCATTATTTCATGAATAAAAATTTTCTATTATCACGAATAACAATAAAACATGAAAAGTAATTTGAATTTCTTTAAGCTTCATGAAAAATGCGCTATAAATATGACTTTCGAAAAGTTTAATAAGGTGGTAAGCTTAGGGGACTAAGTTATTGCCATTACTATGTACAACAACTGTTTACTGTATCGATCATACTTAACAGTAAAATGATAAAAAACAAGCAAGTCATCTTGATCTTATAACATTAATTCACATATATAAGGGTGACTATCTATAATTCAATCAAAATTTGTGAGGGCGGACTAAATAAATAATAAAAAGTCAATTTTGTGTTAATATATATTTTGTGTCTATGTGATATGCTACAGTCTAAGTGGTTTCTCCTTGAACAGACAACTTCGATATCAAGAATCGAGATAATAAAAAAGGGTGCAACTCACACACAAATTATATACAAGATGCTGCCTGAAATGATGATGGTGTTTATTTTGTTTCAATGGTTTTGCTGCATTTTGTCTGTATACGCTCGTAAAATGCATTTTCAATATATTGAGAATTCATATATATTTTTCATAAGTGCCTAATAGATGAGGAAGGTATACACACACAAAATGGAATATTGATGCTGGTACGATAATGGAAACAATTGTGAAATATAATTAATATTTATGGAAATTATACTAAAAAATATTACAATTTTAAATATGTTGTCATTGTCTGAAAATATTTTGAAAGCTCTTATAATGTTGTGGAAAGGTAGACATATTATCAGTACTACTTTTACACGTTAGTAATTCGTAATTGATTTATAATACATTTAAGTAATGGAAATTCGGTGCGGGCTTTAAATAATTATTTATGATAGGCAAAGCAGGGTAAGTAATTTGAAAATTTTATGATTTGAAAATAATTTACAATTTACCTGACAATTTAGTCATACATTTAATATTCATAATAAAGGGTGTTTTTTAGAGGCGGAGAACTTTAAATTGAAATAAAACACAGAAAAATGTTTTAATATCCATGAATTTGGCTTTATTTAACCGATAATTTAATCTGTCATTGGATCTGGAGATCCAATTTTTACACACTATTTCGGCAATAATGCGTTGAATGTTGGCTTTCAAGTACTCAATTATTTCTGGTTTATCGGCGTAGTCACTTTACATATCCCCAGAGAAAATAATCTAATGGCGACAAATCGCACGAACGAGGTGGAAAGTGAACAGGCCATTTCGTGAAATTAATCGTTCGTCAAATAAACCACATAAAGCGCATCAAACGGTGACTTTTTCTGGATGTAATGGTGTTTCAACAATGGCTTGTGAATATCATCGCTCCAAATGGTTAAGAGTGTGTGAAAATTAGACCTTCAGATTATGCCATTCATGCGCCACATTCATATATTAATGACATTAAATTATCTGTCAAATAAAGCTAATTTCATGGATATTAAAAACTTAAAAACATTTCTCTGTGTTTTATTTCAATTTCAAAGTTCTTCGCCTCTCGAAATACCCTTTATATTAAGGTCAATGTAGAAAGAATTATATATAAACTTGCAAACAGGATAACTGCTAAGTTTGTGGTCAAAACTAATAAATTTCATGGTACGGTACCTTGCAAATTAAAAGAGAGCGGCACGAACAAATGTCGAGATTGCTGTTCTGGTATGATATCGTCCGTCACTGTTGCTTACCTACAAATAAAAATAAAAATGGACAGTTATTTATCTAGTTTAAGTATATTCACTTATTTGGTAAAATCTATGTGAGTATCTGAAACCAATTATTTATTGGATTACTGGCCAAAAACGACACACAGACACTCCAAAATTATACATTGCCCGACATTGACTAAAACTGACAACTGCATGTAGTAAGCGTAGTACTTTTTGATCAACATATGGTTTTTATGGAATAATTCTAATTTACATTTCAATTAGAGTAGTGAGTGTAAGTGCATGTAAAATATGAAAATATGAACATATATATATGAATATATATATAATATATATATATATATATATATATATATATATATATATATATATATATATATATATATATATATATATATATATATATATATATATGTATATATATATATATATATATATATATATATCAAACTTATCAAACACTCTTAAGGGTGTTTTATTTCGAGGTTAAAACTTTAAGTTGGCGGCACTTTTTTCAGGAACAGCAGATTTGACAGCTGACAATAGATTTTTGGTTAGTTTGGTTTGTCATTTCATAATGGATACTCACACTAGAGCAACATTTGCAAATTGTTCAAATTTATTTTGAAAATAATGGTTCTGCTCATGAAACTCATTGCGCGCTACGTCCATTTTATGGTCGACATCCGTCCCGTAAAACCCCATATGGCGCGCACCGAGCAGGCGGTTGGCGCTATAGTGCGTCTAAGGATCTTGATTTTACATGCTTACAAGATTCAACTTGTGCAGGAATTAAAACCATACGACCATCGTTCGCGCCACCAATTATAGATGAATGAGCTGAAGCCAATATTGACATTGATGCAAACTTTCCATAAATATTTTCTTCGGTGATAAAGCTCATTTTTGGTTGAATAGCTATGTCAACAAGCAGAATTGTCGCATTGATACATCTGATTCCAACTAGGCGGGGCTACATGCAAATAGCGCGCGATTCAATTAATTTACTGAAAGAAACATTTGATGAACGATTAATTTCGAAAAATGAACCTGTCAACCGGCCACCTCGTTCGTGTGATTTAACACCGCTGGACTATTTTCTTTTGAGGTATATGAAGTCACTTGTCTACGACCTGAAATACTACGAAGAGTAACCGAAAATTGGACCAGTCGCGGCGGCTACATGTCTGAAATCATATTCAGACATTAATATCACAAAATTATCTTCAAATAAAGTCACATTCGTGGTCATTAAAATTACTTTTCTGTGTTTAATTTACATTTAAAGTTCTATACCTCGAAGTGAAACACCCTTTACTATTAAAATTTATTACGGAATTAAAGCATGCCGAACGAAAACTTGAAAAGCCAGGAGCGACAGCCCCGTTGTTGACAAGACGATTCATATTTTCCATTTCAATACGCAGTACATCTGCTTATTAATAAAACTAATTCAAATTTACTTATGTCTCGGTCTCGTGTGTAATTTACACGAAAGTAAATTATAAATGTATTTAAAGTAAATAGAAAAATAGAAGAACCACCTGTTCAAATATATATTAGAAGTAAATAAAACGAGAAAATGAAAATAACAGCAATCAAAACATGTTATAGAGTTGTGTGCCGTATACTCGCGTCTAAAATAACATCAACACCTACGTCCTTACGTTGCACTCATAAACTGTATTATTTGTTTTTGTTTGAAAATGCAAAGTGAAAAGTGAAAACTTTTTTAATAAAAGATAGCCATGGTAGATACACTACATATACGTACATGATAAATATAATTATTATTTTTTAAGTGTGGTGTTTATAAAATCTAATTTGTTTTTCAAGACAATTAATTGTTTGATAAACGTGTGCTTAAACGAAGGGTCGAAATTATTTTAGATAAGTACATTTATATTTTGCCTTCATAAAAGTGCAAAAATAAATCTATAAATTTGGGGAAAAGCATCTCGTTGTATTCGTTCCGCTTCCGGCGAATTGTAAATTTTGTTACGCCTTCGGATGTATTACATTTCAGATGTTTTAATTGCAGCTTCAACCAACTGAATTGTTTGTTTTGGGGAATTCATTTAGCTGGAAATGTGTTTATATTACCAATGGAAAATGCACAACCTCACTTCTAATATTAAAACAAACACTGAAGACCGTTGATGTGACTCGGAAGTTAAAATTAACTCATTTAAAAAAGCACCCTAAACCGTACTTCTCGTGCTTCTGTTATTCAATTACGTTTTTGTTATGTTTTTGTATTGAACTCCAAAATGTCTTCAAATTTATGAATTTGTCACATATTGCAGCCATCGATGCGCGAAAACGAAACTGCTGAATGTAAACCGAGAGGAATAATTGTTTTATTGAATGTTTCTATAATTAACATTTTACATTTGAGATGAGTCGTGCATTAGCTTTACAGAATACTTATTAACAGTTTTACAGTAATAATTTAACTTATTCTTAACTAAATTTATTTCTAAAAAAAAATAAAAAAATTACTCCAAACTTTAACACAACATTACTGCAAAGTAGAAAACTACAAAATAAAATTTCATCAATAGAAAAATTTAATGTGGGGCTGGATGTTATACCATCACTATTTTCGACTATCGATTTAGATTATGTCTTATGGTATCCATTGCATTTGAATTGGATTTTCATTTGTCTTTAGAAAAAAAAAACTAAATATCTAAAATGAACTGACCAAACTATTTTGGTTGCATTCATCTGTTTAAAGCATGACCTTTTGATTTTTATACGTTTAGCCTAATAATACTTTGGTGAAGGCCGCTTATACATTTTACTGCCTAATCGAACATTGGGTCCGATTCTGACAATTTCAAATTTTATTTTATTTTTTTATGTTACATACATTTTTTAAATGAAAAATAAAATTTTAATTTTTGTCATATTCTATTTGGTTCATTTTATTTCATATCTTACAATAAAATGTTTTAGTACATTTTTGTTTGTGTTACTAAAAGTTTATATGAAGGGTATAAACATCTAGTAGACACAAGTGCGATCTTGTTCTTATGTTTATGAAACTGTCAGTCAAAGCTCCATAAGTATGTGTGATTTGAAAGGTAAATATAAATTGAAAACTATAATTATGTGTGATTGATTCAATATACATAAATATGTATAAATAAATTGTCAAATTAATTCCATACAAAAACCATTTTTGTATAATGTAGCAAAGCGTCAACCAAAGACATCGAAAGAACAGTACGAGCTATACGTTCAATTTATCGAAGAAAATATTGAAATGATAACCAGAAAGGGGACCTACCAAACCATACAACATCTATGGGATCGTTTAACAAACATGTTAAATGCAATATCGGGTCCACAACGGTCTAAGAAAAATTGGAAAAAAGTATACATTTTACGTTTATTATTCGTACATATTAGCCGTATTTCTTGACGCTTGATCTGATCCGGTTCAGTTCAAATTGCATGAAACAACGCTATGGCTATTTCAAAATTTGTGATCCAAAACAAAATTTGAATCATGTTTTCCATATACAATTTGAACTGATCTGGATCAATGGGTGTCATGAAATACAGCTATTATAACGAAACTTTGAGTGAATTTGTTAAAATTGTCGACGTAGTTGATTTTTTTAGATGTTTGGAAATTGGCGCAATAGTCTCTGCTTTTTCAGTTCTTTATTGTCTTTCTTTAAAATTGTAAATTCTTATTTCAATTTAGTTGTAAATTCCTTGATTTCTCTTAAATGTTCACGGAGTTCGGCGTTTTCCTTCTCGTAATGAAAGTTATTTCCAGTTGAAGATTTTGGTGATCTTGATAATTTGGAGCTTCGTCCAAATGGGTTAAATTATGATTGAACCACCCGAGAATCCGTTGGGCCAGCCTTCGAACCTGTATGGATTTGGCAGCATCTCTACTGCTTTATCCCCTGGGTTATTACACTCCGTATTTATTATAATTATTTCTTTGTAATTATTGTTTTTGATAAGCTATACCACCCTGATACCCGGTTGCACTTTGCTACTACCGAAGCAGTACTCGCCTCTCCGCGACGTGGACGCGGCTACCTAGGTCTTACCTAGGTATACACAGAGACAGCGGAAAAGCCCTCTGAGTACCCTAGGCTGAGAGGCTTCATGGTTTATATTTTTAATTTTATTTTGTGGGATTTTTAGTTTTCTCACATTTTCATTCATGATCATTTATACCAAATTGATGTTCAAGTGACGGTTTATTATTAGAAGTGAAAGTAGATGGTAATGGGCAAGTTGGATGGAGAAATATCGACACTAAAATCTGCACTCGACTGCAGAGATGCAAATCTTAGTGTCGATCCATTTTCCAAGTCAGTGTACAGGTTAACATGTAGCTTCCAACGTGCAGATGGTAAGTTATAGCAACAATGGTCCATTGCGACTGAGCGGTTTTAGAAAAAGCATTGATAGTCTAACTGAAATTATTGGATAATTTTAACAAAATAGGGATCCAATCAGACCAATTAAAGTGTACACCAATGTAAGAAATATAAGCAGTAAGAAAATATAACAATTAGAAAATCGTTCAATTAGCTCGGTACAGCTTTTTACAGTTTCAAAATGATGTTCATTTATTTTTCCTAAATGAAAAGCAATATGAGTTGGCCAATATACTATTAACAAATGAAGCCGCTCTACATTATGTTTAACTACACTATAACAACCGACTATTAAAATATGACATTTTTATTTTTTACAAAATAAGAAAGTAATTATGTATGTCTATGGACGAGTTGTACAACAAATATTATCGTCGTTGGCGATCTTACATTTGTCCATGCAAGCGCATGCACATATACTCGTATATGGGACATTAAAATCTAATAAATTTTCATTAAACTTCAATAAAAATTAAAAGTTTTTATTTTTAAATATTTATTTATTTTCTTATCTCTAGGAAAAAACTGTCAATTTCGAAAATACATATAATACATATTATATGTGTCGACTATCGCGATAATATTTTTTTTATTACATTTCATATTTTTATATATGGAATAGTTGTGTCTATGATAAATGTAGCAAGATAAGCATATGAAGACGCGATTTGTAGGGAATAAACTTTGTATTATCGATTTACGGTTGAATTGTTTCAATTCCGATTATATAAAATAGTGTCATACAATGTTTATTACTAATAACACACACAGTTGGATCAGCGTCCCACACAAACTCATCATCCCTAACTATGCCTACAAAAGTATGTAGGTGTACAAATTTAAACCACCCATCGTTTAGGTTAATACTCCAAACTAATATACTTTAAAATTTATAACATCTTTTTCAAACTAATTTCTTCCTTTTTATTTAACTGTTATAGACATATAAACATTCATCTTATTGAGCAACAATCTTATTGAGAATGTGTGTAAAGCTAAATTCAAAAGAACAACTGTGGATTGTATAGTGGAGGGCTAAGCATGTTAAATTGTCACCATAACGAGAAAAACCTCGAACAATACAAAGCTGGTACGACCCACAAGGTCCAACATAAATTTAGAAGTAGATTGAGAAAAGGAGTGATTTGTGGGTCCCAATAAAATATATAATTTATGTTAACGTTATATTGTGTGTTCGTTAAATTTGAGGGTTAAACGATTTCATTTTTGTATTGATGATTTTAGACCGCACAGATTAAAATAGTATATAAAGTTTAAATCAATTGTTAAAGGATAAGTTTATTGAAATTAATAATATAATCCGAACAAATAAACCACAGTTGTGATCCTAATTATGGTGGCACGAGTTTATTAGTGGTGGTCACGAATGAATTTAAGATATACATGGTGAACAGAAAGTTCAAATACAAATATAAAAACGCATTAAATAATTAACCTAATGACTATTAATTGTTCATAACCGGTGTTTAAGAATTATTCCCCTTTTTGTCTTCTTAACGAGCTTCAGCCGTTTTTATAAAGCAAGGCGTTACGTGTATAACCACTAGCGTTTTGTTCTAAAGTGTTGTTTAAAATGGTGGCATAATAGAAGATGTATGATTATTCGCCTTTGATAGCATGTACGACCACACAAAACAATCCAAAGGATTAATATCAGGTGAAGGATGAGGCAATTCCTTATAAGCCGTGTGTACTGGCTCTGTCTTGCTGGAAACAATAATACTTAACTTCGTAGAGAATGTCGATGTTTGGTAACAGAGTTTTCTGCTAAATTTTCTCTAGGTAGTATTTTATGTTAATTTTCACTCCTTTTTCTATAAATTTTAAAGGAACTTTCTTATTTATCGTGCAGCAAAACCATAATAGACAAAGCACACTGTTGCCGTGGTATGTATTTCTTGCCTTCTGGAATAGTTTCTATTATTACTAATTAAACTCGATTGTTCTCTTTCTAAGATACTCTTTCATGCCAGTTTTCTTCCACATAATAATGCAAAAAATAAATATTTTTCAAATTATGCACAACAAATGACTGAGAGATTTTCAAGTCTGGAACTATTTTTCTAGTCGCCGTGGATTGCGCCAAATTTGGTTCCGTACTCTTCTGATGTTTCGGCGTCCACTTCTTTTACAGTCATTAAGAGAGCGAGTATCTATGAACCGTTTTATAATTTTAAAAGCGGATCTCTCCTGATCCCCAGATACTGTAACGATTAAAAAGTTAAACAAATTGGCGATAATGTTTCGACATGACTAAATTTATGATTTAAAATTTGTATTCGAACTTATTGTTTACCGTGTAGATGTAAATATATTATAAAAATCGGTTAAACGGTATCATTCATACCAATTATCCGAATCAAAATATTTTAAAATCATAAATCCAATTTATTGTAACTGAATTTAGTCAGGGTTTATATAAACTCAATAAGCAACAACAATAAATAATAGTGATAACAGCAAAGTTATACCTGGTTAATTTGATTGGTTCATTAAATCATTTAATAATTTGATTGTGTGATAAAATCGTGTTTGAACAAACTGGGAGGTATCCATATTCGCCATTTTAATATCAATAGTATTGTGCACAAGCTTCATAATCTTCAGTTCGATTAAAAAAGGCTTTTCGAGCATCGATTTATTTAGAAATGAGAAAATTGATGTAATCTCTTACCGACAATGTTTAACTGACATTAAATGTGCTTTGGTAAAAAAGAACAAATTTCCTTCTGATAATAGTAATCAGATTACAAGTTGCAATCGTACCGATAATGCGAATTCTAAATGTGATTCGTAGTCAGTCCTGCCTGCACAATCAGCAGATAGAAAAACGAAAATAACAGAAAATTAAATTCATAATTTAGATATCGTTTGTTGTTCTGGTCAAAAACAAATGATGCCAATCTTAAATTAAGGAAAGTGAGAAAATTAAAATTTCAATTAACGTGGCTAAAACGTTTCCCTTATTTAACATATACATGCAAATTCAACCAAGGCGGGTAAATAGGAGTCGTCAAAAATCGAAACCAATAGTTACAAAACCATTTAACCCTTCGGCGTGGAATAATGTATACATGTACGTCATGCATAAAATCATCTCTACTGCGGAGTGACGTACACGTGTACGTCATTACAAAATACGAACTTTAACAAGACATCGTGAACTATTTTAGATGCTATTTGTATAAAGTGCATCCAGCACATTGTGCACAGATATTTTTTTAAAAAAATAAAGTTAAGCAGAAGAGAAAACTGAACCTGCAGGCATTTTTGAACTATTTTTCCCAATTGAATTTGCTAAAACTATTGCTGAACAAACAAATATATACGCGCAACAGAAGAGAGCATCGCTAGGTATGATTTTCCGTCGCAGATCACGAATGAATGAGTGGGCAAACGTAATAGCAGAAGAAATGTAGAAATGTATGTAGTATTTGGATTATATATGCTGACGGGAATAATTCAAAAACCGACGATTCGATCTTACTTTCCTAAACAGAACATAATGGATACACCCATCTTCAAAAACATAATTAGTTTGGATAGATTTGAATCTATAACCAATTTTCTTCACTTTGTTGACAATGACACCATCAATGCTTTTGAAGGTTCAAAGAAATTATTCAAAATGTATCCTGTGATAAAGCATTTGAATAATCTATTCCAAAAATATTATTTACCTGGGAGTAACGTTTCAGTGGATGAATCTCTCACATTGTGGAAAGGAAGATTGTCCTTCAAATAATTTATTCCGCTGAAATCTGCCCAATTTGGGCAAAAGACATGTGAACTTTGCGAATCAACAACTGGGTACTTATGGAGATTCATAGTGTATACTGGAAAATATTACGAATTTACGTCATCTCTCAAAATTGTTCTACAGCTTGTACAACCATTATTACATAAAGGCCATACTGTATGGATGGACAATCTCTTAATCTTAATTCCGTATAACTGGCGAAGGAGTTAAAGACGTGGGGTACAGATTGTGTGGGAACGCTACGCCTAAATAGGAAAAATATACCCCCTATAATAAAAAAGACAAAATTACGAAAAGATGAAATTGTAGCCCGACACTGTGATGCCATAACCATATTGAAATGGATGGACTAAAAGTCCGTTACTATGATTTCGACATATCACGAGCAAGAAACTGGTGTTATAATAAAAAGGAACAAAGTTACAAAACCTGTAACTATCATAGATTACAACAAAAATATGGGTGGAGTGGATTTGAAGGATCAAATGTTAGAAGGCTTTTTATTGGAAAGAAAAATGCATAGATGGTATATAAAACTATTTAGAAGGTTACTGAATACTGATATACTAAATAGTTTCATCATTTACAAACGCAATAAACAACAAAAAGTCGACCATTTAAAATTTTGAGTTCAACTGGTAGAACAAGTTTTTGCGAAATATATAAATAAGTTCCAGAGAAAGGTTTCAGGAAGACATTTTCAAAATAAAAATTTATGAAAACTTAGAGATCGTCATTTTATTGAACGAATTCCTCCAAACGAACTCAACAAAACGGAAAGCCGCAAAGAAGATGTGTTGTTTGCTACAAACGTGGACGCAGGAAAGAAACAATTTACTGGTGCCCTGATTGTGAAGCTGGACTATGTTTGAACTCGTGTTTCATATACCACATATCGTTCATATACCACACACGAAAAAATTATTAATGAAATACTTTTTTGTTAAAAAAAATATTAAAACAAAAAACATTGAAACTAATATTTAAAAATGTTTGTTTTATTAAAAAAAACTATTTATTAAATAAATTACAAACAATATGATACACATTTAAAAGTTTATACTTTTCCTCCTCCCGCAACTCACATAGTAATTGAAACTTTTAGCTCCCACGCGGAAGGGTTCATAACTGAAAAGATGTCATCGAGATATTTGGATTTTGTTGGATACAAATCCAACTCTATTGATGCCGACAATTTCATTGTAATTTTCAAGAGATGGGAATAGATCTCATTATGATAAAAATCGACTCTGGCCGTGCTAAGAAAATCGCTGAAAATAAAACTAAATTAACACCTATAATACGTGGCAGTGCACAGTACAACTGGTAAAACATTAGCCAGAATTCCGTCAGAAACGTTAACAGTTCTAGGAATAGACTGTACATATTTGGTACTGCTCCTATGGGCTGGAACTTTCAAGGTGTATAGGTGTCAATACCATTACAATGTACCAACATACATTATACGTTCGCTGCAGTGCACAATCTCTAAACTTAGCTCTTGCTCATTGCTGTAAATGTTCGAAATTAAATTGAAACCATAAAATTTGTTGAAAATTTTCTAAAAAGCTCACCTACACGGACTATTCAATAAAATTAAAAAGCATCTTCCGATCACTAATCTAACAGCTTTGTATGAAACACGTTGAGTTAAACATCACGAAGGCATAATAAGATTTTGTACAAGCAATTACTTAAACACTAGAAGAACTTGAACTTATTTAAACTATCGAAATCTCTTCAAACGCTTTGCAATTGCACTGTACTATTTTGACAAGTGAATTTATCATCAGTATGGTTTGGTATAACTGCTTCGATTGACTATATTTATGCAAAAGATACAAGCTATTATGTGGTCTGTCAACAATTGTTGAGTACGTGGATTTTATCATTAACCAAGGGAAAAACATGAATAATCAAATAAAATCATGAAATAATTAATTATTGATCAGTGGGCGACCAAGTATACATAAAACTATTCAAATTAGTTGGTCATTAAACCAATCGTTATTATTGAAGCCTCTCCAGAACAATATTTTCAGATTGCAATTGTAATCCGTTTTTCGATAGAACAATTGACATACGGTGGCAGGAGAAGACTTCTCTTCAACTGAAGTTATGGAAACAAAGCTGGATTCAATAATCTTAAGATATCCATCACCATCACCCACACAACGTTATCGAATCATTATCACAATGCCATATTTCCAATATATACATTCTTTTAAAAATTCTTGCAACTTTTATATGGGCAAAGTCGCGCCAATAATTCGTCTCAATAATTTTTGGCCGAAATCGGTCCACCGGAAGTGATACTTTCCATAGGAGCATTTACGATTTTTTGCAAATATTTTGAAAACCGTATAGCTTTTATGAAAATATGATTAAAAATAAAAAGATTGTTAATTAAACTTCAAACAAAATTAGTGCACATCATACTTTAAATTTTGCCAGAAATGACTAGTTTTGAACAAAAAATTTATTTCTCCAAAATTCGGCATCTCTACAGCTTTTTGTGGTGGACATCTATATATCAGAAGTGGCAGCTTCCATAAGACCTTTATCAATTTTTCCCATGAAAATTAAATTTTCTAAGAGAGGATGACTTTATTGGTTTTCTGTAATTTAAGCAGGAATAAAGATTTTTGATTATAGAAGAAAATGTTTATCACAAATCCAGGTAGGTTTAATTTTCCACTTAAGAAATTAAGTGTGATGTATTCGAGATCTATGTACATTTATCGTAAAAGAAAGTCGGGTGTTGGCCACCATGATTGCACCCCTCCATTTTTAGGTGAATTTCGAAATGTGACCAACTGGAACATAATTAAGTCTGATTGAGATTCTGAAATATTTTCAACAGGAACAGTACTAAACCCTCATAACTGAACTATGAGATCTATGAAATCTAATATGATTTTTACAATATTTTCAATTAGGATTAAATTTTAAAGATGTATTTTATTCATGATGACTATTTATTTTAATATTTATTTTGAATCTATTAGAATCGATCATTTATAATTTATATTAAAAATGGAAAGGCTCAGGAAAATTTTAGAATTTTATAAAAATTATTTTAGATATCACAAATTAATTATACCAGACAGCCATAGAAAACATAATAAATTTGTATTCTGGTGGAAAAAATTAAGGTGATTTATTTCACCGGTAAGCTGACAGTAAAATGTAAAATTTACTGTATTGGTAGTGGGTGATTTCTATTATTTTCTTTTTGGTAGACATAGTACGACTGGATTCGCCATATTTTCAACAAAAAACAGTTTCTCAATGAATAATATTGATAATGTGGCGAAAAAGTTGACAGACGAGTAAGGAGCAGAGGGTATTAGGAGATTCGTTGACTCTGAAATTCATAGAGCTAAATAATTCACAGACAGCTCAGCTCGCCAATTCCTAAAAACATTTAGAAAGAATTAAAACTATTGATGTTACAGAACTAGTCCAGCAAAACCACAATTAATATTTTAATTCGAAAAATAAACGAACGTATAAAAATATCTGAAGATATTATATTTTAAGTGTATTTTACAGTTTCATAAACCTAAGGCCGGCGGTGTGGCTCCGGGAATACTAGTCGAATGGAAATTCGGTCAAAAATTAAAAGGTAATTCCGATCAAATTAGTTTTTGACTGCAATAACCTTATACAAGATATTTCAATCAAAAATTTAAATAATAACAAGTCAGGTTTTATTTACTTATTTGCGGGTTTGACTGAACTTCTTTTGATAAAAGGTGTTTGAAACTGGAAAGGAATTTCATTCAAAATTGTGAAAAAAGTTTAAAAATTTGTACAGCGGTTCAGAAAAGTTTGTTCTTTATGTAATCTGATGCCTATACATGATTTAACAGGAATAAATTCTTGGATAAAAATGTATGGATCTTTTTGAAGTTTGTAGACAACTTGTATATTGTTGAAAACCAATTTGTGCTAGTGAATATTTATAATTTTGTGTTTTTAAAATGTTAAATAATTCGAGACATTAGTGAAACTAAATATTACTAATAATTTGACTCTACTAAATAGATCAACAATCATCCGTCAAGAATTAAAACATTCAGTTTCGATCCGATTAGATTAATGATTTTAAAAAATCAGTCTTCTCACCATGCCATGCGATGTCATTCCTTTCAAAGCTGACATTTATGTTCAGTATTGGTTTGGTGATTTGTCCACCATAGAAAGTTACACAGTTGCGCACTGTTTAGAAAGATGTGTACTAATGAACTTACGTTTGCTGCGTAGTTTTATACAAAATAATCGCTGGTAACAAAATGAGAGAAAGTTTTGTTCAAATCCAAAAATTTTTTCAAATATATAAAAGGTAATATATTGCGCATAAAGATGGCGGGTATCGAAAGTTTCATATAGTTTGAGCAGATGCACTTCGAGAAAAATATATTTTTCAATTTTGTTGCGCCATTTTGTTTATTTACCACTAATTTAGTATACTGTGACTTTTGATAGCAATAAAAAAACAATTGATAAATGAACAGTCTTCAATTTAATACTGACAAAAACGATATAAAGATTATCAGTAAATAGTTACAAATCCCAGCTTTTTGTTAAAAGCACTTCATTCCAAGGATTTTTATTGTGATATATTTGTAATACTACTGGGTAGTTGAATATTAACCAATATACAAGAAGGAAAATTATTTTATAATATGTCATGGTGTTAGTGGCCACATATATATCAATCAAAATACATATCACGAAACGGTGCTTCACTCAAAACGGTGATTGAAAATCTTATCATGGAAATTGTCTAGTCCAACTACAGCAAGGGTATTTTAGTCAAACGATTGCCTGACCCAAAAATCCTCCTATCGAAGTTAAGGTAGTTTCAATCATAAAATTTTTATTGAAAATTTTATAAGTGAAACTCTTCATTTTTTCGCTTGAATGTTTAACAACATAATATATTTTTAATCTGCTGAGACGAATTAACTGCAACGAGCAAAATAATAACTGATAGCTATTAAAAATAATTATTCTCCATATAAACCTATTATCCTCCCTATGATAAACATATCCAATCCAGAATAGCCAAATATTTAAATAAAATAATTGTGTGTGTGTTCTTTAATAGAAGCCTTCCACTGAGGTTCCTGAGCAGCGGAGCACGAATTTCGCTCAATAAATGATAATTTAAATCTACAACATACTTCACAAATAACACCGAAACTTTTATCTACTAAATGAGTACTTTTATCTACATAATTTACTAAATGAGTTACAGTCTGAAGCTAAATAAAAGTGTCTAATAAGAAATTATTTTATAATACAGTTTTAGCCATACGACAGTTGGACCTGTGCTAGTAAATTTACGTTCCCTCTCTTTCTCTCTCTCTCTCTCTCTCTCTCTCTCACTTTATTAGATCACCCGTAAAATACATGTAAATTCCAATCCCATCCCAATCTAATCAGTACGGACAGGTATGTCTGAATCGTGATAAATGGGATTTAATTATCAAGAAACCTTAATTAACAGGAAATCTTAATTAAATTGTACATCCAGTTTATTGTTAAACAGCTTGCCATGTTCTAAATATAGAGACTATATGTAATATTCCCTCTGACCGTATAAATGAAAATTGTAATTAATTTGGGAACCTTAAAAACAGAATCACTTATATATGTATGTGTGAATATATTTTGCGTGTATATACGAGTATATTGAAATATTGAGAATAGTTGGAAGATGAAAAATATTATATATTAATATTATATATATAGCTGTATTTTACTATTGTTTCTTTCGACCTGATTCCTACCTGTGGATTTTCCTGCCAATATATCTTGTTAACATTCTATTGTGTACGTGTATAAGATTTACAAACTGTCTGCGATTTATTATTTCGTTTTGCGATTTGCTCTAATTTGAGTACTCGTCTTCTAGAGATGCGTTATTAATTTGTTGTGCTATTGATTAGTTGTGATTAGAGAAACTACCGTAGTGATATTGATTATACCACATAGCGCGCTGATTTTATTTTAAATTATACATTATCGATCAATCATATGTATATTTATATAAATTGCGGTAGGAAAATTATTTGAAATGTTTTTATATTAATTCACGTATATTTATCCGTTATTTAATTCAGTCCAGACAGTTTTTGTTTTTTGTTGTTTTTTTTTTAAATTAGATAATAATACATAATAAATGTTTTAATATGCAGCGGCATGATCTAATTTGGAATTAATCGCAAATCACATGATTCTTATTTATTAATAATATTACAAATGTGTTTTGTTTATAAAATTAAGTGGAAAATTTAAATTCACCACATCTTTCTTAAATCTTTGTTTTGTTTCAATTATCAACCCACAAACTTCAATTCAAAGAAAATTATTATATTTTGTTTTATTAAATTAAATAAGAATTTGATTATAGTTCATTGTCGTAACGTAAGTCAGCACCCAATATTTTACTCAATTACTTTGGTTGATATATAGAAAATATAATCATGATACACCTGTTATTGGCACGTGCGTCTTAACAAAAATCGACCAACTTTTATAATTTACTTAATAAAAATAGGATTAAAATAATTGTTTTTTTATTATAATTGTAATAAAAAGAACGATTCGATTAAATATTTTTATAGAAAATAATAAAAAAAATTTATGATAAAAATTAAACATATAAAATAATCTAAAATAATATTTTATTGCCAAGATAAGATTTAAGATAAATTAAAATTTTATTACTATGTATATTTCAATATTATCGTTTGGTTGTGTGCTTTTAATATTTTCTCATCTTTCTTATTAATTATTTATGCAAATGTAGCCTGACGATATTATTTAAAATCTTGTAAATGGAAAATCGTATTTATATTTGAATATCAGAACGATTGCTTAGCAAAACAAATATAGATTAATCTTTCAGCAAGGTTGGACCGATAAAATGGCGACAGAAACACTTAAAATCTATGACAATAAAAAATTAATAATAATATTCAAAGCATTAATAATTTTAATCCTCCCGATCAATTATATTGGATAAATACAATGGTGGTCGCAGCAAAAGTTCTTTGGTGACGGAACGTAGAAAATTGCACAACCCCAACAGAAAATATGCATATACTAATCCAAAATCAAATTATCAGGTGCGAAACACACAACGGCAATGAAAATCATTTTAGATTTTTGAGGGGATTGATGACCGAAGAAGGGCGAAACAATCTAACCGTACGATACACGGCCTCGTATTCGATTCGTACTCAATATATTAAAAATAATGAATGGCTATAATTACTTTATTACAAACGAAGTAGTTTAAATGAAACCATAATTAAAGGCACAGGCAATTTCTTGTATATCCCAGTTGGAAATTTGTCGCGTGTGAATAATATTTTACGAAATACGCGTTTCTATTTCTTACCCCTGAAATGAGTATGAATATATTTTGTCGAATTTAAGCGAGCATGTGGACTAAATCACTAATCTTTGATAAATCACATTCTAAAATGGCTTGACCACGTTCAACGACGAGTGCGAGCCATATCATATGCATTTCTTCTTTCATGACTGTGTCTTAAGCGAAACATGTACGACAAGTGTTTCTCATCCTGTCACTTACTTACAAATAGCGTAGGTCGAGAGACAAAATAAAATTTGCGTTTCTTCTCTCGTGGTGAGAACACCATCGATATTGTTTTTTTACGGTGTTAATATTTTGCTTGTCGAATCGGTAAGTAAACATTTTGTAATTGTTGTAGTACGTGGAAACTTTGTCAATTACACTAGAAAAATGTTTATAGCTGTATCATACGATAGACTCGTATGTTGAAATTCAAAAACTAAGGTTTATATTATACACCATTGAAAAAAAAAATTGAAGGTACTTTACTGAATCCTTCATAGAGCTAATATTCAAGGAATTGTGTAATAAAATAATTTTCACTGCCTAGTTTATAAGAACAAAATTTCAAAAATTTCCATTTTCTATCACTATAGACACTGCCTAGTAATGGCAGAGACTATTAGTTCTAAAAATTTACAGGCAAAGATGATTAAATTTGCCAATTTGGCATATTCAGATTAGAACGACGTACTGTTGTAGAAAACGGAGGTCGTACTGTTGTGAACTTGTTTTACTTTTAAACTAAAGTAAAGTCACAGTTGGGTGTTGGTCGCAATTATTATACGCCCTTAAAAAGTTCCCGATTCTTCACAACTGGCACAAACAGCGGCGTTACCTAACGAAGGAATTTATCAAGAAGCGCTTACTGCTTTATATCGAAAATATAATTCTCCATCGATATTTTCTACAGATTTAGCACCGCGATACCCCGAAGTAGCTAATTTAGCTAAATTTCCCGGAGCTCCGCCCGGAATTTAAATTGCTAGTCACAATCGTGACTTGCTGAAAAAGAGTACAGTGGCCCTAAAGTAGTCATAAAGGGTTTCAAGAAGATTTAAGATAAAATCAAGAATATTTTAAAAATATGAAAATAAAGTTGTGACTTGCATTACGTAATGTATAGATGTAAGTAAAAAAATTATATCATGTTGTTTTGATGTTTTTGCATTTTTCTCGGTGATGGTATCCACAAAAAACGGATCTAGATCAAACAAATCGAGTTGAGTTAATAAAACATAAAAATTAATTTTGAATTACCCAGGTTAGGGTCAATCCTTCAGTTTAGGAAAATCCTTCTTCTTAAGGTCCTCAATTAATTGAATCTTGCCTTAATTGTGTATGTTAAGTTTGAACAAAAGTTGAAATTAGATTTCGTTTTTACCAAAATCATAATTACTATATCAAACCGTAAACGCGTCACACCTAACGATTAGTCATCAGAAAAAAAACCGGAGCAAAAATACTTTGAACCGAGCTATTATCCACCACAGTTGAATTACTTTAATCAATCGATACAGGTATAAGTTCTAAAACCAAATTCAGGTGATTTGACTTTTCATATATAAAGAAATTCTCACTTTTAAATGTGATAATTGTTTATTTAATTTTATCATTTAAAATTTTTTAACACTAAGGCGACCACAACAACAGAATAGAGATGCATGTCATTTATTATATTTTCCCATAGAATAAATCACTCGAAGTAACGAAGTGGTAAAATAAAATTGTGTTGATAATTTTTTTTGAGAAAGGCGCAGACGAAAATTTCAACCAAATAAATACAAAAAATTCTGTCAGATTATACATTATGTAAAGTGTATTTACATTTACCATACCAAGCTCAGAGTGTCTGTATATAGCTAAAGCATAATACAAATAACATAAATTGATGAAATTTAATCAATTTGTCAAGTTTGATACTTTTATTGGTTTTGACGTGTATTCATTTGAATATTATATCCGTTCTGTTTATTTAAGTTATTTAGTTTATGATGAATTGATTGATGATAATAAGTCGGGATTTAAATTTCCTTCTATATATACCATACATATATGCAGGGTCAGTTTAAAATATTTTTATTGTGAATCATAAAATAATATTTAAAATATTTATGGACAGTTACACAAAACATATTATTTATACGTTTAGGGTTTGTCAATATCTGTCTGTGTTGATTTAATGTATTTTATTGAAATATATAAACACAGACGCGATGTGACCTTGTATATTAAGTCCCGCGCGCCAATTCTGCATATGGAAGAATTAGACATACTTAAATAATCAATAAATTACACATAAACGTGACCGTTACATAAATTCTAAATTTGACCAAAAACAACCTTTCTGTTTACCATTCTTACATCGTACCGACAATTTATCCCAAAAATTATAGTTTGTGTCCTTGTTATACCGTATATACACAAAACAATTGCCATTTTTTAATTTAATAATAAATCAAGACGTGTTTCTTGTACAACTTTAGGGATTATTTCTAAACTCATCTACTTTAAGGATGTATCTAAATTAAACTTACCTAGTTAGAATAAGGACCTTGTTTTATCTTCATTCTTGAATAAATTAACGAAATATCCAAGCCATTTAAACGATTGCAGATGGTAATTAGAAAATGTGTATCTGGTTGTTTTGTTTTATATCCCTTTTATTATCCTTATTGATTTAATATTTATAATGAAACTGGTATTTTTTTTAGATTTACCATTACACCCTTAGAGAAAGGCATCGCCGTTAATATAGAATTAAACGATCCGCTTGTTATTTTTCTTTTCCGTTGTTGGGATACGACTGCATAAAGGGCAAGTGTATTTTGTTTGATATTCGATATAACGAGAATGTGTTACAACATTTTTTTTGTATTTTTCACTAAAAGGTTTCCAATTTTGATAATTAAGTATGTAAAAAAAATTGTTAATTGGGTATAAACGGCATTTGCTACCCGAAATGGAATATTGTAAGGGTTCTATTTTTCGGTGATGATTTTATTTTTCCAAATCATTTGATGTGAACCGCATAGTATAAATTTTTAGGACAGAGTCAATATAGTAACCAAAATCATATTTCGAATAACTAACCGCTTTATATAATATATCATAATGTTCTTAGACGAAAATGATGGATGGTGATTAAAATTATGAGATTAAAACGTTTCGATTAACATAAAAGTTGGCGGTTGCTATACTAGATGAAAAAAACTTCATTACCTGAAATTTGAACCCTCTTATCAATCGACATTGGATGATTGTTTGACTTATATTTAAGTTGCATTAATTGAGTTATTGATAAATTTAAAATACTTGCTCAAGCAGTCGAGGGTCTCTGCAAAAAAATACATTTAGCAAATGTTTAGCATTTGAAAAGATTTGACTAACTTAAATATTTTTAGAACCGAAGTTAATTTCAGTAAATATAATTATTATTTTGGATATCACGTCTAAGCCTTTCTGCCCTAAAAGGGCACAGTTAGGGTCTTAACGGAGTATTCTGAATGACAGGTTTGGTACTAAAATAACGAGTCATGCGGTAAACTTTTATATCTCTCTACAATGTATCATTTCCAGTTGAATTGTAAATATTAGGACGGGTAATTTGGCCAATTTTCTTTGTGTACTTTGCGTTTGTTCGGGAAAGCTTTAGTCTTTAAAAATTTGTCGTCATCGTAGTATTAAAACACGGATATGTTCGTTTTAACTTCATTTAGGAACTGTTTATGAAGCTATATAATTATTATGAAGTGAAGAAAATCAATCAAATAATGGCTTTAATTTAGTAACGTGAAGGGTAACTCAATTAAGATTGTAAACGGTTGGTCTTCACTTAAACCAATGGTCGCACCAATGATGCACAAATGACGCAAAATTAATTTGTGGAATTTTTTAAATACATATGTATCAAAGTCATAGATGCACAGTTTCGCAGTTGAACAATCGATTTCGAAAATTTTTGAAAAAACAGATGTTCTTTTGATGATAAATTCTAATCAATTTGCTTGTGAAATATGTAATGTGTATATTGCAAAAACGATGTTAAAATTAAATTTTATTCAAATTAACGAAAGATTTCTTCAAATTTAAATTCTGTATAAGATACCAGAAAATTTCCAGCAGAAAAAATTTGTTTTTGCTATTCATCGCTAGAGGCAGCACTATCACAAAAAGGAAATTTTTCAGCTGATATTTTTTGAAACCAGCAGAAAATTTTTGAAATTTTTAAGCAAATCAATAATTCTGACCAGCAGAAAGTTTCATGAAAAATCAAATAATTAATGAAAAAGAAGAGAAAATATATGTTTAAACGTTTTGAAACAAAAACAGTAAATTTTCTTTAAAGAGCGATTTGCGGTTGTATAAGGACTCTTAAAATATATTAAAATTATTATAATCATCATAATACAAATACATGGCAACACAAAAAAAATCGCCTACGTTGATAGCACTCCATAAAATTTTTGAAGTCATTTTAATGCGAAATGTTTTCAGTTTTTTAACAAAAGTGTTAGAAAAACCCCGCTGTAACTACCTTTGGTATTCGTTGATGAGGTGCTACTGACGCCAGTTAAGAATCTTATGTTGCTCATGTATATAGATTATGATCTCTGCTACAATAAAATCATAAGCCCAGGGTAGTTACAGGGGGTTTTTCTAACACTTTTGTTAAAAATCTGAAAACATTTCACATTAAAATGAACTCTAAAACTTATGGAACGCTACTGACGCCAGCTATGATTCTTATGTTCCTTATGAAAATAGATTATGATCTCAGCTACCATAAAAACATAAGCCCAGGGTAGTTACAGGGGGGTTTTTCTAACAATTTTGTTAAAAAACTGAAAACATTTCAAATTAAAATGAACTCTAAAATTTATGGAACGCTACTGACGACAGTTATGAACCTTATGTTACTCATGTATATAGATTATGATTTCAGCTACCATAAAAACATAAACCCAGGGTAGTTACAGGGGGTTTTTCTAACACTTTTGTTAAAAAACTGAAAACATTTCACATTAAAATTACTTCAAAAATGTATGGAACGCTACTGACGACAGTTATGATCCTTATGTTACTCATGTATAAAGATTATGATCTCAGCTACCATAAAAACATAAGCCCAGGGTAGTTACAGGGGGGTTTTTCTAACACTTTTGTTAAAAAGCTGAAAACATTTCACATACATATAATAACTAAAATTTTATGGAGTGGTATAAAGGTAGGCGATTCGTTTTTTGTGTTTCTCTAGTTGCTTTATGATGATTATGGTAATTTTAACATATTTAAGAGTCCTTATACATACGCAAAAACTTAAAACATATATTTTCGCTTCTTTTTCATAAATTATTTGATTTTTCACAAAACTTTCTACTGAGAATTATGAAAGAATTATTATTTTCTGCTTGAAAATTTCAAAAAATTTCTGCTGGTTTCAAAAAATATCAGCAGAAAAATTTCCTTTTTGTGATAGTGATGCCTCTAGCGGTGAATAGCAAAAATACATTTTTTCTGCTGGAACAGCATCAAATTTAATTAATTTCTGATAAAGAATTTGAGAAGAATTAAAATGTACATTCCCTTCATAAGGCTTTTCCCTTCATAAGAACACCGATTTCTCAAAAGAACTACTCAAATAAGCTAAACTTTGTTTTGGTTTATCGAATAAATATTGAATCGTTAAGAATGTCATGAAATTTGTATGGAAATATAATAAAGTCCCATCTGTGTTTCGATAGCACAACTTAATAATAGAACAACATTTTTGCCGTAGATAACTTCACGACATTTTGTGTGTTAAGGCAAACACAAAAATTTTCAACACTATTGTCTAGTACGCACCTGAAGTGAAATTAAATTTTGCATATAAAAATTACACAAGCAAAAACGAAAAAAATATTTCACTGCTGAATTTTATTTTGCGGTACGCAGTTTAGCTAATGAATCAGGTATTTTTCGTATTATCCTATAGATAACTCTGTTTAACTCTAACTTTAACATTTTTGACATTTTATCAATTATTTTTATTTGTTGTTAAAAAACTCAAATAAAAAATATTTTGTCATTAGTTTTAAAAAAATAACATGTTAAGATTTTACGAAAATCATCAAACTAATCTCTCATAGAATATTTATCTGGATGGCCAGCAAAAATTTCAGTTAACGTCATCTGCGTACTATCCTTATGTATAAAATTAGTCGGCTTTTCGATAGTAAATTTGATCGTAAACATCTCACAAGTTGTTGTTATTGTTCTCTTTGGTAAATGCATTTCAGTACCACAACTAAAAGCGTCGCCCTAACCGTGTTTTGAATTTAACGAATATTTTATATGTAAGGTACTACTGCGACATCTTAAGTCCAGGAACCATGTTGAAACGCATATATTTTGTTAATTTCCTATATTGTCGATTTTCATCGAATGTAGATACAGTTGGTTTCTAAATCTACAAGAGGAACGAGAATGGTCAAATCCACTATAATAACAGTTTTATCCATCCAATTAACAAAACGACGACGATTTAAATGGTCTGGTGGCTTCAATTTTTAGTAAGGTGAATTTTGTATGGATTCAAATGAAGATCAACATGCAAAATGCGTCGTAATTAATATGGTTCGTGAAAAGTTTAGTTCTTGTGAACGATGACTGGTTGATGTGCTCGGCTCATTACGAACACTTTCACTAACAGCTGCCACTGCATCAGGCCCTAGATTCTGATCAAGTGACAAATAACAACTGACAATTTGTTGTGACATTGTACTAAAAAGTCTGCTACAATTTTGTGACAATATACTTGTGAGTACTATATCGCGATTCGTATGGAGCAACTTTTCCAAAATGTCACAAAAAATAAGCTGACAATTTTAATAATATTGTCATTGTTTTGAAAAGTAAATAATTTAAAAAAAAAATTATAGTTTCTTATATTAATTAATATTTGATATACCTATATGTTTATAGCTGAAAATGGTAATAATCCAAGCGGATCGTTAGTGTATCCAACGACCGCCCAAAAAGAATTCATAATTAGTTTTTTGGAAAATAATTTGGAAATAGCGCGAAAGCAGTAATTATTATAAAACAACTCTTATTATAATAAAAATGTCTAAATTTTATTTAATTTTTAGATTCACGTCCGTTGATGGTAAGCAAAAAATTAGACACGATTGGGAGAAACTTGCTTTGCAAATAGACCAATTGGAAGGATCTGTGCAAAATGCATCTCAGTGGAAAATTGGGACTATTTGAAGTATTAAAAGGTACAGGTAAATTCTATATAAATATAACTAATTAATGTATTTTGAATAGAGCAAAAATTAAAAAAAAAAAAACTATAGTAATAAATGCTAGACTGAACCAAAGTGGTATAAATGGCTCAACTATTCCCGATGTAATTGATGACGATGGTGAGACGTCCGAATTCGGGGTGCAACATGTATGTATAAATATTTTTGTATGCAATTAATATAGGCATAGAAATTAATATTTTTCGGAAATTTCGGATGTGGTACCGGCTCTGAGGAGAAATTATGGTAACAATAAAAGGGACGGTGTTATATACCCTTATATACTTAAGACTTATATTATACTTACTTTACCCTTATATACTTAAAATATCTTATGTCTAGGTCAAATTTATTCGAATGTTATATATATATATATATATATATATATATATATATATATATATATATATATATATATATATATATATATATATAGATTGGGATGAACAATGGTAGACGCCACTGAAAAAAAATATTTCGAGGAAATAATTACTCTTAATAAACGAAAATTAGATGTGCTTGAGCGGATTGCAAAAACGCAAGCAGAGGAACTAGCAGATGAAAAACGAAAAATAACCATAAGCGAGGAATTATTAAACATAATTACATGCCGCTCTAATATGGGCATTGACGAATTTTTTTTGGAGGCAGAGTTCTTAAACCCGTTGAATTCCGATTTGGATTAATATAATTAAAGTATATAGTGTATATAGACGACGTTGTGATTAAAATGTTTTTTTATAAATCTGACAAGAATTGAAATAAACTGAATTATGTATATATGTAAATAAACTTGAATTAAAGACGTTGCTTAATTTTAAAAAAATTATTTTTTTAGATCAATACATTTTAATATTTTGTATTTCAAAATACACCAATACCTCGATATACGGTCAAGATCGGTTCAAAATGTCAAAACTACAAAATAACCTTTTAATGTATCTGCTATAGCTTAAAAATGTAGCTACTGTTAACTGCTGTAAATGTCATTTGATCCTAATCGTAAATTTTCAGTGAATTCAATATGTACCAATAAGCAAACGTCACCAACAATCGTCATTTTGGCGGAATCTACGCCCAGGAGTACAAACTGGATGAACATATTGATACGGTCTACGACCTTCACTATTCCAGTTTCTTGAAAACGATCAATAATTTTGCCAATTGCACACTTAGTAGGACGTCCATGTCGACCAAAACTCTCACGTAATTTACGAAATGTCAAAGAATTTTTTAGAACAGTACTAATCAGTACTATTAAGTACTAAAATTCATCGATTGAAAAAAGGATCAACAGATCGCCCACTCTATGCTTTGGTTAGATATTTTTTAATTTTTTTTATGGCAACAACACGACACACGATACAAATATTTTGTCAGTAAATTTTTCTAATTTCACTTTTTGTTTCATTCTATTAAGTAGGACATCTATATTTTGATCTCGTTTCGTTTTTACTGACAGTAAATATTTCTTGGTGGAATAAAGGCATACGTAATCTACATAAAAATATATGGCCGTTTTTCTCGAAAATAAATATTTATTTTTTAAAGAGAAACGTGACGATTTTTATTGTTTTGACATTTCACAGCAAATAAGTACATATGCAAAATCAATTCGGATGGTATTACATACTTATTTAAGATGGCGGTTAATAAGTAAATAAGTATGCAATAATTTGCTACAAACATCCCACAACATGTCTAAAACAAAAGTTTCTTTCCTATAAAAAAACAAATTTAGGTTCGTAGCTGCAACATTAAGCTCAAATTTGATAACAATATTTATCTTCAAACATGATCATGTACGTAAAAGTACATATCAAGAACAATTATTTTTAATCAACTAAAAAATGTCAACACAAATCAAAACCTGATAATAATCGACAGAAAATAGGGTTCGTTTACAAGCTTACATATATCAATTTGTAACTTGTCTGTAATCTGCATATCATTTGCAATTAAAAATTCTCAGCGGTGAAATGTCGGCGCGGCGCCACAACAAATTACCGTTCATTTAGTAATATTAATATGTTTATAGGACGATTGGAATGCACCGGTCGGGCGGTCGCATATGTAAAGAAAGATCACAAAAATTCGCGTAATAATAACTCTTTTAGCTAAAATAATAATTTATCTGTCAGGTCAAGGTGGTTCGGAATTTTAATTTACCTTTTTATTACTCTTTTATGTTTTTATTTGTAAGTTGTATTTTAGTCACATTCCTTTCGTTTACGTATACGAGATTAAACAGATGTTACTTAAACAAATTAAGTTTAATTAATAACAACAGAAGACATCGCACAGTGGATAATAAATTAAGTAATTATGTCATACTTTCAAATATGGTATACGGTACTCACATTTTCATATCACATATTTTCGCTTCTCTGGTAATAAGATTAATACATCACACTTAATTTTCTTTAAGACTTTTGCAGTCGGGTGTGTAAAATGGAGTACGCCCACACCACGATTAAAATCTATAACACAGTTTAATATATCACAGATCACACACACACACACAAATTTTTATTGAATTGATCAAAAAATTATAATCGGTTTTACTCGTACCTGAAAGTATTCATTGAAAAGAGAACCTTATTAAGAGAATTGAATCATACATACTATACTCGTACGTAATTTAAAAATATACAAAAATGTTATAGTAACTTTTAAATTTAATTTATTATAAATATTACACCAGAGATCATTTATTTGTAGACTACAAAAAGATTACATTTAATTTACAACAATAATTTTTTATTACTTATAAAAAAGTTGTTTTTCTTAGCACTTTAATAGAACCAATTTTTAAGATTAAGATCTTATAGTTTGCTCTTCTATTTTGTAGACGAGAGTATATATGGGAACAAATCCTCCATCGAACGTTTTGCTGCATCATTAAAAAATTGTAAGAATCAAAAGCTTATTTATTCTCTAATGTATTTTCAATTTTGTTGGTTTGGGTAAACGGAGCTACATTTTGTGAAGCGATCCCTTCGTTAAAAGTTAGTTATGACAGATTTGGCCCAGTTACTCACACATAATAAAGCTAATAGTTAGTTGTTGTTTTTTACACAAGACAATATAATTTAAATTTAGGATCATTAAAATGTAGAAATAAAACAATTTCCCGTATTTTTAATAAATTTAAGGGTTAAACGTCAAATCAGGATCTATAAGGTAATTAATTTTAAATTAATGAATGATTGACACAGTTCGAGAATCTTCAGTACTAAATAAGTTAATACCCATATAACAATATAAACCTAATTAAAATTAAGTAAACCGGCTATTCAGAAAATAATAAAAATAAATACCTGCACAATTATATTGTTGAAATAATGGTGGTTTATGGCAAATTGACAAGTGTCGACGAAATGATGGTAATGTTTTTATATAGAAGGTTTTGTACGTATGACGAATCGAACAAAATTACAAGGTGTTAGTTTAAACAGAGGATAAACACAAGGCTCACTCTTGCAAACCTTCTGGAATTATGTCAGGTGATCTCACTGCTTCCACGTTTAAGCCGCCGTTAACTTTTACTTTTAATTATCGATGTATACACAGTAGAGAAGTTTATAGTTAGTAAATTTATACGTGAATTTTAAAGGCTCGTTTTTTGCAGTACGTTTGCAGCAATAATTGTATATGCGGAGTAATTACTGATTAGTATAAAGCTGAATTTTGCCAACAACTAAATGCTTGAGCAACATTGTGTTTTATTAACATGTATGATTCTGCTTTAATAGCTCGAAGTACAGATTAAATTTGCAAATAAATTTACTGCGAAAACTGTGAAGACCTTACAGTTCTGCCATTTAGAATAAAATCCGTAACCTGAATTTTTAGCAGTGGAGCAGCATACCGATCGGCGAAATCGCAAGCTAAATATTTTTTGGTTGTTAAGTTTTATGTCGAATTTATTGATGCGTACTAAATAATAATTTTACACATATTTACACGTATTGACATGTCAGTCAAATGTTGCGGTTGCTTTTTGTTTGAAACCAATTAAATAGCTAAGTGTGTGAACCGACTAAATGGTGGTTGACTTGATCAAACAACGGTGCCCGCATTGATTCAAACAGATAACACAACATAGGAAATTGGTCGATTTTTCCATAATAAGTTTGCTCGTAAATATCTCACAAGTTTATTGTCGTTCTACTCTTCGAACAATGAAATTCTGTACCATCTTCCTTACCGTGTTTCGAATTTAACGATATTTTATATTGTAGTAATCTGTAGAATCCATATGCTGTACGAGTATATGCTTTGTAAAGTTGATTGATTGATTGATTTTGAATGTACGACCAAGTTCTTAGGCTTGAGTTCCCGGATGACGCCGGGTCCACCGTACACCCTTTTTTACACATAACAAAACCGAAGGATTGGATAGGTTAGTTAAGTGGGACAGAATCGGCCCGGTTACAGACACCTAGGTATAGCCGATAGTTAGTAACACAAAGATAACACAATTCTAATCTACTAGATGAAGGATAAAGGCTTAATAGGTTAATGGATAACGATGGTATTGGTCTTCAACAATTGCTTCTTTAAAACGGCAACCTAAGAAAAAATATTATTATTTCACATGCATCTGGAATTTTTCTGAAATTTAATTCTATTAATACTTTTCTTCCTAACCAAAATTGGTTGACTCGACCCGCAATTACAATGAAACATTAATTCACAAGTTCTGTAAATTTCCTGAAATTTAATTCTAAATTCATATTTTCCGGCTTCAAACATTTATTAATTTAATCGTTCTGCAACTCCGCAACTTACAGTAGAATTTCCTGAAACCAAAGTTATTTGAACTATATTCAAAATATCCTAAATAATTTAGAATTCGCAAAAATTTCGTATGTTTACTAAAAAATTTTTATAAAACTGATGAATTTTTCCCGACGCCCATCATTTTCACAAGGAAACAAATACTTTTATCACTACTTTTGCACTAGTTCTGGAACTTCTTCTACGTTTGCTGGGGATATATCACATACAATTAATCTCAGACATGACACATGCGTCGTCTATGACTTATCACCTCGTATTAGACTTGTCATAAACGATTCATCTCAGACTGGTAACAAACATAAATTAGTAATTCGTGTGTCGTCAATGGCTTTCCTGCTGGAAGGTAATATTTAAGTAAAGGCAACTAGATAAAATTTGAAAAAATTATTCTAAAATGAATGATAAATAAGTTTATTTTATAATTTTTATAATTAAATATAAATCGTACCAGTATCTTAAAAGAGGGATAATATGTACTCGTATATTAAATATATTTGAATTTCCGTATTTCCTGAGAACCGAATAATTTTAATATAATAGCTCGGCACTGTACATGTAGATTAATATTTAGGGTTGATTTGAAATTGGGAATTAATAATTATAATTCTTGTACTAAAACAGTCAAGATTGGCAACGTTGCATTTAATGACAAACATCCAGCCGTTGGTGTATTGAAGTATACAAACCTTCTCTTTCTTTTGAATAATTATATTAATTATATCAAATATTTCTAGCTTTTCAGTTACATAGATATAACGAAGTTGCCGATAAACAATTCTTTATGTTAAGATTGTTAAAATCCCAAATCCAATGCAAATAATATTTCTTTTTATAAAGCAAAAATATCGCTAATAAGCTGTGAGAAAATACTAGTAACCCATTGAGTGTCACAAAAGACAATTTTGCGGTAAATAATAGGATTCGTTACCAACTCCAACATAGTTGCAATTAATCTTGCAAAAATGATGGATTATGAAGGAAATACAATATAGAAAACAGCTAATCATAAATTACCTACACTATATTCTCAATGCACAGAAGAAATACGGAAACGGAAAATTCTATCGCTAATCAAACCAAAATAAAAATATAACAATTTATTACACAAACGCTGAATAATAGGATGAAGGAACATCACCAAAATAGCTCTCTCCGAAAATCTCCGAAATCAAAGCGTGGAAGAAACCACCTCTACAAACAATCGTAGTAAAATGTACCAAGAGAATTATGCAATGTCCATCCAGGAGCTAAAATTACCTCGAAACGATCCCAACAGACGGCATGAATCTTCCCACCATGAAACCACTACCATCCACCAAGCGACCTCCTGCCAACACCACCATTCAACAAAAACCACGCTTCACAAAGCCGTGACGAATCCATGACAGATCACAAACGAACCATGGCAACCCTACAGCCCAAAAACTTCAGCGTGCAACCGATCATACCAAAACTCCCAAAATGATTCAGCCCCTGCCAAATCGACGGCAAACTCCAACAAAAACACCCGAATCATTCAGCAAAGAAACCAATTTGGACATACAAATCCAACATTCAGGCAATGATTCAATACAAAACTGCAAATCCGCCCTCATACACTAACAAATGAGAACTACCTCAAGACCTAAACAAAACAACTCAAAACAGTCAAAAATACCTTATAAATACAGGTAACGACAGAACACACATGAACACAACTCTCCGCAAGTTGAGAAACACAACGTTCAACGAACAACCACCACAAACCGCAGACACCGAGCCATTACTCACCATGAACGAAACCCATTCCAATCACTCCAAATATCAAAAAAGATTCACTGCAATACAGCTGCAGCACATCCTCGCCGCACATCCTGTGTAAACCAATCACACACATACACCACTCGTCAAAATCTAATCCAGTTTTCGCACCACAGAAAAAAAGTATAACCCCCTCCCAATCGCCAAAAATATACATTCCTTTATATGTACAATATTCATTTTGCGCGACAACGACGGCAAAAAATCTCACAAAGTTAACAAAAGTCTAAATTATTATACATATAACAAATCAACAAATTATGAACAATTAATAGCGCTATTCCATTCAAAATCACAAGACTTTGTACAAAATTAAAAAGAGACAAGAATAAAATATCTACATGAGAGTGACTGAGACACAATTTTTATTTTATAATAGAACATGTAGGGGAATTTTTTTACTGCGATACAAACATAACCTAAAAATTATTTAAATTAAGTGAATAATCGTAATGTTTAATAATCGATGATGTATTTTACTTTATATAAATTATTAAAAAAAATAAATATTATTTTTAAAATGGCGGGAATAGTTTTGTTTTATTTAGTTTCTTTAATTTGTACAATTACGTAAAAAGTACTCTACTATAAAACACGTGAGGGGAAAATTTTGACAAGTTCCTCTATAACCTAAAACAATCAAAAAATTTATGTTACATAAATAATAAATCAAAATGGATACAATGGAGAAACCTAAACTGAAGGTAATTTTATTAAAATAAAACGTATTTTTTAATAATTATAAACTAAATATTTGTGTAACTTATTGATTTGTTACCGTTTTAACAGTTAATATTAAATTAAAATTAAGTTTAAATGTATTGATCTTAACAATTTGCACTTCTAACATCAAAATGAGCTGTTCCGCATTATACTGAGAATCACAAATTTTATTCTTTATTATTTTTAATATCGAATTTTATTAATTCGGTTACGTTTTTGACGTTATATTAGTTTTTTTAAACCAGAACTTCTAAACTTTAAAAAAATACTAACCCAATTTTAGGATAAGAATGTTCTTTGTGTTTATTCAATGAAGTATAATCAACAACGATTTATTTACAGAAAAAGAAAAAATTAGGCCCCAGAATGAAATCGATTCGATTGTCGAATCTTTAGCAGCGTCAATTTTCAGTCGACTTCGTCGTTTGTAGTTTCAATAGAAAGCGTGGAATGTGCTGTCGCATCTCACGATCCAATAGATGCTGATGAAGTAGTTGCACCGGTTACTAAAAGTGGGGAGGTTAAAAGTCAGATATGCATTAATTTTGTGTCAAATGTACCAAATTTTCAAAAAGTTCGAGTAATGATTAGGAATTTATTAGCTGATTTGGAAACATTGCGCAATAATATTAAGCTGAATGGAAACGCATTGTGGAAAGTAAAAGATCCCCACGGATACCCACGATACCCGCGAATTATTCACGTAGGTGTCTCTAATTTATTTTAGTTTGGCATTCAAATAAAATATTAATTTTGTTTATTTTCAGACACCAACCGAATAAGACGAGAATGATGTGGAACTCGTATGTAACTGTTGAATATAACTCGTTTATATTACGAACTTGCACTATATGTACAACTCGCGACGTCTTGGCACATGGCAATATTCAGCCGATTTACCATTTTTAACTTTAGATAAGCGCACGTTATGGATTTTATGCTATTGCTTGACGGTTGGGTTTCCTGACAATTTTCACTATTTAAACTATGAATTCAATGATGTTACAACTGAAATTTCAGCCGATGAAATATTATCTGTTGCAAACATTTTGTAATATGATTTTATCGAGAGAACAGTCGGACTGGGAATTCATAAGGACTGTAACATTAAAGATATTTGAGGTAGAAAATTAAATTACTTCCTAGTTCCTTCCTATTCCTACTAATTATATTTTATTTTATTTTGTTCTTAGATTGGATTCATTAATCAGCCGACCAAAGATATATGCTATAAAATAGTTCGTGATCTCCTTTGTAATATTTCGGATAAATATCCTGAATTGGATACATTGTTAGATACATTTTATGGCGTGTTAAATTATCCTTTGCCGAGATTAAATCATTAGCATCCTATATTTATTTAAATCGCTTCCGCTGCACCGGTGGAAGCCATCATTTATTATTATTGTTTAATAAATCTTTTAATCGAAATTAAATTTGTTTTATATTGTTGTTGTGTTGCTGTGCATACTGCATATATGTAACGGGTGATTTTTTAAGAGCTTGAGAACTTTTTTTTAAAAAAAAACGCATAAAATTTGCAAAATCTCATCGGTTCTTTATTTGAAACGTTAGATTGGTCCATGACATTTACTTTTTGAAGATAATTTCATTTAAATGTTGACCGCGGCTGCGTCTTAGGTGGTCCATTCGGAAAGTCCAATTTTGGGCAACTTTTTCGAGCATTTCGGCCGGAATAGCCCGAATTTCTTCGGAAATGTTGTCTTCCAAAACTGGAATAGTTGCTGGCTTATTTCTGTAGACTTTAGACTTGACGTAGCCCCACAAAAAATAGTCTAAAGGCGTCAAATCGCATGATCTTGGTGCCCAACTTACCGGGCCATTTCTTGAGATTAATTGTTCTCCGAAGTTTTCCCTCAAAATGGCCATAGAATCGCGAGCTGTGTGGCATGTAGCGCCATCTTGTTGAAACCACATGTCAACTAAGTTCAGTTCTTCCATTTTTGGCAACAAAAAGTTTGTTAGCATCGAACGATAGCGATCGCCATTCACCGTAACGTTGCGTCCAACAGCATCTTTGAAAAAATACGGTCCAATGATTCCACCAGCGTACAAACCACACCAAACAGTGCATTTTTCGGGATGCATGGGCAGTTCTTGAACGGCTTCTGGTTGCTCTTCACTCCAAATGCGGCAATTTTGCTTATTTACGTAGCCATTCAACCAGAAATGAGCCTCATCGCTGAACAAAATTTGTCGATAAAAAAGCGGATTTTCTGCCGACTTTTCTAGGGCCCATTCACTGAAAATTCGACGTTGTGGCAGATCGTTCGGCTTCAGTTCTTGCAATGTCAAAGCATACTGAGCATCTTTCTCTTTGACACCTTGTCTGAAATCCCGCGTGATCTGTCAAATACTAATGCATGAAAATCCTAACCACAAAAAAATCACCCTTTACTATACAGTACAAATTACCACCACACGAATCTATTTATTAAGTTGTTCTCTAAAATCACGGCATCTTAATGAACTGACATGATGTATTTAATGACAATACCAAATTGACGAATTTCGATAAATTCGCTACCACCGCTAATTTAAAATATTTTAAACCCAATGTGAAGATTAATTTAGTAACAGCCATACAAATTCCATGAAGAACATTCAAGATACGATTAACCGATTGATTTTTTCTAAGTTAAACAAATAAATAAAACTACTCCGTAAAGGGAGGAGCTTTGCTCCTAAAATCTGATATTGAGGTTGTGTTGTTGAGATTCCAAATTTATGTCACAAAAGTATCAGATAAATTTGGAATCTCAATTTCCACTTGCGGAACATGAATTAATGACATTGATGTACTCAACCCGATCGCACGGAAAGCTCCATCACCGATATACGAGCTTTCATCATTACAAAAATCAAGACAAATCGGTCATAACCTCCTTGATTACTATCGCCATACAATTGTCAAAGCAACGGTGGTAGCACATGATATCGATTTTCAGATCGCCATTACATGTCGTCAATTAGCTGTTGATCTCTTACTTGTAACTAAATAATCAAATCAGTTCACTTTTCACTCGAATTAGCAAGCAAAATAGGCAGCTCATATTTACTCTTTGTTCCAATTGTTCTTCTGGAAATTTTATCAACTAGACCTTACAGTGAGACACGTTGAATTATAATAAATACCACCAACTCACTTTTGTTAAACACTGATTACAAATTCTGGCTAACCTAGTAGTAGTAAAATTATCTATGTACTCCTACAATGAGCACATCTTGGACTAGTACCGGAGAGGCTGTCTTCCAAACACATTAATCATCGATCAAGCATTCACCCTATAGATTACTTCAGTCCAATGTAAGTATTAAATCAAAATTTATATCTATGTGCAAAATACTTTTAACCTACACCAATTGTAAAGTAAAAATGGAAGACTAATTTTCGGAGGTATTTGAAATAACGTACGAAGAATGGCAAGGTATTGCTGAAATACTTTTACAGCTGCCCATATTTTAAATCAAGGCATGTGACATCTGCATTTTCTAACCAACTATGAACATACCATGTATAAATCTGAATTTTGGGTTGCGTTTTTTTATTAGTTATTACAATCAAATACGTAGAAATGAGTGTGATATTATTTTTCAAAAACACAGTTTTAATATTTAGAATCAGTGATAACGGGGCAAAATTCTGTTTCTGTCGATATAATATCGAGTGTCACAGATGAACATCGAGATGTTGCAAACTAAACTAAACATCTACAATGCTCTGATTATCTGATTAGACAATTCATGGACGCCCACAGTTAAGAGATATCCGAAGCTTGCTATGGTTGTGTGACCAAAATACCAGTTAATAACACGGCAACGAATTTTATCAGTTCTCAAATAAATCATGGAACATTTAAATTTTTTGAATTTCTTATTTAAAAATAATTTAAAAATTGAACTTTACTAACTAAAATTATAATTTTCAAGTTTCTAAAAACCCTCTAAATATATAGCACACTTAAACTGCCTTAAAATGTATCACATCTATAATTCGCTTTCGAAATTAATTAAAAAGAATCTTCATGGAATTTGTTTTTTTTGGCAGCAGAAATTTTTTTTAGATTGTAGGTTTGAACTGCTTTTTAAAATTCTTTTGTTAGAAGAATTGTAAATCCTTCTTTCAACTTAGCCGTAAATTCCTTAATTTCTCTTTGCTGTTTATTTAGTTCGGCATTTTATTTCTCGTACTGAGAAGTATTTTATGTTATAAATATTTGTGACCTTGATAACTCGTAGGTTCAGCCAAGTGAATTAAGCAATAATTGGCCTATCCCAGAATAATTGTGGCGAGAGAGCTAAAATTTAGCACCTGCCTCGACTACCATGTCGCGATCTTGAATTCAATTCTCGCCGCTGACTAAATTATTTATGAAATTACAAAAAATTGTACCTAAAGACCTTAAAACCCATTGTGCGTAAAATCGTTATAGGGCTGATCTCAATTGAGGTGCGGTATGAGACATTTACGGCCTATAAGTCTTACTTTATTTGCCTGATTTTGCCAAGTTATATCAATGACAGACGGTTGCTTGTAGTACTAAGCTACTACTGAAACACCTATCACATAGAATCAGTTAGGTAGCTGTATTCAGTGCCAGCTAAGTATCCTGCAGGTTAGTGGTGATAGTATAAATGATTGCTTAAAATTAATGTTCAAATAGAAATAAAAAAAAATTAAAATTAACGTTATTTTAGCTATCTATCTTTGTGATATTTAAGAACTACGAATTACATAAACGAAGTAAGGAGAAATAGCTGCTTTTTTAAGGGTTTTCCAAGAAAATGGAGTCTTCTGAGATCATAAAATTGTGTATGTCGCATGTGCTACAAAGACCTCTTTTCTAATGTTTCCTTAAGAATTTATTTTTAGAAAAATAATACTATTAATCTACAAGAACCTCAATGGCATTTTAACAGTTTTCAAAAAAGTGTCTTTATTTTTTGTTTGTTTTAAATTTGACTCTGTCTTTGGCATTTTAGTTTGTCATTAGACTATGCTAATTTTTTAAGAATTCCGTTCAACAATACACTTTACACAACATCTTAGTTTAATATTTTGTTCAAGCTAATATTATGGAATTTCAAGATGTTAAAAAGTTTAGACGTACATAAATTGGTTGGGGATTAGTTGACACTAATTAGTCTACATGCTGCAAATTTTGTCATGTTAACCACATCAAAATATTAAAATTTTTGCGGTTGACTTAAATTTCAAAAGAATATCTTTAAGAAATAATCCTTCGCTTCCAGATATTACATCATTTTAAAAACAACACATTAAAATCATCATCTCTGTAAGACTCACAATAAGATGGAACGAAAAACTAGAAAATCACAATAAGATGGAACGAAACAAGCAAACTCTATATTTTGATTACAAAATTTCCGAGAATTTTTATCGAGATTAATCTCGACCACGTGATATTATAATAGCGCCAATTTATTTATTAGATATTAGAAAATTTATTATCTTGACCTGAAAATAACTGAATCATATTTGATTTAAATAAAAATCAAAAAATCTGAATACATTTATGTGTCATAAAAATACAAAACAAAACAAAATCATAAAACAGATCCAGATAATTAAAAGGCTCAATATATAAAATGCCATTTTTAATAAGCAAAATACTCTAAGCCCTAAGTATATAATTTCTAATCTGAATACAATCGTATCCGAGAATGTGACGCTGCTGCTTACAGAGCGAAAAAGAAAACAAAACAAACGACGATCGAAGAAAAGTAAATCAAACGAAATTTTATTTTATTTTATGTTTTTAAATAATATTCTAGTTTCTTTGAACTTTTAATGGATCTCTTCTCACAGGAAACGAGTTGCGTACATTGTAAACAAATATCGGGTTACATACGTATTCCGATTATTGAGTTATTATGTTAGATTTTTTGTTTAAAGTTTTATTAAAATGTTTGATAGAATTGGGTTTTAGATTATTGGATGCCATTATAAATTTAACGAAATTTTGCGTTATTTATATGCACACCAAATTTACCGACACAAATCATTACGTGTCAGGTTGGTTGGCCACCCAGTGTAATTCTTTTAATTTTGAACGCCATTTCATTGAGGCTTCCAGTCATCTTAAGTTATTGATGTATGTAATAGAATTGCAAGAACCAATAACTTTACTACTTTTTTTTATACAACTTTATTAGACAATATCATGTAACAATTTATTATAACTATATAATTCTGTTCTTTAACATTTGTATAAGTTCCTTTAAACAATGTTGTTAAAGCTCCTAGTATATTAAATATTCAGTCGCTCGAACCAATGCTGGTTGTAGCGCAACTTCACAATAAGTTATTTTCTATCAACTATCAAGACTCAGTTTAAAACTTTACTAAATTGTTAATACATTATGATACAATATATTAATCATTTTATACAATATAAATGGTTACTATAATAATAAAATAAAACATTAAATTTACAAGCATTCATGATTTTATAACAATAATAAACTTTACTGATAAGTCCTCAATCCAAAATCGCTAACTATTTTCACCTTTCAAATGTTCGGCCAGTTTGATTTTAAACATTTTCAGAGATTCAATATATTTAATATTGGATGGAGGTGCATTGAATTTATTAAGACCTCGATATAACATGTTATTATTGGATGCGTTTGATGTAAAAGAATCAATTACAAAATATGACCTTCTTCTTGTTTCTTAGCTAAGACGATCATGTATTTTTCTCAATTGAAAACTGTAATTTATTTGATTATTTACTATTTTGTATATTAAGAGTACATACGGTATATTAGATCTCAATCGATGAGAAAATGGAGAGATTGAAATTCTTCGAACAGCCTTTGCGTGGGGTAACGTATGGGAACACATATAACGTTTTCCAGAGCTCCTTTCTGCAATAGTTCTAACTCATTTACCATGTAATTTGCACAGCCACTCCAAATCAGGTTTAGATAAACCAAACGCGATTGAATGAATGCAAATTACAGGAATAACAAAGATGTTTTAGGAAGAATGTGTTTGATTCTGATTATGGCAAATATATATGGTAGAATAGATTTTTTTACTTCGCTAATTAAATTTACAATCTATCACCAGACCTAAATAATTCCACTTAGTAACCCTTTCAATCACCAAAGAGTTATATGTGATTGGATTCATATTTAACACATTAGGATCCAACAGCCTGTTTTCAAATACTATGTATTTGGTTTTCTCGTGGTGTAGAAGTAGACTTACGTAGTGTTCTTAAATCATTTTGTATTTTAGATACGAGTTTTGGATTCATAAGCAACCACAGCACCGCCCGCATACAATTGTATTCTTCTCCCTAGTCTTCCCGTGGGTAATATCAGTAACAAAAATTATGAATAACGTGCGTCCTAGTATCGAGCCCTGAGGAACTTCAACATTCAGCAGTATTTCATTAATTTTTCTCTCTTCTATTTTAGCAATCTGCCTTCTGTTATGTAGATAACTTTCAATCATTTTAGTTGTATGTTGGTAAGCCCCATACCTTTTAAATTAAATAGTAGAATGTCAGGATGTACCATATCCAAGGCTTTGCGAATATCTAGGAATAGACAGACACAGAATATTTTCTTTTTGAAGCTTTTACTCAAAGAATCTGTTAAACTTGTCCGCGTCCGTGGTGTTGGACTTAAACCGAACCCTAAACCGAATTTCCATTTACTTATTACGGAATTTATTTCTTAGAACTGATTTAGTTTAAGCAATATAATATTTTGAAATATTTTTGAAATGGAAGATGAAACCGATATAGGGCGGTAGTTAGATATATTAATTTCACTTCCAACTTTATGAATGGGAAGAACTTTGCCTATTTTACAAATATCGCAGCAATGGAGATTCCAGTAGCCGCATTTATGTTTAAATGCAAAATTATATTCCTCACTTCTTGTTCGATGGTATACGTTAACTGTAGCGGATAAATAATTCTATAATTTATATAATCAAAATCTTTCTGAGCTAATACTTGAAAATATTGGCCCAAGGTGGATGATACGTAGCCAAAGTAGTTATTAAAAAGATTTACTATTTCATTATTTACTTGTAACTATAACATCCCTGTCAACTAAAGCCCAATCTTTGGTGGATCTAGTTTTGTGGAAAATAATTTCATTCAAAAATTGCTTGGGTTTGTTTATATTCATACTAACAAAATCTGAATTTAGCTTCCTCTTTGTTATTTTTATTTTTACCAACACGCTCAGCGCTTTGTGACGATTTACTATGTATGGATCTGTAGGATACATTCGTTTTAACTTAAAAAATGTATCCCGTTCATTGATGATACATAACATTATTTGTGATCCATTCATGTTGGTTATGTTTCATTTGTCTCGTTTTAATTATCTTTGTGTTTTTATAAACTAGCTGTTTAACATTCCCCACAAAATCATTATTGTTAGAAGCTCGAGAGATCCTATTCCAAATGGGATCATCATAAGTTTTTTCATAATTAAAGACCTTCATAAATTCCCAATTAAACTTTTTTGGAACATTAATTTTTGAAACTTGAAAAAACAGAACGCGGTGATCCGAGAAGTGAGTAACAGCAGTATTTAAGTGGTGCCTGTGACTTAACAGATCGGTTAATATATATGATTTATCATAGTGATAAATCGAGTTGCAAATTCCATCGTTAATTTATTAGCTACTACAACTACCTATCCACATGAATTAATTATCCCCAAATATTTCAATATGTCTCTATCCTGAATATCAAGTAGATTTAAATTAAAGTCCCCTATGGCAATAGAGTTCTTAAATTTAACTAAATATTCTTCAAAGATTTCAAAAAATTTAGGTAACAAGTTTTTTGGGAAAGATACACCGCAATAATGTTTACGATGGACTCTACTAATCGTACACCAATGACTTGGCAACAATTAATATCATCTACTAACATTTTCACCGCTTTTATGTTTTTACCTTACGAAAATTGCTGTAATGTCAAAATAAATGTCAATTGGTATATTTCAGGTCGTTAAAAGTTTGTTTTATGGAAGATTTTTTTTTATTTGAATGGTACAGTGATAATACGGATAGTAGCGGAATCTCGGATAGATAATTTCGCTTTCAGCGATCAATAGCCCGCCCCGGATAGAGCGAATAAAAAACAGCAAATAATTGTATACCGCGAAAATATTAAGGCAAAATGGAAACAAAAGATTTTTATTCTTAACTTGGAGAATAAAGTGCATATTAGTAATTAGCAACTTTATAATTAAAACGATTGTGAATATTTCTATAATTAACGAAAATGAAACCTGAACTTGGAAAATAAAGTGCCCAACTAGTAAATTAATAATTAAAACGATTATGAAACTATTTATAATTTTGAGTAAATAATAATAATAATATGAATTTGAAACCTGGAGTTATTTTGTGTTACATTTATCCATGCTAATTCCATGATAATCCAAAAGTTTATATATATATGTAATTCCAGGATAAAATCCCAATAACTGGAGCTTTCTCAATTTTCCGAAAATATATCACAGAATGATTATCCAGAAGAATTTATAATATTTCTTGGTTAATTTGTTCAACTTTTGCACATCTCTGTATGGTTTTAACCTAATAAACACTGTGAGGTGATCCCTGAAGTATATGTGTGTGTCATTGTTTCCTGGAGAATATCCCAGCTGAACTTTCTTCTTTTTTAATGCTTGAACCGGGCGGGTATTTTGCTAACGTCGATTTGAAAGTAACTAATAATTTGCATCCAAATTTCTTTCCTGAGGTTTCTCTTTGATGCTTCGCCTTCATATAGCAGTCATTTGCTATTTCAGTTGGACAACCTAATATTTCAAGGAACTTTACCCAAGACTGTGTCAACTTCCAGGCTCTCATCAAGTAAACCCGAAATCACCAGGTTGCGTTCATATTTTGTTGCTGATATGTCATATTCATGTCCATATTCATTTTGTTGCTGAAGCACATCTATGTCAGCTTCCAGACGACTGATATATTATTCTGGTTGTTCATTGCGAGCATTTGACGATAATTGTTGCTCGGCTAGTTCCGAGTTTTCTTTAAGAGCTTCTTTATATTGTTGTTTGAGGTCCGAAAATTCTTTACACATGAATTCTTGGGACTTCTGCAGTTCAACTATCATTTTAACTCAGAAAAATGCTTTTCATAGTTATCCAATTTCATAGCTATTTCATTTCCAAGCAAAGGTTTGCAAGCAGACCGATGTGAAGCTAGTACGTAAAGTTAGCACGATTTTTTAAAATTGTACGTATGCCAATTTTTTTATCACAGATCATAATCAATTGCTGGCCTCTTTCAAGCATTTATCGACCATGAATTTAATTTTGTATTGTAGAAGAATCCTTAAAGAATTTCTAAGACAAACTTCAAAGCAATCGTATGGGTCAGACATTTGTAATATTGGTTCGAGCTGGCCTCTTCCAATCATTTGTCGGATATGAATTTAATGTTGTATTGTAGAAGAATCCTTAATAGATTTCTAAGACAAATTGCAAAGCAATTGTTTGGGTCAGACGGTAGTAGTAATGTAAGTCTAAGAAGTTCATCAAAGATTCTATTTCAATTAAAATTCAATTTCATGTCCGACAAATGTTTGGAAGTGGCTTTTATATCAAGTTTGATCAAATGTTTTATTTTAATTATTTATTATCAGCCGTTGCGTTTTTCGTGCTAATTTTTGGCCAATCAAGTATTTTTATTTCCGAAAATTTCTGCATTTTCCTGACATTTTGATGAAATTATCACCGACTTTTGTCAGCAAAAGTGTCCGAAATATTTAAATATTTCCTATGAACGTTGTCGCTAAAAGTCGGACAAATGATGAATGTAAACAAAAATTTGTGCTTGTGTGAGTGCGCACGTGTTTTCAAAGAGGCTGTTTTCTTTGTAAGAGAAATTAAACAAAAAAATATGTTAGATAATTTTAAAAAAATTTATTTAAAATTAATTTCTTTTATTAAATATTTAATTGTATTACAATACATATTATATTTAGTTTTAACCATTTTTTAAAAAAGTGATAATAGTATTGAAAAAATTTGATTATTCACTATACATATTTTAAAATAACAATACAATTTTCACTTCACACAAATTAATACTGCACCTACTCTAATGAATGGCGTCGCCAAGAAAACTATATTTGTATATACATTATTTTATTCTCACCAACACACAAATACACTATAAACGCAAAATGTCCAACTTTTTCCGACTTCTACGTCATATTTTCGGAAAAATCTAGTACATTAATATTTTTTTCCGTTTTGTTATGCTTGGGTTGGGTTGGGATGTATACATCCCAACCCAAGTAAAACAAAACGGAAAAAAATATTAATGTACTAGATTATTTCCGAAATTATGACGTAATGTCGGAAAAGGTTGGACATTTTGGGTTTATAGTGTATTCGTGTGTATTGAGAATATAATAGTGTCTATATAAAAGCACAGTATGATTTGCGACGCCATTAAGTACAGCATAATTTTTGTGAAGTGAAAATGTTATTGTTATTTTAAAATATAGTGAATAATGAAATTTGTTCAATAGTGTTATCACTTTTTAAAATAAATTGTTCCAAAAGTAAATAATAATTTCTGTTGATAAAATTTGTATTGCAATGCTAAATATTAAATTATATATTAAAAAATAAATTTCAAATAAAATTTTTTTTAAATTTTCGAACATATGTTTTGTTTTATTTCCCTTACAAAATATAATGGCGCCATAATATTTAATGTACAAGCCCCGCCTCTTTTAAAGCACGTGTGCACTCACACATGCACAAATTTTTGTTTACTCAAATTCATCATATGTCCGACTTTTAGCGACAACGATCATAGGAAATATTTAAATATTTCGGACACTTTTGCTGACAAAAATCGGTGATGATTTCATCAAAATGTCAGGAAAATGCAGAAATTTTCAGAAATTAAAATACCTGGGAAAACGGAAAAAAATATTAGTGTACTAGACTTTTTCCGAAAATATTAGACTAGATTATTTCCGGAAAAAGTTGGACATTTTGGATTTCGTGTGTTGGTGAACATAAAATATGTACTATGTATATAAAAATCATTGTTGTTTGCGACGCCATTTAAACAGTTCTTTAATCTGTGATGAAAAGTTAAATATTTTAAAATCAATTATTTAATTTAAAATTATTTTAAGTAAATAGTGTTATAATATAAATCGTAGTGCATACCTAGTATAAGTTATAAACAGTTATTTAATTTTAATAAGATTATTAAAACTCGTAAAACTCTTGTGTAAAACCTCGATGCGTCAAAATTTGAGATAATAAAATTATTAAAGGGTAATTAATAAACAATAATTTTTTGTCAAGTTTTATTTATATTTATTAATTTTAGATTGTGTGTTGGAAAAATTCCCCCTAGTCATCGAAACTCAGTTTGGAGCCTACGCTACGCAGTATTTTTCTTATATTAAAGATAAAGCGACTAATCCTCACAAAAAAAGCAGAGAAACGACTGATAACACCAGAACTCGTTTGTGATTTTGCGAAAATAATTAGTAATTAAGATTATTTTTGTGTATTCCTTTTTTATATTTATTTTAGTAAGTAAACTAATTTAATAAACTATTCATGAATTCAATCATTAAAATTAGATTTTTATTCATATGTAATAAATATGTTAAATATATAAATGTATGATTATGAATGTTGTAACAAAACAAAAAAATTATAGTAAAATTTTTTGAAATATTAATCTACCATTTTTTGTTTTATTTCCGTTAAAACATATCGCGTCATATCCCACCCAATTAAAAGCACGTGCGCACTCATACATGCACAAGTTTTTATTTACTCAAATTCATCCTTTGTCAGACTTTTAGCGACAACCTTCATAGGAAATATTTAAATATAGGATTTTCCAATAGGAACGATATGATTTTTAAGTGACGTTTCGGCCATTTGTAATATTTCATGATCTGTCATTTTTTATTTCATTGTATTCAGTAATGTTTACAGTTTCATTACTTTACTACTTTTTCATTACTTATTTTGCCTTGGAACAACTTGAAAACGATAACGATTTTTTTAAGAACATCATCTTCTCCGATGAGGCTCACTTTCATCTGAGTGGTGCGGTAAATAAACAAATTATTCATGAAAAATCATTACATTCACCTAATCCGTATTTTTTTCGAAATGAAGCTGGTAACATCGTTACTGTCAATGGAGATCGGTATAGATCGATGATAACCAACTTTTTATGGAAGAAATTGGAAGAAGTTGATCTTAACAACATTTGGTTCCAACAAGACGGGGCTATGTGCCACACAGCAAGTGCAACAAATGAATTATTGCGAGAAAAGTTTGGATCATATCACTCTTATTGGAAAACCCTATATTTCGGACACTTTTGCTGACAAAAGCCGGTGATGATTTCATCAAAATGTCAGAACAATTCAGAAATTTTCGAAAATATAAATACTTGGATAGCTATATGAGTGCTGATTCCACTTTAAAAAAATTAACTTTGGATTTCGGAAACAAAATGCACGTATAATACATTTGTTTCAAGCATTCGTAATGTAGGGTTTTAGCGCATTTTCGTATCCAAGCAGGGTATGACTTCACAATTATTATTATTATTAGTTACATCGATAGATTAAGTGAGTGGTGTGATCGAAACTCACTTTACTTAAATATTAAGAAATGCAAAATCATGTCTTTCCATCGTAGGAGAAATCCGTTAATTACTTCATACAAAGTCAATAACGAAATTTTGCAAAGCGTCAATGAGATCATAGATTTAGGATTTACATGTGTCGAAAATGCCAGTTTCAATAGGTATATTGAAAATTGTATTGCGAAAGCGAATGCCATGTTTGGATTTGTTAAAACATGGACAGATGAATTTAAAGATATTCAAACTTTATATTTACTCTATTTCGCTTACGTTCGATCTCAACTGGAATACGCTGTACCGGTCTGGAATCCATACTATGCTGTACACATTAAAATAATTGAAAGCATTCAAAACAAGTTTCTGATTTTCTTGAAGGGTGACTGGGATTACGACCACAATTTACCATTTCATGAAAATATGGCTCGGTTACCTCCGTACTCAACAAGATGCACGAATTACAAAATATGCACGTTTGGAAATAGACGAGTTCTCTTAGGCGCGGCTTTTATTGGTAACATTTTACTTGGTCACATTGATTCATTCATTGATGTACCTTGCAGAACATTTCGAAGTCATGGGTTTTTAGCACTAGTGCACCATTCCACCAACTATGGAGAAAATAACTCCAATAGGTTGTCTAAATCTTTCAACAACGTCGAAGACCTATTTGACTTCAATTTATCCAAGGACAACTTCAAAAATATCCTTAAGAATTATTTTTTAAATATTTAATTGTTACATCAAAATTTGATTTATATTTTTCTTTATTTGAATTTTTAATATTGTTGTTTTAAATTAAATTCTGAAATCATACAAGTAAATCACAGAATAGATTTCTTTAAATAAATAAAGTTATTACTATATTATTTTATTTGTGATTATTATAATTTAAGAAAAAAAGTATGCGTTTGGATAAGCCATGTTAATCTACTAATGGCTAATTCGAGGGTGGTGATTTTTACGATCGGTTCGACGTACAATGTTATCATTTTTTTAATATATGTTGCAATTTAATTAACATTTGGTTCATATTATTTATATCATACCACTAAACACATTTGAAATGTCCCGACCGGTAGTACTTCTTAACACCAGCTCACAATATTAAACAATTGTATTTACAAATCGTGTCCACGATTTTTAAATTAGGAACTTAGAACTTATTCTTGCATAGATGCTCAGTCATTTCATTCTAGATATAATGTCCACCATTTATTAATTATTAATCATAAAATTTGCACAATTTCACTACATCCTAATTTACTAATTTGTTATTTACTTAATTATTTTTTAATATTATCACTATACGTATATTATCAATAATACATTAATTTTAGTTCTATACTTTATAATTTTTTTCCGAGTTTTTACAACACTTTCCCGTATACTTCGCGAATACTAGCATTAATTACATATGTATATTTTTTCTGTTAGCTTTCTCTCACTCAAATCACTATTATGGCTTAATAACCAGCTAACTAACTGAGTGTACTATATCAAAAAATCTTCCATGGGCAGCTCAAATCTCGCCTTTTTATATCTATAATTATATCTCCACTACCTCAACAGTACACAAAAAATTGTTGTTTTGCCCAACATAAAAGTATTGCAGTATGAACCATATTACTGTTGCGTTAAATACACTAACGTAGCCGCATGCCCGAAAGAAAGTTAGAAGTGCGTAGAATAATGTGAGCAAATGGGCGTTGAACGTAACAAGTTCTTTAAACATTTTCGAGACTAAATCGCCGGTCGTACATTGAATGGGTTTCCGTTTCTATTCTGGGTCTCAAACATGAACAAAAGCTTCATCAGAAATGACAATTCTGTTAGTATAATACTGTGTTTATCCTCGCTGTAAACTAACTGCAACAATCAACTTGGTTTTGGTGTACTTGGGTTAGTATTCTTAACAATCATCTTGCATTTGTTTTAATATACTAAGGTGGTTATGGATGGTTAAAGGCGCTCGTTTCGAACGTTTTTGAATAAAGGATGCCTCATTTGAATAACTTATTAGCTACTGTTAAAAGATGTTTTTTTCAAAATAGACACTATCATATACTGCTCCCATCTTGCATTAGACATTTTGAAGACCTATTTCTCTAGAAGATAGTAGTAAATTATAATAACTAACCTTATTTCCAATTTCAACAGTTGTAAAAATTACTTTGACGAACATTTGTTTTTTAATGCACTACTATTGTATCCGTCCAACTAAACTTAATGGTTTGAAAATTTAATTTTATACTTCAAAATGAAAGAGACACACTAAATTTGATTATTTGCATAGCGACGGCTGGCAATAACTGCTACAACTTTGACTACATTATGAAGTCCAAGCAACGCACGACATATTCATTCTACAAAGATGTAATAATGATCGTATTTATATTTTAATTAAAAGGGTTGAAACGCTATTAATTTACAGTGCCCATAAGGGCTAACAGAGCCAGTCGAGACGAAATGTGCTTAAAGATTTTTTGTGAAAAATACTAGTCTTACATACAGAACTGTAAAACTCTAGCACTCCGATCTCGCCACCGCACATGGTCGTTTTTATACAGTTGTTGTGTCAATTGAACACGGGCAAATAAGAAGTTTTATAAATATCAAAGTTTTCTGGATTAGTATGGTCTTGCTTTACACACGAGTTTTATGTAAAGCCTGAAACTCAAAATTCTGCAACAAAAAGAGATACGAAATTCCGAAAATAACATTCACAAAATACTAACAAATATTGCATCAACTGAAAAGTTTCCGGTCTGATACATAGATGGTGCCACAAATTTGAAACCTATATGATTTTTAAATTTTACCAACCTTCAAACGATATATGTCAAAATTTCATTACATTCCGACCATTAGTTTACAAGTTACAGTTGTTTTAGTGACGCTATTTTTGTTGATTTCAAAACAATGGAAAAAAAGAGTTTCGTGTGTTGATTAAACACTAATTTTTGATGGGAAAAAACACCGTTCAAGCAAAGCAGTGGCTTTATAAGTGTTATCCGGACTCTTCACCAGGAAAATCAACCATCATTCACAGGTATGCTGAATTTAAACGTGGTCGTACAACCACCGATGATGCACCACGCTCTGGGCGCCCAAATAAGGCTGTGACTCCAGAAAACATGAAAACGTGAAAAAAATTGCACGAACATGAAAAAAAATTGTCCATGAAAAAAATTGCTCTTTCACCAAGACAATGCGCCATGTCACAAGTCGATCGTAACAATGGCAAAATTGCACGAATTGCACATTGAATTGCCTCCGCATCTTCTATATTCGGTAGATTTGGCCCCCAGCGATTATTACTTGCTCCATTGAAGAAGTGATTACCGAAACCGAAGCTTATGTTGAATACAAAGATAAATCGTTCTACAAAAAAGGCATCGAAATGTTAGAGAGGCGTTGGACTGATTGTATCGCTCTAGAAGAAAATTTGTGAATAAAATGTATTTTTTACTAAAAAAATTGAGTTTTGTTTGTTAGACCGGGAAATTTGCAGGTGATGTATTATAAAACTTAAATACAAAATTCCGAAACGGTAAAATCCCGAAGCTCGAAATAATTTTGGTGATTAATATATTTAAAATAATTACAATGAAAATTTTTCTAAAACGGTGATCTGCTATGAAAGCAGTTAATTGTGTTTGTAGAAAAATTTATATAGAAGCTTTCAGCAGAAATTCAAACAAAAATTAAAAAAATATTTTCTTTACGTACTGTTTTGTGCGGCAGAGACAAGAGGCATAAATATACACAAAAAATAAGCAGTGTCATTCAGATTTTTATCCACAAACGTATGTTCAAACGTATCTTAAAAAAATTCACACCGCATCAACGGTTTTATATTTACAAAATATAAAAAATTATATTTTGGCGTAAAATCCAGCAAAATTCTTTTGGAATTAAGAAATTACTCTTCTCGGTGTTGTTTTCTAATCATCAAAATTCCTGTAATTTTTAGTGGAGAAAATCCTATTTTTGGTGTAACAGTTTAGTTTTTCGTTTGATTATATAAAAGACGCACCAAACCAATCTGCGTCTGCAAAATAATTTCGAATTATCTATATGTACGAGTAAGTGAAGTAGTTTTTTGTCTATATTTGACACACCAAGCAATGTTTTAGTTATATAAATTAATTATTATTTTTTATTCCAAGTTAGTTAATGTTAACAACGGGGTTAGAATGGACAAAAATAAAATATTTTAGAAGAAGGAAATAAAGAAGTGTGATGATTGTTTAGGAAATATTAGATAATAATGTCATAAAAATTATTTTTTACATTTTATTCCAGGTTTATCGATATCAAAACGAGTATTTCAACGATTCCCAGTTTACAAAAGGTAAAATTTAGTTACAAATTATAAAACACTTAAATACTTACATCCTCTGATATATTTTTAGAAATCTAGAAGAAAATGATCAAACCGATTTGAAGTAATCTACCTTGCTGAAACGCATGCCGAATGAAAAATTACTTTTCGAATGTAATTAACAAGGAAAATAAATAATTTTAAAAATTTAATCAACTTTCCTTTGTGGTTTTTATTTAATATCCAAAAAATCTTTCAAAAAATGTAAACGGTTGTAGCAACTCAATTATTCGCAAAATAATTGATACTACAATCATCGACACATTAACCATATTAATACGATTGAATTAATAAGCAATAATTAATAATCGACTTTCATAATCAACCGCACAAGAGCGCGCGACACTCTTAATTGGCCACATATACTGGTATGAACGAAATCAACAATGAAGTTGATTTCTCGATTTTTTTGTTCTAAAAATGTCAAAACAAAAAGAAAAGCAAAATATTTTTTCTCTCACTAGTCCATAGAATTAGTACTAGTACTACCAGTGCACCTAGAATACTACAGGCCACACTGCTTTAAAAATTTTGCTATATGACGTCAATTTATGTCGTCAGTTCCTTCTTTAACTATTGTAGGCAGCACTAAAATTATAAAGATTGTTTTGATTTTTTTTGTGTTTAAGCGGTCATATTGATAAAAAAAATTGTAAACAAACAACAAGAAAAATATTTTAATAATATATTTTAAAATTTAATAAAAAGCTAATGGTAAGTATTAATTCATAATATTATTATAAAATTATGCATTTTAAATTGTGTTAAATATATAAACATGTACAAAATGTGTACACATTTCTAGTAATTTAGGGGAAGACATAACCTTACTTCTAGCACTCGTATAAATATTTTATTCTTTCTGTTTATTTTCGTTATTCTTTTTATGAACATGACTGCCACCTATAGTTCAAAGAATAAACTGTAGACATAAATTCGATGACATAGAAAGCAGTGTGACCTGTAGTATTCTAGGTGCACTGGTACTACCAATGCCTCCTAAACTACAGGCCGCTTACACCAACAAATAATGACGAAACGCTATGTCGGAGGTTCACCGCATATACTCTAGACGGCAGCAAAATGGAAAAGAGAAAGTTTAGAAAAATATTATTTTAGTCTCATCGATTTTACCAAAGCGGGAGGATGTGCGTTTTTTTACATTTGTGCTCTCGCACGTGTTAATTATTTTCTGTTTTTCTTTTTTATGTTCTCAGCATCAGCGAATCAAAAAAAAGACATTTTTTGTTGTAGAGAATTTTTTTTCATATTTTTTGTTGGATGTTTGCTTTGAAGGTAGTTATATAAATATATACGTGTGTTTTCATAATAAAAATATATTTCCAAATTTAAATATCATATGTTTTTATCAGTTTTGGTGAATTGGTAACATTCATTTTAAAAGTTATATTTAGTCTTATATTTATTACTTATTTCTTTCTATAAAAGAAATATGTAATAAATTTTAATTGTGAATAAAATTGTCCAGATTTAAATTTTCGTTGGATTTAAAAATTTTAACAAATTATAGGTTAGAAATGTATCGCGCCTAAAATTTTTAATCAGATACGATTTACAATTTAGCTTTATACTTAGTTTTTACCACACAATTTACACAAACAATATTCAAATGTCAATAAAAATAGAAATATTTTCATTCTAGTCTGGCAAATAATTTAATTTTTGTTTTAATTTGTGTCGTCATCATTATTCTCCAATCAGAACTACAGAAATTCCAATGCAAAATATCTAGAAATACTTTTTTGAAATATTTTCAATGAAAAGATTTTCCAATCGCGAATAAAAAACACACAAAGGTTAAATTTTATTATAGTTTTAATAAAACGAGTATCTGCACAAAAAAATTAATTTTACTACAAGTTAATATTAGCAACTGAGTTTTCCGATTTTTCGTTCAAAAAATTTTTGCTTTTTGGTTGCCACACAAACTTTATTAAATTTAAACCATTTTTTAATGTTTTGATATACTACATTAAATTATTCGTGTCAATTAGTAATGTAATATTTTACATTTTCACAAATTTTTAACTTATTTTATATTTTTTATTTATAATTTTGTAGCGAAACTCTAATGTTATTAACGTACTCGTACTACCTCGTATTACGTTGGATTAATTACCAATGTTCTTAAAAATATCAATGAAATTCTCGCAATATAATGCAAAATATTTATATATAGGGCGGGCCAAATAATTTTTTTTTTAAAATGCAAGAAAACAAAAAGTTCTCAATATTTTTTCAAATCAATTTTTTCATTGTAAAGAACAATGCTTCCGATTAATTATGGAATACTATTTCATTCAACTGACTGCCTCGGCTGGGCTTGTAACCCATACTGTCGGTCGAATTTTTGAGCACATTTTCGATCGTATGCGGCATTATGTCTTCAATGGCAATGCGAATATTGTTCTTGAGAGCGTCAATCGCTGCTGGTTTATCAGCGTAATACTTATCTTTGACGGCACCCCAAAGATAATAGTCCAACGGCGTCAAATTACAGCTCCGAGGCCGCCAAATCACATCAGCATTTCGGCTGATAATTCGATCTTCGAAGACAGTGCGCAAAAGATTAATTGAAACGTGTGATGTGTGGCACGGAGCGCCGTCTTGTTGAAACCAAATGTTGCCTATGTCCTCCTCTTCAAGTGCCGGGAACAAAAAATCGTTTATCATAGCGCGGTAGCGCTCACAATTGACAGTAACGGCGGCTCTCTGCTCATTTTCAAAGAAAAATGGCCCAATGATGCCACCGGACCAAAATCCGCACCAAACAGTCACTCGTTGAGGATGCATCGGCTTCTCTACGATCACGTGCGGGTTCTCCGTGCTCCAAATGCGACAATTCTGCTTGTTTACTTAGCCGCCAAGATGGAAATGCGCCTCATCCGAAAAGATGATTTTTTTGCCAAAATTGGCATCTTCTTCAAGTCGATCGCAAACCCACTCAGCGAACCGAAAACGCAATGGGTGGTCTCTTTGCTTCAATTTCTGAACCAATTGAACTTTATACGGTGTTATACCAAGGTCTTTATGCAGAATTCGTCGCAATGTTGTGCGTGAAATGTTCAATTCTTGAGTACGATGACGAGTTGACGTTCCCGGCCACTCACGCACATTCTCGGCTACAGCATCAACATTTTCGGGTGTGCGCTTGGTTGGCTGCTTGGTTCGTGTTGGTTTATTAATTAGCAAGCTTGTTTCTTTAACTTTATTCACAAAATAACACACATATGGAGCTCCCGGCTCTTTGTTTCTTCCGAAAACCGCACGCAATTTTCGCACATATTCTGCAACATTACCATAATTTTCGAAGTAATGTTTCAATATTTCCTAGCGTTGTTCAAGCGAATACACAACCATTTTCGTTCAGCGGAAGGATAAAACTAACTTCCTGTCAAATCAGAAGTGACATAACCCTTACTATACTCAAAATAACCGCTAGTTCAAAAAAATAAGTTAGATGGCCCACCCTGTACACATTAATTTACGGTTAAATATGGTAAATTTGCAATATTTTTTATTTTTCTGTTATATCTTCTGAATAGTATCAAAATAAATTACTCATTTTGGCACTCGTTTCCACTGTAAAGAGAGTGAATAGTGTAATCTCTTCACTTAATTATGCTGCCATCTGGTTGTAGACATAAATTGACGTCATGTGCTAAAACATGAGATTGTGTGAGGCACCATAGAAAAATAAGTTTACCATAGATTTCTCTTTTTTATAAATAAAGAGAGATAAAAATGAGTTGAGTAAAAATCTTCCGATAATTCCAATGTCATGATTGTATTTGTGACTTCACATCGCGCGCAATGTTATTATTATTATTATCTTCATTTCATTCAAAATTATAAATGTAAGGTTACAGAATACAATAAAATACATAAGTAGAAATAAAGAAAAGCCCCTAGGTAAGGAAATACCTGTGTTGCAGCACAATTAAATTGAAGCTAGTAATACAAATTAATTCTTATTCTCTAGTACTCGTATATATTGCTAAACAATCGAAAAGGGTTTATTGACAATTATTAAAACATTAATATTGGAAGCTCGGGTATCTAATAAACTAAAGTTTAATATTATATGTTTAAAAAATAATATTAACTTTACAAGCTTAAATAATATTTAAAAAAAAACGAAAAATATGCAGAGCTGTAGTTAAAAATGTTGCTCAATATCATTTATATTAGAAATTTGTAATTCACGTTCGAATTGGTATCTGCGCTGTATTGTAAGAAGTTTTACATGCTTTGGTACCATATCAAACCAGTAAGGTTTCATATGGTACCAAAGAGATAAAACGCCTATATTTTTCATTATTGATGTAAAGCCACAAATACAATCATGACATTGGAATTATCGGAAGTTTTTGACTCAGCTCATTTTTATCTTTCGATTTATGGTAAACTTATTTTTCTATGGTACTACTATAGAATGAATGTAAAGATTTTGCCCATATAAAATGTGATATTTCATATGCCACAAGTCAGAACAGGATGGTTATATAAAACTGCATATGGCGGTCTCATATCGCAAAGGAAAAACCTACCTAACTAGTTTTTGTTTTTAAAATTGATTTTGTAATTAAAATAATTTAAATATTCTAAAATAGTTAGTGGATTGTGTGGTAGTGCATCATTTGGAAATAAAAAATGAATTTTTTTAAATTAAAATGAAGTGTCTTCTGGAAAAGCTGCCAAAAGACGCCTAAAAAATTACAGAAACAAATTTCTTACCAGCGGTCAGTTTACCAAGTATTTATATAAAATAAAACGTAAATGTTGTTAAGAAGAAAGTAATTTTTGGTAAAATTATCCTTATTTTAAGTTATAAATCAGAAAAATGTTGGTCGTTGTCGTGGGGTTTTTTCTTTTTGTCAGCCTTGTTTAACACCAGTGCCGAATTTTTCTTATTACTATGGTTCGAAAAGATGGTGTTAATTGTTTCATGTACTACGTGCTTTTCTTTTCATAATTACTTTATATTTTTGAATACCATAATTATTAGTTTTTACAGAAATTATTTGAAAAACCTATTTTGTTTTTTTAGGATAGCTTAATGTGAGGAATTAAAAAAACAATGGTTGAAATCAATTGGTTTCAGTGTACAAGATCTATAAATCAGTAAAAATTCAAATATTCGCTCATTACATTTTGAAACTAATTATTTTATGCCATAGAGAATTGGTAAATATTTTTAAGAAACGAGTCATTCCCTTCTTGTTGGTTAACAAGCCAACGACTAAATTTGACGGCAAATTGAATATCAGGTACTCAGGTTTAAATCTACCTTACATTGTATTTATGGAAAAAACAATTAATTTTTTGTACTGGATGAATAACAATATAATTCAATTTACATAGGTTTTTTTAATTTTAACTTCCTAACTATCCTAAAAAATTCTAAATAGGGCTCTGTTGATTCATACGCTCTCTCTTGTACCCTCCAAAGTTGTGACGCTTGACAGTTGCTTACATTCATTCTATATATGTAATATATTTCTACGATTACGTATGTCATTCATTAGGTGAATTGTGCGCGGAAAAATCTTTTTGCTACAAAATTAAATTATTACCGGGTGAAAATATATATGTATATTTATACATCTAGGTGAGGTTACCAAGACTTTGGCTTGGAAGCTTGGTTTCGAACGAATGAAAATTGAATTCTTTAAATTAAAAAATTCGGTCGTCTTATCAGACTGCAGTGATCAAATTACAAAAATATTGAAAATACTTTGCACTTACTTACAAAGCATAATCACAATACCTTAGCGAATTATTATGTTTCGCTACGGAATTGTCAACCCCTTCGTAACCTCAAATTTTATTGTATTTGACGCATACATGCGATTTCTATATGATATTTTGGGTTATTCTGGCTGATAGCCAGATATTGTTTTTACATCAAGTTTCATTAGTGCGAAACCAAGCTTCCAACGTCTTGGTAACCTCACCTAGATGTAAAAACAATATCTGGGTATCACCCAGATATAATAACCAAATATTTCATATATATTATTGTAAAGTGTAAAACTAAAATCAAACGAACGTGTATAAATTCAAACACACTACAAATTTTACAGTGGTGACCCCGACGTGATACGACAGTGTTATGAGATTACAAAGATAGTAAATTTTCATGAAAATATTTTTATCCACAATGAGGCTTTCAATACTCTGAACGGTGCAATTTAATTAAACCAATGACGGATAGAAATGTACGTGATCTGATGAAAATTATTGTATCCAAAAGTATTTTATGATGACTAAATGTAACCGAATCGGTGTTGTGGCAATCCTTAATTTTTCTGTGTGGAAGGAGTGTTCTTAAATCAGCCATGCTCAAGTCGGGCCTAAAACATGGAAAGTTAAATAAAAAACAAGTAGCTTGGTTCGTCATAGACTGCCTCCGGGTAAAATCCTCAATGTATGGATACAATTTCCCAGTCCTTTCCTTTTCAATAATTTTTCACAACGTTTGCACATGTGGTTTTACATTGTCGTGCTGAAAAATTAATTTGTTATGTATATTCACCCACTCTAGTCGTTTTTCCTTTATAGCCCGCTTCAAGCGTATTAGAAGTCGTCGGTAGTCATCACCATTGATAGTTTCACCTGATTCCAGCAGTTCATAATATACCACACCTTTCTGGTCCCACCAGATACAGAGCATAACCTTATTGCAATGAATATCTCGCTTTGGTTATGATAGACCAGCTTCACCAGGCTTAGTCCAAGTTTTTTTGCGTTTGAGATTCTCATAATAAATCCATTTTTCATCTCCACTAACTATTCGATGCGAAAAACATTTTCTTTGTTGTATTTGAAGCAGTATTTCACAAATGGGTTTTCGACGTTCGACGTCTCTTTCTTTTAATTCATGTGGAACCCAGTTGCTAGCTTTTTCAATCATTCCGATTGTTTGTAAACGTTTTGCAACAGTTGATTGATAAACATTTAATGCTACAGCTAATTCTGATTGTGCTTGAGAAGAATCTTCAGCCAATAACGTTTCCAATTCAGCTACTTCAAAGTTTTTGGATTGCTTTCCATGCCCTTTACCTTCAATGCCAAAATCATAATTTTTCATTCGTTGGAGCTATTCTTTGCACGTTGTATTCGATGGAAAATGCTCAGCGTAAATTTCGACAAGCAAACGATAAGTTTCCGCTGCACTTTTCTTTTCAATAAAATAATGTAATAAAACTGACCGCTTAAATGATCTTTATTTGGAATAACATTCGACATTTTCAAGGATTTAAAAATACTAGTTTTTACTAGTAGTTAGTAGACTACCAGTATTGCCCATTTGCCCGTACACGTAGGCAGTACTAGTAACGACACCTATTGGGAAAAGGCGGAGTTCTATTCACACACCCAATAAAACGAATGTGTTTGTTTGTAATGCTGTTTCAGACACATGTCTTAATGTTCCACATTCCACGCATATTCACATACTACAATTATATTCGGCACTTAATCGCATATAATTTTCCTATAATTAACCGTATTAGGAGTTTATTATTAAAATCACTTATATCCGATTAATCAAAATCCATTATTGTTGCTAAAACTAACAACAGCATTTAATAAAATTGTAAATGTTAAAGCAAATACATACATTGCAAGTATTAAATACAGTGTACAAAGATTGCGGTTAGCAAAAAAAATATCTCAATTACATAGAATACAAATAATCCCACTATAATTAAATCAAAGTATTTATTTGTTTAATAGACAAAACGATACAAAATAAACTTGTTGTCTCTCTACTCTAAACAGCTAAAACGATATTCTATTACAAAACATGTTAACATGTTAAGTGTCTCGTATTCGACCGGAACGCATCCATTTGCATATTCATGTATAATATTTTATCAATTGATTGGGTAGCCAATGTGTTATAAATTTATCAGAATAAATTAAAAAAATCGATTCAATGTGATATGGTTTGGATGTAATAATGCGTTTAACATAGATAAAATTGAATGGGGGCATTGGTTCTTATGTTGGATGATAAAGTATTTAGGTTAGTTTACAAAAGGTCGTTATCATGATAATAGTATGTACGAGTACATATATGCATATTTCTCAATCACATAATAATAAATATTTATTCTATAAGATACAAACTGTTAGCAAATAGCGAGGTTCGGTTCATACCTTTAATGCCTGCACTTTTACAATTCAGTGTATCGATTTTGTCCCAAAATGTGTGAAACGAAATGAGTGTAACCGGAAAGATATAGTAGTAGTATTTATGTTTATGTTGGTTAGTGACGCGCATACAATTGGTTTGCTCTACTATACACATGCAAACCACGTGGCATTGTTTATTCTATTAACCCTTGATGAGATTTTGGATTCCTATATTGAGGAGCGCAATTGCGCTCTTTGGCACTCAAAGGGTTAACAATTGTAAACGCCATATTATTGTGTTGTTTGAAAAATTAAGAAAAATTCATCATTTTGGAACAATATGATTGGTCGAAAAAATTCTTTAAACGAATGAAAAGACAAATTAACGCAACACTGAATCCGCCTTTACAAGATAGTGTTACTTTTTTTTAAATATTTATGTATTTTCGATTTTTTTTTTAATAATTAATATTTTATTTTTAAAATTTATTAAATTTAAATTAAATTTGTTTATAAAATTTTAACATATAACATATAAACATATAAAATTAATTTACTATAGAAAAATATTAAATATAAAATACATTAGCATGTTAAATAATGACACTCCACAGCTCGTGAGCAGACGTAATGTGTTGAGAAAAGGAAATAAGCACAATAACAATTAAACCGATTCACCCGGATTGCGTTATTTTGGTACTGTCCATCATAAAAATGACACAAATACGAACAAAAGAAAAATACAAATACAAAGACATAATTGTGTATTATACAGTGTATACGTATTCTATATTTTTTGCTTCACTCATTTTAAATGAGTAACTCACGGGACAAAATCGATATACAGATTAACTGAATCTGTTATGAGTAAGCAATTAAGCATTTAACTATTTATATACGTATATTATTTTGCATATTGCTTACTTCTAAACAGAATAAGTGGCATAATATTTCCCCTTAGTTTTGTTCTTGTTGTATTCAGCGAAAGATTAATAAATTTAAAACATACTTTTGATATATGGATTACTATTACTAATGAAATGACGTTTTTGATTTTTAGGAGATGGGTAATACTTTTTATACTTTTTTCAGCAACTATTTGTAATTGAAAGCAAACACTTTTGCTTTAGCAGGTACTTTGTTTTACTAAAAATTGCCAAATATCTCTCTAATATCATTTCTATGTTCGAAATGATTAAGGGATTCTCTACAAGTTTCTAAATGGACAAACTAAACCACTCAACCCCAGCTGGCTAATCTTAAATTTTTAGACCAACCTGTTATATTTTACATGTTAACCTAATATTTTACACAGACTATTTCAACGTTTTATAATGTCAGTTATAGCAAATATATGTTATTTCATTATTTAAACTTAAGTTTTTTATAAAAGGGTTGATTATAATAGCCAAAACGGAAAGGTTCAAATATTATAAAGGAACTTTAAAAAACATAATACATATATGTAAGGCGTAACGCACCACGAGTTTATTTTTTACGCGATATTATGATAAAATATGAGATATAAAATCGAAATAAAATATAAGTAACTGGGAGGGTAAAGTCATGACGATCTACGAAGCACAAGGATTAACCTCACCAAATGTGATATGTATTAGAAAAAATTCTCAACCACTTGAGCTGTTCGATAGTGTACCCCATGCAATTTCAAGACACACCCAATCATTTAGAAAGTTTTCACCAGTGGCTAATGATAGACTACACCCACTTTTGATGAGAGCTCGAACCTACACTACTACTCAAAAAGTAAATCAACCCATAAAATCCAAGAAAAGCTTGGTTTATGAGAAATATGCAATTTACTATCAAAACGTCAACAATTTTTTTTTTTTTTTTTATATTTATTTATTACAACTGATTTACAAATCATCTAGTAATTTATCTTTCATAATTTATATTCTTGTTTGGAGGGTTGTAGCCCTTTGGCTAGTCCCCTTTACAATTTTATTATATTTTTAGTCGATCCTGATTGGATCTTGTAGAGCATGCGGTTTCTTCCTTCGCAGCCGTCTTACTAGGTTCGAATCATCCAACATACGACGTATCTCAGCATTTTGGTGTAGACTAATACGTTGCATGTGTTTTCTCGCGTGTTTGCTTATTTCTTCACTAAAGAAATCCATCTTCAGATCTCTATGGAGGTTGTCATTTCTTATGTACCACGGTGCATTAACTATTCCACGAAGGACTTTGCTTTGGAATGACTGGATGATATTGACATTGGTTTTCTTTGTACAGCCCCAGAGCTGAATACCGTAAGTCCACACAGGTTTTAGGATTTGCCGGTATAGTAGCAATTTATTATGTAGAGTCAGCTCAGAATTTCTTCCTAAGAGCCAATCCATCTTTCTGTATTTGATGTTTAACTCTAGTTTTTTCTTTTTCACATGCTCTTTCCATTTTAGTTTCGCGTCTAGAGTCATGCCTAGATATTTTGCCGTATTTGCATAGGGAATTTGCTGGGAGTTCAGTTCTACTGGTATCCAGTTGACCTTCTTGTTGGTAAAGTTTACGTGAACAGATTTTGTTTCATTAAGTTTTATTCGCCATCTCTTGGTCCAGGTACTGACAATATTAGTAGCTCTTTGCAATTTGCTTGTAGATTCTTCTATGCAATTAGCAACTGCTAAGATGGCCGTATCATCCGCAAACGTCGCTATGTTAGTATTCTATATCGTTGGCAGGCCCGAGGTGTATAGAACATATAAAGTTGGTCCCAGAACGCTACCTTGTGGTACCCCTGCTGATATTTTCTTTATTTCTGAGTATTCGCCATCTAATTTAACTCGAAAGTGTCGGTTAGATATGTAAGATTTTAGAATTTCATAAAACTGCTTTGGTAAGTCTCTTTGTAATTTATATTCCAAACCTTTATGCCATACTCTGTCAAAGGCCTGTGCTACATCCAAGAAGACGCTTGAACATACTTTCTTTTTTTCAAGTACGTCTTCAATTATGTTTGTAATTCGGTGTACTTGTTCTATTGTTGAATGATTTTCTCTGAAGCCAAATTGATGTGGAGGAACAAGATTTCTTTCTGCTATTATTGGTTTTAGTCTCTTTAGGAGTAGTTTCTCGAATAATTTTGAAATTATTGGGAGTAAGGAAATCGGCCTATACGAATTTTTGTCATTAAGTGGTTTGTTTGGTTTAGGTATCATAATTACTTCTGCTACTTTCCATTGACTTGGAACGTGTTTAAGTCTGAACACTGCTTTAATTATTTGGAGTACTTTACGTAGACCTTTTTCAGGAAAAGCTTTTACTATTTGTCCTGTAATTAAGTCCTATCCTGGAGATTTCTTTGTATTTAGGTTGAGATTGATTTCCTCTTTTAATTCTTGTAGTGTGACAGGAGATACATTGCAGTTATCCATTTTATATACTGGTGGTATGTTTTCCTCTGCAGTTTGTCTAGGTAGTGGCTGAAACGTGTTCTCGAGGTGGGTTGCAAACAACGAAGCTTTTTGCTTTGCACTTATAGCCCATGTACCATCTTCATTTTTTACTGGAGGAATTTGTAGTTTAGGCCGTTTTAAACTTTTTGTCGCTTTCCAAAGGGAGTACTCGTTATATTTTTCCCCAGTAAGGCCACCCAAGTATTTATTAATGGATTCGTTTTTGATTTCTTTAATTAGCAACTTTAGTTTATTGGATAAAAAATTTAGAGTTGTTTAATATTCTGGCGCTCGACTTCTTTGCCAGGCCTTTCTTGCTTTTAGTTTTGCTGCAACCAGTTCCCTAACTTCTAGAGGATAAATAGCATTTCGGCGCATTTCCTTTGAACTTGAGGGGGTACTACTCCACGCCGCTTCTTGTATACTGTTGTTGAGTTGTTCTAGTTCTTCTTCTAGCTCTATCGGGTTTTTAATTGGCACCTGAAGATCAATATTATCCTCAACAAGTTTCTGGAATTTCTCCCAGCAGGTTTTTTTGTTCGTTAGCGAAGGTGGAAGGTGATTGTCATAATAACAGGCGTATGATCCGACATAATCCCCTCGCTGCTTTCTAGGTATATGTAGTTTTCGTCTATACCTTTGGTGATAAAGAAGTCAATGATATCGGGTGTTTTGTTTCTATCCGTAGGCCAATAAGTTGGTTGATCTCCAGAATGAAAATCGCAATTGCATAGTCTTCCTGCTGCAAACAGCTCTCTTCCTTTTTTAGAGGTTACTCTTGATCCCCAGTAGGTGTTTTTTGCATTAAAATCACCTCCGATTATGAAACTTGATCCAAGTGATTTAAATAACGTGCAATAGTCTTCTTTAAATAAATTATATCTTGGGGGGCAATATATTGACGATACACTATATTCTTTGTTGTTATTTATAAATACTTTTAAGGTGACTACTTGCATAAATTCCTCTTCAATTTTAAGATCTATAAAGTGTTTGATGTTTTCTTTTATAACCACCGACGATCCTCCCCTTGCCCTTCCTGCTGGATGAATGGCTGGATGTATGAAGTTAAAGTAAAATGGGTTTTCGATACGAGGCATAAATCTATTTTTTCAGTATTTAGGAAAATTTCTAATTCTGGAATATGTTGCATTAGCCCATTTGCATTCCAGGTTACTATTCTTAATGTTTTATTTGTTGTTGTTTGCATCATTTTAATAGAGCATGGATTTCATTTCATTTAGAGAGTCTTGCTTATCTAACCTGTTGCTTAGAGCTTGAAGGCATTTCTCTTGTTTAGCTAGACGAATGTTAAGAGCTTCCATGCTTCTTAGTATCTTTTGGAGCACTGCTGTACCTTCAGTAGTGTGTTCCGAAATAATTGGTTTTGTCATGACTACTTGCGAGTACATCAGTTTTGGTTTTGGTTCTCCCGTTTTACTAGCATGAGGTTTAGGTTCCTCTTTGGTGGAAGTTTGATAATTTTTTACCGATACTCCTGGACTTTGTTTTCGCGTTTTATTTCTTATTCGTTGTAGCTCCTTAGCTATTTCACATCCCCGGTAGTTTGCGGGATGTGACTTATTGCAATTGACACATTTTGCAGCAATATTTTTACTAACCGGGCATACCTGGGCATGATGCTTTCCGGCACATTTTACGCATCGAATTTCTCTTTGGCAATATTTCTGCGTATGATTAAAACAATGGCTCTATTTTAACTCTCATGCTAAGTATTGCCTTGATATTATACACATCTTCCACTTTTTGTTTGTTATTAAAAGTGAGCATACATAGTGGAAGCCCTCTTTTGTTAACTTGAACTCCTTGTTCAGTTTCGATTTTTTCTTTCTTAATAATGTTTACGGCATTTTCTATTTGATAACCCTTTTGCTTGAGATCCTCAATAATTTCCTCTTTTGCACAGGTTGGGTGAAGACCTCTAGCCATAACTTTAATTGGGCGATCATTCTTATCCTCATAGGTCAACAAAATGGCAACAAAATGGCATCAAAAGCATCTAAGTTTTATAACTTCGTTTTAAAATCAAACTACTTAATCTATGTATTTGTGAAACTTCATTAAAACTCGGCATAATGAGCAGTGAATTTTTTGGCCATGATTACGTTGTCTACAGATGCGATCGGTCTCTCGAAACTAGCTCAAAGAAATCGGTTGGTAGCGTACTGATAGCAGTACATGCAAATCTCTGGAATGCTCCAGTAACTTTAGTCCCATCGAGAGTCCAACAAATTGGTGTAAAAATCAAAATTAACCAAACCAATATATTCATTTACGCAGCATATATACATCCTCAATCAAATAGTGATCATTACGCAACTTGCATTGATGCGATTGATGAAGTTATTAATACTCGTCCGATTTAGTTCTTGTATTTTTTGATTTTAATCTTCCAAATGTAATATGGAATCTGGACCCGGAACTAAATTGTCTTTTTCCAAGGAATACAACAACAGATGCCGAATCTTTATTTGTGGACGCCATGCTTATAATTTGAACCAAATAAACACAATTGCAAATAATCGTGATAGCTGGATCTTGTCTTCAGCAACGACATTGACACTTTCAAAATTTCAGAATCCGTGTTATCTGTTGTCATAAATGATATCAACCACAAATCTTTAGACATCGTATTTGACTCAACTAATTGAATGGCGAGTTCGGAACACCTACAACCAACCAAATATAATTCCAAAAAAACAAACCGTGCCTCGCTACAAAGGTACCTAGAATCCATCAACTGGCAAACAACTCTCAATTCCAATCATATAAACGAAAATGTTGATAAATTTAATGACATTATGCGGCAAGGCTTCCAACTTTTGTACCTAAACCACAAAATGCTCACCCTCAGTGGTTCGATGATATACTAGTTAACTTAAAAAATCGGAAGTCGAAAGCGTATGCCAAAATGTTGGAAAGCGGGTGAGAAGCCGACAAAACAATGTTTCTACAACATAGTAACGAATTTGAAATTTATTTCAAATCAAAATACAGGTCGTATCTCAATCAAATTCAAGGAAAATTCAAAGTAAGTCCAAAACAATTTTGGAAATACTTTAGGAATAAACGCGAAATTGAAGGATACCCTGCAAATATGACCTATAACAATACCAGGTCCTCAAACTCCAAAGATATAGCTGACATGTTCGCGAAGTTTTTCCAATCAGTCTATAAACCAAGCGTTACTAGTGGGTTGTACGAACAACCCAGCAATAACAACGTATCAAAAACTCCTCCTGTTATATTTGAGGATACATTTTTACCGGCTTTAAAGGGATTTGGAGACGGTTGTAGTCTTGACAATATACCCTCTTCTGTTCTGAAGGAGTACGCTGACATTTTAGTAATTCCATTATGTTACCTATTCAACCACTCCTTAAGCACCGTCGTGTTTCCCGAAAAATGGAAAATTTCAAAAATTACACCAATTTTTAAATCGGGCAAACGAAATGATGTTACATGCTACAGAGGAATATCAACTACATCAATTCCAAAATTGTTTGAATTAGTTTTATGTAACAACTTTAAATCCACAATTGCAAACCAGCATGGGTTTATGCCTGGCCGATCCACATCAATTAATCTGGTTGAATTCACCAGTAAAACAATTAATGAGACAGAAAACCATCATCAAGTTGATGTAGCGTACACGGATTTCAGTAAAGCATTCCATCTGCCATCAAAAAGCACTCCAGAGTTTAATCGCATTTGGGTTTACACTCGATTACATAAATTGGTTCAAGTCTTATCTATCAAACCGACAACAATTTGTAATAATGGGAAATGAGAAATCAAACGTTATTAAACTTACGTCTGGTGTTTCTCAAGGATCTCACATCGGGCCGTGGATATTTATTATTTTCATAGATCAAATAACCGAGATAATCAAAAACTCAAACGTGCTCATATTTGCTGATGACGTGAAAATTCTTCGACATCGATAGATTAAGTGAGTGGTATGCTCGAAACTCGTTTTACATAAATATTAAGAAATACAAAATCATGTCTTTCCATCGTAAAAGAAATCCGTTAATTACTTCAGACAAAGTCAATAGAGAAGTATTGCAAAGAGTCAATGAGATCATAGATTTAGGTGTTACATTTGTCGAAAATGCCAGTTTCAATAGGCATATTGAAAATTGTATTGCGAAAGCAAATGCCATGTTTGGATTTGTTAAAAGAAGGACAGATGAATTTAAAGATATTCAAAATTTATGTTCACTCTATTTCTCTTACGTTCGATCTCAACTGGAATACGCTGTACTGGTCTGGAATCCATTCTGTGCTGTACAAATTAAAATAATTGAAAGCATTCAAAAGAAGTTTCTGATTTTTTTGTTAAAGAAAGTGACTGGAATTACGACCACAATTTACCATTGCATGAAAATGTGGCTCGGTTACCTCCGTACTCAACAAGATGCATGAATTACAAAATATGCACGAAAATAGACTACTCTCCTAGGTGCGGCTTTCATTGGTAACGTTTTGCTTGGTCACATTGATTTAGCTTACATTTTGGAAAACATTTCAATTCATGTGTCTTGCAGAATATTTCGAAATCATGAGTTTTTAGCACTAGAACACCATTCCACAAACTATGTAGAAAATAACCCCATTAATAGGTTGTCTAAATTATTTAACATCGTTGACGACCTATTTGACTTGAATTCATCAAAGGACAACAAAATATCCTTAAAAATTATTTTTTTAATTTTTAATCGTTAAATCAAGGTTTGACTTATATTTTTGTGTTTTAAAATTCTTTATTTGAATTTTTAATATTTTTGTTTTAAATTAAATTCTGAAATCATACAGGACAGAATAGATTTCTTTAAATAAATAAATAAAAAGGGATAAAACTAAATAGCCATTTCTCAATCGATTTCGGCACAAAATGAAAATCAAGTATCAAAATAAATTTCTTAAATGAATTCATATGAAAATTTTGGAATCTAGTTCATTTCTAAAACGATTATGAATGAATCAGAATTTTATAATTTTTGCTTGTTTTGTATTCACACTATTTGCTATTTCTGGTTCCCATTTTTGGTGCTAGATAGCCACATTAATAATTTTCCAACTATAGTACTAGACTGTAACATTTTTGTATGTCGTACGTAGTATGCTAAAGAAGAGAACTTTTGTTTCTTAACTGAGGTTAATAATATTTTATTATTAACCACCTCTTAATAATGAACAAATTTAAGGATTTTTAAAATATTGCTACACATTTAAGCGCGATGTATTTATGATTATTGCACTAAACACACATATTTTGCGAACAAATTTTTTTCATTCTGCATCACCATACATTACTTGTGTTTGAAATTCAGACTACTTTGGTACCGTTAATGTTATTAAAGAACACGTATTTTGCTTCTGAAGTATACTTCACAACCTTACTATACATTAATATACTAGTGTGTGAAGTTGTTGTTGTATTTTATTTTGTACCACTTTCGTGTAGTTTTGAATAATTATTTTTGCGGTGTGTTGTCGGTGTTTTCTTGTAGAAGGAGAATCAACGATTCAACCGCTGCATTATTTGCCTGCATTTGAATTTACAATAAGCATTATTGTGCCATGTTTATATCGACTTTTGATCACCTAAGTAGGTTTTCTATAAAGAATTTCCCAACAAGTTTTATCGTTTAACCGTGTACTAGTTCAGTTTGCTATTGCTCCTATTGCTAATAAGACGATTATAATATCTGGACTCGTGCTTTGCGAGCTGTCTTAAGTTGGCGATTGAAGACTAAGCGTTTCATTAGCTTTGTGAAGAACTTTCGTTATGTGGACCGGTACACCGAATTAACAAATGAGGATTTCGACAATTTCTTTTGCGGTTGCTGCTGCGGAAATGTCTTTGATGCAGTAGGCTTCTGACCACCAAACAATCGACACATGTTAAAATATTTGGGTAAACCAATATATGGAGTAAATGGTCCAACAATTTCTAAATGGATATGCTCAAATCTACCTAGTGGAACAAACAGAAGTTAAAAGTATGATACTGTCTGAGTGTCTGCGTGTACAACCAAAATCTACTTAAATATATGTTCTGCTTTAACTCTCATTGACAGATCCCTATATAAAAATAACTACCAAAGAATGTGTTGGTTACACTAACAATCCAATGAATTTGATTTTTGAATTGGAAATTTGATTTCTTGTTTTGCTTTGTTCTTTGTTTCTGCACCAACACATTTATATAGTATTAAAAAAATTACTATAGGAAAAAAATACTAATACATCTTTAGTTAGTTATTGTTTATTTCATATGAGTGGAGTTAGGAGGGCTTATATTTAAGTAGATTCTGGTATAACCGATCATAGGTGCACTGATACAGCCAAGCAGAATGCCAAAAATAAACGTAATGTATGCAGGCTCAAAAAGCGTAAACACGAAAAAACACTTTTAAACAAATGCTATGGAAATTCTTGTTTGTAAAATTAAAATTTGTTTCTGAACTTTATTTATTTATGTCTCGTAAATATGGCCAAATATAATATTGCCGATCTCATATAAATATTTTCGACAAATTTTATTTTAATAAAGCGCACGAATGCACAGTAGCCTCATCATGTGGGGATGACAAACATTCAACGTGACATGTACTTTTCATGAACAAAAGTTTACGATTTCAATAATATCTGTATTTAGATGACGCTACAGTTGCCGATCTGTGCCGATGATCACGTTCTTGTTTTGTTTTGTATAGTAGAAATATCGAAATGGGAATTGAAGTAAGACGAAAAAATAGGTATATAAAAAATTATTTTTTATTTTTATTTTTTAGAGCAATAAATGCTATGAAAATAAATTTTTATTTTTTCCCATAAATGTGTGCGCTATAATAAACTTTTATTTATACCAAATTCGTTTGGTTTTACAACAACAATTTGACCGGATTTTATGTAAACGAATATGAAAGAAATTTGATCGACTTTTGTAGTAATATTTGTGAAAAGAAAGACAAAAAATTGTTTATTATAAATGGCGGGTTTATCATTTCACCTTGTTAGCATCGGTATAATAAAAAATTATATAGCAAAGAATTAAAATGTTCAATATAGTGTCTCCCATTTCTCAATTTAATTAATTTATTTATCAATAATTTTCAATTAAAAGCATAAGAAATTATATAATTTCGCACATAAACACAACATTTTAGTACACAAGATATTTCGAAAATACGTCGCACAAACAAAATTACAAATTATCCTTAAAATTTTAATAAATCTATTAAAAGCAAAAACACACAAGATATTTTGAAAATACGTCGCACAAAATTACAAATTATCCATACAATTTTAATAAATTTATTAAAATTAATTTAAAATTTATTAATTTAAAACTGAATTGTACAAATGGCGCGGGGTCTTTGTTTTGATGTTATGTTTTGACGTTTACTTTTGTATATATGTATGCGTAAAAATGTAACAAAAAATCAAGATTTTTTAAAATGATCTAGCCGATTTGTTAGATCAAGATTTTTGTGTGAAAAAAATTTGTAATGTCAAAAATGTTGATCTGACAGCTGAATCCAATCAAATCTTTTTGATCTGACAGTTCGAACGAATTTAGTATTAGTATATTCATACACACATTCAAATAATAATTCTTTTGAAAATGACGTAAAAGTAAAAGTAGAATACATAATGTATTGTTGTTGTTTCTAAAAAATAATTTTTTCTCGCCCTTTAAATATTATGAATAGGAAAACGAAATTTTAATGGGCATTTACATGTAGAAAATTATTTTCTTCTGCAAATTTTTGCAGGTAAACAAGAAGCATCCGCTATAGAAAAATATCCAATATGCGAGAAAGAAACAAACATATATAGTAATGCCATAATGTTTTTATAGCATTATTATTAATTTATTTTTAATTAATTTGGCGTCGGTTTTTATTATGAATCCTAAATATTTATAAATATAAAATAATTTTTTTTTGTTTATTTTGAAAATGTTGCCATAAAAATACTCGGATCGAATATATTTTATGGCAACATTTTTATTTTTATAGTGGTTTTGGCGGTGTAATGGCTCAAAAAATCTTCTGCAAAATTTTGTTTGGATATATTTATTTTCTTGTCTCTCATGTGCAAAAGGTCAATGTTATATCTCTTTCATTTTGCAGAAGAAAAATGTTGGTCGCATGTAAATGGGGTATAAGTTCCTATTGTTTCTTTATTAGTTAGTGTACTTTCGACTGCAAAATATTTTAATGATAATATAGATGATTATTAACATAACATATATATTATAATATGTAATATACATCAATAATATTAAAATTGCAGGTAGCCAATTTTTTTAACGATTTAAGTATGAACTGAAGTATGGGCAAATTAAATAAATCTTAAATTTTTAATATTTCTTAGCAGTTGAACAAATGATGATTAAATTATTTAATGAAAGTTTGATATCTGGAAATTTAATCCTAAAATTATTGCGGATTAGTTTGTCGAATGAATAATTTCAACTTAGTTGGTTTAGGTGGGATTATTCCACTTATTCAAGCGATGTTCTGTAACATGGAAATAGTTAACTAATTTTAATTGGAATTGAAAAATCTAATTTGATTGGCAGATTTCATGTTATGAGTTTTTGTTTTAAGTTATGGAATAAGTTTAAACCAAATGGAACTAGAAATTTAAAAACCAAATTTAATAAATGATTATATTTTGATTATTTAACGATTGCTATTTAACTTTATACAATATCGTCAAGCAATTAAATGTAAGTTAATTGAATGAATTTTTAAAATTTGAGCAATTAAAAGAAACTTGGAATGAAAATGAGATTTTATTATTTTATTTCCAGTAAAATTCCGTCATACGGGTTACTTGGCCTCATGTTCTTAACCTTTATACTATGTAAACAAACTTTTGTTGAAATTGTTTGTAACATTTTTTTCGAACCCTAGTGCCTGCGCGGTAAATCTTATTGATACAAAATGCATTGAAGTCAGAAGGACTTGTATGAAAATGGAGGGGTGAATATGCTGTGGCCAACACCAGATTTCCTTTTACCACGAATGTATACAGATCTCGATTACACCTGACTTGATTTCTAAATCGAAAAATTAAATTTACCGCACTTTTGGTAAAACTGACTTTAGAATGAAAAATCATTATTCCTACTTAAATTTGAGGCAACAAACAAGGTCAACTCTTGTTGAAAATTTTATCTTTAAATTTATTTGAATCTTTTAACTCTTTGTTGTTTTCTGTGAATGTAAAAATTTTCAACATCAGCTCAAAAATTGAAAAAGCTCCCGTGAAAGCTAACACTTTTGGTACACAGATTTCCACTAAATTTTGCTAGAATCTCGCAATTAATGAAAAAATGTTAAGTATGAAGATTTATTCAGAATAGTCACAGATGCCAAATTTTCATGAAATAACCTTTTAATGATTTCCGATAAAAATTAAAAAAGTATCTGATCTAATTTTGTTTGAAATTCAATTTACACTAATTTTGTTTTTAATCGTAACGCTCGATTTTTAATTGTAAATAAACTAAATTGTGTGAGATATCCACTCAATTTTTGTTTCATTTGAAATAATATTTTGTGGCATTAAATATGAAATTCGTCATAACGTCATTCAAATGTTAGTCGCGGCTTTACTTGGTGGCACATTCGGGAGGTCCAATTTTCGATGATTTTGTTTTCCATAAATCTGGTTGAATTTGCGGGGTGGCACTATGTTGACTTTGTGGGCATCAATTGTTTGCAGTTATTCGCAAAGACCTGCGATTAAAGATAGCCTCAAACGAAGAAGTCTATAAAGGCATTAAATCGCACGATCTCGGTGGCCAGTTCAACACGTTAATAAAATCAAGGAATTGGTGCTCGAGAATCGACGATTAACGGTCAGAGACCTTACTGGTATCGTTGAAATATCGGAAAGATCAATGAAAACCATTTTAAAAAATAATTTGGGCCTAAGAAAAGAGAAAGCACGATTGGTTCCAAAATCACTCAATTTTTGGAAAAACAGCGTCGCGTTGACGTCTGTGAAACAATGCTTTCCAACTACCAGGATGTCATGAAACGTATTATAACTGGCGATGAGTCTTGGATCTATGCGTACAACTCGGAAACAGACGATCAATCGGCCGAATATCGTGCCAAAGGTGAGCCGAAGCCGAAAAAACCACGTCAAAGCAAGTCAAAAATCAAGGTGATGTTGACAGTTTTCTTCGATCATCGAGGTGTGCTGCCCTCCGAATTCCTTCCGACTGGCCAAACTGTTAACAAGGAATACTATTTGAGTGTTAGGCGTCGTTTGCGCGAAGCTATTCGTAAAAGAGGCCGGAATTATGGGTCGACAACTCTTGGTTTTTGCACCACGATAATGCACCTTCTCATACTGCATTGGTTTTACGTGATTTTCTCGCCAAAAATTCCATTCATATCGTTCCGCAACCACTGTATTCGCCTGATTTAGCTCCGTGTGACTTCTGGCTGTTCAGCAAACTCAAACGACCGCTCCGGGGAAACCGTTTTGAGTCAATTGAAGACATTAAATGTGAATCGCTACGCGCATTGGAGGCTATTCTAGAAATTGACTTTAACAACTGTTTCGAGGATTGGAAAAAACTTTGGCACAAGTGTATTGAGGCCGGGGGGGATTACTTTAAGGTGGACGAAATAGATTTGGAGAAATAAATAACGAATTTTAAAATTATGAAAAAAGTCTTACTATTTTTTGCCCACAGTATTATTACTAATAATAACTAATTTTTAATTACAGTTTTTATAAGCAAGGTAAATACCCGAACACCTGGAAGAACGCGATGTTACAACCAGTTCCGAAACGCGCTGTGACGAAATCCAAAATTCTACCAATATCAATTGTGTCTGCTGAAAACAATTTCAGATAAAGCTATACTGCTTTTTGTGAAAGCCACTCAATACATTATTACATTGGCCAATACAGCTTGACGAAAACATGTGTTTCTCAATAGATGCAGGTTCGTTAAATCGCATCAGGTTCTCCAACTGTATCAAAATTCCATTCGGCCATATAGTTCTGCCATCAAGTTTGGGGTAGAGCAGATGCTATTGGCCTCCAGTGGCCCGTGCCATCCGAATAATAAGCAACCCGAGACTTACAAAAGATCTAGACAGTCTACAGATTAATACAAGGTAAATGTTTTGCAGAACTAAAAGAGAAATTACCACCATTCGTTATGCCTGGGAGCAACCAAAATAATGGTTAATGCTAATCGATTTACAGTCAGGCTGTTGAAACCTCGAACTAAGGTAGCCAAGCGTGTATTTATGTATGGAGCATCCAAGAATTGGATTTCGTTAAAAAGCTTTGAATTTCCATTGGCATATAAAATTCAAAAAATTAAGGCGGCTATCAACCTTTAGTTCAAGGATTGCGCTTTGGGTGCAGGTGTCCCCTCTATTAGGTTGTAAAATACTCATCCCTCTGTCTCTAAACACGTTTTTAGTACTATTGTATAATTAATTAAAATATTTATTGGTAAAATAGAATGCCTTCTATGAGCTATATAATTAAAATTAGTATGAAACTTCATATTTAAGATTGAACATATTTAAAATGAACAGTTTCATGCAAAATTACAAACATTTAGGTAATATTTCGTGGTCAGAAATGTGTCATAGGAAGGTTGCAGCTTAACACCCTATTCCAATGGTCGTGTCGTTTCAAGTAACTCGCCAAAATACCAAATATGTTTGTCGTCGAAGTCTAGTCTTCAAACAACAAACAACACATTTAAGGTTTTTCTAGTCTCTCATTTTACACTACTCGAAGTAGCGCTTAGAAAATGGTTTATTTCGCTTCGTCACTTGTTGCCACAGCAACTGATTAATGTTTAATACAAATAGCAAATTTTTATAGTGATTTGGATTGAGAAGCAACAGAACTCGAGAACTCGAAATGTAAACATTGAACTAAAATTAGCTTGTGATTTAATTTTTGAATTTAGTACAAGTTATAAGAAATTTGAGATGGTTTCCATACTACCAGTTCACAACATGGCCTACATTTATACGATGAGCTCATAAATTAAGTTTATTTGTTTATTTGTTATCGATAAGTAAAGAACCATTAAATTAATTTTTTTTGGTAAAATCTTATAGACCAGTTTCCTCTGATATTTGGTTGAACGTGGAAAATTGGGGTGTTTGGTAACTAACCAAACGTGTCATTGAGAATTTAAAATATCACCAAAAATGATAATTCTTGACATCAGGAATTTGTATTTTAGATCTAGAAACTTTCCATGGTTTCCATGCAGAGAAAAATATCACCCTTGGAGCTCTTTAAAAATACAAACTACATAGTAATATTAATTTTTAATTCTTTACGTATACTAATAAATAATATTCCAAACAAGGGACACGTTTTAAGTGATTTTGTTTCGCTAAAGGAACTAATTAAAAGAAAAAATTGGATTTAAAAATATGCCCGAATTACGAGTTATCTCAGAGCTTCCATAGTTCTGTGCTAATTTGTTTTCCGTATACATGCTTGGAGGGATCAGCAATACAGTTATAAAACCTTTCTTGATAAGAAAGAAAGAAATGCGTATTGGTCTCTCATCTTGCACAAATCACTCATTATTAAATAAAAAGTTTAAAAAAAATCCCGTTTTAATATAATATTTCAGAAAACAAATCCTATAATGTAACAAATTTCATGTTCACTTTAAACAAAATAATATAAATTATTAATAGATTAAATACAATAACTCGTAGAATATCAAATCAGTTTTAATTAAATAAAATTACTCCTTCTATACTTTTAATTATAGTTAAAATTACTTATAAAATACAAAACAAAAATATACAAAAACAATTTTAATCGATCCTTTGATTTTCTCCTCTGTAATATTTACTTTTATTAACAAAATCAAAAAAATAAATAAAACAGTAAATTATAGCATGTTGAAATTACTTTACACGGTTTCGAATATTTTTTGTTTTTCTCTTATTTTTTTCAATATTCATAAAACAAAATATGCAATCAAACCGCAAGCGTAGCGTCACCTAACTTCGGATATATACTAATATCACAAATAATCATATACAGATGAGTATTTACCAAGGCACGCCGATGTGCACTAAATAAAATCGATAAATTTGTAGGGGAAAAATTGTTTAGCCAAAATGAAAAGATGAGCTATAATATTTACGTTGTTCGATATTTTCCCTTTCTGCCGTCCAGTATTTCCAATATGATCGAGTAGAATTTTATAACAAAAAATATTTTATTTTTTTATACAGTATAAAACACAAATTATTCTTTAAAATTGGCTTTTCATTATTCTATGAAAGTAGTGTATGGTGGTGTTTACTGTAAAAAAACAAACAAATACAAACCATTTATTATTTTCGTTTGGAAATATCTCTCTCTACGCATCATTTATATTTAATAAAACAGACTGAAACGAAAACTCAAACACACATATTATGTATATACACTCGTATATGCATACTATTTAAAATATATGTGTACATGATCGAGTATTCCTTCTCATTTTAGTTATATCAAAATTAAACACGTGACATGAAAAGAAAGATGATCTGCGTAGGTGGATTCAGCTACATTGAATGTACATATTTTATGTTGGTGTGCTAAATGAAATATAAATCAAAAAATGGGAAAAAATATTTGGAGGATTTTGATACGGTAAAAATCAAAAACTTATCAATGAAAAGGAAAAAATGTATGTTAGCTATATCGGTTTTTAATGGTCGCAGTAAACAACTATTATACATACATATACAAATTTGTGTTTAGTATATATTATGTGTTTCCTATATATACTAATTTGTCCAAATTATTGAGTTTTTCTATGTGTGTGTACTATACGGATGATATGTGATTTGAATTCAATAATATTAAAATACCTAACAATTTTAGAAATTAGTATTTTTTGAAGAAAATGAATGAAATCAGCTTACAACGGAAAGGGGACATTTGGAAAATATACTATGTGTTTAGATTTGTTTCCAAAACTTGATTAAGTATGATAGTAGTTAATTTGTTTCGACTATTAATTGATATTGAATTGTTTTTGATTTTAACAATATTTGCAAATAAAATTAATATTTCGCTGTTGGCCCGAGGTATATAGAATTACGAGTACACAATACACTTGCAGTTCCATTTCTGAACTACTAACCTTAAGCGTTAAAACCACCTTAAGGTTTTCCAATGGCAATAAATAAATATTTCGTTGTTGGTTGTGGCCAGCCGATTGAAAATTTTGATAATAGATATTTCTAATAGATAATAGATATTCGTGAAAAGCTTAATGTTTTCACAGGTACAAGTTATTAGCCTCGGGGCAAATCTTTAAATCGCCTCCTGCGATAAGTTTCGAAAAAGGATGATGCTCGCGATATTTGGTCCTGTTCAGCTGATCGCTATAAACATTGATAAATAGCAAATAAATCCAACTCAGTTATATGAGGTCTCAAACTCCGCAAACCAAAAATTTTGAGACGTGGCCAAATAAATTGAATAATAATAAATAAGTTGGATTTTATGCCTAAAAGCAATAATTCGAAAATTGAATTGCACTTCTGATGAAGCCTATAAATCGAGATCCCTTATTCGATATTGAAATATCTATTATCAAAATTTTCAATCGGTTGGCCACAACCAACAACGAAATATTTATTTATTGCCATTGGAAAACCTTAAGGTGGTTTTAACGCTTAAGGTTAGTAGTTCAGAAATGGAACTGCAAGTGTATTGTGTACTCGTAATTCTATATACCTCGGGCCAACAGCGAAATATTAATTTTGTTTGCAAATATTGTCAAAATCAAAAACAAGTCAATATCAATTAATAGTCGAAACAAATTAACTACTATCATACTTAATCAAGTTTTGGAAACAAATCGAAACACATAGTATATTTTCCAAATGTCCCCTTTCCGTTGTAAGCTGATTTCATTCATTTTCTCCAAAAAATACTAATTTCTAAAATTGTTAGGTATTTTAATATTATTGAATTCAAATCACATATCATCCGTATAGTACACACACATAGAGAAACTCAATAATTTGGACAAATCAGTATATATAGGAAACACATAATATATACTAAACACAAATTTGTATATGTATGTATAATAGTTGTTTACTGCGACCATTAAAAACCGATATAACATACATTTTTTCCTTTTCATTGATAAGTTTTTGATTTTTACCGTATCAAAATCCTCCAAATATTTTTTCCCATTTTTTGATTTATATTTCATTAGCACACCGACATAAAATATGTACATTCAATGTAGCTAAATCCACCTACGCAGATCATCTTTCTTTTCATGTCACGTGTTTAATTTTGATATAACTAAAATGAGAAGGAATACTCGATCATTTACACATATATTTTAAATAGTATGCATATACGAGTGTATATACATAATATGTGCGTTTGAGTTTTCGTTTCAGTCTGTTTTATTAAATATAAATGATGCGTAGAGAGAGATATTTCCAAACGAAAATAATAAATGGATTGTATTTGTTTGTTTTTTTACAGTAAACACCACCATACACTACTTTCATAGAATAATGAAAAGCCAATTTTGAAGAATAATTTGTGTTTTATACTGTACAAAGAAATAAAATATTTTTTGTTATAAAATTCTACTCGATCATATTGGAAATACTGGACGGCAGAAAGAAAAATTATCGAACAACGTAAATATTATAGCTCATCTTTTCATTTTGGCTAAACACTTTTTCCCCTTCAAATTTATCGATTTTATTTAGTGCACATCGGCGTGCCATGATAAATACTCATCTGTATAATGTTTGTGCTACATCTGTTTGTGGTAATATCATAAAATGAATTGTACCAAAAGTAGGTGATTTTTTTAATGAAATAAATTCCCGCATGATGAGGTTACTGAGCATTCGTGCGCTTTATTAAAACAAAATTTGTCGAAAATATTTATATGAGATCTGCAATATTATATTTGATATAGCAGACAAATAAGTGTACAATCTCCTGAGCGAGCGAACTATGTTTCTTTACATTTAATTTTGATAAATTGGTTTTCTTTTTTAAGTTGGTTTGCTTTCAGAATTTTACCATTTTCCGCTTTGATATCTTTAATTTCACTATCGCCGTATAATATAGAGAGCAAAGTTTGTGTGTATACGAGTACATGAAGAGTAGAAAACATATAGATAAAACAACGAAAAAACTAACTACTCTTCATCTCGAACGACGATCATCAAATTAGAGACATCATAGGGGAAAATGATAAAATTCAGAATGAAATCTAACTTAAAAATGAAAAACAATTTTATACAATTAAAGTCTCTATTCCATTACGAACAAATTACTGTCAGTAAAATCAAAGCGACAAACAAACAATTTTATCAGTAAAATTTTACTAACAAAATAATTGTGCTGCCATAATGGGCTGTAAAAAATGTAAACTGAAGTACTTTTTATGGCAGCATTGCTAAATGCTAACACATCTACAAAAAATGTATGTAAAGATGTCAAATGTCAATTTGTTTATTGTTAATATTACGAGATTAAATTTGTTGTTTGTCTTTAAAAATACAATTGCATCCCCCTCGATTCGATCTCGCTCTAAATAATAAGGACGTCCCCAACATATTGGTTTCTTTTTTGATTTATTTTGGGGATTATTCAGATTCATAATGTTTAGAGGATCTAAATAATCAAAATTTTGCAAATCCATATTGGTGATATTAATAAAAATTATAAAATTAATGGCAGATTACATGGCAATGATGTACGAATTACAACTTTTATGAAAATTTTAGGTTATGACAAAACGTGATTGTCAAAATTAAACCATAAAATTTTGCTATAAAAATGAAATAAAACATATTTCTTATCTTTGCCACTCTTATCGAATTTTAAGATATTTTTTGTTTTAACTTTTTCAGTAAAAAAATTCTGTCAGTAGATTTTCGCCATGAAATAAACGATTAAAGATAAATAAACAAAGTTCACGCTCAGGACAATGAAAATTTATTTTTCTGTCACGTTTACGAAATATAAATAAATAAATTCAAAAAAACTTAACAAAAGAGAAATTTCTTAGCATTTGTATGAAAGTTGTTTTTCGTGTTTACGTTTTTTGGGCTTGCATACTAGAGCCCTGCGCGGATACGTTTTTTCGAGTCCGCATGCGCCGAAAAAAATATAAATATATTCACATCCGCACTCGCGAAAAATTTTAAAATCCGCATCCGCCCTTATCCGCATCCACAAAATCGTTTTTTTATGAATTTGCTTTACGTTAAGTTTCAACCAGTGAACACATAAGAGTTTAAGTTATATATGTATTATGTTTGAACCATTTTCATGATCGCTATGACCACCAGTATTTTAGGAACCGATTGTTTAATTTTGATGAGAAGTCTATACAATTTTGGGGGAAGGGGGGGGGGCGCGTAGCAAAGAGAGACAATGTGATAGCCACTTCACCATACACGTCAAGAAACCATACTCTGCTTTAAGACTCTTTTTTATAAAACTGACAACGGTTTCGTTTTCCAATTGTTTATTTTTTATTTGCTTTCACAACCTTCTTTCCCTAATTTCATTCAAGTAAATAAATGTTTTGGTGATAGAAATAAAGTAGAAATATCACGATGTGTTAATCTAGAAGGCTGGTAAATGATATAAAAAGTGAATCCGTATTTTGCAAAAAAGGCGAGTGGCGAGATTATGTTCTTTTTTATACGAATATTCGTAAATTGTACGAGTATAAGTACGATTTTGAAAGAATAGATACTCATTCATTCTATCAAAATCGTTGATTTCGTTGATATTGTAAATTGTTTCTAATTGCTGAAACAGTATTAAAAATACGGAGTCCAACAGAAATGATTAACAAAGAAATTTATTAGTAGAAAGAGAGAAAAACTCGCTCTCCCCAATTTGTGACAAATCCGGGCACAGTGTCCTATTTTATTCTAGAGAAACGAAACATAAACTTAGATAAAGCATCGAAAATGTGATGATAGAACATGTCACCACTGATTTAAAAACGATGCTGAACTTTTTATAATCGTACTAGGATTTACATTGTCTGTAACCAACACAAATATTTTCTATAAAATTTTGCATGCGTCATTTACGAGATGTAAATAAATATAGTTAAAAAAAGCTTAACAAAAACAAATACCATAGCATTTGTATGGGACATTTTTATCTTTTTTACTTTTTAAGGGTCTGCATAGACAACTCAATAGTTTGTGATTTGGCCGTCTACATGCATACAATCACTGGTACTGATTTTTCATTCACACACCAAACTTCGTCTGAAAGAATTTTTTATTTTTCTATTTTTACTTTTACATAGAACCATTTGTTGAATTTGTCATTTGGTAGTTCAACATAGCGCAGCGCTGGTTATGTATAAATGCCATAAATTAGCACACATAGGCGAACTGAGTCGTAACACATCAACGAAACGAAAACTAAATATATGGCTATCACGAGGGGGCAAACACGTGGAGAATTTCTGATAGGCGACATACAGACATACAATACACGTTGAAATACTTCAAATCGATGGATAATGTGCAAAACTTAGTCTCTGTAGACATAGCATTGTGATCGCACCAGATATCCGAGCATTCTACGCTAACATTAAAACAAATAGTTTTTGATTATAACGCGAAAAACAAAATTAAACATTTACAAAGCGCTAATAAGACTAGTAGCCACTTTTGGTAACGAGTCTTGGACGCTAACAATAATAACATCAATTTCTGATATAATTAACCGCGCTGGAAACTCATTTATTCACGTAGAAATATTGTTATATGTACAGATAGTACTGAATCTTACGATTAATCTCTAAAAAAATCCTCAGATTACTACAAAGTTGGTAAAGCAGTGAAAACCGATATTCATTTTTTTGTGATGACAAGGGCAACAAGTTATCTAACTCGGAAGGCGAAATACGCGATCGCTGAATCGATTGTGAAACTTAACAAGTATACATATAATGACGTTAAGGAAAGATGAGCTTTGAATTTTTGTCAGGATTTTCACCAGTCACGGTGTTTCAAAGATGATCGAGCTAGCACATATAAGCCTAGTTGGGACACGTTATGTGAGAAATGGCTTGAGTAGGTTGACTTTTGAGAACATTACGGTTTCAGCATTTAACAATCATCAGTCGCAGGGTTTTAAATTTTAGTAAATCACGAGATGCAGGTTGATTGTTTTTTCTCTCTTGATTTAAGCTCATTAAATTTGCAATTCACACTACGGTCCATGTGTGACATCGAGTGCCTTGGATTCCTGACAAATTTTAATAAATAATTAAAGATCCACTATATTTTAGTTGAGGAATGGAGTCTACTACCTCATCAGAATGAAAATATTTAAGTAGTAATATTATAGTGAAAAGAGATCTAACCGGGGCCCGGAGTCAAATAAAATATTTGTATTGAACGAAAAGTAGAAGGCGATTGTGGTTTTATTATTAAAATGGGGTTTTCATACAAATTATCAGTTTTCTAGAATCCAAATCATTCAAATAAAAATAAATGTTAGAGATATGAATAACAGACCAAAAAATTAATAAAACTATGTAATCTGACAAAAAAACTCCAGTGATTAATCATTGTTCAACTGTGTGACAATTAAATCTCACTAGATGCCTTCCTTTATGACACAAGATAAGATAGAGAATGGTCATATTACCAGAAGAGAAACGGCTCAATAAATTTACTTAACTGAAAATGTAAAAACTATTAAATTTAAGATTTAATTTAATGCAGAATAAACTCTATTCAAAATTATTAAGATTCTTACCTGAAAAGATTGTGATACGATCCCACCACCTGGAGACGATGACATCGTATTACCCGGCATCATTTGTGGCATAACTTACAAGAAGAATAAAAGAAAAACAAAGCTTTCCCAAGAAAACAATGAACTCAAATTCACTTTTTATACTTTCGAATCAATAAAACCAACCAACAACTACAAAATATAATTTTTTTCAACTACTTTAATTTCCACGAAAATGGAAAATTGCAAACAAAAAAAAAAAAAAAATACTCGCACAAATATAATACACATACACTTGTTATTACTCTGTACGTATATTTTTTTATCCCACTTTCTTATCTTATCGATAACACTTTAATTGAATTATCTTCGTACAGCACAAACACATTTCACAATTCAACAATTTAACCACATAAATTTTAGCTTGTTTTCTTATCATTTTCACATAGCGAACACCTTTCAACAATAATATTTTCTGGTAATTTACAGTGATTAAAAATTGAAAATTCAAAGAAATCGCGCACAACTTTAAATGGTTAGGAATATAAAATTGTGATTAGCAATTTTTGAAGTGCATCAAAAGAAATAAACAAACAGAACTTCAGGTTACAATGCCCTTAATACCACGATATTTTAATACCAATAATTTCAAAATCAAAACACCGGGCCTTGTAATACAATAACAACAAAATTCAACTTAATTTTTTTAATGTACCCCGAATATTGATCCTAACTGTTTCGTAATCAAACGATAAGTGAAGCAATGAATTCGCTAAAAAATATTTTTGTTTATTTTTAGCTGTACGGTTTCTCTCTTTAATTTACTCAATATACAGTTAAAGGTTGAATAATACATTGAATGAATTTTATACGGAGGATGAAAATTTCCCCAACAAAGAGTTTATTCAAAGATTCATGCCTGTCCATTCATTGTTTAGAATACGTGTGTATGTATGCATCCAAATTTAGTTGGCAACCTTACAACTAATCTAGTTATCTAGAAATGGTATAAGTTAGTAGCAACGAGTACTTAAGTAAAATCGATGGTTTGTCGATCATCAAAAGTTTTAAAAATTATCCTCATTCACATGAGAAGATCCGAGTATTTTGATGGTCGCCAACTGATTGGCAGCAACGAGTTATTTTAGCTCTAGGTGATTGGAATCGATCGTTTTACCAACAAAGTTGTGAAAAGTTGTTCGATTCATTAGAACAACGAAAAAAATTGAGACGAAATTGAGCCGAAAATAATAACTAATAGTTTCATGTTAATAACCAGTAATGTCTTTTTCAGTTATATAAACAAGGTTTCTCAGCAAAAACTTGTTTCTGAAGGAAGGGGGTCCATTTACAATTTTACTACCGGTACTTAGGTTCATATTTTACTTGCTTCATAAGATTCATAAGCGATTAAGCTTATAAACTATTTGACGTAGCTCAATTATCTGTCGCATGTTATTTGGGTATTAGAACTTTAATTTCAAATAGGTTTCATATATACTAGGGTTATCTGAAAAGTTTCCGAACCAACAAAGTTACAAGACATTATTTCAACAAATTTATTTTTATTTCTTTATACATAGTCCCCTTGTAAGTCTACACACTTCTCCCAGCGGTACATCCATCTCTTCATTCGGCCAAATAGTATCAGCCTCCTCATTCGACGAAAATCTCTGTCCTCCAAGCGCAAATTAGCTTAGGAAACAATAAAAGTCGCTTGGGGCTAGACCTAGTCAGTAAGAAGAGTGGTCAAGCAGTTCAAACCGCAGTTCGTGAATTTTCACCATGGCAACCATTTTTCCACAATTACTGCCTTCAGTTTGTCAAGATAATAAAGATAATCGATTAAGATAACTCGCACTCGAGTGTTTTAATGTTGCACAATAGTGTTTATTATATAACAATAACGCGTCAATACGACAGTTTGGTAAATTTGCATTTTTACCTCAAAATGATGATGCAGTAATAATTTATCTTGCTTTTATTGCGGCATCATATTTGTGGTATCCGATGTTCCACTGTACCTTTTATTTGCAAATATAATCATAACATAAAGTTACAAGTACAAAAACAACTCTCACTTTTTCCAACTAACAACAACTATTTATGGGTCTATACCACTACAACAGTGTTTTATTTTACAGAAAACTAGAACGAGATAAAAATATAGGTTCTCTCTGTGTATGAACGGTACATCAGTATTTTTTTAATATATAAACCTAACACATATAAACCTAATTCCGATACATCGCCCTTTTATTATTTCAGGTAGTAAATTTCTATGCAATACGGGGTCCAGTGATGTTAGTTGATGTATATCAACATTCGAATGCTTGCCGGCCAATTTTGATAAGATGAACTCGGCCAATGGAAGTTCAACGAGAAAATGTTCGTGCAATGCTTTACCCAATATTCGTCCAAATTTTGTAATCGATCGAATTTGTTTGATCGATCGATAATGGTGGCTCAACCTCAATATCTTCGCGGGTAAAATTTTGAATAGGTTGAAATTGCCATGGGCAATTTACCATCGCATACCACCGCATCATTGCATACCACTGCATCTGCCTTGTGAACTGCTACCACCACAGTTAAATGAACGAGTCTCTGGAAATGCTAGTTCGGCCAAACCCAAACAAATCTATTTCAGAGCTGTACTCAACGGAATCATAACTGACGTTGCCATCCAACAACATATCGTGGCCCGTTTGTTGCCTTCACAATAACTGTAAAAATATAGATAACATATTATCGTTTCTCTGAATCACTGACATATTGGATGTGTACTTACATTTATTCTCAGTCAATTGTTTGAGTACCTCCCCGACAATTTGTCCAAAACTTTGCAACGCTTTTAAAACATTTTCTGATTTATCGAACTGTTTCGTTAAATCTTTTAATTGTTCTCGCACTGAAAGTAAACATATAAAATACCAATTTGGTACATTTGCTTAATAATAATAATAATAATAATAATAATAATATTTATTAAATATGTTTAAGCTAATGCTTTTGTACACATGAATATTTACAAGAGAAAAAGTAATTAACCAAAGCAAAAAACTGAATTAAATATCTACAAATATGTACATTAATTATTTACATTTTGATGTTGCATAATTAATTGTAATAAAGATTTCTTAAATATACTAAGAGAACTGATGTTTTTTAGCTCTATTGGTAAACTATTCCATTTGATAATTGCATTTATTAGTACAGAATTATTATAAACATTTCTTTTATTAATAGGCAAATTAATGTTTCTTGTACGTAAAGACCTGGAAAAATTTAACTTTTCATACAAATACAACGGTAAACCTGAGTTAACCAGATGAAAAATAAAAACAGATGTTCTATAATCAAATAATTGAAACAAATCATATCCAAGAATTGAACACCTAAACTCCGAGATATGGTCGAACTTCCTAAGGTCATGAACGTATCTAGTACAATTATTAAAAGTAACTTCAAGTAAACATTTAGAAAAACTGTCACATTGATTGTAGATAACATCACAATATGTGAACATAGGCAAAACCAAAGTTTTAATTAAATATTTACGGAGGTTAACTGAACAAAACTTTCTAATCAATTTAAGGGAATACAAGGCATAATTAACCCTCTGTAACATTATGTCGATCATTTTTTGAGAGTAATAAAGCCTTACTTTTAATCGGATTTAATGATAACGAATTATTTTTAGCCCACAAAGAAACATTTTTAAGATCTGTGTTAAGTTTAATCACTATCTCATCTAGCTGTGATAAATGACCACCAATATAAAGTTGTAAATCATCAGCATAAAGATGAAACCGGCAATTCAAAACTTTCCATGGTAGATCATTTATGTACAAAGAAAAAAGTAACGGACCTAAGACCGACCCTTGAGGTACACCTACTACCATTTCACTAATATTTGAATGGTCAATACCATACTTCACAAATTGTTTACGATTACTCAAATATGAGTATATTAGATTAATAGCCGAATTAGAAAATTTATAATACAAATATAACTTCTGAAGCAAATGAATATGATTAACACAATCAAATGCTTTAGAAAAATCTAGTAGGACCAAAATAGCAACCGAATTTTCCTTGTCCAAGATAGCAGATAAATCATCAATAATATTAACAAGAGCAGTAGTGGTACTGTAACCTGATTTGTACCCCGACTGAAACTCACTTAGGAAATTAAACCTATGAAGATGTTCCTGCATTTGGCGTTGCATGATTTTTTCTAGAACTTTTGACAGAGCAGGCAAAATACTAATAGGACGAATATCTTCTATATTGGAAATTACATTCTTCTTTGGTAACGGAATTATTGACGCCACCTTCCATAAATCAGGAAACACAGATTTTGTCAGACATTGGTTAATAACTAAAGTTATAAGAGGGAGAAATAAATCGATAAAAAGTTTTAAGACTTTAAAATCTACCATATCATAAGCCAATGAATCAGATTTAATTTCACGAATAACATTTAAAACAATAATTTCGTCAACACAATCAAATACAAAATCATCACCTGTATAATGATCAGATTTAATATCAGGTAGTGGCAAAACTCCCAAGGAATCACGAAACTTAGTGATTCCAACTAAAATTTCTTCTGCTGAAAAGTCAATTCTAGCATCACTAGTGACGCAAGAAACTCCCAATTTTTTTAAATTATTCCAAGTTATTTTGGAGTTTTTCAAATTTCCAAAATAATATCTTTGTTTGGCTTGGTTGATGTATATGTTTGTTTTATTTCTAAAAAATCTAAAAGATTGTAAATCTTTATATAATCCAAACCTGTTATATTTTTTAAAAGCTAAATCTCTACGTTTCATTAATTTAATAATATGAGCATTCAGCCATGGTGCAGTAGTGCATTTATTTATAACAATTTTACGTGGCACACAAGTCTGGTCTAAATGTAAAAAGTTTGAGTTGAAATTGGCAACAATATCATCAACCTCAGAAGAGTAATACATGGTTTGCCAATCTAACAAAAAGAAATTTTCAATAAAATGTAGTTGATTAATCGCCTTATAATCAGAAACAACAGTATACGATATCTTACTCCTGATGTTACAAAACTTATAACTTGCAAATATTAAATTATGATCAGAAATAGCAGGAACTTCAATTTGCCCAAAGGAAATAATATTATGTTTATCAGGCTCATAAACAATAATCAAATCTAAAAGGTTGTTAATTCTAGTTGGACCAAACGGTAAATAATATAAATTATTAATTTTTAAGCAACCACTAAGTCTATTATTGCTCAACATGTTATAGTTAAAATCACCACAACAAATAATTCTTTCATATCCACATAATTGTTCAGCAAAAATATCTTGTATATTAACTATGTCACTTGAACAAACAGGAGAAGGGTTATAAATAATCAAAATAAGTATTTTTCCAAATGTTCCAACAAGCTCAGAAGATAAGAACTCAACTTTACCTACAGAATTAGAAGAAAGTTTGTTAATTTTAAAGGGGGAACGATAATAAATACAAACACCACCTCCACGGGAATCAGTACGATCAGCAGCAATTTGTAGTTGTTTATTTGAAATGAACTGTTTCTATTTTTCTTAGTGAGCCAAGTCTCAGACAAAGCAAGAAAATCAAATTCATAAATATGTAAAAGAAAAGTTACATCATTAAAATGTTTCACCAAACTTCGAACATTTAAGTGACCAAATGTCAAACAAAATTTTTTATTTACAGACAAATTATCAAATGGAATAGTAGTGTTATTGCTTATCGTAAAAGAATTAGTTAAAGTGTTATTTAAGATGGATTGGGTATAGATGCCGACGTCCAAAATTTTACTTTTGCAGGTCGAGTTGACTAAAAATTTCCGAACTCGAAAGGTTTAATACATACACCAACAGGCCAGGTAGCAGGATCCAGAGCTTTCACTTTCAAATCATCTCTACACCCCAATTTAAAACATACGAATTCCAATTTCTGTATGTTAGAAATTTTCGGGATCAACTTATGTACTTTGCAAACATCAGTTTGTAAACAGGATTTAGCCATACCCAAGATATCTTCTTCCTTAGTAGTAGGATCAAACCGAGAAAGATGTATCCAAAACATCTTAGGAACAGGAATAGTTTTAATACCAAAGCTCTCAACTGACTCATTAGTACCATGAATCCAATTTGTAGGTTTAGTAGGTGTAGGAACATTAAGAGCATAACTAGAGTAAGGTACATCTAAACATTTAACTTCCGAAGAAACAGAATTAACTATTGCTTGTCCACAAACTGCAGGTTCAGGTATAACGGAAGTAGAGCCTCTGGACATTACCACTTCTGCAAATGTCTGTGAACTTCCAGGGTCCATTGATGATAAAGTAATAAATTCATCATCGTGAATGTAGGTTGAAGATAAAGACGTTGTTACATTCGTAGAATCAACATCTGACCGAATAGGTTGAGTAGTAATTGCTTCTATAGAATTAATGACACCAAATGTGTTACAAAAATTGTTCTCCATAAAATCAGTTGACACAGTGGATGCAACATCAGAGGTAGATGTAACTTGATTAAAATTGTCACATGATGCAATATTTGTTGTTAATGGCCTAATAGCACTCGGCAGAGCATGTAAAATAGCGTCAGGAATTCGTTTATCCTTAATATTAAGAAGCTCCAACACATTCTCAATTAGAAGTCTATTTAATTTAATTTCTTCCAACAAGTTTTGATTCAAATTGTCCCACGATTTGGCTTTTATATAAATATCCTTAAAAGTTCGGTTACTCACCAAATCTCTACAATCATCACAAACCAAAGTATGTTCCCACATTTAAAACTTTGACGGTGACAAGCACGATCCACAGCAGCACAACTCAAATGGAAATTTTTGTCACAAAATCCGTCACATTCAATCTTGTCGACACTAACAGTCAAAGAGCATTTTCCACATTCCATTATACAAAAAGTCAAATAACATATAAATAGAATATAAGAATGAACTAGTACAACTTGACTAGTATAGAAACTATAAACACATATATTTTATATTTGTTAAAATGTTAACTTAACAAAAGAAAAAAAAATATTCAGACAATATAACTGATCGTCAAAAGATAAATGTCCACCATACTATTTATATATATACATTAATTAAACTAAAACTATACACAATATTATATTAATTATTAAATATTAAATTTTATTAACACAAACACTAAATATTATTATATACAATTAAAATTAAATTAAATTTTTTTAAATTTTTCGTTTAGAGAAAATAAACAGCTGGTATCCACAATGACTACTTCGATCTATTTGCTTACAGTCGGAATGATTCTCCTATTTTCCATTCTACTTGTATTCATAAACATTCAAATAGAAATTGATCGGTATAGTCGAGAACAAATTGTATACGATCGGTATCATTCAACATTATCAAAATTTCAATTAGAGTTGTCCGTTCGATAGCATTCAAATGATTAATCGTATTATCCTTTTCTTCTGAATCCGAAACATCCAATTCCACATCACTGCTATTATTGTCCGGTTTCATTGATCGATACACAGTTTTATACAAATATTTCACTTTACTGGAAAGGAACCAAGCACACAATTTATCGATAAAAAAATCAAAATAAAAATATAATTTTTAAGGAGAAACTGGAGAAAGCAAAGGCTGCTAGACTTATTTTGGTTTTTAAGTGAACCATATCCATCAAAGAACATTATTTATTTAGTTTTGTTTTTTGGTCACCCAGTAAAATCAAAGGCCTGCTAACTATAATCTTATTTGAAATTTTATGGATATTTAATTGATTTTTTTAATCGATAAAATTTGCGCTTGGTTCCTACCCTGGTTTTTATTAGGATTTTTTTTTTGTTAAAAAATCTGACACTTCGAATTTTCTTTGATTTTTTTCGCCTGCTGAACGATTTTTTTAGGTTAATATGAACATGTCAAAACTTTCCCGTTACGCAATTTATAGCAAAACAATTTTTAGATAGTTTCGTAAACTATCCAAAATAATTAAAAGGCAAAGTTTTTCTTCGCAAAACTTATAATAATTGTTTTAGTAATTTTTGGAATATAAAATTATTGTTAAACATTAAAAATGTAGGCTTTCATATTTTGTAAATAATTTATAGGTTTGTTGATGTCAAAATTTCCCCAACTTTTTATACAATAAAACAAATGTTGTATCTCAGTCGCGCTAATGTAAATTTTAGTTTTTGTCTTTGTCATATTTTCGGCAAAATTTTTGTAAAATTTTTCTGTTTTCTAGTGATAGTATTTACCATTATAGCCCATTTCCATGCGACCAACATTTTTCTTCTGCAAAATGAAAGAAATATAAGCTTGACTTTTTGCACATGAGAGACAAGAAAAGAAATATATCCCAACAAAATTTTGCATAAGATTTTTTGAGCCACTACACCCGCCAAAACCACTATAAAAATGAAAATGTTGCCATAAAATACATTCGATTCGAGTATTTTTAAGGCAACATTATTAAAATTAACAAAAAAAAAATATTTTATATTTATAAATGTTAAGGATTCATAATAAAAACCGACGCCATAGACAAAACTGTAAATTTCGCGTTTGAATTAATTAAAAATAAATTAATAATTTTCCTATAAAAAAATTATGGCATTATATATGTTTATTTCTTTCTCACATATTGAAACAATTTTCTACATGTAAATGCCCCATTGTTCATCAATTTACCATCCAATTATGTAAATGAATCTTCTTACAACCCATTTAATACACATATGATTAATTTCCCCTCCAATTTTATGACAACAGTAATATTTATTAAAATTGAATAAATTTTCGATTATGTTACCTAGAGAGAAATTCGTATATACCAATGAACTAATCTCGACCACAATTTCAGCTAATTTTTTATAATTTTAATTGTAAAACGCTGATAAAATAATCTATTTTTCATCATCACTTTCACGTAAAACTTGAAATAGTTTTAAAATATGTTTAGACCTATTGGTTTCATCTTCGGTGGAATCCGATTCATCTGTGTTCATTCCATATTCGACGTCCTCTTCAGATTTTCGGAAACGGAATATTTTACGACGACGATAACCGTGTTTTTTACAGTGTGCACTAAGTTCTACAAAATGTTTGCATGGATCTTCGTCGGAAGAATCCCTGTTAGCTCAAAAACAAAATTATTTGTTTAATAGAATAGATTGATAAAAATTCTGTTACTTACTTCTCCTCGGATATATCACTCATATCGCCGTATTCCATGGGCTCCATACAAATGGTACATGTGTTATTAAGCTCTTTAAAACACTCAGGACAGTATTTTCCAGGACATCCCGGTCGTTGACAACGTATAATATCATCTGCATCTGTAAAAGCCTTACCGCAAAGCATGCAATATTCTCCTTTACCGGTGCCACAGCAAAACCGAAAAAGTTTGTTTTGTGCAAATTTGGCTCGTATCATATCTAAAAATCCAAACGATTCTTGTTTAATACCCGCCTTATTTTTTACAAATTTTTGTCGTAACATTCGCCTAGCAATTTTTAAAAATCCTGACCGCTTTCTTAGAATATTATTGTAAAGCCACACGGCACGTTCTCGTGACCTATATGGATAATATTTGCCAAGTACAAATTGTCGTAGACGTAGTCCATAAGGTTCAAACATCAGTAATAACCAACAAATTCCACAGTAGAGCATTATTTCACCGTACTCTTTGAAATCAGGTTTATGCGGTTTTGGTAAACAAGGTATAGCGTCCACTGTATATTCATCTGTCATTGGATCAAACGCCTCAATTATACCACCATACAAATCGGCCAACATTCCTTTACCTTCTACGTCTAGTGTCACCATTGGTGGCATTTCAACCGGTTTAGCTTTTTGACCAAACCGACGAATTGTAAATAATACCCAATACAATGCAAAATCTATTGCCATTATATAGGCCAATTGTAAGGTTGAATTAAATAAAAATACTATTGCGCGTATCATTCTTATTTTCTCTTGAAAAACCAGCTTGCATGATGAAAGTTTAATATATTTCTGCCTTTCGAACCGCGTCAAAGGTAATACTGTTTCCATTTCACGTGTAACACGCATTTTGTCGATATCGAAAAAATCCCTTGTCAAAAAATAGTTATCAAAATAGTCTTTTGACAAATACTGACTACGATATTTCATAGCTTTAAGAATAATCCATAGAACAAAAATTCCCGAAATCAAACTCATTAGATCAAAAAAAGCCGTAAAATTTTTTGATCTTGCCTTTATCTCCGCCATCATGTCTCGACCAATTGTTGAGAAATTCTTCGAAGATGTCGTTTTGAAATAGAAATCATGATCAAAATGTACCGAGACGTAAAACATTTCCTGAATTTCTTTGACGAAGTTTTCTAATTCTAAAAATGGCAATGCACAAGATATAGTATTAAAAGATGTGAACAACGGGATTTTTAAACTTACTTTCTTTAACTGTGCCAATGATGGAATCGCTTATAAAACTAAGCGCCATACAAATTAAATCGATAAATTTTACAGAATAGCATAAACCTTTGACAATGTTTGCCACAAAGCACAAACTTTGCATACTACCCATTGTTATTTTACAATCTTCAATTGCTTCATCGAACAATCTGTTGCATCTATCGAACGGAGTCCCAATTTTTTTATTGCATACATTTACCATACTTCCTAACCAATTAAACGCAGATTTTATTGCATTTACTGTGGAAATAAAAAAAATTCAAATTTAGAAGTACTTTGGTAACACATCCTTACCTACATATCTTCACGATAGAATTCTTTATATCGACTAAACTTCGTTTCAGTTTAACGAGAAGTTTCTGTAGAGTTTTTAAAACATGTTTTACCACATTTTTTATGGCGATCAACGGTTTTTTCAAAATATCTAAGATTTCGCTAACCGCCGCCTTTAATTGTTCCTGACCGCAGGTTAGGCTGCTTCCTAATACTTCCGTATTTCTTATCGTATTTGCGGCTGGGCCGGTCAACGCAACAATAAATGCATACGCAATAATCGCGGTACGTCCTTTCTTGCTAAAAAATTGAGGTAATATCAATAGCACAATACAACGTACTCGAGCACTGTATGATAACGCACATGTTAATCCTAATCCAAGGAAACAGATTATCCATGTTGCTTTTACAAGCGACATTTTCATTTGCAAAATCATACCGAGATAGAAAATAGCGGAGAGAACAATACCACCAAACAATCCATAGAAATTTACTCGACGAAGACGAGATTTCCAATCGATGCGGGATATTTCATCTTTCAGCAATGAGAAGCATTTTTTCAACACTTGTATGGATTTATAAAAACACCTTCGTAGTTTTTTCATAATAATAGTTATTTAACAAATATAAACGTGACATTTCAAAATTTCTGTTATTGTGTCGATAACTCAAACTATACGGTAGCTTCGATTAAACAAAATTTATGAAGTTGCAAGTTTTCCAAATAGATCGAATTGCATAATTTTATGCACATTTCCAGGTTGTTATTCACAAGCTGGTTGGTCACCTCTCACATGTATGCACCTGTTATTGCAAACACGATTTGTGGAACTCACCTAGAAATTGGAAAATTTAAGGGATTGAAAGAAACGAGTATAAAATCTAAGGAATATTCTCAGGTTTCAGAAGATACGTTTTACGTTTTGTCTACGTTATATCGAAGTTACGTGGTTGTCTGTCCCAATATTTGCCAAACAAATGTTTCGGAATGTTGCAATAAATCGTAATATTTTACTGTTGAGTTTTAAACTCGAGTGATTTAAACTGTTGCTGACATCATCCTTCGGCCAAGAAACCCATTAACATATTCGTATCCAACGATAGCAGATAACCATTGAGATGCTGGTGAAGAAGAGCGTTGGCAATAATGGCGTTGGCAGTTTTCAAAGATGATAGAATGGATGGGGCTGAGATGAAGTAGATGGCATCAAGAGGCGATGACAAAGGCTGTATGGACTAAATTGCAGAAGTGGAAGTTTGAATTTTGTTCGGAACGAACAGGCTTAGTTTAGGAGTAAAGTTACGAGCTCGCCTGTTGGATAGGTGGGCATCAATTCAACGGGGATTGGTCATTTGAGCGGAACGTTAATTCAGCGGAAATTGGTTAATTAAAGGTTGATATGAAATTAATATCATTTTGTCAAATTGGTGACATCCAAGTTTCAGTAGTAGCATTAGAAGTAGTTTTTAACAGTTTATTTTTATTGCAGATTATAGCCGATAGTAACAGAATGGTTGCGATTGTTCGCGCGGTATATGGCAAATTTGTAACAATGTAAACCGAATCTAAAATCATTTACATTTCTCCTACATATAATACATTCATATCTTGCTGAAAATGTTTATTATTTCATTCTCTCGTAAATGCAACAACAAACTTACCTTTTATTGATGTAGTTACTAGAGAATAATTTTTAAAATAAGAACTACTATCGGGAGTTAATTAGGAAAAAATACCATGCTATCACACAGAATGTATTACAACAACAACAAAGTTAAAAATATAGTATATCATGTCGAGTGCGGAACTAGTAGGTGGGCCAAAAACATTTCACAAAATTTGATTGGTTTTGAGTGCGGGGGCGAGTGTGATGCTTTTTATGTCCGATGTCATGTACGCAGCATTATTGTTTAAAAATAATACTGATGAACAATATTCAGTGTCGTTTGAATGTAACATTCTAATTTTTCTTGAACACCTTTTTTTAATCTTCGTACAAATATTATCTAAATTTGCTTTAAAATTATGTTCTATTAGTATATCTAAACATTTTATAGAATGCACTATTTCTGTTTTCATTACAAAGTGTGAATTCTTCCATTAATACACATACATTTCGCTCATTTGCTACAAGAGTGACACAATTCAAAATTTTTAATTTTTCAGTAGAGCGATTTGAAAATATCACTCAAAATTGTTTATAAAAAAGACGTTTTTGAAAAGTAAATCAAAATACATTCTGATTAGTAAAATATATTTTATTCTATTTCTACATCGTCAATCGGATCTTAATTTTTGTAATTCTTTAATATTTTGCAAATTTTCTTAGGATAGTTTCTAACAATACATAATTTAAAATAGCTAAAGAAGTGACCAGCACTTCTCAAATGCTGGTGAAGACGGGGGGTTTGTGACTCCAGCCGTCAGGGTGGCTAAGACTGGTTTCGAGGCTTGCAAGCCAGGAACTAGTGGTATAGTGGTAAAAAGGAAAAAGTCATTGCTCCTTCGGTTCGTTCAACTAAGAGTTGCATAGCTGAAGAGAGCAATGCACGCAAGAAAGCCCTTGGATCTAAAAGACAGAAGTCTAGCGAGGAGGAGCATGGATGTCTGGACGCAGAGAGTAACGGGACAAGCTCCACATGGGACATTTGCCAAAGGGGCATAAGCTCTATGTGAAGGAAGGGGAGGTGGTGCTAGCCTTTGTGGACGAAAGCCATGAGGAGGGGAGCATTACTGGAGAAAATGGAGGTTGGTTTTTAATGCACTGAACGTAGTATTTCTTAAAGTCCTTGGACAACATCCGCGACCCCCGTCAATTTGTAGGAACGCGGGTTGGTATCAGTGATGGCTGAAGCTGACCGCGTGTGCAGATCAAAGATTGGCTTTCTTGTACAGGAAGGCGATCGAGGAGTTAGGCGAGGTATGGGCAGGAGCCAACTGAGGGTAGTTCCGAAGGAGAAGATACCGAGTAGACCTAGGGCAATGGTCTGGTTTCCCTCGGAGCCAACTAATCTGGATGAATCCATGAGGATTATCCAGGTTTGCAATCAGATCTTCCGACGGGGAACTGGAGGATTGTTAAGCAGGAGGAGCCCAAGGGCAGTTTCAGATTATCCATTATGATAATCAATAACGAATCCCTGGCTCCCCTGTCAAAAATCAAAGGGGTTATAAACTTCGGCTTCGGCTCAGTCACTCTTAAGGTGTTTAGGAAGGACGAGGTCGTGGTAAAAACGAGCACCGCGCTGCCCGAGAAGGGTCAGCATGAAGTCCAGCCTGTTGAGGGAAGCTCGATGACTGGTACCTCCTCCGAGAAAACATCATAACAAGTGGCGAACCCAAGGGAGGGGTTAACTAGGGATCTTATTTATTTATTTAAAGAAATTTATTCTGTGATTTACTTGTATGATTTCAGATAATTTAATTTAAAACAAAAATATTAAAAATTCAAATAAAGAACGTTAAAACACCAAAATATATGTAAGGATCGACTATCTCTAGGCATGGGAAAGAGGGACAAATCGGACTCTAAAGGGGGAGATGTGGACCTCCTTAAGTTTAGGGACTGCGGAGGAGTCAGACGGAGGATACCGTCGGGCCCAACTAACCGACGTAGCACGGCTGTCGTGATAAGGTGAGTAAATACTGTTACCAATGATCAGGTTTGCGCAAATAAATCTACATCACACCATGGTTGCTTCGGCGGCGCTACTTCTCAGACTTGCTAAGTCAGGGGAGGAGATAGTTCTGATCCAAGAACCTTGAATCAAAAACAACTAGATCTGTGGTCTGCGAGTAAAGGGGTACACTCTTTTTTACGCTTCTGGGGCAGAAAAGAGCCGATCATGTATACTGATGGAAAATAATATAAATGTTTTTCTACTTCCGCAGTATTGCAATGGAGACATCACTGCGGTCTGTATAGAGACCTTTTTTATTAGCAATAGACAGGAGGTTCTGGATATTACTCTGATCATAGGTGCCTAAAGTTTAAGCTCAATCTCCAAATTACAAATCAGTGCGTGTTCAGAAATCCTTGGAGGACAGTATGGTGCGTATATAGGGAGGTATTGGAGGGCAGTATTCCATCTAGAGTTCCAGGACTCTCCGACATCGGTAGTGATCTGGATTCAATGGTGGATACTCTTACTAGGGCTACCAATACCTCTATGAAGAAAGCTTGCTCTTTAACAAAGTTAAGGGGAAAGCGAAAACCTGTTTGGTGGACCTCGGCACTTGTGGAGGGCCAAAAAGTCTGTAGGTCTGCTTTCAATAGAGAGAAAAGATCAAGAGAAAGTCAAGACTGTGACTACGTCTCAGAGTATACAAAAGGGAAACAAGGAAGGCGCAAAGGAATTCTGATAAAGGCGGATGGCGAGTGAAGGGACTCTTGATCTTTAGATGGAAACTCACTTCCCGGGTAGTGAGGATGCGTCGATTTTGGGGCCTTTGGATGACTGCGGGTCTAGGGATGACTGCAACGTCCAACTGTTGTATACCGAGAATATTCTGAATACACGGAAGATAAAATTGGGCTATTAAAAGTATTAAGTCTTTAAGTTACCTCATCCGGATAGGATTGTACCAGCAGAAAATCAGGAAAACTCGGAGGTCTTACTTCCCTGGTTGGAGGTTATCTTCAAAGGGTGTCTGAAGCTGGAGTACACCTCGAAGAAATGGAGGGAGACTAGGGTGATCTTCATCCTGAAAGCGGGTAGAAGCTAGCACAGCAACCCTAAGGAGTTAAGACCAATATCTCTGTCATCTTTTCTGTTGAAAACCATGGAAAGGTTGCTGAATGTCCATATTCGTTAGAGAATTGTACCCAGAAAATGGGCACAGTGTCAACATACGTACCATAAGGATAAGTCCGTGGAGACGGCATTTCATAGCTTGATTCGGGACATTGAGGAGTTACTGGATTTTCAGGAATTCTCGTTGGTGGCGTTTCTCTATATCGAGGGCGCTTTCAACAACGTGAATGTGGAGGCAATTAAGGAAGGATTGTTGCCACTTGAGATTGATTACCCTGTAACCAGGCTAATTAATCACCTGCTAGGTAGCAGAAGGGTTATAGCGGAGATCGGGAAGTCTCCGTCAGAAAACTGGTTGTTCGGGGAACACCCCCGGGGAAGTGTCCACTCTCCCCTTCTTTGGAATGCAGTAATAATGGACTACTATTGGAACTGGAGGGGGAAGGAATAGGTGTGCTTTCTTACGCCGATGACATAGCGGTAGCTCTCTCGGGGAAGCACCAGAGATGTACAATCAGAGATGTGATGCAGAATGAGTTATCAATCACTGCGGGTTGGGCCAGCAACCCATCTAAAACATAGCTGGTCCTTTTCACTAGGAGATATAAAATTCCGGTAATGGTTCCACCAAGTTTAAATGGTAATATGCTGGCCTTTACTGATAAAGCGAGATTCCTACGGATTCTTCTCGACAGTAAGCTCAGTTGGAAACCAAACACGATAGAAAGAGTGAAGAAGGCCACTGTGGCACTTTACTCTTGTAAAAATTCCATCAGAAGAAAATGGGGCTTGAAACCGGAGCTGATGCACAAGCTGTACACGGCAGTTGTAAGGCCCGTACTACTGTATGGTGTGAGTATATGGCGGCCAGTTCTAGAGAAATTATCATACAGGAACATGATGGCGAAGGTGCAGAGGGCAGCCTGTTTGCTCATTAGTGGGGCGCTGAAAACGACCCCCACTAGTGCCTTAGAGGTGATGCTGTACCTCCTCCCGATGGATATTATCGGTAAGCAAATGGTGGTCAATTCGGTCGCCCGGTTATCAGCGATTTCGAGGTGGAAGTGCCCGCAAAAATGGCACTCAATTCTGTGAGGGATGACCTGGTGAATTTGGATTATGTAACACTCCTTTTGTGTTTTTGCAAGCGTTTTAAGGTGATTCTTCCCTCTAGGGAGGATTGGAAGCATGGTCTTATTATAGAGACCGGGGTAGTTAAACTCTTCAGCAACGGTTCCAAGATCGATGGTAGAGTGGGAGCTGGCGTGTTCTGTGTGGAGTTAAATGTAAGTCTATATTTTCGTCTACCTGATTACTGCAGCGTGTACCAAGCTGAAGTCATAGGATTGAAGAGGCCATGAGCTGGTTGAAGCACAGTCTAATATCGTTAACTGATATCACTGTATGTGTGGGCAATCGGGCTGCCATTCTTTTACTGGATTCAGTATCCCTGGCGCCAAGGGTGGCCTTGGATTGTCACACATCTCTTAACGAAATGAGTCAACACTACAATATCCAGCTGGTCTGGGTTCCGGGCCACTTTGACGTTGAGACTCTTGTTCACTTCCTATGCTCATGTCCTGCGCTAGCTGGCAGAAGACATTATCTTTTGGGCAAATACACTATGGACAGCCTCTCTGATATCGAAAGCTGTAATGTGCGAGATTTTTTACGTTATGTGAATAGCACTAGATGGTTTTAAAGCGAGTTTAATTATGTCGGATCCTGTGGTATCACAATGGGCAAAAATTGGCCTAAGTATGATTGCAACCACTGAAACCTAACTTAACCTAACCTAGGATAGTTTCCAATATCTTAAATTGTTAATTTCTTTCGCGAATTGAGTAATTTTTTATATGGAATTTTATCTAATTTGCTAAAAACAACTATTTACATACGAGAGTATGTTTTGATGCAAAATAATAAAAATATGAATTATTGGGAATCGTTTGATTCGAATATCTTACAAATGAGAGAATTACGAGTAGATACATTGTTAAGTTTCAATAATCGATATTGACTTAATAAATGATAATTTATTATGTACAAAATGTTGTTAGTCATCGGGACCGTAAAATCTTAATAGTTAGACATTCGCTCACATTTCATCATACAACAAAAAATAATTATGTTATTCATCAGGGTAAAAAAAGTTTTTCATTGGGAGATGTATGAATTTTTTTACAAAAAAAATAATTTGACAAAGGGAATATGTATTTTTAAGATTTTTAAAAACAAATTAATTAACTTCATGTACATTTTTATTTAAACATATTTCTTCAATTTTGACAAAAAAAGGTAGAATATAGAAAATATAAATATGGAATTAAATTAAACAGACGTTTGTTTTGATTGTACCGTGAAGGCCACTTGCCTTTTAAAAATAGTGCAGTGAATGTAATTTAAGTCTTCTAGGAAGATTCTTCCACCTTTCCACTATTTTTTACCTTTTCTCTAAATGCATTTCATGTTGGTTAATTTATTTTTCAGTAATTAAGCACATTCATGCAAGTTAATGGCGTTAGGAACTTCAAAAGAATTCGCTTTAACCAGAGTAGATGTTTCACGTTTTACCGTGGCTCCAATACCATCTATAGTTCCCTTACCATGACTGGTTGCAAAAAAATTCCAATCAATGCATACTCCAAAATCAGTTACAGCGGCTAATACATTAGAAACACTATATCTATTTTTAAATTGTTGAACTGCTCCGTTAGAAGAATTGTGAATATAGCATAGATGTGGAAAACGTTGTTTTAAAACTGTTTAATGTTTTTTATAAATAACAATACTGATAATTTATCGTGACATAAGCAATCACTTACTATTGCATAGGAAATTGTTTCCGTTTTTGTCCAAACACAAGCTGTAAATAAAGTTATTTGGTTATCAAAATTTGGGAACACTTGCTCTCTCTCTCTCTCTCTCTCTCTCCCTCTCTCTCTCTGTTTCTCTCTCGTTTTTACGGATAATAGTCAATAACTCCGAAATCTTAGCTATTTTCTCTGCTTTCCGAGCGCGGTTATTGAGCTTTCGAATTTTTTCTAAATATATTTCATATTTTGTTTCGTCCTGTTTTCTTTTAAAATACCATTTTTGTGAACGATTCCGTGCCATTTTAAAGCTAAAATTTTTTACTTTTTATTATTTGCAGAAAATGTAGTCCAACATTTTCCCAATGACTAATATTTTATTAATTTTATTATTGTCTACCTTTATTTATTTTAAAAAAATTTGGTAAAAAACGAAAAATATCGTCACTTATTGCAAGCTACATTAATTTGTAGAACATTTGAAATATTTAAATTATCATTATTCAAAATATAGTAATATTTTGTTAGACATCAGGACAAAAATTTGAAATTAAAAAAAATGAAATATAAAACAAGGAACTTACAGTAGCTATTTGAAATATAATTCAACACTAACTTGGATCTCGTTATTATTCGACAAGTGATACATGAATTCACAAATTAACGGTGAAAACCGGAAAAAAAATTTTGAATATTTTAGTTGCAGAAAAACGGGTTTACATTTTTGTATTTCACTTTCAGCCTAAAAATTTGAAAGCTATTTTTAGAATTAAGGGGTTGGTTAATTTTACGTGGAATTCCCCATTTATATATTTATATATATATATATATATATATATATATATATATATATATATATATATATATATATATATATATATATATATATATATATATATGTAGTAGGAATACCATGTTTCTTATATATATATATATATATATATATATATATATATATATATATATATATATATATATATATATATATTACAATTATTATTACTATTATTATTATTATAATAGGTTTATTATTCCTGAGTGTGAAATTTTCTTGTGATAATTTAATATTTCTATTTTATTAACATTTTCTTCCGTACTTAATATTAATTCTTTAAATGTTATTATACCGTTATTTGATTTATAATCTAAATTTTGAATTAAATGATTATTACTTATTTCATTCATATTGTTGAAAAATACTTTATCATAAATTTTAATACTACAGTTATAAAATTTTATGAAATAATTTCCTTTTAACAGAAATTGTCTATCGTCACAATTTGACGTTAAATTTACATTGTTTGCGTTTTGTATTATTATATTTCCATCATTTATATTAGTAATTTCAAAATTACAATTTTCATAATTTTTACAATTTTTATCAATTATACAATGTCTTAATTAAATGATTTATTGATTTTCTTTCATTATATTCGTAATATTTATTATTAAATTCGATTGTTTCGGTAATTTTTCTATTAATTATTTTACAATACTTTTCATTTGCCAAGGGTATAATAAATTTTTTGTTTACAATTTTCATACTATAAGGAATTTTGATTAAAAATATTAATTTATTCGTACTAGTTTTTGGAAAACCTACTTTCAAATTTTTTATTTTATTCACATCTATTTTATAATCAATTAATTCTTGCATTGTCAACAATGATGGATGTATTATATTTAATTTACTGAACATAATATTATCTTGTAAGTCATTAATTATTCTATCAATTTCTTCCATTTTTAATTTTATATCGAATATTAACAGTTTCATATAATTTATTTATACTTTTATTAAAATTTTCATTTATTTGAACTTGTTTATTTAAATTAAATATTATTTGTTCGTTATTACTATCTATTAAATTTAAATGTTCATTAACTAATTGTCGGTCTTCATCGTCCATTGTTCCAGTTATTCATTGATTAATGGTTCCTAAAAAGTTTATTAATCCTCGTTTTCTAATTGAATGGTGTCCTTCTTTTAACGTTGTTAGTTTAATAAATTTTCTAGTTTATAAAGTAGTGATGTTTTAATATTATATTCTATAACTTCAGGTGTTATTTCTTTAATTGTTGTTTTAATTTCTACTATTATTGACTGTATTGGTAATAAGTCTACTATATGTAATGAGTAATTATATGTCTCTGGTATCAATATTTCTGTTTCTTTGAATATTGTATATCCTATTTGAGTCTCGATTTTCTCGACTTATAATTGAGCCACTAGCATGTTTGGTTGAAGGATTAATAATGCCGTCACTAACATTAGAATTGTCGGTATCGTTTTCTGTAAATTTTAAAGGTCTTTTAATGTTTATATGATGTATGTTTTTTAAACTTGGGTTCTTCCTTATGCCGAAAAGATTTATAGCTTTTAATGTAACCTATTTTCCTATTTTCATTATATTCTTCTCTATTTTTATTATGTTTATTTAATCGTTTATTATTTCTGTGTACTACTAAATTTCTTTCCTAAAATTTCCTAAAATGTTTTCGAATTCCTGATTAAAATCTTCCGTAATTGTTAATTGGGTATTAAATCTATTTACTACTGTATTTAAAATTGAAATATTATCGGTTAGATTTTTCTCTTGAGAATGTAGGTATAGCTGCTTATGTAGAAATGTTGTCTAAATTTTATCTTTCATTTAAATTTACTTGTGATGAAAAGAGATCTTGCAAGATACTCTCCTCGTTTGATTCAATTATTTGGTTAATTTTATGATTTTCTGTATTCATTCTACTTAAAAAATCCGCTATTTTATTTTCCTTTCCTGAATACAATATAAAAATTAGTTACTTACAACTAATTTTTATATTGTATTCTCCTAATGATAAAATCCATCTTTGTAATCTAGCATTTAGATCTTTACCTAAATATTTGGTGTGTAACCATTTTAAGGCTTGATGATCTGTTTTTAAATCGAATTCCTTTCCGTAAACATAGGGTCTAAAATGTTTTACACCCCATACTACTGCTAATAGTTCCTTTTCTGTTGTGCTATAATTAATTTCATGAGTATTTAAAGTTCGGCTTGCATAAGCTACTGGGTGATTATCTTGAAGTAGTACAGCGCCAAGTACAAATTGACTTGTGTCCGTATTAATTGTAAAGGGCTTATTGAAATCAGGATATTTTAAAACTGGGTGTGTTGGTAACAGTGTTATTAATTGTTCAAATGCATTTATATATGTTGGGTCTAGTTTATTTATTTTATTTGCCTTTCTTAAATATTTTGTCATTGGTTTAGCAATTTTAGCATAATCTCTAATGAACTTTCTATAATAGCCTGTAACCTTTAAAAATGATTTTATTTGTTTCGGTGTTTCCGGTAATTTTAATTTTGTTATATCAGTTATTTTTTGTAAATTTGGTTTTACGCTGTTGGTTGTTAAAGTATGACCTAAATAATCAGATTCTTTATAAAAGAAATTACATTTGTCTATTTGTAATTTTAAATTTGCTTCCCTTAATTTATTAAAAATCTTATTTATACGTATTACATGTTCTTGGAGAGATGAACTGAAAATTAGTATATCGTCAGATATACGACACATATTTTATTTATAAATTCTCTTAGTACTGAGTTCATTAATCGCTGAAAAGTTGCTGGGGCATTTTTCAACCCAAATGGCATTCTAACGTATTCGTAATGCCCGAATAGCGTAGAAAAAGCTGTTTTCTTTTGATATTCCTTTTTTACTAGTATTTGATGAAATCCTTTTGCTAAGTCAATTGTCGTGAAATATTGTACTCTACCTAATTTATCTAATAAATTTTCTATATTTGGAATTGGAAATTTATCGTCGATTGTTATTTCATTTAGTTTTCTGTAATCAATTACTATTCTCCATTTTTTTATATTTTAATTGTCCATTTTCTTTGGTACTATCCATAAAGGTGAGTTTGATTCTTTAATAATTCCTAATTTTAACATTTCACTTATTTGTTTTTCAATTTCTTTTTCATGAACTTGGGGATAACGATATAATTTACAGTAAATTTGATTTTCGTTTTTTAATTTAATTTCATGGGTAATTTCATGAGTGAAGGTCAAATTTTCTCCTTCATTAAAAAATAAATCCTTATTTTTATTAATATATGTTTTAAAGTTTGTTTTCCTTCTTTATTTAAATGTTCTTTATTTATGTTATAAAAAATTTCGTCCTTTGTATCATTTATTGATTCAAGGTGATTTACTTGAGTAAGATCTCTAGGAACTTTATGATCAATATTTGATTCAAAAGGGATATTGTATTTATCAAATATCCGTAGACATTCGTTACTTATGCCAACTATTGCTTGGAATGGTTTTAAGAAATTGATTCCTATAATGGTACCTATAAATTGATACCTATCATATTTTATACTCTTGAGAGAGAAAATGTTCCATTCCAAAGTACCATTTTTTATTAATTCCTTCGGAATTGGTGTAACAATTTTTTCATTGACATAATTTGGTCCTCCCAATGAGTTATATGTAATTGGTTAATTTAATTGTATAATATTATAATTTAAAATATTGGGTTTTATTAGACTGGTATCCGATCCAGTATCAATTAAACATTTAATTTCTTTATTATCAAATGTAGGTTTCACTATTGGTAACTGACTTAATGAAACTATTCGTGAAGATTTACTTTCTGTTCTAATTCCTTATTTTCTACAATATTATCAATTTCCATTGGTTCAGGTTAGTCAAAGGTCTCTCGGTATTGTCCTGACCTATTGTTGTTGTATTGTCTGTATTGCCCTGATCTATTATTATTATAATTGTTATTATTATAACTGTAATTTTTATTACCATTATAATTATTGTTTGGATGGTTTTAAAATTGATACATTCTATTACCGAAATTATTAAAATTTGGTTTTTTTATAATTATTGTTATATCGGTTTTTATAAAATTTTTATAGTTATTAAAATTATTATTTTTGCTAAAATTTTCATTTTTTTTAAATTATCATTATATTTATAATGTTTATTATAACTATAAATTCATTTTTTATAATATCTTCTGTTAAGTATATATTTCTGTTTTACATAAATCATTGTCTAACTCAAAAAGCGATTTATTTGTAATTGTACAATTGGTATAAATTTAGATTTTAAAATTTCCACTAATTCGCTATCGATTGCTTCATATGTAAAATAATCTTGATTCTCAAAGTCACAGAATTCACTACACTTTCCTTTTATATTGTTTAATATATTAAATAAATCTTTTAAATTAAATACCTTTATACTTTTCGTCATGAAGAGTAACTGATGAATAGTATTTTGGGTCAATATCTTTTCCTTAGATGTTCCATCACCGTTGTCCAATTTCTTTCTTGTTCAGGAATTTCCAATATAACGTTTTTCGCTTTTCCAATTATTTTATTGTTTACTAATTTCTGAAGGCAATATTGTTTTAATTCTGCGTTCTTGTTGCTACATAATTCTTCCAGATCTTCGATTGACTTTAAAAATGATCTTAATTTAAATGTATCCTCGCCATTGAAAGATCGTATTTCATTAAAGTTTCGAATGATTTGATCTGGTGTTAGATCAAATTTCGTACATTTTATTGTTTGTACTTTTAACTTTTGTTCGTTCACTTGTTGGTGTATAAATTTAATTTGTTCCTACAATTGCTGTTGCAATTGTTATTGCTATTGCAACTGTTGTTGTAACTGTTCCGTACTCATATTTATAGAACTTTCACTATTAACTTTGATAAACTTTTTTTTCTTTTAAGTTATTTGTTGATGTTTGCACCATAAATTTTTTTTATTTTATTTATTTCACGTTTTTATAATTTAGATAAAATTTTACTGTTTTCTATATTATATATTTTCACTACTTAATATTTTCATTTATTTAGGTGAAAAAACTTTTGTTTCTTTGAAAATTAAAATTTTATTAATCTTCTTTGTTTCTGTTTTAATCACTATTGACGCTCGTATGACGGATAATTATCTTCAGATAACTATCCTACCAACTACGCCAGTAAAATTTGTGAATAATTATTCTAAATTTAATTTAGAAATAAAACACTTGATTTATTAAATAAAAATTACTTTATTCACTTTTATTTATTGATCCTTAGTTTATATGACTGTTCTCTTCAGAGTTTATCATAAGAATATAGAATGAATTATTAGATAATTCTACTATTTATACAATATCTATTTTGTTTATATTATGTTCGTTTAATTATATTATTTCTTCGTTCTTTGCCAAACATGAATATACGAGTTTGATCATGTTTGATTTCTTATCTAGAATTTTCTCATGAATATGATATGTTGCGCAATTGACACAAGTGTTCATGTTTACGTTATAAAAAGGTTCGATTTTTGAAGAAAGCAAATAATATAATTAAATTGCAATATTTATATTATTTTAAGCATATCGATAATCTTATTTGGGTACATAATATATAAATCAGAAAAACAAAGTGATTAAATAAAATAGTATATTACATTAGAACAAAACGGTTTTATGTGAATCGATTTGCTTATCTTCAATTTCTACTGTATTAATTTTGTTATGGAATATAACTCGCGCAGGTCATGTCATTAAGTAGACTCGCCTACCAACATCTTTTCGTAAAATATTCCGTGAAGTGGTTGGACACAGCTCCGGATTGCCGTGCACGATGACGAAACGACTCATGTCGATCCTTCTCGAATGTCGAAAAAAAATCATGAAAGCTTTGGGAAATTTGGGTGTAGAAAAATATATACTGTTGGCTAGAAAATTAATATATTGGCCAATCATGTCGGGTGATATAAATAATCTTGTTCAGCAATGTGATTTTTGCATGAAATGTTCTTCTCACAACGCAAAACCACCCCTTATACCACATGATATACTCAATTTACCATTTTCAAAAGTGGAAGTTGATTTTTTTCATTTAAGTCAAAAACATATTTGGAAGTAACGTGAATATTATTAAGGTTGACATGGAGCTTGCAATGTGCAGGTGGTTTACTGTAGTTGTGTGAATAGGTGAAGTAGGTGGGTTAATGATGTGGAGTGAATGAGTGGTATCACAATGGGCCTAAAAATTGGCCTAAGTGTGCAGTAAGCAACCACTGAAACCTAACGTGAATATTATTGTATTTATTTTCTTAAATTTGATTCTTGTGTTCAATTTTAAATCATTTTTAATCTAATAAATGGGAAAAAATCAAATACAAAAGATGTTGTGTAAAGAAAATATATGAATTTAATGAAAAAAAACTAAGGTGTATGTTTTTTTTTTTTTTTGATATAAGGTTTATATTGTTTCTGCTTTAGAATATCAAACATTCCAAATCAAAGTTATTTTTTTCAAGTAGACTTAAACCACTATCAGAAATTTTTTTTTTTCATTTTTCGTTAACTAGCTATTTTTCAAATGACAAAATCATTGCGATTTTGATGATACAGACCTAGATTAAAATTGTTTATGAATAAAAATAATTATAAGAATTGTGATTATTGTTACCATTAACTAATTTTTTTGTAAAATGGACTTAAACCACTTTCAAAATAAACGGGTCATGTATGTAAATTGTTTGAATTTTCGATAAGCAATAAAATTATATCAAAACACATTCTTCAAATTGCCATTGATATCAAATTGATATTCTCAAAACAGACAACAGAACACATTTGTAGATGCTTTGATAAAAATTTAAATTCACTAAATTTTCTAAGTGAACTAAAATTTGTTTACCTACTTTTATCCTATACTAGGTTAGTTACACGTGATATTAGTAAATTAAAAACACTACATGGAACTTATCGCAATTTTTCCAAACAGGCCGTATTGAGGTTTCATTAAGTCGCGTTTCAGGGCATCTTATGGTTGATTGATTTGACATTGCCTCAGTACAGAATTGTAAAATTATTAGAGTCCACGGTTGACTCTTTCGATATTTCGACGGAATCCGATAAATCAAAAAAATTTAGAATAAACCTGTATAACGTGGGTAACTGCAGCAGGGAAACTTTCGAATTTCAAAATGAAACTTTGCATACCGATTAAGTCCAATTTGTGCTCATTAGTGCTCACGGGAAAAAATTAGTGCTAGTCCAGGAGCCGGGAAAAGAAAAATTCAAATTTCGCCTGAACCGGGATAAATAAAACCCGATTTCTAGAAAAAATTAGAAATATTGTAAGCCTAATTTTAAAGTTTTCTAAAGGCCGCTAAACTGATGAAATTTGTGCTTATCATCGAAATATAATTTTCATAAATTTTCATTCATAAATCGAGGAAAACCAAAGCAGCCCCTGAAAGATACTATATTAAAAAAACAGTGATATATCGTTCAATAATATTTGTGTTGAAATAAAGAAATAAAATGTTCTAAAATTCAAGTCATAAGCAATTCAGATAGTATATTCCTATCAGGTATGTTCGTTGCCATCCCAAAAATATAGTGACTGAATTTGAGGTAATCCAGAATTGGCCCAATTCCATTGAACAACAACGACCGTTTAATGAACAATTTTCTGACAAAAAGTAGTCTAGAAGCCAATGAAGTTGGCACTTCTGATTGCATATTCCTATCAGATATGTTGATTGCCATCCGAGAAATATAGTGGCTGAATTTGTGGTAATACAGAATTGGCTCAATTCCATTGAACAACAACGACCGTTGAATGAACAATTTTCTGACTAAAACTGTTCTAGAAACCAATGAAGTTGGCAATTCTGATTGCTTATTCCGATTAGGTATGTTCATTGCCATCCGAGAAATATAGTGGCTGAATTTGTGCTAATCCAGAATTGGCCCAATTCCATTGAACATCAACAACCGTTGAATGAACAATTTTCTGACAGAAAGTGTTCTAGAAACCAATGAACTTGGCAATTCTGATTGCATATTCCTATCAGGTATGTCGATTGCCATCCGAAAAATATAGTGGCTGAGTTTGTGCTAATCCAGAATTGGCCCAATTCCATTGAACAACAACGACCGTTGAATGGTCAATTTTCTGACAAAAAAGTATTCTAGAAACCAATGAAGTTGGCACTTCTGATTGCATATTCCTATCAGATATGTTCATTGCCATCCGAAAAATATGGTGGCTGAATTTGTGGTAATCCAGAATTGGCCCAATTCCATTGAACAACAACGACCGTTGAATGAACAATTTTCTGACAAAAAGTGTTCTAGAAACCAATGAAGTTGGTACTTCTGATTGCATATTCCTATCAGTTATGTTGATTGCCATCCGAGAAATATAGTGGCTGAATTTATGCTAATTCAGAATTGGCCAACAGAGACCGTTCAATGGACAATGTTCTAACAAAAAGTGTTCTATAAACCAATGAAGTTGGCAATTCTGATTGCATATTCCGATCAAATATGTTCAGCACAAATCCGATCAACACAAATTCAGCCACTATATTTTTCATATGGCAATCAAGATACCTGATAGGAATATGCTATCAGGATTGCCAACTTCATTGGTTCCTAGAACACTTTCTGTCAGAAAATTGTTCATTCAACGGTCGTTGTTGTTCAATGGAATTGGGCCAATTCTGGATCAGCACAAATTCAGCCACTATATTTTTCGGATGACAATCAACATACCTGATAGGAATATTCAATCAGAATTGCCAACTTCATTGGTTCTAGAACACTTTTTATCAGAAAATTGTTCATTCAACGGTCGTTGTTGTTCAATGGAATTGAGCCAACTCTGGATGAGCACAAATTCAGCCACTATATTTCTCGGATGACAATGAACATACCTAATCGGAATAAGCAATAAGAATTGCCAACTTCATTGGTCATAACAACTAGAAAGAAAGGTTCTACACCTCATATAATCAAAGTTTGGCTTATACAGGTAATTAAAGAGAATATGAACACGCTCACGATATAAAATGACAAATACAATTCAATTTATGAACCAGTTTTAATTTTAATTAAAATTCGTTGAGTACTTTTAATGCGTTTACAGTTTTAATGGAACTCTTGGCTTTCTGTAATACGTATACGCAAACTTAAATACATATTCGTAAATAAATACGAGATTGAGAGTTCAAACCTTCTTCAGATTTTGGTAAATCTGTTTGAAAAATGCATCATACTCGTATGTACAATACTATGCACGATCAAGATTTCAAGCTCTCTCAGCAATGGAGAAATGAAAAAGACGGCAAATCACAAGCAAAAAACAAATTTTATTAATCATAGTTGGACGATAACCGCTAACTGTGTTAGACATATGGCGGCGAATACATTATATTATTTTATTAATTTGGTGCTATTTGTAAACGTAGTGCTACAAGTTAATGGTGAAAAATGTACTCCACAATATACCGATCAAAATGAAATTTATTTCGTAAGATGTATGAACGTGCAATCTATTGATGAGTTAATTAGCGAAATAGATGCAACATGGACTAAAATCGTAATAGTTAATAGACCCGGAAGTCAATTCATATTAAATGGTACAGAACTGTGAAATTATTTTAGTGTTGGATTTAAATTATATTTTATTTCTAAATAGGTGAATCTCAACTCGTCTTGAATTCCATTGAAATATTTGATTTATCAGTAGCTGGCCGATTAGTACTTCAACCAAATGCATTTTACAGTTTTGAATCATTAATGCAATTAAATTTAACTAATTCAAAATTAAATGAATTTAAATCGGCATGGTTTGAGCGAATAAATTTTATAGAAAATGTTGATTTTAGTCACAATGATCTGTTGGCACTAACAAGGGATAATTTAAAGGTGTTGGCCAAATTGAAAGTAGCAAATTTTTCAAATAATCCTATCGCATCGATCGAACGAAATACCTTTGCAGATTTAAAACGTTTGGAAACGTTAGTTTTGGTAAATAATCGGATCGATCGATTGGAATTTGGTGAAGCGACAGCTTTGAAATCGTTAAATTTACGAGATAATCATATAACCGAGGTAATTATATTTATATCTAATTTAACTAAATTTTACTAGATTTGAGTCATTCTGTATTAAAAAAATGTGTTTTTCTTATCACTTGAAGTAATATGCAAAATCAAATCAAGGTTAGAGTTTATATTTTATGTACGAATCTATATTTTATTTTGTTGCGGTTTTTGTGAGACATGCGGGCTTACATTACAATCAGAAATCTTCGCATATAAAATAAAATTGAAATTATTCCAAGTATGAGAATATCATGGTATACATTCATACATATACAAACATGTAAACAAGTTTTTAACCTTTTCTAAAAGTTTATTTTTATTAAAGATTGTAGTTTTTTTCTGAGATATTTTAAAACAAAACGTAAAATCATAACGACTAAAGCTGTATATCGGTAATTTCGTCGTAAGGCTCAACAGGATTTGAGTTCAGGGTTGAAATCAAACTTTACAGAATTTGTGTATCAGAAGGTTCATTAGAACACAATTTGTTGAAATTTAATTTCCGTAAAAACTTGTAAGGTAAAAACAAAATTTTGTTTATTGTGGTCTTATTTACTAAGGTATTCTAAGTGCTACCTATAGTTTGTCGAGTTTTCATTTTAGAACCAAGCATTCTACATCGCTCTTACCTTCTCTCGCTGATATCCCATAAATTGTTGACCTCTTTATCAAAATTTCTCCAAATCAGTCAGTGACAGACAGCTTTTGATGTATATCGCTGACTGAATTATTTAGATATAAACAATCCAAGTATGTGCTTCTTACTTCGATAACTTGATTATTAGAAGCTTCGATGTCCCAACATGTAATTCGCCGGACACTATGTTGGAATGTCGTAATTAGGCTGAGTGCGACCATATACATTTTTTCCGCAGAGAAACTTGCAGCTCGGGACACCTAAATAGCCAGTCGGAGCAGGTTATTTTGTATACAAATTTCGTTTCCGAAATATATCAATAGTATTCTGCTGAAAAATTTAAGTTTGAACGGAAGTAGCTCGCTACTGCCCAAAAATGATCAGTCGCCGTTCCCCGATGATTCCACGTTTTGATCTCCGTATCAAACGGAGAAATAATGTTTTTTACAAAATGATATCGCCTATTTGGTTTATCTAGATGAAGTCGGTTGATTTCCGTGGGTTTTAGTAAAAGGCGGTGGATAGGAGCAAATAAACAGTCGATTATATAATCCGCAGGAGCGAATCGAACGCGGATTGGAAAATTCAAATTAAAATGGAAAACAATTGGTTTAAATCAAAGTAGCCAAGAAAATTTGTATTCATTTCCATACAAATCGTTTTTTATGGTTCCCGTACAAACGCCATAAAATAGTTGCGGATCTAAAACAAATTTTACTTTATTAATTGTATGAAAATCCATAGGGATTTCTATGATACTATTATTTAAAATTTTCTTTTATGTTTTTTGACATGGTTTTCAATCCGCAATCGATCCGCTCCCGCGGATGCTATAATGGACGTGAATAAAGAAACACATTTTCTTACCAATTTTCGCCAAAATTTAAATATTTTTGTTTTTATTTTCAGATATTAAATAGTACATTTATTCGCATGTCGAAGCTTGAAAGGATTACAATCGCTCAAAATAATATCGGAACTATTTATGATCATGCATTTACAGGACTCGGCAGTACATTAAAATTTTTAGACCTTTCCGGTAACAACATTAATCAAATATCGGCTCTTACATTTGCCGGATTAGAACGTAGCCGATTAGCTGAGCTGGATTTAAGTCAAAATAATATAGACTTAATAGTTTCGAATGGATTTGCCCAATTAAAGCTCCTTGTAACGTTGGATTTATCACAAAATTCGTTAACCGGTTTAAATAATTCAATGTTTACTGGCTTGGCCAATATTCGACGTTTTAATTTTCAAAACAATGATATCATCACCGTTCATCCAAATACATTCAATGGAATGCTTCAATTAGATTCACTTGATCTATCTAATAATCGTATTCAAACCATTAATAGTGATATCTGGGGAAATAGTGGTGCCAAGTTAAAACGATTAATTTTATCGGATAATTCAATTTATCAATTTGACCGCGATACGTTTCGAAAAACAACGGCACTCGATTATTTTGATGTATCAAACAACGAATTAACACAATTACCCGAAACGATATTTCAACCGCTTAGTAAGATACGTCGAATTTTTATATCAAATAATTACATTGAAGAATTTACAACTCCACTAATCGATAGTCTGGGATCAATCGTTGAATTTCATTTCAGCAACAATAAACTAACATTTTTTCCAAAAGTGAATCATATATTCCCAAAGTTAATTAGAATTGGGTTAGACGGAAATCCTTGGCAGTGTCCTTGCATCAATGACATATTAAAGTGGGCAATACAGCGAAAGATAGATTATAAAAAGAAAGGATTTACAGATGGAACAAAACCAATGTGTGTTGTAACACCAGTTGATGTTTGTGTTAGAGATCTTCAATTAGTAAAGGAACATCAAATCGTTGAAATATTCGAGGCAAGTAGTTTACGAATTGAACCAATGAAATAAATTGTACCATGTTTTTGGGGTTTACAAAAATGTTTATTTTAAAAAATATAATTATTCACACTTACAATTTTTCATCAACAATATCCAACGTAAAACTACGGTATTACAGGAAAATGTTATTCTATTTGCAGCATTTTGTGCTCGTACTACTTCGTACGCTAGCTTTACTTGCTACTGATTTAACAGCCGGTTGTACGACTGGACATTCAGTGCATAATACTTCTTTATCTGAACGCGAAGATTCCAATTTAGTTATATTTTCTCCACATACACTGGACTTCTTTTTCTTCTTCGTCGATTTACAAGAAGATGCTACGCTTTTTATAGACTTAGGGGAGTCTTTTTCCTTTTTAACATAGTCATTTGGAATTTTCCATATAAATACTCCTCCATCAGCGCTGCCTGTTACCATAAAACGACCACAGGGACTTATTTTTCCAACAGTGACAAATCCAGCATGACCATAACCAGCGCAAAGTGGTTTGCCTTCTTGATAATCCCAAAACTGAAAATTAGGTAAAAGTAATCGGCATCAAAAACAAATCGAATAAAAATAAGTTTCACAATTACCCGAACTATTTGATCGTTCCCAACTGATACGAAATAATCTCCGTTTACACTAAGATCGACACAATTAATTGTGCCTTTGGCTGCACCCTCGACATCACGAATTAAACTACCGTCATATGCTTCCCAATAACTTATTCGCCGATCAGAACCCGCAGCTAATATATGAACACCAGTCGGAAAGTATCGTGCACATGTAAACTGGGTATTAGCAAATAGTATATTTTTTCGTACCAAACGTTGTATATCCCAGATGATGCATGTACCATCAGTACTGGCCGACACAACTTCAGTATCAAAACAATTAAAATGTACCGAACTAACTGGACCGACATGTTCCTTTAGTACGCCCACGAGGCTTTGTTTACTCGCTTCAATTTTCCACACACGTATTTGACCTTCACATCCTCCACTAACTAGAACCCGACCAGACGTTGAAACGGTCACAGCAGAACAACCTTTGTTATGTGCATTTTGAATGGCGTAGATTAAGTTTCCCGTCATTGGTGTAAACGCACGAATTACTCCATCATTCCATGCCGATACAATACTTTTTCCGCTATTTGTAAATACCAAAGATGCACAAGTAAAATTAGGCACCTGTATGCGAAGAAGTTCTTGCATTTTGGTTGTTGACCATATGCGAATCGATTGATAAGATGCTGTGGCAAATACAACAGAAAAATTATGTGGAAATGCAATATCATATACGGTGCTCGTATGACATGTTTTTAACAATTTTAAATCAAATGTAGAAATTCTTAAGGAATATATTTCACATGTCTCTGTCCCTATGAATATAAGATCACATGTTAAGAAGTTTAGTGTTGTAATCGCACCAGCTGTTTTGCATGATTTTAATACTTTAAACTGTGGCCATGTAGGATATGGATATTCTCGATTATTAACGGTACGTTCTTCCAAGAGATCTACAGTACCATCCCCAGCACCTACAATCAAGTTCCCGGAAGGCAATATCAACAAATCACGCACCCCATTAGTGTATTTTTCACAATCTTTTCCAACTGGTTTCTTCGGATTATGTCTAGCAAAACAACCTAGTAACACAGGACTTTTTTCACGTTGAATAACATCTGGATCATGATGACAGTTTAATCGAATCTTAACAACATCGCCACTCATCGTACCAACGTACGCAACCTCGTCCCGAGTGTTGATTCTTATTGATGTATATTCTCTTCGAAGTTTCCCTACGATTACATCTTCGACGACTAGCTTCCGATTAATAATGTCGATAGTCCAAAGTCGAAGATTTTCCTTTCCGCCCGATAAAAATACAGCCCCGCGGCGATGTAATCGAGCCAATCGTAAGGCATCGCCAGTGGTTTCTCTAATTGAGACTGCTCCACAAAACGCCGAATTTTTATCAAGATCCCACACATAAATCATTTTACAATCCTTACCACCCAAAGTTACCAAAAAATTTTCATCTGCCGTAAAAATCAAGGCTTCTACACGGACTTTATGTAATTCATGACGCGTAAATTCTTTTTGAGATTCCCAGTCCCAAATTATAACCAAAGCGCGAAATCCCATATGATTAATTTGACCAGAAGCAATTAATTTGCCGGATGCTGATATTTCCAAATTTGACACTGTGTGTGTGTGTCCACATAAAAATGTTTGCTTATTAGTTTCTATTTCTAAAACTGATACCTTGTTTCCTAAAGGAAATATCAAGTGCTTTTGATCTGGATGAGGTTTAAGGCCACCCGGAATATGCCCGTCAAAACCAATTATGGCCAAAACTTTTAATTCTTTAAGCTTTATTTTTTCCTCGTCACACATTTTATAAATATTTGATTATTTTTCGATATTTTGAAATATTTCAGAATTCTAAGCGCACATATGTATTAAAATAAATAAATGAGTCTTTTAAACAAAATAGGTTACCACGGTAATTTGATTTCTCCATTTATTAAAATAACTGGTACTAGATTTTGGCAAGTTAGTAGTACATAATATAGTGTTTTTAGTACATAATTTAATAAACTTTAATTCCAATTTTAATTTAATAGAATTTATTTTTATTATAAAAAAAATAGTACATTGCTTACAAAATATGATTTAAAATTGAAAACAAACAAATTGAATAGGGAATGAATACAAAATATAGCTTTTAAATATTCCAATCGTCAGTTACGTATTTTGAAAATATTAAACCTTGTGGTAACTCAAATCTTGTCACTCGATGTGCAAAGTAAATCGTGTATGATTAAGTACTTGCCTCCAACGTTTTATTTTTTTATTCCAATTAATTCCAAATAAAATAAAATAAATGCGGGTAATAATTTGTTTTTTAAATCAAGAAAAACATCGTTTATTATATTTATTATTAAAAATTTCAATGCAATCTTCTTCTCTTGCTCCTTCATTAATTATATTTGATACTTGTGAGTTAAATCCGATGAAATGTTACATTTCCTTTAGATCTTCTGGCATTTCATTTTTAGGATGTTTATTTTCAAAGTGCTGCTTATAAGTTTTTGGATCGGGCATTTGGGCCTAATCATTATTAATTTATAATTTTAATAAATAACCATGCGAAGAAAAATATATATATTTATGCATGAAATACATATATAAATTTTCATAAAACTTTTCGTTATTTCATTCATATACTCACTTTGCAAATAACACAATTATGCACTAGCGCCTTCTGAGCAGCTTTCTTTTGATCTGCTGCACTATGCCCTTGTTGTTTTTTAGCTTTAGCAGATTTTTCAGCTTGCTTTTGTTGCGATTGAATTTTCTGTTGTCCTCGAGCCATATTTAAATCTTTTTATCTGAAAGATAGAGAAATACGTATTCAATGTTCAATAAAATTAAAATGATAATTTACATTTATGAAATTCATGTTGAATTTTTAGGTTGATAATTTATAGGTTATTAAAATCTAAAAAATTGAGTTGAGTTTGATCGTTACGGCTTGTCAGAGGCTTCCAGATCTTCCTTGATAATGTATTAACGTAGCTTCCGAACTGATCTATCTTTTGATAATTGTTTGTTCTTATAAAAAATAATGTACGTTTAGTCTTCTAGATAATATTTAGAAAAACCTGTTGGTGAAGGAAAAATAAATTCTTAATGGTTTTGAATACGAGAAAGCCCATTTTCCTAAATGAAATCCTAAACCTATAAACTTAGTTGTAGTATAAAATATAATTATTGTAGCATACACAATCTGAAAAATTATTCGGAATATTATTCGGGTAAGTTTAGTTATTTACTTCAGTTTATTATTTACTTTGTTTCTGAAACCATTGAAATTGAAATTATTTTTATTGTTATAATACAAGATTCAAAACATTATTTGTTTTATTCATTAGATAATATTGTCTGTGATTGTTTTTGGAGAAATTCTAAAAAGAACATGCATAAAATCTATACGTAACCGTAACGCGCAAATTACTTAAAAACGTTACATTTACACGGATCGTAAAAGTTTGGATCATTTTAGTCGCACACATTACGACCCACTTTGTACCCACTAATTATATAAAAAGTATATTTGTTATCATTTCTTGTAATTATATTCATGTTAAGGCGTCAAGTATAAACAACTTATTTTTTTTGTGCTCTAACCATGTCAGCCTTTGTGCCAACAAAACAAAATTTGCGGGAAGTGCTGATTTTTTGTTATTATTTGAAGACAATTGCAGCTGATGGACATCGATTGCTGTGTGCATCATATGGAGAATATGCTCGATCAATAAAAATATGTGAGTACTGGTTCGGCCGTTTTAAGTGTGGCGATTTTGACACCGCGATGTCAAAGACCACGAAGAGGGACCAGTAAAATTTGAAGACCCTGAGTTGGAGGTGTTATTGGACCAAGATTCGTACCAAACTCAAGAGAAGCTCGCTGAAACTTTGGGAGTGACTCAACATGTGATTCAAAATCACCTCAAGTTCATGGGTATGGTGCAAAAACAAAGAAATTAGGTGCCGTATGAACTGAAGCCAAGAGGGACGAAAAGTGGATCCACTAAGACAAACCAAAGCGAAGAAAATCGTGAGGTAAGCCCGGTCATGCAACAACTTCAACCGTCAAACCGAATATTCATGACCAAATGATCTTTCCGTCAAGGAAATTTTGTATTGTCTTGACACTGGTCCTTCCGACTACCGCTTGTTCCGGTCGACTCATGGCCTGGCCGAGCAGCACTTCACTGCTTACGAAGAAGTCATAAATTGGATCGATTCTTGGCTCGCCTCAAAACACGAGGAATTTTTTCGAAACGGAATTCATATACTACCTGAAAGATGGCAAAAGTCGAAGCTGAAAAGAAAAATCGAACGATGGAAAATACTTTGAATAAAATACATTGTACCAATTTCTCTGAATAAAGTGTCGAAGTTATAAAAGAAACCTCAAAACTTATTTGTACCCCCAATATAATTTAAGTTCGGTGTTATGAATAATTTAGAATTATTATGTACCTGCAACACAAAGCACATCACAATTCAAACATTTGGGCTGTTTGTCTACAATTAACAGGTTTTGCTGGAGTTAAGAGGCTTGATTCAATTAGTCAAGTTGTTAAGAAGACCGTGATCGGGTCGCAGATCGAAGTCCTGCAATTTAACCTAATATTGTTATGTTGTATATAGATACCGTCTTCATTAAGTAGCAGTTACTATTATTTGTGAGTAATTCAATTTGTCAGTAATTCAGTCATAAATGTAGTTGGTCTTGCTTTACATTTAAATTTATACTACATAATAATGGGTTTTCCAATAGGAATGATATGATTTTTAAGTGACGTTTCGGCCATTTGTAATATGTCATGATCTGTCATTTTTTGTTTCATTGTATTCAGTAATGTTTACAATTTCATCATGGTGAGATATACGCAAGAACAACGTTTTCAAATTATTCGTTTTGAATATGAAAACGATAACGATTTTTTTAAGAAAATCATCTTCTCCGATGAGGCTCACTTTCATCTGAGTGGTGCGGTAAATAAACAAAACTGTCGATTCTGGTGCGAAGAAAATCCACAAATTATTCATGAAAAACCATTACATTCACCTAAATTGACAGTTTGATGTGGTTTTCGGTCTGGTGGAATCATCGGTCCGTATTTTTTTCGAAATGAAGCTGGTAACACCGTTACTGTCAATGGAGATCGGTATAGATCGATGATAACCAACTTTTTATGGCCGAAATTGGAAGAAGTTGATCTTGGCAACCTTTGGTTCCAACAAGACGGGGCTACGTGCCACACAGCAAGTGCAACAATTATTATAATTATTATTATTATTATTGCGAATCATATCACTCTTCTTGGAAAACCCTATATGATACATACTACTGTGGGCAAAAAGTAGTAAGACATTTTAATTTTAATTTCGCGCGCAAAACCATTCGTCGAAATATTTTTTTTTCTATGCTGGTAGGACTGTCAGTGACATCTGTGCCAAATGTCATACCAAAATAATCATTAGTGTTTAGTATACGCTTGTCTTTTTGAAGTATAAAAAGTGCATTCGGTGATTTTTACAATGAGTAAAATTATTCAACACAGAACTTCCATTAAATTTTGTGTGCGGAATCAATTTTATGGTGCCGAAACGTTCAGAATGTTGCAAAAGGCCTTCGGTAATAATTGTATGTCGCGAGCAAGTGTTTTTAATTGGTACAAATTATTCAAAGAGGGCCGATAACGTGTTGACGACGAACCACGTCTAGGACGGCCATCAACATCAACTGATGATCAACACGTTAATAAAATCAAGGAATTGGTGCTCGAGAATCGACGATTAACAGTCAGAGACCTTACTCGTTGAAATATCGGAAGGATCAGTGAAAACCATTTTGAAAGATAATTTGGGCCTAAGAAAAGTGAAAGCACGATTGGTTCCAAAATCGCTCAATTTTTGGAAAAACAGCGTCGCGTTGACGTCTGTGAAACAATGCTTTCCGACTACCAGGATGTCATGAAACGTATTATAACTGGCGATGAGTCTTGGATCTATGTTTACGACACGGAAACAAAAGAAAAAAAAATCGAAAAAACCACGTCCAAAGCAAGTCAAAAATCAAGGTGATGTTGACAGTTTTCTTCGATTATCGAGGTGTGGTGCCCTCCGAATTCCTTCCGACCGGCCAAACTGTCAACAAGGAATACTATTTGAGTGTTATGCGTCGTTTGCGCGAAGCTATTCGTAAAAAGAGGCCGGAATTATGGGTCGACAACTCTTGGTTTTTGCACCACGATAATGCACCTTCTCCTACTGCATTGGTTTTACGTGATTTTTTCGCCAAAAATTCCACCCATATCGTTGCGCAACCACCGTATTCGCCTGATTTAGCTCCGTGTGACTTCTCGCTGTTCAGTAAACTCAAACGACCGCTTCGGGGAAACCGTTTTGAGTCAACTGAAGACATTAAACGTGAATTGCTACGCGCATTGGAGGCTATTCCGAAAATTGTTTTTAATAACTCTTTCGAGGATTGGAAAAAACGTTGGCACAAGTGTATTGAGGCCGGATTGGAAGGGGGGGGGGGAGGGGGGTTGAGGGGGGGTATTACTTTGAGGGGGACGAAATAGATTTGGAGAAATAATAAAGAATTTTAAAATTATGAACAGTCTTACTATTTTTTGCCCACAGTATTATATCATAGAACATAAAATATCATTACACTCACAAAATAAAATTAGTATTTATATTTATATATAATTTTTATATTCATAAAAATACAATACATATTTTTTCATTGTAAAGAAAAATCCTTCCGATTAATTATGGAATACTATTTCATTCATATGACTGCCTCGGCAGACCTTGACGTACCCCATACGGTCGGTCCAATTTTTGAGCACATTTTCGATGGTACGCGGCATTATGTCTTCAATGGCAATGCGAATATTGTTCTTGAGAGCGTCAATCGTTGCTGGTTTATCGGCGTAACACTTATCTTTGACGGCATCCCAAAGATAATAGTCCAACGGCGCCAAATCACAGCTCCGAGGCGGCCAAATCACATCAGCGTTTCGGCTGATAATTCGATCTTCGAAGACAGTGCGCAAAAGATCAATTGAAACGTGTGCTGTGTGACACGGAGCGCCGTCTTGTTGAAACCAAATGTTGCCTATGTCCTCCTCTTCAAGTGCCGGGAACAAAAAATCGTTTCATTGACAACGGCGGCTCCTTGCACATTTTCAAAAAAAAAAGGCCCAATGATGCCACCGGACCAAAATCCGCACCAAACAGTCACTCGTTGAGGATGCATCGGCTTCTTTACGATCACGTGCGGGTTCTCCGTGCCCCAAATGCGACAATTCTGTTTGTTTACATAGCCGCCAAGATGGAAATGCGCCTCATACGAAAAGACGATTTTTTTGCCAAAATTTTCGAATTAATGTTTCAATATTCCCCAGCGTTGTTCAAGCGAATACACAACCATTTTCGTTCAGCGGAAGGATAAAACTAACTTTCTGTCAAATCAGAAGTGACATAACCCTTACCATACTCAAAAAACCGCTAGTTCAAAAAACAATTTATTTGGCTCACCCTGCACATAGCTCTTGCTTTTATGGGTTGCATTCTTAAACTTAGAGACCAATGTTTGTTCTGTTGTGGCGTTGCGAATGAAAAAAATCACAATCAGAACTTTCAGTATTTCGATTGATTTGAATAACTAATCACTAATGAACAGTCGAGTCGATTTAGGAAAAATTACGTTAAAACATATAAACACAATCGGGAATGTTTATTGACCATGAACATCGAGGAATAAATATATATATTCGAGGAATAAATATTCATGGCATAGAAGAATATCTGTATTATATATAAATAACAATTATTTGCATGTGGTTTAGTTCAAACTTTTAAATGACAAATTGTGATCTTATTGAAAAATTATTAATTTTTAAATTAATAAATTCAAACCGAAATTAAAACCGTCATCTTTTCCAAATCCACAGAAACTTCGAATCATAAAAATAATTTATTTTTATTTTTCATTGTTTTTCTAAAATATTTTCTGTTTATTTAGCATTTTAGTATAATATAATACACACGTATACATTTTTTATTTACACATATACATATAACATATCGTGTTTATCAAAAGATAGAAAAAATTCTCATTTAATAAAATATTACATACAACATGCATCCATACAAAACCCGAGAAACTATAAAACTATATTTTACTTTTCTAGCATAATATGAAAAAAGCAATCCTTCTCTTTTTATTTATTTTTGCCGCCATTTTGAAAATTAAAAATGATCCAACATATATTAAAGCGAATTATTTTGATTGTTTTGCTACGATCGACGATTCGTTTAAACTTCGCATAACACGGATTTTGTGCAATATTGATAAAGAAGTACTATTAACTATAGTGTATTGCTACGGTAGTACAGGCAAAATTATACAGGTAATATGCATGTCATGTTTTATATTAGGTAAAAGTTAAGCTAGCTAGCCTAAATGGCGAATTAGTAACATAGTGCATAACTTAGTTCCGATTAACGCACTACTTGGAACTTCATTGTCTAAAGATTTTATTCGTATGATGGTACCACTATTATATGATTTCATTATGCTCACAATACGAATCATAATACCAAAATTGAATTATGGTGACGTCTCTTTACCCGGTGCCGAATGAGATTCATAATAGGTGTATAAAAGTAGGTTTAGGAATAATTCCATTCTTCGTGTAGTTCAAATGTTCACCTCCAGAGTAAATACACCAATAATTCACCTTGCGTTGTGAATACGTTCCAAAAAAACACGACGCAAAGTGAATTGTGGTTTGTTGTAGGAAGCTAGATAAATATAGAAGATATGTTCCAGCAAAGTTTTTTTTTCTATTTTGTGTATAAAGATGCAGAATTGATAACAAAAATAAAACAAGCTATTATTAATTCACATAAAAACATAAAAATACAAGAAATATTATACAAGAAAGTCAAATTATATTTTAATAAAAAGCATTTAAATAAAAATTGTTTCCACTAGTCCGAGTTCAACGAGTCTATAGAGGACGTGGTAGCACTTGAGGTTAAATGGTTGTCACAAAATGTTTATCTAATGTTTTCTGAACAGCTTTTTTCTTTAAATCGACATAAAGTTCCTTGTAACAATTTATATCGACCGTCTCTGAGGTTCGCGAAACTACTAATTCGTTCGCTGTCAGGATCATTTGTTTTTAAAATCTCGATAGCTTCATCAATTAAACTCATTGCTCTGAAATGCAGTTTTGATGTTAAATTTCTTTCTTCTGGTAATTCTAGCAGGCTGTCGTCTTCGTTAGCAAACTGTAAATCTAGTTGCATTAATTCCTCGTTAGTCAGTTTACGATTATGTGAAGTTAGCAATTCTTATATGTCCAACTCATCCATTCTCTTAAAATTAGAATGTTTGCTCAGTTAACAACATCTTGGACTACATTTGATGCATTATCAACTTCTAAAAAATTGCCTCTTATATTGTGAATACATTCTGGCCATATTTTTCGCCAAACGCCATTTATGCAAGAAGGTTTCACCTCCTTCCACGGATCTGAAATAATTTCTATGTCAATCATAATGTTAAATGATTTCCAAAACTCTTGCATGGTAGATTTGTCTAGTCCATCAGTTTCACTTAAAAGCAGTTTAAATGTTCGCCATAGGGAATAACTTTTAAGGTGGATATTACTCCCTAATCCATGGGCTGTATTACATACGTGGTGTTTGGTAGCAAAAATACAAATTTGACATTTTCGAATAATTCATCAACTTAGGCTGGATGGCCGGAAGCATTATCTAATAACACCAAAGCTTTGATGTCCAAGTTATCTATCCCTGATACAGTAAACTTTAGTTTCTGAAGTAACACATGTAGAAACTAAGATTTTAAATAACAATGCTGTCATCCAGGTTTCCTTATTTAATCGCCAATGTATAGAAAACCTATCCTTTGACTAATTCTTCAAAGCTCTAGGATTTTCCGACTGATAAATAAGGAGTGGTTTAAGCTTAAAATCTCCATTGGCACTACCACCCAGAAGCGGAGTTAGTCTATCTTTCCTTGCTTTAAAACCAGATGAAGATTTTTCCGTTTTGGAAATGAAACTTCTTTTACGGAGCCTTTCTCGCCAACATTAAAGACTTGTTTCGATGAATAGCATCCATCGCGAATTATCAGCAATAGCAGTTTCGCCTTTAAGAGCTACTCGAACCTTAAACCTCTAAAACCAACCCTAACTAGCTTCAAATTTTTCATTTTGAAAAAAAAAAATTTCATGAATTACCATTTTGCTTACTACAATTCTCTGTGCCACCTGGCTATGAATTCCATACGCTTTTTTCCATTCCACTGGGAATTTGCCGGAACGTCATAATAGTGGTGTACGTATTGGTATGCGTGTTTTGTTTTGTGTTTTTGACGTCATTTAAGAAAACAAAATAATATGTTAGATACATAATTTGTGAATTTATTAAATTTCACCATACCATTTAAATTAATAAAATGTTGTGTTAATTCGGCTAGTTAGGCTTCGTGCCAAACTTAAAGTAAAAGTTAATTTAAGTAAATTTTTTAATAAATTCAATTATTTTTCAAAAACCTGACACAGTTTGTCGAAAAATTTATCCTGAAACCGGGTTTTACCGTAGTAAACGATTTACCTTAAGTTTGGCACACAGCCCTAGTAAATAAATCTAAAAGTAATTTCATTGTCATTCATATTTTCTCAATCCACTTTATAATTTATTAAACTTTTTTTTCTCAATATTATTTCCATAAATAACAAATAAAAATATAGAAAAATGTAAGTTTGTTAAAATGTAATTCAATTCAAAATAACAAAGCCTTTCCAAATAGTTAAACTCAAATTAATACACTTCCTATTTTGGTAGAACTGGTAAACTCAAAAAATCTACCTAAGCAGAAAAATAATAGGTAAATTTAGTTAATTTGATTTATTTAAAATTTGGAAAAAATGATAGTGACGAGTTTAGTAGTTGTGTCTATTTAATTTTATTTTTTGTAAAATATTAAACTCAAGTTTAACAATTACTCCAAATGCAGTGGTGTTTTAATGTGAAATTCAATCAGAGTTAATCAATTATTCCAAAATTACTTATAAACCGTTTAAAAAAAATTAATATTGGAAAAATTGCGTTTGTTAATTGTGTCGCACCAAATTTTTTATAAAAGCTAAATAAACCATTGTTTACTAATTATTCGCAGTGCTGAGAAATATTATTTTCTAAAAATATTTTAAGCGATTTATATTTGTTTGATTTTTTATATTTTTTTAAAATATAAACCGCAATGAAAGATCTAAGTTAATGGTAGAAATGGCTCTCAAAAATAGCGATACAAATTCCAGGTGAGGTGTCCAACAGGTGAGTAAATTTATATTTTGTGTACGAGGGTGTAGTGAGAAGTCTTGTAAACTTGCAACAGAGGGCGCCACAATCGCAAATCCCAGATGTCATGTATCAATACCATCTATCACTAGACCAAATTAAAATTTTCAGACAGATCTGTCATTTAGTTCAGTTTTGGCGGCCATTGAAAACAGACACCCCATTGTTTTTTTGAAAACATGGAAAATTTTTGAATTTCGTGTGTTAATTAAACATTATTTTTTTCGTGGAAAACTCATTACGCAAACCAAAACAAAGCTTGATAAATATTATGGGGACTCTTCATCGTCGATTAAAATGATTCACAAGTGGTTTACTTTTCGTTGTGGTCGTACAAGCACAACTGATGCCGAACGTTCAGGATGCCCAAATGAAGTCACCACACCAAAAATGGTTGACAAAATCCATGATACGGTATTGCAAGACCACAGAGTGAAAGTGCGCGAGATAGCTGAGATAGTAGGCATCTCAGATGAACGTGTGCGCAATATATTACACGAACATTTGAATATGAAGAAGCTATCCTCGCGTTGGGTGCCGCGTTTGCTTACAATTGACCAAAAACGCACACGTGTGCCAACTTCAGACAGGTTTGGCGATGTTCAAGCGAAATAAAAAGGAGTTTTTGTGTCGTTTCATAACTGTGGATGAAACATGGATACATCACTATACACCGGAGACCAAACAAGAGTCTAAACAGTGGATTTCTACTGGCGAATCTGCGCCGAAGAAGGCCAAGGCGGTTTTATCGGCCAACAAGGTCATGGCCACAGATTTTTGGGATGCACGCGGCATAATCCACATCGATTACTTTCAAAAGGGGAGAACAGTCAACGGCGAATATTACTGCAACTTATTGAACCGTTTCAACGACGTTTTGAAAGAAAATCGACGGTATTTAGCGAAGAAAAAAGTTCTCTTCCATCAAGACAATGCACGGGCGCACACGTGTATAGTTGCCATGGCCAAAATCTATGAATTACACTTCAAATTGCTTCCACATCCGCCATATTTTCCAGACATAGCCCTCTGCGACTATTTCCTGTTTCCGAACTTGAAGAAATGGCTCGGCGGAAAGAGATTCGGCTCTAATGAGGAGATCATCGATGCAACAAACGCCTATTTTGAAGGGTTGGAGAAATTGTATTATTCGGAAGGGATCGAAAAATTGGAAAAACGTTGGACTAAGTGTATCGAGCTAAAAGCCGACTACGTTGAAAAATAAATTTATTTTTGGCCGAAAATATTATTCCTTGTTTCATTTTTACCAGACTTCCCACTCGCCCTCGTATTTTACATTAATTGAAAATTTACTATCAATTATTAGTAAGTCGTTGCAAAGCGATATTCGATAATAATTAATATAATTAGATTATAATTTTCGAGGAAACGATAATAACTTCAATAGACAAAACTAATAATGTTAAAAGGGGTAATGAATTAAGACCAATTAATATGATTTATAATGAGGCAAAATAGAGAAGGCCTACCTTGTCATTCAACTGACGCAATATTTGGAACGGAATATTTTTTTTTCAACCATCAATCAGAATTTCGGCAACATCACAGTTGCGAATCTCTCATTAATTTAAATATATCAAATTGGAAAGTGAACGTGTAAAATAGTAATAGTTTAAGTGGTTTTAAATGTATCTAGAGCGTTTGAAGCGATCGTAAAATATGCCTGGTAATGGTTCAAATCATATATGTGTAACAAAAGGTAGAGAACCAATATAAATATGACCAGGTCTGAACCAATAGATATCAATATTGGGCCACCTTAGGGTACAATATTGGGGGTAAACTTATTTTTGATATATGCAGGGTGTCCCTAAAGTGGCCGACACGAATGGTATCGTTAGATTCCTTGATCAAAACGAAGATGAGGTTATTTCTATCAGAATTTACTGTAAATATTTGTAAATAATATTATTTAATTCAAATTCATATTTGTACCAACATACTTATGTCTAGTACACGATTTTTATTGTGAACTTTTACTTTTTTTAGATAACATAATATAGCAAATATGACAAATGGTTAGCTTTTCTGAAAGTTATGAGCCTGGACTATATTCCCATCAAAAAATATTTAGTTTAATTACTGTAGAGTAATTGGTAAGAGTTAAATAGTACAGAAACAAAAAAAAAATCTTAAAAAAATAAAATTCTAAAAGTTTTATTTAAATTTGAAATACTTTTTATATTTAGTTAAAAAGTTAGAATTATTAAACCTTATTTAAAAGAGATTATCAGCTTTTTATTGAGCAGTACTAGGAAATAAAAATGATTATTCCTCAAGATATTCAAGTTTCTTTAATACAAGGGGTGCGTTCACTGCAAAATAGCGATGTCGGTGTGATGTGATGTCGAAAATGTCAAACCGACATCGGTGTTAATCGAATCAACATTTTCAGCCACTGAACGACATATTGTTATTTTCTGTCAAATTGTTGTTTTGTGTCAAAGATATTTCTAGCATTTGTGATTTCAATAAAGTGTCTAACATATATTAAATTAAAAAAGTAATTTCAATTTAAAAAAATTAAATATAATATAATAATTGAAATAATAATTAATAATTAATATAATAATTAAAATTTAATAATTTGAGCAGTTGAGCATGGAAGAAGATTAATTGAAAATATTTCCAACATTAAAAAGTTATCTTATGAGTTATCAGACTCCGAAGACGAGGAAATTATATTAATTGCAAGTCAAAAGGAGACCCCACCACGTATTAATTTGTATGTTGAAACAATTGTATTGAATTACAATTCAATCGAGTTTCAACAGAATTTTCGAATGTAGAGATGCGTTTGAGATACTCCTCGACATATTTAATACAAATTAGTATTTAGTACGTGGTGAGGAAAACTTAAAAATATCGCCGGAAAAACAACTACTTGCCTATGGATGTTGGCTACTCCCGATTCATATATAGACCAATTGGAGAAAGATTTGATTTGGCGAAATCATCCTTATCAAAAATATTTTCTCATATAGTTGATTTTTTAAATCACATCGCCAATACCATTATTCATTTTCCCGACACTTCGCGGAAATTAGAAATCAAAACCCGTTTTGAAATCAATAACAGGCTAAAAGGGGTAATAGTACATGATAACAGAATATTTAGAAATTTACGTTTTTATAAAAATGTACAACAGAACGTGAAACTTTATTTTGACCAGGACGAAAACGTTCTAGGTGATAAGGCTTACCCACTAGAATAATGGTGTATTTCTACCGCCAAAAAAGATTTAACAAAATACACGCATCGTGCAGATAAATATTTAAATATTTGTTATAATCATATGTATTCCTATAAATTCTTATTTATTTTATCATTTTTGTTTCATTTTGTTAGGCAAGTTATCGAGCGAACCTTTGCCTTGCTATTTGGTCGTTTTCGAAGGCTACGTTACCTTGATATCAAAAGAGTTGAATGTATACCAGCAACCATTATGGCTGTGTCTTACATAACATTTGTATCGGCTTTCCCGATATTAATGTAGCAGATTATCTTAACGAAGGATGAGAATACGCTCAACATAATATTCCGGACGATATTCAAATATCGCGAACAATTACAACAACTGGGAATTCTGTAGGAAATGCAATAATGGAATAAATCAGAAATTAGTTTTTAAAGATTGTATATTTCAAATTTATCTATTATTTTACATTTCATTTTTATAATATTTACATTTAAACTAAAAAATTTAATCAACAAAAAATAAACAAAATTAAAATTATAATTTTTCAATTAATTTTAACATAAGATCATTATGTTGTACAAGCGCTCGTTCTTGTAGCTCTAGCTGACGCTGTGTGAGCATATTGGCAGTATCAAGTTTTGCCATTTTCTCTTTGTTACGATCTGCACTTTCCTTCCGAAAATCTGAAATACATTCGACAACCGTAATTCTACGGCGTTTTGCAGACGGTTGCATTGCTGCTATCGAATCATCGACAGCCTCTTCGTCCTGTAGCGGTATTGGAACAAAAAACGATGATTCGGCTACACAAGGTAATCCGTTGGATTTTTTCAAAAATTTCATCCATCAGAAAAATATTTAAAGTGAAACGGTACCAAGCAATAATATATTTTTGCTTTATAACAGAGAATTTCCACCTACACAGCTGTGGGCTAAAATTAAAATTTTGATCGCGGAGAGCATTTGATATGATCTGGTATATCTGCCCGTTTCTCAGACCATCACGCGATAAGAGCAAGTGTGGCGTTGTGATACCAGTTCACTTTTTCTGTAAAATTAAATTGAATTAAAATTGGTTTTTTATATCAATTTAAAAATTATACCAGAGCCGTTCACAATATTCTCCACATTTGTTTTGGGGAACAATTCCTCGTGGATATTGAACCCGTATTTCGCATTTGCGTTAAAACTTCGTTATTTATAGGAATCATTTCCATATTACCATCTAAAAAACACAAAAATTAAACATTTGTTACTACCAAACAATTAAATAAATAAGTTAATATAATTACCATCATTTAATGAACATACTAAATTTTGTTCTTGAATAAAATTGTTTGTTGCGGGGCCGCCAACAGCAAACTGAATATTTTTTTCCACTTTTAATTTAAAATTTTATTATTTTTATTTTAACAGATTTTGAAATTCATAAATTCTCAACAAAAAACTAAATTCAACAAAGAAAAAAACAAATTAGACATATAGTGACACCAGCTTACTGCACTCTAGACTGCAGTTAATAAAAGTTACTTTTTGACTACGACAACTTACGTGGTGAACATCAAGTTGTCATTATATGTTGTCACAATTTTTGTTTAGTGAACGACAAATTGTCGATAAAAGTAACTTTTTGTTGCGCAGTGAACGCACCCAAGGTGCTGTGTTAGACGCATCTTCTATACATAAACGTTTATAACTTGATAGAGACACCCTGTATAAATGATATTGATAAAATCATTCAACAAATATAAATTTGATTGTCGATGATGCTTCACTCTATGTTACGGGTAATTCGGTAAAGGAATGTGTTAATAAAATCAATAGAGGTTTTGCCGCAATGAATATATGGTTTAAAATGAATAAATTGAAATTAAACATTTATAAAACGAAATGAATGTGTATAGTGGAGAGTTAGTCCATAATGTAGTAATATATAATGATGTAATCATAAATAATCAATTAGAATTTAAGGATAATATAGATTATATTTGTAAAAACTTGCAAGAAAAGTATATTATGTATTTACAAAGTATTCGAAAAAATATAAAGGAAATATTTAACATATGTACACATCTACAATATAATTATTAATCCTTACTTTCAACCTTACTTCCCTCTATTTTATTTTTAAGTAACAAACAGATATTTAATAGGCTACAAAAAATTGCAAAATAAAGCAATGCGTGGTATTTTAAAAGCTAGCAGGTATACACATTTAAACACAATGTTAGATAAATTAAATTGGTTAAATGTAGAGCAATGGGGGAAAAGGGGAAAAATTTATATTGAAGTTATTTTTTGTGTGTAAGTATGGCCTAATCAAAATGTACAACCGAGACAAATTAACGGAAATCAGTAGCCGCTAATATTAATAGTCGCCGTCGGCCTAATAAACCATCGCCCACTTAAATTTACGTCGGCCTGATACCGTGTTTTAACGTCCACTTTTAACATCAACAGCCGCCTTCAACATCAACGGTCGCTTTTAACACCAACCTCCAGTTTTAACATCAACTGCCGCTTTCAAAACCAACGGCCGCTTTTAACATAAACAGCTGCTTTCAACATTAAAGGCACCAACCCAAAAATCAATTGGAGGATTATCGGACGTTAACAACAATCCAACGGCTACCACAACGAATTTTTTTATAAATTAATTTAAAGTATATTCAGAAATTTTATAAGTACCAAGAATGTATTAGTATCAAATGGCCGAATTTTCTTTTTCCCTTGAAATCATTTTTTGTTTGAAACAGAAACGGTACGAGCGATTTGAATGATTACGAAAAGTTTCAGCACAACATTACTTGAAAACTTCGAAAGCTTGAAAGCAAGGCTTAATATTGTTCGATTGGAACCTATCTTAGCATAATTTAATGTCATATGCAAATAAAATTTACAGAATAATAACCATCATTCACTTTCGGCGTATTACGACAAGACTTTAATATAGTTCCATAAAAACCTATCTTCGTAGAAATAAATCGGCCAACTTGAATGATTACGAAAAGCTAGGATCAGCAGTATATGCTTGAAAACTTGTTTTCCATTATCAAATATTTGCATTTAATTATTTTAATTTATATATGTATACTGCAAAACTTTAATATTGTTCCGTTGGAACCTATCTTAGCATAATCTTATGTCATATTTGAATAAAATTTGCCCGACCAGCATAAAAAAAATTATCTTCAACATTTGTCTATGTAAATTTCGCTTCTTTAGTTTTTGTGCACTACATTTACGTTTGCTTTTTTCTTGTGTAAAGCATTTTAGATTTACTGGAGCGGGAGTATGGTGGGGAACTCCCAATATTGTTTAACTGACATTTTGGTACTTTGACTAACAGATTAACATATTGGTACTTTGACTAACAGACTAACATTTTGGTACAGTTTTTAACAATATATGCTTGGTAAATTTTTTTATTGTTCATTAAAATTAGAAATTATTTGTTGTTTACACATCTTCGAAGTTTTATCGCGATAAATTGAAATATATTTTTAATTAAATTTTTATATATTATTTGATAAAACAATTATAACATCCAAGTAAAATTAATTGTATTTAAAGTATTATACACTGTTATGTATAAATTTTATGCCGATATGTTTAGTTAACATTAATGCCACTACCGACATCTATTTCAAAATGCAAAACCCCTTTTGGGGAGCATGGTTATGCTACCGTTATTTATATTTTATAAAAGGATAAGGGAAATTTTTACGCTTTTATAAAATATAAATAACGGTAGCATAACCATGCTCCCCAAAAGGGGTTTTGCATTTTGAAATAGATGTCGGTAGTGGCATTAATGTTAACTAAACATATCGACATAAAATTTATCTTTACAATTATTAAATAAATCAAATTTAAACAATTAAAATGAATGATTTTAATTTCGAAAATGGTACTGGAATTATTTTTGAGGAAAACATGAACTGCGATAAGAACATAAGCAATTCTTTTAATATTATTCATTAGATGGTGCACAAAAATCTTGTTATATGACCCAAACGGGCCTATAATTTTTGCGTTGTAAACGGTGGCCACGTGGACTAAATAGCTCACTATTTAGGTCAGTCCACTAAATGTTTGATTCATTGTGCGAGCTACTCAAAAGGTAAAAGTTTAAGGTAAAAGCACAAAATGCTTCTACAGTGGCTGTCATTGGATAAATATTGATATTTTATTTGAATAAGTTGAAATCTCAATACAAACAACACTGCATGAAACTGAATTCGTTTACGTAAATACACGTAACAGTTCATTTGACGAAGTGCAAAAGACAAGCACAATCTGAAACAACTGGCCCAATATGTTGCCAATAGGTGACTAATCTGGAAGCATTAATTGTGCCTGACCCTTGAAGTTAAGCCCTAACCTCTTGGTAGTGTTAGGTTTTGTGATCATGAAGATTGCACCAATTATAACTTATTATAGCGGTGACTTTTCACAATTTGTTTGATATGCTATCATAACATTTCAAGCGGAAAATATATTCAAAGAATAGTACCTTGTAAACTTTAGTATAAGAGCAAAACGTCAGAGCAGGCACACGATATTACTAAGAATCAAGGATATAAAGAAAATATTAACGGTTCATAATTATAGTATACCCTTTGCACAACATGAACTAACATTTTAAATGATGTGAGCTATTTGTTAAGTTCAAAGCACTTGTCGCAGAGGTACAACTCATCAAAAACTTTTGAAATAGTTCCTTCACTTTATGATTTATCCTAGGTAGGCTTTAGAAGCATAGTTAACGACAACCTTGTTTAGTTTCCAAAGTTAAATAAGGAAATGTGCTCGCTTTGTAAATATGCGATGAGCTAACTCTCACAGTCACGTATTTACTAAACGATGTAACCTAATTATGCATGTCCCACATTCACTTAATTGAGTTTACAAAGTACGACACCGTTGACTTAAATACTAAAAACAATCAAAAATTAAACAGCAAACACCACTTAAAATATTAACGCCTAAGTGTGCAATTTGCCTGTAATAACTTTTTTTTTATATGTACAATGTTCTTGAGATTAATAATATTGCACATAATTTTGACATTTTTATTGAAATAGGTAATTCCTCACGGTGTTTACATTCTTCCACCCATTTTCCTTCTAATCTAAATCCAATTTCACGGTTCGTTCCGACAATTGATACTACTAAATGGGTACGGAAACCCACAAGCCGCAAAAACAACGGCGGATTCTCCTTCAAATGCCTTCGTAAAAGTAAAAGCCAAGAACAGATGTACGTTCAACGTAATATAAGGTATAACGTTATTCCATAAGATATAAAATACGGTTAACTTTCTTTACGTCATCTCGAATTTTCTAGAAATCGTGCATATATCTAATGTTTCAAATAAATTCAACTACTTTTACTTTCCAATAATTTGTTGATTAAAATAAATTAATGGAAAATACGTCGGTTTAAAAATATTTTTGCCTCATCAACTATAAAATGAGTTGATTATCCTCCATATTTTTACTAGCTGGCTGTTACTAGCAAAAATCAAGGCTATACCTGAGGTCTAGGATTTGTTGATGAGTCGTAAGTAAATGTTGTTTTAAACATAAACATTCGCAATATTGTGAAATTTTACAATGAGCATACGTCAAAAAACTGAAAAATTTTATAGGTTAAAAACCACTATTCCCAATTCTTGATTTACCTTTCTAATCTTCAGTTCTCGTTACCTGCCTATATATGTGAAATTTATTAATAATCGCCGGATAAAATTTATGAAAATTAATTTCAAATATAAGAATTTAAAAAAATCCAGGGAAATTAATTTCAATAATAGTGCATACTGACCTATTTTGTTCTTCCTGGATGTTGTGGCCTTTTCACAAAAATACTGTTTATTTTGTACTTTTAATTAGAAAAATAATTATATTAAATAAATAATGTACAGTTGAGTATGAAATTTAAATTATATTTCTATGGCTTTTGACCAATAATACCTAATTTTCTGATTGATTGCAATGAAAAAAATTTACTACAAAAAAAATGGCGTTTAAATTGATTTTATATGAAAATCTAAAAAAGTAGTAGAAGGAATTCGCACTAAACATTGGACGGGACTTTAGAATTATAGGACGTTTCCCAAGTATTTTTATTTCCGAAAATTTCTGCATTTTCCTGACTTTTTGATGAAATTATCACCGACTTTTGTCAGTAAAAGTGTCTGAAATATTTAAATATTACCTATGAACGTTGTCGCTAAAAGTTTGGACAAATGAGGAATTTGAATAAACAAAAACTTGTGCATGTTGAGTGCGCACGTGCTATGGGAGACGGGGCTTGTACATTAAATATTATGGCGCCATTACATTTTGTAAAGGAAATAAAACAAAAAAATATGTTAGATAATTTTAAAAAAATTTTATTTCAAATTTATTTTTTAATATATAATTTAATATTTAGTATTACAATACAAATTATATCAACAGAAATTATTATTTACTTTTGGAACGATTTATTTTAAAAAGTAAAAACGATTTATTTTTAAACAATTGTTGGAGCAGCGTGTGTGCATATAATACCAGTGACTCTATTCTGGTAATTCCCCGAGAATATAGACTAGTTTTTTTTGTAGCAGCTATCCCCCAGACATTTTTCCCCCCAATTCCGCGTTTGTCAAAAGTGAATTCTGTCAATTCGGGATAAAATCCCTATCTATTTTACAGTTTAATCGATCGATTGCTTTTACCTCCTATTCTAAAAATGATTTAAAAATGAAGCATACAGGTTGATTAGAAGTGATTGACATGTATCACCACTTATGCTTTATATACATGTAGAAAATTGTTTTCTTCTGCAAATTTTTGCAGGTAAATAAGAAGCATCCGCTATATAAAAATATTCAATATGCGAGAAATATAGAAATAGGTTATATAGAACGAATGTGCAACCGAATGCAATGAAGTTAGGAAGTTAAAATTAAAATCTATGTAAATTTAATTATATTTTTATTCATTAGTACAACAAATTAATTGTTCTTTCCTTAAATGCAATATATTGTAGGTTTAAACCTGTGTATATTCAAATAGTTATTGGTCCTATTTAACTTAATATTGTTCTCATTGCCGTCAAATTTAGTCGTTGCTCGTTTACCAACAAGGGAATAACTTGTTTCTTAAAAATATTTACCGATTCTCTTTTGTTTGCAGCATAAAATAATTATTTTCAAAATGGAACGAGCAAATAATCGAATTTTTACTCATTTTTAAATTTTACATCTTCTACATCGAAGCCAATTAAGTTCAACCATTGTATTTTTAATTCCTCACATTAACCTTATCTTAAAATAAAATATATTTTTCATATAATTTCTGTAAAAACTAATAATTATGCTATTCAAAAATAAAAGTGATTGTGAAAAGAAAATTACATAGTACATGAAACAATCAACACCATCTTTTCGACCCATAGTAATATGAAAAATGCGGCACCGGTAAGAAAACATGTTTACAAAAAGAAAACCCCAACAACAACAACAACCAAAATTCGATTCTTAGTTTTTTCTGATTTATAACTTAAAATAACGATAACTTTACCACAAACCACTTTCTTCATAATATAATTTACATTTTATTTTATATAAACACTTGCTAAACTTACTGATCGTAAGAAATTCCATTCTATAACTTTTTAAAATAAGTTAAACAATAAAACCGGCTTTATTGCGACGCAAAAAAACGTTTTTATTGGTAAAGGGGAAAGATACCGGTATCATGATATCCCGTATGGACGCATAGAATAAATTAATAAAAATGTATATCAAATTTAAATTTAAATTTAGGTATAATAAAAATTTATATCAAATATGATTTCTCAGTAGGCCAGGGTATGAATTCTGTTCGTTTTTCTCAAGTAATTCAAGTGGAAATTTGTATACGTATACAGTGTATAATATCAGTGCACCTAGAATACTTCAGGCCACACTGCTTTCTAAGTCATCAAATTTATGTCTACAGTTTATTCTTTGAACTATAGACGGCAGTCATGTTCATAAAAAGAATAAACGAAAATAAACAGAAAAAATAAAATATTTATACGAGTGCTAAAAGTAAAGTTATGTCTTCCCTTAAATTACAAGAAATGTGTACACATTTTGTACGTGCTTACATATTTAACACAATTAAAAATGCATAATTTTATAATAATATTATGAATTATACTTACCAATAGCTTTTTATTAAATTTTAAAATATATTATTAAAATATTTTTCTAGTTTGTTTACATTTTTTTATCAATATGACAGCTTAAACAAAAAAAATCAAACAATCTTTATAATTTTAGTGCTGCCTACAATAGGCAAACAAGAAACTGACTTAAATTGATGTCATATAGCAAAATTTTTAAAGCAGTGTGACCGTAGTATTTTAGGTGCACTGATATTATGTACCTCATCAAAATCTACTTAAATATAAGTCCTGCAAGTATGGTAATAAGTAGTATTCTAACACACTCTGGTAGTTTTTTATATAGGTATCTGTCAATGAGCGTTAGAGAAGGACTTATAATTAAGTAGATTTTGACCGTATGCATCTACAAATTCTCATGAGAATTTCGTACAAAATCCCTGTCCAGAATCCATGCCCTAAAAATAATTTTGGCAAAAATGCTATGTAAATATTTTTGCTTATTCATTTTTCCTATGGAAAGCCAGAATAGTGTCACAGGAGAATGAAAATCTATTTGTTGCCACATTTACGAGATATAAATAAATAAAGCAAACAAATTTAACAAAACAGAATTCCCATAGCATTTATTGGAAGATTTTTTTAGTTTAAGTTTTATAATAGCATATTCGTTTACTTTTACAACAAAAATTTACCCGGATTTTATGTAAACGAATATGTATTTGTGAAAAGAAAGACAAAAAATTGTTTATTATAAATGCCGGACTTATCATTTCAGCTTGTTAGCATCGGTATAATAAAAAATTATAAAGCAAAGAATTAAAATGTTCAATATAGTGTCTCCCATTTCTCAATTTTATTAATTTATTTACCACTCAATATCAATAATTTTCAATTAAAATCATAAGAAATTATATAATTTCGCACATAAACACAACATTTTAGTACACAAGATATTTTGAAAATACGGCGCACAAACAAAATTACAAACTATCCTTACAATTTTAATAAATCTATTAAAAGCAAAAACACGCAAGATATTTTGAAAATACGGCGCACAAACAAAATTACAAATAATCCTTACAATTTTAATAAATTGATTAAAAGCAAAAATAAATTTAACATTGAATTGTACAAATGGCGCGTTGTCTTTGTTTTGATATTTATGTTGTGACGTTTACTTTTGTATATATGTATGCGCAAATTTTTAAAATATTTTGGCAATAAAATAAATTCTTAACCTGCACATTATTGGAAAAATCTATTTTAATTTTGGGAAAATATCTGGCTATCATCAAACATCAGCAGCGGTTCAAACCAGGGACATAATTCTTATCATTCGAATTCGACGGGACGTCAAACGCTTTGTCCTCATTATCATTGGTGATACCACCACCCAGGGTGGCTGAGACCAAATGTTACTGACTTCACTCTGCTGTCATTTGTGTATTGTCATTTTCGCGCGTCTATTTTTTGACAGATTGAAGTTTGGTTAGTTGTTTACATGTGGTCAACAAATAATTGTTCTAAATTAATATCTTCATAAAAAAATCGTAATGGAATTCAAACGTAATAGTGTAATTGCACTGTATTTGGGTGGAAATTCACAAACAGCAATAGTTCATCAGCTCCAGCATTTGAATGTGAATAAAATGTTTGTGTATCGAACCATAACTCGATACAACGAAATTGGTAGCATCGCTAAACGCAACAGAGGCGGTCCTAAAAAGACAGCAACATCAAAAGAAATGATACGAAATGTGAAGAAACGAATCGAACGAAATCCTCGTCCAAGTGCCAATCAATTAGCCGCACGTCTACATGTTTCACGATACAGCATTCAAACCATATTGAAAAATGAACTACACTTGACGCCCTACAAGATACAAACCATTTTGAAAAATGAACTACACTTGAAGCCCTACAAGATACAAAAAGTTCAAGATCTTACGGAGGCACAAAAAAAAGTTAGGCTTGAAAGAACACGAGCATTGAAGGTCTTGGGCGAACGTGATGAGATTCCAAAAATTGTCTATTCTGATGAGAAAATTTTCACCATTCAACAGTATGTAAATAAACAAAATGATCGTGTTTGGTTAGAGCACAAGTCCAACGATAATTTGGACACAAGAGTTGCCATGCGCAAGCAATCACCAGCTTATGTTATGGTTTGGGCTGTAGTGACTGCAGATGGACGCACTCCTTTGGTTTTCATCGAACATGAGAGTCAAGGTAAACCAAGAGGTGTACCGCCAAAAGATCCTAAACGATGCTTTGCTACCTTGGGCACGTAAACACTTTGGTACGAACCGTTGGACATTCCAACAGGACTCGGCATCGTCACACAAAGCTCGAGCGACACAGCAATTTTTACAAAATTGCGTTCCGCGGCTGATTTCGTCGAAAGAATGGCCACCATATTAACCAGACTTGAATCCCATGGATTTCTCCATATGGTCCATTTTGGAGAGTAAGGTGTCCACTAAAAAATACGAAAGTGTTGATGCATTGAAATCAGCTCTTGTTCGAGAATGGAATAAAGTTCCGCAAGCTCACGTTCGGTCAGCATGCAATGCTTTCTATGGAAGACTGAATCAAATAATCAGAGCCAAAGGAGGTCATATCGAGCAGTAACATGTTTTTCATAAAATGTAATATGTTTTCAACATACTCGTATTCCACGAAATTTCAATAAAAAATAATCAAAATTAAAATAATTACAGCGTTTTCATTTGGTAACACTTGGTCTCAGCCACTCTGTAAAATCTGACAAAATATCGCAATTTTTTAAAATTTGTTCGGCCAAGATTTTTGTGTTAAAAGAATTTGTAATGTCAAAATGTTGCCCTGACAGCTGAATCCGGTCAATTTTTTTTGACCTGACAGCTAAATCCGGGCAAGTTTTTGTTGCCTGACATTTTGAACCATAGAATTATATACTATAGAATGAATGTAAAGTTTTCCCATATAAGATTTGCTGTTTCATGTGTCACAAGCCAGAGCAGGATGGTTATATAAAAAATGCATATGGCGGTCTCATATGTCAAAGATTCAACCCCCTCAAACCAGTTTTTGTTTTTGTTTTAAATGACGCGTTAAATTTTGTGCTCTTAAAAAATCGTGATTAATATGTTAAAATAATTAAAATATTATTAAAATAGTTGGTGGATTGTGTGTAGTGCATCATTTTAGTAATAAAAATTAGAAACATTTAATAAAATGAAGTGTCTCGTGAAAAACTGCTAATTATGCCTCAAAAATTACAAGATGAAATTTCGTACCATCAGTAAGTGTTTATAAAAAAATAAAATGTAAATTATGTTGAAAAGAAAGTGATTTGTGGTAAAATTATCCTTAATTTAAGTTAAAAATCAGATAAAAATAAGAAAACAATTTTGGTTATTAGCGTGGGTTCTTTCTTTTTGTAAATAAATGTTTTTACCAGTGCCGCATTTATCGTATTACTATGGTTCGAAAAGTGGGTTTTCATAATTTATTTTTATTTTGGAATATGTACTGTAAATACAATTTTGTACAGAAATTATAATGTAAACATTTGTTTTTAGTTTACCAAAATATGGAGAATTGCAAAAGCAATGGTTTAAGCCTCATCAGATGATATTTTAATTGACCAAGAAATTTTTTAAAGTAGACGAATCTAATATGTATGGCGAAGATTTTTTTGGATACCCAATTATACTAAGTGAATTTTCAACATACATTACATTTTAAAGGAATGTGAAATAAATAAGCGTAGTCGGAGGGTAAAAGAGAAAGCATATAAATTAACAGGGCCGTATTTAGATTTTTTTTCGATCGAATGCAGTGAAGTTAGGAAGTTTAAATTAAAAAATTATTTATATTTAATTACATTTTTATTTCTTTAATAAAGTACATTAATTATTTTTATTTAAATATAATATTAATATAATAAAAAATTATAAAATATAAAAAATATAAAATATAAAAAATAATAATTATAAAACCACTACGCTTATTTATTTCACATTCCTTTGAAATGTAATAAAGAAATAAACTTGTTTCTTTTCGTTAATTTATATGACCTTTGGTTACAAAAATAATTCAATCAGATGTCATAATATTTTTCTATGATAGAATGAGCTAACAAATTAACGTGTTCTTGAGAATGACTATATTGATCTTCATCATTGAAAATATTTACACTTATTAGGTTGTGAAGAACGTTATAACTTATTTTTTTTAAACAATTTAGAACTAGATTTTAGTTGCGTTATGTTTTTGTAGTCCGCAATAGCCAATTCCCGTTTTAATACAGCTTCTGAATATTTACAAATTTTTAATACTGACGACGAAGGAGTTAACAGACCACCCTTATTTTTTAAATTGATTAGCGAGGTATAAGAGTTACATTGTTGTCTTAATGTGCAACAGTCCTCACAATTCAATTTTCTAAATAAATATCGGACTATAAATCCTCCTATGTATTCAATAACATTAATTGAAAATTCACTTAGTATAATTGGGTATCCAAGAAAATCTTCATTATACATATTCGATTCGTCTCCTTAATTTAAGTTATAAATCAGATAAAAATAAGAAAACAATTTTGATTATTGGCGTGGGTTGATGCTTTTAATAAACATATGTTTTTTACCAGTGCCGCATTTTTCTTATTTTATTTCATGTGCTAAGTGCTTTGCTTTTCATAATTTATTTTTATTTTGGAATATGTACTGTAAATACAATTTTTTACAGAAATTATAATGTAAACATTTGTTTTTAGTTTACCAAAATATGGAGAATTGCAAAAGCAATGGTTGAAGCCTCATCAGATGATATTTCTATTGACCAAGAAATTTCAAAAGTAGACGAATCGAATATGTATGATGAAGATTTTCTTGGATACCCAATTATACTAAGTGAATTTTCAATTAATGTGATTGAATACATAGGAGGATTTATAGTCCGATATTAATTTAGAAAATTGAATTGTGAGGACTGTTGCACATTAAAACAACAATGTACCTCTTATACCTCGCTAATCAATTTAAAAAATAAGGGTGGTCTGTTAACTCCTTAGTCGTCAGTATTAAACATTTGTAAATATTCAGAAGCTGTATTAAAACGGGAATTGGCTATTGCGGACTACAAAAACATAACGCAACTAAAATCTAGTTCTAAATTGTTTAAAAAAAATAAGTTATAACGTTCTTCACAACCTAATAAGTGTAAATATTTTCAATGATGAAGATCAATATAGTCATTCTCAAGAACACGTTAATTTGTTAGCTCATTCTATCATAGAAAAATATTATGACATCCGATTGAATTATTTTTGTAACCAAAGGTCATATAAATTAACGAAAAGAAACAAGTTTATTTCTTTATTACATTTCAAAGGAATGTGAAATAAATAAGCGTAGTGGTTTTATAATTATTATTTTTTATATTTTATATTTTTTATATTTTATAATTTTTTATTATATTTTAATAAAAATAATTAATGTACTTTATTAAAGAAATAAAAATGTAATTAAATATAAATAATTTTTTAATTTAAACTTCCTAACTTCACTGCATTCGATCGAAAAAAAATCTAAATACGGCCCTGTTAATTTATATGCTTTCTCTTTTACCCTCCGAATTTGTGACGCTTGACAGTTCTTTACATTCATTCTATATACTCTATTTCTATGATAACAACTCGTTCCGCAATAAAAAATTTTGAGGAAAAAATGCAAATCGATGCAACACAAATATCCCCACTCCAAAATAAGTTTATAGGCGAAGAGGTAAGAGGCGAGGAAAATACATCATGTAGTGCATACACGTCTAAATAGGCCCAGTTGCTTACATTCATTCTATATACTCTATTTCTATGTTTTGAACGAATATGGTATAAGGCACTCATACAAACCGTATTTTTTTATTTGCATCCGACTTGGTCGGGTATATACGCTATGCAATATTACATTTCATCACTATAGCGAGCGAGATACCCTCCAGTTTTGGAGAGATGTGTTTCATCGGAGATGAAGCAGTGTGACGACTTTACAGATAAAATAAAAACGGTTTACGATTTAAAATTTCCTTTTAGTATCTAAATTACGTAAATATGTTCTTTGTTCTGTATGTATGAATTCATATTGTATGATAGAAACCAAAGAAACCATTATATATTTATAATTCTGTATTTTACAAACAAAAATATTATTATTTAAAACATTGCAAACAAAAAACACTAGTAAAATTATTAAAGGTAATAAATTAATGAAACTCATTTAACATTACAAGTTGGCCTTTAGCAGTGTTGGTCCTGTAGTGAGTCAAGTATTATTTTAATCTTAGGGTCTAATAATTTTTTGGAAATCTCTTCATTTGCGGTTCTGGTATATTTTGAATAAATAGCGTGGTATTTATTTTTAGGGCCCTTTGGGGCATTTTTAATCAATTTTATAATTTGCAATGCAACTGGTTTTAAGTCTGCCGATGTATAGGTGCTGTAATGTTGTAATGTTGATGTCCAAATAGAATTATTAAACGAAATTGCTTTTTTATGTATATGGGTTGCTAGATACAAAGATGCTGCAGCCACTAAAGATTTTTTCAAATGAGCCATTGAGTATTCAATGGAGACTAATTCAATAAAGTATTTTCCCATTAAATGTTGCAAACCATCAGCATTACTAGCTTTTGAAAAACGCCGTAAAAACTGAATTGATAACGGTTGACCCAGTCGAAAATTGACTGAAAGTAATATTTTCACCTCCATTTCGCATATCTGCTTTTCAGAATATGTTTTATCCGTTATATAGACAAATTCTTTTATGTCGGGCGCATACACCTCCTCATATTTTGCTGCTATAAACATAGCGGTACAACCGACTAACTGTAAATTTTTCCGCTTGGTTTCAGGATGTATTTGAAGATATGCATCTACTAGAGCTACGGTCAAAAAATATGTTTCCAATACCAACTGGAACTGTGAATGAGTCTCGCTTAACCAATCTATTAAAATTGTTCGCATTGTTGGTGTTATTTGCTCATGATTTTCCAAATATTTTTCATGCACAACGTTTTCGTTTTCCAACTCAAATAGATAATTGTACACGTCGTTGGCGTAATCGTTTACCAGGAATAAATTACCATTATCCCCATCAATATCAATGTGGCACAATAATTTTTGTGAAAGAGATTTTATTTGCGGCGGAGTTGCAATATTTTTTACTGTAGGATTCGATTTAGTTGAAACACCTAGTTTCTTTTCTTTTGTTTCATCTGAAGGTGGGTGAATACGAATTTTCGGCAGTTCTATATTTTGCAATGAATACATTTTAAATAATGGATTAAGGAAAATTACAAGTGGCACCGAACTTACCAAACTTAGCTTTTACATCCGCAAATGGCTTGGTTACAGTATTGTTGCGCCGCATTAAGTCTAGTTTTTTCTGTACCTGCATATTAAGGACGAACTGTTTTTCTCTTTCATCTTTATGTTTCCTATGACAATCGACACGAGGTTTAACATGTTTATAATCAGTAGGTTTAATCGCAATACTGTAAACCAAGCAACGGAATATTAGTTAAACTGTTAAAGAATGTCTAGGACGTAGCGATACTTACTTTTCTTTTATTGTCGCCCTTGTTACCGCTCGATTTCCTAATTCTCCTAATGCTGGACGTCTGAGTTCCTTTGGATAGCAATCCTTAGCCAAATTCGATTTCTTTAATCCATTAATTTGTACTCTACGCTTTTCAGTTTCATTCTAATATTGTAAAACACGTAAACAAAACATAATTTAAAAGGACAATGCATGGCTTACAAAATGGTTTCCAATAGGTCATTGGCTCGCGTAAACATACCTCTTCATCATTTTTTATAATTCTAGTAGACATTTTAAAATAAAAATTTGTATTAAATAAAGTAGACCGAAATATATTGCAACATAAAACAAATTAAAAAATAAATTTAATTGTTTTATTTATAAATTGTTACTTTAATCACTAGCTTAACAATAAAACACAATCGACTCCAATTCTACGAATGGATGTTTTCATCCGTTGGTAGAAATTAAATATAATATTTGAGTGATACTGAATACTACGTTAGTCAAATGTAGACGCAATCGTTCCATTTAAAAATTAAATGGCAATCCATATTCGACCAAATAAACTATCAAGTGTTGCCAATTTCAAAGTCGCGACAGTATTAAAAACAAAGATATATTTTTCTCCTCGTTAATAAAACAAATATGTATAATTTTAACAATTATTTGTAAACGATGGTGTGTTGAATGAATATTTTTATATTTATTTGCATTGTGTTAAAAATATAAAGGATATGAAAATCCAATTATAATGTCAGATAGCTACTTAATTTGCTATTATAGATTTAAGCAAATTTTAGTACATATGTAGAAAATAATATTTTTTTGCACGGTGTAATTATGTCATTCAGTCATTCACACTTGTCAAAATATTAATAGGTAGACGTACAAAAAATATCCCGGCCAAAGTTTGTAGACGTAAGTATCTTTTATTTTATTTAGTTTAAGTGATTAAACACATTTTAGTTAATCTAGAACTTTGTGTATTATTCATAGATTTAGAAGTTAGTTTGCTACGATAAAAAGCTACCCAAATATAGCCAATAAAAGCTCGAAATCAAAATGGATCCAAAAACAAGGCTGGAAGCTGATACGAAAAGAACATTACATCCAGCTTTACAGAAATTGTTAGAGACGGATGTTATTTTGACTAAGAAATTTGTTAGTTTTTTATTAAATTTTTTTGCTGTACAATCATTTAAACGACATTGCAAGTTTTTAGAGGTATTGTACTTTCTGTGTAAAATTATTAATTGCATGATTCATACATTACAAACATATTTATTTTTCGGAATAGGTGTCATGTCATGGAGTTATCTGGTTGGCAGGATGGTTGGCATGGACATGGTTTATCGACAGCAGATATCTATACCAAATGCAAATTAATATGATGGTTGGACTTTTACTGGATATAGTGTTTGTTGCAGTTTTAAAATCGATCACAAGACGTCGTCGACCTTCGGAAGACCCCTACAGTATTGGACCTGATAAATTTTCATTTCCATCTGGGCATGCTTCCCGTGCAATATTTATTCTAGGATATTTTACAATTTTATATCCGTTAACGGTATTCGTTTGGCCACCATTATTCGCTTGGGCCATAAGCGTTTGTGTCTCGCGTTTACTTCTCTACAGACATCACATTTTAGACGTTACAGCTGGCATTTTACTAGGTCTGTTTAATACATTATTGATGTGGGTAATATGGCTTGATAGTGATACAACCGAATCTCTTATGATGTGGATATCTGACGATCGTGTGGAGAGAGCGGAGTAGCCTATGCTAAATTTTTTTTAATACAAAAGCCAAAAATAAAATTATTTATATAAAACTATTCGATTTTTTTACTGATAATGGCCTATTTCTTCAAATAGGTCAAACTTTACTAACGCCTTCCAAGCAGCCAACAGTTAGAGAATTTATATTCCAATTAAATTTGCATTTTAGGTACAAACGACTGAAAAAGTAATATAAAAAAGTAGCAATTCACAATTTTGGCAATTCGAATATTTTTTAGCGATTCTTTCCTCAAAGCGCAGAATTAGCGAATAGTCGCCAAGGCATTTGATGCTTAACATATTCCCATAAGTACGAGTATATTATAAAGTAATTTACTTTATAATATGTACATATATAATTATACAACTACAGCAGTAATAAATATTCGATTTTCCGAAAAACGACTAACCTAGGTTCGAATGTTTAACAAATTGTAGTTAGTACTTCGCTTCATTTATAATTTTATATTGGCGTTGAACAAGGCTCTGTAAAGATAGATGGCTTTGCGTTGAATCTGCATAGAGCATCTTCTAGTTTCTAAATTTCTAATGTTAAGCCATTATTTGAAATATGTATCAATCCAAATAAGAATTTTGTCAGGGTTACCGTATACACGCTTAGCATAAAATATTTTACTGTTTATCAATACTTTCTAAATAGGAATATTAGTCGAACGGGCACAACCCTATAAAATCAAGTAACAAAATTTCATAATCATTTTTGTATGTTTGTACATTACTATACATGTGAAACTTTTAATCATTTATTGATAATAAAATATAATATACATTATTTGATATCTTATTAGTATTTTTAGATTTAAACTTTGTGGCAACAGAGAGTGTGTTACATTTAACAAGGCATTCAATTTAATTCTAGTAGTATTTTCTTAAAATCAAAATGGGTCCAAAAACCATTCCGGAGGCCGATACAAACAGAAAAGTGCATCCCGCTTTACGTAAATTGTTAGATACTGATGTTGTTTTAACTAAGCAATTTGTTAGTTTTATGATAAAAATTTTTGATGTAGAATCTGTTAAACGACATAGTCAATTTCTGGAGGTAAGTACATAATTTTTCTGTGGCTCTCTAAAATTGTTTAGTGCGTGACAATGTTTTAATTTTTTATAGCTATCTTGTCATAGTATTATCTGGTTCCCAGGGTGGTTAGCATGGGCTTGGTTTATGGATAGTAGCAATTTATATCAAATGCAAATTAATATGATAATAGGACTTATACTTGATGTCATATTTGTCGCTGTTTTAAAGTCAATAACAAGACGTCGTCGACCGGTAGAAGATAAATTTAGTGTTGGGCCTGATAAGTTTTCATTTCCATCCGGACATGCTTCTAGATCGATATTTATATTAGGATATTTTACTTTTCTATTTCCATTACCAGTATTCGTTTGGCCACCAATAATCGCTTGGACTATTAGCGTTTGCGTGTCGCGTATACTTCTCAAACGACACCATATTTTAGATGTTGCAGCCGGTGTTTTACTAGGCCTGTTTAATAGTTATTTGATGTCGGTAATCTGGATTAGTAATGTTACTACAGAAACTATCATGAAATGGATATCAGATGATCACATAGTTTGAATGTGTGGATGCCTAAAATGTGAGATATTTTATATAACTATGTAAATAAAAAGGAAACCCAAATTCAAATTTGTATCAATTTCTTTAAATCTACATTGTACATTTTTTTATTCAATATTACAACTGATTCAGAGTAGAGATCATCTAGTAACTTATCGAATCTTAAATAAATTTTTCGATTTATGATGAGTAGGTATAATCTATTGGTCACTCTTTTTACAATAATGACAAAAGACGACAGATAATCGCTGAACGTGTTTCCTTGCTTGTTTCTTTATTTCATCGATGGTTTATTCCATCTTCAAGTACTTATGAAGGTGGTCGCTCCTAATGTACCATGGGGCAATTATAATCTCCTGCAGTATTGTGCATTGGACTTCTTGACACAACCCCAAAATTGGTTAACACAGGTCCAGACTGGTTTTAGCAATAGCCTGTATAGCAGCAATTTGTAGTGAGTTCAGAGTTTCTACTTAAGAGCCAGTACATTTTCCTATATTTGATGTTTAATTCTTCTTTATGTGTTCTTTCTACTCTAGCTTAGCATCGAGGGTCATGCCAAGGTAGGTATTTAGCTGTATTTGCATATGGAATTTGGTTTGAGTTGAGAACCACGGGAATACAGTTTACATTTTGGTTTGTAAAGTTGACATGTACTGATTTGGCTTCGTTTAATAAGATGCGCCATTTTTTGGCCCAGTTGCTCACACTGTTAACTGCATTTTGAAGTTTGCTTGTTGCTCCCTATATATCTTTTCCAACTGCTCGGATAGCTGTATCGTCTGCAAATGTTGCTACTGTAGTGTCTTGAGTATTCGGTAAGTCTCTCATATACTATGGGGTCACTACTGTGGGCAAAAAGTAGTAAAATTTTTTAATTTAAATTTCGCGCGGAAAATCATTCGTCGAAATATTTTTTTTTCTATGTTGGTATGACTGTCAGTGACATCTGTACCAAATGTCACATCAAAATAATCATTAGTGTTTAGTATACGCTTGTCTTTCTGAAGTACAAAAAGTGCATTCGGCGATTTTTACAATGAGTGAAATTATTCAACAAAGAAGTTCCATTAAATTTTGTGTGTGGAATCAATTTTGTGGTGCCGATTTTAGCAATGAGGTTATAGTTAGATTACTATTAGATCTAGTTATTTAATTTAAAAAAAATAAAATTTTTAATTTAAAATTGTACAAATTTGAAAAAAGCTATCGCGAACTGAACCCGATTGTTTTCAGAAAAACGCAGCTAATTGGAATCTTGTACTTTCGTTTCCACATGGTATTCAGGAATAGAGCGCCTGATGAATAATCCTAATACAAAATACCTCATGGTTCCGAATGTTGAAAACATATGTATGAATATACATTTCTGTATCGGTACGAATTTGCATTAATAATAAAGAGAAAGATAACCTAACAAGAATGAATTATTTAATCCAAAGCGCGGCTAGTGGTGCATCTAGTATATTACTTTTTGGAACTAACATTACGATTGTAAAGTACAACAATTGCAAAACAACATAAAATAAACAAACTCTCTTTCTCTCATTTTCTTTAATTTATATATATAACTATAATGTGTATGTGACAAGGTACCGTTGTTGTTTCATTATAGCGCTATTCCATTCAAAATCGCAAGATTTTGTACAAAATTAAAAAGAGACGAAAATAAACCATTTCTATTTGTGAGAATAGTATTTCCGATTTTTTTTGTTTTTGTTGAGTTGCTATAATTTTTTCTTGAAAAATATCAAGCTGAGTATTTTTTATAGCAGCAAATATAAAAATCAAAAATAAAAATCCCCCACTCTCTCTTTAATTTATTTTTCGTAAATTTTTATGGTGTACAGACATACCCGACGTGACTTTAGAAGATCAATTTTTTATGATGCCGTGATTTTAGAGAAAAACTTAATAAATAGATTCGTGTGGTGGTAATTTGTACTGTATAGTACATATATGCAGTATGCACAGCAACACAACAACAATATAAAACAAATTTAATTTCGATTAAAAGATTTATTAAACAATAATAATAAATGATGGCTTCCACCGGTGCAGCGGAAGCGATTTAAATAAATATATGATGCTAATGATTTAATCTCGGCAAAGGATAATTTAACACGCCATAAAATGTATCTAACAATGTATCCAATTCAGGATATTTATCCGAAATATTATAAAGAAGATCACGAACTATTTTATAGCATATATCTTTGATCGGCTGATTAATGAATCCAATCTAAGAACAAAATAAAAGAAAATTTAATTAGTAGGAATAGGAAGGAACTAGGAAATAATTTAATTTTCTACCTCAAATATCTTTAATGTTACAGTCCTTATGAATTCCCAGTCCGACTGTTCTCTCGATAAAATCATATTACAAAATGTTTGCAACAAATAATATGTCATCGGCTGAAATTTCAGTTGTAACATCATTGAATTCATAGTTTAAATAGTGAAAATTGACAGGAAACCCAACCGTCAAGCAATAGCATAAAATCCATAATGTGCGCTTATCTAAAGTTGAAAATGGTAAATCGACTGAATATTGCCATGTGCCAAGACGTCGCGAGTTGTACATATAGTGGCAAGTTCATAATATAAACGAGTTATATTCAACAGTTACATACGAGTTCCACATCATTCGTCTTATTCGGTTGGTGTCTGAAAATAAACAAAATTAATACTTTATTTGAATGCCAAACCAAAATAAATTAGAGACACTTACGTGAATAATTCGCGGGTATCGTGGGTATCCGTGAGGATCTTTTACTTTTCACAATGAGTTTCCATTCAGCTTAATATTATTGCGCAATGTTTCCAAATCAGCTAATAAATTCCTAATCATTACTCGAACTTTTTGAAAATTTGGTACATTTGTCACAAGATTAATGCAAATCTGACTTTTAACCTCCCCACTTTTAGTAACCGGTGCAACTACTTCATCAGCATCTATTGGATCGTGAGATGCGACAGCACATTCCACGCTTTCTATTGAAACTACAAACGACGAAGTCGACTGAAAATTGACGCTGCTAAAGATTCGACAATCGAATCGATTTCATTCTGGGGCCTAATTTTTTCTTTTTCTGTAAATAAATCGTTGTTGATTATACTTCATTGAATAAACACAAAGAACATTCTTATCCTAAAATTGGGTTAGTATTTTTTAAAGTTTAGAAGTTCTGGTTTAAAAAAACTAATATAACGTCAAAAACGTAACCGAATTAATAAAATTCGATATTAAAAATAATAATCAATAAAATTTGTGATTCTCAGTATAATGCGGAACAGCTGATTTTGATGTTAGAAGTGCAAATTGTTAAGATCAATAGATTTAAACTTAATTTTAATTTAATATTAACTGTTAAAACGGTAAAAAATCAACTATCTTATAAGTTACACAAATATTTAGTTTATAATTATTAAAAAATACGTTTTATTTTAATAAAATTACCTTCAGTTTAGGTTTCTCCATTGTATCCATTTTGATTTATTATTTATGTAACATAAATTTTTTAATTGTTTTAGGTTATAGAGGAACTTGTCAAAATTTTCCCCTCACGTGTTTTATAGTAGAGTACTTTTTACGTATTTGTCCAAATTAAAGAAACTAATACTAAATTCGTTCGAACTGTCAGATCAAAAAGATTTGATCGGATTCAGCTGTCAGATCAACATTTTTGACATTACAAATTTTTTTCACACAAAAATCTTGATCTAACAAATCGGCTAGATCAATTTTAAAAAATCTTGATTTTTTGTTAGATTTTTACGCATACATATATACAAAAGTAAACGTCAAAACATAACATCAAAACAAAGACCCCGCGCCATTTGTACAATTCAGTTTTAAATTAATAAATTTTAAATTAATTTTAATAAATTTATTAAAATTGTATGGATAATTTGTAATTTTGTGCGACGTATTTTCAAAATATCTTGTGTGTTTTTGCTTTTAATAGATTTATTAAAATTTTAAGGATAATTTGTAATTTTGTTTGTGCGACGTATTTTCAAAATGTCTTGTGTACTAAAATGTTGTGTTTATGTGCGAAATTATATAATTTCTTATGCTTTTAATTGAAATTTATTGATAAATAAATTAATTAAATTGAGAAATGGGAGACACTATATTGAACATTTTAATTCTTTGCTATATAATTTTTTATTATACCGTTGCTAACAAGCTGAAATGATAAACCCGCCATTTATAATAAACAATTTTTTGTCTTTCTTTTCACAACTATTACTACAAAAGTCGATCACATTTCTTTCATATTCGCTTACATAAAATCCGGTCAAATTGTTGTTGTAAAAGCAAACGAATTTGGTATAAATAAAACAAAACTATTCCCGCCATTTTAAAAATAATATTTTTTTTTTTTAATAATTTATTTAAAGTAAAATACATCATCGATTATTAAACATTACGACTATTCACTTAATTTAAATAATTTTTAGGTTATGTTTGTATCGCAGTAAAAAAATTCCCCTACATGTTCTACTATAAAATAAAAATTGTGTCTCAGTCACTCTCATGTAGATATTTTATTCTTGTCTCTTTTTAATTTTGTACAAAATCTTGTGATTTTGAATGGAATAGCGCTATTACTCATACATTTGTATAGGCCATAGAATTATAAATTATAGAATGAATGTAAAGATTTTCCCATATAAAATTTGCTATTTCATGTGTCACAAGCCAGAGCAGGATGGTTATATAAAAAATGCATATGGCGATCTCATATCTCAAACATAAAAACCAGTCAAGTTTTTGTTTTTGTTTAAAGTAACGCGTTTAATTTTGTGCTCTTAAAAAATTTTGAAAATATTAATTAAAATAATCAAAAAAATAATTAAAATATTATAAAATAGTTAGTGGATTGTGTGTAGTGCATCATTTGGTAATAAAAACTTAGAAACATTAATAAAATGAAGTGTTTTGTGAAAAACTATAAAAATTCACCTAACAAATTTCAGGAAGGAATTTCGTGCCATCAGTGTTTATATAAAATAAAATGTAAATTATGTTAAGAAAAAACTGATTTGTGGTAAAATTATCCTTAATTTATGTTATAAATCAGAAAAAATAAGAAAACAATTCTTCGTTGGCATTGGTTTTTATCGTTTTATAAACAAATTTTTTTACCAGTGCCGCATTTTTCGTATTACTATGGTTCGAAAAGATGGTGTTGATTGTTTCATGTGCTATGTGCTTTTCTTTTCATAATTTATTTTTATTTTGGAATATGTACTGTAAATACAATTTTTTACAGAAATTATAATGTAAACATTTATTTTTAGTTTACCAAAAACTGGAGAGTTGAAAAACCACCTGTTACAACACATTAAACCTAGAACCGTTACGAAATTTTATGACGGACGCTACAATCGAGGCCTTATAGATGGACTGGGATCGGTTATCTAGTATTACAGGTAATCTAGATCAAAATGACTTTACAAAAATTAGTGACGCACTCACAAATATTAACCTGAACGAAGATATTCTTACACATAAAATAAACAAACAAGTTATTATTAATTCCCAGATGAAATCTAGATTTAACGAAATTAAAGAAATGCTAGATTCATCCACAGGACAAATGAGGAACCAATTAGAGTTGTTTAAGAACGTAAGTCAAGATATGTTAAAAATAAAATCATTCGGACAATATATTCATCATGTTTCATTTATGATATACCAATTACAAAAACATTTAGATAATATATTAGACACAATAACTAATGCAAAACTTCAAATTATTTCACACCTTTATTAAAATAAAAAAATTAAATTAAATATTAAATAAAAAAATAATTAAAATTGGTGCGATCAATTACAATCACAAGACGTACGAGTATATGTTCACTCTAAGCACAACATTAATCAATTACTACATCTGAAAGCTTGTTATAATCAATAATTAATCAGATTTTCAATTGGAATTCCAACTTTTCATAAAGCCTCCTTCAAACAATAGTATCTGCAACCAACTACTAACGGGTGATTTTTTAAGAGCTTGAGAACTTTTTTTTAAAAAAAAACGCATAAAATTTGCAAAATCTCATCGGTTCTTTATTTGAAACGTTAGATTGGTCCATGACATTTACTTTTTGAAGATAATTTCATTTAAATGTTGACCGCGGCTGCGTCTTAGGTGGTCCATTCGGAAAGTCCAATTTTGGGCAACTTTTTCGAGCATTTCGGCCGGAATAGCCCGAATTTCTTCGGAAATGTTGTCTTCCAAAACTGGAATAGTTGCTGGCTTATTTCTGTAGACTTTAGACTTGACGTAGCCCCACAAAAAATAGTCTAAAGGCGTCAAATCGCATGATCTTGGTGCCCAACTTACCGGGCCATTTCTTGAGATGAATTGTTCTCCGAAGTTTTCCCTCAAAATGGCCATAGAATCGCGAGCTGTGTGGCATGTAGCGCCATCTTGTTGAAACCACATGTCAACTAAGTTCAGTTCTTCCATTTTTGGCAACAAAAAGTTTGTTAGCATCGAACGATTGCGATCGCCATTCACCGTAACGTTGCGTCCAACAGCATCTTTGAAAAAATACGGTCCAATGATTCCACCAGCGTACAAACCACACCAAACAGTGCATTTTTCGGGATGCATGGGCAGTTCTTGAACGGCTTCTGGTTGCTCTTCACTCCAAATGCGGCAATTTTGCTTATTTACGTAGCCATTCAACCAGAAATGAGCCTCATCGCTGAACAAAATTTGTCGATAAAAAAGCGGATTTTCTGCCAACTTTTCTAGGGCCCATTCACTGAAAATTCGACGTTGTGGCAGATCGTTCGGCTTCAGTTCTTGCAGGAGCTGTATTTTATACGGTTTTACACCAAGATCTTTGCGTAAAATCTTCCATGTCGTCGAATAACACAACCCAATTGCTGCGAACGGCGACGAATCGACATTTCACGGTCTTCAGCAACACTCTCAGAAACAGACGCAATATTCTCTTCTGTACGCACTGTACGCATTCGTGTGGTTGGTTTAATGTCCAATAAAGTAAACTGAGTGCGAAACTTGGTCACAATCGCATTAATTGTTTGCTCACTTGGTCGATTATGTAGACCATAAATCGGACGTAAATCGCGAAACACTTTTCGAACCGAACACTGATTTTTGTAATATAATTCAATTATTTGCAAGCGTTGCTCGTTAGTAAGTCTATTCATTATGAAATGTCAAAGCATACTGAGCATCTTTCTCTTTGACACCTTGTCTGAAATCCCGCGTGATCTGTCAAATACTAATGCATGAAAATCCTAACCACAAAAAAATCACCCTTTATAAACAAAACCTATTCCATACACATCCCATACAATATCCTAACCCTTAATGATCAAATTTATCAATATATAAACAAACCATGCAAGGAAATCGAAGACCAGTACTATTATCAACAAGATAACCTTCAACAAACCAACGATAGTTGTGTGGCCAGGATCGTATTGAACCAGCCAGCACACTGCTACATAATAAAATCTGCATTGCCTGAAAAGATTATACAACTCTTCACACAGTAAATCAACATCAATACCAATACACCTATGAAATTTACAGCATATGGTCTCCAAAACCAAAGACATATTGAAGGAATCAATGCAGCACCAATATGTTACGAAGATCTTATCAATTTACAACCTTACCATGAAATAAACACCAATAAAATTGAGATAGCTATAGACTACCACAACTCAATAACTGGACAATAATCAATATGGAAAAACTTCGAGCACTACATCATTCGCAGCATTTACTCACCATCATACAATTACATGGACCATGTACCATACAGCCAAAACGGTAATAATCAATTCCACATTCTGCTGATAACTCGGATGACCATAAGAACCATATAAGCATAAGGTCATCACTTGGGAGGGGGGGGAGGGTGGAGTTACGCCAACAATAGTGGTGAGAGCATTACAAAATGCAGTAGAACGCAAATTCGATAAAAATGCATAACAACGCAAATTCGAGACTTGCATTTTAATTTCAACACTCAATTTCAATTTCAAAATGATAAGTAATTCGAAAATTCACGCATTTCAAATAAAAACTATGTGAAGCAAGAATTTCCATTTCCAAAATATTTCCTTTTTCTTTAAAAAAGTAACATTATAAAGATAGGTGACAGACGACACAAGTCGCATCAGTGTAATTGCAAAATAAATAAAATTGTTAGAAAAAAGTTAAGTTCGAAAAGAAAGTAAAGCTAGTGTTTTTTTCTTCCACGACTGCTTCAAACCCAATTATAACTCGCGCTTGTCTGTGATAATTCTTTATTTTTTCACAGTTTTTACTTAAAATACAATGATGTTTTAAATTACTTAAATAACATATACATTTGTTTTCATCATATTCATAATACTTATTATTAAATTCGATTGTCAATTCTATAATCAACTATTTTACAATCATTTTCATTAGCTAGAGGGACAATTAGATTTTGTTTAAATTTTTCATACTATATGGTAGTTTGATTAAGAATATTAATTTATTTGTAGTTGTCTTGAAAAAACCTACTTTCAAATTCTTTAATTTAAGCGTCTATTTTATAATCAATATTTATTTTATTTAATTTAGTTTAATTTTGGTTCATAGTCGGCTGTTCTCGGTCTAAAAACCAACCCCAATTGACGATTTGAAATGTAGAGAAAACACTATTGTTTCTTCTCCAATGAGAATATTATCCAATTGTTTCTATGCTCGAAATTTGATTGTTTCCCCGTGGTAATTATACTAATTACTCGATGACGTAGCAGAACTCGATGCTTTATTCTTTACTATTAACAAAGCCAGATTTATATTGCAAACACATATAAAGAAAAACAATGCCGAAGATATATATATATATATATATATATATATATATATATATATATATATATATATTTATATATGTATATATATATATATATAATATATATATATATATATATATATATATATATATATATATATATATATATATATATATATATATATATATATATATATATATATATATATATATATATATATATATATATATATATATATATATATATATAGTATTGTGTTCTTAACTTATATATATATATATATATAAGTTAAGAACACAATACTTCAACATCGTTCCACATGTTTTTAGTTCACCTCATAACACAGTAAAATCGCTGATCATCCAAATTCCATTTGTAACCATTTGTACTTTTCCATTTCATTTGCATAATCAGCATTTTCATAGTATATTGTAATTTTCCATAGAATTAATAGAATAAGCATTTTCTTGAGATATAATATTTTATAATAAAAATTGAGTTAGTCTTAAGTTGGATCGATAATAAAACGGACTTAGTCCAAACATAAAATATTTTTTTTATAAGATTAATGTAACGATAATCTTAACTGGCGCCGAAACAGTGTGTGTTGTGCTAAAGTGGTAAAAGTGTGAAAGTTCAAACTATTATTATTAACCGTGAGAACATAATAATAAAGACGAAAAACCAATCCCATGAGAACTTGGAAATTGTCTACGAACTGAAGATAAATACAGTTATGAACTGTGAGAAGATAACCAATTTTTCTACACACGAAGTGAGTGATATTGTACCGCAGTAGGCCGCCAACAAGTGTAAACGTTAGCAGCCAAAAAGGAGAAATACTAATCATCCAAACCACAAGTAACCAACTCAAGTGTACAAACCCGGAGTGCACTTAAAAAACATCTGAGCGAAACGCTAATCCTCAGATTAAAAAACTAAAAATTACCAGTAATGAGAACAGTAATTTTTCTGTAAGTACAGCTTAACAAAATTATACAGTTACGTATAAAAAAAGGTGTAAAATCATAATAAAACAGTTAATAGTATTGAGTGACAATATTATAGTTAAAAATTAATAATAAATAATCAATTAAAAATAATAAAGAATCAATCATCATAAAGTAATAATTAATAACATTAAATAAAAATAATATTCAATCGTTTAAAAATAAACTATCTATAAAAACAAGTAACATAATGGAAGAACTTCAAGACGCCGTAAGGAAATTGACAGGAGCAGTCAACGCTCAAATAGAAATAAGTAAAATATTAGAACGAAGAATAGACCAACTAGAAAACAAAACATTGAATCAAACAACTAATAAAAATAGTCTTGTGGGACCCACAACAGAGCAAGAGCTTAAGGATGTAGGAAGACTACCGGATTCCGTCAAAGAAGTAGATAGAGTATGTATCGTGGGTATACAGCGTAGAAAGTATAGTAAAGGACTACGATATAGTGAAGGATAAACCAGTGTACAGAGCTATATTACAACATATTAGACAAAAATACGGGGAACAGCTGATTCGGCCCTCGTATCATATAACATCTTCGATGAAAACTGGCACGCTATAAAAGGATGTCTATCGCTGCATTACGCAGACAAAAGGGATGTGAGAACGCTGGAATACCAGTTGGGCAGCCTTATACAAGGAAAGAGAAGCGTTGACGAGTTCTACGCGACAATAAATCACCAATTATCCCTGATCATCAACAAAATTAAGACGGAAAGTTACGGTGCAGACACGATGTCCGTATTAATCGACACATATCGAAACAGAGCATTGGACGTATTTATCAGAGGTCTCAATGGCGATATTTCCAAAATGCTGACCATCCAGAGACCAACAAATCTGCCGGAAGCATACTCTTCCTGTCTCGAGATACAAAATCTTAACTTTCGGAGCATGCCGATACACAATAAACACTTTAATAATACAATCACAGTCCCCGTAAATCAAATCAATGCGGGCGTACACCACCAATATTCACCAAAACCAACGCCACTACCTAGACTGTCAGTGCAACAGAGAAACGTAGGATACAATATGCAATACCAACAACCCTACAGACAACAACAATATCCGCAACAACAATGCCAACAACAATCTAACCAACAACATCAAAATTACTATGCAACATTACCAGCAAGGCCAACGAAACCGAAACCACCCACACCAATGTCAATAGATGAGTCAGGCAATACTAAAAGAGTAAACTACATGAATCGGCCAAAGAATCTTGATGTAAAACCAAAGAGAGACAGAAGTCCTGATAATGGTCTAAACCAACACAAACAACAACGAGTATTCCACATGGAACAACAAGGGAATACATCCGAATACCAAGAATATATCAATAACTACAGCGACAGGGAAGAAGAAAATGAAGAGGAGGAAGAAAACTTCGAGATAAATTTTACAATGAATGCCTCTCCAGCATTCCTTACTTAGAATACCGGACGAAGAATAACAACACCCTAAAATTCCTCGTCGACACCGGAGCTAATAAAAATTTTGTAAGACCAGAAATTGCCAAAAATCCAAAACCAATCAACAAACAATTCAATGTTAAATCAGCGGGGGGTGACATCAAAATCCAACACAAAGTATCAGCACAGCTCTTCAAAAATCTTGGTAATGACACTCAACTAGATTTTTATATTCTGCCGGGACTAACAACGTTTGACGGAATAATTGGAGATGACACGCTGAAACAACTGGAAGCTTTAATTGACAGAAAAAACAACACTCTCACGATAAAACCAGGCAAAAAAGTTCCTTTGAAGTCTAAGACATCAATTCAAGTAAATACCATCGAAATAAGAAATGATCACCTAAATGAAAAAATAAAGTCTAAGCTAAAAGCTATGTTAAATAAATATCAACCAATCTTCGGAGCCATTGGAGACAAACCAACCATCGAGACGAACGTTAGAGCGGAGATTAGGACCACCACCGACGAACCAATCTAGACGAAATCGTATCCATATCCGTTCTACATGAGAACCGAAGTAGACCAACAAATAGAACAATTGCTCAAGGACGGTATCATAAGACCATCAAAAAGTCCATATAACTCGCCCATCTGGGTTGTAGAGAAAAAAAATGGACGCATCAGGAGTTAAAAAATATCGTATGGTCATAGACTTTAAGAGGCTAAATGCGGTTACCATATCGGACACCTACCCAATACCCGACATATCGAACACCATAGCAAATCTAGGCGACTCGAGATTTTTTACAACAATAGATCTAACATCCGGATTCCACAACATAAAGATGTTGGAAAAACATATACCCAAGACGGCATTCTCGACTATGAACGGGAAGTACGAGTTTACCAGGCTACCATTCGGTTTGAAAAACGCTCCGGCGATTTTTCAAAGGATAATCGATGACGTCCTGAAGGAATATATTCGAAAGATATGCTATGTTTATGTTGACGACATAATCGTATTCGGCGGAAAAAACGAGGACGAGCACCTGGAGAATGTCAGAAAAATTCTAGATAAACTATGGAAAGCTAACCTCCAAGTAAACTTAGACAAAACTGGGTTTCTAAAGGAGGAAACCGAATTTTTAGGGTATATAATAACAACCAAAGGAATAAGAACGGATCCAAAAAAAATAATGGCTGTACAGAAACTAAAACCACCTGAAAACCTTAAAGAACTTAAAGGTTTTCTCGGACTAACATCGTACTACAGGAGATTCATCAAGGATTTCGCTAAGGTAGCGAAACCGTTGACCAATCTTACAAGAGGGGAGAATGCGCAAATAAGGGCAAATCAATCAAAGAAAATAAACATACATCTAACAGATGTAGAGTTGAAGGCACTTCAACAGTTAAAACTGCAACTGTCATCAGCAGACCTTTTAATATTTCCGGACTTCGACAAACCTTTCATATTGACAACGGATGCGTCGAACCACAGTATCGGAGCTGTACTTTCGCAGGGTGAAATTGGCAAGGATCAACCCGTAACTTATATATCTAGATCTCTCAACAAAACCGAAGAAAACTACGCTACCAATGAAAAAGAAATGCTAGCGATAGTTTAGGCTCTAGATAATTTAAGGAATTATCTCTATGGAGCAAAAAAAATCAGGATTCTTACCGACCATCAACTGCTGACCTTCGCGCTTAGTAACAGGAATAATAATAGCAAGCTGAAGAGATGGAAAGTAAGGCTTGAAGAATACAATTACGAAATGATCTACTAACCCGGAGTGACGAATAAAGTAGCTGACGCATTGTCAAGACTTCAATTGGAGATTAACACTCTTTCATCATCGAGTGACAGTACCATACACACTGCAGATGAAGATGGTACTCAACTTATACCACACTGTGAAGTTCCTATAAATGTGTTTAAAAATCAATTAATAATAACGGAAGGAAATGGTATTTATGCGTATGAAGAGCCGCACCAAAACTACCATAGGCATTATATATCGCTGACGGAAAACAAAGCAAGGGGGGAACTTATCAAACATCTCAAAGAAAAGCTTCATCCAACCTCCGTAAACGGCATCAAAATTCCGGAAAAATATCTTCAGTTACTTCAAGATCTCTACAACTGCACCTACGAAACTATAAACTACGCATAACACAAAGGATGGTGGAGGACATCCGGAACGATGATAACAAATATCACATCATACAAGAGGAACATCGGAGAGCACATCGCAATGCCACAGAAAATAAGGGACAAATACTTGAAAGGTATTATTTCCCTCGGATGAACAGCCTAATTAAAAAATACACTCAGAATTGCGGCATCTGTAACCAGAATAAATATGATCGCCATCCCAGCAAACCCCGACTTCAAGAGACTCCAGTCCCAACATATCCAACCGAAATTCTACACATCGACCTCATTGATATTAAAGGCGAGAAATTTATAGCATGTATCGACAAATTCACGAAATTCGTGAAACTTTTCAGTGTCAAGGATAGGATAGCAGTACACATGAGAGACAGGATAATAAAAATACTCCATTATTTTACAACACCCAGAATAATGGTAATGGACAACGAATCCAGTTTCGTCAGTCCTATCGTAGCGGACTACTTAAGGACTTTAGGCATCCAAGTATATCTGACTCCATCACAAAAGCGAAGTGAACGGAGCAGTAGAGAGGGTCCACTCCAATATAATTGAGCTAGTTCGATGCCTTCAAAATGAATATAAAGATTTCACAGCTAAGGAGTTGGTTAATATAGCCGTCGATAGGTACAACAACACCATTCATTCGGTCACCGGAAAAAAGCCCAGCGACATATTTTTCGGAAGACAACAACGAGTAAATTATCAAAATTTGTTAGACTTCAAGGAAAAAGTGAATGAAGACATTATACAACGAATTAGGAACAATCAACGACTTAAATTACAAAGGGAAAATTTGAAAAGGAACATTCCCAAAACATACGAAATTGGACAACCAATATACACATCTATAAAACAGATACAAGAAAAAACCAAACCTAAATTCCGCAAGGAGATCGTCGCAAAAGATAATAAAGTTACCGTGACAACGGTCTCGGGGAAGAGAATACATAAGACTCATATTAAAAACATACCCACTTAAATCACTTAGAGTCTTAACAGAGATCGAAACCTTACCCTACTCAAACGAAATTGAAGCTATAGAATATGCCGAGCCAACTATGATCATCAAAAACAACACAATACTGTACGTCATTGCAATCCCCAAAACTGGCAAGGAAGAATTCCACCACGTCAAAATAAGGTCTACAATAAAAAATAACAAACAAGTTCATTTCGAATATAAAGAAATCTTTATAAACCAACACAACATATACGGGATTACCAACAGCTGCCAAATGAGGAGAGAAACAGCTATCTGTGACATCAACCAACTACAGGAATTGAAGGACAACCATTGTATTAATCAGCTGCTGAAAGGATTAAATGCAGAATGCGAATTCACATTTAATGAGAAAGAAATAATAGAACCCGTAACCGACAACATTATTTTCCTAAGTAACTTTCATGGTACGATAACATATAACAATTCGACCAAACATCTAGAAGAAAATTACTTAGTGCAATACCAAAATGAATCTATAGAGATAAAGGGATGGATCTTCACCAACAAAGAAACAACACATCGCAGATATTGCCGCCATATTGCAACCAAATATTACGGACCAGGGGATAAGGCTTAACTTGGAATATCTACACGACCTACATGTCAACAACATAGGGAAACTCCGAAGGTTAACAACATACCATCAGATAAATAACATCACGGACACTATCGTCATATTCATCATAATCATAGTAATCATGGTTTTGGTAATAAGAGCAAGGAAACATAAGGGGATAGTCGTGTTCAAAAACAATGAAGTGACCAACCAACATGCTGAGCCACTCGGGATACAACCGATCAAGTTGAATTTTTAATCCACGGGGCGCGGATTTTTAGAGGGGGAAGAGTTAAGAACACAATACTTCAACATCGTTCCACATGTTTTTAGTTCACCTCATAACACAGTAAAATCGCTGATCATCCAAATTCCATTTGTAATCATTTGTACTTTTCCATTTCATTTGCATAATCAGCATTTTCATAGTATATTGTAATTTTCCATAGAATTAATAGAATAAGCATTTTCTTGAGATATAATATTTTATAATAAAAATTGAGTTAGTCTTAAGTTGGATCGATAATACAACGGACTTAGTCCAAACCAAACATAAAATATTTTTTTTATAAGATTAATGTAACGATAATCTTAACTGGCGCCGAAACAGTGTGAGTTGTGCTAAAGTGGTAAAAGTGTGAAAGTTCAAACTATTATTATTAACCGTGAGAACATAATAATAAAGACGAAAAACCAATCCCATGAGAACTTGGAAATTGTCTACGAACTGAAGATAAATACAGTTATAAATCGTGAGAACATAACCAATTTTTCTACACACGAAGTGAGTGATATTGTAACGCAGTAGGCCGCCAACAAGTGTAAACGTTAGCAGCCAAAAAGGAGAAATACTAATCATCCAAACCACAAGTAACCAACTCAAGTGTACAAACCCGGAGTGCACTTAAAAAACATCTGAGCGAAACGCTAATCCTCAGATTAAAAAACTAAAAATTACCAGTAATGAGAACAGTAATTTTTCTGTAAGTACAGCTTAACAAAATTATACAGGTACGTTTTAATAAAACAAGGTGTAAAATCATAATATATATATATATATATATATATATATATATATATATATATATATATATATATATATATATAAATATATATATATATATATATATATATATATATATATATATATATATATATATATATATATATATATATATATATATATATATATATATATATATATATATATATGATATGATAGAGGCGTACAGGCCAGCCATAACGGCGATCCTAGGTACGTTACCATAATCCTGAAATATCAACAATCAAATAACAAATTATATCTGAATGAGAATAATATTTCAGCATCATGCGGGCCCAGGCCCTGCCTGCATCCTTAACAGATAAGGTTAGTTAGGAAAGGATGTTAGTCACAGAAACGACTAGGGCGAACCGCAGCAAAGTCATTTTCTAACTACTTAAATATATAAGAATGTTAGTCTCAATTAAATTCACACTCTAGATTAGAGTTTGTTAGTTAATTAATGTAAGTTAGTTGTGTTTGAGGTAAAGGATACTAATATTCATCATATGTATTCGGCATCAGTCCTACTAGACTGGTTAGGTTATTTAATTCACATCTATGGGTCATCTCATCACATACTGCTTGTAACCTTATTTTGCTCTATCTTCCCATCCAACACCATCTAACCGAGGGACTTCACGTTCGTAATGACACGGCAGTATTATCATACATATGATGACCTAAATATTCCGTCAATAATGTCAAAATAAAAAAAATAAAAATTTAAATTCGGTATTGTCATTCAGCTACCTATATTTAAATTCATCCAATTAAAAGCAGGGTTAATTTATATCTAACATTCGCACAACTTCACTAAAACATAACCTGAATTCAACCAGAAAGATCGTCGAAAAACAACATTCCATAGCAAAAAGTCTTTGGATCGTTAACATATTTGATTGTATTGAGTTTATGCTCAAAGCGTAAATAATTAAATAGACCCCCTGATCAAGAATGTTGCAATCACAAACTTCCCTAACCTTCCGGTATGTAAAAAAAAAAAAAATAAATAATAAATTTTAAATAATAATAAAAATAAATTGAATTATATTTGCTGACAACTTTATTGTTTTAAATCAGGACTTTCGACAAAATTTCAATTTATAGAATTGTTTAAAGTAAGTGAAAATTATTAAAATAAGTTATGAAAATGTAATTAAAATTAAATAAAAACCCAAATGGATAACACAATCCAACATATTTCAGCTCAAATGATAAATTTCCCGTGGCAGAAAACTGTTTCCTCCTTTCATTAACATTTTATATATTTATCAATTTATATTATTCCACAAAAAGTCATTTTTGTCACAATACGGTGGCAACCCATTTTGAGTATACAAATTTTCGCTTATTGGGTAAGTTACAATTCGATCTGTTGTAATTTCAAATTTTGGTTTCTCGGGTACCAATATTTTATGTACTTAAGTACATACAAAGGGAATTCCCTTGAAATGTCAGTTTCTATGTATACGATTATAAATTACCGTTCACATATATGTAAATAGTTATAATAACAATAACAATAATAAATAATTAACTTTTATATAATTAGAATGGAAATTAGAATAAAAAGATACTTCTCTGTTTGTATATGTGTTGAACGTAATTTTCATAATAACTGTCTCAATTCACCTGTATTAACAGGTGAACTTCTAAAGAACAAAACTCACTCAAAAATAGCACATCACTCTCACACTACACATTCATTCCTAAACTGATTTGAATTAAAATATTAATAATAATTTATTTAAAGGAGAGACAAAAACACGTCTTTCCTTTACGACGATCAGTCGATCCTCAAAAATCATAATATATATATATATATATATATATATATATATATATATATATATATATATATATATATATATATATATATATATATATATATATATATATATATATATATATATATAGTTATAAGTATATATATATAAGTATATATATATATATATATATATACATATATATATATATATATATATATATTATATATATATATATATATATATATATATATATATATATATATATATATATATATATATATATACATATATATATATATATATATATATATATATATATATATATATATATATATATATATATATTAAGATATTTATTTTATTTATAATACTTATATTACTTAAATTATTTTTAATTTCAATTTATTATACAACCATGTGTCTTATAAAATTCTATTCCCGAAAAACTTGTTTCCAGAAGAGCGGATAATAGCGAACGAACCTAATAAAACACGAGATTATCTTTTTTATTTATTACTCTTATGCGCACGATATTTGTAATTCACAATTAAGTGTTGCCGCATATGCAATATTGATACGTAACATAAGCAACTTAAGAATATAAGTTTGTACTTAAGATGCCCCCTCCTTGAAACAGCATGCTTTTCAACAACAGAATTAGTCAATTCAAACACTATTTTTTTTTACATTAAATTAGAAATAAAAAATAGTATTAGATTATCATAGTTGAAACTAAATGCAGATATTAATTTGATGCTGTGCTTATTCACGATACAGCACTCATATGTATATGGTCGTATAACAGTTTACTTAATTTCGCCGTGGATTTTCAAATATTAGTTTAATATAGTATAGTATTAGTTGATCAAAAGGTTTCACAAATTCTATTAATCTAAACCAATGATACTTACAAATGGATGCCGTCATGATAATTTACAACCTTAGCTCAACTAATTATTAATGGCTTAAAATACATTAAGAAGAATTATCAGTATTTTCAATGGGAATAGGACATACGCGATTAATAGCTTTCTTGAAAGTTCCAGTTGAAGTTTGAACATCTACAACTCTTACTTTACTATCAGGGCCAGAAAAAACTTTAGTGATTCTGCCCAACTTCCAACATAACGGTGGAAGATTATCTTCCTCTAGTAAGACTAAAGTACCAATCATAACATTTGGTTGCTCAACAGACCATTTATAACGATGTTGCAACCCATTTAAATATTCTTTAGACCAACGGCGCAAGAATTGTTGTAGCATAAATTGCATTTTTTGGTATTTTTTCAGTCGACCGAATTTCAAATGATCCAATGATGGATCTGGAAAAGCAACTAATGGCTGGCCCACCATAAAATGACCGGGTGTCAAGCAATTTACATCAGCTGGATCGCTAGACATAGGTGACAATGGTCGTGAATTCATACATGCTTCAATTTGCACGATTAAAGTACTTAGCTGCTCGCTAGTGCATGAAGTATTGCTTCGCTTTATATGGTATTTTGCTGTCTTAACGGCAGCTTCCCAAAGACCGCCAAAATGTGGGGATCGGGGAGCTATATTATGCCATTGCATGCCTTTATCAGAACAATATTTATCAACAATCTCTTGATGAGGAATCGACATGACTAGTTTTTTTAATTCCATTAATTCTGACTTTGCGCCTACGAAATTTGTAGCATTATCGGAGTATATATGACTAGCAAGTCCTCTATGACCAACGAAACTTCGTAAAGCTGCAATAAATGAAAACGTAGTTAAGCTTTCAATCAATTCCAAGTGGTCAGCCTTTGTTGAAAAACAAATAAATACAGCAATATACGCTTTTGAAATAATCCTATTATTATAAATATGTCGAAGATTAAAAGGTCCGCAAAAATCAACACCTATAACCGAGAATGGTCTTCCGGGATTGACACGATGCTCTGGAAAATTACCCATTACCTGGCTTTGTATTGTTGGTTGAACTCGAAAACATGTAATACACTCTTTTATTATTTTTCGACACAAATTTCGTCCATTGGTTAGTATTTTGTACGCATATTATACAACAAGCTTTGAGGCCCACAATGTAGTAATCTAATATGTTCACTTGTTGCCAGTAACGTAGAGAATCTATGAAATCCTGGTAATAATATTTGCTGTGGTGCTTCGGAGGGTATATTGGCATTTTGGAGTCGACCGCCTACTCGAAGAAACCCATTTAAATCAGTGAATGGCCGAAGTGAACGTAACTTACTTCTTTGTGATACAACTCCCACACGCTTTAATTCATTTATCTCTTGCTGATATACCATGGTTTGAATATATTTAATTAGGCTCGTATTCGCATCTTGCAACTCTGATGCTTCTATTGCTCCGCAACAATGCACTTTCAAAGGCTTACGACAATTTTTTATGAAACCTTGACAATATGCAATGACACGAAGTAGCTTAGTATATGAAGAATAGCGATTAAATATGTCCCATTCAACTTCGATAACCAATGCAACTTCACATTTACGAAGCTCTAAATTTTCATTATTTATTTGAAAGGTGGGTCGTATCGGCCATGTGTTCATATTACGATACAAAAATGTCGGGCCGTTCCACCAACTATTATTTGTTTTAAGATCTCGTGGTAGTGAACCTCTAGAGATAATATCCGCGGGATTCACATCCGTTGGTACATAATACCAATTCGAAGGATTACTCAGTTCCTGTATCTGAGTGATTCGATTTGCTACAAAGGTTTGATATTTTGATGGCACGTTTTCAATTCGATGCAACGTGATCATAAATCACTCCAATAATAAAGTTTATTAAAACATTTCTCCATTGATGATTTTACTTTGTCCATTACTTCCGCTAAGAGAAGTGCTGCACAAAGCCCAAGACGTGGAATTGTCTGACCATTTAAAGGAGCAAGGTGATTTAGCACATTGAAGTTTAAACTTCCCTGTTCCTTCTTCATTTACCGAACGGATATAAACTACACAACCAAAGCCAAGATTGGCGGCATCTCCAAAGCCATGCAATTCGATCTCTATTGCTTTGGATACCGCAGTATCAAACGAAGGACTTACACATTATTTTCCTTTATCAATTGACGTTTAAATTTATTCCAATCGGCCAGCAGCTCACCGTTCAACTCATCATCCCATTGCAGGTTGGGTACTGACCATGATCTTTGCATGAAGCAATTTGCTATAAATATTACAGGAGCGCGTATTCCCAATGGATGAAAACATTTTGCGGTGTCCGACAAAACAGATCGTTTGGAAGTAATTGTGGTTTCACATAGATTCCAACTGTCATAATCAATGGGAAGTTCATCCTGCTTGCTAGCCCAACGAATGCCCAAAATTGTCACCAAATTGTTCATTGTCGTTTCATTTATTATATTATTTGATGATAATTCACTTATATTAGATTCAAATTAACGTAATTCGAAGCCACTCTTTGCCAGTAATTCAATCAATTATCGCTTTAAATTTTGTGCTTCTAACAAGTCCTCTGCTCCAGTAAGGACATCATTTACATAAAAGACTCGCGTCAATACTGTTGCTGCATTCGTTGTGTTGTTGCCCTCTTCGACAGCGAGTTGAAACAGACATTTAACTATAAGAAGACAACTCTCAATTTCGTTGTGGTACTTCTATTATTTGCACACAATGGTGCGGAATATAGTATTTTATACTGTTTGATTTTTCATATGGCAGATGCACCTCTTCCATATGTCCCATGCACTCCTTCATGAAATCGATGTATTGCTTTTTTATACTTGGCTCCAATTTCCTTTCTAACCAAAGAAATTGCCTCATTGCTGAAGAGCTTGAATCACCCAATTGATCAATACTAGATTTGTAAGGCAAAACAACATTAAATCTGCCTTCCTTATCTCGTGGAAAATTGTTCAGGAAATGTTCCTCGCAATTTTTCTTTTTTATCGAATAGTTGCTTTTCGGTTCAAGATTTTCTAGCTTCCAAAATAGCTGAACTCTTTTATCAAGATCAAATAATACATCTGCATCCTTTTTGCTATAAACATTCATAAAAGCTGTAATTTGATGCTCTCGGTTTAATACCGAGTCATTATTATTTGGAAAATTATTATTAATAATACTAGAAACCTTTGATGAATAGTTTACCTTTCCTGCGACTGCATAACCAAATATGGTATTAAAGAATGGAGGTAGCTCCTTCGATACATTTTGACTGCCAGGCAGCATAATCTCATTATAAGCCTATGAGGCCACGATCATATCAATAGGCGATGATTTGTTAAACGCTGGATCCGCTAAATGGATATGCGAAGAAATCCTTCCTATCTCAAATGGCACCGATGTTGACGGTAAGTCATTTGTAATTTTTGTCATTATTAGGAATTGTAGATTAGTCGTATAATCACTGCACTGAGATGAAATTGTTATATTTGTACAATATTTAACCTCACTTGATGAAGAATTAATTCCTGAAATTGAAGTGAATGCATTTGGCTTCTTAGTCCGCAAAATCTGAACTATTCGCTCTGTAACAAAATTACCTTGCGAACCGCGGTCAATTAATATTCGACATGGAATACGAAAACCTTCCCGAATACATTCTCATACAACAGCTGTAGGTAATAATACTTCAGAATATTCTGACGATGACTGGTTAACCATTGCAGTGCTAACCGAAGTCGCTTCTATCTTGTGGACTGTATCTTGTTCTTTTCTTATTTGAGTCGAAGTTGCGTTGATTGAAGTATTTGAAGTTTGAGATGATCCTATATCGCTCTTTGAATTACCGAAATGCAATAATGCATGATGCCGTAGTGGACACAAATTACACGAGGGTGCCATACAGTCCATCACTCTATGATGTTCAATTGGACAGTTTGTGCACAAATTATAATTTTTCACGAAGCTATAACGTTCTTTCGGTCTGATGCTAGATTTTCTAAAATTGGCACACTGATTTAATAAATGGGCATCTTTGCAGTATTTACATATTTCTGATGCACTCGAAACGAATATTTTTTTGTGGTTTTTGTGGATGATTTATAAACTTATTAGAGTAACCTTGATTCGATTGTAATGGCATTGATAATTTTAATGAGCGTAAAATTTTAATTCTATGTTGAATAGATTCTACAAATTCCTGATAATTGATGTTCTTTTTCCTTGCGTATTATTTGAGTATTTAAATTTTCGTAGCATTATCTAAACGCTCAATTAAATGATAACGTAGAAAAGGAGACAACACGTTCGACGCATTCAGAGTTCTTAATGCTAGAAAATTAGTGTTTAACGTGTCCAGAAAAGTTTGTAAAGCTGATGCCGATCCATCTTGGGGTTTGTTTATTTCATATAAACACCGTAAATGCATATCTTGAATGTTGGATTCGTCATCATAAAAATCAACTAAAACTTTCCACACAACAGTTAGTTATCTTCCGATATTGGATACGACTGAATTAACCGAAACGCGCAACCATCTCGAACGGTTCCCCGAAAATTCCGCGACAAACAATTATGCGACAAACAATTCATCGAAAAACAATTCATCGAAAAACTAATATGAAAACTACAACTTTACAATAACCAAATGTGCGTGAAAACAATTTTCCAAACAACTTATTCATCGAAAACACAATTCATCGAAACAAAATTTCTCATCTAAAAATTTATTTTAAACATCAGTACTTACAGGTAAAGATTTCCTATGGAGATTTCAGAAGTCATGTAAAATGAAATATTGTGTAATTTCCAGGTAATTCACATAAATATGGTGTTTAACATAGATATGCTATAGTTTGTCCTCTATCTAGTGCAGTAAGCCGCTTGGCGATTTCTTTAGTAGGAGCTGAGATATGAATACTCTCGTCATGTCAATTCACATGGCAAATCTCTAGGCTATGCTGAGCACTTACGCAGAACTTCATTTTTGCCTAACATCGTGGGAAACTGCTCAAATCTGAGCCAACAGTTAGGGCATTTTAGTTATTATGAATTTTTTCGATGAATTGTATCTTCACACAATTCGTTTTCGCACATTTTTCGGGTACCAAAGGAGTTTACTATGGAGATTTTACAATTCATCGAAATAAAATTATATCGATATTGGGTAGATTTTGAAAGAGATTATTGTGATGAGGTGCATAATTTATTGGAATCAAATTGAATTGCTAGAATAATTCGAACATTTCGGGAAGTTATGGCGCAAGTGGTTGGCCCCAAGTACTGAAATATATAAAAACACGTATAACATTTTTTTTAAATATTTTAGTAGAATAGATTCAAGTTTAGTTTGAAAATCTGAACCTAAAACTACGGCACACCAAATGTCGCAAAAAATTGTAAACCAGTGTTACATTTCTATAAATTTAACTTTTCTGTCACGCGATGGTTCGATCGCCAAATTTTTAAAAAATCAGTGTAAATTCCAGGTAATTCACATAAATATGGTATTTAACATAGATATGCTATAGTTGCTTGAATGAATACTCTCGTCATGTCAATTCACATGGCAAATCTCTAGGCTATGCTGAGCAATTACGCAGAACTTCATTTTTGCCTAACATCGTGGGAAACTGCTCAAATCTGAGCCAACAGTTAGGGCATTTTAGTTATTATGAATTTTTTCGATGAATTGTATCTTCACACAATTCGTTTTCGCACATTTTTCGGGTACCAAAGGAGTTTACTATGGAGATTTTACAATTCATCGAAATAAAATTATATCGATATTGGGTAGATTTTGAAACAGATTATTGTGATGAGGTGCATAATTTATTGGAATCAAATTGAATTGCTAGAATAATTCGAACATTTCGGGAAGTTATGGCGCAAGTGGTTGGCCCCAAGTACTGAAATATATAAAAACACGTATAACATTTTTTTTAAATATTTTAGTAGAATAGATTCAAGTTTAGTTTGAAAATCTGAACCTAAAACTACGGCACACTAAATGTCGCAAAAAATTGTAAACCAGTGTTACATTTCTATAAATTTAACTTTTCTGTCACGCGATGGTTCGATCGCCAAATTTTTAAAAAATCAGTGTAAATTCCAGGTAATTCACATAAATATGGTATTTAACATAGATATGCTATAGTTTGTCCTCTATCTAGTGCAGTAAGCCGCTTGGCGATTTCTTTAGTAGGAGCTGAGATATGAATACTCTCGTCGAAAATCGACGAATACTCTTGCATAAGATATTTCCCAAGCTGATGCTTGCTCTAAAAATGCTCCAATTATCGAGAAAATTCACATGGCAAATCTCTAGGCTATGCTGAGCAATTACGCAGAACTTCATTTTTGCCTAACATCATGGGAAACTGCTCAAATCTGAGCCAACAGTTAGGGCATTTTAGTTATTATAAATTTTTTCGATGAATTGTATCTTCGCACAATTCGTTTTCGCACATTTTTCGGGTACCAAAGGAATTTACTATGGAGATTTTACAATTCATCGAAATAAAATTATATCGGTATAATTTATTGGAATCAAATTGAATTGCTATATAATAATTCGAACATTTCGGGAAGTTATGGCGCAAGTGGTTGGCCCCAAGTACTGAAATATATAAAAACACGTATAACATTTTTTTTAGATATTTTAGTAGAATAGATTCAAGTTTAGTTTGAAAATCTGAACCTAAAACTACGGCACACCAAATGTCGCAAAAAATTGTTAACCTGTGTTACATTTCTATAAATTTAACTTTTCTGTCACGCGATGGTTCGATCGCCAAATTTTTAAAAAATCAGTGTAAATTCCAGGTAATTCACATAAATATGGTATTTAACATAGATATGCTATAGTTTGTCCTCTATCTAGTGCAGTAAGCCGCTTGGCGATTTCTTTAGTAGGAGCTGAGATATGAATACTCTCGTCGAAAATCGACGAATACTCTTGCATAAGATATTTCCCAAGCTGATGCTTGCTCTAAAAATGCTCCAATTATCGAGAAAATTCACATGGCAAATCTCTAGGCTATGCTGAGCAATTACGCAGAACTTCATTTTTGCCTAACATCATGGGAAACTGCTCAAATCTGAGCCAACAGTTAGGGCATTTTAGTTATTATAAATTTTTTCGATGAATTGTATCTTCGCACAATTCGTTTTCGCACATTTTTCGGGTACCAAAGGAATTTACTATGGAGATTTTACAATTCATCGAAATAAAATTATATCGGTATTGGGTAGATTTTGAAACAGATTATTGTGATGAGGTGCATAATTTATTGGAATCAAATTGAATTGCTATAATAATTCGAACATTTCGGGAAGTTATGGCGCAAGTACTGAAATATATAAAAACACGTATAACATTTTTTTAAATATTTTAGTAGAATAGATTCAAGCTTAGTTTGAAAATCTCAACCTAAAACTACGGCACACCAAATGTCGCAAAAAATTGTAAACCTGTGTTAAATTTCTATAAATTTAACTTTTTGTTTTGTGATAGAGCACAAAACTAAAAAATATAAAACTCAAAATAAGAGAAATACAAAATAAAAAATGTTGCGTTAGTATATAATCGAAATTTTTCGTTCATACTTTTTAATATTTCGTTAGTAGTCAAACAGCGAGGATCTTTTAGTGAAATTACATTTTGGATATTTTGTGTAATATTTCGAATTTTTGCATTTTTAGATTTGCTTACTTATTTTTAATAATTATGGATTTTGAAATCCTGAAAACGGAAAAAGGAAAAGACTTTCTTCTTTTCCAGGGTTATCGATATTATAGAGATCGAAAATATATTAATAAAGTGTATTGGCGGTGCATTAATTTTCAAAAATCAGGATGTCGTGGACGCGTTCACAGTGAAAACGGTGTGGCCTTCAATATCGTAGACCATAGCCATAACCCTGATTCGGCAGAAGTCGACGTTTTACGGTCGATGAATGCTATAAAGGAAATGGCTTCCACCTCCACCCTTGCCACACGAGAAATAATCTCTCTAAATTCTGTATCAGTTTCTCTAGCAGCGGCTTCTTTCATGCCTTCAACAAGTTCTTTAACTCGAACTATTCAAAATGTGCGGAATTGTAAAATGCCTTTGCCATTAACACGACAAGATATGATTATACCTAATGAATTTAAATTGACTAAACACGGAGAAAAGTTTTTATTTTTCGATTCTGGTGCCGTTCAAAATCGAATTTTATTATTTACAACGGACAGGAATATGACTTGTTTACAAAATGCTTCTGAATGGTACGTTGATGGAACTTTTAGTGTTGTTCCATCAATATTTGGACAATTATTTACAATTCATGGAATAAAAGAAAAGAAATCAATTCCTCTGGTGTTTGCTCTTCTTCCTAATAAATTGGAAATAACTTACAATACTGTTTTTGCGCAGCTTAAAAACATTATTCCTTGCTTAAATCCTACATCTATCATGAGTGATTTTGAGCAAGCTATTACTAATTCAGCAAGAAACGTGTTCCCTACAATTACACAAAGATTTTGTTTATTTCATTTCGCACAGAATCTTTATCGTAAGGTTGTGTTCGAAGGACTTAAAGCAAAATATGATTCAGATTCTGATTTTGCTCTTAGATTGAAAATGTTTTTATCTCTAGCTTTTGTGCCAGTATGTGACGTAATTAAAGCATTTGATGCGTTGAAAGCTTCTGGCGAAATTCCATCTAGTGTGAATAATTTCGTAGCATATTTTGAGGATACCTATATTGGTGCGCTGGGTGATCGGATCAGCGAGCCACCATTCAGACGGAATCCTCGATATGCTATCCAACCATGGAATCATTTTGATGCCACACAGAACAATACGCCAAGAACTAACAATTATGTTGAAGGTTGGCATAATGGATTTAGAAGACTTGTAGGTTGTGATCATCCAAACATATGGAAGTTTCTAACGAAACTCCAATTAGAACAATCTACAAATGAAGTAGTTATAGAACAGATTAACGCTGGTAGTGAAATGCCGCCACCCAAAAAAAAATATCGCGACCGAAATTTGCGTTTGCAAAATGTTACTTTAAAATATTTTGAAGCCGCAAATAAGGTCGAATATTCAAAAAGCGTGGCGGTTAACCTAACGATGTAAGCCTTTAGTCATTTTTATCATTTATAATTATCTTTATTAAAATAAATAATTACAAATTACCTGAATTGATTCAGGTACATGTTGAACTATTTTTCTAAATATTATTATAATTGTTATTATTAAAATTGTAATTTTATTAAAATTTTATTTTATTAAAATTATTAAATTATATACCTACAATATGTTGAAATTATGGCACTATTTGGAGTTTTTACGGAATCAATATACATTAATTACGTCATTTATTGGAACTAGCTAAAGCTGTGCATTATCAAGAAGAGCATTGTGGGTATCTAAATTGTAGTTTGTTTTGAGTCTTAAAATGAATTAAGCAACGTTTTATGTTTTGTACGGAACACGTTTTGGATGTGGTATATAGTTTGTTCAATTTCACTCATTTTAGGGTAGACTTTTGCCAAAGAGTACGTCTTGCTCTCAAACACAGTATTGCAGGAACATTTCCTTTCTATTGAAGAAGAATAAACATTGAAATCGAGTTTTTTTTATTTCATAATTGAAAATAATTAGTACAATATTGATGAACCAAACTGAATGATCTGTTTTCGTTCCACTGATACATTTTGTAGACAAGGCTGATTTCCTTTGATGTATATATTAGAATATTGATTTTAAATGCTACTAAATCGGAAATATTTCGTTCCCATATGTTTATAGTTTGAATTCGTCATTTATATCGTATTTTGCCTTGATTTAAACAAAGTCTTTTCGATTACCAACCTTTAGAATAGATTCTAATGGCTGGACTATAGAATAAAAAGAATAAAAAAAATAACGTAAAAAACGAAGACAAAAAATTATTATTCCAATTTGACATTACGGCCATAGATGACTTGAAATATTAAGTTCATTCTATATTTTTGTGATATATTTCCTACAATTATGAATGAAACTACAATATTTTTCAGTACGTATAAATACGTTTATTATATCAACAAATATATGTTTTTAAAATTATAAAAATTATTTATATGCGGTTTAAATCACCGCAATTCGATAAATTATTTTTTTAGGTTAGGTTTAGAAAAATACAACTCTACAGTATATTGAAAATTATTTTTGATATTATATTCATATTAGTATATATATACATGAATATTTTATAAATAGAAAAGATAAAACACACGAATAATATAAAATCCCCTTATATACAAAATAAACATGCATATTATATTCAACGCACTAAAATTTATTTGGGGTTTGTTGTTGTAGTTATTAAGTTTTTTATTCTTGGACGAAAATTTTCGCTCGGTTATTCTTTTTAAGTAACAGCAAAAATGAAAAAAAATTAAACGCAATTTCTGTTATTCTTTTTATATTCATTATTCTCAGTATAGTCGAATGCATGTAAATCCTCTCTTTCGCTCTCTTACGTTATTTTTTTTATTCTTTTTATTCCATCTATAGTCCAGCCATAAGTCCTTTCCTTAAACTCATTTCTTCACTATAGGTAAATAAATCTTTGAAATCTACAAAGTAGTACTGACGTGACGTAGTTCCAGCGTACACCCGGATAACTAATTCAGTTCCAAAGCACACCTAGAATTCTTGTTGGTAAGTCATATATTTTTGTAATGAAATCAATAATTGTATTATGTATTAATATTTTTGCAGATGAGCTGGAATACCATAAATTACCGACAAAAGCGTGGACAATAGTAATTTGGTGTAATGGAAGGAAATATTCACGTTACCGGGGAACAAATAAACTGGCGCTGATTTTTATATCTCGTATTAATTTTTAGTATTAAGTTATAGATTTATCGGATTTATAAGAAAAAACAAAATTATCAAGTTTAAATAAAAATGTTAAAATGTTTTGAACAGAAGAACCATAAGTTAGTTGTGCTGTTATTAATGTTAATACAGGTAGCGTAATTTTTAAATAATGTAATTCTACTACCAGCTTGGATCCACAGTCGTTAAATTGAATCTACTTAGCTTTAAGTGGAATTAACATATTTCAAAGGAAACCAATAAAAATATTTTCTACTTCGCAAAATGGTAATTTTAGTTACAGCGGCGTTAATTCAAGAAATCTACATGCTTCATTCTACTTAAACTTGTAGGTTCGTTTAATTTCTTCCAATAAGTTTATTTTACAAAACAAAACGAAAGAATTACATACTCGTATAGTAGTGGCTGTATTCCGGAAACTCTAAGATGGGCAGTTAATTATGTGTTTAACCTCAATCGGTAAATAGATAAATCTTTGAAAACATTAATATTTGCATATCAGTATATTTTTTTGTTTGGTTTTAATTGGAAATAATAACTGAATATTAGAATTAACGTTTTTTCGAATAAATTAATTGTATTTTAAATATAGATTATTTTCAAACACTTTTAAAAATGTTTTTTGTGTACGCTACACTTTTTTGTTAATTTGTGTAGCTACACTTTTTATTAACTTTAGCAACTTCACACCGGTAGGGGTGAATATATTGTGGTCAACATCCGCCTTTCTTTTGCTAAGAATCTACATAGATTTAAGTTGCACTACCTTAGCTTCTACATTGAAGAATTAAACATACTGGTATTTTACTTAGTAACATGTGTAGTGGTTTTGTTAATAAAAAGAGTTTTGTATAATAAAAATCAATATTCTCGCTTGAATTTATTATTCTCGCCTGCCAAAAAAATCGACCGAAATAAGATGAAACATATAGTCTAAAGCACGCGAAGATGTCCTCAGCGTCTCGCTAATATATATACAGGCCGTTCCTACAACTTCTCCACCATTTTACCGAACGTTCGCTCCGTACATAATTCTTACAGGTTTTATATTGGTAGTGTCGAGCCAGTGTATAAACGTCGTTTTCAAACCCCATTCATACGTAAATACCTGTATAATGGCTTTATTTCCTTTTTCCAGAAAATTTGATTTCCAATTTAGGTTACCGCCCTAAAGCGCCTTACCGCCCTAGCCGAGAGGCACCTCGCTTTATCAGTAAAAGTAAGTCTAGTGCCAAAATAGAAGAGGGAACATTTAAAATTTTGTGTTTCCTAGTAAATAGGTCCAGCCCTGTTCGAATGGATGGACCCCAATACTCGAATGCTTTTCTATTTTGTGATGAGTAAAACGGCCACAAAAATTAAACAATTCTGAATTAAAAGTGATGCTTTTCTGGATTAAAAACGTACCTTTTTAATTCATTTTGAAAATGAATTCAAACTATTATAAAAAATCAAGTAAAATATTCCGGTTTTATTTCATTATAAATATGAAATAGGTAAGATACTCGTAAACTGAAATAAAATATGATATTTTTAAGCTAAAATACCATTTTTCTCGACGACCATTTTAAATTCAGCCTTTTATGTACATACTCTTCTCTTTCAAATCTTCAATATTTCCTTGGAAGTGACTTGCGATACGAAACTTTAAGGATTTCGCACTTGAAAATGTTCATAAATCACACAGTCGAATTTAATAACTGGAAGTGATTTGATTAGTAGAAGTAATCTTCCTAAGGCGGGAGTTCTCGGAAATATCTAGTATTGCCCATTTTATCACATAAAACTCTCCAAGACTTGCTTGGGTATGCTGCAGATCACTTCAATTTATTCACGAAACTTCCTTTAACCTTCCTTTGTCCCTTTTTAATAATTTTAAGGTTCTCCTTCTAGGAATTCCAAACCCAAAGCCTTTCTACTAATTTTAGTTTTACTGTTGGCTTTTTTACATTTTTTCTGGTGGGTCCCAAGTTCCACTGACAGCCATATTGGTATTCGCCTGCTCCGAAGCTTTGTCAGGTCGTATACGCTTATATCAGCCAGATATTGTAGTAACAATGCTTATCTCTAGACAAGTCGCCATTATGTTGCCGTCATATCGAGTAGAAGGTAGAAGTAAAAAGTGTTTATATTACTTTTCAGAAGAATGCTGGATCTAAAACTCTCGGGATTACTTGAGAATATGATTCAATACCCGTTCGCTCTAAGATCATAATTTCTGTTAATATTTAGCAGCGGTCCTTGTATAAGAACTATGTTTTTTCTATATGTTGCTAGTCTGAGAGGGAGAGCTGCCAAAACGGCTTTGGTGTAATGCAGGATGATCTAAATTTATTGTAGCCTGTTTCAGCCAAAAATTCACAACTATGCATACTATACTACCCGCTACCGCAGGCTAATTGGTCACACTACCGTCTGGTTGGTTGGTTTCCAATTTCTTCAGTTTGGCCTCCTGTATCATTTTTGGCTCGATCCTATAATGTACTCCAGGAGTTATTGGCCCAAAGTCAAATATGTAACGCCGTTTGTATTTAGAAGAGAGACTAGCGCGATTGGTTATTTATATTCATAGGGAAAAATAACATTTTTGTTTCCCCTGTGTAACGGTATTTCTAATTATTGGTCGGAAGATAAAGATTGCTTGGTTAAATAATGCCCTGCAATCATCCAAATTTGGCTGGGTTGAAAGGCAAACGCGTGCTCTTGATTTAATTTGAATTTCCTCCTTGCTACCACTGTAAGCTTCGCACTTGCTACGCATGCAGTCAGTTTAACACGCCCTTAACCCCAACCCGCATTCCCGTGTGGGTTTTCCGCTGTCACAGTTCTTGTCTCATTTTACAGAGTTATTGGGCTTATGGGTTAGTTGTAGTTCAAACACTAATCCTGCAACGGATTCTAAAATACCATATTTATGTGAATTACCTGGAATTTACACTGATTTTTTAAAAATTTGGCGATCGAACCATCGCGTGACAGAAAAGTTAAATTTATAGAAATGTAACGCAGGTTTACAATTTTTTGCGACATTTGGTGTGCCGTAGTTTTAGGTTCAGATTTTCAAACTAAACTTGAATCTATTCTACTAAAATATTTAAAAAAATGTTATACGTGTTTTTATATATTTCAGTACTTGGGGTCAACCACTTGCGCCATAACTTCTCGAAATGTTCGAATTATTATATAGCAATTCAATTTGATTCCAATAAATTATGCACCTCATCACAATAATCTGTTTCAAAATCTACCCAATATCGATATAATTTTATTTCGATGAATTGTAAAATCTCCATAGTAAATTCCTTTGGGACCCGAAAAATGTGCGAAAACGAATTGTGTGAAGATACAATTCATCGAAAAAATTCATAATAACTAAAATGCCCTAACTGTTGGCTCAGATTTGAGCAGTTTCCCAGGATGTTAGGCAAAAATGAAGTTCTGCGTAATTGCTCAGCATAGCCTAGAGATTTGCCATGTGAATTTTCTCGATAATTGGAGCATTTTTAGAGCAAGCATCAGCTTGGGAAATATCTTATGCAAGAGTATTCGTCGATTTTCGAGCTTCCCATGACGAGAGTATTCATATCTCAGCTCCTACTAAAGAAATCGCCAAGCGGCTTACTGCACTAGATAGAGGACAAACTATAGCATATCTATGTTAAATACCATATTTATGTGAATTACCTGGAATTTGTGTGCCGTAGTTTTAGGTTCAGATTTTTAAACTAAACTCGAATTCGTCACCCTAATCTCCCGAAATCTTCGAATTATTATAGCAATTCAGTTTGATTTAAATATATTAAGCACCTCATCACAATAATCCACATCAAATTATTCTTAATATCCATACAATTTTATTTTTTAACCAATGATGTCCTACTTTGCTGTCCGTATCACAAAATTGAACAATTAATAGAAAATTGATTAATATTTTTTAATATGCATTACAATTTTTTTCGATGAATTGTTTCTTTCTTTCGAATATTTGATTTTTCGATGAATTGTTCAGTGTAGAATTGTTTCCCTGTACAATTGTTTGTATTACAATTGTTTTTCTCTGAATTCACTTCTAACAATTGTTTGTCGCACTTTTGTGATTGTGTTAAATTGTGTTACGCATAATTTTCGGGTTGCCATCTCGAACACATGATATCAAATAACAAAACTTTGTTTCCACATCGATTGCATTATTTTCATGAATCATTTTGTTATAGATTGCTTTAAAATTTAACCAATTAGTTTCTTGACGAAATTTGTGGCAGCTTAATATTTCTGATTGAACTTCATCAAATTTCAAAATAATACCCTGTACACGCGACAGAATTGTTTTACATTCAATAATTGTATTAATGGAACCTTCAAGTACTTTATTATTATAAAACGTAATTTGCGATTTCAAACCACCGCGACGCTTCACTAATTTTTTAAATTCTTCGGTATCCATTATTAACTATTTAATACAAATAACAAACTAACGAAACTCAGTATATAATAATTTTAATGAAACTTTTGATCAACCGCACACTACCCATATACTATCAATTTACACAAACGTACATCCATATATGAGCACATAACCTTAAATTTTATGTTATATTTATATATATTGGCAAATCAAATTAATACCTGAATTCAAATTAATATCCGAATCTGGATATCGCCTTATTAACACTGAAATCCAAACAGCAATCAGGATGATCAGCTACAGCGTAAATTCTTCAATTGATGGTAGAAAATTCAATCTCGAAATTGTTCCGTTCCGCAGCATCCACCAACTATATCGATGTAAATTAATTGATTGGTTGAAGTTTATTATATAATTCCGGGTCGAATGACCAATGTTTGTTCTCCAATGAGAATATTATCCAATTGTTTCTATGCTCGAAATGTGATTGTTTCCACGTGGTAATTATACTTATTGGTCGATGACGTAGCAGAACTCGATTCTTTATCCTTTACTATTAACGAAGCCAGATCTGTATTGCAAATACATATAAACAAAAATAATGCCGAAGATATATAACCTCATAAATACAGCGAGGATATAGCGAGGAAATTATAAAGTTTAGAAGCAAACAAAAAATTGTCTAAAATCACGACTCAAATCGTCAATAGTACTTACTTTTATTTACAATTATTTATATTGATGATAATATACATTTTACGGAAAATTTAGTTTTTTTTAATAACTCTATTTATTAGCATAGAAAGATAAGTTTACCATAGATTTCTCATTTTTATAAATCGAAGATAAAAATGAGTTGAGTAAAAAACTTCTAATAATTCCAATGTCATGATTGTATTTGTGACTTTACATTGCTTATTTTTCAATGCTATTAGTTTTAAAAAATTTAATTTAAATTTTAAAATTATACCAGTTTTTTTGACATTATTATGAATACAACAAACAATTTTAAGAAAATCTTCCTAGTAAATTATAACACAGTAAATTAATTTATTTTTTGCTAGAGCACATCATACCTTTCGTTTAAGTTTTACACTTAATTAAAGCCTTTACGGGTGGTGAAATAAATCTATGTTGTTCGGCTACGAAGCAAACCGAGTCTATGCCAGTCCTTTAGGATAGCCACCATAACCCAATCTAACCTAAAATGTTAAAACTAAGAATTATTATTTAACAAAACTTTTAACTCGTTTTAAATCTGTGCATGGACGCATACTTACTCTATAAATACCCAGGTTTTAATATGTACTAGAGTTTAATAAAATTTTAATTTATCTAGTTCTCCCCCTATAGCCATCAAAACATTAGCTGGCGTGGCTGGTATTTTTACATTTAAATGAAGATCCTTATTTTCATTCCTTGCTGCATCTATAGCCATCTGTAGTGAAAAAACTGCAACAATTGCCATTGCAAACGCTGGTTCGCCAGCGGTTTTTGATCGTAAAACACCAAACTGATTAGGATTTTTTTGGCAAAGTCTAATACGAAAATCTATTGGAATATCTTTAGCGCCTGGAATTTTATAATTCCAGGTGTTATTTGTCAATAGTTTCCCATTTTTTGTATCAAAAATTAATTTTTCGAATAACCAATATCCAAGTCCCATTACAAATGCACCTTCAATTTGTCCTAAATCAATTGTTGGATTCATGCTTTCACCTGTCTCTTCGATAATATCTACTCTATGAATCAAATAATTTCCTGTTAAAATGTCAACTTCCACTTCACAACATGTAACACCGAGTACATCATATCCCAATGCATCGGTTTCCTTGAATACGTAACTTGCAGTTAGATCAACATTACGTTTAAATGCTTCTTTAGTTATATTACTCCATATTGCACCTATCATTTCATTTCGAATTGGCTTTAATCGTTCATTTAAAATTTCACAAGATTTTTTAACGGCAAAGCCGACTGATTCTGTTGTTATGCTTGCCCCGGTCAAACAACTATTGGGTGATGTAGTGGTATTCGATGATTTTATTTTAATCAAATCGATTGGTATTTCTAATATAAATGATGCGATTTGTATTAATTTTGTATTGATACCTTGTCCCATTTCAATTCCGCCGTGTGAAATAATAACACTTCCATCATTGTAAAAAATGGAAACGGTTGCTGGGAATTTTCCTATATAAAAGATTGGAAATGTCATAGGTATTATGGAAATCCCTTTTTTCTTAAAATAATTTTTTGCATTGAATGTAATAATATCAGCACGTCGTTTTATATATTTGGTAGCCTCAATAAACTTTTTAAACATTTGATAGATTGCAGAATTTTCACACATATTGGCTACCCTAATTTTCATTGGATCATCATTTAACTGACGGGCAATATGTTCTAAAATATACTCGATCATCGCAATTCCTTCAGCTGTACCTGGTGCACGACACCATGTGTTACTGGGTGTTTGCGTTCTTACGATATGGCCTAAAATTATAATAAGTTTGTTTAAAGCATGGTGGTTTAATTAGACTTTATATATATATATATATATATATATACAATAAATATCTATATACATATATATATATATATATATATATATATATATATATATATATATATATATATATATATATATATATATATATATATATATATATATATATATATATATATATATATATATATATATATATATATATATATATATATATATATATATATATATATATATATATATATATATATATATATATATATATGGACGACCTATTTTTGTATGGATGAAATCTTATCTCTTTTTTTCTATCGGGCTCAGGGCTAAATATTCGTTTCTATTAGAAATGACCTCATGTAAATTTTCTGGTTTATCGGACCACGTCAAATTGTGTTTTTGCAAAAAAAGTACTAAAACGACCCTTAGTGACGTTTTCTCCTCTCTTTCACTTCAGCTCAATCAAGTAATTCCGGTTTAATATTTTCTAAGTATTTTTGAGTATGCCGAAACCAATGAAATGATAAAAAGGTGGTTGATCTAGCAGAAAATTTGTTTTCGGGCTATTTCTTTCAAAAAAATTAAAACTTGTGAGTTCCGGTTAATTTTTAAAATAGTGCCTATCATGTTTGACTAAATTTCACAATTTGTGGGTATAGAGCAAAGCATTACAAAAGTGAAACATTGCACGTCAACATAACTAAAAAGTTAACAATTTTACAGTTGAAAAACACCCAAAAGGTCGTTTTGCCGTGCATACGTATCTGCGAAAACACAACTATTTTAGTGGAACACAACTATTTAAGCGTATTTCTGTGGAGATAAATAAAATGCAATTAAACACATGTACTCTTATTTTATGTATACGCCTACGTTTATGATATTACTTTCCGATGACTCATGATGAGTAATGCATTTGTTACGAAGGATGAAATTCTGTATAAAATCGGAACAGTTTAGTTTAAAAAATGACTATCCTTTTAGAAGTTGAACCAGCAACGTCTTTATTCGAACAATAAAATAAGTTTTATAAAATATTAATTGATTTGTGATATTGATTTTTAAGTTTGAAAATTTCATTAGTTTTCGAAGAAGTTTCTGAAATAGTTTTGGTGGTTAATAATCATGGAAAATAACGCACAGACCGGTTGGTTGATTGGTAAATTTTTTCACTTAGTATTTTTAATCTCATATCTGATATTTTTCGTTATATAATTTCATAGATGAATCTATTGAAAATGTACAAAAAGATAATCTTCCAACGAATCGAGACGCAATTAGACGATTCCTTAACAAACTGACAAATAATAAGTATTCAAGCTAGCACTGTTGCGGATGAGATAGCTACCATTTGGCAAAAGTTTGGTAGTTGTCATCAGGAAAAGAGAAATTTTATTAGAAAAATCATTAAATTACATGACACATATCGGAATCTCAAAAAAAATATTAGCAGAAAAAGTGAAACTGACACAAGTAAAAGAGAAGTTTTCTTACAAGATGCAAACTCTTCAACATTGGCATGGTCAAATATTGAAAAAACAGAAGATCCGTCAAAGTTGAGGTTCGTCGAGCAACAACGAAATATTAATGCTTTTAACATTCGTTCATTACGATCAAATGATGAAAGCAATTCCACATTGGCAATAAATTATCCTCGACCTTCAACAAGTAGATCTCAATAAACAGAATCAATCTCAATAAAGAATATAGTAGGTGCGTTGGATCGATCGAAAATAAGCAATTCAGGAGCTGCTCTTCTAATCGCCACCAGTGCAAATGCACTAGGACATGATTTAGAATCAATTGCAGTTTCCAAAGAGACCATACGTCGCCACCGACAACGGCTGAGGAAAGAAATCAGTGATAAAATATTTAAGTTTTTCAGTTCTGGTTCTATTCTAACGAAAAATGTTAGAATATATAACAGAGAAAACAATAATTGACCGACTGTGCGTTATAGTATCCGGTTATGGGGGGGCAGACACGAATATTGAAGACTGGAATATAACAGACAATATTAAAGGATTGTCGTTTGATACAACGACAAGCAACGTTGATAAGTTAATTGGAGCCTGCAAACTTCTTTAAAAAAGATTTGGCATAAATTTATTGAGGTTTGCTTGCAGACATCATATATATGAATTAATTGTATCTGCTGCTTTTAGTAGCTTGTATCAAGTGGGGCCGATATTCAGCTTTTTCAGAGATTTAAAAGGCAATGGAATTCATTTAACCATACCCAAATAAGCTCCGGTTAGCTGACGCAAATGTTCAAGCAATCTTCAGTTCACCCAGGGTTGCCAAAATTTAAAGTCATAAGCCCCGTAGACTTAGTTCAGAAACCCCAGAAAATTGTTCGTAGACCCCTGAAAATCAAAATTGGACAAAATATATACAAAGATATAATTTTTCTAAGCTTCTAAACTTCATTTAATATTCTTTTTGGTCGAACCAACATTCTGAATCTGAATATTTTTAAAAATAAACACGAGAAAGTTATAAAAATACCATAACAATTGTTCTTAATTTATAAAGTTATATTTCTCTTCATTTTGCGATGATTCTAAAATTTTTTTTTTGTTCGGGTGCTTATAAATAACTCAAAAATTGCTCGCAGTTCATAACATAATTTATTCAAAGACATAATTCTGCCTCGGCGAGTTCAACTCTCATTTTATTTCGATCGTCCCTCCATGTTGGTCCCATCAATCAAAATACCCGCTCCACAAAACATTTTTAATTTAATTAAACTATCGGTGGATTTGAAAATATTGACCCACAACTGTTCGGCAGTAAAAGAATCAATATTTTCCAAATTTTAGCGAAGTTTATTTACGGTAATTGCTTCATCATATATAACATAATTATCTAAATTTAAATTTAATCGATCGGAAACTTCTAAAACGGCTTCCAAATTCAAGTATCCATTTTTATATTGAGATTAGATAGAATTTTAAATGGGTTGCCCGCGTTGCGGCATCAATGAACTTATTTTGTTCTCGAGTATTAAGATTTAATAAAGCAGTTTTAACTTTGCTGCCAAAAAAATTATCCCGATTTCTGCATTCCAGTTGATTCTTTAGAAAACTCATAATAGAATGTAACTCTGTTACTGTAATTGATTCCCCTTGTAATATTCAAAGTGATCGATACGTAAAACTCAAAAAATGCGAAATGAAATATAAATACATCTCTGGAATAGTTGTTGAAGTCATATCATCTTCCATTTCATCTTGTTGAGATTTAATAATCTCTTCGAATTGCTGCAAGAATACCGTTTAATTGCAGGCCAGCAAGTTAAAATTCGGGCTACTGCCTTAGACAAGCTAGGTAGGTACATTGTTCAACATTATCGAATATTCTAAATTAAAAAAGTTGAAACATTCTTTTAATTCTCGTACACTAACGTTGTGCTTGAAGCAAATTCCGAATCAATTTTATTGACCAATGTTTCGCAATCACACGGTAATTTTTTACAGGCAACTTTAGCTGCATTGTATTACATATTTTATTTTATAATAAAAGGATTTTTTTGCACAACTTTTGGTAGACAGAATTTGATTTTCCATAATTAACGGGTGCATTGTCACCTACAAATGACGACACATTTTCTATTTTCAAGTATGTTTTTTTAAGGCAGTCTAAAATGTCATTATAAATTGAAGCAGAGTCTTCATAATCAGAAGAATAAAAATCTAATATTTTGTGTTTAATTCCTCTTCTAGAATAAAATAAATTATGATAAAAGGGAATAATTTTACGTTTTTGTTATTCGAAGCATCAGATGAAATGGAGAAGAAAACCGGATTTTTGGAATCTAAAACTTCATTTAGTACCAATTCAATAGATTTCAGAGCAGAAATCATTAAATATTTTGCAGTTGAGCTTAATACTACAATCAATACTGTTATAACTATGCTGAAGTCTTACTGCATGACAAACTGATGCTAGTTCGGCAATTGTGGCTTTTAAATTGGTATTGTTATAATTTGAAGAGGTTGTTGAGGCAACAAAATTTGTCAATAGCCGACTCTCGTTTTAAGCAACAACAACCCTTTGATGAAACGGTTAAAATTAATAATTATGGGGATATAATTTATAAAGGAAACTGGAAAATAGTAAAAAAATAGTTAACCCCTGAAAATAAAGATCAGATCCACAGCCCCAGAAAGTGTATTCAAACCCCAGAATCTGCGGGTCAAATGTATAGGGTTGGCAACCCCACCAGAGACAGAGAATATTATTACATTTATTAATGATCAACTTGAAAAAATGCATAATGGGCGAGATAATTATAAAGATTTATGTTTATCACTTTTAATTCTTGGAGAACCACTTACATATTTTCACTATTAGATCACTACAAAGGCTGCTCTTGGCTGCTATGCAACAGAAAAGCTAGTAAAAATATCAAATATAAAAGTCTTGTTAATTACATATGAACTGTGTTTCTATTTTAAATGTTTTCCGTGGCCTTTAGCCAAAATTTCATCTTTTAAAAATATGGAACCTAACTTCTCTGTGACAAGCTATATATCTTAGAATCATTATTAAGGCATTAATTAATTTTCAAGGATAGTAGTAGTAACATTTCTTTATCTATTTAAGTTTCTCTTTAGTTTTTTATTAATAAACTCTAACCATTGATTTAACAAGTGGCAAACAATTATTTGAAATTTCTCCCTTTCGGTCGTTTAAGGGCTATAAAATTTTCAGTTATGATGACGTGCAATACCTCATATTTTTCGTGTTTTATGCTCTATAACCACAAATAGTGAAAAGTCTAATAAAACAGCAGCCACTATTTTAAAAATTCGCTGAAACTTCTGAGCTACAATTTTTTTGCGAAAAACAACCCGAAAATTAATTTTCTACTATACCAACCATCTGTTTTTATTATTTCATTGAATTCGGCATACTCAAAAATACTAGCTGAAGTGAAAGGGAGGAAAAAACGTCACTAAAGGTCGTTTTAGTGTTTTTTTTGCAAAAAACCAATTTGAGCGACCCCAAAACGTGGTCCGATAGACCTGAAAATTTGCATGAGGTGATTTCAAAAAGAAACAAATACTTTTAACCCTGAGCTCGGTAGAAAATCAGACACGAGGAAAAATAGGTCGCCCTAATATATATATATAAATATATATATATATATATATATATATATATATATATATATATATATATATATATATATATATATATATATATATATATATATATATATATAAATATATATATATATATATATATATATATAAATATATATATATATATATATATATGACGAGCAATGTCTCATTTTTTTCGTAATTCTTTGCTCTATAGCCACAAATAGTGAAATTTAGGTGAACATGATAGACAATATTTTAAAAATTAGGCGGAACTCACAAGTTTTAATGTGTTTGAAAGAAACAGCCCGAAAACAAATTTTCTAGTAGGTCAACCACCTTTTTTATCATTTCGTTGGATTCGGCATGCTCAAAAATACTTAGAAAATATTAAACCGGAATTACTTGATTGAGCTGAAGTGAAAGAGAGGAGAAAACGTCACTACACATTTTAGTGTTTTTTTTGCAAAATGCATGAGGTCATTTCTAATAGAAACGAATATTTTTAGCCCCGAGCCTGATAGAAAAAAAGAGATTTGATTTCTTCCATACAAAAATGGGTCTCCCTATATATATAGTGGTATGGTGTGAAAAAAAAACAATTACGCTGCATTAAATCAGTTAATTCCTAAAATACGCAGAAAATTAAATTCAGCTGAAATATATTATAGTATTCTGTTTCATGACATCATAAAAAAATATCGTTGAGTTAGTATTAGCGAGACACCCGCGATTATAATTTTCCATAGTAAAAAAAATAGATTACATGGAATTTTTTGCCAGGCAAGTTTGCTTATATATCCTTAAATACTTAAGTTTTTCTTATGATTTTTCAATGACATAATCATAATTTACGCAAGTACAGTTTCAGATTATTTTTAATCCAAAATTTAAAAACTTTTATTTCATAATTTCACTTTTTTAAAAAAGTAAGTGATGAAAAAAAGTTTACCTTATTTATCTGATATTTTTTATTATGTTTTTCATTTTATTTGGTTTGATTTGTTGCTGAGTTTTGGTTTGCGCAGCGGTAGTCACGTGAACCAATTAGTTCTCTATTTCGTTTTTTATAGAAATAAAATAAAAGAAAAAAACGTAAACACAGGCAAGAAGTACTTACAATTTTAAAGTAGCATGCGAACAGACAAAACGCATACTGTGTGAAAAAGTGATGACACGGCCATACTTATACGTACTGGTACGTACCAACTATCAACTTCTATGTGTATGCGGTCATGTCGCAATAGTATATGGAGTTTGTATATATGCAGGCCTTTAAAACGTAAACATTAAAAAGGCTTACTCAAATGCTATGGACATTTTTGTCGATTAAGTTTTGTTGTAACCTTATTTATTATTTATTAAAATGGTAAATAGTGAATTAATAAATAATTAAATTATTTGTTGTAGTGTTTTAGTGAAAGTAACTTTGGGAAAACTATTGTGAAAATATTTCGGAACTATTTCAGTGGTGTAAGTATTACGGTAGTGGTGTAAGTTTGTGAGGAATTATTATCGGTATTTTCGGGAATATTCCGGTTGTACTCACAATCCAGTGATACGAGCCACATTTGACAAGGCAAATTCATAACAATATGTTACGGTACTATTATTCATTTTCTTTTTTCTCCTTTAAATTGTTTTGTATATTTCAAAACTCCAGAGAATGGAGAAAATGTGTCATTATGCAAATGAAAATGTAGAATATTTTTTTTACAGAAACAATATTGTTGATAAGTTACATGTTTTTGAAGCACTAGAATTAAAATTATTATAATTATATAGAAGAATTATAATTATATATTGTACAATTATAATTACTCCTATATATATAACACAATTTACTGAAATTGTTAATAATAAAATAATATTAATAACAACGACATGATCTAAACTATCCTGGAGGTACTCTACACGTTCGTACATACGTATTTGGTAATTGTTAGCAAGTTATCCTGAAGTTACTCAGTTACTCAATGCCTATTTATTAATTATTTAATTGAAACTTACCTTTTATAGTCCAATTGACCATGTCATAACCATTTTTCATAGCAGGCGTCGTAAGAGTTGTTGGATTTTCATTCAATGAGGAACCCAAATCTTGAAAATATGCATTATCTAATTTCCATATTTTTCCATTCTCATCAAACTTCACATCATAATCTGACTGACAAGAGTACCTCTTACCAATTACAATCATATTTGATTCAATAGTCATTACAAATCTTACTGGGCGTTTTGATAAAAATGTTGCTAACGCACAAGCACATGCTATATGGGTGGCTCGAGATATTTTACCACCAAAACCACCACCTATTCGGCGCACATCGACATTTACCGAGCTTTGGGATATGTTCAAACATTCTGCGACAGCAATTTGAGTTAAATCCAGCCATTGTGAAGCTGAATGAACATTTAGTTCATCATCGATTAGATAAGTAACACATGTTTGTGGTTCCATTGAATGATGAAATTGGCCATAGATCCTTGTTTGCCCTTTAATGGATTTTAGTATAGATTCATCAATTATTTCAGTTTCACTAGTAAATGCATCAATTTCGGAAATTCGATCGGTCTGCTTTTCTCTTAAAACGTCGTCTACATTAATATATAATTTATTATTTGTGTTATGATCAGTGTACTTAATTGTTACTAAACTTGCTGCTGTGTTAGCAAGATCTAATGTTTCAGCTATAATAATTCCAATAGGCTGGCCATAATATTCAACTTTCTCACTACAAAATATTTTTTCATCCTCTATAATTGTGAACAGTCCCGGAGTCGTAAATGAATTTTTCCCTGGGATGTCGGCCGCGGTATAAAATGCAACAACTCCTGATAAATTAAGTGCTGGTTTTACGTCAATACTCAATATATTTTCATTAATTTGCGTAGCAATCACAAAGGCGCCCCACAATTGATCTGGTAAATTTGGAATATCATTGGAATAAACAAGTTCTCCAGATGATTGCATTAAGCCCTCTAACTTTTTTATTGGTTTTGTAAGTGGCCAATATTTCTCGTATGTATCATAAGTTTGTTTTCCAGACGATTCAGTCCTATCTAGTAAATATTTTCCGCTGTTATATTTTGAATAATTACCATTGCCAGGAAAAATACTTAATAAAAATTTATATAGCAAATTTGTTGCTAAAGATTTTCGATACAATGGTGGTTCATTTCTTAAATCAAAATTAGGAACTATTTCATCTGATACAATTTTTAAAATTAATTCCAGGACCTCATTTTTAAACAAATTATCCAAACATTTAACATTTTGAACTAAATATTGTTCGGTGAAACGAGCATGATGAAATTGTTTATTTATGCCACCGTAGCAAATTCGTGCGTTCCATAATCTTTTCGTTATTTCATCGAATTGCAATAAAAATCCGCAATTTACGTAGGCATGCATATTTTGTGATTTTCCCATAATTTTATAACTTCTAAACTGGCAACATTCAGATTTTAATTGCGGTATAATAATTTTAAGAATCACTTTACAGTGCATATTCAGCTTTAGAAACTCCACCATTGAAATAAGTATTTGATTATGTTGCGAATCGATGATTTCCAACAGGGCATCAATAGTATCGAACAGTACAAACAAGTCGGAAGGAAATTCATTATGCTGGTGTTTCATCATTAAATTACCAGCAATTGTACCGACGTTGCGCACTTGCACGGTGGCAACTAGATCTAGATGTTGATTCAGTTGTAATAAATATTTAAAATTTTCATTTTTATTACCAACTGTTGCAAATATCTCAACTACTTCAGTTATGGTCAAGTTTGCTCCGATTTCAATGGAATCGGTTAGGAATTTATAAGTTGTCAGCTCGCTTATGAAGTTAGTATCGATAAAAATTGTATAATGTGAACTCTTGTACAAGCTTTGCGCTGTATGCCCCGAAACCAATATATAATTTTCGATATCAGATTTGAGTAGATCCATTAGTTGCTTAATATTTGTCGGTTGATACCATTTCTGTTCATCCCCATTCTGACTAATAGTAATATGCCGATCCGAATTACAACTTTGGGTGATTACTTTGTTATTACACACAGTGATATCTTCTATATCCTTGCAATGTGTGACCAACTTTGGATCGGCATCAACACAAAATGATTTACATGCATCTAGAATAGATCGATAACCAGTGCATCGGCATAAATTTCCTCCAAATGAATTTTCCATTTCACGAATCGTAACGCGATTATCTTTTGATTCCATCAAACCATGCAGGTTCATTACCATACCTGGTGTACAATATCCGCATTGAGTTCCATTGTACACTGCCAACATTTGTTGATACTTAGAGTAACCTGTTTTGCTGTTACCGATACCTTCAATAGTTAAAATCTTTTTTCCGTGGCATAGTTGAATGGGGAAAGTGCACTGTAAAACAAAATGAAATTTTTAATTAGTACGAGTACCTTTTAAACGATTTAAAATGTTCATTATCATGTATTATCATGTCAGTATCATTATCATCATAGTTGATGTAAGTACGTGTAATCCTTAATTACGTGTATGTCGTGAACAAGGTTCAAAAACCCAGTACCAATTATCCGGGCCATCTACTACTTCAGCAAATATTGTTGAAGTAGAGTAGTTTGTTGTTTTTCAACAAATATAAGTGTTGGAAACAATGATATTTTGGTATAATGGATCATGCTAATGACGAAACGGAAACAATAAATTTCGCAATCAGTTGTCCAAACGAATATGGCACATTATATAACTGTAATGTCGTATGGAAAACGCCTCAATTATACTTAAGAGAAGTGGAGAGTTTTACATCATTCAAATTGTTGACATTGTTGAAAAACTAATTAATAATTTTATACGTACAGATTAAATAGTTCAAGAGCTATATAAAAGATGTGATAAAAGGAATCGAGCCCTCTGTTTCTCCGAAAGAGATAAGTGACGAGTTACCAAGGCGCAATGATAATATTAATATAAATAATCTCAAGAAAGCCCTCAAACAATGTTTAAAATAAAACTGGAGCCTTAAGCAAAAGAAAAAAGAAAGATAAAAGCGCAATCTACAACTTAAGCATCTGTTGTAAAGAAAAATGATTGTATTTATGTATTGCAAACAATTCAAAGCCAAGTACGTATATTCTTAAATACCCGACCTAATTGGGCTCAATTCAAGTCTACAGTAAAATGACAGTTTTCATTGAGCATCCTACTTAAGGCAAAATATGAAAATGATGCAGCAAAATGCCACCTGAGTGGAGTATTAGCTCAGTTACCAATATCATCGAAATACATGCAGAAAATCCACATGCAAGTATTACGTTTGATTGTTCCAACTTCGAATTATGTCACAGTTTCCACATTTGCAGATGCTGCAATATTACTAGCTATGTATACGAAAGCCCCAAAATAGCATCGAGCAATTTTCAAGAACACCTAGAGACGAAATATAAATGTCTCTAACTAAAAGGAGGTCAACAAGCATAAATCAGCACATACCCGCAAACAAACCTGTTCTCTAGGGAAACTAAATAATTTGAATGTACGACAACGTCACAACACATTAAATAACTTGGTTTACATTTAGACAGAAGAAAGAACAAAATTTAAACAAATCAACTTCAAATGTGCTAAAATCTAAATCGGAAAACATTCTCAACCCTATAAACTAGTTTTGAATTATAGAAAATATGGTACCTCAACGTCGACATTGAAGTAGTACAACAGCACAGTAAAAAAATACAATGCTAACCTAGAATAAATACCAACGCTAATAGGGAAATATTATGGGCGTTAGATACCCGCCCCTCAAAACTAAACATTCTTTGGATGTAGTGTACTAATTGTAGTAAAAATCAACCATCTTAGTCTATATTTGCCGTGTTTCATGACGGCCATGAAATCCGGATCAGTTCAAATTTTATATGGAAAACCTGATCCAAAATTTGTTTTAGATCTCAAATTTTGATTTGAAATCTAGTAAGCGCCATTGTCTTGTTTCATGAAACATGAACTGAACTGGATCAGATCAAGCATCATGAAACACAGATATTACTACAACTTCTTAAGACTAAACCTGTGCTATTTTTACGTAGACTAAGTCTTAAGAAGTGTTATTTAATAACTATTTCATTTTACTGGATTGAAACTTAACATAGTTTTATTATAATTTTATTAGTGAAACCCCGACGTTTCGATGGTATATTCGTCATTCTCAAGGAACACAACAGTTTATGAAAATTTGACAAACAATTTTACAAAATTATGGAAACTTGATTTGAAACGAAAATTTACTTTAAAATTCTTGAGCTTGATTCAAAATCGAAAAATATAGTTCAAATTCTACAAAGAAATATCGAAACCTCAAAACAAATTTAGAATTTTGACTTGAATTCAATGATATTTGAATTTTACGACCATAAAAAACGCAGTAGAATTTAAAAATTAAATTAAAACTGTAATTCAACCTATTGGGGGACATATTAGTATCTTTGGACGTAAAACTGTTTTACCACATTAATCACTAAAGAGGATTTAATCACTAAAAATTATCGCAGCGAGAACTGTTTACCAACGTAGACCTCTCTTTAGTTTTTGTTCATGACTAAACATGGTTTTCACTTTTTGTGTGCTTCTATCACTTTTATTTAAATTTATACACTTTTATTTAAATAAAAAACTAGTTTTATTTTTTAATTTTTTTAAAATATTTATTAAGTTTTCCTTATAGTGATAATTTTTAGTGGTTAAGTCCTTTTTAGTGATTAATTTGGTAAAACAGATTTACCGAAAAAAATCAAGAAGCCTTAAAATCTGCTTGAAGATGTTTTAAGTGTTTGGTTCTCCAATGGGTCTCCAGTAAGTCCAACCAGAAGCGTTGAAAGCATCTTGCAATGAACCTACTTACTTCTACAGATTTGTTGACGGTATTATTACGGCAGTACCAATTTCGGAAGTGGACATTTTTTTTGGATCCATTTAACAATTTTACTCTGCGGATAAATTTTACAAGTGAAATTAAAATTGATAATTGTTTAGCTTTTCTTGATGTTGAAGTGATACGTAATGAAAATGAAAGTTTAAGTACCGGCACCATAACGTGGTCTGGCCGTTATTCGTGGAAGAACTTTTGAGATAGTCCATGTTCCATTTCATTCTAAAAATTTCAAAATCGTAACAGATGCGAAAAATGCTTATCCGGGAAATGCTTATCACTAGGAATATTAGAAAGGCTATTGATAAAAATAATATTTTGGAATTTAATTTAGATTTAAAATTTAGCAGTTGAAACGAACCGTAAACGTTTTATTTCGATTCCATACGAAAATTATATTTGAACAAATTAAAGTTATGTTTCAAAATTATGAAACACAACTCGTTGGCAGATCATTTAAAAGTTTAGACATGATTTTATTTACCAAATTAAAAAATGAAATTCCAAAACCGTTGCAATCAAATTTAACATATTTCACGTCGGTCAATAAGTTACTAAAAAAACATATTTTGCAAAATTCGACTTTATTCATCAACATTCTTTCCAATGCTTCTCTAACATATCGATGCCTTTTTTGTAGAACTATTTATGTTTGGCCTCAAAATATTCTTCACAGGTGAATACGATGGATATGGAAGCAATTCTTGCTTGAACATGTGCAATTTTGTCATTGTAGCCAACAACTTCTGACGCGATGCATTGTTGGTGAAGGGTCACCTTTTTCTTTCGCATTTTTGCAACTTCTTCCTCTAAACGCACCAATAACGCCATGTAATATTCGCTGTTGATTGTCTTTCCTTTCTCAAGGCGGTCGACGAATAAAATACCTTGGGCATCCAAAAATACAGGGTGATTTTTTTAATAAATATCCAACTTTTTTCTCGGAAACGGTGCAAAATAGAAGTAATTACTCATAATGAAAATTGTTCGGTGTCTAGTGGGACGTTTACTGGTGATCTTGAATAACCTTGAAACTCTAGTTTGACAGATATTGACGAAAGCAAGTTTTTTTATACTTATATCCCTTACCTTTGACAGGGTTCTTTGCTGGAATAGTCTTTCATTCGAGGAAAAAGTTCTAAGTTGTACTGTTTACACAGCACTGGTGGGTGTAAAGGACCATGGTCGACCACCCGTTAACAGATTAAATTATCCCACTAGAGGTTCTGGAATGGTCGATTACGCTGACTAGGACTCAGGAGCAGATGGGGTGGGGAATCCAGAACATAGAGGGATCTGTGCTGATCGTAACAGGAAGATGGGAAATAGCTAAAGACTACACAATTTACCTAATTTGATGCATCTCATTTGTAGGTGGTAAATTGCTTGGTTGAATTACAGGACCGAACATAGGGTTTTGAATATTCTGGGCTTGTGCTTTTATAAGTGGCTCCTGCGATGGTTCTTTTGCCTTACGCTTTAAATCACGACACTGTTTACTTTGTGATAATACCTGTTCGGACAATTGACGGATTTAGTACATCATACAAGCCATTTCGGATGATTGATCAGCACAATGTGCATCCATAGAGGTTCCCGGTAAAGGAGGTAGTTTAAGATTATCATCAACGTTCTGAATCTCGCCGATATGTACTGAGCTGGCTGTATCAATGGATTCATCCAGCTTATCCAGGACATTTAAAAAGTTTTGCAGTGTGCCTGTTAATATTTCACAGGGTTGTAGATCATTTTTGGCTTGCCCGGCGTACGTTGCAGAACTAATAGCTCGTCTTAGCCGGCTTGCTACATGAAGAAGTCTAGACTCGATTGTACGAGCAGACGGTACTTGTTGGTCGGTTTCTAAATTACGGATGCTATTAATTTCCTGCTTTAGCGTCTCTAGTTTAAGACAACATTTATTAATTTCCAAGTCAGGTCGTTTACTTGCGCTTTCGTGCATCTTACGGGGTGTTTTTCCCCCCTTCTTCTGCAATTACTTGGTTTTGTAATGTTTGTATTGCAGAATCCTCATCGACTGAAATCTGGCGTACTTCGCATTCGATTTCGAATTCGCCTCGGTTTAACAACAACACATTTATTTTGAAAATATTTAAACTTCGCAAAAACAACAAAGAAAAAACTAAGATAAGGAAAATACGATGTTTGTACGTAGAAATAATTTGTAATTGAAAACGTGTACGATCTCAACAAAAAAAATTATTGTAAGATTGATTATTTAAATTATAATGTCGAATTCGAATAAAAATATATTTAAAAAAAATTCCAAATTGTTGATGAGAATTGGTGTACGACTACGATATGGTATGTTGATTGATAATTGAATGACTATATAATGCAGATTTCAATTTATCTTAAATTCACTTAGACGAAAAAAGAATATTAGTAATAATAGAGATTGATATTGTGACTTGCCAAAAATGATACAATTTATTAATTGGGAAATTATTAAATTAGAAGAACAATATGTTAATAAAAAAAATGAGCTTTCCTGGATTAATTGATCACAGAAAAGAAAATCAAAAAATTTTTAAAATTAGAACGCCAAAAGTATAAAAAAATAGATATATAACTTAATATATAATAACTTAATCTTACAAAATATGCATTATTAATACTCAAAAAAAAAATTAGAGGCAATAAAACATCTGCACCCTAATGACGGCCAAGAACGGTAGGCGTAAAATAAAATAATTGCTTCGCCAATTTTTTGCGCATCAGTTGCTGGGTTGTACCGGTGTAATAAAAACAAAAGGCGGTCAAAAAAAAAAAAAAATAAAAAATTGGTGTTTAATTTATACCATTACTTTAACTCCAATCAACGTATTTTGAATATTTTGGCATTTTTCGGGGGTTTTCCCCTAAATTGCAGGTAAATTTTTTTTTCAAAAAATTACGTCATACATGTATTTAAAATGAAACAATAAGCGAATTGCTTTCAAAAGTTTTGTACTTTTAGCAAAAAAAGACTCCAATTTGCAATAAAATATGTTTGCCCTATTTTTTCCCAGCACTTACATATAACGATAATTTGCAAAAACCCCCCCAAAAATATATAAATATAATAAAGTATATATGTATGTATATTATAAAACTAAAATTACTTATAATTATATATTATGATAATATTTGTTTGTAATTTCACTCCAAAAAGATTCACAATCAAAGAAGAGGATGCAACTAAGATGAGTACACATGTGGTTGTTGTAAATATTATACATTTTAGATCATGTAGCTTCAGCTGGTATAAGGAAAAGAAATAGGAAAATATGAACTGCTTTAGTATGGTTATCCAAAATTATAAATTTACGTCTACAGCATTTGCCGAAGGTAAAGAAAGTACAACAACTTATAGTTAACTAGAGAAATTTAACAAAAATGATATCAAACCGATTTGGGATATCGAAATTATGCTAAATTGTCAAAAATAAATATAAGGTGAAACGAATGAAGCTAAGATATCTCGAAATCTCTGCTAAAATTCATTGAAAAAAAAAATTAAATATGAAAAGGGAAAAATGATGAAATTTAAAATTAACAACATATGGACGGATTACTCAATTTAAACTATACCGAGTAACACACTGAAGTCTTGAAGTCGGAAGCAGTACGGGTTCAGTATCAGTACCAATTGGGAAATCAGTCGGATGTCAACTTGCAGCTTCAATTCATTCAAACGCGGAATTCAAACAGCGAAAATTCCAGAATCAACAAAAAAAAAATATTTGAATGAACCGAATAGTATATAAAAAACATATATAAGAATGGATTATAAACGGAAAGGGATAAAGAAAGAATGAAAGGGGTAGCCGAATATTTGGGCGCCACTGTAACGAGCTTGTACTGTTTACACAGCACTGGTGGTTGTAAAGCACTAAAAAGGACCATGGTCCACCACCCGTTAACAGATTAAATTATCCCACTAGAGGTTCTGGAACGGTCGATTACGCTGACTAGGACTCAGGAGCAGATGGGGTGGGGAATCCAGAACATAGAGGGATCTATGCTGACCGTAAAAGGAAGATGGGAACCAGCTAAAGACTACACAGTTTACCTACCCTGTATACTCACCTCAGTAACATCCTCATCTCAATCACCACTTTATTTCATCTTTTTGGATCTGAACAACACGAGAAAACGACAAACGAGAACAAACAAAATACCGGCATCACGCATCAAGAAAACACGGAAATTCTAAAATAAATTTATGACTTCATATATGTACATATATTGAAAAACGCAAATTAAATGGTTTAACAAATGGTTGACAAAATATAAAAATATAAATGGTTTTCTGTTAGCTAACCCTATCTAAGAAGTTTTAACTTTAGATTAAGATTTTATATTTCTTTACTATACCCTCCGAACTTTTAAGCAAAAAAAACAAATTATAAAGTTAAAGAAACGTGAAATAGTTGGAGATATACTATAATAGAGAAATATAAATTTGTATATAGTATATATAATATAATATAATATAATTGTATATAGAAATAAAAATGGTACTTAAATAAGGTATCAATTATGAGTTTGTTATATTAATTAATCCAGATGTATGTTGATTGATGAAAGTTGTTGTTGGTATAGCCTGTACATAACGTTCGTTGTTTATTATTATGTAATTGGGATTTTAGTAAAAATTTTAAATTTCGACTTGATTATTTTATTAATTTATGGTTTTATGATTATCTCAATTATTATTATTATTATTATTATAAATAACTTGAATTTATTTCTTTTAGATAGTAAGGTGTATAATTATGAAAACACTAATGTTCATATACACCCATCTACAATACTTATTATGAGACTAGTATTAGATGTATTATTATAACGGTTATCACCTTTGAGTTCATTAGGTAGGTGCATAGTTGTCACCGTTACACTTAAAATCACTTAAAGATTATCAGTCAAGATATTATTTCACTTATTATTATTATTGTTAATGTTATTAGTATTATTATGTAGATATTATTATGATGATCGGGTACTTTTAAGTTTTTTAGATTTATTCCACGGAACCACTTATTATAAAAGAAAAATAACCGTTTATAAATATTTTTTTTGTAATTGTTTACGCAAATCACTCCACTCACTTAATTATTGTACATACAATAATTATATAAACATTGTAACTAATGTGTTTTTTGTACTTATTAATATGATATACTTATATCTAGCAAAAACTTAGGATTACACTACATTTTTTGCTACATTACATTTTATATACTAGTACATAATACGTATTTCTCATCCCACGATTTTTGTCATCCCATACTTTTTCATTATCTCTCCCATACTTTTTGTTTTTACTCATATAGGGTTTTCCAATAGGAATGATATGATTTTTAAGTGACGTTTCGGCCATTTGTAATATTTCATGATCTGTCATTTTTTGTTTCATTGTATTCAGTAATGTTTAAAATTTCATCATGGTGAGATATACTCGTACGCAAGAACAACGTTTACAAATTGCAATTACAAACGATAACGATTTTTTTAAGAAAATCATCTTCTCCGATGAGGCTCACTTTCATCTGAGTGGTGCGGTAAATAAACAAAAATGTCGATTCTGGTGCGAAGAAAATCCACAAATTATTCATGAAAAACCATTACATTCACCTATATTGATAGTTTGGTGTGGTTTTTGGTCTGGTGGAATCATCGGTCCGTATTTTTTTCGAAATGAAGCTGGTAAGACCGTTACTGTCAATGGAGATCGGTATAGATCGATGATAACCAATTTTTATGGCCGAAATTGGAAGAAGTTGATCTTGATAACATTTGGTTTCAACAAGAGATACGTGCCACACAGCAAGTGCAACAATTGAATTATTGCGAGAAAAGTTTGGATCCAATCACTCTTATTGGAAAACCCTATAGTAATATTTTATTTTATAGTTGAATTTTTCTACATGAACTTGGAAGAAACAAATTGTACTGTTAAAATCTAAAGAGGGTCGACCGTATATAGGATATCGATTAATCGATATTATTAATCGATCAAACAACACAGTATCGTAGCCAACATTTAGGAGTTAGTATTTTACATCGAATTTCACAAATTCATAAAAACTTGGAACGAGGCCATTCGGAATCGTTACAGCGTTTTAAAAACTAACTCAAATTTTAAATTGATTTTTAATGAATGATTATTTTGTAGTTTCTTTATTTTATTGTTATAGTTTAAGTATTTTTATAATTTTTATTTAGTTTTGTTTATATAATCTATATTTGAAAAGCTTTTAGTGCCGTTTCCTTGAATTTATGGGATCGTTGGAGTTCTACATGATATCAATATCTATTGATTTTTATCCAAATTACTTCAAATCTAACTAACATGCTAATTCTCGACTGATAAACTATCTTTTTCTGACGGTGAACCACCTGGTGGAAGAGTAGTAGATCAGTTTAATTTTACTTGCTCTATTATGGTGAAAGACAAATTGCGAAATGTTATTTATTTTTCACGTATCTGAAATCAGAAAATACATAATTTAATTCAAAATATGAAATTTTGATATTGCATTTACAACAAAAATAACCGAATATTTCTCTTTTGGGTAGAACCCAGCTGTATAATCTAAAATTTCTCGTTTAAACGAAAGCCGCTCAATTTCCGTTTCTGTTGGTGGTACAAATAAGTTTTGAGGTTTTTTTTTATAACTTCGAAGCTTTATTCAGAGAAATTGGTACAATGTATTTTACGAGTATTCAAAGTATTATCCATCGTTAGTTACGACTTCTAATCTTTCAGGCAGCATACGGATTTTGCGTCGAAAAAATTCCTCGTGTTTTAAGGTTGACATGGTTAGTCCACAAAAATATGTTGTTTGCTTTCTATTTAACAACTTTTCTATAATCTACTCACATATAAAGATTATGCTCTCCAATATTTTATTAATAGATATACATATGTAGTAAATGGACTAATGGCACAACTAAGGGAAACACATATGTTCAGTTTTATTTTTTATCTTATCTCAGAAGTGGCAACGCAATTAAATCAAATGAATCGCTTAACAACGAAAATTAATCAAATACAATATTATATGCACTCGAATGATTGTAATATGTATACATTTTATAATTTCAAGTGTGAGATTATTATGTGCCCATTTTGTGATATTTTTAAGTGTTTGGTTGCAATATAAGAAAACGAATATTAGTGTTTTAACGAAATTTTCAATTCAGGTTTAAAATTTCGTACGTACAGCATGGAAAATAAAGTACTTTCTTTGTCGTACCCAAACAATTTAATTGTAAATTACTCGACTTATTGTAATTTTTGAACTTCCTTACGATACGCATGGACATTTATATTTAAATACATATAGTATATATACAATAAAGCTTGCCCGTTTTATTTCAATTTAACTAGTATTTCTACTTCATCATCTTATACAAAGTGCTGTGGATTACAAACTGAGGATTACAATCTCTCAAATATTAGTTGGACATATGATGAAGACACGAAAGGGGTTATGCCTGTAAATTTGAGTCAAATCTGCGAGATACAAAATGGACTAGCCCGAACCTTGGACCTAATAGCTACAATGATTGTGAACCAACTCTTTTGAAACAGAAAAATCATCAAAGCTGTTCATTATTAATGATATTCACCACAAAAAAATTGAATATTGCAAAACAATGTGAATAACAGGTTTCAATATTACTAAAGCCTGAAACCCTATTACAACTTCAGAAAAGCCAATTATTTGAATTACAACGATACTTACTTACAACAATATTTTGAACAAATAAACGGAATGGCGAGTTTAAGCGTAAAGACATTGATGTAAACGTGAAAAATATGTACACACATTTATTCAAAGGCCTTGATTTATTCATGCTCATGTCTATGAACAAAACGAACTATTATTCTCCATGGTATGATGACAAACTTATCCTCCATGGTATAATAACAAAGTTATTAAAGAAAATCTCAAAATATGGAAGGAGGAACAGTAAACCAGGAGAGTAAACAGAAATTTACTCTGTGTAGTTATAATTTTAAATCCTATTTTGAACTGAAATACAAAAGCTATATTCGCACCTAAAGAATAAAATTAAAGGAGATACGAAACAAATTTTGAAGCTTTGAAGCTTTTTTAAAACCAAATGCGGAATTGATGACTACCCAGTCTGGATCAGATTTAAAAATCATAACTCTTCTGATCCTCAGAGCATAACCAACATGTTTGCTGAGCTTTTGCAAGCTGTTTATAAAGAAAAAATTTGATAACTACAAAGACCCAACTGCTGGTAAATAGAGTACATTCATATTTACTCCACATATTGAGCAAGAAGACATCCAGGATGAAAAATAACTGGAGTGACGCCTATTTTCTAAACCGGATCGAGAAATGATGTTCGTGCTACAGGTATTACATCTATATCTGATACACCTAAGCTATTTGAACTGCTCCCGCGATATACGTAGTAGGGCGTGTAGCGGGGTCAATGTCTGAAAAAACGCAGACTACGCATATGCCCGGAAACGAACCGTTACCCACTTGATTTGCATTTCAAATTTTTTAACACGGGAGATTACCTTGAATCATGTAAATGCCAATTATTCTAAAAATTAAAATAACTCAATTGTTTTCTTATAATTTTAAAGGCACAGAGTTCTTCTTTCTTCTCGGGAATGAAATTTTCGTCCATAGGGTTTTCCATAAAGAAACTTTGGTGGAATTAAAAAAATTGTGTGCAAAATAATAAAAATCATTAAATTCATTTTCTCAAAAAGTCAGTTAATAATTTATGCGTTTTATTTCAAATTTAAATTTATAAGGCGATTTACTAAGAAAATGTCGCTCCGTTTCTTATCTAATCACGCATAGCTTTTGAGATATTAACAATTCAATGTTGTACTTGTTGAAAAAAATTATTATAAGTTGTTATAAGTAACAAATTTATTTAATTTATCAAAATATCTAATTGTTCTTTATTTATTCTATAAATAAATGTACTTGTTGAAAATTATGAAAAACCAAAGCAATCGTTTTTCAATGTATTTAAAAAAAGCAATATAATAATAATAATAGTTTGTTGCATTTGTTTGGCATGTATATAGGGAGGTATTGGAGGGCATCATTCCATCCAGAGTTCCAGGACTTCCCGACACGGGAAGTGAACTGGATTCAATGGTGGACACTCTAACTAGGGCTTGCAATACCTCTATGAGGGTAGCCTGCCCTTTAACAAAGCTTAGGGGGAAGCGAAAACCTGTTTGGTGGAACCCGGCACTTGCGGAGTGCCGGAAGGTCTGTGGGTCTGCCTTTAATAGAGCGAAAAGATCTAGAGACAGTCAAGACTGGGACTTCTATAAGGAAAGCCTCAGAGTGTACAAAAGGGAAATAAGGAAGGCGCAAAGAAATTCGTGGAGGCGCTTCTGTGAGAGAATGGAAGGGGTCTCGGAAACCTCGCGCTTAAGAAAAATTCTGTCTACCAATCCAACTGTTCCAGGCTATCTGTTAAAAACGGATGGCGAATGGACGGTTTCTAGTGAAGAGACACTTGATCTCTTGATGGAAACACACTTCCCGGGAAGTGAGGACGTGACGACTGCGAATCCTCTGGATGACCGTGGGTCAGGGGATCACGGCGGGGTCCAACCGTTGTGTACAGAGGCCATTCTGAACACGCGAAAGCTAAAATGGGCCATTAATGGGTTCAAGCCGTTTAAGTCAGCTGGTCCGGATGAAATTGTACCAGAAGAAATTCAGAAGAACTCGGAGATCTTGCTTCCCTGGCTGGAAGTTATCTTCAAAGGGTGTCTGAAGCTGAGGTACACTCCCAATAAATGGAGGGAGGCTAGGGTGATCTTCATCCCGAAGGCGGGAAGAAGCTCGCACAGCAACCCTAAGGACCTTAGACCTATATCTTTGTCATCTTTTCTGCTGAAAATCATGGAAAGGATGCTGGATGTATATATTCGTTCGAAAATTGGACCCAGTAACTGGGCTCAGTCGCAACATGCATATCATAAGGGTAAGTCCGTGGATACGGCATTACATACCCTGGTTTTCAGGAATTCTCGCTGGTTGCGTTTTTCGATATCAAGGGCGCATTCAATAACGTAAAGATGGAAGCAATTTTGGAAGGATTGCTTCCACTTGAGATTGTAGACCCTATAACCAGGCTAATTACTCATCTGCTGGGTAGCAGAAGAGTCATAGCAGGGATGGGGGAAGTTTCCGTCAGAAGACGGGTCGTTCGGGGAACCCCTCAGGGAGGGGTCCTCACCACCCTTCTCTGGAACTTAGTAATCAATGGACTGCTATTGGTACTGGAGAGAGAAGGGATAGGTGTGGTTGCTTATGCCGATGATGTGGCGATAGCTGTCTCGGGAAAGCACCTGGGAACAATCAGGGATATGATGCAAAATGCGTTGTCAATCACTGCGGGTTGGGCCAGCAGATGTGGATTGGGGATTAACCCATCAAAAACAGAGCTGGTCCTTTTCACTAGGAGATACAAAATTCCGGCAATGGTTCCACCGAGCCTGAATGGTACTACGCTGGTCCTTACTGATAAGGCGAGATTCCTAGGGATTCTCCTGGACAGTAAGCTCAGTTGGAAGCCAAACACGATGGAAAGAGTAAAGAAGGCCACTGTGGCACTCTACTCTTGTAAAAACGCCATTGGAAGGAAATGGGGCCTGAAACCGGAGCTGGTGCACTGGCTTTACACGGCAGTTGTAAGGCCCATACTGCTGCGGTAGAGTGGGAGCGGGTGTGTTCTGTGGGGAATTAAATGTCAATTTATCTTTTCGTCTACCTGATTACTGCAGCGTGTACCAGGCTGAAGTTATAGCGATCGAAGAAGTCATGAACTGGTTGAAGCATAATGTGATATCGTGCATTGATATCACTATTTATGTGGACAGTCGGGCGGCCATTCTTTCGCTGGATTCAGTTTCCCTGGCGCCACGGGTGGCATTGAATTGTCACACATCTCTTAACGAGATGAGTGAGCATTTCAATATCCAGTTGGTCTGGGTTCCGGGTCACTCTGACGTTGAGGGAAATTGCAGGGCAGACGAGTTAGCAAGGTACGGTACAACTCTCCAACTGGAATCAGGGAGAGAATGTTTAGGGATACCTATGTCTATGCTGAAAACGGCAAGCCATAGGAAAGCAATTGCCTTGGCGAATGCTAGGTGGCTTGAGAGTCCAATCGGTAGGATAGCAAAGCAAGTATGGCCTGTGCTGAACTTGAAGCGCTCTAAGATCTTAATCACACTAGGGAAGCGTGATTTAGGTAGAATTGTAAGGGTACTTACCGGACACTGCCTTTTCGGAGATCATGCGAGAAGGCTGGGTCTAGATTCAAATGATTTCTGCAGAAGCTGCAGGGACGAGGAGGAGGAGGAGGAGGAGACTCTTGTTCACTTTCTATGCTCATGCCCTGCGCTGGCTGGCAGAAGACATGATCACTTGGGCAAATACACCATGGACAGCCTCTTTGATCTCGAAAGCTGCAATGTGCGTGATCTTTTACGATATATTAATAACACTAAATGGGTTTAAGGAGTTTGATGATGTCGGATCCTGTGGTATCACAATGGGCCATAACTGGCCTAAGTGTGCGATGGCAGCCACTGAAACCTAACCTAACCTAACCTTGTTGCATTTGTTAATACTTTTTAATCGTTAGTAATGTATTGCAAAAACGTTGTTAACCTTCTTAAATAATTTGTTTGCGCGTTTGTAATCAGAAATAATAAAATGCCACATTCGAACAACTCGATATGCTTTTTATTTATGGTTTATGTGACGGAATTGGAGAAGCAGCAGAGCGTGAATACGCAATCCATTATCTAAATAGGCAGGATAAGATCATAAAATGTTTGAAACAGTTTACAGAAGGTTACGAGAACAAGGAACATTGTTCGCTTATGAATATGAAAACGTTAGCCCGATTCAACACGAAATCAATGGCGACGAACAAATTTTGAATTCTGTACGAAGAGATGCCACCATTAGCACGAGACGTCTTTTAGTCTAACTTAGCATTAGCAAAAATAAAGTCTGGAGGGCACTTCGAAGCGACCATCTACACCCATTCCATTATACTTCAGTGCATGAATTATCACCGGTCGATTTACCACTGTCGTTTACTCTTAAACAACGAGAAACATAATCCTTCATATTTGTCATCGATTTTATGGACAAACGAATCGACATTTACGAGGGATGAAGTAACAAATTTCCACAATCTTCATGAACCAGAAAATTCTCATGTTAAGCGAGAATCATCTTTTCAAAGACGATTTAGTGTTAATGTACGGTGCGGTATTATTAAAAATAATTTTATCGGACCAATTTTGTTCGTTTGCATTTACCGCTTTTACAACGTAGATAATGCTTCCATAACTTGATTCTGTAATGACCTCGATATATTTCTGCGATCTAGTAACAAGAACAACATTATAATATTATGCAATATTAATATCAATTTAATAAACTTTACAGAAAGTACTTATATCAAACAACACTCGCGGCTCACGGTTTCCCTGGTTTAATAAAGACACCAACTAGAGCTCAATCGTGTCTCGATCATGTATTTGTTAAATCGGTTTTATGCGCTCGAAGTTGTTAACCTACCTTTGGGTACACAACTTAATTAAACTGAAAATATCAAGCTACTTGTCGCAAGATTACGTTAGGCAGTAATGTGGATTATCCTACAGTAAATTATGATATCCTTAAAAAAATTTTGCTATTCGAAACTTGGGAATCAGTTTATTGCGAAGCTGACTGCAACGTAGCCTTCGAGAAATTTCTTAACATTCTTAGCTGTTGATAACACTATAGAAAATTCAAGTCATGGCTGAACTCACATCTTTTACACATTCAATGGTAGACTACAAAGATTCGTTAAAAAACTGTAAAATAATGTGAAGAGCACTGTCAAGACTACAAATAATAATTATTACAAAAATAAATTTGCCTCAGTAGGTAATAACTCTAACAAAACTTAGAAACTAATTGATGAGATTCTAGCAAAAAACTTAGGTCAAAGTCCAATAGCAATAGAAAATTAAACACAGATTTGGTTGTTTCTGGTTCTTTAGCAATAACTTTTTATAAATGTTTCATCCGGCAATTCTCAATGTTTAACAATACCACATTATCCACCGATCTTCATGAATTCTCAAGATATACAACGGATTCTTCCAATGGTTATATGACATGTTGCGTTTTTGAACCGATACAATCGATTGCACTTATATCCGAAATTAAAAAATTAAAAAACAAACCGTCCAGAGGTATTGATGAGATTGACAAATTTTAGTGAACAATTGTTCTTGGTATTTGTTAGATATTTTGAAATATCTGTTTAATATGAGCCTGGATAGGGCAATCTTTCCAGACGTTTTTAAACTAGCTATGGTAATACCCGCTTTATAAAAATAGAGATGAGTTGAAGTTTAAAAATTATGGGCCCATAGCTATTTTATATGTACTATTTCTAAATTATTTGAGAAAATGGTGATGCGCAGACTGCTCAATTATCTCGGTAAGGTTAAATTTCTAAACGAGAAACAATTCAGTTTCACAGCGGGGAAATATACTGAAGAGGCATTGTTGCACTTTCTAAGTAATATATATTTGGTCATAAGTAAGTTTCAAACACCTACTGCTTTATTTCTAGATATATGAAAAGCATTCGATAGTGTTGATCACGACATTCTGCTTACTAAATTGAGGTTCGTAGGGGTGAGAGGCGTCATACTAGATTAGTTTGTTATTTATCTTAAAAATCGTCGTCAAGTGGTTAAAGTGGAAAGCTCCATCAGTGTACTGATCAGTGTACCGGTTACCCTACTCAGGTAACTTGAGTTGTGATGATCCCCAGAGCTCTGTGCTCGGACCCCTGCTAATTCTTATTTATTTAAATTCCATTTTCGAAATCAATCTGTTGGGTCAGACCACAGCGTTCGCCGACGACTTGGCTGTGAGTTATCAATTTGATTGTAGTTCATCAGAATCTCAACTTGCATTACAAAGTGATTTATATAATTATGGTTATTAGACTTATTAAATGTTTGTATTCCAATATTTTATCTGAAATTTAAGCCTACAATAAAATACACTATTACGGTACCAACGTTTTAATTGTTTATTTACAATTATCTTCCGGGCGTACACACTATGAATATAATATAAATTTATTAAAAAATCAATTAAAAGTTATTTTACGAAAAAAAAACTTACAATAATTATAAACTCATAATATTTACAGAATGTTAAAAAATAGATATAAACTTAAAAAACTATAATTTTTACTTTTGTTTTTCTATTGTAATGGGTTTTATTGTAATGGTTTCCGTACATTGGTCTATCTTCAGTACTCTCGAATTAAATACACAATCATAGGAAATTATTCCATTTAGAGCCAAATCTGGGTGACACAAACGACTATGATAATCGACACCTACTTATACACAATCATCTTCCGAACCACCCCATACTATTTACGTCCGTTATCGCTGGACCACGGATAAATTTGAATTTTTGACTCATAGATGGAAAATTTGTAAGAATCCCAACAATCAGTTTCGAACGGATGAGATTATTGATTTGAAGAGATCAGTCTTCTCATCAGGTCGCGATGACTGACGTTGTCTTACTTACATTTCAATATTTGTCTATATATAGGACAATACCACGTATTTGTAGTACTAGTGAATTACTGCTAGCCTAACGAAATCGATTCTTTCATATTTTTATCTATGTTTTATTCAGGAAGTTCGATTATCATAGTCGTTTGTCACAGTAGCAGTAATTCGCTAGTGCTACAAATACATGGTATTATCCTATATATATAGACAAATATTCCAATGTAAGAAATACAACATCAGTCGTCGCGACCTGATGAGAAGACTGATTTTTTCAAATCAATAATCTCATCCGTTCGAAACTGATTGTTGGGATTCTTACAAATTTTCCATCTATGAGTCAAAAATTCAAATTAAAAAATTAATGTAAATTAAAATATTTAGTATTCGTATTTTGTAAACAGAAAAAAATAATAGTAAATGAAATGAAGTATTGTTTTGAATTTAGAAAAGGCATGTTGATACATTAAGGCTAAAGTAAGTATAAGCACGTTAAAAAATTTTTTAAATCCGCTAGATATTAAATGTTATAAAATGATAAAAAAAATAATATTTAGATAAAATTAAGTAAGATAAAATTAAGTATCAAATACAAAATAGAATCAGTTAAAACTATTCTGTCAAAATTAGAATGTAAATCTAAAATAAATCCATAAAAAGCATAAATATTAATTATTTCTAATCAAATGATTGTACATATTTTGTAAGTAACCGCAATCAGATTGTTTATTTGTGCTTTCGGGGTTCTTTTTAATGTGTATCATCTCTAACACACGTCTAATTGAAAGATTTTTTTCTAGCTCTAATATTTTGACATTATAGCTATGTTTTGAGCGTCCCTTTTAACAATTGCTTTGTTTGTCCAATCTAAATTGTATTTCAAGTACATTGAACTTGATATATATATACAACATTAGCTTTTTTACCTAGCACAGTATGATCTTTAAGAATAAGATTCGAATAAAGTGTTTTACCAATATTTATGTGTGCTTTTCCTACTATTTTAGATTAAATTTATTAATACAAAAACTTAATTTCTCATGTAATGACTTGACATAAGGGACCGAAACATATTTAATTTGATTATTGATTGATGAAACATGTGGAACAATTTTATCTACTTGTGCTACAATTGGGTTTCTATTTAAAAGAAATTTCAATATTTTATTTACAAACGAATTTGGATAACCATTTCTGGAAAGTGTAAATTTAAGGAGTTTAAAATTTTCTTTGTGAAAAATCGGGTCCGATAAAATTGTTTTTATTCGCTAACAATTTAACTGTATTTCGTTTATATGCCAAATGGAGGTGAGACTCAAAATTTAAATATCTGCCAGACCATGTTGCTTTATGGAACTAATCAGTAAATAATTCTCCATTACTATTTCGAATTACGATTATATCCAGAAAGGCTAATCTTTGATTACATTCTAATTCCATAGTAAATTTAATGTTATCATTAAACGAGTTAAACGATTGAAAAAAGTCGTTAACTTTATCACGGATGGCTGTAATTATATCATCAACATAACTGAAATAAAAAATTGGTTTAAAATCCAACGAATTTAATACCGTAGACTCAGCATACTCCATAATGAGATCTACAACTGCAGGACTAATTTAATTCGATCCATATATCACTTAAAAGTTTTAACGCTAACTTACTATCTATATTTGTAAATAAGGATAAAACATCTAGTGATAAAATGATATGATCGTCAGGTACTAAAATATTTTTAATTTTATCTTTAAATTCAACAGAATTTTTAATGGCACTGAAAGATTTACCAACAGTATGATTCAAAATTTTAGATAAAAAAGAAACCAAATTATATAAGAGTTCCAATTGAGCTGACTATAGGACGATACGGAACATTAACTTTATGAATTTTTGGCAAACCATAAAGTTTAGCCAAAACACCATTATAACATCGCAAAAATTTTCCTTCCTGAACTGTTATTTTATTATTATTTTGCCATAAAGTTATCATTTTATTTAATTTCGTTTGAACTGATACCGTGTTGTCTTTGTTAACTAACTTATACGTACAAGTATCTGTCAACATATCACTAATCTTATCTATATAATATTTTTTATTGGTTATAACCGTGGTATTATCTTTATCGGCCCGAGTAATTAAGATTTCAGGGTGATCCGCAATAAATTTGCATTTATTAAAAATATTTTCTCAGCCGGTGTTAAAATATTAATATGACGGTTACGATTTTTAAAATTTGTTAAAATATTAATTAATTCACTCCTTAAAACATGTTACTTTAGCCTTAATGTATCAACATGCCTTTTCTAAATTCAAAACAATACTTCATTTCATTTACAATTATTTTTTTTCTGTTTACAAAATACGAATATTAAATATTTTAATTTATATTAATTTTTTAAGTTTATATCTATTTTTTTAACATTTTGTAAATATAAACTCATAATTATTGTAAGCTTTTTTTTCGTAAAATAACTTTTAATTGATTTTTTAATAAATTTATATTATATTCATACGCCCTGAAGATAATTGTAAATAAACAATTGAAACGTTGTCACCGTAATAGTGTATTTTATTGTAGGGTTAAATTTCAGATAAAATATTGGAATACAAAGTGATTTATCAAACTTTGTAAATGGTTCTACTACCATCGGTTGTCTGTAAGCGATAAATCTAGAGTTATGGATTTTACACGACCCAATTGGGATTCTCATCTTGACAAACTCAGGAAAAGCGTTATAGCTGCTGTTTATAAATTGTACAATCTGAAACCGTTCTGCTGTCAAGCCACATTAAAAACTCTATCATGCGCTGGTGGAATCGATAATTATGTATGGCATCTCTAGTTGGGGTGTGATTTATTTTTCACATATTGAAAATCTCTATATTGCATAGAAATGGATTATTAATATATAACCGTTCTGTAAGGACCGTGCCAGTCCCATCTCAAAGTTAGTCCCCATTTTTGAGATATCGCTTTCGACATGTTTTGGTTCTGGGTCAAAATTTGTCAAAATATACACTCATTTTGACGTTGATAGCTCTTGAACCGTTAAGATGTTCGTTTTGCTTCCTTCAGCAAAGTTGTTGCGCAAGCCAAGACAAAGAACTTTGCCGATCATATCAAGATCGAAAAACCACATCTACAATTCGCATTTTTTGTGTTATTTTTCTTTTTTCTTTTCATTTCGATGAAAACATTTTTTTTATCATTTTTTGACCATTTATTGAATTTAAATCGATTGAAATCGATCGAACAAACATCGCATCGACAAATATAGATACATTAGAAACTATTTAAAAAAAATTTAAATCGATTCAGTTGATTTTCTGGTGATTTTTCTTAACTTTTTCGTAAAAATTAACATTTTTAATTTTAATTTTCTGATTCGTCGTGTGATCTTCGGGATCTTCTTCCTCTTGCAAATTTCAACAAATGTCACTCAAGAGTGCATGTAGCTTTTTGCCGCTGTACCAATGTTCGAGCCTTACCGTCACTTGGTGAAAACGATCGCCGTGCTCATCGGATTTGGCTGGTGATTGTTCGGCGAATTTTTCCACATGACAATGCAAAAAATATATTGTCAATGACATTCGAAGGTTTATATTATGAAAAGCGGTCAGCATATTTTCAATATATTTGCGCCAATCATCGGATCGATTAATTTCGAGAACATTCTTAATAACTTTTTTTACACATTTCCATGCCACAAGCTCTCGTTCACTGAGAGCATTTTCAAATGCATCATCGTTCATCAAACAACGAATATCAGGTCCATTTAGTATTCCTGTAATAAAAAACAAGATGCGAAATGAAATTTCATTTGATCAAAACTTAGATTCGAATAGATTCAAACACCAACCTTCTTTTATTTTAATTCCACTTAACCGTGGAAAAATGCGACGCAATTCGATGAACGCATTTCCATCTAGATTCGGCGCTTTTATAAAATGTTTAACTACTCCAAGCTTGATATTAAGTGGTGGTAGCAATATTTTTCCAATTGGCACAAGTGGAGCCTCAACGATGTTGTCGTATTGCAATCTAATGTTCTCACGTAAAGCCCAGTTCCGTTCGTTGTATTGGTCGCCTTTAAAACGTGTATTTCACAAACATATAAAACACATGTTTTTAGTATAACCCAATTGCATGCCTCTTAAAATAGCTATCACTTTTAAATCCGCACAAACTTTCCATTGATGGTCATTGAATTTAATCAAATCAATGATTTTTTTCATTGATGCATAAGTTTCCTTTGTATTTGTGCTGAGTGCAATTCGAATGGAATTTTTTGAGTTGGTAACGTGAAGGAAAACTGCCTTCAAACTACTTTTGCAGGAATCGATGCATTGTGCATTGTGGATACCAAACCACAGATATCAGTGCAAAAAGCGAGTGAATTATTCTCAATTGATTTGGAAAAATTCGTAAAATGACGATGACGATTTATTGCTCCATATATCCGAACATTTAGAGCCAAAATGTTCACCTGTTTGAAATCCTTTGACAAAATAATGGCTTGCCGCTGCGATAGTTTCAGGCGTCGTACCATAATATCCAAACGATTTTGCGAGATTTCAATGTGATTGCATGACGCAGTAACATTTGATGGTTGATATATTGATGCCGATGTTTCTCCGGTTTCAACAGATTCAAATGTTGGTGGTAAATATTCTTTAGTTGGGTTTGATCTTTCCGGAACAGTAATTTCATCTGAATGCGGCAGCGGTAGTTGAGCATTTGTAGTTGCAGTGTATGTCAAAGTACCAATTTTTTTTCTGTTTGTACCGAGAGTATAATTCATGCATCCATAATATTGAACTTGATCATGTCCTTGTGGATCAATCCACATCATCGGGATACCAAATGACATTGCGGCTCCAGTGTTTTACCATCTATGCAGATGGAAAATGCATGCCGTACAAACAAAAGACGGCGTCCAATTTACACCCCTAATAACATTTTGTGAAAAGTATAGTCGATATAAATCAGCAGTTTCATCACTTATTTTGTGCCAATTGTTCATAATTGTAAATTTTCCACACACATAACAAAAGCACTTGAGTTTAAAACACCTATCCATATTATTTATTTCACAAGCCGATTTTCACTTTATTTTTTCTTTTGTCACTTTATATATTGAAATGAAAACCTTTTTATTTTTAATTTTATTGTAGCAGAATAAGCAAAATAAGTTGCCAATTTTTTAACTTTTTTAGCAATATCGATTTCGAGAATAATCTCTTTTTCGGTTTATTTTTTACTACTATTACATAATTTATTTTGAAGCTGTTTACATACTGTTGCTAGGCGCTGCTCTTTGGCACCACTTTGTTTTTAAGTTATGGATAATAGGTCGTAAATTTTATTGGTTTTTGTGTTGATTTTGTCGTTAAGTAAATTGTTGGTGTCTTTGTTTTTGTATATTTTCAGGGGGAGAATTTTGGCCGCAATTTGACTCATGACTCATGAGAAATTTGTATACGCACAGTATACAAATGTTTCGTTACTCACCAGCCAAAGAGTGTCCTTTTATATCAAGATCTTCTAACTTGTCTAATTTCGGCCCTTTATTGATTCTGTGCGAAATAGTTAAATTTTTATTAAATTTAGTGTATCTATGATTTTCAGTTTTTATGTGTTGTGCGAAACTTGATTTTATGTACTTTTTTGAATTATTTATGTCATTGATGTGTTCTTTGTATCTTATTTGAAATGAGCGTCCTGTTTGGCCTAAGTATCCCGACCTCCAGTTGTATTTATCCTTACCTGTGTATACAGATCTCTGCACAGGTGTGCCCATGGTCTACAGACGAATTTCTTTGTAGAAGTTGCATGGACGAAGAGGAGGAAGAGACTTTAGATAACTTCCTATGCTCGTGTCCGGCACTGTCATACAGAAGGCATAGGTATTTGGGCGTGTACAGTATGACTAGCCTTTCAGATCTCGCGGACTGTGGAGTGCGATATATTTTGCGCTACGTACGTAGCGCCGGGTGGTTTTGAACAGGGGTAAAGGAGAAATAGGATCCTGTGGTATCACAGCGGGCCACTACTGGTCTAAGCGTGCGGAAGCAGCCACTCCTAGCTAACCTAACCTAAAAACGAACATCTTAATGGTTTAAGAACTATCAACGTCAAAATGAGTGTATATTTTGACAAATTTTGACTAAGAGCCAAAACATGTCGAGAGCGATATCTCAAAAATGGGGACTAACTTTGAAATGGAACTACCACTATTGAATTCAGCGTACTCGAATTAGGTTTACCCCCTGGGTGCCCAGCTTGTCGCATTTTTCAACTAGTGTTATTATCTCTTTCAACAAGCACAACATTGAATTGTTAATTCAAAAACAATGCGTGGTTAGATAAGAAACGGAGTAACATTTCATTAGTAAATCGTCTGATAAATGTAAATTTGAAATAAAAACTATTAAGTGAGTCTTTTTAGGAAAAATTAATTAAATGATTTTTTTTATTTTGCGCACAATTTTTCTAATTTCACCAATGTTTCTTTATTTTTGGAAAACACTATGGATGCAGAAAAGTAAGAAGAACTCTGTATCTTTAAAATTATAGAAAAACAATTGAGTTATCTTAATTTTTAGAAGAATTATTGGCATTTACGTGATTCAAGGAAATCTGCCGTGCTAGAAAATTTGAAATGCAATTTAAGTGGGTTACGGTTCATTTTCGGCCACATGCGTAGTAGACTTTTCTTCATGACATTGATCCAGCTACACGCCCTACTCATTTAGACTCGTTCCAATGGGAAATCTTGTATGTGGCAACACCAGCATAGTTTTATGTCCAAATTTTTCTATTAAAAACCACAAACGATATACACCAACTTTGCAAAAGCCGTCGACTCCGTCAGTCACTGTAAAATATTGAAACACATATTCAAGTCCGAGTTTTCTAGCCAGTTCGTAACGTGATTCAAATCGCATTTGAGTAATCGCATCCAATTGAAATAGGAGATAAAAGATCGACCAATTTGTGTACCACAAATCTGTCACGTTTGCCCATGGATTTTCACAATCTTCATTAATGGTACTACTGAAGTGATAAAGCATTCCAAAATCTTGATTTTCGCAGATGATCTTATGATAAAGCCATAGTTAGTTGACGATGCTGATAAATTACAAGAAGGTATTGACAATCTAGCGATGTGGTTGCGAGTTTAAATCTCTGAGCCTCAACATCGAAAAATATCAATCTCTATCATTTCACCGAAAAGCGGACCCTGTTACACAAGAGCAAAAGATAAATGGTTATTCTGGGTAGGAGCCAGATACTGTTTTTACATCAATGTGAGATTACCAAAACGTTGCAAGTTTGGTTTCGAACTAATGAAACATTGAATACTTTATATTAAAAATTTGGTCGTCACATCAGACTTACATTCAAAGTATAATCACAATGCCTTAGCGAATTTTAAGGATTTTTAATATAAAAAATTCAATCTATGCGTTCACATGGGGCTTCAAAGAAGCGGCTTCATCTTCGTTTCTTTCACCTTTTACCTATAAAACTGGTTTTTATTGCGACTTATTTTTCACAAAAAAAAAATCAAGGCCATTTTTGACATGTACATTTTAGTTTAAATTTTATTTTCGAGAGAGCATTAATAAAATAATACAAAAACATTTTGTGTCTAAATATAAAATATGGTTTTAAAGTAGTAATAAACAAATTTCCAGTACATTTTTGACCTGTATTTAATTTTATTTGATTTTTATTTATTTTTCAAGTGTGTAGTAATAATAAAATAACACAAATTTTTGTGTGATCTACTGTGGGCAAAAACTAGTAAGACTTTTTAATTTAAATTTCGCGCGGAAAACCATTCTGTCAGTGACATTTGTACCAAATGTCACATCAAAATAATCATTAGTATTTAGTATACGCTTGTCGTTCTGAAGTACAAAAAGTGCATTCGGCGATTTTTACAATGAGTGAAATTATTCAACAAAGAAGGTCCATTAAATTTTGTGTGCGGAATCAATTTTGTGGTGCCGAAACGGTCAGAATGTTGCAAAAGGCCTTCGGTGATAATTGTATGTCGCGGGCAAGTGTTTTTGATTGGTACAAATTGTTCAACGAGGGTCGAAAACGTGTTGACGACGAACCACGTCTAGGACGGCCATCAACATCAACTGATGATCAACACGTTAATAAAATCAAGAAATTGGTGCTCGAGAATCGACGATTAACAGTCAGGGACCTTACTGGCATCGTTGAAATATCGAAATTTTTTGGAAAAACAGCGTCGCGTTGACGTCTGTGAAACAATGCCTTCCGACTACCAGGGTGTCATGAACCGTATTATAAATGGCGATGAGTCTTGGATCTATGCTTACGACCCGGAAACAGACGATCAATCGGCCGAATATCGTGCCAAAGGTGAGCCGAAGCCGAAAAAACCACGTCAAAGCAAGTCAAAAATCAAGGTGATGTTGACAGTTTTCTTCGATTATCGAGGTGTGGTGCACTCCGAATTCCTTCCGACTGGCCAAACTGTCAACAAGGAGTACTATTTGAGTGTTATGCGTCGTTTGCGCGAAGCTATTCGTAAAAAGAGGCCGGAATTATGGGTCGACAACTCTTGGTTTTTGCACCACGATAATGCACCTTCTCATACTGCATTGGTTTTACGTGATTTTTTCGCCAAAAATTCCACCCATATCGTTCCGCAACCACCTTATTCGCCTGATTTAGCTCCGTGTGGCTTCTGGCTGTTCAGCAAACTCAAACGACCACTCCGGGGAAACCGTTTTGAGTCAATTGAAGACATTAAACGTGAATTGCTACGCGCATCGGAGGCTATTCCGGAAATTGACTTTAACAACTGTTCCGAGGATTGGAAAAAACGTTGGCGCAAGTGTATTGAGGCCAGGGGGAATTACTTTGAGGGGGACGAAATAGATTTGGAGAAATAAATAAAGAATTTTAAAATTATTTATAAAATAAACGTTTCAAAGAAGTAAACATTCCAAAGTACATTTTTGGCTTGTATAGGGTTTTCCAATAGAAATGATATGATTTTTAAGTGACGTTTCAGCCATATGTAATACGTCATAATCTGTCATTTTTTGTTTCATTGTATTCAGTAATGTTTACAATTTCATCATGGTGAGATATACGCAAGAACAACGTTTACAAATTATTCAGTTTTATTATCAAAATAATCATTCTCCAAGTGTGCTCGCTATTCGTCGAATTGTTGAAAATTTTGAGCGTACATTTTCTTTACATAATGTTGAAGTGCAAATGAGACAAAGATTCGCTCGAAGTAATGCAAATATTGCTGCCGTTCAGGCAAATGTTGCTGAAAACCGTAATTTGTCAATTCCAAGACGTTCTCAAGAATTGGGACTGTCTCAAACCACAACCTGGCGGATTTTGAGAAAAGATTTGGGTTTGCATCCATATAAAATTGTTCTCACTCAAGAACTGAAGCCATTGGACCACCGTAAACGTCGTGAATTCGCTGATTTTGCCTTGGAACAACTTGACAACGATAACGATTTTTTTAAGAAAATCATCTTCTCCTATGAAGCTCACTTTCATCTGAGTGGTGCGGTAAATAAACAAAACTATAAATTCTGGTGCGAAGAAAATCCACAAATTATTCATGAAAAACCATTACATTCACCTAAATTGACTGTTTGGTGTGGTTTTTGGTCTGGTGGAATCATCGGTCCGTATTTTTTTCGAAATGAAGCTGATAACACCGTTACTCTCAATGGAGATCGGTATAGATCGATGATAACCAATTTTTATGACCGAAATTGGAAGAAGTTGATCTTGATAACATTTGGTTCCAACAAGACGGGGCTACGTGCCACACAACAAGTGCAACAATTGAATTATTGCGAGAAAAGTTTGGAGATTCGATTATTTCAAGAAATTGTGATATTGCATGGCCTCCAATATCACAGAAGTTGTGATTTAACACCACTATTTCTTGTGGGGTTATTTGAAGTCATTGGTCTTTAGCAATAAACCAAACTCTCTTCCAGATTTACTAGTCAATATTAGCCGTATTTCTTGACGCTTGATCTGATCCGGTTCAGTTCAAATTGCATGAAACAACGCTATGGCGCTTATTAGATTTCATTTCAAAATTTGTGATCCAAAACAAAATTTGAATCATGTTTTCCATATAAAATTTGAACTGATCTGGATCAATGGGTGTCATGAAATACAGCTATTGAACGTGGTATTCATGACATACGACTTGATTTAATGGAAAAAGTGCTCGAAAATTGGGTTCATCGAATTCGTTCCTGCAGAAGAAGTCGTTGAGGTCATTTGAATGACGTTTTATGCAGAACTTAATTGTATCGATTGTACTTCACGTTAAATAAAAAACATTTCATTTCCCTTAACAATTAGTGTGTTTTTTTAAAGAAATCATATCATTCTTATTGGAAAACCCTTTATGTTTTAGTTATAATTAATTATTTTGATTTATAATTTTCTAGATTTGTGTAAATTATGTTCGATAAATTATATTGCATAAGATGCGAACTACCGACCAAATGGCATAGTCGTTAAAGCTTTGGCGCTTGGATCGGGAGGTACCGGGTTCGAATCCCGATAGGGGCAGTATGCAAAGGGAATTTTCATCAACAAATTACGATTTATGATGAAAAGGAACACATCTATGACCCCCTGTCGGACTGCAAAACTCATGGGCCGACCCACCTCCCATGCCAGTATAGGCTGGCATGGAGCTATGCAATGTGCAGATGGTAATAAAATCGGCCCTATATCCGTACGTCCTCGAATTTGCCAATACAGGCGTAAAGGTAAGGACGTAAATAAGCAAACCGCGAAAGAGTTGGGGGAGCCTTTGCCTCAGAACAGATAGCAGGGGGAAAAAAAGATGCGAACTATGCGAAGACATTTCAAAAATGATTTTTTTGACAATTTTTTTACACATACATATAGACATTTATCGATGACGACTTATTTTCAAGCCAGAAGCCGGTTTCAAAATGAAGCCCCGTGTGGAACCACTGAATGTTTCATTAGTTCGAAACCAAACTTCCAACGTCTTGGTAACCTCACCTTGATGTAAAAATACTAACTGGCTGTTACCCAGAATAACCCAAAATTTCATATAGAAAACGCATGTATGCATTAAATACAATAAAATTCGAGATTATGAATGAGTAACAATTGCGTAGCGAATCATTCAAATTCGCTAAGGCATTGTGATTATACTTTAAATGTAAGTTCAAAGTATTTTCAACATTTTGTTTTGGTCGTTGCAGTTTGATGAGATAGAGATTACCTAAAAAACTAGAGATTACCATGATTCAATCATTTCCCTTTACAGATAGGCTTAATAGCTTGTATTCAAAATAAACAACTAAATTGGTGAAACCAATTTATTATTGTCTTATCTATTCCAACACATGAAAAAACTTGAAACAGGTAATGAGGGAAATAAAATAAAAAGTAAAATTTATCGGATATACCCGAACTATAATTGTGTTAACTTGGTAGCAGCTAGAGAACTTTTAAATGTGTATTGAAAAAAGTGGTTTCAGCAAAACACATATAGTAGCGACAATCGGTTTCTATTGATTTGGGATTTTTTTTGTATCGTGGAGATTACTTTCGTTGAAAACATGAGCTTTATTAAACACATTAAGCAGTGTGTCGCTAGAGCTAAATCCATGCTCGGTTTTATCGTGTGTGGGGACGTATCGTGGACGTGCAATATTTCTGATTTGGAGACCGTTAAGATCATCTATTGTGCTTACGTTCGTTCCCAGCTGCAATATGCGGTACATGTTTGGTGTCCGTTCTACGAAGAACTATCCAAAGTACTGAAAAAGATTGAAAATAAGTTTATACGCTACTTGAGTTGGACAGATGGATGGGCATATACTGATGGCGCACCAATGCAGTTTGTATTATAAAAATTTAACACTGCGCTATTTTGTTGTGTCATCAACAAGTGTCACATGCGTGATTGGTAAATCGGTGGTAAATTGGTAAATGGTAAATGGGTAAAGTGTGTGCATATAGTGTTGTATTGAACAAAGAGGTTTAGCGGACATCATTAATTTCTTGTCTTCATTTGAAGAGAACTGCTGCTGAACCATACCGTTTACTTCTACTTATGGTGAACATGTTCGCAAGATACATGTATGAACGATGATTTCGGCGTTCCAAAAGTGGTGACTTAGTTGTTGCAGACAAGGAGCGTGAAAAACCTCCAAAAAAATACGATGATATGGAATTGCGAGCAATGTTGAACGAAGATGATTCGCAAATACAAAATCAGCTTGCCGAGCAATTGGGCGTTAGTCAAGAAGCTGTTTTCAATAGACTACGAGAGATGGGTACTACATGAGTTAAATTTGGCTATTAATTTAATTTTTGGCTCTTTGGCTATATTATTATTTAATTGCACTGCACAACACAACTAATAGAAAAAAGGGTAAGAGAGAACGAGACGTCATCGTTTATAAACATCGAAATAAATCATCACTACACTGTAACAAACAAGCAAAACAAAACGAAAATCAAATAATTTAATTGGTTCTTTTCATTTCGGTAAACGAATTTATAAAAACAAAAAAAATACAAGTAAGAGGTACGGAAATTTTTAAAGTAGTATGCGAACAGGCGAAACTAATACTGTGTAAAAATATCGTATCGCGGGCAGTATATATTGGCTCTGTTTTATTTATACACAATACCATGATCTAGTCGACCGAAAATTGTGTATGTGTTCCAACAATACGGCTTGTAGAATACATTTGTATTGGTTTCGGTAAGTACAAAAACATTTGTTTTCGAATAATGTTTTCGAATTTCGCTTTTATCTTTTTTTTTGCTCTTACTTATCAATTATCATCATAAAGAAACAAAATCATGTTTTGTAGCCATGTGGTATTTAACAAAAAAAATCGAGTTTTTTGTGGTATACAGTGAAAATAATGTATAAAAAATGAAAATAAAATTGAACCAAATATTTTTCATAACTATTTTATAACATAAATAATACGAGTATACAAATTTATAATTGATTATTTTTATCTATAGCGTGTTCCAATAAGAGTGATATGATTCGCAATAATTCATTTGTTGCACTTGTTGTGTGGCACGTAGCCCCGTCTTGTTGGAACCAAATGTTGCCAAGATCAACTTCGGCCATAAAAAGTTGGTTATCATCGATCTATACCGATCTCCATTAACAGTAACGGTGATGCCAGCTTCATGTCGAAAAAAATACGGACCGATGATTCCACCAGACCAAAAACCACACCAAACAGTCAATTTAGGTGAATGTAATGGTTTTTCATGAATAATTTGTGGATTTTCTTCGCACCAGAATCGACAGTTTTGTTTATTTACCGCCACTCAGATGAACGTGAGCCTCATCGGAGAAGATGATTTTGTTGCAATTGGAGAACGATTATTTTGATAATAAAACTGATTAATTTGTGAACGTTGTTCTTGCGTATATCTCACCACGATGAAATTGTAAACATTACTGAATACAATGAAACAAAAAATTACAGATCATGACATATTACAAATGGCCGAAACGTCACTTAAAAATCATATCATTCCTATTGGAAAACCCATTATAATTTGTACTTTTAACACTATGCGCCGTTGGTACTTGGCGAAACACATTAACACTTAATACACATTAAAACACTTGTTTATTATTTCGCACAAAACTTTTTTTTTTTTTTTTTCAAAAATGTTTAAAAAATTACTCGATTAATTTCGACTTGTTAGGTCATCATCAGGAGTATCTACTCGAGTAGATACTCATGATGATGACCTAACAAGTCGAAATTAATCGAGTAATTTTTTAAACATTTTTGAAAAAAAAAAAAAAAAAAGTTTTGTGCGAAATAATAAACAAGTGTTTTAATGGGTTTATTAAGCATTATAATTTGTGTAAATTTTTCCATTTATCAACATATTATTGTGTAAATTATTTTCGATAAATTATATTGTAACTATGCGAAGACATTTCAAAAATGATTTTTTTTGACAATTCTTTTTATACATCCATAGACATTATCGATGACGACTTATTTTGAAGCCAGAAGCCGATTTCAAAATGAAGACCCGTGTGGAACGGCTGATTAATCGTCCCAACCATTTGTTGTTTATACGGAAAGAAATTAATAATAAAAAGGACGGATAGCAGGTAAGCTATTAGTCATCGGCTGAGCAACAAAATTCAAGGTATATTGAAGTACATTTAGTTACCCGACGTGTTAGTCATATTATTAAGAGCGTGAGAATAGAACAAGGCGGGATCCGTAATTGGTGAGAAAAAGATTTCTCTCTGTTCGTTAATAGTTTGGTTAAGAAATATAGTTTTTCGAATTTCTTAAGATTCTAAGGTATCTAAACGTCTACTTTTAGGTTGTATACGTAATATGTCTAAATTGATTAAGCTAGGTTTATGATTTTCTAAAGTTAAATGAATATGGAAAGTTGATTGATTGCAACCAGATAGATGTTCTTTAGCTCTAACTCCCAAATTGCGCCCAGTCTGCCCAATATAGGAGAAACTAGAATCATTGCAATTAATCCTATAAACACCAGACTTGGGAAGGCGATGACTCTAATTGTTAAAAAACATTTTGTTTAGTGTGTTATTATTATAAAAAGCAAAAATAATATTATGGTATAATCGGACACGATGTTGCTAATCCGTTGGCTAGTTTTTCCTATTCTAAGCGACACCATTTTTTCCGCGTTGGGCTGTCGTGTATAAATAACCGTTAGATTTTTACGCTTTAGCGTTTTATTCACTAACTATGATATAATCTTAGTTGTATATCCGTTATTCGTTGCTATTTGTAGAATTATATTAAGCTCTTTGTTATAATTTAAATCTGTCAAAGAGGTATTTATTAGTCTACTCGTATCTATGAGTGAGTGGAAAGCTGACATTTTAATATTACAGGTTTGAAGAACTAGCGATAATAGCGTCTGTATACGTGGGCTTCAGATAAATTTTGAAATCTAAAGAAGAATTAATCCTGCTTATTATTAGATCTAGACAATTAATACATTTATTTTCTTCTTTTTACAACGTAAAATCAATGGAGGGATATTGAGAATTTAACCAAGTAACGAATGAGTCTAACAGTCTATCAGTTCTATTCCATAGGCATAGTATGTCATCAACATTTCTATACCAAAAGATTTTATGACGAAAATAACGATTGTCGTTTGATAGAATCATTGCTCTAAGAAATTCAAGAAAATTTCAGCTAACAAAGGTGACAAAGGGAAACCCATGGGTAGACGATCAGCGAATCTGAAATATGTATTATCAAAACAGAAATAATTTTGTTTAATACAAGTTTCAAACACCAACTTCAGTTTAGGACGTAAGCCCTCATCTACAACATCCCTAACTCAGTAATTACAAACTATTTGAGACAAAGTTTTAATTGGAATAGAAGTGAAAAGACTGGCAACGTTAAACGAAACTATTTTTGAATGTAATGGAATGTCGACGTCTTAAACTTTGTTAATCAATTCTACCGAGTTCTCAACCGAGTAAGACGAAAAGAAATTAGTATGATCATTGTTGAAATTTATGAAATCATTACATAGCTTGTAGGCAGGAGCATTGCAATACGCAAGTATTGGTCTAATTGGAATGCCCTCCTTATGGAAGTTTAGTAAACCATAAAGAATCGGAGCAGATGGGTTCATGACAGAGTACTTCCAACCAGTTCCATTAAACAACTTTTGGCATTGGTTGATACACTTACTGACAAAAGTCTACAAATAAAATACCTAGTTGGATCCCTACCAAGCTCTATTGCTTTGCTTTCTGTAATAAAATCAGGAATTTTATTACATTAATCGATTCTTATGAGCACTATAATTGTATTGCCTCTATCCGCTTTACACGCTATCAGGTCATGGTCACGTAGCTTTTTCTTTATCTCACCAACCACTTTGAGGTTAGTATTAAGAGAAGTAAGAGCGATAGAAGCAGCAGAAAAGAGTTTGAAGGAGAACGTCATGCCAAAATAAATTTTAATTGGTATATTTCAGGTCGTTAAATGTTTGTTTTTAATTTATTTTATTTTTTCATTTTTTGGTATAGCGACATCAGTGAATAAATAGCTACAGTTTCAGTAGAAATTTCCCTTCGGCGCCTGATAGTGCTCCAATAAAAAAACACGGCTATCAATACCTTTCTTTATTTATAATGCACATACTGATTTTAGTTGGGTTGGCTGGTCAAATAAGGCAGTTTCAGCATCTACTGCGAGAATCTCGATTGACTGAAGGCCGATTTTATTTGGCGTAGGAGCAAAATTCATTACATTGCTTAGCATTTGAATCTCTGCACTACTGAAACCGAGTGAGGACAAGTTCTTAAAACGTGAATGCAATTGGAAACCAGACGCACCATTATTACCTCCGTTTAAATGGATAAGCCTTATCTCACAACACATCCAGTTTAGCTTTTTGTTTCACATATTGAATATGTGAAACTTCTGCACGAATTTTTTTTGTCCAACCAACCAAACTCAACAGAGTGCAAACGAATCGCTTACTCAGTGTGAACAACTTTAAGATGGAGATGTAAGGGATCCTGGTAGCGTATCCTTTACGCAGCTCGTTATTCCTCCAACTACAACGGGCTAGAGTGATAGATCTTCTTCCCTCCAAAGATTTAGTATTGCATTTAATTTTTGTATAGTTAGGAAGCAAATTTAATTTTTTATAACTATTATTAAACTATATTTGATTATTATTATAAGTAATTCTTATCAACAAACGACAATAAATCACGGCGAGGGTGGCCAAATCTAGTTTGAGTAGATAAGACAATAATAAATTGGTTTAGTTGTTTTATTAACACAAGTTATTGAGCCTATATATACAGAGAAGTTTTTCTGTCATGACACTACCTATCGGAATAAAATAAATCTTATACTATACGATGAAATAGCAAATAAAAAATTGTTTAAAATCGCTGTTCTAATTCTCAATGGCATTAAAAGCTATTCCATATTTTAATTTTTCTCATTGACGGTTGGTAATGTAGAGAAATCATCAGTTAACCCTATCGGACAAAAATAAAGCTGTGATTCCATTTTAAAAAAATTACCAGCGCTCACAAAACAACTAAAAAACCTTATAGTGCCAAATTTAAAAAGTGGTGATATCATGTCAAAAGTTGCCTAAAATGACAGCTCCAATTGTATAATTTGTTAATGTAATATAATAACACATCGCCTGAAAAGTTGACAAAGAAAACACAATTTTTTGGGGAAAAATACATTTTATTCATCAACATAATTTCCTTCTAGAGCGATACAATCAGTCCAATGCGTCTCTAACATTTCGATGTCATTTTTGTAGAACGATTTATCTTTGTAAAATAATCTTCAGTTTCGGTAATCACTTCTTCATTGGGGCCAAATTTCTTTCCCAGGAGCATTTTTGAGGTATGCAAACAAGTAGTAATAGCTGGGGTCAAATGTGCGAATTCGGTGGATTTCACGGATAATAGAATTGCTTAAATCTAGATGAAGAAAAATATGAACGTGGCAAAAAGACATGAACGGCAAATGTCAAAAAGCACAGCAATTAATATAGACATATAACGGAAATGACATATTTATGAACGGTAATTAATGCATCTAATCCTCGGTTCAAGGTAATGAAGCATAATCGCTTTGCGTTTTGAGCTTTAATATTATAGCCGAGTGACATTTGTACTATAGCGATCTGATGTATATATTATATTTATATCTATTTGATGTTTTATGTAAATAATCAAAATTTATCAACCACAAGCCGCGAAACAAAACTTCTATAATATGGTCCTCAAAAATGCTGGGCATTTTTGTACAATGGTAACATAATCTATCTAAAACCGATTAAAACTTTGATAAACATTTTCGATGCGTTTAAAGTTCTTATGATCGAAAAAGCGTGAGGCAAATTAAAATAACTAAATTTAGTAACCTTTTCTAGGGCATTCAAATTTATTATTATTAATTATTATATTTTGATCCTGTTATTGAATTTTAAGCCTTCACCTAAATTTTTCATTAAAAATTTAACCTTGATTACATTTAATTTTGTACTTTGACTACATCTAATTGTACATCATACTAAATTCTAAACTAACAAAATTACGTCTCTATATAAACTTAAATTTACAAATAATTGGTATAATCATCAAATTGCGTTTTACGAAACTATTATTTCTATTTTAAAATTATAATTATCATTATAAAATTAGAAAACAATCAAAAAATTATTTTGTTGTATAATCGTAAACTTCAAGGGCCTTTTATTGAAGACTTATTCAAAACGAGCAACAATATAGTTTGATGAAAATATCAGTAATTATACATATCGTCGGCTCAAAATTATGTATACTCAAATTACGCAAATGTTGTTATTCTCGGTTTTTGATATTATATTATTTTGGTTTGGTTTACGCTGTACATATTCTAATTAACGCATATCCTTGTTAAGGTTGCCGTTTTTATCTACATAATTCGTAATTATAAGTTTTTAAATTTTAACCTATTTCTAAAGTTGAAATTTATTTTATATCCTAACAGTCACTCATTTTAAACTTATTAATTTATTTGCCGTCATCTTAAATAAGTATGTAAAATAGATCCAATTGATTTTATTGTTGATAATATGTTGATCGTTGTTACTACGAGTATGTTTATTTAAATATAAAACCTGCATATATTATATTTAGTCAAGATTTGATTTATTAGAATCCACAAGTAAAGCGTTGTTTGGGAAAATGCCTAAGTCTTTCTTTCTCGCTTTGTCACAAAGGTTTGAAGTCAGGATCATTATATATTTTTAAGTAAATATATATGCTGGAGCCCTGCACCTGATAGTAGTATCCGCGGGTATTCGCAATTATCCGCGATCAGCGGATTAAAGCGGATGTATCCGCATTAATTTCTGGCGGATGAGTGTCGGATGCAGATTTAGAAATGTCATCCGCATTATGCGGATTATCCGCACGGCTGCGGATAAATCTATTGTATACACATCTGCACGCATAACAATTTTAAATTGTTCTTTCTTTTACCTTGAAATGACAAAATTATATATACATTGTAGCATTGTACTAACATCAGGCAATATTATAACCGATAAAAGAAATGCTATTGATCCTGATCTTGTGAATGATATCCTGATTGCTATGAGCAGTTGGAGCGCATTATAGATTATTTCATAGGATAGTTTTAAAAAATAATGACTTAAAGTATTTATATTACTACTACTGATGATGAAAAAGGACAAACTTGATTGGGGTTTTACCTTCTAAAACAAATTGTTTAATTAATGCCCAAACAGCGAACACGTAAGAGCCTAAGTTGTAGTCCGTTTGGACTATTTCGGTTAATGTAACAACCATAAAACTTGTATATTTTGTTATATATTTATCTGGCCTCCTATTTAGGGATTTGAACGCCCCAAATAACATTACAATCAAAATTAAACAATCGGTTCCTAAAATACTGGTGGTCATACCGATCATGCAAATGGTTCAAACAGAATACAACTTAAACTTTGTGTGTGCACTGGTTGAGACTTAACGTAAAGCAAATTCATAACAAAAGGATTTTTCGGGATACATTTTCAGCGGATGCGGATAATCCGCGCAGGGCTCTAAAATACGCTACTAAGTGGACCAAAAAAATGGTGACACCCGTATTGAATGTAAAGAAGTTCTGTGCACAATTTTTCACCACTATCTTTGGCCGTTTCGATACAAATCAAGGATAAAAACGGTTGAAATTTTTTCATACAAAAATCGAGTAATGTCCTATCTGTTTATATTCTGTGGTATCATGCAGTTCTTTAAAATATGCGTTGCACCCTACAAGACTATTATTTGACCTACCTTACTTTAACCCAATACCATTTAATTTTGTTTTGTTATTTTTGCGTAATAGTTTTACAAAATTGTATATAAAATCGTAATATCCTAAAATAAAAAACAATTTCTAAATTTTTATTTGTTTTGATTAAACAATATTCCTTTAAACACACAATTTTGCAAAAAAAAAATCATTTTATACAATAGCTGTTTTCGGAAATTAACCATGGGAACTTTTGGGTAACTCGTGTACAAAAAATTACCATTACCAATTACCATCTATTTCCACATGTAGAATAACTGTAGAGTAATTTAGTTTTTTGTTTTTGTTTTTGTCTTTTTATTAAATTAGAAGCGTCAGAAAAATTAAATTACAAACTTTTAAAGTACAAATTGTACAAAAAGAAGCAACAAAAATATCGTATCTGCCAAAAATAAGCCATTGAATTTTGCTGAATAAAAATATTCTTAAACGAAATGTAAACTTACTTTCTGTATGGACAGGGTAACTTGAGTAACTTTGTTACCAACATTAAAAAAATTAAAATTACCTAAAGTTACCATGGGTTAATTAAAATAGCCGAAATCGGCTAATGTAGCTACCCAAGTATAACAACGAAACTCAAAGGTAAAAGTCGAAAGAAACTTTATTGTAAACTGAGAATGGAGACGTCATCATAATTATATGTGATGTGAATGGCGAACTGCAGGTTTCACATTTAAATTTAAAATGTATGTACTACAAAATATAAATACTTATTAAGTAATTTATTATCTGGATATTAATGGTTTAAATTATTTTCGTTAAAATTTCAGCACATAAGCTAATTCATTTTTGTATTTGGCCTTTACATTAAACTTACATATTGTGGATAATGAAATCTTTTATCATGAATGAAAGTGAAATAAGTATAATACAGCATATAAAGTGTATATACCTAATATTATATCTAATAAAAAAATGTGGAAAAAATTCAAATAATAGTTTTCTTCAATCAACAGATTTATGTTAGTCGTATAGTCAATTTTCATGTGGTTTTTAATAAAATCTTAAAATCAAAATAGTAGATTTTAATTACGCCAGCATTTCGTTTCATTCCCCTAATAGTTTCGGTTGTGACCTTTAACACACATACTTACACCAAAATCCGGCCAATTTTTATTTACACACATACATAAGCACAATTTCATTTGAATGACTTTCGTCCAATTTCGCGACAAGATTCATAGGCTTTCTTTTAACAATTTGGAAGTCAAACTTAGGAAAATACTAGACTAAGTTTCGTACTTAAGTCTGAACATCGTCAGAAAAGTTGAACGTAAAAATACTTGAGTATGTCCACCCCCTAAACAAAAAATCGAATTCTCAAAATACGGTACATTTATGAACTAACAATGAATCATATTTTGCATTTCCCATTTTAAAGGGATAAAACAAAGATTCCATCAACTAAATCATTTAATGTTCGTGACTCGAGCGAAGATGCCATATCGCGTATTTATGTTATTAACTTTTAAGTTAATTTTGGTACGTATTATAAAATAAATAGAAAATTTAATTTAAAAAATGTGTCGAAAATCAACTTTAATCCAAGCCGAATATAGTAAAGAAGGGAATATCGAAACATCACCAGATTTTTTCTGAGAACGACATAGCACAATGGCTTTTGGAATTTTATTTTTATTATAAAATAAGTATGAAAAATAGTCAATATGAAAGTAATATAAATCATAAATTTAATTTTGCGGCCAATCATAAATTTAGTGTTGCGTTAGCGAATCATTAAAAGTGAACGTTATGCGAACGAATACTTCGCTAAAAAGTTAAATTATCTTGGGATAGGAACACCGTAAACGGTTCGTTTTCAAATTAATGTTGCATTTTTGAAATGCTAGATCGTTAATATATATATATATATATATATATATATATATATATATATATATATATATATATATATTTATATAAATATATATATGTATATATATATATATATATATATATATATATATATATATATATATATATATATATATATGTATATATATATATATATATATATCTATATCTATATGTGTATATATATATATATATATATATATATATATATATATATATATATATATATAAATATATATATATATATATATATATATATATATATATATATATATATATATATATATATATTGATATATATATATATATATATATATATATATAAATATATATATATATATATATATATATATATATATATATATATATATATATATATATATATATATATATATATATATATATATATATATATATATATATATATAAACAAAAAGTTCTCAATATTTTTTCAAATTAATTTTTTCATTGTAAAGAACAATCCTTCCGATTAATTATGGAATACTATTTCATTCATACGACTGCCTCGGCTGGCCTTGACGTACCTCATACAGTCGGTTCAATTTTTGAGCACATTCTCGATGGTAAGCGGCATTATGTCTTTAATGGCAATGCGAATATTGTTCTTGAGAGCGCCAATCGTTGCTGGTTTATCGGCGTAACACTTATCTTTGACGGCACCCCAAAAATAATAGTCTAACGGCGTCAAATCACAGCTCCGAGGCGGCCAAATCACATCGGCGTTTCGGCTGATAATTCGATCTTCAAAGACAGTACGCAAAATATGAATTGAAACGTGTGCTGTGTGGCACGGAACGCCGCCTTGTTGAAACCAAATATTGCCTATGTCCTCCTCTTCAAATGCCGGGAACAAAAAAATCGTTTATCATGGCGCGGTAGCGCTCACCATTGACAACGGCGGCTCCTTGCATATTTTCAAAGAAAAATGGCCCAATGATGCCACTGGACCAAAATGCGCACCAAACAGTCACTCGTTGAGGATGCATCAGCTTCTTTACGATCACGTGCGGTTCTCCGTGCCCCAAATGCGACAATTCTGCTTGTTTACATAGCCGCCAAGATGGAAATTGTCTAATTAGTGTTTCAATATTTCCCAGCGTTGTTCAAGCGAATACACAACCATTTTCGTTCAGCGGAAGGATAAAACTAACTTTCTGTCAAATCAGAAGTGACATAACCATTACCATACTCAAAAAAACCGCTAGTTCAAACAAAAATATTTGACCCACCCTGTATATATATATATATATATATATATATATATATATATATATATATATATATATATATATATATATATATATATATATATATATATATATAAATATATATATATATATATATATATATATATATATATATATATATATATATATATATATATATATATATATATATATATATTTATATTTATATATAGGATTCAGTTATAGGGTGTCAAGGATGAAGATAAACAAAGAGAAAATTCGCTATATTTTAAAATATTGTTTCGATAAAGACGGAAACGCAAGCCAGGTGGCTAAAATTGTGAATAGTGCCTGAAACTTTCACAGCCAATCACGCGCAATTATAGTTTCGTCGATTCCGTTCTGGTAATTTTGTTATCAAAGATGCACCACGCAGTGGAAGGTCTATCGTCGAAAATATCACTAAAATCTTGGAAATTATCGAAGTAGACCGGCATGCAAGCTGTTGTAGCAACGCCCAGGAGCTGAAGATGGCCACAAAACAATTTTATACCATTTGCGTAAACCTGGATTCAAAATGAACCTCGATGTTTGGGTGCCGCACGAGTTGGCGCAAAAAAACTTGATGGTCTGTGTTTCCATATGCGTATCCTTGGCCAAACGTAACGGAATCGAGCCATTTCTGAAGTGGATGATAATTAGCGATGGAAAATGGGTTATATACGACAACGTCAAGTGGAAACGATCATGGTCGAAGGCCGGCGAAGCGGCAAAACCGATGGCCAAACCAGGATTGACAGCCAAGAAAGTTTTGCTTTATGTTTGGTGAGATTAGAAGGGAATTATCTACTATGAGCTGCTGCCCTATGGTCAAACGCTCAATTCGGACCTCTACTGCCAGCAATTGAACCGACTGAAGGGAGCAATCGACCAAACGCTGCAAGAATTAGCCAACAGGAGAGACGTCGTGTTCCATCAAGGCAAACGCCAGGCCTCACACGTTCATGATGACCCGCCAGAAGCTCCAGGTGGTGTGGTGTAAAAATCGTCTGAAGAGAGGCTTGTGAAAACTGGCTATCTCAGTTTTTTGCTAATATGGATAAGGGGATAAGGCATTTTAGAAAAGCGGCTTAGTGAAATTTTAAAAAATCGAAATTATCGAAAAAAAACGGCGCATTTTTGAACCAAAACATATGATTGTAGCCATGTTAAATAAAGCCCGAAAATAAACGTAAACATAATGGATTTCTTTTTCCCCAACCTTATATGTATTATATATATATATATATATATATACATGTATATACATATGTATATATATATATATATATATATATATATATATATATATATATATATATATATATATATATATATATATATATATATATATATATATATGTATATATATATATATATATATATGTATATATATATATATATATATATATATATATATATATATATATATATATATATATATATATATATATGTATATATATATATATATATATATATATATATATATATATATATATATATATATATATATATATATAAATATATATATATATTATTGAGTTAACTCGACACAATCCAAAATAATTCTTAGGTCGAGTTAACTCTATTTTAACAATTTCCATATCAACGGGGTTGACAACAACAACAACAAAAACAAAACAAAACGAAATTATTAATTTTAATTTGTTTGCACGACCAGTGGTATCTAAATACGACAGCATAATTTTTGTGATTTTTTCCGATTTTAATTTACTAAGTTTTTCTTAAAATTAATTGCTTTTACCTAGACAAGATAACTCTCCAATATAAACACGCACTCAGTAATTACAAGTTAACCTGAAGATAACTGTAACTAACAACGCAATGTAAACCGTGTAACTGTAAAACTTCAACACTACCATCTTCAATCACTGCACTATAGGTATATTTTAAATCAGTTATTAATACACCTGCCAGAAACTTGAAGTCTAAATTATTTTTTTTTTAATCGACTACGATGATTTTTATATTTTGATATACTGAAATTTTCTTTAAATCAAATAAAAATTTCTGACAAAACCATTTCCACTTATTGTTATTTAACTAACAAATAATTTTCATTAAATCAAAGAACTAAATTATATATAAATCGTAAAATACAAAATATAATTACCGAATTAATAGCACGAATACGTTTCACTCCAAAGCGCTCATCAATTAAATTCACCGTACACACTCCACAGCCATTTTCGCGACACATAAATTTGGTTCCGTGCAACTGTGCATATAATCGAATAAAATCATTTAACGAGACATTTGAATTTATATTATTTAATGTATAATTAACGTTGTTTAATTTGAAATGAATTTTATCAATTGGTTTTAACATTTTTTTAAAAAGATGTTTGTTCTTGTCTTGCCAACCGATTAATGAAATTGCGAGTTGCAACCTACAGCTAAATTTTCTACTACTCTATAAACGTGTAGTCGAATAGCAACAATAATATAATGTGTATACATATATGTACAGTTCAATTTTTTTAAGCTTTAAAAAATATAATTTATGGTCGCGCACCATTATTATAATTTATAATCTGCTATCGTTTCCATAAAACGAGTTACATGAAAATCTAAAAGTCCGGGCAAGTGCGTCGGGGTCTCGTACTGTGTACTCTTACAACGAACCTTATGTGTAAATGTGTGTGTAAATTTTATGTTCTATGTGAATCTCAAACATGAACAGGCACACATCGTCATTTGATATATTCGACGGAATCATTTTGAAAAATGCATCATAGTGTTGAGTGTAGCGTATGCATCATAATCGATTCGATAATAATACTCATACATATAAAGGTTTAACATTCCAGTTAAAATACACCTCCATATCATCGTCTATTGTCTAAGTCACTACTAGTTTGACCCTCAATTAGGATTTGTTGTATATTGAACAATAGAACCGTTCTCCATACGGAGTTAATGAATAGAATGAATTGACTAGCAAGAACGTTTATTGAAAATCGCTAACATAAATTCTATTTAAACCTATCAGAGGATAGCTAAATTAATTTTAAGGCAATTTTTCTCTCATTTGGTAAACGATTTCGTTTTACCTGAGTCCCGCTATATCTATTTCGGAGAATGTTTTCGAGGATGATTTGAAGCAAAGCCAAGAGTTAAACAAATTGCAAAAGTCTATTGACTATTTATTCGTTTGATTTTGCACACAAGGAAATATTATTTTGTTTGCCGACACGTAAAGAAACAGTTGATTTAAATTTTCGGTTTTTATTTATTTGAGATATGGTTACATATCAGTCCTCAAGTTGTCAACATGTGTGTAATAAACATATACCCACTTAACTGCTCAAAACGATTCATCTGCAGGACTTCCTCCGAGCTACAACCAATAAATGTCACTGACAACATTATATCTATCTATCGCAATCCGCGTCTCATAGTTAGTAGACACTAAAGCACCTGATGACCTTTTTCCACCTCATCATGTTCAACGTAACTATCACTATAGTTACTGTGGCGTATGCATAATGACGGTTACTAAGGTTGTTCCTTTTATTGTCATTTTTATATAACAAAATAATTTCTATTAATGATTCCTGAAGTAAAGAAAACACTACCTACCTATCGTAATAAAATAAAACTGTGACGTCATGCAAAAAATAATGACTATTATCTAGATTCTGATCAAGTAACAAAATGACAAATGAATTTTTTTTGTGAATGTACTAAAATTGTAACTATTGTGAAATGAAAATTTAGTTCTAAAAAGCGATGCTGATGGAATAACCTTTTCAAAATGTCATGAATAGTACAAAATTGTCACCTTTTTAATATTCGGTGATTTTAAATTTTCTTATATAATTATTGTGAATATAATTCGTATATTCTATTAAATCGAAATTAAAAAATTTCAAACTAAATATATGTACTTTAAGAAATATATAAAAAAATTTAATTTATTATTGCAAATTTATGTATAATGGATCAGTGTACCTAAAATACTACAGGTGGTAGATTCTGATAAAGTGACAATTGTTCATGACTTTTTTTTATTAGAACAAAATATTGTCACAGAATATTACCGATTCTAATGAAATGACTTATGACTATTACAGCAGTTTATAGTAGTTACAGTTGCATTGATAAATTGTACTCAACTTTTAGCATATTTCGACAAACATACAACTATTATGTGAAAATTGTCAAAAAACTACAAATTCACAACAATCCATTAACAATCCATTATAAAAATGTTATAAATTTTTTATTATTAATTTTTTATTTAAAAATTTAGTTTTAAATTTTGTAATTTCGATTTAATTTAATACAAAAATGGTTGAAAAATTGTATTCACACTAATTTTATAAGAAAATTTAAATTCACGGAAAAATAAATAGGTGACAAGTTTGTACTATTTGTCACGAAATTTTTCGTGACATTTTGCAAAAGTCATCTCATCAGCATCGCTTTTTAGAACTCACAACAACTAAATTGTAATTTTATTGCAGTTACAATTTTAGTTCAAAATCAAAAAAATGTCATTTGTGATTTGTCACTTGATCAGAATCTAGGTCCAGGCCTAATTGCTTTAAATATTTTGCTATATGACGTCATTTCATTATGACGTCATAGTTTCAATCTTTGACTTTATATATCAGGTTAGTTAATTAAGGTTAATTTTTGTATGTTTTTTATTTTTGTTTTCGTGAAACGTCATTCATGGTAAAGAAAACAGTAAATTTTGAATAAATAACAGTTAAAACTTATAATTCGAAATAATAACAAATAATTTATTACATTATTGCAGAAATATTAATTTAACATTTCAATAAACAATTACGTACGTGAAAAAACACACGTAAAATTTGTTTGCTAGATAAAAAATACACATCCACTCTCTTTCATCTTTCGAACCATACTATTTTTGTTTCCGTCATTATGTTTTGATTATTAGTTTTTACAAACATATCCGCCGTCTACTGTTCAGAAAAGTAGACATAAATTTAATGACGTATCAATCAGTACTGCCTGGTAGCAGTGCCCTTAGAATACCAGACAGTACTACTTGATACGTCATCAAATTTATGTCTACAGTTTATTTTCTGAACTGTAGACGGCAGTCATGATCATAAAAAGCATTCAATAAACGAAATATAAAAAACAATAATAGGTGGATTCGAAAAATAAAAGAGTGAGGGTTTATGTTTTTTCAAGCGAAATATATGTTTTTGTACACATCGCATGTTAAATACAATTTATAATGCATAATTTTATAATAATAATATGAATTAATACTTACCAATAGCATTTTACTTAATTTTAAAATAAATTATTAAAATATTTTCCTTTCAGTGTTGTTTGTTTACAATTACAAATTGTTCACAATTTTTTTGAAATTAATATGACAGCTTAAATACAAAAAAAACAATCTTTTATTTAATTTTAGTGCTGCCTATAGTCACAGATTGGAACCGTCGACATAAAATGATGTCATATAGCAAAATGTTTAAAGCATTGAGGCCTGTAATATTCTAGGTGCACTGCTGGTACTCTAGGTGGGTTTGTAATTGGCTTTACAAAATAATGACCGCAAGTGTAAGTAGTGGTATGAGTGTTTGTGTTAGTGCGAATGCGCACCATTTATAATTTAAAATTTGTTGCGCACCATTTATAATTTAAAAAACTAGTCCACCTTCGCTAACGAACAAAAAAACCTGCTGGGAGAAATTCCTGAAACTTGTTGAGGATAATATTGATCTTCAAGTGCCAATTAAAAACCCGATAGAACTAGAAGAAGAACTAGAACAACTCAACAACAGTATACAAGAAGCGGCATGGAGTATTACCCCCTCAAGTTCAAAGGAAATGTGCCGAAATGCTATTTATCCTCTTGAAGTTAGGGAACTGGTTGCAGCAAAACTAAAAGCAAGAAAGGCCTGGCAAAGAAGTCGAGCGCAAGAATATAAAACAACTCTTAATTTTTTATCCAATAAACTAAAGTTGCTAATTAAAGAAATCAAATACGAATCCATTAATAAATACTTGAGTGGCCTTACTGGGGAAAAAGATACCGAGTACTCCCTTTGGAAGGCGACAAAAAGTTTAAAACGACCTAAACTACAAATTCCACCAGTAAAAAATGAAGATGGTATATGGGCTATAAGTGCAAAGCAAAAAGCTTCGTTGTTTGCAACCCACCTCGAGAACACGTTTCAGCCACTACCTAGACAAACTGCAGAGGAAAACATACCACCAGTATATAAAATGGATAACTGCAATATATCTCCTGTCACACTACATGAATTAAAAGAGGAAATCAATCTCAACCTAAATACAAAGAAATCTCCAGGATATGACTTAATTACAGGACAAATAGTAAAAGCTCTCCCTGAAAAAGGTCTACGTAAACTATTCCAAATAATTAATGCAGTGTTTAGACTTAAACACGTTCCAAGTCAATGGAAAGTAGCAGAAGTAATTATGATACCTAAACCAAACAAACCACTTAATGACAAAAATTCGTACAGGCCGATTTCCTTACTCCCAATAATTTCAAAATTATTCGAGAAACTACTCCTAAAGAGACTAAAACCAATAATAGCAGAAAGAAATCTTGTTCCTCCACATCAATTTGGCTTCAGAGAAAATCATTCAACAATAGAACAAGTACACCGAATTACAAACATAATTGAAGACGTACTTGAAAAAAGAAAGTATGTTCAAGCGTCTTCTTGGATGTAGCACAGGCCTTTGACAGAGTATGGCATAAAGGTTTGGAATATAAATTACAAAGAGACTTACCAAAGCAATTTTATGAAATTCTAAAATCTTACATATCTAACCGACACTTTCGAGTTAAATTAGATGGCGAATACTCAGAAATAAAGAAAATATCAGCAGGGGTACCACAAGGTAGCGTTCTGGGACCAACTTTATATGTTCTATACACCTCGGACCTGCCAACGATAGAGAATACTAACATAGCGACGTTTGCGGATGATACGGCCATCTTAGCAGTTGCTAATTGCATAGAAGAATCTACAAGCAAATTGCAAAGAGCTACTAATATTGTCAGTACCTGGACCAAGAGATGGCGAATAAAACTTAATGAAACAAAATCTGTTCACGTAAACTTTACCAACAAGAAGGTCAATTGGATACCAGTAGAACTGAACTAACAGCAAATTCCCTATGAAAATACGGCAAAATATCTAGGCATGACTCTAGACGCGAAACTAAAATGGAAAGAGCATGTGAAAAAGAAAAAAGAAGAGTTAAACATCAAATACAGAAAGATGGATTGGCTCTTAGGAAGAAATTCTGAGCTAACTCTACATAATAAATTGCTACTATACCGGCAAATCCTAAAACCTGTGTGGACTTACGGTATTCAGCTCTGGGGCTGTACAAAGAAAACCAATGTCAATATCATCCAGTCATTCCAAAGCAAAGTCCTTCGTGGAATAGTTAATGCACCGTGGTACATAAGAAATGACAACCTCCATAGAGATCTGAAGATGGATTTCGTTAGTGAAGAAATACGTCGAGATACGTCGTATGTTGGATGATTCAAACCTAGTAAGACGGCTGCGAAGGAAGAAACCGCATGATCTACAAGATCCAATCAGGATCGACTAAAAATATAATAAAATTGTAAAGGGGACTAGCCAAAGGGCTACAACCCTCCAAACAAGAATATAAATTATGAAAGATAAATTACTAGATGATTTGTAAATCAGTTGTAATAAATAAATATATATATAAAAAAAAAAAAAATCGCTTTCTACTTGACCGTATACATTTGGGATTAAAACAATATTTTTATTTATTTAATTTTATTTTAATTAGTTTTATTTTATTTTAACCGCCAGAAAATTCTAGACCACGAATTAAATTATTTTGTTTGTTTCCCGTGAAATAAAAAAACACGTCGAATCTTACTTGAATATTCTTTTGAGTCTAAATTCTTTTTTTATTTTAATTCTTTTATAGTATTGCAAAAAAAAATGATTAGATAGACAAAGTCTTGTGGAAAATTTTTATATAATGCAAAGGAAATTACTTTCATATTTTTATGGAAAATTTTATATAATGTAAAGGAATCTAATTACACATTTTTTATAATGTTATTTTGTCAATTAAGTAAAAATAAATTTTTATAATAAAACTGAAATTTAATTATTCTGGTAAATGTAATTTTAGTCGTCGAGTTAAAGAATTTATATTTTGAATTTATGTGGAGTTCATGGACGTAACCCCACCCCTGTTAGAGTGAAGTGTGGGCCATCTGAACGTTTTTCCTTTAGTTGATTTGTTTGAAGTCTCTGCTGAATCCTTCGTTGATGTCTGCTTCCCCTGTGATCCTATTTTGTACTTGTTTTGCAGCTTTATATCTTATAAGAAAATGGAGTACCTTATAAACTGTAAATAATATTATTATTGAAACGGCTACTCCTATAATTATAAACTCAATTTTTATTAGATTTTTGTTTTAAAATATTTATTTCTTTAATATTGTCGAGTTAGTTGTTCTGAGATTTCGTTGTGTTCAATTTCATTATATAATATTGATATTACTTCAACAATGTCCCAAAATATTGGTGTTTTATTATTGTACTCAATGTTGTTTACAAGATAAATTCCTTTCATTAATTTTTGGTTCGCTTCTTTCTTACAGTCTGTTTTCTATTGTTGCATCATTTTGTGCAATAATTAGCAAGTTCTCGGTTCTAAAAATTTTACTTTATTTATGTTGTTAATCCTTAATAAATTACAAGTAGCTTTCTGGTTCCTTATGATGTTGGTAATACATTTGTCTTCGGAGATCTTTTTAATTGTGATTTCTGGACAGTATCGTATTTGTACGATAATTCGGCATGTTTTATCTACACTTTGATATAGGTAATCGTTTAACAAGAGGAATGGTGTATTTAATGGTATAATGTAACTGTTATTGATATGTAATGCTTCTAAGTGATAAACATCAAATACATCAGGATAAAATGTAGGAAATTTAATTATAAATATAATGTTGGAGTGATTGTAATAAGCTTGTAATTCAAGGAATTCATAAATGTTCTCAAAAGAATTAATAGTAACCATTTGTTGTTTCAACTGTTGATGTATATAATTAATTTCGTTTGCATGCAAAATATGCTTTGAAATTATGCCGATTTTTGCAAGAGTTATTGACTCCGATATGTCTTTTAAATGTTCGTTTAATAAGTCTATGTCAAAAAAGATTTGGTCAAAAAACTGATTGGTGTGTAATGACGAATCAATTATATCCATTTTGTTAATTAAATGATTCTGAAATTGATTGAAATAATCTTCAAGTTCGATTTGCTGATTATTTATGTACTTCGTAATGTTATTAAATCTTTTTATCATTTCTTGATTTAGATATATTTGATTGTTTAAAGTGTTTTGGTTTGATTGTAGTAAGTCCAAATGTTTGTTTATTTCAACGTAATCTTCGTGGTCCATGTTTCCTGTTATACTTTTAATTATGTTTCCTAGTCCGTTAACGAGTCCTCTTGTATTTCTATGCAAAGGTTTTATATTTCTAAATTATTCATCAAAACATGATATTTTTTCTTTACTAAAGTAATTTTTGTCTTAAATTATTTCACATATCTTTCAGTTTAATTAGCAATGCTATTTATATTTGAATCAATCAGATCAATGTTTTGTTCGTAGTCAGTTATATTTATTATATGAATTAATCTTGAATAGTTATTAATTATCCTTCCCTTTCCTAATTTTAATGGTAAAAGTCCTTTGTGGTTGCTTAAGTCGTGGATCACTATTTTCTGGGCTATGCTGTATCTGTATGTGCTAACTTGTCCCTTCTATTATCAGCTTCATAAAACGGTTTTTATTCAGTTTTCCAATTAAATTTTGTTTTGTCTTTAAATTTCGGTCATAAATTAGTTTAGCAAGTTTTTCGTATTGTTTTTTATGTTCGTCCAAATAGTCTTGCCCAGTTTTGGTTGTAGAAGTTGTAGTTTTGAATTAAATTTGAATTATTATAATGACCTGTTATTAGTTCGAATGGGGTTAATTTAGTTGAAGAGTGTACTGAATCGTTATATGTTAAAACTACTTCATCTATTATTTCATTAATTGACTTATTTTTATTTGTATGATACGTATTATACGTATTAATTCGGTTAGCGTCGAATGAAATCGTTCAACAGGAGAGTTTCCCGTTGAATTTTTTGCTGATATAATACTAATATGTAATTCAATTTTGTAGATTTCTAAAAAGTCTTTAAATAATGTCGACATAAATTCAGATCCATTATCAACTATAATCTTATTAGGTATTCCGTGATGCGAGAAAAAATGTTTCAATGATTTAATTACATTTAAACTAGTTCGGGAATTAAGTAAATAAACACTTGAAAATTTACTAAATTTATCAATTATAGTAAGGAAGTTTTCCTTATGTATCGAATAAACATCTAAGTGTAATATTTGTAACGGTTTATCAGGTGTTTCCGTTATTTCAAATTTGAGTGGTAAATTATTACGATTATATTTAAGTTCTAAGCAAATTTCACATTTATTTATAATTCTAGTTATTAAATTTTGTCATGTATGGGAAATAATATTTTCATTTTAAATGTTCTAATGTCTCGTTAATACCTCTATGGTTCGAAACATTATGATAGTCCCTTATTAATTTTTCCTGCATATCATAATCTACTATTTCTACTAATTTATTACATCTGACTAACTTAAAATTATTACTGCAAAAATATTTCGAATAAACTGATTGAACAACTTTAAATGTATTATCATCAGTTAAAATTCCAACAATTATCTTAGGAACTAAATATTTTTTTAAAATTTCAGTTAAAATTTGTTCATTATCAATATTATTTTGTTTTATGATATATCTTTTCTTATTTCTAAATAATATCTTAAATTTAAATTCGGGTCTATTTGAATTAATTGTTTTTTCTAAAATAATTTGATTATTAAATTCATTTATACTTCTTTCTCAAATAGGTATTCCACCGTTTAGATTTTCTTCTGCTGAATGTATTGTTTCAATATCTGATTCATTATTTATATTGTTTTCATTTAAATTGATCTCAAGACGAAATAATGCATCCGCATTTGTGTTTTGTTTACCTTTCTTGTAAAGAATTTCATAATCAAATTCTTCTAATTTTAACCGCCAACGAACAAGTTTAGAATTGGGTTCCTTTAAGGAAAATAACCAAGTTTAATGGTTTATGGTCGGTTATGATTTTGAATTGTCTACCGTATAGGTAAGGTCTAAAGTACTTTGTTGCCCAAACAATGGCTAACAATTCCTTTTCAATAGTACTATAGTTTTGTTCGCTTTTAGATAAGGTCCTACTAGCATACTCGTAACAAATAGGTTTATCAGAACCTACTATGGTCTTGAAAAGTCCGGATACTGTAGTATCGGATCATTACACAATAAATTTTTACAAGTTTCAAAACATTCAATATAGCTAGAATCAATTATTATTTTTTTATCTTTTCTTAAACACTCTGTCATTGGTTTTGTTAAATTTGAAACGTCTTTAATGAACTTCCTATAATATCCTAGAAGACCTAAGAAGGATTTAATTTGTTTTTATGTTCTAGGCAAAGGACATTTTTTTATTATTTCTATTTTTTCTGGATTTGGCTATACACCGTCCGAGGTTACCAAATGTCCCAAGAATGAAATTTCTTTTCGGAAAAATTCCGATTTATCAAGTTGAATTTTTAGATTGACACTTTTTAACTTTTCGAAAACTTTTACTAAATTTTGATAATGTTCCTGAAGTGAGGTAGAAAATATAATAATATCGTCCATGTAACAAAGACAATTTTTTTCCTAAAATTTCTTTCAAAACATTATCCATCACTCTTTGGAATGTTGCCGGGGCGTTTTTTAGTCCAAACGGCATTCTAACGTATTCATAGTAGCCATGATCCACTGAAAAAGCTGTTTTGGGAATGTCTTCCGATTTCACTTCAATCTGGTGAAATTCAGAAGCGAGATCTAAAGTGCTAAAATATAAGCATTTGCCTAATTTGTCCAATACTTCAGTAATATTGGGTAATGGATATTTTCCGTTAATAGTTTTTTCATTCAACTTTCTATAATCTACAACAAGGTGCCATTTCTGTTTTCCACTTGCGTCTATTTTCTTTGGTACAATCCATATAGGGGATGACCATGGTGAAAAACTTGGGTGGATAATCCCTTGCTCTAACATTTTATTTATTTGACTTTTAATTTCGGTTTTATGGATTTCCGGATAACTACTCGTATATGACTTTGTGTAAATAGCAGTATCGTCTGTTAATTTAATTTCGTGTTTAACGGTATTTGTAAAAGAAAGATTTTGACCCTCTTTATAAAATATATCTTCAAATTGACTATACAATTTGTAGGTAGTTTTCTTTTCTTCATCATTCATATGATCAGTACGTATTAAACTATTTATATCACTATTAAAATCACTAATATTTCGTTCACTATTTATTGTATAATTATGTATTTCAAAAAATTGGTTATTATCTAATAATTCAGATTTAATAAGCTGTTCAATAACGAAATCCTGTACGAATAATTTACTACTTCTAAAAATGCATACCAGTTTTTACATTCATATATTCCTTCTGGTATTATTAGATTTCCTTTTATTTTCAACGGTTTTATGTAAATATCACCTTGTTCAATGTCAACTGGGATATTAGCAATAATTCCACTTCGAGGAGGTACTGAATATAATTTAGACATAACATTTGGTTTAAAATTTAATTTAACATAAACATTATTGGTTTCGAGAAATGACCTATGAAAGTCTAGTTTAATTTTTAATTTTTTTAAAATATCTAGAACTATAAGACCGTCAAAATAATTATGAAATTTGAATAGTAAAAATTCTAAATTTTCATTTGTATTGAATTCATCTAAACCTTCTATTGTGATTTGTTTATCAATTAAATGGGTGTTAAAAATAGTTTTAATTTTTACTGGATTAATTGGTTCAAATAATTTGGGATTAATCAATTCTGGATTAATAAGCGATTTATTACTTCCTGTATCAATTAGGAATTTTAAATATTTATTATTAAAAAATGTTATATGGATGTAGGGTAAAAGGTTACTTTGATGGGTATTTATAGTTATATATCCAATTGGGTTATGGATGGTTATTTGATATAACTTCATGTTTATTGTTTTCGACGTTGAAAAGTTCTTCAGAAATAAGCTTTCGGTTTGCTGAAGGTTGGAAAGTGTTTGGTTGTTGTTGATTCAATTTATAATTTGATATTCGACTACGTATTTCCATTGGTTAAGGATGGTTATGATAGCGTTCCGGAGGTTTCAAATTTATTTGTTGGTTTTAATATGGTGGTTTAAAATTTGAATTGAAATTATGATGAGGGTAAAATTTTATCTTATATTTGGAATAAATTGATTAGGTCTAACATTCGGGTGAAAATTATTCGTTCTAAAGTTTGAATTAAAATTTGATCTAAAATTAGGATTAAATGTAGGTTTAAAAGGTATTGGTTTTTTATTAGTCAATGTGACGTTTTTATTGCTATTATTTTTAATATATGAAATATTTTGTTCTTTTAAACAATAATTAAAGGCTTCACTTAAACTATTAGGTCTCATTGCCCTAATAATAGAACCTGAAAGGAATGTATTTAAACTACATAACTCTTGTTTCGATTGGATCACACTAAAATTTGTTTCATGGATTTTTATGTGATTAATTATGGTTGAATAAATTTCTATTATCTTAGAATACAATTTTTCTATGCTTTCATTTTCTTGAGATTGTTACGATTACATGATCGTAACAAGCGCTGTTTGATTTTATTCCCCTCGGTTTGCGTCCTCGCTTTCGGAGTTGCTTAATGTTTGTGCACGTCGTGGTGATGGCGCGAGGGTGAGTGAGATGAAGAAAGAGAGAACGATGCGCATCGAATGGGTGTGTAAAGCAAAACATTCCATAAGAATGTTTTTCTTATATGCCTCTCGTTTACATCAATGCGAATTGATGTAAGCGAGAGACAGAGAAGAAAGACAATTCTTCTGGAATGTTCTGCGCGTCGTTGTGCGGGGCAAGAATTTTTTTCTTGTTAGTCAGTCGAGTTTATATTTTGTGAAATTAAGTCTAGTTTTGGATTCGAACGAGTCAATTTTTTTTGTATCAAGTTTTTATAAATATTATTGAGATTGAGAAGACATTTTTTTTTTTTCGGCGTGTGGCCGCATGTTTTTTTTGTTAAAAATACATATATATTTTTTTGGAAAATTTTATAATTTTATATTTAAATTAATAAATAAAAAATATTTGAACGAGTAATAAAATTCTTTATTAAAGTGTTTCTCTTGTGTTCAATTTATTCAAAGAAATTATTTGATTAAAGTTTAAGAAATTAACAAAAGTGCCGCACATAATCCACGGGAGGCCTATCGAGGCAAATTTGGTTTACGGCGCAAAGACGCCCAACATTTTGGTGGCCTATTGAGGCAAATTTGGTTTACGGCGCAAAGACGCCCAACATTTTGGTGGCCTATCGAGGCAAATTTGGTTTACGGCGCAAAGACGCCCAACATTTTGGTGGCCTATCGAGGCAAATTTGGTTTACGGCGCAAAGACGCCCAACATTTTGGTGGCCTAGCGAGGCATTAATTGGTATCGGGGAAAGGCCCCGCAACGTCCGACCGCACAACGAGTCGCTACATACGGGTGGCCAACCGGTCCCTCGTGTTTTGTGGTTTTTGTGTAACGGTGAAAGGCACCGCAACGGTCCGGGTGTGGCATCACCACCTGTGGCATGACGGCCGCGCAAGGCCACAACGGTATTTTTGTTAAGATGTATTAAGGTACCATTTTTTTTTATTTATATTTTTTTTTTTTTTAAATTTTTTTTGATTTTATTTTTTTTATATATTTTATTAAATTTTTTTTTAAATATTTTTGTAATCGAGCGCCGCACAGCGGGTGCACGCTCGGTGTGTATCGTTCTCTCTCTCTCTCTCGTTTCTTTTGGTGCGGGTGGAGGGGGAAGTTGTTTTCCGGTTGTTGTGTTTTTCTTGTTTTTCTAAAAAAAATAATAAAATGAATTATTAAATTTTTCGGTGTGGTGTGATGGGAGCGGAGACTCCCTCTGTGTCGGCGTAGTGTTTGCGGTCCCTTGATGCCCGCATCCGATTCCGTAACCAGGGTTTGTCCCCGTTTGAATACGGATGGATGCGCGCACCAAGGCACCGCTCTCGGTTTATAATTTCGTTGTGTTCGTTCCTCAGGTTCCGGCCGACGAGTTTCGGCGGAACTCCGGGTACATCTTTTGATTATTTGCGTTCCCCTAACTTTCTGTATGACCACGGTGTAAGCCAGGAGCCCTGTATGCCTCAAACCCCACGACCTTCGCACTTCTCCGCTGAGAACGTAGCCGGCAAAAATCACCGTGGAGGCCTCTACAGGTGCTTAGTGATATCTGCAGGTTGGCAGTAGCCAGCCTGTAACAAGATAACCGATGCAAGCCTCTTATGAGGCTTGTTTCATTACGTTTATCGCTATAATGAAGAATTAAATTATTTTTTATTTCTTCCCACACTAATGTGGTACCATACATATTTAAAATTTCATTAGCTTCCCCAATTATTTTATTTCTAATGCCATAATTTTGCTGTATAAAGTTCCATCGAGAACTGCACTAACCTTTAAAATTTCTTCTACGTTTTCAATGAAATCAAAAAGTAAACGTTTATTCCCATCGAAAAAGGGTAGATCCTTTATCGCATCCGGCATTTTTAATTGACTATATACATTTTTAAAGTGTTCTGTACTTAATAAACACGTACCGTTTGGTTCAGTCATCGTAACTGGATTATTGAAATTACACTCTAGTTTGATATTTTCTAAATCTAAGTCACCGTATTCTGCAGTGTTTGAATCAATAACTCCGTATTTACCGGGTTTATTAATTCTATGAAACACAAAGATATTCCGTGAATTTTTATTTGAAAGTTTCTTGAACGGGGGGAACATAAACGACTACACTATTTAAAAGAGTATAAAAAGACTTACCAAATGATCAAAAAAAAATGTTGACCAGTGCAGCAACATCCGGCAACTCCTTTGTCACCAATATTCCCTTGATGTGAAATTCTTGCGTTTAGAATTTTGGATATTAACACTATACTGTTGAAAGTTCACGAGTTCACTTGATATACACTGAGTTCTCGGTGAAATTATTTTTCTTGACACGATCAGTTTTAAACACTTTTTTTCTTACACGATCATTGATAATAACGGTATCAATAATTTTAATTTTTATTTTTTATATTGATATTTTACTTTACTTTTAACTTTTATTAACTTAATTTTGTTTTAACTTTTAATCACTTTAATCACTTTAATTAATTTTTTTTATTTAAACTTAAAACAAAAATTTATTTTTATTTTACCGATAATTTGTGATAACTTTTTATAACTTTTATGTAGATCTTCACCAACTGCACCAATTACATTATTTTGTTTGTTTTCCGTGAAATAAAAAAAACACGTCGATCTTACTTGAATATTCTTTTGAGTCTAAATTCTTTTTTTATTTTAATTCTTTTATAATATTGCAAAAAAAATGATTAGATAGACAAAGTCTTGTGGAAAATTTTTATATAATGCAAAGGAAATTACTTTCATATTTTTATGGAAAATTTTATATAATGTAAAGGAATCTAATTACACATTTTTTATAATGTTATTTTGTCAATTAAGTAAAAATAAACTTTTATAATAAAACTGAAATTTAATTATTCTGGTCGATTCTGGATGCCATAGGAATTCGGAACTTATTCATATATAGGAATAACAAATTATTGTAGTTTTTTCCAATATAATATTTCCTGTCGTTTATTGTGTCACAATAAGGAAAACATTTATAGGAATTTATATCTTTAGTTTTAGTATTCAACGACAAGGCGCTAATATAAGTTAAAAGGAGATAAACATTTCATATTATGTTTTTATTTGCCAAAGTAATTTGCGTTTGATATACATAATATATAGTAACAGCAAACGGTTAATAATGTATGTGAGCGATACCCCGACGAACATGAAGCGCAGGCAAGATGGATCTGCTCTATTTCCAAAAGTAATCTGAAATGTTAGCGGGGCAAAGCTTTGCAAATGTAGGTACATAATATGCAATTGCGTAATGTTATTAGTTGGAAATTTTTACTGTTATGTATAAATTTTGATTTTGAATTTTTTTTTGAATTTTGAATATAGAGGTTCTACATAAACCGCAATCATTTAGAACAAATCTTAAGCGAAGGTGGCTTTTAAGTGGGAGTTTGCGAAAGCCTTGCTTTAACCCTTTAATAATATTTAGTTGAAGAAGTTTATGCTTTATAATTAAATTTTCTAATGAAATGAAAAAATTATTTATTTATGATGCCGATGTTTCGAACAGGATTTCTGTTCGTTTTCAGGTAGGGCGTATATATATTTTCTCTATAACAATTTGCGAAAAAAATAAATTTTACAAAATATGAATAAGAAATTAATAGCCAAAAAATAAAAATTGATTAGAAAAAATTAATAAACAGATATAATTAAAAGCACAAAAAAGCACAACAAAAAAAATGTAAATGGCCGTTTATATAGTAAGCAAAAAATCAGCAGGAAAACTTTTTTACAATGACCCAATCCACACTAGAGCAACTGATACCAGTAACTTTTATGGCTTACACCCTTTCTTTTCCCCTTTACCTACAAAACCGGTTTTTTCGGGGATTCACTTTTTAAACCTAAATTTTTGTAGATTCAAAAATTTCAACACACCAACACAAGCAAAAATGAAATAAAAAAAATTTCAAGGACATTTTTTTGTATTTTTTTTAGTTTAATTTTGTTTTTGAGCTGTGTAGTGCATTAGAAAAAATTTTAATTGTGGTAAAAGGTCGTGTAAAAAATAAAATTAAATTTTCAACAATGAATTTTTTTGTTAGCATTTTACACTACACATAGAAAATTATAAAAGTTACTGGGATTCAAATAAAATGTGTGTGGACGTAAAGGGTGTAAGGGTAAGCCATAAAAGTTACTGGTAACTAGTTACTCTAGTGTGGATTAGCACGATGGAATAACGTAAGAGAGCGAAAGAGAGGATTTACATGTATTCGACTCTACTCAGAATAATGAATATAAAAAGAATAAAATTGCGTTTAATATTTTTCATTTTTGCTGTCACTTAAAAAGAAAACGAGCGAAAATTTTCGTCCAAGATAAAAAATTTATGTCAAATTCTTTGGAAGAAAAAGATCAAAAAATTGATTATAATCAAAAAATTTTGATCACAAATCTCTTCTCATGTTCTTTCGAAGAAAATAATTGATTTTTTTTATTTGTGATCAAATTTCAAAAACCGAAGTTTTCGGAGGATTTGTTTTGAGATCAAAACAATATGACACGTCAATGTCAAAAGAAACAAAACGAGACGCGCCATTTTCATTATCGGCATTATAATTTGGTGTTTATATTTTGACGTGCATTACTACATAAGATAATAGTGTTTATTTAAATTAAATATTATAAATAATATTAATTTTTGTAGTATCTAAAGTGAATTTGGTGTAATTAAAACCAAACCTAACTCCCGACAAACATTTTTTGTTGTTGTTTGTTTGGATTTCCCTTTAAACAAATGTAAACAAACCATTTTGCTTTCCGTGTTCTTTGGACCACAAATTAATTGATCACATTTCATTTCTTCCAAAGAAATGGCATCCACTTTGGCACTACAACAACAAAACCCAAACAAATTTTATTGCATATGCATATGCATTCAATATTGAATGTAATATTTATGTTTATATTTTATATAAGGGAATTTTGAATTATTCGTGTATATAATCTTTTCTATTTATAACTTATTCATGTATACATATACTAATATACATACTAATATACATACACCATAGTAAAAATGTAAATTCCGCATTTGAATTAATAAAAATAAATTAATAATAATTAATAAAATTAATATTAATAATTTTCCTATAAAAAAATTATGGCGTTACTATATATGTTTATTTCTTTCTCGCATATTGAATATTTTTATAATGCGGATACTTCTTATATACCTGCAAATATTTGCAGAAGAAAACAATTTTCTATATTTAAATGTCCCATAATTTGTTAACATCCAAATTACAATTTGCAATAATGAGGCGGTTACATGTAGAAAATTGTTTTCTTCTGCAAACTTTTGCAGGTAAATAAGAATCATCCGCTCTATAAAAATATTCAATATGCGAGAAAGAAATAAACAAATATAATGCCATAATTTTTTTTATAGCATTTTATTAATTTATTTTTAATTAATTCAAATGCGAAATTTAAATTTTTATTTATGGTATCTGTTTTTATTATGAATCCTTAACATTTATATATAAATATAAAATAATTTTTTTTGTTAATTTTAAAATTGTTGCCATAAAAATACTCGGATCGAATATATTTTCTGGCAACATTTTCATTTTTATAGTGGTTTTGGCGGTGTAGTGGCTCAAAAGTCTTCTGCAAAATTTTGTATGGATATATTTATTTTCTTGTCTCTCATGTGCAAAAGTTCATTGTTATTACTCTTTCATTTTGCAGAAGAAAATGGGGTATTATACCCCATTTACATGCGACCAACATTTCTCTTCTGCAAAATGAATGATATATAATATTGACGTTTCGTTTGGATATATTTCTTTTCTTGTCTCTCATGTGCAAAAAGTCAATAATATATCTCTTTCATTTTGCAGAAGAAAAATCATGCGAATGTTGGTCTTCTGCAAAATGAAAGAGTTATAACATTGACTTTTTGCACATGAGAGACGAGAAAAGAAATATATCCATACAAAATTTTGCAGGAGACTTTTTGAGCCACTACATCGCCAAAACCACTATAAAAATGAAAATGTTGCCATAAAATATGTTCAATCCGAGTACTTTTATGGCAAAAATTTTAAAATTAACAAAAAAATTGTTTTATATTTATAAATGTTAAGGATTCATAATAAAAAAAGGTGCCATAGATAAAAATGTAAATTTCGCACTAAAAGTAAATTAATAATATTGCTATAAAAAAATTATGGCATTTATATGTTTATTTCTTTCTCGCATATTGAGTATTTTTATATGCGGATGCTTCTTATTTCCCTGCAAAAATTTGCAGAAGAAAATAATTTTGCTACATGTAAACGTCCCATTATGCAAGAAGTTAAAAGAGATCTCTTCACAAAAGATTTGTCAAAATTACATGCTAAAATTTATAGTTTCCAAAGACACGTAATGGGACTTTTCAAAATGAAATCAGGGTCGAAAATGTATGAGGTTCTTAAAAGTAAACGTTTAAAACGTCATAACAGATGCAAGTGGTATTGAAAACGGCAGGACAAGCTTATTTCCTAACCGATTATAAAATCATTTGCGATGCATGAGTGACCGAAACGGACTCTACATGGCTTTTGAATTGACGAAATTAAGCCATTTTTCAATCCCCAACCCAATTGACTTTTTAAATAATTTCATTGTAAAGTTCGAGAATAAATCTAACAGCAGCAGGTAAATTTTGGCTTTCCTTAGGAAATAGGGAAAGGAAAAATCGTTTAACATTTTTCTAGCAGTTTTATGTTTTTTTCTAAATATTTATTCTGGCAAAAAGAATCGTAATTTTATTTTTCATATTTATAGCAGTTTTGACGTACCTATTTGAGGCGCAGAATTAAATTCCTATTAAATTGTCTCAAGAATTCTACGAAATAATATTAGAAAGAGTAATATTAAATTTTAAATAATGAAAAAATTTGGATTACATATAATATATAAATATAAGAAATTATTATGTAGATATTAGGCTATATTTTGTTAAAGACGAATCCTTTTTCTGGGTTAAGTGAGAACTATAGCTGGAATAAAAAGAATTAAAAAATAACGTAAGAGAGCGAAAGAGAGGATTTACATGTATTCGACTCTACTCAGAATAATGAATATAAAAAGAATAACGGAAATTGCGTTTAATATTTTTCATTTTTGCTGTCACTTAAAAAGAATAAACGAGTGAAAATTTTCGTCCAAGAATAAAATACTTAATAACTACAACAACAAAACCCAAACAAATTTTAGTGTGTTGAATGTAATATTTATGTTTATATTTTATATAAGGGAATTTTGAATTATTCGTGTATATAATCTTTTCTATTTATAACATATTGATGTATACATATACTAATATGAATATAATATCAAAAATAATTTTCAATAGACTGTAGAATTGTATTTTTCTAAACCTAACCTAAAAAAATAATTTATCGAATTGTTGTGATTTTAAACCGCACATTAATAATTATTATAATTTTAAAAACTTTTATTTGTTGATATAAATACGTTTATACTCAAAACTATTGTAGTTTCATTCAAAATTGTTAGTAAACATATCAAAAAAATAGATGAATGAACTTAATATTTCAAGTTATCTATAGCCGTAACGTCAAATTGTAATAATAAATTTTTATCTTCGTTTCTTAAGTTTAATAAAAAATTTATTTATTTATGATGTCGACGTTTCGAACAGGACTTCTGTATAGGAACCATGCGCAAATTTTTGCGACAAAAAATACTCGATATAATTTCTTGTAGTTGCTACAAAAACAAACGTACAATTTTTAATATTTTACTTATTGAAGCAAACCTGTGTGCAACTTTTGTTCATTTTGTTTATGTTTACATAATTCAATTTGACATTTCGTAATGGCGGTTAAATTTTTTGTTATGTTTTAAATTTAATTTGTGTTAGCATAAAAAGTGTATAAAAGTTATAAAAAAATTTTATTAGACATGAATAAATCATAAAAGTAAGATGATTTCAATTTTAATTTCAATAAATTTGTCTGAACATGATTTCCATTTTTATTAGGTTTGAAGAAATGTATCCATCCAATTAAATGTAACTGAAAATGCACACCATTTTCTAAGGTTATTTTGTTTTTCGAAAAATAAATAAAATTAAACATAAATTTAGCAAATAAATAAACAAAATTTAGGTTTAAAAAGTGAATCCCCGAAAAAACCGGTTTTGTAGGTAAAGGGGAAAAGAAAGGGTGTAAGCCATAAAAGTTACTGGTATCAGTTACTCTAGTGTGGATTGGGTCATCTATAGTTTCCCAGTTTTCATTTTCAGTGACAGCAAAAATGAAAAAATATTGAACCCAATTTCTGTTATTCTTTTTATATTCATTATTCTGAGTAGTCGAATACATGTAACTCCTCTCTTTCGCTCTTACGTTATTTTTTTATTCCATCTACAGTTCACACTTAATTGGTATAATGCCATAATCCGTGGGGTAAACCATTTCGAGAATATAGCACTCATTTCATAGACTTCGAAGCAATAAAACAGTTTTCCAATTTTTATTCAGACTACCGATTTCGGACGTTAACCATACATATATATATACATACCTATACATAACGAACGTACAGCAACTTACAACTCTATAAACAATTATATCTTAAAATTTTATTTTATTATTTTTATTTAATTTATAAAATTATATTTATTTTTTTAATAAATCACCAATGTAATTACTAATTTGAATTCGAGCTTGTTTCAAAACTTCAAGGTCTGTCCCTTTCGGTTCATACATATTAGCACAATGTGCGGTTCCTGTAATATAGATCGTTGGTGTGTTCGGATTTGATGAATTTACTAGACCAAGTGCATGCCATGGATCGATGGAACCATGAACAAATAAAACATTTGTTGTTTTTGGATTTAAAGCGCCATACATCATATTGGTTCGTCCGATTGAATAATCTAGAAGATCTGCATTAAAATTAGGCCCAAAGACATCAGAACACTGGCGAACAAAATAGTTTAATGGAAATTTATCGCCAAAAAGTTGATTGTCTGAATCAGATGTCTGGTAGAAACCGAATTCTGTGCAAGTTTGATATGTCCATTGGCGACCACCTTCTGCAACCGAACTAGTTAGTGATATATTCCGCAACTCTCTAATTTGATCATCATATTTGTAGATTAAACAGGAAACATTTGTTTTTGTAAGAACGAACTTGTTCGCTGCTGCTAATCTAATTACAGGAGGCCCGATTGTTTGATTTATTAATATGCTACAAACATCATCGATGGATACAACAGCATGAGGGCTATTATCCTTATTATATTGTACAACTCCAGCAAAGCTGCTTGCAATTGCTTCGTATAAGCCGGCTATATCGTCCATATTGTCAATTGATTTCTCAATTGGGGTGCACAATTGGAATTTTTCGTCTAGACTTTTCTGACCAATCATGTGACGCAATAAAACTTCAACTTGGCCAATGCCTTTTCGTACAGCATCCACACAATCTTCTGAATATACAGCTAAAGAATCTTCCACTACTTTAAAATACTCGATAAAATTAGCTTTTGCTAACAACGGTCCGCTTGAGCTAATGGAACCATGAACTAAATGCGGATATTTTTCGCGAAGCCATGCGGCAAGTGACCCGGGATATGAACCGCCAAACGCAATCCATTTCGTACTCTCTTGTTTAAGATTATGTTGTATATTCATTTCTTTAATGAAATTAGCTAAATCTGCTAGCGCTTGTTCAGAACTCAAGAATATTAGATTCTTTGTCGATAGATTTGGAGTTGGAAAGCTTTTACCATAATACCGATGTTCCAATTGAAAACATAGTGCATTGTATTTTTGTGCATATTTTATCCATGCACCTTCTACCATCCATTTAGCTTTTGCCTCACCTTCGCCTCCGATCATTAAAAACAGTGGTCCATTTGGTTTGTAAAACGAATCGTTTATATAAAACCTCTGTGAAATTGACAGAATTATTACATTAAAGACGCGTGTTCAAAAAGCTTACCTGCTTCCATGTTTGATTGTTCGTAGGATCAAAATGGTTTAAAATTTGTTCAAACCATTGTGCAGCTGGCAAATTATCACTTTCCAAACCATCTTTAATTTTACTGGGGTCACCTAAATTCCCACCACTGTGACGTCCTTTCCAAATTGAACGAATAGCAGAGGTGTCATTTAGCAACACAATTACTGGAATTATACAAAGTTTATAATTCATTTTATTAAGAGTTATGTCTTTGTCACCCAAAAATCCACTGAAATTTGTATCGAAATAGAAAATAAAATAAATGGAAATAATGAGATAACAAAAATTCAAACATCTGTCAAATTCAAAAGAAATATTTAAAATTGGTCGAACCGTCTAGGGCAAAATTTCGGAAAAATCGGTATCCCGGGTGTGGTTTGGCCGAAATTTTATAACACCCTAGTGCCCGATACTAAAAAAAAGTACTAATCGAGTGGCGCTGTTGGTTGCTGCGGTATTGAAATGTCAATACAGTCAAATTTGTGGCTGTTTACATATCAAATATTCAAACCAATTGCAACTAGCGTTATTTTATCAAATCAATTGCAAGCTTGAGTTATTTAACTGTACGCACGTTATTAAAGCAATATAAACAGTGTGTCATGATTTAATAAATAACGAACAAAAATTGTCAAACGAAAAATGAAAAAAATAGTATTCACAAAACCCAATGCAAGAGGTTTTGTGAATACTATTTTTACAACTTACATGTTCCTAAAAACTAATTTCATAAATAATTTCATAAATAAAATAATTAAATTTTATTAATAATTAAGTTTTAAAACATTAAATTTTATAACAAAAATTATAAAACTAAAAATAAAATAATTGAGTTTAAACATTTATAAATAATAAAACCTGTATTACCCCACATTTTGGTGGGGTAATTAACAATTTGATAAGACAAGAAAGGCAGATTCATCACTAGCAGCAATTAAAGATAGTTAATTCAGTCTATAGCGGTATCACCGCCGGTATCACAGACTTATAATTTTCTATGTGTAGTGTAAAATGCTAACAAAAAAATTCATTGTTGAAAATTTAATTTTATTTTTTACACGACCTTTTACCACAATTAAAATTTTTTCTAATGCACTACACAGCTCAAAAACAAAATTAAACTAAAAAAAATACAAAAAAATGTCCTTGAAATTTTTTTTATTTCATTTTTGCTTGTGTTGGTGTGTTGAAATTTTTGAATCTACAAAAATTTAGGTTTAAAAAGTGAATCCCCGAAAAAACCGGTTTTGTAGGTAAAGGGGAAAAGAAAGGGTGTAAGCCATAAAAGTTACTGGTATCAGTTACTCTAGTGTGGATTGGGTCATCTATAGTTTCCCAGTTTTCATTTTCAGTGACAGCAAAAATGAAAAAATATTGAACCCAATTTCTGTTATTCTTTTTATATTCATTATTCTGAGTAGTCGAATACATGTAACTCCTCTCTTTCGCTCTTACGTTATTTTTTTATTCCATCTACAGTTCACACTTAATTGGTATAATGCCATAATCCGTGGGGTAAACCATTTCGAGAATATAGCACTCATTTCATAGACTTCGAAGCAATAAAACAGTTTTCCAATTTTTATTCAGACTACCGATTTCGGACGTTAACCATACATATATATATACATACCTATACATAACGAACGTACAGCAACTTACAACTCTATAAACAATTATATCTTAAAATTTTATTTTATTATTTTTATTTAATTTATAAAATTATATTTATTTTTTTAATAAATCACCAATGTAATTACTAATTTGAATTCGAGCTTGTTTCAAAACTTCAAGGTCTGTCCCTTTCGGTTCATACATATTAGCACAATGTGCGGTTCCTGTAATATAGATCGTTGGTGTGTTCGGATTTGATGAATTTACTAGACCAAGTGCATGCCATGGATCGATGGAACCATGAACAAATAAAACATTTGTTGTTTTTGGATTTAAAGCGCCATACATCATATTGGTTCGTCCGATTGAATAATCTAGAAGATCTGCATTAAAATTAGGCCCAAAGACATCAGAACACTGGCGAACAAAATAGTTTAATGGAAATTTATCGCCAAAAAGTTGATTGTCTGAATCAGATGTCTGGTAGAAACCGAATTCTGTGCAAGTTTGATATGTCCATTGGCGACCACCTTCTGCAACCGAACTAGTTAGTGATATATTCCGCAACTCTCTAATTTGATCATCATATTTGTAGATTAAACAGGAAACATTTGTTTTTGTAAGAACGAACTTGTTCGCTGCTGCTAATCTAATTACAGGAGGCCCGATTGTTTGATTTATTAATATGCTACAAACATCATCGATGGATACAACAGCATGAGGGCTATTATCCTTATTATATTGTACAACTCCAGCAAAGCTGCTTGCAATTGCTTCGTATAAGCCGGCTATATCGTCCATATTGTCAATTGATTTCTCAATTGGGGTGCACAATTGGAATTTTTCGTCTAGACTTTTCTGACCAATCATGTGACGCAATAAAACTTCAACTTGGCCAATGCCTTTTCGTACAGCATCCACACAATCTTCTGAATATACAGCTAAAGAATCTTCCACTACTTTAAAATACTCGATAAAATTAGCTTTTGCTAACAACGGTCCGCTTGAGCTAATGGAACCATGAACTAAATGCGGATATTTTTCGCGAAGCCATGCGGCAAGTGACCCGGGATATGAACCGCCAAACGCAATCCATTTCGTACTCTCTTGTTTAAGATTATGTTGTATATTCATTTCTTTAATGAAATTAGCTAAATCTGCTAGCGCTTGTTCAGAACTCAAGAATATTAGATTCTTTGTCGATAGATTTGGAGTTGGAAAGCTTTTACCATAATACCGATGTTCCAATTGAAAACATAGTGCATTGTATTTTTGTGCATATTTTATCCATGCACCTTCTACCATCCATTTAGCTTTTGCCTCACCTTCGCCTCCGATCATTAAAAACAGTGGTCCATTTGGTTTGTAAAACGAATCGTTTATATAAAACCTCTGTGAAATTGACAGAATTATTACATTAAAGACGCGTGTTCAAAAAGCTTACCTGCTTCCATGTTTGATTGTTCGTAGGATCAAAATGGTTTAAAATTTGTTCAAACCATTGTGCAGCTGGCAAATTATCACTTTCCAAACCATCTTTAATTTTACTGGGGTCACCTAAATTCCCACCACTGTGACGTCCTTTCCAAATTGAACGAATAGCAGAGGTGTCATTTAGCAACACAATTACTGGAATTATACAAAGTTTATAATTCATTTTATTAAGAGTTATGTCTTTGTCACCCAAAAATCCACTGAAATTTGTATCGAAATAGAAAATAAAATAAATGGAAATAATGAGATAACAAAAATTCAAACATCTGTCAAATTCAAAAGAAATATTTAAAATTGGTCGAACCGTCTAGGGCAAAATTTCGGAAAAATCGGTATCCCGGGTGTGGTTTGGCCGAAATTTTATAACACCCTAGTGCCCGATACTAAAAAAAAGTACTAATCGAGTGGCGCTGTTGGTTGCTGCGGTATTGAAATGTCAATACAGTCAAATTTGTGGCTGTTTACATATCAAATATTCAAACCAATTGCAACTAGCGTTATTTTATCAAATCAATTGCAAGCTTGAGTTATTTAACTGTACGCACGTTATTAAAGCAATATAAACAGTGTGTCATGATTTAATAAATAACGAACAAAAATTGTCAAACGAAAAATGAAAAAAATAGTATTCACAAAACCCAATGCAAGAGGTTTTGTGAATACTATTTTTACAACTTACATGTTCCTAAAAACTAATTTCATAAATAATTTCATAAATAAAATAATTAAATTTTATTAATAATTAAGTTTTAAAACATTAAATTTTATAACAAAAATTATAAAACTAAAAATAAAATAATTGAGTTTAAACATTTATAAATAATAAAACCTGTATTACCCCACATTTTGGTGGGGTAATTAACAATTTGATAAGACAAGAAAGGCAGATTCATCACTAGCAGCAATTAAAGATAGTTAATTCAGTCTATAGCGGTATCACCGCCGGTATCACAGACCTTTTCCGTAACGAAATTACGCAATTTCAACTATTTGCTTCAGCAATTCCAAACCGTAGACGCTAGTTGACATCACTCACAACCGTGACAGCAAGCAACGGCAGTATTTCAAGCAATAATCTCTCCAACTCTTATAACCCCCACCCATGGCAAGCACTCAGTTTAAACCCGACAAAGTAGAGTCAAAAACAAACCAACACAGTCAATTCAACACCCAATCACGTAATAAGCCCTGTTTAATTTTAACCAGGCGTTCTCCAGTCAACGTAACCAGTGTAAAAATTGGTAGAGAGTAAATCGATACTCATATCTTTTCGTTTCCTCCTTTTTGTTGGTTTTAAAAATATTAGGTGTATGACTTAATTTTTACAGATTTTTCAGCAAATTTATTTTATATAAAAAAATAGATAACAATGAATTGAATCATGGAAATATTGTCCATCGTTGTTTATGACCTTGCGCCATCTCCCAGATAACATAAGAATGCCGTCGCGAAATAAAATTGCAGGCTTCGACATGAAGCCATTAACGAATTTACGCACATCGTTCAGCGTTTTGAACTGTTTATCCACTATGGCATGCTGCATTGCCCGGAACAAATGGTAGTCGAATGTGACAAAGTCTGGTGAATATGCCGCGTGCGGGAGAACTTCCCATCCGAAGGTCAAGAGGGGTTTCTGAGTCTCGTGAGCTTGTCTAACTTCTGTCTAACCAATTTCCACGAGTTCGCAATAAAGCCCTACCTTTATGTCCCACCAGATACACAGGAGAACCTGCTTTAAGTGGATGTTATGTTTCGACGTCGATGTACTGGGTTGCCCATCAACATTTTTCACAATAAGTCCTTTTCTTGTTGCCGGGCAAGCAGTGAAAGGTACGTGTTTCTACGTTGACCAAGGTCGTGTTCGGTCAACACATGTGAGACTCATCTTCCAAGTTTTTGAATATTTCCCATTTGGTGCAAATGCTTGGAAATAGCTGTTTGGGTGACTCCTATATGAGTTAGAGTAGAGTTTACAATTCCGCATCTTCAAACTTTCGAGGCCGTCCAGGGGTGGCTGTAACTAAGATCGAAATCACTACTTCTAAAACGTTTATACCAATAATTGCACGTTCATTGTAATTCGTATAGAACGCAGTACCGAGTGTGCTGTTTATCAGTTGTCATCGTAAACTCTGTTATTCTGTGAGGTTATGTAACTCACGTAGACTTGTCGTTCGGTGTTCTCAAATCTTGCGTCTGATCCTGTAAAAACCATAAGATACCGTGAAAATATTTCTATTTTAAATATAATTAAGATCGATTTTAAGATTCCGTTTTCTTCGATTTTAAGATCGAAGAAAAAATCTGTAAAAATCAAGTCACACACCTAATATATAGACACATTTTTAATCAACACGTATACTGTTTGTGACGTATGGTGTCGTAACTCAGGTCGTAAAATGTATCGCGTTAAATGCTAAATTAGATTATATATATGCTTATTCAAATTCGCGATGGTCTAAAGTAAACTAAATGTCTGATAACGACAGCGACAATGAGGCAAGAGCCACCTTTGTTAATTACGCAAACGGTAAAGTGTGGACGAGATTAAATTCTTAAACCACTAGATAATGATAAATACAAAGCTTTGAAAGGGGTTATTTCGAGCGATTGTGTGAGTCGGCGAAAACCAAACTCGACCTAATTTTATCTGGATTGCAACTGGGCGATAAAAACCATCGTAGATTTTGAGCGAAATGGAAACATTAATCACCGGTTTAGCGACGATTTTACGAAACTTGTGGTTGCAATGACTCCCGACACTCGCCCAAGAGATATTTTCCTGTATGGACTACACAAATCTAACTAAACTTGCCAAAGCAGCCGAACAAATCGCTGATATGTAAAGGGTGGTTAAATTTTAAGGGCCGATGTTGATTTTGAATAAAACACAAATTATTGTCAATTCTTTTTATTATGATAATATGGTATGGTTCAGTTATGTCTGGAACAAAATATCGGCCAAATGGCCGCCGCGACCTCGGCGGCACACCTCCACCCGATGGTCCAAATTTTCAATGACGCTTGGGCATAATTGAGGTTCTATGCCGTTAATGTGCCGAATTATTCATGCTTTAGCTCTTGAATTGTTGCTGGCTTATCGACGTACACCTTTTCTTTCAAATAACCCCAAAGAAAGAAGTCCAACGGTGTCAAATCACATGATCTTGGCGGCCAATTGACATCGCCACCACGTGAGATAACACGACCATTGAATTTGTCGCGCAAAAGAGCCATTGTTTCGTTAGCTGTGTGGCAAGTGCCACCGTCCTGTTGAAACTACATATCGTCCACATCCATATCTTCCAATTCGGGCCATACCAAAAATCGTTATCATCTCACGATAGCGAACACCATTCACAATAACTGCCTGACCGGCCTCATTTTGGAAAAAATACGGCCCGATGAGGCCGCCAGCCCATAAACCGCACCAAACAGTCACTCTTTGTGGGTGCATTGGTTTTTCGACAATCACTCTTGAATTATGATTTGCCCAAATGTGGCAATTCTGCTTATTGACGAATCCACTGAGGTGAAAATGTGCCTCATCACTGAAGATGATTTTCTTCGAAAATTGATCATCCACTGTTGCCATTTCTTGCCACCATTCTGACCATTGACGACGTTTGGACTCAAATTGAGTTAGTCTGAAATTGAGAAATGTCAAATTAAATGCAGAAAAAAACTTGACGTTTAGGTGTGGTTCACATTCAACGTCGGCCCTTAAAATTTAACCACCCTTTAGAAGCCAGCTTGTGTATACAATTTAAATGCATCAGCAAAAACTAATAGCAATGACACAGCGGGACGATTTACCGGTTCGCTGCAAGTAATACGAAATCATCTCATAGTCGATCAAAAATCCCAAATTTAAATTAAACCGACCGATATCGCAGTCAATCTCGTTCAAATAACCAGGTAGCCAAGCATCCGATGTGCCGGTATGATTACAAACACAGGTTCATGAGCAAAGAAATATATAAAACCATGCAATTTTGACAACGTCAACCAAATAATACTGAAGTCGGAAAACCATTAGTCTTCGCACTTCATTCGACAAGCGACGGTAGCCAAACATTCAAACAGCCGCTTTATAGAAATTGATTCACAAAATAAGCTACAATTTCTAGTTGACACAGGCACTGAGGTTTTGGTGATTCCACCAACAAATATCGAATTAGCCAATCGGGCGTCCTTCAAATTACTTGCAGCAAATTCTACAAAAAACTAATGCTTAACGTTGGACTTTGTGGACCATTGACGCGGATGCATTTCAGATGCTGATTTTCTATCACATTTTGGTTTAGTAGTCGACTCTACATTAAACGCAAAAAACATATCGATCCAAATATCAATCTGATTACAACGGGAAAACTAATACAAATTCAGTTCATATTAGTTTTCCCGTTGTAATCAGATTGATATCTGTGGCATCACAGAGCTGGTACCCGAATTCAAAGAAATTACGCATGCATCGTATAGTCCAAATACTGCAAAGTACAAAACGGCTTAATGTATCGTAACAACTGGTCTACCGTGTCACGCAAAAGTCTGACGCCTACTCGCAGACAAAATGGTCATCGCAAAGTCCGAAATCAAAGCTTAGGAGTTTGTCGGCCTTCAAAAAGTAATTGGGCAAGCCCGCTTCAACGAAATCTATTCTGTGAGTACATGTATGATTTCAGATTAAAACCGAACATTCAGTTTAAAACAAAAATTAAATTAAAACAAAAAAAAATTTAAAAAATAAAAAAAAATTAAAACAAAATCAAATTTTAATGAAACATTTAAAATTTTATAAAAATATTTCTTCGGGATATTCTTTGATAAATTAAAGTCAAATCGATGGCCTAGATGATGTTGAATGATTTAGACTATTAATGGTGTTGTTTTCTCGTATTCTAGTGATAAAAACTCATGATTTCGAAATTTTCTGCATGGTACTTGAATTGATGACTGAAATAATAATACGTTCCCAATAAAAGCCGCGCCCAATAGAAACCATCTTGTAAACATCTTTTTTTTATTATCCCTGCAATCTGTTCTGGGGCCAAGGCACTCCCAACTCTTTTCGTGGTTTGCTTTTTCCGTCCTTACTTTTACGCCAGTGTTAGCCAATTCGATACGTAAAATTGTATCACCCTCTGCACATTGTATAGCTCCAAGCCAGCCTATACTGGCATGGAAGATGGGTAGGCCCCTGAGTTTTGCACTCTAATAGAGGTCATATATAGATGTGTTCCATTTCATCACAGATCATAATCTGTTGATGAAAATTCCCTTTGCATCCTTGCCCTTATCGGGATTCGAACCCGGTAAATCCCGATCCAAACGCCAAAGCTTTAACCACTGTGCCATTTGGTCGGTTGTAAACCATCTTGTTGGCGATTATGTGGCTATTATCGGGCATTACATGCAATAACAAAACCCGACCGATTATCCAATTCCATTTGTTACCGATTTTACACATCAGCTCGAGTCATGTATCAAATCCACGAAAATGGTCTTGTTAAACAACAATACATAGAGAAAACAGCAATAGTAACACCGTTTGTTTTGTTTGAGTTTCCCGAAATGACGATCGGGTTACGAAATGCAGCTCAAACGTTCCAACGTTCTTTTAATCGCGTCGAAACGTATGGAAGAACATATTAAACACGTATGCGCTTCCAACGGTTAAACGACGCGAGTTTAGAGATAAATCTAAGCAAGTGCGATTTTGCAAAAGACGAAATTTCGTTCCGTGGTTTCCAAATCTCTACAAATGACATATCGTCCTACTAACATAGAATTGAAATCATTTAAAATATCTCTGGCCAGCAAACATCGACGGATTTCTTCGATTTTTGAGCATGATAAGTTATTATCGGATTTTTTTAATGAACGCGGCACGCGATTAAGCACCATTATACGAGTTCTTAAACGATCGCAAAAAGAAAGAAAAAACTTTAATACCATGGAATGATGAAACAAGTTGTTGAATTGCACACAACTAGCTTATTCCACCCGAACGCTAAATTCTCAATCTACGATGACGCATCGAACACAACTATAGGAGCAGTATTACAACTGACGGAAAAAGATTGGCAAACACTATTCGTCCATTCGCGAAAATTACACGACGCCGATACCTGTTGCAGTACTTACGATTGGGAACTATTTGTGGCTTATTCGGCTATTAAGCACTAAAAATTTTAACGAAGGCCGGGAACTTATTTTATTCTCAAATCACAAACCATTAACATTTTTGTTTCGCAAAAACGGCTTCGCCTGGGCAACACCGATATTAAGATGAGTGATGCTGATGCATAAATTCATGATTCGGAATTCGCAGTGTAATCAAAATCAACTTTAATTTTTGAAAATTTCCAGTCTTTGGAATCGACAGATATATTTTGTGTGATGTTTCAACTAGTACTCAGCGCCCATTTATTCCAAAATCATTCTGGCTACGAATAATACCATAATATTTCTCATTCCTCGCATTAAAGCAACAGCACAACAAAAAATGTATTTGGTCAGAAACAAACCAAGAAATACTTTCTTGGGTCAGAAACTGCATACTATGTCAAAGGTGCAAAGTAACAAAGCTTGTTAAGGTACATACGAAGCTACCAGCAAACGATTCGATGAACTTCACATCGATATTATAGGGCCTTTACCACCATCCGAAGATAATATGTATTGTTTGGCGATGCGCTACACTCGCTGGCCTGAAGCTACACCAGCATCGAACATCATGAGAGCAACCATTGCTGATGCATTAACTAGGACAAGTCGTTTTGGTATACCATCAAGAATCGTGACCAGAGGTGCACAATTAGAATCAGCTATATTTGACGAGATGTCCATAACACTTGCATTTCAACATAGACGTACTGTGCAGCATACAACCCAGCGTGCAATGGTTTAATTGAACGATGGCAAGGTACGCTCGAAGGCGCAATTATGTGTGTAACCAACAAACAGAGAACAAGGTCATTACCACTAATCTTACTCGGTCCAAGAACATTAATTTGTGACGATTTCCAAAGTACGTCAGCTGAAATTGTGTACGGACAGAGTTTGCTACTATCCGCAGATTTCATGGTACTGTTACGTAAGTAGTTCAACAATATTCAGCCCGCAAGGACTTCTCGACATGACAAAGACCAAGTATCCATATTCAAAGATTTGACAAGATGTGCATGTGACAGTCATTACAACCTCCGTACGGGATCTTTCCCGGTCATTAAACGAGGCAAGAAATATTTCACTCTTATCATCAAATGTGTCGAAATCAATGGTATCGATAAATTAAAGATGGCTTTGGAATGTTCACACGAGCATTATGAATTTTGTGAACGTATATACATATTTATCTGATTTACAGGAAGGGTGTGCTTATAGAAATCTATAACTGTATTGCACTTTACGGATTTTTACGGATGGAGTTTAAAAATGGAGTCTACAAAATTAGAGAGGGGGATTGCTCATTCTTCGCTATAATTTGTTTAATTTGTTGATCACCGCACAGGATGTAGAACCAAGTTTGTGTGTACGAGTGAATAGTAGACTTCTAGGCGACATGAGAGAGAAGTGTAAATTGAAAAAAATAACTACTCTTCATGTGTTTCTTCATACACACATTGTTGCTCTATGTATTACACGACGATCTAACAAATCATCGCAGAACAAATCATCGCTCCAACGCTAGTTATTTTTTAACCCTTTTTTGATAATTTTAGTTTTAATTGTTGTTAACAAAATTGTGATTTGTCATTGTGATTAATATATTTATAAAATTATTTTATACCTTGATAATGAAATGGATAAACGTTGGTGGTTAAATAAATTTAACGTTTTTACAAATATCTTGTATTGATGTGTATGCAGAACTGGGTTCAACGCCGAGAATTTATCAATCTATGTATGTCATAAATTAAAAACCCAAGAAAATTCTATATTTACACAATTAGATCGTTGTTTACGTTTTTTATAGAAATAAAATAAAAGTAAAAACGTAAACATAGGACAGAAGTACTGTACAATTTTAAAGTAGTATGCGAACAAGCAAAACGTCGTGATGATCAAAGGCAAAATTACTTTTTAGTTTATACATGGTATCATTGCCTATGTGTGCATATGGCCATATCACCATATATATATGAGCTTTGTATGCAGGCGCAAAAAACGTAAACAAGGGGAAAAACTTCCATACAAATGCTATGGATATTTTTTTGAAAAGTTTTTTTTATTTTATTTATTTATATCTCGAAAGTGTGGCAGAAAAATAATTTTTCATTCTTCTGATCTTTGAGTATTTATCTTTAAGTTTGATGAATTGTTTTTCATTTCTAAGGTAATTTTCATTCAAAAGTTTACTTTTTATTTTTTGTTTTACAGAATTTACTATATATTTTTATATAGAGCGAAATATGTGTGGGTGTGCATGAAGAGTTGTTATTTTTTTCGTTTTTCTTCTCTGTCATCTACTCTTCATGTATAAACTTTTCTATACATATTATTCGACGATCATCAAATTAAAGACATCATAGATGACAATGGTAATATTCTGAATCAAAACTATCTTAGAAATGAAAAACAATCGATCACAATTAGAGATAAATAAACAAAGGTCACGCTCAAGAGAATTAAAATTTATTTTTCTGCAACATTTACGAGATATAAATAAATATAATCAAAAAAAATTTCAAAAAGAATTTCCATAGTATTTGTATGAAAGAGTTTTTCTTTTTACGTTTTGTGCCTTCTAATGCATTTACATGTAGTAAATTGTTTTCTTCTACAAATTTTTGCAGGTAAATAAGAAGTATCCGCTATATAAAAATATTCAATATGCGAAAAAGAAATAAACATATATAGTAATGCTATAATTTTTTTATAGGAAAATTATTAATTTATTTTTAATTAATTCAAATGTGAAATTTACATTTTTGTATGGCGTTGGTTTTTATTATGAATCCTTATCATTTATAAATATAAAATACTTTTTTTTTATTAACTTTAAAAATGTTGCTATAAAAATACTCGGATCGAATATATTTTATGGCAACATTTTGATTTTTATGGTGGAGGTGGTTTTGGCGGTGTAGTGAAAAACAAAAATCTTTTGCAAAATTTTGTTTGGATATATTTCTTTTCTTGTCTCTCATATGCAAAAGGTCAATGTTATATCTCTTCCATTTTGCAGAAGAAAAATGTTGGTCGCATCTAAATGGGATATAATTGGCCGTGTACATATACGCAGTGATGGTATGAAAAAATAAGAAACAGTCGAGACACTATCTGCGTTATCGTGTTTTTTTATTTTATTTTTATAATTATTTCGAACTTAAGATAATTCGGTGTATATGTTTGTCGAACTCTATTTCGAAAAGCAAAGTACAATAAAAACAATAATATGTCAAATTGCACAATATCGCGTTAGTTTGAATTTTTGAAATAAATATCTATGTTGTAATCCTAATATAATAAAAATGGCATTTATTATAAGGACATTCACCAAAATTAGAAATAATTGGAAGAAAACTGTATTTTTTGGTGGTATTACAGCCTACAGTATTAATTACGGATATGAAAAATATCAGTACGATTGTAATTTGAGGTTAGGTCCCGTAGGAAGTTTGTAATGCTTTTCATTCGATCTTTGCAGGATAAATGGATTAATGCGAGAATATTGTGAAGAGGCTGTGAAATATGGTGATATAACAGAATCGTTAAGCGTGGCGGAGAAGAAAATACTTATATTATTAAATCCTACTGCCAACAAAAAGGATGGAATGGAAAAGGTTCGGACAGTAATTTTATGTGAATAATATCCTAAATTTTGCATTGTTTTAGTTTCAGGAATACTGTGAGCCCATTCTACATTTGGCTGGCTTAACAGTCGATATTATTAAAACAGAATCTGAAGGACATGCGAGGCGACATGTAGAAGAATTGTCGCAATTACCTTATGCGATATTAGTCGCTGGAGGTGATGGAACGCTCTCGGAGACTATAACAGGATTACTGAGACGATCAGAAAACACCACATGTCCAGTAGGTGTGTTACCAATTGGCCGAACAAATTCAGTAGGTCGAATATTATTTGTTACCTCTGATAAGCGGAAAGTAGGTAAGGTCGAAGAAGTTAAGGGATTAATCAATTCTGCAATTGCCGTAGTACGTGGAAAAACAGAGAAACGTGATGTAATGAAAATAGAAGTCCTACCACACTCTGGCGATGTCCCTGGAAAACCAGTTTATGCAGTTGGCAGTGTCCAGTGGGGTGCTTTTCGAGATGCATTCAAACTAAGGGATAAATATTGGTACACAGGTCCGTGGAGAGAGTATTTTGCATTCCTCTTTAATAGCTTCAGCAACAAATTAACATGGAAATGTGATGCATCTCTAACCTATACGCCGCCGTGTCCAGGTTGTTCAAATTGTTATGTAAAACCCGATGTTACCCCAATCCAAGTTCATCAAAATACCAGATGGTGGGCTAAATTTATTCCAAAAACTAGACCGTCACAAGAGGCAGCAACTGAAATTGATTACTCCAAATTTATCAACGTAGAATGTCCTAAACAATTTGAAATGGATGTATCGGCCACGGAACTTCTAATCCGAACACCAAATCTGAATCGGCAGGACTTACAAACCAAACTAGATGTTAAGATGTTAAATAACTTAAACAAGGGATTTGGTTTTATCACGAATAGTTGGAGTCGATTAAATTCAAATAAAGTGAATGATGTTGTAAGTAGTGAGCACCTAACTGCCAGAACTATCGAGTTATTACCCAAACAGGTTTATACCGAAGGCAACGAGCTTTTCTATTATATAGATAATGAAGAGTATGAAGTTAAACCAATTAAAATAAGTTTATTACCTCGCGCTGTTCACATGTATACTTTATAAATAAAAATTATTTATTAGTATGTAATAACATAATTTTTTTTAATTTTAACTTTCCATCCGCCGTCCTGGGGAAATATCTTGTCAGTGTACAATAATGCCATAAATATATTTTTACAATCAAGCAATCGGCTCAATTAGGTTGGGTGTGTTGGAGTATACCTGGTGCAAATTGGCACAAAACGAAACTGAAACTTCCGTCCATATTAACAGACTCAGCTTTTATCATTTAACAGCTGGTTATTTTATTTGATTTTAAGAGCTGTAAATATCTGTCGTTCTTGTTGCAGTTTGTGTGGACGGAAGTATTCATTTTGTTTTGCCTTTAAAATATATTTTATTTTGTAAATTGCCTCGATTTTAGCTGCAAATTATGTTTATATTTTGTTGGCTTAGTGTGCACCCGGCATTAATGAGCGTTTCTACTTTCTACTGGTCCAATTTAATATTGGGCTAGTTTGCACCAACTGTACTACATACATATGTATTACCAAAGGCAACCTAACAAACAAGACGAACGAGATGTCATTTGTAAAAGTAAAAATTTTAACTGCGACATTTTATGTTTGTTTGATTTTGTTTTTTGCTTATGTGTAATGTGTATACATAGTTTCACGAAAAATCAGATCCATTGGACATTGGAATTATCAGAAATTATTTTTTGTTAGTTCAAATGAAAATTGTTCTTTGTGGTTTTACTATATATACTCCAACTATACACCCTGTGGCTCAACAACTCTGCATTATCGTTTTTTTTTCGGCTGAAAAACACGGCACATTCGTTTACTTTTACAACAAAAATTTGCCCGGATTTTATGTAAACGAATATGAAAGAAATTTGACCGACTTCTGTAGTAGTATTTGTGAAATGAAAGACAAAAAATTGTTTATTATAAATCCCGGGTTTATCATTTCAGCTTGTTAGCATCGGTATAATAAAAAATTATAAAGCAAAGAATTAAAATGTTCAATATAGTGTCTCCCATTTCTCAATTTTATTAATTTATTTACCACTCAATATCAATAATTTTCAATTAAAACATAAGAAATTATATAATTTCGCACATAAACACAACATTTTAGTACACAAGATATTTTGAAAATACGCCGCACAAACAAAATTACAAATTATCCTTAAAATTTTAATAAATCTATTAAAAGCAAAAACACACAAGATATTTTGAAAATACGTCGCACAAAATTACAAATTATCCTTACAATTTTAATAAATTTATTAAAAGCAAAAATAAATTTAAAATTGAATTGTACAAATGGCGCGTTGTCTTTGTTTTGATATTTATGTTGTGACATTTACTTTTGTATATATGTATGCGTACATTTTTTATAAAACCTGACAAAATATCGAGATTTTTTAAAATTGACCCGAACAATTCGTTCGGTTAAGATTTTTGTGTTAAAACAATTTGTAATGTTGATCTGACAGCTCAATCCGGTCAAATTTTTTTGATCTGACAGTTTGAACGAATATGGTGTCAGTTTGTCAAGATCAAAATGTCAAAAATTTGTTTTGAATTTTGACGTTTTATTCACGAGGTGTGTGGTTTTTATTAGTTTACTATTCAAAACTCTTGTAATCAGATTTTGTTAATATGCAAAATATATTTTTAAATTACAAAATAATATAATAATACAGAATTATGGCGGAACCTGGGTTAAAAATTACCTTAGGATTTGGGTAATAAGTGCTTCTTGATAAATTGTTAAATTTTTATGGAAACTTGATTGCTTTTCTTTGAATTGCAGCGGCGGAGCGGAATTATTAGCCGGCAAGGATAAATCTAGGGTAGTCCACCTAGATGATAATAAAAAATGTAAAGTAGTTCGGTTTGGCATTTATTTGGATTCATAAAATTATTTTATTTTCTACAGGGCTTGTGCGGGATTTATTACTTTGGATGAAGGATAATATTATTACAGAGAGACCGGAATTATTTATGCAGAACGATTCAGTGTAAGTACATATGTTCATTGTACTAAAGTTCACTTTTTATTGTCCATACTTAAAGTGAATTATAATAACGGATTTTGTGCAAAATTTCCTTTGTGTGGAAATAAAATATTTATTTCGGTTGATGATTTTTACAAATTTTAATATTTTTTGTGTTAGAATTTTATTTGTGCTATAATGGTTGAAATTAATTTTTAAATTAACTTTTGTCACTTATAAAATTGAATTTGAATTGTTTTTTGTAAAACAATTTTCCTTAGAGTGACAATATTTATTATATTAGGAAAGTTATCACTCTAAGGAAAATAAATATTGTCACTCTAAGGAAATTTTTTTACAAGTGTTTTACAAAAACAATTCAAATTCAATAGAATTTTACATTTGGTTTTACGATTTTAAGTATGTTTTACTTTATTATTATTGTATTTGATTTTATAATTTTATATTTCATTTTAAAATTTTATATTTTAAGGCAGCTTACATATTACAGCTTACATACACAATTTTGTGTATATGTACTGATCTTTCGCTTTTTCATTTGGAATCGTTTACTCGTAGTTTTGTTAAATCATGACACAATCATGACACACTGTCCCGATTTTACACCATGCACAGAGTTAAATAACTCTTCTTGCGATTGGTTTGAATTCCACCAGACTATCCTAGCCTCAAGTGATTGTAGTGAACGATACGCGTCATCGAAAACGATTCGGTTTGTTAATCAAGCGACCCGTCCGACTTGAGTTGTTCGTTGATGCTCGATGAGAATGTTACTTTTTTGAGTAATATTGTGATCAATTGGAAAGTAGGAATAGTACTGGACCGTGTTGTTTCTGATAATGAAGTGGGTTGGTCAATTTGTGGTGCCTCGATGAAACAAGGTTAACGCCAATTTATCGATACTGAAGATTCGACGCCTTTATCATGAGAGAAGTATTTTTCGTTTCGCTTTATGACCGGGAATGGTCCGTCGTACGGGGTTTGATATGAATGCCGAAGCAGCATCCGTTCTAATGAAAACAAATTTACACGTTGCTAATTCTTTGAACACCAATACTTGTTCGGTAGCGGTCGATCATCGTCAAACAATACATATTATGATTCGCTTCAAACGTGCCGGTTTTGTTTTTACCGTGCTTTGTTACTTTGCACCTTTGACATGGTATACAGTTTTTGGCCCAAGAACATATTTCCTGGTTCATTGCTGCTCAAATAAACGTTTTACCAATTTGGTTTGCTGTTGTTCTAATACCGGGATGAGAAACGTTATGATATGATTCGTAGATTTGTCTACGGAATGATTTTGGAATCAATGGGCGCTGAGTACCAGTTGAAAAATCACATGAAATAATCTTGTTGGTTGACAGTCTCTTGTTGAAGACTGGACATTTTTGAAAAATCAAAGTTGAATTTGATTCCATAAGTGCTGCGCTTTCCGAATCATTCATTTGTGCGTCGGCTATCGAGTCGTAATTAATTTTGTTCCCGATGTCAACCTGTTCGATAGGTGATAGGATTTCTGAAGCACCCATGTATGTATACGGCCATATCACAATATAATATGGACTTTGTATGTGTGCAGGCCCAAAAACGTAAATGAGAAAAAAAATTTCATGCAAATTTATATCTCGTAAATGCGGCAGAAAAATAAATTTTCATTCATCTGAGCGTGAATTTTGTTTATCTTTAATTTTGATGTTGTTTTCCGTTTCTTCCACCTTCTAGTTTTAATTCAGAATTTTACCATTTTCCGCTATAATGTCTTTAATTTGATGATCTGCCGTACGACTGATTTCGTTTTCCGTTTCGAGACTGATTTCGTCGAGATAAGTTTCTTGCGTTTGATGTCGAGTATTAAACCAAAATTTGATAGAAAGTCGATTCTTTAAATGCATCGATCGACCTTTGCAATTATAAATTTCCACATTAACGGCCAACGAAGTCCGATGTTAAGGGTTAGATGTTTGTGCCTGTGTGTCTCGATTGTTGTGGAGTTTGCCGCGAATAGTTTGAAATACAACGGATGATTGGCATTTCGATATTCGATGGATTAGCATTTCCCTTGCCTCATTGTCTTCATTATCAGATATTTTGTTTATCTTAAGCACGACGCGATAAAAATTTAATTTTCGAAAATATACGGTATTGAACAAATATCAGTCAAAGCGTTATTACGCCGTACGCGATGTCCGCAATACAAGTAGTACACGTTGATTTTATATTTTAAAATGTTTTTATTTTTAAAATAAATTAGACAGTGTTGAATCGACACCAATCGACGATCTTCTTTAGTTTTTTTTGGTTACCGTGAGTGCTATGTCCTCAGTTGAATTGACTGCGTTGGATTTGCGCGATTGAGCTCATTGGTTTGCCTCTGTTTCGTCGAATTCAATCTGAGCACTTAGCGCTGGTGAGGGCCATGTCCTCAACTAAATCGACAATTGTTGAACTTTGTTTCAACGAATTCAAGCTGAGCGCTTAACGCTGATAGGGGGTATGTTTTCGGTTGAATCGACAACTGTTGTACAGCGCGTTGTTTTCGCCTTTGTTGTAACGCGGCTGTTGCACTGGAGGCAGCAATATTAATCGTGATGTTGCCACTAGAGAGGTTATTACCAGATATACTGCTGCTGCTTGTTGTCGCAGTTGTGATCTCAACTGGCGTTGAATACTTCATATTACGGATAAAAGAAGTTGCAATTTGTCAGCGATGTCGCTGACATCGCTGTCTTTAATCGCTGATAGTATGAGTCTAACTTCTTTGCATTGGTAGCTTTTTAATTTTGTGTGTATGTATGGGCTCACGCCATTCGAGGCCTCGGACTATTTAACGCCCTCGGATGTTCGAGGTCACCAATTCTGGTCCCTTAAAGTAAAGTTCGCTTTTTATTGCCCACATAATTATAGTGAAATAACGGATTTTGTGCATTGAAATTCAGCACTGTATTGCAGAACTATATAATTTCTCCTTTGATATTTATTTCGATTGATGATTTTTACAAAGGTTTTATCTGTGTTACAATTTTAAATCTGATTTTACAATTCTTATATTTGGTTTTACGATTTTAAATTTGTTTTATATTTGAATATTTGATTTTATAATTTTATATAAGTCAGACAATGCGAAAAATCAGTATACACAAAACTCCAGCAGCTTTGTGTATACTGATTTCTCGCATTTTCATTTGGAATCGTTTGTTCGTTGTTTTGTTAAATCATGACATACAGTTAGTTCCGCTTTTTTACATTATGCACCGATTGAAATAACCCTTGTTGCGATTGGTTTGAATGCCGCCTCAGATACATTCATTTATATGTATTGTTTTTTTGCTTTAAAGAATACCAACACAATTCCATTCTCAATTTCTCACTAAATACTTTTCTAAATATAGATCTTCCAAATTCTTATAACTGGGCTGGACCTCAGTAAAATTATGGAGAAACATTGATTCTGTAAAATCTAGTAAAATGAGAAAAACAATTCAGTCAATTTGTAAAAATTTTAAAAATCGATATAAATAAAACGAAGATTCAACGGGTTCGGTAAAGCCTGAAGCACGAAAACAAACCAACAAAGAAACGATTGAAATGCCACACATAACAGTTAAAAACTCACAATTTAAATTTTTATTTAGTTATATTTTTATATTTATATTGGCTTTTTACTTACAAAAAGAAGATTGGGTAAACTATTGCAGAGACTTTTTTCGGGTTTTTAGGCCCCCAGTATTCTTTGACATTTTATTTTACAACGGGATTAATTTTTTATATTTCAAAGAATATGTAAACAAATCTCGGTTTGTTGTTAAAAAAAATAAACATAAGGTTTTATTTGTAAAATTATGTGTATTAGTTTGACAGTTTTACGTGTAGTTTATGAAATTATTTTTTTTTTTTTTTTTATTTATTTAACAATTATCCATAGTAAAATATAAACCACTAACTAAATTTAAAATTGAGGCACGTCTTATTTAATTTTGATTTTCACGTTTATCTTTTCTATGCGTAAAAATTGTCCAGTCGGGCAAAAATGATAAAATATATCACGATATTTTTTATCAGCTTTCGACTTACAATTTACAATTTTATCAGCTTTTCAACTTACTAGGTTATAATTATTCGAAAATATGTAAATTGTTAAACTACTGTGAAAAACTCTTAAGAATTAATATTAAATTTTTGTTATGACAACGTCAGCAATGTTTTGACGTACCGAATCAATATATACAGGGTGTTTAGCGCGTGGACCTCTAATTTTTTTTTGGCAGATTTGGGGGGTCATTTGGAAGCTTTCATCCCATAAAACTGATGTCCTAAGTGCCACGGTAACTGAGATAGATAGATATATATATATGATATTTTTAAGTTTTTTTAATTACCTAAAATCTCGCAGCCGTAAAGGCACGAAATAACTTTTATTGTATTCTGCAATGTGATTTTATTCTAAATAAATCATTATTTAATGCAATTGGTTTAAGAAAAATAAAAATGACTTATGGACTTCCAAATCCTAAAAATATGTAAAAGTATGAAAAATGTCACCTTCTAAATTCATTAAAAAAAACTAAAGGTTATTTGGAAATTAGCTTTGTTTTAAAAATTCCCTGGTTTATGCCTTTTCCAATACTCCATGCCATAGAAATCGCTCATTTTGTAGTCAAAATAAGAAATACTATTCTGTCGGGGTCAGGATTATGAATATACCTTTTAAGTTAAACCCATAAAGTATTAAATAATGATTTATTTAGAATAAAATCACATTGCAGAATATAATAAAAATCATTTTGTGCCTTAACAACTACAAATAAAAAAGGTATGACCATTTAAAGGAGAGGTTTCGGGTAGTTAAAAAAATCTTAAAAATATCGTATCTCAGTTACCGACATCAGCTCTATGGGAAGAAAACTTCCAAATGACCACCCCCCCCCCCCCCCCAAAACAAATTGTCAGTCCACGCGTTAAACACCCTGTATATATTTCTTTCGATTTGATCGTTCACTCGGATTTAATCTAATAATTTTTATCATTTTGGTTGGACTGAACACGCCGAATATCAAAAAAATCCTACAATAATTAGGTATAAAAAACCCAATATTTTTCGCCCAAAGAATACGAAAAGGTATTTAGAATCGAAATTTGTTGTTTGAAATACAATTTTTTTGATCCGGGATCAAATTTTACCGCCAAATGAATATCGCATAAAATATTTAGTGTACATACAGTGTGGCACTATTCTGGTAATTCCCTGGG